>JAZDUA010000122.1:195000-1627500 GCA_038098605.1 Gryllus longicercus
CTCGTCGCGCAGCTCCACGCGCCGCCACCAGCGCTCGGCCGAGTCGGCGTCGCGCGAGTCGCGGCGCAGCGCGCGCACCCACAAGAAGGTGACGGTGGCGACGCCGCGCGAGCAGGAGCGGGCGGCGGCCAGGGCGCGCGCCGCCGCGCAGGACGCGGGCGCCGGCGGACGCAGGTGCGGGCACCTCGTTATGTCCTTTTTGTAAAATAGTTTTTGTACCATTTCAAATTCTATAGAGTAATTATTTTAATTTTTGGAGTATTATACATTAAGCTTCTGGAACATTTTCAAAATTTCCCAAAAGGCACAAAATTGTTTGATTAAATTTTGTTGGTCTATAGTGTGAAGGACATTTAACAGAACGGTGCTGGTTTCATTTTCGTTAAAATTCCTGATTTTTCGAAAATTACAAAAGGCTCGATTTTTTCGGCATCTTTCTACACCTAAAATATTAAAGATAAAGATTGTTTACCCAAATGAAATCAGTTCTTTGAAGATATATATTGAAATAAGGCGATGTACTAGTTTTCGAAAATTTTAATAGCTCACGCGTAATTTTGCGTGAAGTATTGTAATATATTTTGTATGGGGAAGAAAAGCCGGCTGTTCCATTTTGTTTGTTACCATTTCAAATACTACAGTGTTCACAAAGCATTGTCCCCAATTATGGGGCCAGGGCTTGCCAAAATTACCATAAAACGATGAGATGTCCAATTAACGAAGCAGTAGTCACTATAACCAAAATCCAGGGGAAAAGTCCGTAACCCAGGCCGATTACGTAGTCACTTGGTTCTCGCACTTCAACGCTCACAACACTCGAACTGGTTCACCGCTCGCCTATACCCCCTGGGCTGAGGGCTCGCTGACTGGCCGTGTCGTACGGCCGGCGACGCTCTCTGAAGCGAGACGGTTCCGGTGCGCCCGCTCTTAACACCCTCTGGTGAGCGGCGCACGTATCTTCGTGTGGCGTCCCCGCCTCGTCGCTGAAACTCTGTGGCGGCTCTTTTAAGGTGGCGCGAGTGACCACTGCGCATTTCAACTACACATTATATTCGGTCTTGTAAACAACATAATGACAAATGACGAACGATTAGCGTTCTTTCCATTAATTTATTGTATTATTGAAATTTAATGTTCAATATATAAAATCGTTTCCTAAAAGAAGGCGATGACACATCTAAAGCTACCTTTTATTTGATGCCGAAATCTCGGAATTTGACTTTAGTAAAAAGTTAAAATTTCTTTCGAAACGAAAAGTTTCCAATATATAGATTAGTTTCTAATATATAGATTATTGATACCTCCATCAATGTAGTCGCCATCACTCTTGTCAGCATTGTTATTACCATCACAGTTCTCATTGTATACACAACCATCGTCGACATCAGCACAAACACCATTATCACCACCATCTTAAACACCATTCCGAGGAAAGAAATGCCTACTTTGTCCACCCTGGTCTGCCGGCAGCCACGGCCCCGAGCACCTGATCCCGGTGGGCTTCTGCCAGGGCATCCTGCCGCTGGACTCTGAGCCGGGGCCTTCGGGAGGCGGGGGCGGTGCGTCGGTGGCGGTGGATCCGGGCGAGTGGGGGGCGTGCCCCGCCTCCCTGCCCTCCCACCGCCCCCACTCGGAGGGCTCCCCCTTCGGGCGGCGGGAGCACGGCCTCAACGAGCGGCCCGCCTCCGCCCCCGCCCCGGGCTCCCGCGCGCCGCCGCAGCGCCCGCCTTGGATCGTGGGGCCCTGGCCCGCGCCCTGCACCACGGGTACGCCACAGGGATGACACATCGGTGCCGATATTGTTTAAAAAAATCGCTTTTTACTGAGAAAACAATGATGTTTTAAATATCTATGTGCTAAAACCGAGGTTTTTGGAACATCCACGTTTTGTGCTCGATTTTTTTACATTTTTGGTGTTTGTTTCTGGATAAAATTTCCCAAACTCACAATTTTGTAAAATTAAAATATGAAACAATAATAACTGAGGGTACCACTTTCTCTTTACGTATTCAAACAAAATGAACGCAGTTGGCACTACCTTCATCGGGAAGACTATCGCTCACCTGGAGGAGAATTCTAGTTGCCGGTTGCTACTTATCTGTGATTTTTCAGATCAATATCTTCCAAATGCCGGAGCAGTACTCTAACAAACGGACTACGGACTGCGCGCGATTTTTCCTTCCTCTTTCTTTCCTGTCCTCATCTTCACCCTTTTTTTTTACACAGACACACACTCACACACTTGCAAGTACTACACTACCACACATTTCAGGAGATCGGTGGGGAATTTCGAGCTTACAGCGAATGATTTCATGTTCAAGTAAGGGAGGGACACAGTCACCTCCTGGAATACAACATGAACTACTCTTACGGGACTAATGGCCAATGTCATTCAGGCGCTCGGAAACCCTAAATAATAAATCAATCGCTTGAAGAGAAGGACTTAGTGACGGTAAGGAGTTGAGTGAAAAATTAATCTTGTAATCAGTAATTGAATGATAACTTTAGTGCCAATAAATCAATTACAATTGAATTGAAACGTAAATGATTATTTTAAAAATTCATTGGACGTCGTAATTTAATTTCGTAATGCGCTCTTTGGACGAGGGCAAAATTATTTTGAATACTTTATTTAAAAATTTCAAAGCCCAGTGCATGTGTAACGAGAAGGAATTGAATTGTACAAAAGGCACATATATTGTATACCGCGTTGTGCAGTGTTGGTTTATTTTTACTTTCATGCATACTTAGTATAGAGAACGTATTGTAGTGCTACAAAATATTGAGATTTGTTTGGAAATGCTCCTTTGAGTGTCCTTGATATCGTAAAGGGTTTTTTTCAAACACGTTTGCCTGTGTTTCTCTTTGGAATACGGATAATCAAATCCATTTAAAGAAGCTGATTCGAAAATATTTCCCGAAAATATTTCTCGAATTTTCCCCCCGTAAATAGTGAGAAAACGAATATGTTATTACAAACAAATCCCAGCTCTACTGATAACTGTGTTGGTATATTTGAGATAAGTCTGTAACCATGTACAATAATCTGTAACATGACAATGTAAACCAAGAGGCGGGGCTGAAATATTATTTGTTAGGTAGATTTGATTTGAAAGTTTGGGAGTAGTAGTAGTAGTAGTAGTAGTAGTAGTAGTGTGCCAATGCAACACACTTAACACTGGCGTTCGGCAAAATGCCTGCCATCCAGGCGACTTCTTCCGTGTTTGTAACAGAATCAACCTTGCGGAGCGAATTATTGGATAACGTGAGCCTTGCTGCACATTCAAAGACTTTCGTAAATTAATAAAATAAGTGCGGTCACTTGATGAACAGTCACGCCCCTCCTCCATTATCTTTGCTCTTAATCTTCTTTAGTTTAATCTTGCGTTGTGAATTATTTGACGAAAAATGATTAATCCGTCTCACTTTTATCTTTAGCGATTAATTTTCTCATTTTTCATCTTTTACGTTTAAAACGTTTTTATTAATATTTTGTACGTGCGTTTTGAGCTTCTTAATTTTTGTAAGAATAAATGAAACATTGGAAGAAAAATAGAAATGCTGTCCGTCATCGTTGCCTCCACAAGAGTGGTTGTGGCTGCGAAGGCTTAAGAGGATGTGCAGAAAAACGCTCCAAATGGAAGAAGTCTTGACTGCAGAAATAAAATTAAGAAACCTCACATTTGCAATATCTAGTCAAATAAACTCACCCTAAAAAATCAGAGAACTTGAATCCGCCATGCCAATCACAAAATCTCTTGAATGGCACCTAATCTAAACACAAAATTGGAAAGGATGCCCAATTTTCGCCGAAAATAAATCCGTTAGTAAACGATTCTACCGCTAGAGGCGTGAGAACAAACTTAACGTTTTCTCTATGAAAAAATCGAAAATGCTCAAAAGTTTTAAATGCAGAAATCGTGCAGATTGGCCTACGCACGACTGTGCCATCTTCAATGTTCTTAAAGTGTTGTACACGTAGACTTCCGCGGCTCGAGCTCTTGACTTCTTGGCTGTGCAGGTGACGCCGCGTCGTTGGTTGAGAGGCCTCACTACTCTGAAGAAGCCTGCGATATGACAGGCGAAACTTCGGCCTCTCAGCGAACGACGCGGCGTCACCCGGACAGCCAAGAAGTCTTCAAGAGTTGTTTGAGACTGCGAATGCGCTGTGTGTTGCATGCGGCAGGAGACAAGTCGCAGGCGCCGTGCCGGTGCTGCAACCCGGCCGCGGGCGGGGGCGGGGGCGGGGGCGGGGCGGGGGCGCTGCACACGATCATGCGCGGCGTCAGCACCCTCGTCCGCCCGCGTTTGCCCGACGTACTGCTCGCCGCCTCCCACGTGGTGGAGCGCAGCCGGCCCCTGCCCGTCTACAGGTGACACCGCTCTTTCTTCTTCTTCTCCTTCCTCTTCTTGTTCCTCCTCTTTTTCTCCTTCATCCTTCTCTTCTTCTTCTTCTTCCTCTTCTTCTTCTTCTTCTTCTTCTTCTTCTTCTTCTTCTTCTTCCTTCTTCTTTCTTCTTCTTCTTCTTCTTCTTCTTCGACTTCTTCTTTTTCTTCTTCTCGCTCTTCAATTTTCTCATTCTTTATTCCCAATTCTTTTCTTTCTTCTTTTCTCACACTTTTTTATTATCACTCTCTTCTTCTCATCCTTCGTTGCCTTTTCTTCTTTTTCCTACCTTTTCTTGCTGCTCTTTCTTCTTCAATTTACTCTCTTATTCTAATTCACTATTCCCCATTCTTATCATTCATCATTTCTCCCTCTTTTTTCTTATCACTTTCTTCTCAAACTTTATTCCCTCTTTTTCTATTTCCTCCTCTTTTCTTCACGGTATTTTTTCTTCTTACTCTCTTCTTCTCATTCTTTATTTCCCACTCGTCTCTTTCTTCTTTTCCCGCCTTTTTTCATATGCGAACTATCTTCTCATTCTTTATTACTTTTTTTCTTTCCCACCTCTTATTCTGTCTTCTCTTTCTTCTCCTTGCTTTCTTCTTCTGTCTCTCTATTTTGTCTGCCCCTCTTCTCCTTCATCTTCTTCTTCTTCTCCATCTTCTTCTTCATCTTCTTCTTCTGTCTCTCTTCCTTTTTGCCTATCTTTTTTTCCTTCCTCACTTCTATCCCTCCCTCAGTTATCCTCATTCTTTATTTTCTCTTTCTTTATCTATCCCCTATAGTCTTCTCTTGCCTCTCAACTTCGCTTCATGTATTTCCTCTCCTCTTGTTTCACCTCCCTCTATTTGTGCTTCTGCTCTCTCTTCCCTGTTCTCTTCCTAATATTCCATTGTTTCAACTTATTCCCCTTTTTTGTGCCTTTTGTTCCTCCTCGTTCTCTTTCTTATCATATTTTCCTCACAAAACTATGTTCCTTGTTATTCGTCTTCTTCTTATCCCCTTTATATCATTCACTTACTACTTTCCTACTTTTTATTCTCCTCCGACTCCCACTTCTCTTTCTCATCCTCTTTTTATTTCTTATCCGTGTTTTCTTCCTTCGTTTCCTTCTACCCTTCCTTTTTCTTCCTACTTCTTTTTTCTCCTTCTACTGCCCCTGCTTTTATTATCAATTACTTCTCTATTTTCTTCCTAATTCTTCTTCTCATTCTGCTTCGTCTCTGTTTTCTCATTTCTTTCATCTCTTCTCTTCCTCTACTTTGACTTCCTTTAGTACTTCACTTGTGAATGTTGTTATAACGCTAGATTGGCGTATAAAAATTCGTCATATTGTGGTCTCGTCCACTTACGCCACATGCCATTTGCCACATCCTCTATTACTTGTCCCTAATTTTTCCTCGAGATCTGAACATCCGGAATCCTAATTTAAATGGCTCATTCCACCTCTCGACCCCGCCCACAGCTTTTTCCTTACAGGAAGGTCCGTTGCCGCGGTGTTCAAAGGGTTGTGGGACCGATAATGTCATCGGAAATGTGTGTGCACTTTGTTCTTACGATAGCACTGTAACGGACGGAAATTAAGCAGACAATGGAAAATTTTCTATTGTCAAGCGGACAATTAAAATAAGTGAAACAACCCACCAGAACTCGTAATTTTCGTTACGTCCGTTACGTGTTGACGACTTCAAAAATAAATTTAAAATAGAAACAAGATAAAAAGGATCGTCCATGTGAATACTCTGCAAAGAAATAAAAGAATATAGAAGATACAATTAATTACTTAATGATTAATTATAACTTATTATTTAAAAATACAGTTATTATTTATTATTAATTTGTATTTAATAAATAGATCAATAAATATTATTTATTGACCTTTTAAATGAAAAAAATAGCAAATCTCCTTGGTGCGCTTTTTTACTCATCTCGTTGGGCGATATTTTTTCTCATTTTAAATTTATTGAATTGTTTAGCTGTATATTACAAAAGTTTGTAAAGTATATTTCAGGAAGAGAAGGCGTCATTGCAATTCTTTTCCTGAGCAGTTAATTATCTTCTTCTTCTTCTTCTTCTTCTTCTTCTTCTTCTTCTTCTTCTTATTATTATTATTATTATTATTATTATTATTATTATTAAGAGTGATTCTGAGTAACAGTAAATATCTGGAGAATAAAGGTGGTTGCAACATGTATTTAGCAACTACTTATGCAGTAGCAGAAAGTCATGCCTTCTGTGTTTTATAAGATTTTATGTTACAAAAAATCTATATATATGTAAAAAATTTGCCTAAACACTTTGGTAATGTCTGTAAAACAACAAATTGTGTTGAAAAAACAGAAACAAACCAAGTGCCTCAGTCAGTGTTATTCTAAATGAGCTATGTCCAATTCTCAGTATAGAACTTTCTATTATTAGCATCAATGGAACTAGAACTTATTCTACATAGAATATCCAAACATTCGGACATACACCAATAACCATCTGGGAGTGACAATAGGAACTGTTTCGAGGAGATCTGGCATATAGCGCTTTTACAGACTTATTGACCTTGGAATATTCATTCATTCATTCATTCATTCATCCATTAGGTGGTCAAAAGGGTTCATTAGATTTTTATCAATTTTGGCACTTAACTCATTTACAATTTCCACATCTGATTTACAAGGTGATCACCCGGTGTGACCCAGATATTTACGTACCGTGTCACCCCGCCCACCTCGCCCGCCCACTCTGTCCTACGCTTCTCAGGCCCTTACCACTCATCTCGACCTCATGTTGTTTTCTTGAACTTGAAGTCTAACCAAATTGAAGCAGACATTTTAGGTTTGCGAACTCTCCTTCTTTTTTCCTCAGCTGCTCAAAATATTCGTTCAAAATGTGGGAGTAATCGACCATGTGATTTAAACGTTTTTGTGGCACATACAAACAAGAACACAATACATCTTTATTCAGTATCTCTGAATAAGTGTTACACATTTCTAGGAATGTAGAGGGGTAAAAAATGATCGCTTTTTGTCACAGAACATACAGTCTAAAATGTCATATTACGAAATTATAATGTGCTATTTACCTCATAGAGTCCGGAACACAGGTGTTCGGCAAGTACATATAATCTCCTATTCTTTGTCAGAACGTGACTTGCAAATCATCAGTTCGCAAGGAATTGCCTAAAAATCAGGGGTAAGTGGAACAGTTACAAAATGGAAATATAAAATTTCGTAGGAGTTGTATTAATTCGTAGGAAAGAATCATTTGGAGATGGAGCGTCGGTTACTATGGATACAGGTTTGTAAGAGGGAAACTGGATAGTTTAGAGAATGGATGCCTAACTGTAGGCCGGGAATATTAACGTGTCATTCCGTGATAAATCCAATTAATAGTGACTTCAAGATACTGGAAGTTAGGCGAAACCTGGGGAAAGGTAGTTTAGAAAGATAATCGGTGGTTCTCAAGTAAGGAACAAGGTATACGCGGAAGTGGAGAAGGTAACATTTGCCTATTGCTTCTAATAATAAGAATTCATAAACAATATATATGATTTGTGTTTACTTAAAGTGTTTTAATTTAAATTACCTGAAGAGAGAGGCCAACGGACAGCGAAGTTTGGTGAATGGTAATAAATCTGCAGCAATAAATATGTAGCAGACGTTTAAACGATTACGGCATTCGTATATGCATACGCTGTTGCGGGAAGATAGGACATTAAGTAGATTACGAACAGGAACATGTGTAATTTATACTCCGATTTAAACAACATTTCAAGGCCACGAGATCGAAGGAAAGGGGAGAATTGTCATCCAATTGGAAGCCCCAATACCAAAACTGTAAGTCGAAGCGAAACTCCGGATTGGATGACAGTCTCCTTTCCGTTCACTCGAGAGCTTGAAGTGACGCTCTGTTTAAATCGGGGTATAATTATATGAAAGGTCCCAGTAACTGTTCATTGGCAAAAAGTTGTCATTTTAGTCCCCTCCACACGCCGTAGAAGTTTGGAACATTTATTCTGAGATATCGTATAAAAATGGAAGGTTTCGTGTATTTTACTTTATATTGTATTTGGCATTTTGGGTCCAATGAGCCACTTTGCCGTCTAGCTATCAGTGTTCCCCATGCCTGGGCCACGTTTGAGAGTAAGAGAGACATGTGGTGAATATGACGTATTCCCTTCACTCTAACTAGCGAACCTCGCCTGCCTGGGATTTCTTTCGTAACACAGCTACAGAAACTGAGACGTCATTAAAGGAACCCACCATCTTTATTTTTGCCTCGACCGTGAATCAAACCCAGGGCCACACCACGGGAAGCTAGTACGCCACTCACATTCCATCCCAGAAGCGCTTTACTAACACGGATATCGTTTGGGGACCCGCGCTGTTGCTCGTGCAGGTACGAGCCGACCAGAAGGAGCTCCAGCTCGAGTTCCAGCTCCCCGGAAGTGACGGTGACCAAGACGAAGAAGTCCACCAAAATGAAGAAGACGAAGATCGAGACGACGGACCCGGGTTCGGACACCGGCGGCAGCCACAGGCCTGACCGCGGGTCCTCCACCAGGGTCCGTTCCTCGCCCAGGGACAAGAACAGGGAGAGGACCACGCGGACTTAGGCAAAGCGAAGGAATTGGGTACAAAAATGGAAACGATATCTACAAAAAATACTGTTAAATAAAAATGCAAATATCAAAATCGCAATGTACAAATTGAAAATGTTAACTACTTGAAATAAAATAAATGAAAATAACATTTTGAAATAGTGATCTGTTTCAGAGAGGGAATATGGTAATGAAAATTCTTCTTTAATGAGTGGTTATTTTTGAATGTCAAATTACTTTTTTGCGAAAAGGTTGGGAACAATTTGCATCAAGACATGTATTGTTCTCTTCAAGAACAAGAAATAATAAAAATTACTTTCTAAATTTGGCTGCTGAGTGTTTTAGGGTATCAAAGATATTTCAGTAACTATTTCGTGATAGCTTTTCTGAAACATGGGATTGGGGAAATATTGAAATGAAGTAACTAACCGTATTTTTGTTCAAATAATAATAAAAATAACCGTATTTTTGTTCAAAACCCACAAAAGTTCCCCCCCCCCGTTTTGTGTTCAACTTATGTTTATGTTTCATTTCTCCATTTTGCTAGAGACCCACTGAGGATGGGAAAAGTGTTTCCCGAAAGTTAACTATGGAAAATTGTTAATAAAATTATTAAAACTTTTGTGGAGATTATTTCCTTTACAATACCAGTTTGAAACAAAACTCAAATACATTTACTAACGAAAAGGAAGAGACTTCGAGCTTGATATGTTTCTGAAGAGTAATATAGGAGTTAAAATGTTGATATATTTTCTGAGGATGCATTCCTTCTTTCGGAATAAGATAAACATTTTATTTCTATCAGTAACAAAATGATTTACATCCAGTCGACAGGTTTATGAACAAATATTAGATATTAAGTATTTATGTATTTATGTATTTATCTGATCTTTTATCGTATGATAAATCAAAACGTTAATGTGTTTTGTGTATTTGCATACAATTTATTTAGGAACTAAATACAAAATAACACGCTAATTAATCTAAGAATTAAGTAACATGTAATTTTGTTCGATTGGAATAAAGTATCAAATGAAAATGGTTTTGAATGTTATATTTCTGCGGATTTCTGAATTTTAAAGCGATCGACTTAATAGTCTTTTTGCCTAGTTGTATGTTACCTGAAGATAATCCACGACATACCATTGTCAATCAACAATATCATTAGAATAAATGTCATTGTTTATAAGAATATCAATTAAAATCTAAAAACGAATGTTAGAATTGAACAAGTTGCTAATATTTTTAAATATGATTCTTGAGAGTAGTGCCATAACTTGCCATACTTGTGGATTTTCCCAACAAATGACTCAAATATTTGCGAAGTGATGCACGTGAAGATCGATTTACTTCCTGAAAAGTCTTGAAGTGGGTACTTCCCATTCTTTTCTGGTTAATGTTACATCCAGGATTTATTTATTTATCTGATTTATAAACCCCTGTTAAGTTAAGTTAAATCCCTAGAGACCGCGTTTTTCAGACAGAAATTGCACTTATTTCCCTTTACTATTGGTATTATTGTAAAATTTTGATTTTATAAATTCTACGATATTTAAACTAATGAAGAAACTAAATATCAAAGCGAAACAAAGAGGGTTCTAGTATTTAACGTAAGAAACAATTATCAATTTGCTCTAGTTTTGTTATATCTTTCAGAAACAACTGAAACGACAAATAAAATGCAAACAACGTAATTAAACCTATAAGATTGTAAATGACAACTTTTGTTTGGAATTAATTCCAAGAATGTATGCCCAACTTCATTTATTCATTTATTTCAGAAATCTCTAATTTTTCCCGAAATGCAAAATAACCGGCTTCAATAAAAATATGAGGTTTGAGTAATGTATATAACTTTTTAATTATTATTATTACATGTGTCATTTTTTAAACTGGATCCATTAACCATAATAGCTTGGTACAATACCCAAATGTATTTTTATCCCGCAGAAAAAATGTATCCTAAATGTAGTTATTTTTCATCGAAAAATGAAGAGGACAGTCAACTTAAGTTATGAACGTCAAGAGACTAATTGTTTGTTACTCTAACCGAGGTTCACTATATCCGAAAATGGGAAAACACGTTGTGTGGTTAGAATCCACGTTTCGTTGGCTCTTGATACCGCAAAATCGATTGACGGTATGTCCGTCCGTCCGTCCGTCCGTCTGTGAACGACTAGCTGATAAACCGTAATTTGGAATGCTAGAATTAAAATGAAGAGCAGATTATATTTTTCTCCGGAGTCTGTACTTTCTCCGCGCTTGATTCTTCAGTGTTTTTAGTCAAAATATTTCTTTAGTATAATCTTGATACTCTTGACTGACACAGAACCACTTGTTCATTTGTATCCTCTTTTGACATTCACCTGTTTGATTCCATTCTGGAATATCTTTTCACTGCATTTACGATGTCGATGGGATTTCATATGATTTCGTTTTGCAGTCCGCGTCGACGTTTCAGGCTCAACAGAATTGCTGTAAATGAGCTCAAACAATTTCCTCATTTATGCACTCCCTCATTGCTTTTCATTCGCTAAAAATGCTACAAAATTAACTCATACAACCTGGAAATTGGAAACTCTTAGTGTTACAGGAATTAGCCGACCAGAGGCGAAATATTTCTTCCCGAAAGTTGTAGTCCTATGTTTTCTAGAGCCAATGAGAGTTCCTTATAACTGAATTATCTAGTGTTTATTTATAATATGTTGGATCCCGTCCGGCGACTTTGACCGAAACGAAAGTTCTCTATATCCAAGTACAACGTTCAGAGTCTACTGTATTTTGGTGAGTTGCAGACTTTTTTTATTACACACATTGGTTAGTGGTGGCAAGAAAGGACACTAATCTTACAAAATAAATGAAAGATAAAGAAATGTATTAATAAAAAATTAATAAAGAAACCCTATTACCCGCAACATACTTTAAGAGTTTTCAAGTTAAATTGCTCTCGCGATCTAAGAGTCAATTAGAGTAATTACAGTCGCCATTCATTTTCGAAAAATGGAAAACAAGCTCACTTTTTCTAATTGACTTTAGTATTCTGCTTCCCTCGCGAAATCAACAAACAGCAGTTGAGGACGTCACGATAGATCCGCCTTTTCTTTCAAGGAAGTGAGGCAGCGTTCAGGAATAAAAAAATAAGTAAATAAATAAATAAGGAATACAGTTCTGTTATTGGCGATGTTATGGTTAACGATATAATAATTAAATTAATAAGGAATAAGGCAAAAGAAAGAAAGGAGTATTGCCTCTTTCTAAACGTCGAATATTTATGATCTTTTGTCGAGACTTGTCTAGAAACAGTCGTCATTAACTTTCAAAAAGGGGCAAACGGTTTTAAGTACAATACATATTATGTATCGCGCGTGAAACCAATAGGCAACATAGGGCGTCCCTCTTGCTCCACCTCGTGGATCGTTGTTATCCTCATGCAGACGTTTTCGCGAAGGTGGAACGAGGAACGCAGTGAAAACAAATGAAATAATAAAGAAGAAAAAGACGGTTATAATACACTGATATTATCGACATCAATGAATAAATAACGAAGGAAACGACGAACTAGAAAAAGAAAGAACTTTTTTAAAACTTTCAAATGAGATCAAATGATAATTAACTAATGCCTTTTAACCTTCCCGCTTCACATCACAGATCGATGTTAAGTGATCCTAATGCACACGTTTTAACATAGGTGATACGAGGCAGGCAGTGATAAAAATAAATGAAATAATAAAGAAGAAAACAAAGGACATATAGTCGACAATATTGTTAATTTATAAACAACAAAAGAAACATGGAAGATGAAAAAATAAATATAATTTACCAAAACTGAAAAATATGTTCAAATGATTTTTAACTACATTGCCTTGTTTCTTGAGCGAAATGAATAATCACCTGCACAGGACGACGCACCCGTTACATCTTCACCTGATCGATGTTAAGTCATCCTCTTGCAGACATTCACGTAGGCGGTACGAGGGTGGGAGTAATAAATAAATAAAGCAGGAAACAAAGATGAAAATAATAGTCAACATCACTGATAATGAATAAATAACGAAGGAAACGAGGAACAAGGAAGATATTGTTTTTTTGAAAACGGACTAATAAGTTCAAATAATTTTCAACCGCATTCCACATCCTGCATCGCGCGCGAAATCAATAAACACCCGCACAGGACGTCACAGCGCTGCTCCTCCACCTCCTGATCGAGGAAGCGATCCTCCAGCCGGCTTCCGCGAATCGCGCGTCATCGGCCCGGCTAGTTCCCGCCGACCCCGCGCGGGGCGCGCGTGTCGCCGTCGAGGGCCCGCCCCCGCCCGCCTCTCTCTGCACGCGCCACGCGCCTCGCGCTCTCAGTGCGACCGGGACCGCGTCTGCGAGCCATGCGGAGGACCCGGCTGTCGGGCCGGCAGGCCGCGCTGGCCCTCGTCGTCGCGCTGGTGTCGGCGGCGTCGCCCGTGCGCGCGGTGCGGAAGTGCTGCTCGGGGGCGGACGAGGTGCTGGTGGCGCGGGCGGCGGCGGCGGAGATGCAGTGCGTGCGAGGGGACCGGTTGGCGGCGGCGGTGTGGGCGGGCGGGGAGGCCGGCGCGGCGGCGGGGCCGCCGCCCGCCTGCGCCGGGGCCGCCGCCGTCAACGTGTGGGTACTTGGCGCGGACGCCGCCGCGGCTGCGACCGAGGAGGCCACTCTGCCACCCATGGAGCAGGTAAGGCGGCCAACTCTGTGCTACGTTGTTAGGAGTAACTCTTTGTATAGAGACTCTAAGTAGGGACCATTGACAGGTCGGGAAACAAATTAATATCGTGTACAGCGATGGCATTGCATGTGATAGTGATGAAAACCATTTACAAACGAACTAACTAAACGAAAGCATTGACGGCAGGGACGAGGAGGTCACTCAGCCACAGCTGGAGCAGATAAAGAGGCCAAATCTGTGTTACGTTGTTGTTAAGAGTAACTGTATACAGGAGTTACTCTAAGAAGGGACCAGTGACAGGTCATGTAGAGCAGTTTATGTCATGTAGAGCAATGGATTTGCAAGTGACGGTGTTGAAAACCATTTTCTAATGAGCTAACTCTAAACAAAAGCATTGACGGCAGGGACCATGGAAGGTATTCTGCCAGCGCTGGAGGAGGTAAGGAGGCCAACTGTGTACTACGCTGTTGTACGGATCAACTCCGTTTATAAAAAGTGTGTAGATGAGTTACACTGCGAAGGGACCAGTTTGACAGATCAGGAAGTAAATGATTGTCATGTAGAGCGATAACTTTGCAAGTGACGATGAAAAACATTTACTAATGAGCTAACTGTAATAGAACGCATTGATGGCACAGTCCGAGGTGACCACTCAAGCCACCGCTGAAGCAGGTAAGGAGGGCAACTCTGTGCTACGTTGTGGTGCGGACCAAATCCGGGTGTTTAGAAGTTACTCTAAGAAGGGACCACACTGACAGCTTAAGAAACAAATGAACATTGATGGGAAAAGAACGTAAAAAAAAATACGAATTGGGCTCGATTACAGTTACTTGTCAAATATTATACTCAATTATAATTATAAATTACATTTTCTGCATTTAATTATTAAAATTACAATTACAAGTACAGGTATAGATGTGTTGTTTATGAACGAACTAATCTTCGGCGTGCTAAGCTGGCACCACGGTGTGGATGGTGCCCACGGTGAAAGATATTTCTTACACTGTGATGGTGCTATGAAAATTCTCCTACATCGTAGATGGGGGCCTCTTGTTCAGCCTAGTTCGTGAACTGAATGAACTTACCCACCCATTTAGTTCGCGACGAGCGAGGTAGTTCGCGAGCGAAGAGAAGTAAATAGGCATATTTAAGAAATATTTATGATTACAGGCGATGTAACGATTTCTCAAAGTAACGATTACAATTTTATATCAAGGAATAAATTACGAGCAAAAAGTACATCTGCTAAAAGTAACGATTAAATGCTAAAATTACTAACAAAGTAATCGTTACAAGTAATTGAATTACTTTCACTCAGTTACTCAACACCATGGCAAACTAACGTCATGCAGGGCGATGACATTGCAAGGGATAGTGCCGAAGCCATTTATAAATGAAATAACTGTACACGAACGCACTGAAAAATGAGTGCATGTACATAATCTGCAATTTTGTTGCCAGCAGTGGTCAAACAGCTGTCAAAGCGGTTCCTTCTCACAATAATCTCTCTGTACACTGACAGTGTTGGTCACCGTGAGGGAGGTTGGGACGTTGGTCCCACATTCGAAAATCCTAGCCAGGAATTTGTAGCCTTTTATTGTTAAAAAATACGAGTAGTTTTCCCATAATTAGCATGAAATTAGACAATTTTTAAATTGTTGAAAACAATTATTTTCTTAGAAACAGCTCCATTTTTCTTTAAACTTTATACTCGTATGTATTAAAGGACCGACTCAGCGCTTGGACCCGAAGAGTCGCGGAACGAACCCCACCTTCGGCATGGTTGTTTGTCCCTTGTGTCTCATGTATGTGTTGTCGCAGAGGACCTCGCGTTCTGATGACTCCAGTCAGAGAAGCTTGCGTGTTGGTGTCTAGTGTGTGGTCAAATATACGTTCCATTGGAACGTAAAGGGTAAACAGACAGCTAGATAAAAGCCCTATAAAAAAAAGTATCAAAGACGGTAAAAAAAGTAGGTGCTAAGCAAACCCCGGCAAACTCTCTCTATTTTCGAAAATTGCAAAATTATTTCCAAAGTGAAGTGTCTCCTTTTACGTGTTTCCCACGTTAACGTAAAATCTTACACACTTCTCCATCATACAGCGAAATATTGTGTCCAAACCTCGGTTTCTCTTGTGTTAAAAGGTTTCCGAAAATCGTTGAAATCTAAGTTTTCAACTATAAGGCTAAAAATGCTTACTTCCCTTGCTACAATCATTGTTTTTCATACAGAAACGTCACTTTGAAAAAAAGTTTTTCGATAAGAAACGCCCGCTCAAACATTCATTTTCTCGGTGTCACACATTGTTAGCTAGAAAGGACTGCAGCGAATGTTCGGGGCGGGGCTTTGTGTCCCCGGGTGAATAGAAATATTACTGTAAGAAAGGACTGCTTTGACAGCTACTGCTGGCAACATAACTGCACGTTATGTCCATGCACTGAAATAGTTAATGCGTTCATTTGCCATTGGCTCGCTTGTAAATGTATTCGACACAACCTCTTACAATGCCACGTTCAGCATGACTTTCTCTTGTTTTCCGTCCTGTCAAACGGGCCCATCCTCATGAGAACTTCTTTATAGCAGCCGCGTGAGCCCCAGCTGAAGTCCAAATGCATTGAGATAGAACCAGATATTCATTGTATTGAGTAGATATGCGAGTGGCGTTCAAAGGTTGTCAAATGTTGCGTTCGAAACTAGTTTTTCCTGTGTTAAAAGGTATCTGAAAATTGTTGAATCCTAAATTGAACCATATGGATGAATGTGACTATACCTCGCTAAAAGTTTGTTTATCATAGAGAAACGTCATTTTGAAAACAAGTTCTTCAGTTAGAAACTTTTGCACGGACGCGTCAGTCTCGGTGTCACACATCCTTAGCTAAAAAATATTTCAGCGAGGGTGGCTCTCAGTTGAAATCAGAAGTCTTTGAGGCAGTGTACGATACTCATGTGTATTAAGTACGCAGTTCTCGCGGCATGCAAAAGCTGTCAAATATTGTGTACAAAAATGGTGTTTCTCGGGGGTTAAAAGGTATCGAAAAACAATTGAACCTCAACAATAAGGATAAATAAGCATATTTTCTTCGGCTAAAAATTGTTTTTACAGAGATAAGTCACTTTAGATACATGTTCTTCAATTAAAAACTCCCAACTGGACACTCAGATTCTCGGTTGCACACATCGCCAGCCAAAAAAATATTGCTGCGAGGAAACGGGGTAGGGGTTATGTGCCCCCGGGTATAACATCAGTGAAGCCCCCATTTGAAGTCCGAATTCGTCGAGGCTGTGCTCGATTTTCTTGAGCATTGAGAAGGGTGTGTTCGTGATGTATGTGAGTGGCGTTTAAAGGCCGGAGAACCAATCTGTATAGCTGTTAGGTAAAGTTCAAGAGTCAAAACTTACCATTAGGGTTCAGGTGGTTCCACACATTTAGGAAATGCCGAGTAGCGAGGTACTGCTCGCCCAATTCCAAGCAACTGATGTGCTCGGCGAATGTTCGCTTTATTTGATGTTCGTTACGACGCTTCACACTTGCGGCATTCGGCGAATCCCGAGCAACCACTCGCCGAATCTCGAGTTGTGTGGACGGGTTGCTTCCGTTTCGCCGAGCGCCGAACATTCGGCATTCGCCCTTCCCACCGCGTGTCGGTCTGTAGGACACATCAAAAGGAGCGAACATTCACCGAACACATGAACTGTTCCGGATTGGGCAAGTCAGTTCACTGCTCGGCGAATGCCGAATGTGTGGAGCCTTCTTTAAAGCCCTGTACGCGGTGGGTATGGCGAGGACCGAACGTTAGTCGCTCGACAAATAGCAACCAAATGATTCAGTACTCGGGATTAGGTGAACAGTCGCTCGCTACTCGCAGAATACCGAATGTGTGGAGCCGCCTTTAGAGTTGGTGTTTACATTGTATTCTGGAGTATTCGAATAACAGTCGAAATGCTTTCTTGTTCGTCTGAGAAGGGTGATGATATGAACAGAAGGCGAAAGAGGACCTGGGGGTTTTCAGACCCTCGAGGGTCTGAAAACAGCCGTGCACAGAGGTGTACTGTCAGAGGTTTACGATGTCCCTGTTAGCAGGTGAGGAGCTCTGTTGTGTAACGGTCAGATCGTTCGTGTCCCATTGGTATGACCGGAGTTCAAAATTTATGGTGGGTAAAGCTGCAGGTATTCTAGGCGTTTTCCTGTGATCCCTGCCTCTCATTTCTCACTTCATTCATCATCAATCGTATCGTCATTACTCCATCCATTATTCAACCATTTCATAAAAATATTTCTTAAAAAAAAACAACCATATCGCCATTTGAAGGTAAAGAGCCGTAATTTTTTCTTATTACGGCTATTTATTTTATTTATTATTATTTATTCTTATTGAAATGTAGCATTTGGATGTAAATATCTGACTTTTTGGATGCAATCGAGATTATTGGCTTTTATGAGGAATGGTGAGTAGTTCTCATCATATTTGTTAAAGAAATATATAGGTTAAGAAATTACGGTAAAAAATGTATACATAGTACAGAACGTCTTGTTGCTATGATTGTTCGTTTTATAACATTGTTTTATTTACTACATGTTTCTTTCGTCGCTTAAAAAGCGATAATTTCTCTTTTTGTTCGTGTATTGCACTTGCGAGCAGCGTAGTTCTTTCAAACGGGTGGCAAACGCGATTTTTGTGGATCTGTTCTTCACCAGGTTCCGGAGATAGAGTTCACAATGGTGCCCAAGTTTTCATTTGTTGTGCAATCAATATTTGAGATAATTACTTCATTTTCTTCCTCAGCATATTGTAGTAAAGGATGATACAATACGGGCAGTTCTGTCGTGTGAAACTGAAGTATCTTCTATTGTAGGTAGTGGCCTACTTTTTGCCTCCATACTAATAGTTAGTGTGTAATTACTATCATTCACTTGTCAGGTGCTGGAACAAAAGGTATTTCGAAACTCAACGCTGGAACTTCGCGAGTGGACATATTGGGATTACTATGTACGCCGCAACAACGTACTTCAGAACCTTTGTTGTACTACCCTTTTCATCTCTCCACACACGGAGACCATTCAGCCCAGCTGCTGAGTTTGTTACTCAGTTTATGAGTTTCTTTAGAAACCAATTCAAATATTTTTTTTAAATAACGTACGTCAGGCTAAAAATATACCTAATTGGGCGAACATAATATGTGTTAATGTTTAATGCATATGAGTTTTAAACAATATACAAATCTGGGTGTGGATAGAGAATAAGAAAAGAAGCAGTGAACAGTGACAAAAGTGATTGTTCCTCTTTAAAGAACAAGTCACATACGCACAAGTGCATGCTTATTAATTCTGGTTTAATTAATCTGCGAACGAATGTAACAAAATAGTCATGCTGATATCTAGATAGGAATCACAAAATACATTTCATATAACTTCGTTAAACATAGTGATTAAATACAATTCCAAAACATCGCAATTTCTATTGAAGCTTTGTAAAACCTCCTTTCTTCAAACTGACATGAAAATGCGGACTCATTACTTGCATCCTCCCCCCTCGCCAATTTGCACCTTACGTCATATCGGCCCTACTACTTCCAGTGCAACCCTGGCTTACACTGGGTGTAAATGTGTAGTCGCGCTGTTGTTTTCTGTCGAGGAAACGCGCGATTGAGGGATATTGCATCGCTTGAAAGCTGTATTCACAAACAAACCGTGCTTGCGACCCTGACTTGAGACGATTGTAAATTTGACACCGACGTATTTCCCTGTTGTGAAAACGGCTGATTAAAAATGTATTGGTCGCTTATGGGCCCATCCACAAACAACTGCTTTCGCATGCCTAGATTTTGCCAGCTGTAAATCTGTCGCCTCCAGTGTTTCCAGTCGTGTTTTCGGGCTCATCAAGGATAATGGGTTTATCGACTAGCAAGCCGTGCTTTCTCGAGTCTGGATAGCGTCGGTTGTAAATCTGTCGCACCGACCTTTTACCCAGTCGAACAATGAAGCAAGTAGCATCAATAGGAAATTTACAAGCGCCGCCAGTCAATCTCGTCAAGAGAGGCTTGTCCATATACACGTAGCTGTAGGGTACGGTGGTCGTGTGTTTGCGAGTAGACATGCGTTGTGGGCGGCCGGTGTAACGCCTTAGGGCGCCTTCCCACGTCGCCACGGCGTTCGCGCTTCCTTCAAGCAGCAGAGCCCATCCGACGCAGCCACCGCCGCAGCCACGGCCGCACCGCCGCCCGCCGTGGAAAGGGGTGGTGTCTGGAGGGGTAGGTTTCGCAGACCCTCCGGCGACGACGAACAAAGGGACCGGAGCAGGTAGAACGCTGCGGCCGCGGCGCAGTGGGAACGCTCCCATTTAAAGCTGTGTTCTGCTAGCGGTGGCGCGTGGCCCCTCCTCCGCTTCCCGTAGCTGGAGTTCGGCGTCGGCTGTCGCAGCAGCCGCCACCCGCTGCACGTGGGAAGGCCTCCATTCAAACCAATGCGCTGCTGCGAAGCGCGCCGCGGCCGCGCCGTGGGAAGGGGCCCTTATATTTGGCTCTTTCTCCGCTGGATGTCGGATTCAGTAATGTGAGATTGATGATTATTTCGTATTTCTGGGCACGTCAACTGCTATGGTTATTAGTCACGTAAAGATAATACAAGGTTTTATCACGGGCGGTGGCGGTGTTCTTTGTCTCAATGCTGATACCCGAAGTCGACTTACACGTCGACTAGCGGTAATTTCCCCAACCAGGTGGTTTTTCCACTAGCAATTCGCCGCCCCAGGCGGGAGAAGCTCTACGCTTCCGACCTGTCTCCCGGTGTATGTGCTGATGTAGTGCGTGTTAGTGTAAGTGTGTATGTAAGGGAAGAGGATAGGACAAGGAAGAGGAAGTAAAAGATCGCGCGCGGCCCGTGGCCCGTTTCTTAGGATACTGCTCCGGCATTCGTCTGCTGTTGATCGGAGAATCCACGGAAACCATCGATCAGATCAGCTGGCCGCTAGAATTCTTCTCTAGACAGCGACTGAATTCCAACTAGCTAACTAGCTTGTCTCTGGTTTCCTGTCACTGAAGGAACTCGAATCTTAGGACCGCTCGATCAGAGGCACTGCAGTAGCATCAGTTGTCCAGTTGCTACCCCGAGCCACTTCTGTAATATTGAAGCTGATGTTGATGAAGCTGATGAAGCTGATAAACGTGTAATATCGTTAGGAGAGAATACCATTAGAAAGTTGTTACTTTGCTAGCCTCCTGTCAATGTTGTTTTACACCACACAAACAATGAAGATTGTATGCCCTTCGAAACATTCATCACCTCCACTGTATCTGAATGTGAACCAGCAAACTTCAGACTTCGAAGCCAGAGGACTAGATCGCATTTTGTGAGAACATTCCATTTATTTTACTTTGGTGCATTTGAAAATGGTTTTTTTGTGATTACATATTCATCTAACTACCCCGTTCACGATTCCCTTAGCCGATGACATCAATGCTAGTTTTCATGAAAATGTTAGTTCCTTTTTTTATTCTTGTAAGCGTTGTTCCACGTCTGCTTTATACTTAGTATTCATATTCTTCTTAGTATTGCCGATTCTTCGTTCTTATTCTTTTATTTTTTCCTTCCAGGAAAATATAGGTAGACACGTGTGTTCGTGCGCTCATTTGCACAACACATAATGAAGAGGTTACAACACGTTCAGTAGCATTCGGAGTGATCTATTTAACCGGGAGAGTGTGATGTGGAAAATCAACGGAGGAAGCCTTTCACATAAATAAGAACTCCAAAACTTTTGTTTTAAATGCTTGAGTTTTCCAATAAGAGATTTAGATTACAGTTTGCTTAGGTTATTTTGGTCAAAATGTTTGCAAACATATGCAAAAATTCGCAATTGTGAATCACAATAATTAATTAAAAAGATAAAAAATGTGTGAAAACTACACCAGGTGTTAGAGGGAGTAATTCAATGTGTATAGGAACAGGATTTATCCACTTTTTCGTTACCAGTAATAATAATGTTTTTTTGAAAATGTGCCGTTTTCCGGCGCACGTCTTTCATACATAACTTTATCTTCTTGCGAAGTAATTGCGACAAGGTAAAAATTAAAAGAGGGGATGTGACCTTTTTGAAACGAATCATAGATTCCCTTAATTTATAAATCGACTTATTCACTGTTCTCAATATATAATAGTTAATTATCACACGAGTGGTAAAATTGACAATTTATTTTGCGAGTAGAAAAGGTTGCGCCACGAGAACGATAGGCTGAGTTGCGCCTACGAACAAAATAAAATCACTTTTATCTCGTGAATCATACACTTTTTTTAGACAGCCTTTCTTTCATTTTATTTTACTTCAAATACACAGATCAATTAATGATACATGAATGTCAGTAATAGTTGATGCGGTCAGACGAAAGTATTGTGTTTAGTTTCTTACAATCACAGATTTATCTGAACATTGGAACATCGTCTCACTTTTAGCACTTGTGCTAAAAATTTAACTTTTAGCACTCTATGCATACCCTCAAAGATCCGATTTTCCTAGCGAATGACTAAAAAATATCGTATACCTCACACAGCGTTTAATTCACATAAAAGAAAGAGCTTTTTTCTGCCAAGTAACAATGGTAGCTGACTTAGCAATGTGCGCTGGATCGCTTTTCTTCAGCTTCGTAACGAATTCCAAAAAGAGAATATAGAACCTGCAAGACAGCTATAGTACTTTGACCACACCTTGTCGGACCCAATTTAAAATTGTAGCTCCTCAGATAATCTCACTATCGCAAACTCTACTTCAGTATACACTACAAGGCATGTTTCAGTTCAGTATAAGACACAGGAACTAAATAATATGTAACATGTAGGGCACGATTTTATTTCGAACCTCTCTGAAGTGATCGCGAAGGAACTAAGGATAATGTAATTTCATTGTTCTAACACATTTTTCACCAAAGTCATTGCATTGCCTTGTCTTCTCCATCACTGGATTACTCTAATGAGATGTAAGGTAATCTCAAACAATACACTACACTCTACGCATTAACTCTCGCAGCATAGAGTGCTTGTTGAGCATGACGCTATTATGAGGGAGCAGTCAACACAGGAGTAATTCAGATATACATCGTACAAAACGAATGTATTGCGAGAAAAAATCTTCGAAATAAACTAAAAATATCTTTAAAATCCACGTACAACTTTGCCCTCTGAACACAGTGCTTTGTAAATCGACATAATAAACGCAAATATATCACATTATTTTTAAAAAAATGTTTCAAAACTGTTATGACAGTAGGGACAACACTGACTCTGTAAAACGACATTAGCAAGAAAATTATAATATTTTAGAAATTAATAAACAAAGCAAAGTTGCTTTGAAATAATAATTTATTTGCTACTTAAAACAATTAATTTTACAGTGTTTCTATCATAATAGAAAAAAATTAAATCAGTTTGAGTGTCAGTGATCCTCGCCTCGGGGTTTTCGCCCAGGTTCTCTTTATCCGTTGAGCAAATGTTGAAATGCCCCCATGCTTTGCTTCTGGACGAAAATGTAACTTCACTATTTGCGCACGTTTTCATGAGATGTAATTTTTCTAGATGCGAAAGACAGGAGAAGAGTTGATTCGTCCTTAGTAAAATCAAATCAAATCTACAGCTCTTTTCCCGATGCAAATAGCCTCTTTATATTTTGATATACTTATGTATTGGAAAAGCATGAAGTATACATTTACGTGATTTTAAGATTCCTTCTGACAAAGAGTTTTAACTCTTAAAAATATGTGTATTACAGATTTAGTATACGAATTGAATTATTTTAAAGTGCAATTTGATATATTAATCTTTCCATTTTTCAACACTATCCGAGATAATTAACTGCAATTAATATTCTTAACCACCATCCAAAGCTTCTTTGACTGGTTACTGAAGTGTCCTAGTTCTTCTCCACGTTTGTAGAAATAACTTTCTTTTCGCGGAATCGTTTAGCGGAAATCGTGACTTTACTTTGCGGCCGAGCAATTTACCGTTGTTTGTTTTTTGTTCTCTTCACAACAAAGACGGGGTGAATGACACACGGCATGCCGGAGTATTACATCATTCGTAACAGCATTTAAAACAAAAATTATCAATCCATCTACTCGCAGTTACATTTTGTTTGAAGTAATTGTTAAAATCAACTCGTCCAGATGAAAAGGATGTTGTAACCTTTGAAGTTTGAATGAATGTTGGGAAAGTTGTTCTTTAGAATATACTGCAAAGCGTACATTAAAGTACTACAACTTCAACGCAGATTCATCTATAAAATTACTTCCAAACGATATTTCAAAAATGTATTTAATTGTAGATAAAGTGCACTTCATATTTCTCAGAATGAGTTATCCAATAATGGTGCGCAATACTTTAGACCAGGGGTTTTCTAACTTTTTTCGTCCATGGCCCCTCGACCTAAACAAAACTTCCGCGCCCCCGTAGTAAAAATAAGTTTTTAAATTTTATTTTACGTCAAAAACAGTTAGAAACTGTGTGTAACTTGCTAAGGAGGGAAGTATGTTTCAAATATAAGGGTTAATATTCAACCCTACTAAAGATTCAACCCAAGTGAATACGTAAAATAATATGCTATTGGTAAAGAACTTCCCTGTCTCAATTAATCTACAATTAATAAGTGAAATAAATCCTATATATTACAAGTAACGTGTAGTATGATAGTTAAAAATTATTTTGTGGACATGAAAGACACAAGGATTCAAGTGATCATTTGTAATAAATTAATCACCGCGACGCCCCTACCATGTGGTCGCGACGCCTCTGGGAACTGCGAGGCACAGTTTGAAAACTCCTGCTTTAGAATATCTTAAATTTTCCGTACACTCTTTAACCGACACTGCTATTAACACCAATTTATACATTTGAATTGACCTAAAAAAATTAGAATGTCAAATATTTATTTTAATATAAATTCTAAAAAATACTCAAATATTTTGTATAATGAAATTAGTTAGGAAAATGATTAAAACTTCTGGAATGTGCTTTTCCTCGACTTTATTTATTTCAATTACGCTCAATTGAAAATATATAAGCATTTCCAAGCATATATATGTGATACATGTTAGTGGTTTACTGTTCGCTTATCACTCTTTCTTAATCTGCTTGAAGCAAAACCATTCTTTTGCGTTAATTAATGCTACTTGGGAGACTGACGTTCCGTATATTTTGCAATTTTTTAATGACGGCTTTCAAATTTAATGTTTAGTCGGATAATTTGCTACTCCTTATCCGTTACTCATCCCAGAAGATAACCGAAATGAGAAATGGTCATGGTCAAGTCGAAGACAACGGTTCGTTTATTAATGGAATTCCACTGATAGGGGTTCCCGCGCCTGCGATAATACTTGGAACACCACGCTTCAATTTTGCCACAAGCGTGAAATTACTGAGTCATGCAGGGAACAAAGACTTGCTATTCATGAGTAAACGATTGGGAATTTGTTGAGACTAGTGTTTCACCCCACTTTCCATATTCCTGCTTAAATTGTGTAAGTTCAATGAACTTCTGACTAGCTTAAACTAAAAAACATATCGGAATTAAATTATACCCCCGAAAGGTAACGTTGGAACAATATTTACTGGTACTTTTTGTAGTACTTTGATGTGTTGAAGAAATACTATTGAAGGGAAATAGTATTGAAGGGTTTTTGTCTTTAACGTGGTCTCTCTAATTAGGGCGTTTTCTAGCGAGAGCTATATTCTTTTCCATGCCAATGTGATGTAGCTCCTAGCATTCAGTGGACAAAACTGGCACACTTGCGAGCTCCGAGAAGAGACCCTTCGTAAAACAACACGCACACACACAATAGCATGCCGGTACGACACATAAATGCCCGATCTTAGAATCAGCGACTCGTTGCACCAAATGTGCCGGTTTGAGATCTCATAACGTACTTCATCCAGACTGGCTTTTATTTTGTAATACTTAAAATTGTTATTTTGAATTTAAGTACTTACATATTATTAAATGTTATGTTAACTCAGTTTCTGTAATGTCTAGGTCTATATTTCTTCATGTTAGATCTGTTTAGACTATTATATGAATGTGTATCTGTTTTTCTTTCTATCACGGAGAAGGTCAAGAAATTTGAACACACCCTTCACTCTAGTCAGGGTTTTTTATGAGGTTACGAGGTCAACTAAAGTTATAGGGACCAGTCGAGTTGTGGAGGTTACTGCGCATGACCCACAAAACATCTGGAGTTGGTGCACCAAGACCGTATACAAAATGAGTCTAACCAGAATCTCATTTGACGATGAAAAGAATCGTAGCTTATAACGCGCTGTACACAGAGAGCTCTCTTGTAAATTCACATTTTCTAATTACTGTATTATTATTTCTCATATAACAACCTCCTTTTGGGATTTTAGTAAATCATTTAAAATAAAATGTCATTATAAACCACATTCCTCGAGTGTTTGGCAAATATTCTCTCTGTATATAATACGCTAAGGAAAGATGACTGTTTGTAAGAAACCATGGACACTACACCCCGAACATGAGCTACAGATGGATAACGAATTCCCCCCGCCCACATAAACATTTTTTAACGAAAAAAGTCCATAGATTCCACCCACACACATTGTCAACAAGCATAACACGGAAAAGAATAATGTTTCGTATGGCGTAATATACAAAATGAGACGTCTTTGGAAATTTGAACTTATCTTATTAAGATAGAAGCGTTTGTATCTTGTATCTTCAGTAGGTGGCTCAGGGCAAGAATTGATGTCAGTGCAGAGACTTATCGGGGAGCCCTGGAGTTCGTTTTCCGTCAGTGGCAGGCTATCCGACACTAGCTAGACAGCCAGGTCGTATTAAGTCGCTGTCTGAAGGAGAATGCTAGCGGCCGCCTGCTCTGATCGGTAGTCGTGCTACTCCGATCGCGATCTTTCCTTCCTTCTCCTATCCTCACCCTCACTTGCACACAGTTACAAACACCACATTGCCACACGTGTCAGGAGACGACTCGGGAGCCTAGAGCTTGTCCCCGCTGGAGGGAGATACCTAGTTGGGGTACACCCTGCATGCTGACATGTATGTGGGCCCTGGATATTGCCATCCAACAGGTGAATATCACCGCCACCTCCCGTGTTAAAACTCACTGCTCTTTATTTATGACACTAATGACCATAGCAGTTGACGCGTCTAGAAACACCAATCAATCAATCAATCAATCAATCAATCAACGTTAATAAGTTCAGCAGTGAATAGTGTAATGGACATATCTGTGATGTGATTGATTGATTAGTGATTTCGGGTGAACCAACTGATAAGGTCGTTTGTCCCGTAAGAGTAGTGCATGCGTTTTATCGCGAGAGGTGGCTGTGATCTTCCTCCGCTGGCTGGCGAGATCCAGGTACAGACATACGTCGGCTTGCAGGGATTTTCCCCAACATATCTCCCACCAGCAGGATACTGCCCAGCCGGGACATAACCCCGACATTTGTGGTAGTATAGTGCATGTTAGTGTAAGTGTGTGTAAGGGATGAGGATAGAACAAGGAATGGGAAGGAATGATCGCGCGCAATCTGTGACCTATTTGTTAGGGTACTTCTTCGGCATTCGCCTGGTGTTGACCGGAGAAAGCACGGAAATCTACCGATCAGAGCAGTCGCTCGCTAGAATTCTCCCCCGGACAGCAACTGAACTCGACCGAACTAATGTCAAAAATCCTGCCACCGTCGTGAGAGGAACCCGAGGACTTCCTGGTCAAACGCAATGGATGTATACAGTTGCTGCCCTGAGCCACTTTTGTCGGTATTTTTGTCGGTTGTTTTGTCTTTTGGCCTGTTGGGCCAACGTGGGCGCGTTAAATTTAATTAATTGAATTAATGCCTTATTTTACATGGCGAGACTCGGGACATCAGGCCCGCTGTTCCGTCTGACCACGCAAATTTCGCTACGCTCCTTTCACCAACTAGCAGAGAAAGGAGGTATTTCTTGGGCGAGAAACAGGCGATTTGAATTTAGCGTCATTTAGGCTTAAGGTTTTTTCACATGCAAGTAAATCTACTAACATGGGACAGCCGGCTTTACTTCCCCTCCGAAGGAAGGCGTACGAAGGATTTTTTCGCCCTTAAAAATCCAGGTCTTCGATCGATTTAAACCCTCCAACTTGGGTATAACAGTCCGGTACGCTAACCGTTACACCATCGCCGCGCGTTGCACTGTTGGCAGCCGCCGGCGTGGTGGTGGCTGGACGAGCAGCACTTCTGCGTGGAGGCGGTGCAGCTGGCGGACCGACGCAACAACCTGACGGCGCGGGCGGCGGCCGTGGGCTGCCTGCCCCAGCGCAAGGGCGGCACCGAGGACGGCGGCGCCGGCGCCGCCAACGCCACTGACAGTGGTAGTGGCAGTGGCAGTGGCAGTGGCAGTGGCAGCGGCAGCGGCAGCGGCAGTGGGATAGCGGAAGGCGCGGAGGTTCTGCTGAGCGCGCCCGCCCCGCCGCCGGAACCGCTGTGGACCGGCGGGGAGTTGATGTGGTTGGACGTCGTCAACGGCGTGCCGGGTGAGTGTTCACGTGGAGCGGCTTTTGTTTCAATTTGCGACGTGATTCTCCACATGCCCGACGTCATATGTTTGATCGACTTGGGCGATCCTACACCTTCGAAACTTCCAGTTGATCAACTTGCTTGCGAATATACACTTAGTCAACTTGCACGGTGATGCACGATTTATTCAACGTGCATGAGTTATTTCACTTGATCGGCTACACGATGTACTACACTAGATTGTCATTTTTGAGATCCACTAGACAGGCATAAGAGAGGGGCGAAGAGCTAGCTGATCGACATGCTCGAGGTTCTCAGTTGTTAGATTGGGAGTAGTTAGAGCGAGTTAAATCGTTGGTATAGAGTAGTTACAGCGAGGGGAAAAACGGAAAGGAAGTACGACCTAAAACAAAGGGGAAGTAAGTAGTACGAGAAAGTCTTTGCCATATTGCAGCACCGCCAGATTGGATTTTTTTCGTGTTATGAAATAGACAAAAATGGAAAAAATAATTAAGATCAGTATTTGTATAAAATGTAATGTTGAAACAGAAAAAGTTATTCATTTCATTGTAAACCTGTTAAATCAATAAATAAATAATAAATCCGATTACAAAGACATCAGCTGCTGACGTAGCTTCCATCTTTCTAAGAAAGATCGAAGTCCTTCTCAGCGCCTTATGTGAAAACCCTGATAACTATACACAAAAAGTTTGTTTAAGACTGGGAATTGACACACCTATTCTCTTACTCCCTGCTGGTGCTACATACGATTATAATCTCCGGCAGTGTTGGAGTTGGACATATTTTTTACAACAGCTACCTGTTTTAATAACCTGACTTCTACATTTTCCTAAATGTAACAAAATGTTCATTCCGGTGCATTTTACCCGATTACAAAACTAACAATTACTGAAAATAAATCAGACCAGTACAGTATAGTCCAGCTGACAGTTGTCACAAGAATCAAGTTGCAAAGGAAGCTCAAGAAGAATAAACATTTTGTTGGGCAAGTCCTCTTCACTTACTGAACATCAAACGTCTTTGCATAATAATCGCACTCCTTGTCACCTTGTGTTAGCAAAAAGGAGGGAGAATGTAATGGTTTGATTTGCCATTTCACCTGGATTTCCGTCAACCCTCAGAGCTGCCATAGTGTGAGTGCGATGGAATTCGTCCCTCTGCGTATGTTCTGTACCTTGGGTTGGACATGAATCATGCGCGTTTGGGCGCCCAGCAGCTGCCCAATGTTCTATTTCGACCTGCTGACAAGATAAAGAGAAACTCTTCCCTTCGAACCTTAAGACTGCATTATAAAATGTTTCTCCTTCTGGCCGTAGCAGTGCTGTGTCGTATGGACAGAGAGGAGGAAACGCTGAGAATACGTCCTCAAAAAGAATTCGAGTTCTCTTAAAAAGCGCAAGAATGATAAACGCGATCAAAGTGAATTAATAGATATCTCTGATCTAAATGTATATACACTTTATCTCTCTAACATCAAAGCAGAATTGTTGTTCGGTAATTACATTCAAAAGGCAGAGTATGAGGAGGATATTCTTCCCCTCCTCCTCCGAGAAACCGCCAGTGTTTGGACATTATATCCGTTAATTTATTATCTGCGCCGGCACTCTAAATGTGAAAGTGATAGCAGATACTCATTTGGACTTCCTCTCCCGTAAGGGAAAGCAACGGTTGCACGTTTTTCCTTCTTCCATCGCCATTTTGTGGGAAGTGTCCGAAGACGTGATCGCATGTCATTTTTTCTTCACTTTATAAGTGTTGACTCTAGATTTGCATGATGAAGATTTTCGAGAATTTAGATAAAAATTGGGTTGTGGACACGCATTTTAAGAAGTTAGCCTGTTTTTTATGTTTTGTGTTTGTATTGACGTTACTACTACTATACAAGTGAGAAGAAGATGCCAATGACGTAGTACATCGTCTCATGGGCATTAATTCTCTCTTCCGTGCGTTAACTGTAACGATTGTTGAGTGACTAACATTTTAGACAAATAAAAATCGATATCAAGCCACTAGTATCAAATTATTTGATACTGTTATTCTTAAAATTTGTACAAATATTATGAATGCAAAAAACTTTATGTATAGTTAAATATAATTTATAATGAATTGTCTATTTGGTTGTTATTTAGTTTGGTTGGTTGGTTCTTTTTACAGCGCCCACTACATTTTCCGCGTCTCATTCTGTCTCAAGGCGACTACCGTTGAAACCAGTTGCTAGGGGAATCCCAACGTAAGACTTGAGTGCTTGCCTTTCATATCTGGGTTCCGGTCTTCTAATAAGAGTTCATTGCTCGAAGAAAGTGGAACAAGATATTTATGATCAACATATGAAATTTTACATTAGCGTCACTTTCATACTTAATAAATATTTTGGCACATAGGACAATTTTTCATGAGTTAGTTCCAACCCCATGATATTAGAAATGTTAATGCAAACCTGTAATTAAATATTTTCTTTAATAAGTCATTATTTTTCAGTATCCATTTAGTTACATATACTCTTATGCAATATGATTGTTAAGGCGGCATATAAGACCCCGTGGTCACAAAAGCCACGGAATGTTCTAATGACAAATAGTAAAATTCAAGAAAACAGATTTAAAATTAAAATTTTTCCATGTTGTAGATCGTGCTACGAATAAATCAACATGCGAAGATACGATCTGCCAAATATGTTAAGCTACAAATCCCCAGAGGGATCCGAGTGTGGTTATTAGATTGTAATGTTCAGAATGATACCTTTTGCATCTTTTATTACGTTTTGGAAAGTTTTCTGCGCGCCTCTATTCCGAAGTGATGGTAGTCAGATACATGCAAAATTACGAAAACTTTGTAAAATAAAATCGTTTATTTGATATTTCGTGCAATTTAATCGCATGAACTTAAGTATCTTCTTAAATTCAGTTACTCGCGAAACAACGTTACAAACCTTGACGTTGAATGTGGAGTAGTCCTCCTTGAATATCAGTTAGTCGTACGTGAAGTTAAGACATTGCCTTTACTCTTTATCGGCCAGGAGCTCAGCGGCTGCCGTTAGTTTCGCGGGTTCCCAGGCGGTCACCCATCCAGGGACCCGCAGTGTCACGAGCTGCTTAACTTCCTGACTTCACGGGGCTTGGTTAAGATGCTCGCCTACAAGAGTAGGCTATTTGCTTATACACATGTATTAATATTATATTTATTCAAGCACAATATCAGTCCTTTTTGATGCAACGCGCGGTTCAGAGCCTGAGGGACTGAAGTTGGGTTCGAGTTCACGCTCTTTTAGTTTCGCGAGTCCAACATCTGTAATCCAATTTCCTCACTAATGATTTTACTTTACGTAATGTAATGAAGTGATTTACGTGGATTTCCGATAATAACCGTGTCAATCAGTAGTAAGTACCCAAAAATACATAACGAATTGACCACTGACCATGCTTGAGTAAATAGTTTAATTTACAGTCGAAGAAAGGCAATTATAACTCAGAACGTGACACGTAAGTATTTTAAACGTACATAAGTATTTCAGGAAACGTACTTGTGTGTTCGACGAAGTCTAATTTTAAATACAGAAAAACGGACAAAAAGTGAACCTAAATGTTTTGTTAGTGCAAGCGACTTCACTTTAGCTTAAGTGTTACAAAACGGAGTACGTAGAACTGTCTTTATTGGCGTGGACATTTAAAATTAATTACGTATTTGTCTCGGCAAAAGAAACTTCACATCTGCGCACCAAGCACAAGGAAAACTAACATGAGACACAGTACACCAGCTAGGGGATTCTTCATTGTAACGCACTGGTTTACGAAGAAGAGACAAATGAGGAGGAGAAATATTCAGAAGATGGGAACAAATTAAATTATTAAATGGAATTAGCTAGTTACGCGGATGTGAATTCAAAGAAAAGAAAGGGAAAATGATGACAGATTGAGAGAGGGAGAGAACGAGAGAGAGAGAGCGAGAGAAACGAACAAAAAACAACAACAAAAAAAACACGAACTTCTCAGTAGGAAGTGTTGCCGCTCTCAAGGATCGCCAAGCGTATCGAATTACAAGGTCACTGGAGCACTATGTTGAAGTCAAAGGTTTTCATCTGAATTTTTTACGCACGCACTTTTTACTACACGATTACCCTCCACGTGACATCATCTTCAAACATTTGGCATTGTGCATGTATGGTTGCATAACATTATTGGTTACTAGGGATGGTGCATTAGTTAGTGAACAAAGAAACCGCCATTCTTTTAAAAGAGTTTCTAAAATTTCATAGACGTCATTTGGGATAATGGGTCCGACAGTAAATCTGTCTTCCGACAGACGCTGCCTTAGGTAAATGATGTTTTACATAATTTCATTCAAATCAGTTTTAAATTGTAATTTCTAGCAGTTTATTTTGTAAATCAGATTTAAATAAAGAAAACCCTACTTTTCCTTCTTCTACAACAAGATTTCCTATATTTCGTTAACATTTCATTAATTTATACATTTTTATAAAAATCAAAAATGTATTATGTGAAAGGGCAGCAATAGCAATTTCTAATCCTAATTGAACATTTGAAAAATCTAACTTATTATATTATTTCAAATCATAATATGACAAAATAAGATACACTTTTTTGGAGATAAATATTTTGTAATATGATTGATTAAATGGTGAGTGGTCAATTACGACATGTAATATTTTAATTATTCACATCTGCAATATTCTTTTTTATTATATTCTTATTTTTATGGTAATGGCTACGTTACGGAGCGGCATGTTTTGTAGTGTTCCCATCTGATATCTCGTGAAAAATCAGCAAGTACAGCGAGGGAAATTCTTATTTTCAAATTAGAAAATTTGCAAAATTACCAAAACAACTCATATTTAAAAAAATGTACAAGGCATTTTTTAAAGACTTTTTTAACATTTCATTTAACAAAAAAATTCTATTATCAAAGTTGTACTTTTGCAACATTAATATTTTATTTGCAATTTTCGAAACTACTGAGAGTTCTCACAAAATAGAATGAGCATCACTATCTTTGCGGTTCTTTGCTGCATACGAGACACAAATTTAAAGAAAAAACTTGTATGAGGAAATCCACCGCCCCCTGGTTCCCGCCCCTGCCACTCTTTTGATATTCTTGACATGGAAATCATTGTTGTACTGTATTCCATAAATACACCACACATTGTTATTACAGTATTCGCGAATACTATCTTTCTTACTTTATTGCATTCTTGCAGCAGACCATCATATATGTTGTTTTTAAGCAGTGTTCTTGCTACCTTTCCAAAACCTATTTTGTGAGGTTTCGTTCAGCAGCATTTTTGCAGTTGCAGGCCACTCGCCCACACCGCCCCCAAATGAGTCCTGTTTTCGTTTCCCGTGAGCGCCGAGCCGGAGGCCACCGGGCTCTGAACCCCGCCCCCGCCTTCGCACTCTTTTCACATTCTTGACATGTAAAGAATTGTACTCTATACCATAAATATACTATACTTCGATATTACAGTATTCGTGAATACTGTTTTTTAAATTTTATTGCAGTGTAGTAGGAGGCAATTATATTTGTTGTCTTCGAGCAATGAGCGTGCTACTTTTCCAAAACCCGCTTTGTGAGGATTTGTTCAGCAGCATTTTTGCAGCTGCAGGTCATTCGTCCGCACTGATGCCGAATGAGCCGTGTTTGTTTTCTGTATGCTCAGAGTCGGAGACCCCCGCCGGTGTTTTGTTATGTAAAGAATTGTTGTACTGTATACCATACATACACTACATTTGTTATTACAGTATTCGTGAATACTGTTTTTGTTATTTTATTGCAGAGTTGTAGAAGACAAATATATTTGTTGTCTTGTAGTATGCGTGCTACATTTTGAAAATCCATTTTGTATGGTTTTGCTCTGCAGCTTTTTTGCAGGTGCAAGCCAGTTGTCCAAACCAATGTCGAACAGACAGTGTTGTTTCCCGTGCGTTCAGAGCCGCAGTCCGCATCGCCTTGCTCCCCCGTCACTCTTTCGATACTCTTGACATGAACAGAATTGTTGTACTGTACACCACAATTATACTATATTTTGTCATTACAGTTTTCGTGACTGCTATTGGAGTTGGCCTGTGAGCAGCACTTGCCGGAGTCCGCATCGCCTTGCTCCCCCCGTCACTCTTTCGATACTCTCGACATGAACAGAATTGTTGTACTGTATACCACAATTATACTATATTTTGTCATTACAGTTTTCGTGACTGCTATTGGAGTTGGCCTGTGAGCAGCACTTGCCGGAGTCCGCATCGCCTTGCTCTCCCGTCACTCTTTCGATACTCTCGACATGAACAGAATTGTTGTACTGTATACCACAATTATACTATTTTTTGTCATTACAGTTTTCGTGACTGCATTTGGAGTTGGCCTGTGAGCAGCACTTGCCGGAGTCTGCGTCGCCTTGCTCCCCCGTCACTCTTTTGATATTCTTGACGAGAACAGATTTGTTGTACTGTATACCATAGTTTACTATACTTTGTCATTTCAGTGAATGCTGACGGAGTTGGCCTGCGAGCGTGGTACTTTTCCCAGAGCTATTTCATGAGGTTCCGTTCTGCGGCACTTTTGCAGCTGTACCTCCATACCGAATGAGCCTTGTTTTTCTTTCCCGTGTGCCCAGAGGCGGAGAAGGCGGCGCCCTGGTCCCCGCCGGCGCCCGCGCCGTCGCCCGCCGAGGCGAAGGGCGCCGTGGTGCGCGTGGCGGCGAGCGGCGGCGGCGGCGCCGCGGCGCTGCGCAAATGCTGCCCCGGGGGCTTCGCGCTCAGCCTGGAGAAGCGCACGTGCGTGGCCCTGGCGCGCCCTGCGCGGCCCTTCCCGGCCGCGCGCACGCTGCGCGTCGCGCCGCGCCTGCCAGGTGAGCCGCTCCACGCGCACCTTCTGGTTCCATTTAAACAGAGAGTCCCTTCGCGTAAATCAGCTGGTACGGTGTCATCCAATCGGGAGCCTGGATGACAACTACAGTTGTGACGTTTAAGCTCCCGATTAGAGCAAATTGCATGACACCTACAGTGGTGACGTTTAAGCTCCGGATTGGATCGAATCGGGAGCCTGGATGACATCTAGAGTTGTGACGTTTAAGTCTCCATTGGATCGAATTGGGAGCCTGAATGACACGTACAGTGGTGACGTTTAAGCCTCCATTGGATCGATTTGGGAGCCTGAATGTCACCTACAGTGGTGATGATTAAGCTCTCAATTGGATCGAATTGGATGACACCTTCAGTGGTGACGTTTAAACTCCCGATTGGATCGAATCGGATGACACCTCCAATGACGTTTAAGCTCCCGATTGGATTGAATAGGATGACACCTACAGTGGTGACGTTTAAGCTCTCGATTGGATAGGATCGGGAGCCTGAATGACACCTACAGTAGTGACGTTTAAGCTCCCGATTAGATGACAGTATAACAGCTGATAATCTGTCAAAGGACTCTGTAAATAAATATACATTATATTAAAGCTTCCTCAAACGTAAGTAATGAGGAAATCTGTCTAATGTGAACGTGAATCGCGGCCCTACCAAACATAAATTTAAACATCACATAATGTGGAATCTTGCCTAATACGAAAAAAATAATGCTTGTCACCTGAGATTCCGTATTGAGCAAATTTTGCTGTATTTTATTCATTAGTGTTTCCGGGCGCGTTAACTGATAAAGTCAATAGTCCCGTAAGTGTAGGACATGTTTTTATCGCGAGAGGTAGAGGTGGTCTTCCCCCGTTGGATGGCGAGACCCAGCCCCGATCTGTACGTCGGATTGTGGGGTTTTCCCCTACCAGGTATCTCCCACCAGCCAGATCTCACGTTCCAGCGGAGAAAGATCAGCGCCCCCCTCTCGAAATAAATATGCACCTCATTTACGGGACTAATGACCACGGTAGTTCACCCGCCCGGAAACATGAAATAGTAAATAAATATCCAATGTACTATGCAATCGCATCCATTGTTCAATGGCCCCATATGATTACATTTTTCAATGCGTATAGGCGATGCATGTGCATATATTGAAATGTGTTTTAAATTTTTGTTTTGCAGGGCGCGATGGTGGTTTGGTGGCGCTATTGGTGGGACCAGCGGAATCGCTCGATGGATGGTACGGGCCCTCGTCCCTCGCCTGTCCCCCTGACACGGCGCGGACCTTTCAAGTTGTCCCACACGTGGAAGTGGAGGCGGTAGAAGACGCCACCGATGCCGCGAATTTCTCTTCCACGTCCGAGGGTAGCGCAAAGGTAAGATCGGGACACCCGTTCTTCCTCCCTTCGAATATTTTACCTAAAGGCAATGGCATGATCGTAGTGTGAAGTTTTGGGATATGACAAAACCCATTGCTTAGAGAAAGTGTATCGTTTGAGATATACTATGCCAATTTCTGCAAATTTCTCTCAGACGTGATTGAGTAACAGGTAGTAGTTGTATGTGTTAAGGTAGTTATCTCACAAGGGAATGCCTTCACCGTAGAGTGAACTTTTTGAGATTTAATATAATGCATTGTGTAGTCACTAACGTTTTAGATATCCGATGTTTATTTCTGCTAAACGGGACATTTCTAACTATTTGGAAGAAATAGTTTTCGAGAAGAATATTGGTATTACTTTCATTTGTCCATCTAATAAGTTAAAAATTGTCTCTTAGTCTAAAGAAAGCAGATACAACCATTTTTTCTCCGACTTGAACATACGTTTTGCAGATTGTACCTTTTTCAACCTGTATCTCAGAATCTAAGCCACGTACATCAATGTAATTTAAAGGTTAAGTAAACTTCTTTGCTGCCATTCATTATAATTATCATATAAGTCATTTTGGGCACAAATATTAGAACCGTTTTACTTTAGGTTCACAATATGGACATTTTCCTTCCTTTTTATCAAGACAATATTTACCACAAACCTGTAGTTTCATTGTTCATAGTAATTAAATTTTATTAATTTTGGCTCTGGAAATTATGAGATGAGATGCAACGTCAGTGGTGGTCGTTTACGCCTGGAGGTTTGTTGGATGTGTGTTTCGTGAGGAGAAAGAGCCCTACGTTAAGCATAGTATCGGCGTGAGGAGTCGTGACAAAACTTCGGCACTTCTATCCTGGCTGGGCGACCATCTAAAAATAGCGACTACAAAAAACAAACTAAAGAATCCCATTAATCCAAGAGAACGTAAATAGGAGAATTTAGGGTAGGCAAAGTAAGAAGTAGAGTACAGTATTGTCCGAACGATTGACTTGGGAAGTCTTGAGACCTATTTCTACTTTGATGCTTTCTAGGACGCCGTCATAGTGCATCAACGGTCTTTTTTCTTTCTTTTTTTGGATTGCATTTGGAAGATGATGCGAGCATCTGAGTAAATCAGGACTAAAATGCATATCACTGACTCAAGATTTCTAGGAGTGGCGCGCTGATGCTCTCTAGGACTATTTTGACGCGACGATTGTGCATCAGCTGCACTACTTATATACTCCCATTTATTTAAAAGTGACCGATAACATTAGGTCATTCTTACTCAACCTGCCCTTGCATAAAATGAATTTTTTAACATTGGTAAGTACATTTAGGAGGCCACGAATTCCGTTTAGAAGTACGTTCGCGAATTAATTAAAATGATTCATTTTATAAGGTAGATAACAATGATCTAATGTCAAGGGACCTTTAAAAAATCGAAGTGCACAATGTGATCAAAAGAATCCGGACATGTGGCTGAAAATCACTTATCCGTTCCTGGCGCCCTCCATCGGTAATGCTGGAACTCACTATGGTGTTGGTCCACCCTTAGCCTTGATGTCAGCTTCCACTCTCGCAGGCATAGTTTCAATCAGGTGCTGGAAGGTTTCCTGGGGCCCTTTCTTCACGGAGTGCTGCACTAAGGAGAGGTATCGATGTAGGTCGGCGAGGCCTGGCACGAAATTGACGTTCCAAAACATCCCAAAGGTATTCGATAGGATTCAAGTCACAACTAATGCGGGCCAGTCCATTACAGAGTTGTTATTGTGCAATATGAGCAGGTGTTCGACCGTGTTGAAAGATGCAATCGTCATGGTGTTTTAAACATCAGCGTACGTCTGTGCCGTGATAGTGCCACACAAAACAACAGGGGGTGGCAGCTTTCTCCCTGAAAAGCACGACCACACCCTAACACCATTTTGGACGTGCCCGGATTCTTTTGATCACATCTAGTGTATATCTTGTTTGAATCTTCAGTGGGGCCGTGTCCAATGTGCGTTGTGCTTCCGCGTGTTGCAGGCGGCGTCGCCGGACGCGGCGCAGGCGTGCGTGGACGCGCTGGCGGGGGCGGGGCCGGGGGCGGCGTCGCGTGTCGTCGTAGCGCGGTGCGCGGCGCGAGCGTCCGCGTGCGGGGGCGAGGGCTGGGGCCGGGGCGCGGCGGGCGACGGCGGCGCCGGGGCCGGGGCCGGGGCGGCGTGCGTGTCCAAGTGCTGCCCGCTGGGCCACTCCTTCGTGGGCAAGCGGTGCGTGCGCTCCGACGTGCCGCTGCAGCTGGACTTCAAGACGTCCTTCGCCGAGAGCGCCGCCCCCGCCAGCCTCGCCTTCATCGAGAGGAAGCCGCAGTGCGACGAAGGTGAGCGCTCGTTTCCTACCTCCAGGTGTCTCCCCCAGTGGGGCATCGCTCCAGCCGAGAGAAGCACTACGCTACCGTCTGGTCTCTCGAATGTGAGTGCCTGTATGTGTGTGTATGTGAAAGAAAGGGAGGGGAAAGGAAGAGAGGGAGAGGAAGAGAGGCAGGGAGAGAGGGGGAGAGAATACGGAGAGTTGCCTTCAAGATTCTTACGTCCCCCGATGACGTACATTTCTTGCTGATACAAAGCTGTACGCATCCTAAATCATCGCACGCATCCTACACATCGTGAAAGCTGTACACTGGTACAAATCTGTAGGGTGTATGTGGTAGTGTAATGCATGTAAGCGTAAGGGGCGAGGATAGAACAAGGACGAGGAAAGAAAAATCGCGCGCGGTTTGGCTGATGCTCCGGTATTCCTATCGTGTATCAAACGTTGTCACGAACCGCGTGTTGGCTTACGGAATTTCTTGCCTTTAGGAATTTCCCCCTCGCGAGACACAACTCCACCCGAAACAAGCTCTATGGTACCAACTTGTCTCGCGAGTATATGTGTGGTTGTGAGTGCGAGCGCGTTCGCGTGTGTTTGTGTGCGTGAGAGAGGCATTGAAAGAGAAAGAGAGAGATAGAGAGAGAGAAGAAAGAGGAAGAAAGAAAGAAACAGCACGCAAACAAGGAACGAGGGTTTCCCCCTCAATATATCGCCCCCATTGCCATCATTCACAGCTGGTAGAAAGTTTTCCTCATCCTGGACTCCGACACACGTTTTCCAAAAAAATATTTTTAATCGTCCGTAAATTAAAACTTGTTTTATTTTATTGTCTCTGAAAAAATGTAATGCAATTAAACAGGTAGCAAATATTTTTTTAAAAAAATTCTCTTCTTGCAATTTCGCCACCAAAGTATTATAAATACTCAGTTCTTCTTTTCTCGAGTAAACAAAATCACAAACAAAAGCATCCGCCTGCTCTTCAGATTCGGTGCGTGAATGGTTGAATGGGCGGAGATTCCTGGTGGGTCAACTGCTTTGGCCATTATTCCCGAACGTGTAGTGCACATAACTCGAAGGTGGCGGCATTTCTTCACTACCACAACATGAGATTAGGCGTCTAATTACACATTTGATTGAGCATTTCCCCCTCCACGAAGCACCCTCACGGACCACCGTTCCAGCCGGGTGAACCTCTAAGTTCCTGACAGCGTGTCAAGTGCACAGTTACTAGCACAGACAGAGCAGTATATCCCGGGAGCTGACAGAGTAGCTCCGTCTCTAAAATTTCAGATCCCCTGCGACGTACACGTCGGTCTGTAAAATTTCCCCCAATGTATCTTATCCTGAGGGATTACAGACATAGTTGGGACAAGCAGATGATCTTGGCTGATCGGTGTCGCTGCATCGCAGGCTGTGGTGCAGAGAGTCCATCTTGTCGTGGTCTTTCTCAGGGCTGGTCTGTTGTCTGCCTTGTGGTTTGTGTGTGTGTGTGTAGAATGTATTACCACTACAGACGTACGAGAATCTTTGACATTCTACGAACAATATTCTGGAATACAGAGATTTTCGATTTGTTGAGTATTGAACGAACAAGACTTTTTCAGGAGTGTGACCAACTGATAGAGTGTGTTTGCGTGCATGTGTGTGTACGTGTACGCATATGTGCGTGTGTTTGTGTCTATGTGAGGATGTACGCACTAGGGACGTCCAAGTTTCCCTGACACTCTTTGAACAATATTCTGGACTGCAATTTTTTTCGATTTGTTGAGTATTAAACGAACAAGACTTTTTCAGGAGTATACCCAAGTGATGTCTGTGTTTCTCCGGTGTGTGTGTGTGTGTGTGTTTGTGTGTCTATGTGAGGATCCTGTACCCATTGAACACATACAAGTTTTTCTGACACAAAAAAATACAAATACAAATGCAATCTGATACAAAGAAATCAGGGCTTCAGAAATTTTCGATGTTTTGAGTGTTGAAAATACAAGGTTTTTCCAGCAGTTTGCCCCACGTGGTATGTGACGCAGGGATCCACTTGCTGGAGCCGACCAAGTACCCGGACGACAGCTGGCACCTGCAGCGGGACGGCCGCGTCTTCAGACCGGTGTTCTCCAAGATGTACACGCTGGACGGCTACTGCGTGGAACACGCCAACACCTCCCTGTCCACGGGGCTCGTCCTAGGAGTGCACGCCTTCATCTGCATGCGGACCCACCGCATGGGAGAGGTAGGACAAGCCTTCATTTTCTTCCCGACACCACGCCACTAACGAGAGCGTACGCGAGGAAACTTAAGCTTGTCTTCACTGACGCTGGCGTGCGCTTTCGGAATTTAGACTTAACCGCTGATCCGATTTTCCAATTCATAATTCACCACATTCATATCATTAATGCTAGCGTGCGCTTCCGAAAGTTAGATATCATTACTAGTTCTAGAGTGCTATTTCAAATCCAAGGCTTCACCTCTAATGCAAGCGTGCGGTAATGAAGCTTAGACTTCACTATTAATACATGCGTGCTCTTCCTACGCTTTGACTTCACCTTCAACGTGAGCGTGCGATGTAGACTTTACCACTAATTCGATTTTGCAATTCACATTTCATCATATTCAGGTCGTTCGTTGTAAGTAAATGCATACGAGTAGTTATAATATGTTGAATGTTCTAAACATTTTCTTTCCTCATGCTTTATCAGATGAAGCTGGAATTGGGACATTTTTAACGCTTGTGAATCTAATATATTCTCTTTGCATCCGTTCTAAAAATTGTCGGTAAAACACTGTATATTAAATGATGGTTGCAAACACATTCAAATCCATTTTTTCAGACCAAAGCTGGTCAATTATTCGCTTCTGCATTCGACCAATCCCTTATCGGTATTTGGCGGAATGGATACGTGGACACAAGCTCATACCAAAGGATGGATTAACTTAGTTGTTTTATTGATGTATATTTTAAAATAAAATAATTTACAATTTTCAATGTTTATAAAACCACAATAGGATATTTCATTGTCCTTTATTGAGATTGTTGGAATTTCATAAATGTCCTTTTACTTTTATTTTGAAATAAAAATAATTTTGTTTCAAGCAAGTTTGTTTTTATTATTTTCCTCTGGTAAATGACCAAAAATTTAAGGGAAGCGGTCAATAAAACCGTATTTACGATTTTGTAATTTCAACGATGACTTTTAAATAAAATACTCCGACTCGTGTCTACTTATGTTTTATTTAGATTGCTGATATTCTTTAGTTGGTACATTTTTACGGTACGAACTACACACTAGAGGATTTAATGAAGCTCTTATTAGTTACCGAGTATTATAAAGACAATTCCACTACTAAAATTAAAACCAAAAGTGTTTAACTATACATACACCGCTCTCATTAGGGCATTTTGTATCTCAAAAGGTCGATCGTCTTTTCTATTCAATTTTTATTACTCCTCCCTACCGGCAATCATATAAAATAAGAAATATTTGTATTGAGTATTCTTTCGGGATAGAAACGTCACTACATTTTAATAACTTGAAAATGACATTTTACAAAGCCCATGCGAGGAAAAAAGTAATGTATGACAATTTGTGTTTTCAGTATTTTGAATAATTTTTCAGGAAACCACTGACTATCAGAAACTAGCAACAAACAAGCCCGCCTTCTGCAACAGTAGGATGTGCTCCAAACGATGTACACTATTTTGTAGGCGGTGAATTTGTATCCACAATAATTTTAAAATCTTTAGAACATTCAACATATTTTAACAATGCGCGTACTTACAACTCATGATATACAGTCGTCAAATAATATATTCTCTGCAACACAAACTAAAGAAATACGGTCAGGAAAAAACCCAACAACATTTTTCAACAATGAAGAAAGCGAAAACATCTTAGATTGTAGAAAATAAAAATTATTACCAAATATTCGTATGCGAAATTGTAAACTTAATGACATCTCTTGGAAATTATTTCTGATATGATCATGAATGATAATTTATACTGAATAACGTAAGAGGGTCGATGAAATCAGAGGTTATTTTAAAAGGGGCTGATAAGCAGAAAAAATGAGGCGCATATTGACTGGTATTAGATCCCGTTTGATTGACTTAGATATCTGCACACTGTTACCACGTCTTGGCGCTGTGTTTCGCTCATTGTAAGCGGTGCGGTATGGGCGTGGTCGTGTGCGCAGGGGTAAAGCTGATGTATCTTCTGCGCACACTGCTATTACACACCAGTCCAGTGCTGACATTTCGTGACACTGGCCTCGTCCACGACTTTGCGCCGCGATGTGAGCGGTGTATCCTGCGCATGAGGATCTGCAGCTGGTGTACCCGCTACGCACATTGACATCTGACGAGTTCAGACATTTCTTGACACTCTTTCCTGTCCTTTCTTTTGGAGCACTGTGTGAGCGGTGAGCGCAGGCGGCGGCCAAATGCACAGGAGGAGTAGCTGGGAACAGTAGCTAGAGTACCTCTGCGCAAACTGATCTTGTTGCTCTTCCCAGTGCTGCCATTTCTTGACGCACTCTTTCACCCTCGTCCACTCCTTGGAGCGAGCGCCATGTTGCGAGCGGAGCGCGGTGGGCGCTTGGTCGTGTGCGCAGGAGGAGTAGCTGTAACAGTAGCTGGTGTACCCGCTGCGCACATTGACATTAGATCCCGTATTGAGTGTCTTAGACTTCTTCCCAGTGCTGCCATTCCTTGACGCTCTCTTTCGCCCTCGTCCGCCCCTTGGAGCGAGCGCCATGTTGCGAGCGGAGCGCGGTGGGCGCGTGGCCGTGTGCGCAGGAGGAGCATCTGGAGCGGCAGCTGGTGTACCCGCTGCGCACATTGACATTAGATCCCGTATTGAGTGTCTTAGACTTCTTCCCAGTGCTGCCATTCCTTGACGCTCTCTTTCGCCCTCGTCCGCCCCTTGGAGCGAGCGCCATGTTGCGAGCGGAGCGCGGTGGGCGCGTGGCCGTGTGCGCAGGAGGAGCATCTGGAGCGGCAGCTGGTGTACCCGCTGCGCACATTGACATTAGATCCCGTATTGAGTGTCTTAGACTTCTTCCCAGTGCTGCCATTCCTTGACGCTCTCTTTCGCCCTCGTCCGCCCCTTGGAGCGAGCGCCATGTTGCGAGCGGAGCGCGGTGGGCGCGTGGCCGTGTGCGCAGGAGGAGCATCTGGAGCGGCAGCTGGTGTACCCGCTGCGCACATTGACATTAGATCCCGTATTGAGTGTCTTAGACTTCTTCCCAGTGCTGCCATTCCTTGACGCTCTCTTTCGCCCTCGTCCGCCCCTTGGAGCGAGCGCCATGTTGCGAGCGGAGCGCGGTGGGCGCGTGGCCGTGTGCGCAGGAGGAGCATCTGGAGCGGCAGCTGGTGTACCCGCTGCGCACATTGACATTAGATCCCGTATTGAGTGTCTTAGACTTCTTCCCAGTGCTGCCATTCCTTGACGCTCTCTTTCGCCCTCGTCCGCCCCTTGGAGCGAGCGCCATGTTGCGAGCGGAGCGCGGTGGGCGCGTGGCCGTGTGCGCAGGAGGAGCATCTGGAGCGGCAGCTGGTGTACCCGCTGCGCACATTGACATTAGATCCCGTATTGAGTGTCTTAGACTTCTTCCCAGTGCTGCCATTCCTTGACGCTCTCTTTCGCCCTCGTCCGCCCCTTGGAGCGAGCGCCATGTTGCGAGCGGAGCGCGGTGGGCGCGTGGCCGTGTGCGCAGGAGGAGCATCTGGAGCGGCAGCTGGTGTACCCGCTGCGCACATTGACATTAGATCCCGTATTGAGTGTCTTAGACTTCTTCCCAGTGCTGCCATTCCTTGACGCTCTCTTTCGCCCTCGTCCGCCCCTTGGAGCGAGCGCCATGTTGCGAGCGGAGCGCGGTGGGCGCGTGGCCGTGTGCGCAGGAGGAGCATCTGGAGCGGCAGCTGGTGTACCCGCTGCGCACATTGACATTAGATCCCGTATTGAGTGTCTTAGACTTCTTCCCAGTGCTGCCATTCCTTGACGCTCTCTTTCGCCCTCGTCCGCCCCTTGGAGCGAGCGCCATGTTGCGAGCGGAGCGCGGTGGGCGCGTGGCCGTGTGCGCAGGAGGAGCATCTGGAGCGGCAGCTGGTGTACCCGCTGCGCACATTGACATTAGATCCCGTATTGAGTGTCTTAGACTTCTTCCCAGTGCTGCCATTCCTTGACGCTCTCTTTCGCCCTCGTCCGCCCCTTGGAGCGAGCGCCATGTTGCGAGCGGAGCGCGGTGGGCGCGTGGCCGTGTGCGCAGGAGGAGCATCTGGAGCGGCAGCTGGTGTACCCGCTGCGCACATTGACATTAGATCCCGTATTGAGTGTCTTAGACTTCTTCCCAGTGCTGCCATTCCTTGACGCTCTCTTTCGCCCTCGTCCGCCCCTTGGAGCGAGCGCCATGTTGCGAGCGGAGCGCGGTGGGCGCGTGGCCGTGTGCGCAGGAGGAGCATCTGGAGCGGCAGCTGGTGTACCCGCTGCGCACATTGACATTAGATCCCGTATTGAGTGTCTTAGACTTCTTCCCAGTGCTGCCATTCCTTGACGCTCTCTTTCGCCCTCGTCCGCCCCTTGGAGCGAGCGCCATGTTGCGAGCGGAGCGCGGTGGGCGCGTGGCCGTGTGCGCAGGAGGAGCATCTGGAGCGGCAGCTGGTGTACCCGCTGCGCACATTGACATTAGATCCCGTATTGAGTGTCTTAGACTTCTTCCCAGTGCTGCCATTCCTTGACGCTCTCTTTCGCCCTCGTCCGCCCCTTGGAGCGAGCGCCATGTTGCGAGCGGAGCGCGGTGGGCGCGCGGGCGTGTGCGCAGGAGGAGCAGCTGGAGCTGCAGCTGGTGTACCCGCTGCGCACGACGGGGCTGCTGCTGTCGGCGGTGGCGCTGGCGCTGACGGTGGCCACGTACGCGCTGCTGCCGGCGCTGCGCAACCTGCACGGCAAGACGGTGATGGCGCACGCGGGCTCGCAGCTCGTCGCCTTCGTCGTGCTGGCCGTCGCGCAGCTCACCTCGCTCAGCATCGAGCGCAGCGTGTGCAAGGCCATCGGTGAGTCCCTCCCTTCCTCTTCACCCTGCTTGCTTGCTCGCTACCGCTCACGCAGTAAGAGAAAGTTATGTCATGCTGCGCGCGAAAGCGGCGAAATTTCGGAGGAAAATTCTTGTTACAGGGCCCAGATAACCAAAAAGTGAGTAAATCCAGTTATTAAATTTAGGAAGAAAATCCTTTAACACGTGGTGTAGCCAGAATCCACGTTCTGTGGGTCCTTGATAGCGAAAAATCGATTGACGCCAAAGCGTCTCTCTGTCTTTGAACATCGCTAGTGGCTAGAGTTCAGCCTATTTCTTCGAAAATTGATATTTCCTTATTGATATAGTTGATGTCGTGATCCTTCTAATTTGAAACTGATATTTCAATTTTGGGGAGTACTTTAAATGAAGCCTCTGGGATATTTTCCATATTTTCAAAAAAATGGTTCCATCGCTTTTGATTAAACCTAATTGTTGGATAGTGTGAAGAATGTTTAAGAGAATGGTGCTAGTATCATTTTTGTTACAAACTCTGATTTGGTGAGTCGCTTCCCTACTCGTTCTTTCCTATCACTCTTGGCAACGCTCGATTAGTTTTATTTAATTTTATTTTTAATAAGATTGATTCAAAAAGTTCAGTTTACATAAAACATTTCTTTTGTATTGTTGGATTACATCTAATTACTTATAAACGAAATCTAATCTAAAGTACAGTAACAATAGTTGTCAATTATGGACGAGGGGACTCACCGAGCACCTCTAAAAATCATTAAGGCCAGCAAAAATGTTCAGAAAAGAATGGATAGGATATCTGTTTTTTATTCTCGTTTGGTTTTTATTAAATTTAATATCTATTTTGATTAATGAGGGGTAGGTTAGAATAGAAATAGAATAGAGGGCTTGGGTGATGGTTCTTAGGTATTTGTTCTGTATTATCTGATTTTTCTTCACATTTACATCACTGAAGGTGGCACATAGTGACACAACTCAGAAAATACGATAATTGAGTCAATGCACCCTCCAGAACTACTGATTGCGGCATCATTTTAACCCTGTTTTACACGGACATTTTTTCATCATTAATGTGTGAAACACTTTATAGTACCTTTGTTCATCCTTCACTGAGACTTGTTTATGTATCGTACTAAAGTTTCTGGAGCCACAATTCGTAAGAAAGGGCAATTCACTCTTTATGACTGAAGGGGAACGGTAGAAATAATAGGAGAAACAATAAGACAACAATCACAAACTCATTGTACGTTTGGTTACATACTGTTGACATTTCTTAAAATAGATCCACTATTAAATCTGGACTCACAGATAACGTTACATGCACATGAGTCTCGGTAATTGCTTAGTATAAGTTTACTAAGTTCAAGATATTCGTTTGAATCAGAAGAACATGATAACTGTTTTTTTGAGAGGACAAACTATATTTAGGAAACTAACAAGCAAGCAACAATACTACATTAAATGTGACTAAGATATTTCTCACAATTTACTTCGAGCGTTGAATTGTAAAAATGAAAATATTGTGATATTTTAAGTACATATAATTAACTTCTAAAGGCTTTCCGCGTGCTAACAGGCGTGTGCATATCAACCGCTCCCGTTTTGTTACAAGCATCCAAATTATTATAGAAGAATTTTCAATTAGCTTCGCTAACGACACACTAATGCCAAGAGATTATGGTAGTTTTTCGGTATACCATGATTCAGATTTATGATTAAACTGTAACATGTACAGCAGGGTTCATGTAACTTCCTACAATCATAACAGACATTGCTGTGGTATAAATTACAAATTTACTTTAAAAAAAATTCTCAAGAGTATCGATATCATTGACGTTGTATGATATAAAGATAAAATTCCATTTAAGATGTAAACGAATATTTTTCATGTCTCCCAAGCACAGAAAGAAAATAAACGCTACTATATTTTGCAGACGCAATCCTCGTTTTGTAGCGCAGTATACTTAATTTATGTTCAGCTGGCGTAAGCTCCGAAAATAAAGTAAAAATATTCTGGTAATGCGGTAAGTGAAATCTTTGGTGACGGAATTGTACATTAAATCGAAATGTGATTTAATCGGGATATTTGGGCATATACATGAATAAAATTGTTATTATTATTATTATTATTATTATTATTGTTATTACCATCGAAGCTTATGTTACGATTGATAAAGTAGTTACCTGCGTGACGAAACGATCGCCCAAGGTGTACGTGATTTCAGTAAACATGTATTTTACAAACTACTACTAATGACAAACTGAATTGTCATTAATATTTGAGATCATTATACAACAACAAAAGAGAAAATTTATAGTATTGAAAAATAGTAATATTTACAATCAGAAATGCAGGCAGAAATATACCATGAAAACTTTTCATAGTGTTTCTACCTGTTGTACTTTGTACAACTTTTCGACTCCACATATGAAGTCCTCCTCGAGTCGTCTATGACTCCGGTCTTCTTCAAACTACAATTACTATCCAATTTGTAGGTCCTAAAAAAACAATTATGAATGGATTGGTTGTTCTATTTCGTCACAAACTTTAAAGTTTTCTGGTCCGTTTTTCTCATTTCAAACCTCAGAAAGTCCAGTTAGGCCGCCATTCTCTCCAAAAGTTTGAGGTGTTACATTTGGAAATATTTTTCCCTTGTTCGCAGGTTACACTCTGCTCTTCTGGCTGTTGACGAACTTCTCTTGGCTCAACGTGCTGTGCTTCGACATCTGGTGGACGTTTGGGTATGTGTAATCCAGAGAGCTGGCAAAATGGCTTGCATGCGCGAACGTCATAGAAGCATGGTGTGCAGAAACCGTCAGATTTACAACTGAATGGATGTGTCTCATGAAGTGAAAAATTTGGACATTTTATGCACGAATTCGTTTATACTGTATTATATGAGACACATTAGTTGCAGATGTATAACTGATGTTTCAAAGGGACTTGCATGAACACTTCAAGCATGTGATTTAAGTTATTGTAAAGATGAAATAATTTCATCATGATAGGTTTTCATAACGAAACTGTAGCGTTTATTTCTTGAATTTACTAATTTAAGAACATTGTGCATGCACTAAAATGCATGAAAAATGACAGTGGGTGTTACCAAAATCAACACTGCATTCATTTACAGCATGTAATTGAACGGACGATTTTATGTAACAAGTTGTAAATAAGGGAATGTTTACTGAGGGAAATGAGTTATGGCCTTGGTAGGAAATGAATTGAATACACAATATAGTACCTTTGGCAAAATGCTACGTAAGTAGGTATTTTCTACAAGTCATTTCGAGAGATTCCTTTGTCATTCTGGTCATTATTTTCGAGAAGAAAGAGTTTCATGAAGATTTTCGAAGATGTGTGTCTACCTGTATAATGTAAGATATAAAGACTCCTATGACACACCGTTTGTCATCAGTAATTTAATTTTCATTGATTTTGGGGCGTTACGGAAGATAAGACTGCATAAAGAATTCTGAATGATTCACATTAAGAGATGCGCTTATCATATTTTCACATTCCCCAGAAAATATTCTTCATTCAATGCTTCAAATAGTGACATAAAAATATGCAAAATGACGTCCTCTCCAAGTGCAAAGGAGGATTTTTTGCACGTTGTTTCTAAAGCCATTAAAAGTAGAGATAATCACTACAAAAATACCAGGCCATGCCCGGACGTTCTTCATATTCAGTCCTTAGAAGATCAGCCTCGTTCCATAACAGTAGAAGATCAGCTCATCGTTGCGCCCAAACGATGAAATGACGACAGGACAGAGAAGAAAGGAAGCGCGTGATCCACAGCCTGTTACCTTGTATGGAAGGTACTGTTCCGGCAGCCGCTAATCAGCCCGAGAAAACAACAGAAACAAGCAATCAGAGCAGCCGGCTATTATAAACCTCGTCCCCCCGCAGGAGGCGAAGGCAGATGGTCGCAAGACCTGAGGTTCTTAGCGGATATGGTAACGCCCACTCGTAGCCCAGTTACTCGGCGGCACTCACGCAGTTAGCTTCAAGGAGAAGGGAGTGAGTAGGCGTTGCTAAGCTCAGTGTTGCCAGGTTTGGCCAGTGAACCATCAGGCGGTCCTCTGGCGCGCCAACCTGTGGGTTAAGGACGTTCCTCGGAATGCTCCACATCTCACACATAAAGGTCCAGACGAGGAGCGTGAATCCCGGTTGCTTAGGTTCCGGCGGTACTCATGTCGTTAGCTACAACCTGGAGGCAGTGAGGAAGTGGTTCGCCACCGACCTTTGGGCAGGATTGGGGAAGGGGCTTGCCCCCGATCCCACATATAAAAGTCCGACTTGGTGCATGAACCCTCTTTTAGTGTTACGTAGGTTCCGGCGGTACTCACGTCGATAGCTTCAAGGTGGAGGCAGTGAGGAGACGGGTTTGAGCCCCCGAGCCCCCGGGCCTTTTTCCGGGTGGCCCCCAGTTGGGCACTTGAGTCACTGGGTCACTGCCACTTCGTCGAGGCAGTGGCCCGATACTCGGGGCATAGGGGAGACTCGTCGCGTTTTGAATGGCGAGTTGTTTCGAGTCCAGTACTGGCATGGAAAGCCAGTAGCTCTGAGCTGGTTTGGCGGCCCCACCCAGGCATTGAATTGGGAGGTTTCCGAGAGGGATAACTGCGGAATCCGGAACCAATAGCTAAAGCGTACGTGTCAGCCGCGGGAATTAGAATAAAGGCAAAAAGCGTAGGTGACTTCTGAGATTTATCCTCCCGTTAGACATGAACGAAACGTGGAGTAGTATACAACACAGAGTTCGCAACACAATAAGCAACTCCCAGGTAGTGACCAGCTTCTACTAGGCCACTGAGCTGGGACCGAAAATTCAGCGGTCGGTACTCGAACTCAGGGTCTCACGTTCTACGTAGCGTCTGTTGTAATCTCGCAACTGCAAGCGATAACGCACTCGGTTAAATTAATAAATCAGTTATAATTTCGAAGTCTCATCATATAAATAATCAACAATAAAATTTAATCATTTTACCAAATCTAAGTACAAAATACATTAATACAAATAATTAACGGTCAATCAAAAATATTCAATGATATTTCACGTCTAATCGCGGCAGCTGACATACATTTAACCAGTACAGAAAGAAATTCTATATCCACGACAATTTGATTGTATACTATTAATAGTTCAACGCTACGAATTGTCGTCATCTGTCAATTGATTTATTAGGCAAGTCGTTTTCCATGAAGTGATGCACGCTTTCGTAGTGCGGAATCCTCCTCCTCTGCAATTGTCATTTCACATTATTATTACCTGTGACACCGAGTAGATGGAAGAGAAGAAGTAGGAAAGGGAGGTGAAGATGAAACAGAAGCAGGAGGACGTGGAGGAGGAGGAGGAGGATGAAGACAAGAAAGAAGAAAAAATGATTGATTAGTGGTTCCGGGCGCATCGGCTTCTAAGGTTAATATTAACGAAGGTGTAGTGAATGTTTTACCGCGGGAAGAGGCAGTGATCTTTCCTCACTCGATGTTGAGATCCGGCGACGACCTACATGTCAGATTGCGTGGTTTTCCCCGGCCAGGTATCTCCCACCAGCGGGGCACCGCCCCCACCGGAACAAGCTCTAAGCTCCCGACCGGTTTCCCGAGATGTGTGTGGTAGTGTAGTGTGTAAGTTTGTGTATAAATACGGGTGAGGATAGGGCAAGGAAGAGGAAGGAAAGATTGCGGGCGGTCCCCAACCCTTTTGTTAAGACACTGCCCCGGTATTCGCCTGGTGTTGATCGAAGAAACCACAGAAAACTGCCGATCAGGGTAGCTGCCCGCTGGGATTCTCCTACAGACAGCGACTAAATTCGACCTCGCTATGTTGCTTGTGACGAAAAGCTTGCTACCGTCGGGAGTTGAATCCTAGAACTTTCCAGTCATAGGCCTTAAGTGTGCTTATGAAACCACTGTGTGTTCTGTTACATGCATTCGGTACTTTCTTGTTTATGAAACCAAAGTTCAGCGGGGCCCCGCCCCAACATTCAGTAAATAAATAACCAGTCCATTGACTTATTAGACTTTTCTTTTTCACGTGATACGTCAGAGAAACTCTTTGTAATGTCTGCGTGCATTGCTGGAGCTACTGAGTAGCGTTGAAGCATTACTTAACCGCCGATAGGCATTTATAGCCTGGTGGTTTGGTTTAACGGTCTTCCTTCAGGGCCGTTAATTCTCTGCCCTTGATGCTGACCGTGAGCTATCTTGAGGCAGGTCGAAGAGTTTGTGTCCGGGAAGATGAGTCATTTGAGACCTTCGAGAAATTCGTCACCTTCATCAAAGCCAAGGCAGTGTTTACAACGCGGGACCCTTTCATGTTTCGTTTTCGGTACATTTTAAATAGGAAAAGGAATTTTGCCTTTTCAATCTTCAGCGTGAACTTAAAATAAAATAAAAAATTGTTAATATTTCGAAGCGTCTTGTAGGTAGTCCTCTATTTCGGGTTAAATAAAATATTGGATTTCGCAATAAGATAAAATAGGACATGATATGTCATGATAGCTTTTAGAAAACGAATTGTACTCCTTGTACTTCTGTAATAACCGAGCAAAATACAAAAATATTTCCTTTGATAAAGTAATAAACGTTATAAACTTTGAGAACAAATAACTTTCTGAAAATAATTTTAATAAAAATTCTACTCTTAGGAAACAAATATATAGAAGAAATTATTAAACAAATATTATGAGTATAATAAATATATGAGACTACATGAGAACTGATTAAAAAAGAAAATTTTGACATACAGAAACTGAAAACGTCAACAGTCTGGGTAAAACAGGTCCAAACAGGTCTAAAAACGTCAACAGCTCGGGAGACATCGAAGATCGAAACATCTTCAGACACAAGATATATATCTGGGAAATTGTACCAGAAGACAAACCAAAGGGGAAAATGGACAGATGAACGTCGAGCTAAGCATAGCGGGATGATGAAAAACTTCTGGAAGAAAAAGAAAAATAACAGCAACAAGTCGTGATTTTCTTTATGTGATCCTCCAAGGGTTTAAACAATGTAAATTAATAAATAAATAAAAATAAATATTAAGACTACAATTCTTATTAAAACACGCTTTCACATTAAAAATATTTCATTCGTAAGTAAAGGTACCTTTTTCCCCCGCGGCTTTTCCGTTTGTGGCAGCAGATAAATGAAATGCGAGGCCACCATTTCATGTAGAAGCATTTGCGAGAATTGCTTTAATGAAGTTGCATGCCGCGTCCGGTCATATGAGAATTGCTAAAAGCGTGCCCCACTTCGCAAACGCACGATCTCGACCTACCACAGAACCTCCTGAGTCTGGATAAAAGTGCACTCAAATAGTATATAAAGATCTAGAATATAACAGAAGCGTTACAAGAGAAACTTCGAAGATACGGGATAGACAATTTGTATGATAACAGTAATTTATTACACAAGACGATAATGCATCTTCATCTTCATGCAAAATATATAATTTTATAATATTCTATTTTTTAAACAGCTTTACTGGCATTCATTTTATTTTTATTCAAACATACAAATCACAATGATACATAAGTTCAGAAATAGGTGATGCGTTCAGGCAAAAGTATTGTTTATTGCTGTTGCTGTATTCATAGTTTTAACGGAACAGTTTAGCATGTCTCTCTTTTCGAACTTTACCACGCTTTGCTTGCTCTAAAAGTAACAAATTTTACTAGTTCTGTAAAAAAAAATCATGTGTTACGTCAGAATAAATAGTTTACTGCATCGCCGCCAGGGGCGCGCGCACCGTTACCTGGAGCGCCCAAAGATTAGATAAACATTTTGATACCCGTAGTTCAAAAAGAGGTGTAAATACTGTGTCTTTCGAATAAAGTTAAATAAAAATTTTGTAGGGTGAAGAATTTTTCGGCTACTGCTTTCACGACACTCCCAATTAATATTTTCGTCATTATTAATATTATGTACGATAATAAAAAAGAAAATACAGGCTCCGCTGTGCCAGAAGCCGACGCCAGATCTACCACGTTGGAAAATGCTATTCAGTTTATCGGTTATATATCGGTTCAGCATTATGACGAACGTATCGAGTTGCAGTTTTCACCTTCGTCTAGGCACTGTAAAGCTAATTGCAGGTCATGAATGTTTCGTCTCCGACGCGTAGTATAGCAAAAACAAATTTTGAGAAAATAAGCTTCACTTTAAAACATTACTATAAACTAAAAAATCGTATTCTGTGTACATTACATTGAATTTTGATTGAATATTAAAAATGTGAGGTCATCGATGTCAGTTGAAAAACACCACAAGTCTAATGTTTCTCACAGTTTGTGAATGGGTCTAACAGTACAAGCAGACACTTTTCGTTACTCATTTTCTGATACATGTAAGTTCGTCATTCTACTTGAAGTAACATGTTTCATTACCTCTCAGCTATCAATACATTAATCTACATCCAATACATCATTCTGAAGAACTTTACTACTCCCCATAGTTTGGAATCAGAAGTTATATGTTTAAGTACATCCTTTAAAGAGTCGTGGTAGATAGTACTATTTTTACTGATCTTTTTTTAAATTAACTTGCTTTGATGTAATAACCCATGGGTTAATATTATTTAGTATTCATTTTGTGAACAAATATAAAAATATATTATTATACAGTTTTATTTCCTTTCAATTCTGCCGATTGAATCGGGAATGGTACAAAAATATCATCCAGATATGTGACAATGTTGAAAATCAAAATTAATGTTGGGAGATGATTTTGCCCAGAGAAAAAAATACAATACTACACACTCATAAATAAAGGATATGATGGACTATTGCAAACCAAGCAAGGAAAAATGGAATTGTATTTGCTGGAAACGAGATATATGTTGTCCTTAAAAGGGACTTCGTGTTAGGTCGAGGTCCAAATGTGGGGAATTTTAGAGCTGATGCTCTCATAAAGATACGGGAGCTAATAGGCCCAGAGACGTATATCAGGTTCCGTCAAGTAGTTAAAATATTGGAGTGTGAGAGTGTTTTAGAGAGAAAGAGAAAGAGAAAGAAAGAGAGAGAGGAAGAAAGAGAGGAAGAAAGAGAGCAAGAGATGGAAAGACAGAGAGAGAGAGAGAGAGAGTAGAGAAAGGGAAAGGTTGAGAAAGAGAGTAGAGAAAGGTCACTTTGTGACAGTGACAGTGACAGCGAAAGCGTGTGAGTTGTGAGAAAGATCATATGTGAGGGCGTGCGCGAGCGTGTGTTCATGGATTTTGCGGGGTCTGCAAAACATTAAATCACTAATATATGTTTTACTGTTATTTGTTTACTAGGGGCTAGTTGTTTGGACATCCTTCATTAGTCGTGGTATAGCACTCAAAACATAAACAAATGATGAACTTTTAGGTGTCTTAGAACACGTAATACACGTAGAAATTTTCAAATTAATTACATAGAAACAAAATACAAACTAGGTATTCTCTTTATAAAAATTGAAAAGTGATCAAATTTTATATATTGTTGATTATTTTCATCCGATATGTTCCTGAATTATTATCCCCATAAATTTATTTAGTAGTCTCTGTTTATACCTAGTTCTGGAACATTTTTAAAATGCGGTAACAAGAAAGTCCAAAGTGTTCTCGACGAAAAAGCCACACATTCGCATATTAATCTAACATAAATTTTCAGTACCGATACATTAAGTGATTAATCAGAGATAGATGTGTTTGCTTTATGTCCAGCTCTTTAGCAGTGTAAAACTAGAGACACAGTTACGTGTTCAGGACACCTATTTTTGACATCTCCAGGCTTTCGCTACTATAAGCAAGAGCAGTATAAGATGGATCACGAGCCAGAGCTTGTGTTGACGGAGGTGTAACGATGTTGGTCCGGATAGATGGAAGGGGGGGGAAAGCACCAGCGAACCAGTTGATCCATGGTGCGTCATCTATGAAACAAGATACGGAGACCTATAAGATATTCTTCGATCGCCCTTACTCAAGATATTTTTTGCTACTCACCGCCGGAAAAAGACTGCGAAGTGGTCAATGTGAAGTATGAGGAAAATTCAATGCACTTCTATTTCGATTTTGTCTCATGACCTTTTTTAATGATTTAAAATAGAAATTGATTTCTATTTGAAAAAAAATAAAACCAAAATATCAAATAAAAATAAATAGTGTATTTAGAAACGATGATGTAATGATGTTACTACACTCGTACAAAAGTTTACGATACTCGCACACTCCTCGTTCGTAATGTAATAACACTTCAGGCTCGTGCATTAATACTCATAACATGAAGCTTCATACAGGAGTCTTTCTTCGACAACTTTATGTATGTTTTTGGCATTGTGGGTCGATTGTCCGACTTTGCCGTCTAGTTCACGGTGTCTCCCTTTAAATCCGGTGCTTGGGGGTTAAGAGAGACATACAGCGAACATATAAACCCTTCACCGCAACTAGTAAACTCCTCCGGTCTGATGTTTCCTTCCCCTCACAGCTACAGAAACTGAAACGATTTTAAAGAAAGCTTCAACTCCGTTTCTGCCCCAATCGGGAATTGAACCTAGGACTGCACCACGGGATGCTATCCATGGGCCTTACTCGACTAAGATAACTATTATAAATTATACTTTTACTTTGAACGGCAGCATTCAGTCGAAGCCACGAGGCTTTCTCACGTGTCATTGATTAAGCATAAGCACAATATATCAATAGATTAAGAAGATGTCTGTTATCAGCATATAGAAATCAGTTTATAAATAAATGCCCTCAATGTGTTCGATATATGCTCTTATTTCTTATCAGCTTCATAACTAATAGTCCCCTTAGGGAGATTGAGTAAGCTGATTTTCTTATGGATTTTGGAAATTGTGGACGGCATGTGCACTTTAAAACCCCTCCTACAACATCTCGGCACAGTAAAATACACAATCAAATGAAACATTTAATAGAAGTATGACCAATAATTACTTGTCAGCTGTAAAATTCTCTGTGATTGGTCAAACATCTGCACTGTAATGACGCTGTATCATAATGCCTATCATTATGATCTAGACTACAATGATCGAAATAACTGGGGAATCTATTTTAAGAGTAAACTGTTCTCCGAAAAGAGATGAGATTTTGTTTACAATAAACGAGCTTTGTAGACTTACGTAACTGACAAGGACTACTCATCAGTAACAATTAATATATTTCATGAACAATAGTATCACATCAAAATCTCTAAGGCAAATGCAGAGACATACATTTTAAGACGTCCTTTTTGTAAACTTACAGGTTTATATTTAAAACATTGGGATGGCTGTGTTATTTTTGAACTTGTATACAACTATATTTCTTTATTTCATCAGATGTTGGCATTTTAAACTCAATTTGAATCATAGCCCAATGCTTTAAACATACCAAGGTGCATTGGCAATGTCTCTTAATATTTCAGACTGAACTGTTTGGATAATTTGGACATTGGATTTGCTTCTACTGTCCCAGAGCTGAATGCTGGCTTTCAGAATGATTTATGAAAACAGAATAAATTAAAACCACGTATTACACATAATGATAAAAAATGCTTCATTTACTGGAAACATACATTCACGAGTGGAGAAGGAGCGACGAGATAATATATTTCTTTCGTAGATCAAATTTATCTTTATTGCCTTTTATAATAAATTACTTATTTCTGCTCCGATTGTATAATGCTCTAAATAATTGAGAACATTTATTTAATAAATTGATTCCTAGTTGCTGATAAATGAAAGCTTCCAAATCGGTTAATGTATCGTGCGTATCGTGCAATGACACCTGTAGTTTATTAAAGTGGCCCCCAAACTCAAAAGCTGCAGGTGGAAAGAGCAGAATACAGAACACTGGGTACAGAATACAGAGCACCCGCACAGAACTCGTACATGGAACAGTGCGGCGGCGATGGTGTGACGGTTAGCGTACCGGACTGTAACCCAAGCTCGCGGGTTCAAACCCGATCGAAGCCGTGGATTTTTAGGGCGACAAAATCCTTCGTACGCCTTCCTTCGTACGCCTTCCTTCGGAGGGGAAGCAAAGCCGGCTGTCCGATGTTAGTAGATTTACTTGCATGTAAAAGATCCTCAAACCTAAATGACGCTAATGAGCTAAATTCAAAATCGCCTGTTTCTCGCCCAAGAAATACCTCCTTCCTCTGCTAGTTGGTGAAAGGAGCGTAGCGAAATTTGCGTGGTGAGACGGAAGAGCGGGCCTGATGGCCCGAGTCTCGCCACGTAAAATAAGGCAAATTCAATTCAATTCAATTCAGTGCAGATGTTCGTGTGCGCTTGTAAGGACAGTTTCCCTGACAAACTATTCACCCAAACCAAACCCTGAGCCAAAATCCCAAATAAAATACTCCGCTAACCCTCAATAAAACAACTCGTGTACACGAAGTGTCTTGCAGATTGAAATGCTTTTCCAAGCGGAATGCGATTAACTACTCTCCCGCCTACGTTGAAGGATATTGCATACTCATTTGAATGATTTCATTGACTAGTGATTCCTGGCGCGACTACAGCTAAGGTCACACGTTCCGTAGATGTAGTGCGCGTTTGTGGTTTTTTTTTTTTTTTTTTTTTTTTTTCTTGGGAGATGGCGATGAACATGTTCCGCTGGATGGCGAAATCCGGCGCCGAGCTACCGCCAGCTAGCGGGGTATTCCCCAACCAGATATATCCCACCAGCGGGACGCCGTGACATGTTGAATTGAATTTATTTGAATTTGCCTTATTTTACGTGGCGAGACTCGGGCCATCAGGCCCGCTCTTCCGTCCGTCTGACCACGCAAATTTCGCTACGCTCCTTTCATCAACTAGCAGAGAAAGGAGGTATTTCTTAGGCGAGAAACAGGCGATTTCAATTTAGCTCAGAGAGGCGTCATTTAGGCTTGAGGATCTTTTACATGCAAGTAAATCTACGAACATGGGACAGCCGGCTTTACTTCCCCTCCGAAGGAAGGCGTACGAAGGATTTTGTCGCCCTAAAAATCCACGGCTTCGATCGGGTTTGAACCCGCGAGCTTGGGTATAACAGTCCGTACGCTAACCGTCACACCATCGCTATAACAGTCCGGTACGCTAACCGTCACACCAACATGTTCTAATGTCTCAACCGGTCTCCTAACATGTGCGGTAGTGTAGTGCTTATAAGTTTAACTATGTGTAAGTAAGGGGTAGGATAGGACAAGGAATGGGAAGGAAAGATCGTGCGAGGTCCGTTGCCCGTTTTTAGGGTTCTGCTCCGGCATTCGCCTGGTATAGATCGGAGAAACTACGGAAAACTACCGATCAGAGCAGCTGGCAGCGTAATTTTCCTCCAGACAGCGACTAAAGTAGACCTAGCTGTCTGGTTAGTGTGGAAAATCCTGCCATCGTCGATGCTCGAACCCAAAGACCTCCCGGTCAGAGACACTGCAGTGACATCAGTTGATGCCAGGAACTCACTCTTCCTGTTTAACTTCTTATGGTTAAAACGTGGGGGAAGAGATTCCAGAGCTCAAGAAAACGTGCGCAGATTGTACCTCTCCCCATACTTCACACACAGTTCACAGTTTGTATCGAACTTTGACAAAAATAAATCCAATCCCTTCTTGGAATTTCTTCCATTTTTCGTCAGTTTCTTTGGTAACGACCAGGAGATGTGGCTCCGGGCATCAACAGATGTCACTGCAGTGCCTCTAACCGGGAGATCCTGGGTTCGACTGCCGACAGTGGTAAGATTTTCGACACTAGCTATATAGCAAGGAGTCGATTTGAGTCGCAATCTGGAGGGGAATTATAGCGACCGGCTGTTCTGTTCGGTAGTTTTCCGTGCTTTCTTCGTTCAACACCAGTTGAATGCCGGAGCAGTTCCTTAACTGACGGGCCACATTCCGCGCGCGATCTTTCCTTCCTCTTCCTTGTTCTATTCTTACCCGTTACATGTATACACACACACACACACTTACAAGGCACTACATTACCACGTATGCCCGAAGACCGGCCGGGAGTTTAGAGCTTATCTGGATGGATTGATGTACCATTAGAGGGAGATACCAGATTGAGAAGAAATCCCTTAGCGGACGGGCAGGTCGGTGCTGGATCTCATCATCGAGAAGGTCATCGCCACCTCCGAAGGGGGGAAATGCACTATACTTACGGGAGTACTGAACTTAGTAGTTGACGGTCCCGAAATCTCTAATCAATCAATCAATCAAATCAAACAGTTCTTTGTTTACACCCTTATTCCGTGCACCCCTTCAATTGCCGCTTCACTGGCTGCACTGCAGCGCGGTGCGGACGCCGCGTGCGACGAAAACCGCAGGCGGCGACAACACACGCGCGGCCACTGCGGCTCCGTTTGCTTTCCTACGCCCCCTCCCACCTCCCTTCCCCTCCCCTCCCCTCCCCTCCCCCTCCTCTCCTCCAGCGCGTGGAGCGGCGCGGTGCAGCTGCTTGCGTTGGCGGGGGCCATGGCGGCGGCCGGACAATCTCCACGGAGTGCATGGTCGCCACCCGCTGCATTGGCGCGTGCACTTGCAAATGCTCAAACTGTTTCAGATAGCTCAACGCAACAATTGTTGATTGATTGGTTGTTTAGTGATTCAGGGGGAGACGACTACTAAGGTTATTAGTCCTATGTGTGTAGTGCGTGTTTTCCCTCGGGAGGTGGCAGTCATCTTCCCCCGCCGGATGACGAGATCAGGCGCCGACCTACTGTCCACTAAGGGGGTCTCCCCAACAAGGTATCTCCCACCTGCAGGGCACCACCTCATGCGGGACAAGCTCTAAGCTCCCAACGGCCTCCCAGGTGGGAGGGTTGGGTAGGGCTTGTTAGAGAGGTGAGGATAGGCCAAGGATGAATTAGGAAACATAGTCATGGTCCGTGGCCCGTTTGTTAAGGTACTGCTCCAGCATTCGCCTGGTGTTGATCGGAGAAACCACGGGAAACTGCAGATCAAAGCAGCCCGGCTGCTAGAATTCACCTCCAGACAGCGGGTAACCTCGACCTAGCTAACAAGCTAGTGTCGAAAATCCTGCCTCTTCGGGACTTGCGCCATAAAACCTTCCGCTCAGAGGAATTGCAGTGACATCAGTTGATACCCTGAAGCAGATATACCGGTGTAATAACTGTTGCTACTGCAACGTCTCTCACCGAGAGATGCTGAGTTTTGAGTCCTGATGGTGTAGGATTTCCGATCATAACTAGAGAGAGCTGGGTTGTATTCAGCCACTGTCTCGAGGAGAATTCTAGCGGCCGACTGCTTTGATGGGTAGTTTTTCGTGATGCCTCCGACCAATACCAGGCAGAATGCCGGAGCAGTACCCTAACAAATGAACCATGGACCGCGCGCGATCTTTCTTTCCCATTCCGTCATACCCTACCCCTTACTTACATATTCACATTCATGCACCACATTACCACACATGTTTTGCCGCTAGTGACAAGTTTTGAAGTTGGCAGGAACTTTGAACCCGGCTGGTGCAGTACTACGCTGGTGGGAGATGTCTGGAGGAGGAAAATGCAACGACCTGTACGTCGGCGCCGGGCCTCGCCATTCAGCGAGTAAATCTCACCGCCGCATTTCGCAATAAAACGTTCACTACACTTACGGGACTAATGACCTTAGCAGTGAACGAGCCCGGGATCAGCAATCAAAGAAACGCCTCAATTCCGATTCCGTCAGCAACTAACCCTGCTCCATCTCAGCAGTTACTGGCTGGCGTAGATAAGTGTCTGTATCCCCTCATTCCCCCAGCATTCCTTGCGCGCTTCCGAAAGAACGCGACCGCCCCCGCCGCCCATCTCGTCACTCGCACTGACAGGGGCAGGCTCTGCATCGAGCTCTTCCATCAGCTGGGGCCTAACATCCGGGCCAGCAATGCCCCGGCGATGGAGCAATCCATCTAAAGCAAGAAACATTGGTGCGAGGAGGGGCTGTCCTAGCGGGGGCTTAGTTCGCCATGACGGAGCCGACGGTGGGTGTCAGGCAGTCCACAGAAAATGCTTTTCGGAAAAAAACATCGTAGTTGGTTGAGTCATGTGAGCGATTATTTTGACACGAATAAAGGTGGGGAGGAGAGTACATGTAGAAATAATTGACTTTCATCTTACGTGCGTTGACTAATATATGTTGAGGCTGAATATATGTTGAGTCTACTTAGATATTTTTGTCGTCGCCCGAACCGGAAAATGATAACGTGATCATAATTTATATTGTCAAGAAAAGTGCATTTCAAAACTTCTATTGAAATAAATACTATTTACTTGGAATATTCGATGCCTAAAAGTTTGTGTTTATGGGAGTATTGTTGGAAGCGCAAAAACGCTGTATATGACCTCATTTTTACTTTTTTCTACTAGTTTTAGACCTTCGATACTGGTACATACTACGAGTAAATCACAACAGAAAACTATGCATAACCTCAAACTGCACTCACTGAACTGACACTTTCGTGGCATAACCAACTGGCGAAAGACCATATTTCCCGAAGCGGATACTGTTTTCGGCGATGTTCAAGCTTTTTATAGCCTGTCAAAATGATCGTCCTCTAACTTGACTCTAGTATATTTGTAGTTCATTTTCTTCCTGTGCTACAGCCTAATTGGAACCTCGATCTGATATTTGAAAACTGGATGTACTGTTTAAATCTCTTGAGTTAATACGATGTGAGCTGTTTGGAAAAGAGGAATAAGTTTGCCTGGCCGTAAACACGGAAGTGAGAGTACGATTGGGGTAAGGGTAGCGCGCGGTCCCTGACCCATTGTTTAAGGAACTGCTCCGGCATTTGTCTATAAACCACGAGTACGACCAATCAGAACAGTCAGCCTCGAGAATTCTTATCCACGCAGCTCCCGGCTTTAATCCAGGTTGTTAGTTGATGTTGAAAATTCTGGCAGTTTTTGAGACCCGAACCTAGAATATCCTAGTCGATGCGCATTCCATTAAAATATTCGTCTTTATATGTTTTGCGTTGTTTTAAAATTATATTTTAAAGTGTAAAATATTGATTTTCATGAATGTAGTTTCATTCAAAATTAAAGCGATGGTGGAAGCTCACAAACGCAGAAACGTTCAAATACTTTACTGTTGATAAAGAATTTAAAACTTTATTTTTTATAATAAATAATATGTACAAACTGTTAACTGGACTTAGTGTAAAAGTAATTTTGAGTATATTTTTAATTTTTTTGATCGATGATTCAAGAGTTATATAATACGTAATTGAGATGTATTGCATTTCTGCAATGTCCAAATACTTGGCATGTCCTTGTGTTATGTACGTGTGCTCGTTGGTTACCAGTGGCGTTGCCTTAGCACTCTTCGCCTGCGAGATGAATGGCGTTCCCTTGGCAGGTTTTTGTTCATTGCGTTAGTAGCATACGATAGCACTCGTTGCGTGTGTAATCTAGGTCGTCGACATCATGATTCAAAGCTTGCAACCATCGTTATTCTCCCCGCCGGGAGCAAGGAAGCCGAGGAGACAACGTCCTTGTGGACCTCTCCAGATCACGCACGCTTCCTTGTCGCCTTTTGAGGTTTTGTTTACATCACTTTCACTTGACGGCGAAAACTGGACGATCTTTGTGCAAGGTTTCTTCTATCTGAGCCCACCTTTTTGCAATGATTTGCTCCAACGGTCTGAAAGGATAGCATTAAAGCCATCTATTTGTGACTTTTCTTGGCAAAAGTATTAATTTCGAAAACTCGGATCTGTTACCGTTTTTTGTGATTTCATCTAATCGTATTAACCTTCCGAGTTTTCTATCATTTTATCTCCCAGATTGTTTTTGGTTTCTGAACACTATGTCTTCTTAGGTGTAGTGATTAATTCCATCTCTCAAATTACCCTCATAACTATTTCTTTTTATCACTCCTGAGATATGCCTTTTTCTGCTTTCATTTTTTTGTATTACTGTCCCGATTCTTATCGTTTCTCATTTTTTGTCAGTTTTATTTTTCGTCGTACTCATTTGACATATCATTTTCCTCCATAGTTGTCGTTTTTGAGAACACGTGTTCTCTTTATTGAAAATAACAGACAAAATAAATTTCTAAACACACAAAATATTTAATGAATCAATCGTTCATTGGAACTACAAGGAAACACTGCTGAGAAGGCCTAAGATTTTAAGTTCTGAATGGAAAAAAGTCCGCAAAGAAATTCAATTTTCTATCTTAAATAAAATAATTAATTTACAGAATGAAAAATTTGCTGTATATTAAATATCGCATAAACCTGAAATTTGCCAGAATTTCTAAATATGCCTTTCAATTTTGCTAATAGTTTCATTAAGAAGCACGCGTTGTCTTCCTTAAAAAATCTTTATCGTTCGACTGGAGATATTTTAAGGGTTTTCATTTTCTGAATTTTTGGAGTTGGGCATCCCTTGACGATATGAACTGATGATTAAAAAGAAAAGAATAATGAACGTATACACAAGAATGCATTATTCCAGGGCACATCACTTCCTGAACTTTACAAAAGACGCCGGACTTTGCGTCAGCGGTCGGAAATGACCTGCCTCCTCCGACAATTCCCTAGGCCTCCTAAACGCACACGCGGACTTCGGAAAAACAGCTCGGCGCTAATATACGAGAAGAGGCGAGATTGCGCTGAGTCGCAGGCGACGCGAAGGTCAAAACAAGCGGCAAGAAGAGCAGAGGCAGCTGCAGGCCGTGCGCGATGTCTAGAACCGTCACTCAGCGCGAGTGGACCGCAAACGCACGACCGTGCGCCGCCTGGCGGCGAGTGCACGAACCAACAAAACACGGCCCACCACGCACACGGATTCATGAAGAGCCTCAAGTGGGCTCACGACAAGAACGCGGTAGTGCACAAGAAAAGCGACACATATTAAATGTCGTTATTTTTTGTTAAGTGAAGAAAGAAGTTTAGAAAATGGCCTATTTTATTAAATGCCAGCAAAATACCCGCCGTTGTCTGGAATTTATTCACATACAACCCTTGTGAAAGAGAAAAAGATAAAATTTATAAAACATCACGATGTTTACGATTATCTTCAATGTAATTGGTAAAATTTTAATAAAAATACTCTAATTTTTTATTTTAATTTTAATTTTAGAGTACTTGCTATTAGATTAAATTAAATAATTTTTTATATCGTGCACTGCTACTTGCCTCTTAGGAATCTATCAAGTACCAGTTCTGGAGCGCCATTACTGGACTCTGGCTAAATGCATCAGGAACGAATCTGCTCTTAGTGACAAGCGAAAGCTAATGATCGAGGCGCTTGTATATTATTTAAATTATGTATTTATTTTCCACATTTGTGTTGGATTAATCTTTAACAAAGTAAAATTTGCAGCGACAGTGCGACAATCCTGAGGAAGACCCTGTAAAAATTTCGTATTCCTTCATAACCTACTTTTTGTAATATCGATGTCGGTTACATGTCGTTGAATTTAGTTTGTGTAGTGTAGATTGGCCGGAGAAAATGAATATTTGTGTAATATATTCAGAATTGTCTTGTTTCACATGTCAAGGTCACATGACAAGGTGATGCAACTATATGAGTTTCATATGTTATAGAGCACCGAAAAATAGTTTAGGTAACTTGTATTTTGGCCGATTCCGATGTTTGCCTTCTGAAATGTGGATTACAGATGGAAAATATTTTCAGATATGATTTTTCTTGTTCCTTAAAAGGGGTGTCCAACTTGTAAGGTCTGAAATGCCACAAAACGAAAACCTTTAATGTGGTTTCGAGCCACATTTACAGTACTCGGAAGATCCACATCTAACTTCCTCGTATGTTGATCTCGGCACTTTGCCCGGCTGCTCTCAAACGGGGGGAGGGGGAGAAATGGAACCATGTATGAAATGAGGCCGTACCATGCATAACGCACGGAAATACATTGATTTTGAATTTCTGAATTTAAAAGAAAAACAAATTAAATCTCAACAACCTATTTTTTCATTAAGGGTGTGCTGTCGCCGATAGGGCGCGTGCTTTAGGCGCGCAATGTTCTCGCCATGGATGCTAGGGACTTTCGTTTTTGACTAATAACATTTCGCGGGCCACAATAAATGGCACCGCGGGCTGCCAATTGGACAACCCTGTTCTATATTGAATTGAATTGAATTAATGCCTTATTTTACGTGGCGAGACTCGGGCCATTAGGCCTGCTCTTCCGTCTGACCACGCAAATTTCGCTACGTTCCTTTCACCATCAAGCGGAGAAAGAGGGTATTTCTTGGGCGACGAAACAGGCGATTTGAATTTAGCTCAGAGGCGTCATTTAGGCTTGAGGATCTTTTACAGGCAAGTAAGTCTACTAACATGGGACAGCCGGCTTTACTTCCCCTCCGAAGGAAGGCGTACGAAGAATTTAAAATCCACGACTTCGATCGGGTTTTAACCCGCCAACTTGGGTACAACAGTCCTTTACGCTAACCGTCGCCGCACGCGCTATTTCGTCCAAAAGGATTTGCTTATGGTCAGTCGAATTAACAAGCGTACTACTATCATTTATGAAAAAAAACTACATTGTTAACGCTAATACTACATTGTTTATACAAACGACGAAATACGCAAATTTGTGACTTGATAGAATTGTGCTACGGTTTACGCTAATACTACATCGCGCGAGCTAGCCAGCCGGCAGAAAAACAGTGCGTTCACTGTCCGAAACTGCACCACGATTTTGGAGCGTGATACAGTTACTCACTGCGTAATATCGACAAATTATAGATCATCCGAAAACCATTTGCTCAGACTGTCCAGCAACGCCTCTCAAATACCCAACTCCACAAAGAATTGAATATACCTCCCGTAGTGAATCACATAGCGCTCCTATCTAACAATTTCTACTCTAAAATAAACACAATAACTCAACCAGCCCATTACGACTTAGCCACAACTTCCCCAGCTAGAATATCATGTACTTGTCATTTTTCCGCATAGTATCAGTAATGTATGAGCTCTCTAATCATGAGATACAATTGTAGTATTAGAATTTAAGTTTAATATTGAGTCTACCAAACATACGATGTAGAATAGAAAATATATTCATTAATATGAAGGCCTGGAGCAGTAAAAAGATAAATCACACCAGCCACAGGAAGATTCACGCTATTACTAAATGTTAATATAACAATTTTGGTGTAAGTGTGGCTTCTCTTCTTACTATTTACTTCTTGTTCACATTTTTGAAGTGTTTAGGGCAGTATCAAGACGAAATACACTTAGACCGAAATGGAGATACAATCATTTACGAATTGCGTGAGGTTTGATGTAGGTGGTGTGGCTTACCTCGTTATTTCCCCAAAACCTTCATATGAAATGAGAAAATATGTAGATGTGATAGATGTTAAGAATTAATGGCAGTTAATATTATTTTTTTATCCCTACTGATTGTCAATATTGTTATTCAGAAGCAGGTTTCCAATGTATTTACAATGCATTCCGACAACAATAAACAAACTTTTCAATAACAACTGTTATTGTTTGATTGTCTTGAAAATACTTTTGGAAACATGACCGCGAATAATATTTAAATTACTGAAAGAAAAATGAAAATGCCAAGCGTCATCAAGCTGTGAGTGTGCGGATGCATACGGTCTTTTATGTCTTCATCAAATCCTACTTACATTGACGGAGAGCTCAGAGCTCTGAAAAAAATAGCTGTTTTTGTGAGCTCTTTGACATCATGTCTTACTCTAATCGAGCGTAGAGGGACAAGACAGGATTCACTGCAAGACATATTGCACTCCTTTCCTATTAGGAAGTAAACCATGGGGATTTGCTGTCTTTTCTGCAACGCTTTACATTGGAAGAGAAGGAAAAAGCTTAAAGCTGTGGGAAGTGTTTGTTCAGAAATAATGAAGTAATAAATATTCTAGAGAGATCTGGAAGTGCATTTCTTCGAAGTAATAATTAAACTTAATGGTGAAAGAGAGAAAAGTAAAAAAACAAAGCGATTTTTGTTTTAACTTAAGAACTAAGTAATTACGAATCATGGTTCACTTAATGAAGTAATCTATTGTGTCTGAGCGTGACTTAACATTATTTTTCAACAATTATTCAGGGAAAATACAAAAAAATATTTCTTTTTATGATAAGTTCTCATTAAGTTAAAGGACTTATATTTAATATTTAAAAGGAAACAAAAGAAACAGAACGTGCAATGGAAGGGTATATTTATAGACAAAAACATAATTTTAAATTTTTACGAAAATTATTTTTGAAATTTCGGAGTGTTATTTTCCATTACTAAGCTTTTGTGTTGTGCTGCATATTAAATTCGAAAGGAAAATATCGTAAAGTACGTAAATATGTTGATGGTATCTTCACAAATTTATGAAACTGTAATTAAAATTGTTTCGAAGAGACAATTAAAATACCGACACGCGGAAGCAGTAGACGTTTTTAAGAAACATTGTACTGAAAAATGCAGTGAAATGCAATTTGTGTTTTAATTGAATTTTGTTAAATTACCTAAATTGATTATTTTTTAATGTAAACTGAGTTTCATTGCAGAAACTAATTATTTTGATATAGTGTTCAACTAAGAAAGTTGTCAGGCCACATTTCAGTTTGCTAGTGGCTGTGACTCAGAATTATTTCAATTGAAATTCACACATTTTCATTTTACATATGACTTTCAATGACATATTGTTAAAATGTTTTGTAAATTTATACGAAATTTTACAAAAAAATTAAATATTTGTTGCAAATTCGTTCTGAGAAACATCTTAGAAAAATTGCGAATTCTTGCTAAGGAAATTCTCCACAGAACCAAGACATGAATTCTACTTATTTTCAACAAAATTGTAAATTTAATTATTAAATTATCAATGATTTCATATCACAAAAAAAGTTTTTAGACTTCTCAAAAGATGTAATATTCAATGAACGTGAACTTCAGTGTCACTCTCTCGACACTGAAATAATATTGAAATTAATTTCTTCTGGTGGGATTTTTACTTAATGAATATCTGCCCTTTAATAGTTTGCATCAGACACATCTGGAGAATACGAAATATTCAATTTTGTTTCTTATAAAATCTATTCACTTGCCCTCTATAAATCCACGACTTGAATTATTGCTAATTCTAGACATCTCAATAAGTTATTTTATCAAGTTCTCTTTAATTATAAGAGACATGACCGCTACCTGGTGCCATGCGGAAGAAAACCATAATTCTTATCTAATTCTGCGCTTGAGACGCAAATGAGTTATTATGTTTCTTCCCAAACACAGGAAACCTTATCCCGCATTGAAGATTCGGACTGCACGGAACTTTTATATCGGTTAATTTTTTAACAACCTCTAAACAACGTCTGGGAAAAGAGCAATTTAAATTAGGTTTTCGTTCTTTATACTGCAAAAACTGGGATTGTAATAGAAATGTTAAGGTATTATTTGTGTTTTCCTTTAAAGTTACTCTTTAAGGTCTTTGTAATGATAAAATTTAATTACCCAAACTAAAAGGAAGCACACGCAGAAAAACAAACAAACAAACAAACAAAGAATTAGAATCAATCGGCAGGAGAACGAAATCAACGCGTAAACATAAAACTGATGACAATTGTGAACTTGTGTTTTGGGTGACCTTTCTTAAATAAAACGTAGAATATTTCGTTTCTTACATTTCTTACTTATACTCGTAAACTCAGATCACCTGACGAATTTTAGTTATGTCTCGGGATACATTCAATAAAATCAAGGCATGGAAAAATACTACATTTTTAAAGATTTTCAGTCTCTTTCTTAATATTGGACTAACATAATTAAATGTATCAAAATGTACTTCATAATTTTATTTAAATGAAGAAAATTGTAAAATGTATAAATTTGTCGTCTTTATGAAGACTTTTCTATCTCCCTCATCCAATAATAGTACGTTTGAAGTTCATAAGTAAAGACCTCCGTCAAACAAGTAATATTTCGTATGTTCGCTTTTTCGACAAAGAACAGAAAAAAAGCTGTAAACGACGTTTGGGAATTAAGTACAAGGACTATACTTATACATTACTAATTTTCAATGCGCACAGAAATTGAAGGACAACAATGCAGCCCTCGGATATGTGAAATGTGTCTATTTAGTTAGATACCAAGGAACGTGAGAAGAATACAAACACAATGTAGTGAGTGTTAATGTGATTATGAAATTGAAGACAATTGATCAACATAACAGCAATACTTGGAACTGCTAGCGACCGCTTTAAACCTCACTGAATCAGCCATGAATTACTAAAAATCTGTGGTTGAAATTTCGCCCAAATCTTCCAGTTTGGTGTACGATAACTCTAAAAGCTCCAAGAAAAGCCGAAGTCAGTCACAGATTCATACATGATTGAGCTAAACCGGTGTGGTTAAGGCACTGAGCAAAGTCTAAACCCCTACTCAAACTCGCTCGCAACTGGTTAAATGAAGTGCTGGAAAGAGGAAAATAAAATGCGAGAGTTGCGGTGCGTGTAAAGGTTCTTTTTCTGTCATTTTATTTCAGTTCGCAGCTGTTCGAGCTCCCTCGCTTATCGCGTGTACGAACACGCAATAGCTCCCCGTTCTTTCCTCGACAGTTCCTCAAATTAACTATCATAATGTGCTCGTTGCGTAGATGGTTGCCTCTTGGTTCGTGGTTGGCACAAAGTCTTCGGTATATTGGTGTTGTGGTGAGTTATCGTTGGCATTTACAATGAAATAATTATATGAGTCGTCATTGCCAGCAATATTGTTTATTCATCGAAAAAAAGAACCGTTGGAGTATACCAGATCCATGATACTGTAACAAGTTTCCTTCTTACAGTATCATGGATCTGATATACTTCAACGGTTCTTTTTTTGGTGTACAATAGCAGCTTTCAATGGCTTGGCCATCATCATCATCAGTTTTCCGTATAGTCGTTTTGTGGCTTCCATACAGCACAAAACTGATGATGATGGCTACGCCATCGAAAACTGCTATTGTAATAAACAATATTGTTGGCAATGACGACTCATAATTATTCCAAAGTCTTCGTGTTACACGTTATCCCTGGGCTTCAGATTTTCTTCCAATAATCTCCGTGTCAAATTATTGAAAAATCTACTTTTTGATTAATTTTAATGTATTCTAAGAGAACAAATTTCGAATTGTTTTAATTATTACCACTCAGATACAATTAGTTAATGAAGTTCTCCCACAACTGTGCAGAGTTAATGTCTGTAGTTTTGAACCGTATGAACAAAATGAAATAAATAAAAACTGAGTTGCCTATGTAATATATCGTTTAAGCTCTTGCCCCTAATGGGATCTTGGCTGGTAATAATAGCAATATTAATATCGTTTACAATTATTAATTACAATTTTTAGTTAGTATTTATTATTCGAGAATAATAAATACCAAATAATGAGATAGTTTGAAATGTCTGTAAACGGTCCGGTCAGAATTAGATTCAGCATATACAGTAGTTATAAGCAATATCATGTATGAATATGGCAAAACTGTCGAAAATAATTACATTTATTTTCTTTGCATTTCTTATGCACATATTATTTTCTAGGCATTTAATTTCTATGTAACCTATTTACTAAAAAGCTCTGTTCGTACATGTAAAATACTTCGTTCCAATAAAATAGTGTGGATGAAGCGTTCTCATCATAAGAATATTGTAACTCTCACGTACTGATGATTAGAACGAGCGGCATATTTTAAATTTTAACAGGAAATTTCAATTATAGTTGGCTGGAAGAAAATAATTGCTTGTCACGACTTGACACTTGCTCGTTACAATCTAGAAAATTCTGGATGAAAGCTTTTGGAATGTTAAATTCTCATAAATATGGTAATTTAGTCATTAATTGCAAATTAATTCTGCACAGACTTCATAATCTATCAAACATTTTTTCCGACTGTTAACACAACTTGCTCCACTTGGAAGAAATTAATTATTTTCATAGTTTTAAAAAAAATGATATTTTAAAGCAATATTTCTGTATCAAGATTATACCAACTGCATTGTGTGGTTCAAACGTTGTTATTGTTGTGTCAAATAAAAAAGATCTACATGAATAGAATTGGAGAAAATCCATCTGAATGTTTATTTCTTATTTTTAGTATACCTATAGTATTTCTTACATGATTCACTAGTTTTATGGATTATTTTGAGCAGATCAAGAAATGGATGGTTAGACTCACGGGTTGATATGCACATTCACAAAAATTGATAATATGGAGAAATAGTTTTACGTATCTTATCTTTTCATTACTCGTTGTGCATTGAAAGTCTGTGAGTAGAGTCTGCCTAGGGTCATTAGAGGTTAGGACGCCTTCATTTCAACCATTTCACGGACTCTGGGTATAAGTTGTAGGGGGTTATTGAAAGTGCTATTGAAGTTTTTCCGGAATAGGGAGAAGATGGCGTGGCAGGCGCCATGCTTCATCCGCACATTTGATGCAGCATACGCTGTTCATAAATGCAGAAAATACTGGAACTCAATTAAAAAGAAGGCTGAGTGTACCCCAGGCATGATACTAATCCTCAGTTTAGTTGGGACATGAACCCGGGTCTTTTGGGGTTGCTAACGTATGTCCTAACAACTCTTCTGCCAAATTTCAATGGATGACCACCATTATTTTTTGTCAATCATGTATTTAGAAAAAAAAAACAGTGATTTCAGTTGCAATCTTATATCTTTCCAATAGTTTCAAAATATAATTACAATTTAAAGCGGTGTTATTCTTCCCAAAACACGTTTATCAAGAAATAAAGGGATGTTATATTGAAACTTGATATAACTATATGACAATCAACCTAACAAGAAACAAAGTACACTTCCACGACCTCTAATCTTGTCAATGATTCATTTGTGATATTGTAACAAAAACTGCTCGTTAAAAACCAACATGAGCGTCGGTTTAAAATAATCGGTTTAAAACGATCACAGACGCAAATGCTGGGATGTCCCCTTGTTTTGAATTGAATTGAATTTGCCTTATTTTACGTGGCGAGACTCGGGCCATCAGGCCCGCTCTTCCGTCTGACCACGCAAATTTCGCTCCGCTCCTTTCACCAACTAGCAGAGGAAGGAGGTATTTCTTGGGCGAGAAACAGGCGATTTGAAGTTAGCCCAGAGGCGTCATTTAGGCTTGAGGATCTTTTACATGCAAGTAAATCTACTAACATGGGACAGCCGGCTTTACTTCCCCTCCGAAGGAAGGCGTACGAAGGATTTTTTCGCCCTTAAAAATCCACGGCTTCGATCAGGTTTGAACCCGCGAACTTGGGTACAACAGTTCGGTACGCTAACCATCGCCGCCGCCATTTTGCTTCTGGACATAAATGTAGCTTCACAATGCGCACGTTTCGTTGAGCTCACCTTTCACTAGTGGTAGGAGTAAGTCAAGTAGAGGAGTAGAGCGTTGCTATTTTGTTAGAAAAAAATATTTATATGTATTTGTCACCATCCCGTCACCTTGTTGGACGCAATTACGCTCCGAGAATATATTCCGCAGTCGTAAAGGAATCCAAATCGTGACCACTTTACTGAGTAACAATGCAACGGGAGCGGGGCAACCAATTCTTCGAACACATTTAATTACTAAAATATTTAGTTTGTTTACTGATGCAAATAAGAATTTTTATAAGTCAGGAGCGAAAAATGTCTAGTTTTTCATGTTCCTAATCTCGCACTTTTTTAATTTCGTCTTTCTCATTATTTATTTTTTAAACTCTCATTAATCTTTCAACTATTTATAGTTAAAATGTTTTGATGAGAATTTGGGGCCCAAAGAAATTTGTACAGATGATACTTCTCCACTATATGTTATATACCGTTTTTACTGTTCTTTGACTAAATCAATCAATCAATCAAATCAAATCAAGTTCGAATGGAGCATTCGCACAAAGCCGCAAAAGAAGCTTCGCCAGTTAATAAAGCGGCGAGTGGGTTGGGCGGCCGCCCAGCTGCCGTCTGTTGCGTCGCGCGGTGCCTTTAAAGTGGACGCGCGCATTAGTGGCGTGTCAACGCTGACAGGAGGCGGGGGCGGGGGCGGGGGCGCCCAGACACGTCGCCCGGGACGACGCGCGTCACCGGAGCACACCGCCCCCGCTGTGCTGTCTGCTCCGTCGCCGCCGCCGCCGCTGCTGGCGCCCCGCGAATGAACAGCCCGTCTACATTCGCTTCCTCCCCGCTCGCCACCCCGTTCCAGCCGTTGTTTCCGCTTTACGCCGCCACGCTCGACACCCGTCACGATCGGCTCCCCGCTACACCCGCGATCCCACGATCGACTCCCCGCCGCACAAGGGTCTCCGCCGCATGCCGCTCCCCGCCACACTTCACTCGCTCCCAGCCTCTCGCCGCTCCCCGCCGCTCGCCGCTCTTCCCGCCACATGCCGCTCTCCCCGCCACACACAGCTCTCCCCACCACACACAGCTCTCCCCACCACACACCACTCACCGCCACACACCACTCCCCGCCACACACCATTCCCCGCCGCATGCCGCTCCCCGCCACACTTCATTCGCTCCCCGCCTCTCGCCGCTCCCCGCCGCTCGCCGCTCTTCCTGCCACATGTCGCTCTCCCCACCACACACCGCTCCCCGCCACACACCACTCCCCGCCACACATCATTCCCCGCCGCATGCCGCTCCCCGCCACACTTCACTCGCTCCCCGCCGCTCGCCGCTCTTCCCGCCACATGCCGCTCTCCCCACAACACACAGCTCTCCCCACCACACACCGCTTCCAGCCACACACCACTCCCCGCCACACACCACTCCCCGCAACACACCACTCCCCGCCACACACCATTCCCCGCCACATGCCGCTCCCCGCCACACTCAGATTCCCGGGCACGCTCGAACATCCGTTTCACTTGGCTCTCCGCCACATTTGGCTACTTAGCACACTCGGTTCCTTTCCACACTCGGCACCCCATCATGCTCGGGAACCCCACTATTCTCAGCAACCCGCACTCTGCCCCCCGCCAAACACGGTTTCTTGCAACACTCGGCTCCTCGCCAAACACGCTTGCCTCGTCAATGCAATCTTCCCTGCTGTCACGTTCACAACGTTCGCCCGGCTTTACCTCTCCACAACACTTCCCCCAGCACACTTGCTCCCCTCGCGACACTTCCCCTCCTCCCCGCACTTGGACACCCCTTTCACACTCGTCTTGCACTCCTCGCCACCCACATACACCCGCTGGTCTTGCTCTTCTCGCCACTGATCCCCTCCCTGCCACACTTTATCTCCAAAACATCTTTACCCCGCTGCAATTGACCTCCCCGTCATACGTGTCTTTCACACTACACCTCCCCTCCTTGCCCCTCCCCTACACACTGATCTTCCACTCTTCAATTGCTCTCTCGGTCACGCCCTCCTCATCACTCTTGCCGACCTAGCCACACTTGCTCTCCCCGTCACACTTGCTCTCCCTGCCACAATTGCCTAGCACGCTACACTATCGCTCCCCATCCTTCTAGCCGACCTTGCAACACTTTCTCTTCCCGCCACATTTGCTCTCCCCGTCACACTTGCTCTCCCCCCCCCCGCATTTGCTCTAACCACCAGATTTGCCCTTCCCCATCACAATTTATCTCCCCGTTTCGCTGTAAAGCGTGAAATATACTATTTCAAAATAGACAAATAATTGTTTTCTTCTAAGTTCTACTACTATTACTACTGAAATTGTAATTAAAAAAATATCAAGGTATTCGAAAATTGAACTAAGCCTACTCACTGGTGCTAAAGAAAATCACTGTCGTCGAGTTAATCAGTTAGGTATATGACTAAATCTAAACACCTAAAGCAAATCACTACTTACACCAAAAAACCCATTGTTATCAAGCACAGTATAAATTGTACACAATCTCGACAGAAATAATTTCTCTCCTCGTTAAACCGGAGCTCAGGGAAACGGATATATATTATATATTTTATTAATATTATTATATTTATTATATATATTTTATTAATTTCGGTGAGAATCTTACGGTATCCCACAAGGACGTAAAAGAGAGAAAAATAATATTCTACAACGTAGACGGATAGGTTTTGTTCTTTCATACTATCCTATTTGCACTTCCAAACATGGCCTTTGGGTTTAAACTGCTGCAGATGTCCTCATTAATTAGTCACTACGCCCACCATCAACCTATTCCAGTCGGTCTCCCAGCACCGGACACTCGTAGGGTAGCTGTTATCACCACCACAGCTTCTACTTACGTCATTTCCGCCTGCAGCAACCGCTCCTCCACAAATGTCACCACGCCATCAGCGTCTATAGTGTAAATGGAACCCACGCTAACCTGTTATCCGCTGTAGTTGTCATGAGAAGAAAAGATTGTAATTCGTTTGATTCAGATGTAATTCGTTATTTTTTTGTATAATATCAGTTTTGATAAATGGTGCTGCTTTGTGAATCGTAACATGTTGGCAAAGAACTATAGTGAGTTTCCTTCGTTACTTTATAACTTTGTGTTCCTGAGTAACGGGAGTTAGGTTTCGATAATGAAATGGAATTTCATTTCGATCCTAAAATACACTTTTATGATTATGTCTTAGGACTATTTCCATACCAACTATTTCAAAAAGATGACAACTGGCTCTGTGTCTTGAAATAGTAAATATGTTACATCATAAATGTGAATGTTTTCGACTTTTTACATCTCTATTTTTTCGACGTAAACAATATATTCAATTAAATTCTTATATCTTCAATACGTGAAAAAACATTAAAATCTTGAAATACCGAAATTCAATTTTCTTTTACCTCACTATAGTCTGCTCTTTCTTTGATTAAATGTCAACATTAAAATTTGTCACTTGAAGTTAAGAGAAGCTTTCTCTGAAAATATTGACTGTTATTACTTTGATCACGAAATTGTATTTGAAGATTAGACATCTGTCCTAAGACAATATTTTTTGTTTGCAGTTCAAACATCATTCTTGTTTTCTTTTGTGATTGAGGCCGTGGTGAAAACAAGATAAATGTGCTAGAGCTCAATAAGGAATCCACAGAATATCAAGAACAAATTATAAAGTACATACGAAATTACATTCTCTGAATGCCATTAATTCATTTACGAATTTCCAGACCACATTTATGTCTTGTCCACCATTGCGTACCGAAATAAGGAAGTACAAGATAGTTGTAATTCAGTTTTTTGCTGCTAATCTTTACAAACAATACCTGAACGAAACGAAGAACGTAGTAATTACAGTTACACCTTTTTTACAGACAAGTTTTCCAAGTCAAATGTGAAAAAAGGTGTGATTTTATCATGCAATCCACCAAAAGTATTTTCAAACTATATCTGGATTGTTTGTTTCTTCCAATCGCTAGTTTTGAAAAAATGTTACAACCTCATTCCATTTATGTTGTATGAGTATTGTTTTCTCACATTCCAGTCAACGTTCGTTTAAATTCTTATTCTTCAAGAATTTTTACGCGGTATTTTCAAAATTAAATCAACGTATGTTATTGAAAAAATGTATAAAAAAACATTTGTTAGCATTGTAGTTTTTTTAGATTGCCAAGCAATCGTTTCTTCTAGTTTCGAACAATCGGAAATTCATTCACTTTGAACATGCCTCAAGACAACCCTCAGCTAGGACAAGCTCTAAGCTCCCGACCAGTCTCCCGGCATGTGTGGTAGTGTAGTGCATATAAACGTTGATGTGTTAGTGAGGATAGGACAAGAAAGATGAAAGAAATATCGGATGCGGTCCATGGCCAGTTGGTACTGCACCAGCATTCACCTGGTATTGATCGAAAAACCACGGAAAACTACCGATCAGAGCACCCGGCCAGCGGCGAAATTCGACCTAGCTATGAAGCTAATGCCGAAAATCATGCCACCGTCGGGAGCGGAACCTAGAGCCTCCCGGAGATCGGAGAAACCCCGGAAAACTACCTATCAGAGCACCCAGCCAGCGGCGAAATTCGACCTAGCTATGACGCTAATGCTGAAAATCTTGCCACCGTCGGGAGAGGAACCTAGAACCTCCCGGTGATCGGAGAAACCACGGAAAACTACCGATCAGAGCAGCCGGCCTCAGGAGTGGGACCTAGAACCTCCCGGTCAGAGGCACTACAGTGTCATCAGCTGATGCCCTGAGCCACCTCTCCCGGCCTCCTTGTAAAGCGGCTCGGCTTTAAGCTAAGCCACAATCCCAATTAGATCGCAGAAGGCCATGGCCGCGCCCGAGGGCCTGCTCGTCTGGCGGGCATCCGCCGGAGCCGGCCGCGGAGCTCGTTAGGGAAAGCGCGCGGAGGGAAATGCACGGAGTAATTATGAGTCGGAAGTGAGCTTCCTCCCCCCCGCCTCTCTCCAAAGCCCCGCCCGTCTGGCGCGCGTCTCGCTGGGCAATGTGTCACTGTGTCATCGCTTTGCGCGAGGAAAACTTTTTTCCTGGCATATTGTTACATCTGGCAACGGTACGAGGTTTACCGTTAACCCTAACTGTTGTACTTAATGGGATTTGATTGATGTTTTGTCGAATTTCGTTCGTCTTTTGTCACAATACCAACATCACGGAATGGAATAGTCAATCGAAGGACACTAGAGTATTTTTGTAAGTATGTGTAGAGAGCATTATAACTCAATGGTATAATTTTAGAGAAATTTGTCTTTGCTCGTGCGTTTCCAAATTGACGGTCAGGATGCTGTCTTTGAAATTGAGCTAAAATAGCAATACGTCTGGGCAGAACATTCACACGACGTGCTTTTATGATAAGCTGGAGCTGTTGGAAATTAAAAGACAAATAATTCACATAAATCTCTTCAAAGTGGACATTGAAATTTAAGGACAAACACTTGTACAAGTGTGTACTGGACTCGTTTCCAGCGACGCTTGCTCAGGTTATTCAATTAATCGTTTTACTTCTGGCTCACCGTATCTATCCTCCATCACCAATGTACGACTCCGTCGCCATGGGTTAGGACAGTTGGCAAAACGCGTTGTTAAAACTTACACTTGTTATGCAGGGAATAGTTTTCATAAAATGAAGATGTATGGAGCCGAGCACATAATTAAATATAATTAAATGATCGCGTCTTTTTAGTTAGTTCGCTTCTTGTCCTTCACTTGTGTAAAAATAATAGATTTCCACAGTAATTCATATGGTGCTAGTATAGTAGAACTATCAGAAAACCCTGTTCCGTATTATTAATATGTCACATATTTAAAACACACCTCGTCTATGCCACGCAGATAGCTAGACCACTTAACCTAATTAATTTCTAGTTAACATCATGGATGGGTTTCTAGGACCATCTTGTCCCTGAAACACAAATGGCATTCTGATATGGGACAAGTAATACGAACAATTTACGTAATATAAACATTTTACAAGTACTAATTGTACTTATTCTATTCTTATTTTTTTCTGGTTGCCTCTACCGCTCCCGAACAATGTTTTGGAGAGGAGCCCTGACATGACGTTATCTCTTTGTCAATATGTCCCTCTGCATATTGGGATGTCCTACATGCGTTCTCTGAAATGATTAGTATCAGTGACGTAACAACGGAGGTGACAAGATAATTATGGGTGAATACCAATAATGTTCTTGAGATAAAAATTTCATTGATACAGCACCCACAGTTGTAAGGGGACAAAGAGGAAACAATCCTCTCAAATTTCTCGGAAATTTCGTATCAATGAACGTATCTTGGTGTCGACATACTTCAATAAGGAGAAAACTATTTTTATTGAACTTTAAGAAATATATTTACTTCCAAACATTCAGTTTCTTTCAAACAAGCACCGGCAAAGGTAACTGAGGGTATCAACTGTCACTATAGTCCCTCTGACAGGGAGGTTCTAGGGATCGATTCTCGCTGGTCTCAGGATTTTCGACACTAACTAGATAGTTCGGTCGAGACTCTGGAGGTGAATTCTAGCGGACGGATGCTCTGATCGGTAGCTTTACCTATAGGTTGCTCCGAATGTTGGAGCAGTGCCTTAACAAACGGGCCACAGACCCCGCGCGATCTTTCCTTACTCTTCCTTGTCCTACCCTCGCCTCTTACTTACTTACTTACACACACACACACGCACTTACATGCAGTACAGTACCCCATATATTGCGAGACCAGTCGAGAGCTCAAGAGCTTGTCCCGGCTGGGCCGGTGCCCAGCTGGTGGGAGATACCTGCATGCGGAAAACTCCGCAAGCAGACGTGTAGGTCGATGCCAGATCTCGCCGTTCTGCCGGGGAAGATCACCTCTATCTCCCACTATAAAAATCATGCACTATACTTACGAGATTAATTATCTTAGCAGTTCACGCGATCGGAATTACTAATCAATCAATCAATTTAAAAGAAGCATATCGTTTTTTCTCCTTTTCTGGAGCTATAACTGTGAGGATCGTAGGTCGTGGATGTACTGCAATCACGGGAATCCACCACGGGAAGCTGCAAAGCAAGACCGTTCTGAATATTCTAATACAATTTTGGAGGTTATCTACGGTTACCTACTACACCGGATGTTCAAGAATATTTTTTTCAAACTGCTTCTTCTGAATAACATTTTTATGTCTCATTTATTTTGCATTTTACCCTACATAATATGTTGCCCTTCACCGTTCCCTCGTTCTCTTCCAGTCTTTCATTAAACCTACTCCCTAGCACTCAGCTTCCTCTGATGTCACAGTTTCCATGACGACGTGCGGAAAGCGGCTTAATCAATCAGTCATCCATCACGATTGTCAAACATAATACGGGATATTTCAAGTCGCTTATTTTTGGAATCATCACGGAATGAGGATTGGATCTTAATAGAGCTAGGGTTAACTATTCTCTGGAAATAGTTACAACACAGAGGACTTAACAGATCACCAGAACGAAAATATATAAACTATATCTGTAGCTTGCCGTAAGAAGGGTCGATGCCCGTTTTTAGTGATTTGCTTGTTAGTTGGAAAATGTGTGCTTTAAAGCCCCTTCTTTCTGTTCAAGTAAGGCTTAAGTCAAAAGTTTATTCAAATTCCTGATTTTATATCTGCGTACAATTGTTACGTCATTTCGATGGTGTTGGAAAACCACCCATTCTGTAAAACTTTGATTAAATGATTAATGCAGAGTAATTCAATGTATCGATATTCAATTTTATTCAAAAATATTCTTAAATATACATTAATCGCACAGAAAAAAATTAAATAAATATTAATTAAAACAACTCCAATTGCCTTTACTTAAGTTATCAGCTCAAGCAAGGAAATTAATTTTGAAAATTTGAAATGACCCACACTTTTCCAGTGACTTTTTTAAACCAACAAGTCGTATTTTAGAGTGAAAAGACATGGAATTAAAATACCATTTTTACAAAGCTCAACCCGAGAACGCCCAATACGAGCACAGAACTTCGAAAGCTCATTTTCATGAAGAGGAGCGCGAAATATAGGCGCACGCATCCGTCGCTGATCCCAAGGGCTCGTGATACAACGAACATCGCGTGTTTCGCCCTAATCGGAGCATCGATAAGCGGCCGGGGCCGCAGGCCGTCGGGAGCGGTCGGTGTCGGCACTGGGACTTGGGCAACAGGGGAGCGGGGGCTGGAGATGGGTCAGCGAGCAGTCGGTGTTGGAGCGGGTCGATGGGGGGAGATTGGGAAACTGGCGAAGTGTGGCTAGACCGGCTTGGATGATTCAGTGGTTGATTGTTAGTGATTCCGAGCGTGTCAACTGCTAAGATCATTAGTCCCGTAAGTGTAGTGCATGTCCCACGGGATGTGGCGGTGATCTCCCCCCCCCCTTCCTACTAGCGGGGCACCGCCCCAACCTGGACAAGCTCTAACCTCCCGGCTGGTCTTCTGCTATTTGAGTAGTGCATTTGAGAGTAAGTGTAAGTTAGGGTTGAAGGAAGACGAAGAAAAGGTCGCTCGTGGTTAGCGCGTGGCCTGTTCGTTACGATCCTGCTCCGGCACTCGCCTGGTGTTGGTCGGAGAAACCACGAAAAACTGCCGATCAGAGCAGCCGGCCGCTAGAATTCTCCTTCTGACAGCGGTTGAATTCAAACTATCTGTCTAGGTAGGTAAATCTAGGTAGGAAAGCCCTGCCACCGTCGGGAGTGTAACCCCAGGTCCTCCCGCTCAGAGGCACTGCAGTGACATTAGTTGATGCCCTGAGCGACCTCTCCCGGTAGGAGAGTTGCGTGGCGAGGGGGTGTGGTGAGGAGGTGTGGCGAGCGAGGCGTGGTGAAGGAACGTGGTTGCATATTAAGAGGGCGTGGCGATGACAGTGAAGAACCGAAGACGTGCACGAGACTGGGGCAGGAGGGATGGTATTAATATGGCGCCGTGGCTGGAGCCGAGGGGCGGGTGGAAGGGAGCTGGGCCGGCGCGGGGGCGGCGTTGACGCCACACGCGAGGGGGCGTCGTCCCTCGTCCACGGCCACCTGTTGCTGCTGTCGCTGCCGCTCTGTCATCACGTTCAACACCTCCAATTCCCCCTTGCTCCCCCTGCCACAATTACGCAAATGCGATTACGGCAGGGCCAGTAATCTCAAGTTGTCTCGTTATTCAATAGGAATCACGTTTTACGGAATTAATTCCTGGTAAATAACAGCTCTTATAAATACATTTTATTTTTTGTCTTTCCAACGTGAACATATTTTTTTATTGTTTTGCGAAAACAATTAAAATATACTCTTATCACTGTTTATGCAATTTGAAGATTGCCAAATTGCTAACATATCTTTGGCTTCAATTCTATAAAAACTAATGGACTGCATTCGAAGTTATACATTCAAGAATCATTGTGTTAGACGTTTGTAAAAGAGGTTTCTTTCTGCCCAGTTCCTATTTAACTTTGTTGTAATTGTGGCGCGCGTTACTAAACGTTTTCATCTTTTAATGAAATCTTATTTTACCATATGTGTTATTTTACAGGACATCAGTCGGTCTTGACTGACAACTGTCTTTGAAAAATTCAATTTCTTTATTGTTTTACACATATCTAATGTAGCAATCATTAAAACCATATTAATAATAACACAACTACAAGTTCGCGATTAACATTTCGGTTACTTTATTTTTCCGTACATTTTTCCAATTTTCCGTAATTACTTACGAACAGAGTCTGAGTTTATTTTTTTTATTTCAAATTTTTTCTAGTCTAGTGTTCATTCCAATTAAATATTAAGCTGAGATTTTTCTGTACTGGAAATTGGTTGAACGTGTGTGCAATTTGTTATCTACCTCAATCTTTTTGTTCCAATTCAAAACAAATCTGTGCATCTTATTAGAAAATTTAAGAACAATTTTCCTGTTCCTTTAACGGAATAGAAAAGAGCGATGGTAATGGTTTTCAGAGAATTTAGTTGTGTATTTCCTCACAAAATTACACTTTTCCTGCGAAATTTGCTGACGTTGAAATATTCAGTTTCCTGTTCAATCTCCTAATCGTTTTACTGCAGAGAAAGGTTTTCTTGTAAACACATAAAATGACCTTGTAGGTGAGGGTCTATTGCAATGCAAAACGAAACAAAAATATTAAGGTATTGCACAAAATTAAACGTAGTGACATAGTTCTGTTACTTTGTTTAATGAAAACAAGCAAATAATTAATAATTCGGAACAATAAACGCTTCTAAAGTTTATTTAAGACAAATTTTTGAGTACCAACATTCCTTGTCACTCATGCAAATCGGTTAGTAAAAAAGCAATTAATTTATCAAACCTAATGTGGAGATTCTAGTAATTAATGGGGGACCACTTTGATATGGATATGGCAAACCTCATCAACCGCTGTAGTTAAATCCAATTTAAGAAAGTGTAGTACCTCATCAGATACGTCATTATGAAGTTATTCTTTTAAGAGAATAATGTAATTTGCAAATGTCAACGGAGCAAGCACATTCGCATAATACGAATGGAACAATGGACATCAAAAAGGTTTTCTAGGCTCGTCACAAGGGCCATGCACAATGGAACGATTTTAATGTTTCCAGTTGGAATTTCGTGGGAAGGTTACGTTGAAAGCGGGAAATGTAATCCATTACGTACGTTAAGAACATTTAACGCTTTTTTAAAAACAACCTTTAATTTCATAGCACGCGATGTAAGTACACATGCTGATGTGAAGGAGGGGTACTATAAATATGTGCCAGAGCGAGGCACGAAAAGATGATTCGCGTCAAAATTCAGGGAAAATGGACAAAAGCCAAGCCAACTAGACACTCAAGGACGAATAAAGGCAACAGATCCTATTGTGCTTCCTGCTCAACTCATACCAGACATTTATTCACTGCATTACGTTTCAGCTATAACTAACGCATTGAAGTTTTTGTTGCTAAAATAGTCCTCATGACTAAACGACTATTTTTTAATCCATCATCAACACGATGTAGCCAGACGCATAATTCACTTTACGTATTCCTTTTCAAACGGAATTTATATAAGGACTAAGCAGATTAATATTTTCAACGAATTATAAGACGTTCAGTGTTTTTATCATGACAAAATGTTATTGAAAAATGATAAGCACATTTTTCTTTCCTTTCGTTCACATGTAGCCCGGGGTCAGTAAAGGATATGAATGCAATATCTAACCGGGTTGGTATCCCTGATAAAAAAAAGCGAATTTAAAAGGAAGAAAGATAATTAATTGGCCTTAATCCGCCTCGCATGATACCGTCGCCAGAAACGCCCTGCAATTAAATTGGGAGCGCAGACAACAAAGCAGAAGTTGCACGCGACAGCCCTTCGTCGGTTGCATGCGCTGCAGGTTTGCGATTGTCGCGAGCAACGAAATTCTAGGCACGGCTTCGGGTGACGACCCCGTACGTGACGAAATTGAGCCAATTGCAGACCTGCACACGTGCAGGAAAGAAGACACACGCCAGTCGTGATCTCACCACTTATCTGCTAAAGCCTTGTTCATCCATAGGGCAAGCGTTTACTGCGACTTGAGCGAGGAATCACATGATCGACACATACTCACACAATTGGCTAGGACATTAGGCACACAGATTTCCTCGTATGTTATTTATTTTTGTTAATTAAATGAATATTTAGATTCCATGAACGGTTTCAAAATCATCTTACGGTAAATATTTTACTTTTATTCTCCCCTGTATTGCTTGTAAATTTTCTACCAGTATTTTGACGAAATCTATTCACATAATTAACGACTAATATCTAATATTTCTTTACAATTACGAATATATCCAAAGCTGGTTTTCTGAAAAAAATGTCCAGAGGTGCTTTCTGACTAACCAGTTGAAAACATCTAACAAATAAAAAGTATAACCGTCAGAATGATAAATTTATTTTATCACGTGCGTTAATGTAAACAATAAATCAGATTATATATCGTATCTATAATTAATATTAAAGAAGAATAGTCCCGAAGTAGCACGCTTCCCTCAAGGACTTCCCTCAAGGCGCCCTCTATTGAAATGCAGGCCTGCACTTTCATCTACCATTTACCACTCTAATCCACACACCCCACATCCTGACACACACCAGTCTAATTCCAAAACTGATTGTTACATCTGAGGGGTACGCTTTACGTACCACATAGGCGAGAGGTTGTCCCAATACTTTGTTTCATTTATGTAAACCTGAAACCCCCGAAAGGCGTTTGCTTAAATGGGTAGCCAATAAGTTAAAAAAAGGGAGAATCTAGCAGATAACTCCTACAGATGTACACGACATTATTTACCATTTGTGTTAATGTCAGAGATATACTAATTTTCTGTCGTTTGAAATATTTTTTAAAATTCTGAGCATTCCAATCTTTATCAGATAGGCGTTGCCCCAAAAACCAGCACTGAGTATATCTATTATTTCCATAAAAGTAGACATACGTACTGTATCTTGTAATTGATTTGTTTCATATTACTGCTTATAATAATAATTATTATTATTGAAAGATTAATACCCAATCCTTATTTCAACTGAAAATTCAACTTTTCAACGTAAATATTTTATTCTAGGAATAGTTAACGGGTGATGGTCACTTAATTAAACTCCTAGTTTAGGCGTTTAACTAATCGATCAACACATATTAATTATTCCTAGAATTAATGCAGTCGCGAAATCAAGCACTGTACATATTCATGTACATATCTTCTTCTCGAATGCGAGATTTGACACGAACGGGAGCAAGTTTTGCGTATTTAGAGATGCAGATACTGAGTGGGGCGTCGCCCTTTCCTCGGAGGAAAACTGATGCAGGCACCTGCCGTGTGACCGCAGTGAGCCACTCTCCACCAGGATCCTGCGGCTCCAGTTCCAATGATGAAACCTCGCATCCGGTAGCATTTCACCTTAAGCTTGTCCGAACAGAGGCTTTTCCTTAAGGCTAAATGTCCCGACACTAGTACAATTAGTAGCCACCACGTGGCAGCACCAAAATAAGTAAAATTTACTTTACCGATAACGTCTGAACCAATGGTCCGATTTTCGATCTGTAAACGGCATTTGACGCCTTTTTTAAATTGAATTTACGCTACAAAGCCCTTTTTCCAAAAATTTAGCAAACATTTGAATTTGAAATTAGTTCTTAAACTTCCGAGAAAAAATTTTAAAAAATGTGGGCTTATAGCGCGATGGCGACGTGCTTTCTGAATCCAACGCCGTGACAATCATACAAATCGGACGAATAGGAGCGTCGTAAAGTGAAATTTGGGGAAACACCTCCCCTTCCTCCCTCCCCCTCCCGCGCCGTTGCGTATCCCACCCGCCCGTTGTGGGCCCTCTGTCATCGCGGCGGCACGGCCAGGCCCGGCGGCGTGCGGCCAGCCCCGGCGGAGGAGGCGGGACTTGCGGGACAGGCAAGACAGACAGTCGGTTTATGCTTTCGTCACTTGGCATCTCTTGCCCCATCTCTTGCCCCTTGCTCTTGCCCGAACAGAGGCTTTTCCTTAAAAACAAAACCGAAATTATTTCGAGTATTGATTCTTGAGAAATTAGTATCCGTGAAATCCCTCGTGGGGAGATGTGATATCGTTTCTATACCACATATAAGGTGAAGTTCATCAAATATAATTCCTTGATGTTTTCATGGGTTTTAACGGAAAATCTCTTCTCATTATAGTTAATTGGACTATGCGACTCGTGAAATTAAAACCAAAAGTGTTTTAACTATATACCCAAAACTCTCCAATCAGGGAGGTATACCTCAAAAAGTTTATCGCTGTTTCTAACCGATTTTTCTAACCGTTTCTCCTTATTGGCCAACCTACTGTGACCCATCTATCTTAGGAGGCGGTTTACATCGATCGCTATGTTGATGTCCAATAAACAGGGTATGTACCGAAAGACAACCTCTTTGATTTTAACATAGCCTTCAGTTATTCTCAATATTTGGCACATTTTGGAACTGCGTTGGACAGAAATTTTAACTATATTCAATAACGTATTCTTAAAACACAATGCTTTTCGATAAAAAACTTAAATTTTACCCAAAACTGAAAGACTCTATATAGATTTTATCTGTGAACGCTAATTTTATTCTGATTCAAGTGGTAGATTTCTGGTGTGAAATTTATAGCCGACTAGAGTAACTTCTCCAGAAATCATTAAAAGTAATTGTTTCGTAAATCAGCATTTAAAGTCACTAATTCCAAGAAAATGTTTCATTATTGGTCACGACATTCATATTAAACTGTTCTTGTATTTTAAAAACGAGTACCAAGGGGCGTATTTCTCTTATATTAGATGCTGATTCTTAAAATTACATTACCGATAGGTGTCTCAAGAAGCCAAATTACTACGAAGCAATAGTGGCAATTGCCATGATTTACGGGAACAGCTACAAACCTTGAATTAACACGCAGAATATTGCTGGTTGGAACACTGTCTCCACATTTAACAACATTTAAATAATATGAAATCCCAAAACGTGAAAGTTTTCAATTGTTACTAACTCGTAAGTTTTAAAAGTTTTGGAGATAGGCGACGTGTGAGTGTGGGCGTGGAGGTGACAGCTCAAAAGTGGCAGGAAGACGCGGGCAGCAATGATAACGGCGTTTCGACACAGATCCGTATTGAAATGCTTAAAGCAGTTGTCCACAACCTTTTTATCTCTATGGGGCACGTAAACAAATAGTTATTTATGCACCAAGGACGTTATAACGGTTCTAATGATCTAGCGGCGACAAATTCTCGAGGGCCTTTGGCCTGAGGCAGTTTGTCGCCCGAGACCATGAGAAGCAGTTAACGCCCGAGATACATGCTTTTACTTTTTTACTTAATTTTATTGTTTTAGATTTACTTATTCATTAATTAACTAGATGTTAAGCTGACTCGGGTTGTCTATTCATATTTCCTTCTCGTAATTACCTGCATGACATGTAACATTATTCAACTGTTTTCATATTTTCCTTATAACCACGGTCCTCTCGATCTAGGTAAGTTACGCAGTGTATATCGAGCTCCTCATTGAAGGCAATAACATATCGGTAAAAAAAAATTGACATTCAACCCAAATCGGATAAAGCCTACTTAAAACTATATAGCTTTGTTGATAAAGACGGGTATGAATGTTCGGATGCATAGATGAAGTGTACGATCATGAGCAGTTATACACTTCCAGTTTCTTCTCCGTTACCCATTTAATTTATCTCGTCGTATAATATTCATTCCATCTCTTTGTAGCTAGTATTTGCTCTGAGAGTGATGAATGATGGCTTTCCGTCTACACGTGCTCTGAAAACTAAGTTCAGGAATAGTCTTAGGACTAGAAAACAATTTGCTTTTTTGTGTTCCTATCACATATTTGGTATGCAGAAATTTGTAAATGTAAAATGCAATAATCTCAGAAATTTATTTTCAAATGTGCTTATCTTTTAAGTATAAGCACTAACAAGATGTTTATATTTTTCCTTCTCTTTAATTTTTTATGGGTAAGTTGTAGACTTTTGCATTGGAAGCTGCAAGATGGGTTGATAAATGGAGATGTCTTCTTGCAATTAGTTTCTGTGTTGGCATTTGGAGACGAAATAATGACCTCTAGTGTCAAAATCAAGACCAAATTTAATTTCGAGATTTTCTCGAAGTGTTTTCTCATGGTTCTTTTATGTCTCAAAAAGACCTCCGTGTCAGGCTGACTAGAGATGGTCTGATCTGCACGTCGGTGAAGGGTTCCCAAAGTTATCAAACCGTCGACGAAGGGTTACTAAAAGAGAAGATTTTCCTGGTGTGGTTTCTGGATTTCTGGAGAACTTCTGGCTTGTTTTCTGAAAAGTCACCTGCTTCTGTAACTGCACGACGACGGATTTCCTGTATTGCTGTCTAAACAGTGAAGGACCTTTTGGATACGTGGCTTGGGCACCAGCGCGGTGGAGGGTCTAGATGGCAAGTCCCAGCGCAGTGGTGCATGGCTGAGCACGTAGGCGAGCGTGGTTGCAGGCGCTGCTCCGAGCACACTGTCTTGAAATGCACGTTGGTGAAGGGTTCTCTGCTTTGTAATCACGGCGACGAATTTTCTGGTGTGGTTTCTGGGCGATGAAGCAACTCTTGACTTATTTGGTGGCGAAGACTCACGTGCTTTGGTATCTGGACAGTGGAAAAACTCTTAGCCTGTTTTCTGGTGGTGCAGAATCACCTGCTTTAGTATCTGCGCCGATCACGCTATCTGGATCTGCATGTAAGGTAAAGGGTTCCCAAGTTACCAGAACTATCGGTGAAGAGTAACTAAAGGCGAAGAATTTCCTGGTGAGGTTCCTGGCCTCCTGGCTTGTTGTCTGAAGAGTCACCTGAATGTGCTGGCTTGGGCGCCTGCTCGGTGAAGGGCCCGCTCGTCGAGTGGCGGCGCGGGGTCGTCTAAGCGCAGAGGCTCTTAGCCTGTTGTCTGGTGGTGCAGAATTACCTGCTTTAATATCTGCGCCGATCACGCTATCTGGATCTGCATGTAAGGTAAAGGGTTCCCAAGTTACCAGAACTATCGGTGAAGAGTTACTAAAGGCGAAGCATTTCCTGGTGTGGTTCCTGGACTCCTGGCTTGTTGGGCGCCTGCTCGGTGAAGGGCTCGCTCGTCGAGTGGCGGCGCGGGGTCGTCTAAGCGCGGAGGCGCGGGGGGGCGTGGTCGCAGGCGCAGAGGCAGCCGGCCGGTGCGTGTGCGCAGGGCGCGGACGCGCGGCCGCAGCGAGGTGGGCGGGCGCGCGCGCCATCGCCGCCGCTTCGCGCTCTACTCGCTGTACGCGTGGGGCGTGCCCGCGCTGCTCGCCACCGCCGCCATCGTCGTCAACGAGAACGGCGAGCGCTGGGGCGTGCCCTCCATCTACCGGCCCAACATCGCCACCGTCAGGTGCTTCCTCGTGCGTGAGTATTCAATTCAGTTCAATTCGATTCGATTCAATCCAATCCAATCCCATTCAATCCAATCAATTCAATTCAATTCAATTCAAATCAACATTCAATTCAACATTCAATCAAAAATTAAATTGAAAATTAAATTCAGTCCAAAAGTCAATTCAATTCAAAAGTCAATTGAATTAAAAATTCAATTCAATTTTCAAATATCACTATGCTCCTTTCACCATCTAGTAAAGGAAGAAGTTATCAATCTGGCGACTAAACCGGTGATTTAAATTTAGCTCAGAAGCTTCTTTTAGCCTTGAGTATCTTTTACATTCAGTAAATCTAGAACACGGGACATTCGCAGATTTTACTTGCTCTCCGAAGAAATTCGCGCGAAGGATTTTATCGCCCTTAAAAATACACAGCATTCATCTGGTTTGAATCTGGAAACGTAAGTGTAACAGCGCGATATGCCAGCCGTTATACCACCAAACACGCTGAATAACTTCTCCTATCTAGGATATGCTCCCGTGGCAGGACCACATGTTACCATCATTGAGCCGATACATTGCATGAGTAATTTGGTGTTTCCGGGACGGTAAACTGCTTTGATGACCGGGAGGTCCTAAGGTTCGGGTCCCTACGGTGGCAGATTTTCGACACTAGCTCAAATTCTTCTCTCCCGATTTTTCGACACTAGGTCAAATTCTTCTTTCCCGATTTTTCGACACTAGGTCAAATTCTTCTTTCCCGATTTTTCGACACTAGGTCAAATTCTTCTTTCCCGATTTTTCGACACTAGGTCAAAATCTTCTTTCCCGATTTTTCGACACTAGGTCAAATTCTTCTTTCCCGATTTTTCGACACTAGGTCAAATTCTTCTTTCCCGATTTTTCGACACTAGGTCAAATTCTTCCTTCCCGATTTTTCGACACTAGGTCAAATTCTTCTTTCCCGATTTTTCGACACTAGGTCAAATTCTTCTTTCCCGATTTTTCGACACTAGGTCAAATTCTTCTTTCCCGATTTTTCGACACTAGCTCAAATTCTTCTTTCCCGATTTTTCGTCTCTAGGTCAAATTCTTCTTTCCCGATTTTTCGACACTAGGTCAAATTCTTCTTTCCCGATTTTTCGACACTAGGTCAAATTCTTCTTTCCCGATTTTTCGACACTAGGTCAAATTCTTCTTTCCCGATTTTTCGACACTAGGTCAAATTCTTCTTTCCCGATTTTTCGACACTAGCTCAAATTCTTCTTTCCCGATTTTTCGACACTAGGTCAAATTCTTCTTTCCCGATTTTTCGACACTAGGTCAAATTCTTCTCTCCCGATTTTTCGACACTAGCTCAAATTCTTCTTTCCCGATTTTTCGACACTAGGTCAAATTCTTCTTTCCCGATTTTTCGACACTAGGTCAAATTCTTCTTTCCCGATTTTTCGACACTAGGTCAAATTCTTCTTTCCCGATTTTTCGACACTAGGTCAAATTCTTCTTTCCCGATTTTTCGACACTAGGTCAAATTCTTCTTTCCCGATTTTTCGACACTAGGTCAAATTCTTCTTTCCCGATTTTTCGACACTAGGTCAAATTCTTCTCTCCCGATTTTTCGACACTAGGTCAAATTCTTCTTTCCCGATTTTTCGACACTAGGTCAAATTCTTCTTTCCCGATTTTTCGACACTAGCTCAAATTCTTCTTTCGCAATATCCCTTCATCTTACTTGTGTTATCCTCACCTCTTATTTACATACACTAACACTTACATTCACTACTACACCACACATGCCGGAAGACCGGTCAGGAGCTTAGAGCTTGTCACGGCTGGGGCGGTGCTCCTCTATTAGGAGACACCTGGCTATGGAAAACCGCGCTAACTAACGATAAGTCGGCATCAGATCTCGCCATCCAGCGAAGAAGATCACCGCTATATTCGGAGAAAAAACACACACGACGCTTACGAGACTAATGACCTTAGAATTTGACGGGCCTGGAATCACTAATCAATCAATCAGTCATCTGAGCTTGAATGTAATGCGACGGGTCTGCCATGCAGGTGACCTGGAATGTAGTGTTCTAACGGACACCGCTACCTCCCTAGATTCAAAATGCACAGCATAACGGGACTAATGGCAATAGTATAGTTGACGCGACTAGACGCACAAACTAACCAATCTTTAACCTCTTCCTTATTCTTGTATTTACTGATTTCTTTCCTCTTTTCCCTACACTTTCCTTTCCTCCTCTCCTTACTCTTTTCTTCATCTTGTTTGGTTTGAAATTGTCTTCCAAGTCCCCCGAGCATGAGTGTGACGCGCGCGGTCGTGTCGGCAGGTGGCACGCTGAGCCGCGCGCTGTACCTGCAGGGCAGCGGGGCGGTGATGGTGGGCGTGAACGTGGTGCTGTTCGCGCTGACGGCGCGCCGCTGCTCGCGCGTCAAGGCCGAGATGGCGCGCCTCTCGCGCGGGGGCGCGCCGCCCTCCTACTACTGCAGCAGCAGCACGCACGGCTCCTCGCGCCACAGCAGCGCCTCGGCCAACGGCACCGGCGGCGGCGGGGGCGGCGGGGACGCCGGCCCGCAGCGGCGCGCCGCGCGCTTCCGGGCAGACTGCGACCGGTGAGTACACTGCACTCTGGATACTGAGTTGTGCGGGTGTAATGTTTCGAAGCTGCCTGTCAAAAAGTTGATGTTTTTGAGATGTCACGTAGAAGGGTAACGGTTGCACTCAGAGTTGCTGAGCACCGCGCCGCGCGCTTCCGGGCGGATTGCGACCGGTGAGTAGACTGAACTCTGGATATTGAGTTGTGCGGGTGTAATGTTTCGAAGCTGACTGTCAAAAGGTCAATGTTTTTGAGACGTCACATAGGAGGGTGACGGTTACACTCAGAGTTGCTGAGCATCGGCCGCGCGCTTCCGGGCGGACTGCGACCGGTGAGTACACTGCACGTCTAATCTGGGCACTGAGATGTGGGGATAATGTTTCGAAGCCGCCTGTCAAACGGTCAATGTTTTTGAGACGTCACATAGGAGGGTGACGGTTACACTCAGAGTTGCTGAGCATCGGCCGCGCGCTTCCGAGCGGACTGCAACTGGTGAGTACACTGCACGTCTAATCTGGGCACTGAGATGTGGGGGTAATGTTTCGAAGCTGACTGTCAAAAGGTCAATGTTTTTGAGACGTCACGTAGAAGGGTAACGGTTACACTCAATGTCGCTGAGTACCGCGCCGCGCGCTTCCGGGCCGACTGCGACCGGTGAGTACACTGCACGTCTAATCTGGGCTCTGAGATGTGCGGGTAATGTTTCGAAGCTGACTGTCAAAAGGTCAATGTTTTTGAGACGACACGTAGAAGGGTAACGGTTACACTCAATGTCGCTGAGCACCGCGCCGCGCGCTCCCAGGCTGACTGCGACCAGTGAGTACACTGCACTCTGGATACTGAGATGTGCGGGTGTAATGTTTCGATGCTGCCTGTCAAAAAGTTGATGTTTTTGAGACGTCACATAGGAGGGTGACGGTTACACTTAGAGTTGCTGAGCATCGGCCGCGCGCTTCCGGGCGGACTGCGACCGGTGAGTACACTGAACTGTGGATACTGAGGTGCGGGTGTAATGTTTCGAAGCTGCCTGTCAAAAAGTTGATGTTTTTGAGACGTCACGTAGGAGGGTGACGGTTACTCTCAATGTCGCTGAGAACCGCGCAGCGTGCTATCGGGCACTGAGGAGTCTAATCTGGGCACTGAAGTATGGGTGTAATGTTTCGATGCCACCTGTCAAAAAGTTGATGTTTTTGAGATGTCACGTAGAAGGGTAACGGTTACACTCAATGTCGCTGAGCACCGCGCCGCGCTCTTCCGGGCGGACTGCGACCGGTGAGTACACTGCACGTCTAATCTGGGCACTGAGATGAGGGGGTAATGTTTCGAAGCTGACTGTCAAAAGGTCAATGTTTTTGAGACGTCACGTAGGAGGGTGACGGTTACTCTCAATGTCGCTGAGAACCGCGCAGCGTGCTATCGGGCACTGAGGAGTCTAATCTGGGCACTGAAGTGTGGGTGTAATGTTTCGATGCCACCTGTCAAAAAGTTGATGTTTTTGACATGTCACGTAGAAGGGTAACGGTCACACTCAATGTCGCTGAGTACCGCGCCGCGCGCTTCCGGGCGGACTGCGACCGGTGAGTACACTGCACGTCTAATCTGGGCACTGAGATGTGGGGGTAATGTTTCGAAGCTGACTGTCAAAAGGTCAATGTTTTTGAGACGTCACGTAGGAGGATGACGGTTACACTCAATGACGCTGAGCACCGCGCCGCGTGCTATCGGGCCGACTGCGACCGGTGAGTGCGTCTAGAGATCGTGCGCGGAATCTGGGTACTGAAAAGTTAGATAGTCAATGTTTTTGAGACGTTACATAGACGGTTAAAAAGTTGTCTCAAAGACATTGACTTTCTGGCTTTATGACAGACAGATTGACAGAAGTCAGAAACTCAATGGTTTTTGGAAGTCACATAGGAGTGGCAATGTAATTTTCGGTAGATGCTTGTTAAATGTCAGAAAGTAAATGTTTTTGAGACCTCACGTAGGAGTGTGACCATTACACTGAATGTCATTCAGCGACGCGCGCTTCTGGCAGACTGCGACTGGTGCACGTTTAGAGTTCGCGCACAGAATCTTGGGAAATAATTTTGCGAAACTTCCTTCCAAAAGTCGATGTTTTGAGACGTAATGTGAGAGAGAGACGGTTATATTCAAAGTAATTTTTGGAAGATGCCTGTCAAAAGGCCAGAAAGTCAATGTTTTTGAGATATCACATAGCAGGGTGACGCACTGCTGTCTAGAGTTCGCGCGCGTGGTCTGTGCACAGAAATGTGGATGTAATTTTTCGAAGCTGCCCGTCAAAAATTCGGAAAGTCAATATTTTTGAGACGCCAGTTACAAGGAAGACCAGGTTACACTCAATATCGTTTCAAAGACATTGACTTTCTGACTTTATGATAGGCAGATTCACAGAAGCCTGAAAGACACAAAGTCAATCTTTTTGAGACGTCACATAGAAGGGTGACAGTTTTACTTTATGCCGTTTAAAAAAACCATTGCCTTTCTGAATTTTTGACTGGCAGCTTCTAAAATTACATTCACATTGATTGTAAGAAATCACACAAGAAAAACAATAAAACAAATTACTAATGCGGTCTCAACAAATATCAGGTCTTCAATTTGATAATTTCAATTCTTTGCTTGCATAGGGCTAGACGATATTTTCTGAACAGCAAACGTTCGCTTAGATGGCTTACCGCCTGTCTACAGTGTTTTGTTTCTTCTCGTGTGTTTCGCTCGAATTTTAACGGTTGTTGAGGGCATAGATATGTCCGTGCAAACTCGACTGCTCAAGTCCTGAGCCAAAAGCGCGTGGGTTAATTCGACTCCGGTACCCGTCCGGAAAGTTGGTAGGACTCAGCTGGCAGGGCGCGGGCTCCGCTCTTGCTCAAGTGAGTAGACGGCTCGGAGAAGCGTAGCATTGCAGCATTTCCGGATGCCAGGCTGACAAGAATCTATACATTCGTGGCATACGTATGTGGATACAGAGTCCCCCACAAGGAAATTCAAATACGTAAAGGCAATGCACCGGTAATAGCCCAAGCTCAACGAAAAGAGGTCAGTACCCTTTGAATTACAACGCCACACCCTCACCTGGTTTTCACTAGATTTAGATTTTAAATTTATTTGGTCAAAACAGTAAAACCTGCATGTGACGTATGGGTAAGAAGATCATCTGCGCACGTTTTCTTGAGTTCAAGAATCCCTTCCCATCATTTTTACTATAAATAGTTGAAGGATGAGTAAAAGTGAAATGTAAATAAATAAAAATAAAATTTAATAAAGCGCGAGATTAGCAACATTTGAAAACCTAGACATTTGCGTTCCCGAGTAATAAAAAACTTATTTGCATCGGTAAACGAACTGAAAATATGATTTTTCTGCATTTCTAACAAAGTAGTAACTCGCCCTTACCTCTACTTCTACCACTACAATCAAAAGGAGAGTTCAACAAAACGTGATAGCATAGTGACCCTACATTTACGTCAGGAAGCAAAACAAGGGACCATCTCAGCATTTGCTGAAAGTATCAGGGAAACTGGACAAAAACGTGATCGAGGGGGTAATTGACCCGGAAACTGAAGTACATTATTTGCTACAAGCATATTAAGTCTTTTAAAAAAATATAAATACAATACAAATGTAAACTAATTCATTATAAATCACATAACATAAATACATTTTTCTTTCTTGAGTATTGTGACACACCTGACACACTCGTTTGTTGCATAAGCGTGTGAAAGCCGAGACACCTACGACGAAATTCAAGAATTCATAGGCAAGGTAAAGATAGTAGTACAAGTTCAACGAAACGGGGCTTTGTAAACTCTTCCAGTACAATTTGAATGACAATTCCACACCCTCACTAGCTTTTCAGTGTACAGACGGACACACTCGTCCATGGCGTAAGCGTGTGAAAAGAAGAGGCATCTACAAGGAGAGGAAGGCGAGCCTTAGATCGCGTATGCGGCGAGTGTTAGGGGGGCCCTGCCAGGCGACCTCGCCAAGCGACGTCGCGCTAAAGGAAAGAACGTGACCTGACACAATGATCACGCCACTGAAATTCCTCTCGTCTTGCAAATATGCTTCCACGTAAGTGGCCCCTGCCCGCTTTCATATTAGAGGGTTCCCGTGAGTGGGACATCAATACCATAAAAAAAGAGTACTTTGATTGTAAATGTAGCCTTTTAGCCCCGCTTCGAAACGTCATTTTTTTCCGTCGCCATTCTATGGACCACGCGAACGTGCAGTTCTACCCACCGAGGCCCAGTCATATTTTTTCCCCTGGGGGTAGGCACATGAAACATTATTAGGGGGGATCAGCATTTCTCCCGAGTCCGTTTTTACGCCCCAGGGTTGTTAGCCCTGGGGGTATGGAAGATGAAATTAAGATGATTATGAGGGGCGAGAGGACGACACATACGGACAAACATAAATACACCCATGCCGAGGCGAGAGTCGAATCCGCGATGTTCTGGTTCGAGACCGCCACTTACTACCGCCTTAACGATCTTGGCCATCTGACCGGCGAAACGTCATTTATACGTATTGGTTTTTCGAAAATAAAGAATAGGTAAATATCAATTAGGATTGTTTTAAAAGATGTATATGGGTAATTCCATGCGAACTCAGCACGACATGACACCCGACCATCTCAGATTTTTAAAAACTATTATTACTTTTTTTAAATTTGTTGTGGAGAATCGATATCCAAAGTTTCAGCCCTCTACGATAATTATTTTCTGTTTTACAAGTGCTATATTTTTTTAATGGACAAGGTGTGATTTTAGACATACCTAACTTGTTTTACATATTATAACTCAATTTCTCACACAAAATGCACCAAAATATATGTTTTCTGTATGGAAATTTACCGAAGAATCGATCTATGATGTTTTCAAATGAAAATTTTGAGTCTCTACCGGTCAAAATGGCGGATTTTTGAAAAAAGTCAAATTTTTTTCAAAATTCAAAATCTCATATTTCATATATTTTTAAAATTATCAAACCACGATAAAAGTATTCGTTTTTAGATATAGATTCATAATTTTAAACATTTGTTCTGGGGAATAGTATCTGAAACCTTTTTTTTAAAAAATTATTATTAGTTTTAGAGGTTGTATTGGTTGTAGATATACCCATTTCTATTTACTCATTTCATAACTCATTTCTATGCTGAAATCACGGAAAACTACATGATTCTGAAAGTGAAAAATCGTTGTGTAACATTTTTAAACACAAAATTTTATTCCATACTAATTAAATTGGCGAATTTGCGAAAAAAGTATAACAATGTGTAATACATTTTAATTAAATTTATTTATTATTAACGTTATTTAGTTTTGACATGTATTAGATATAATCAACAATATTGGACGGAATTTTTATTTTACATTCATTACATTTACATTACATTTACAATATATTCAAATTATGGGCGGCATGCTCTCCCTCCTACGCTATGTAATGCGCATCATCATTTTATCAACTTGCGGATAGTGAATCACAACACAAAACTGTACGTGTAAGTCTTCACAATTTTTAGTAAACATATTTGCATGTTCGGCGTATAAATTCAAGAAAAAATGAATGTTTACTTGATAGTAAAGCAACTCTGCATATTGTATCGATATTGGACACTTTTTCATTGATTTGTTAACGCCTTATTTGTTATTATTGGTTAGATAATATTAACATCATGCCCCTACAACAAGCATTGTAGACGTAATTAAGAGAAATGAACATTATTGATACTTGGATTCATTAAGCAAATAATAAGATTGTTTTTTTTCCTTTACTACATCATTAAATGTAGTTTTTTGCTCTTAACGACGTATATGGCTATTCACCATTTTTGAGAGTAAAATAAATACGTAAATGAATAAATAAATGCATGCCTTTGGCATTTTAGGGTCAAATAAATTCAACTTTTGCCAGCTAGGGATGTTCTCTGGTCCGAGCTATGTTTTTTTTTAAATTTATAATCCCCGCCTGAAAGCAAGGGAGACATGTTCGTCACATAACTATAGAAACTGAGACAATCTGAATTAGAGATAGCTCCATCTCTATTTTTGCCCTGTGTGGGAATAGAACCCGGGACCGACTCCCAGAAAGCTAACACTGAGCTCATGAACCAACAGAGAAGTAAATTAACAAATAAAAACAGCTGAACCTTTAGAGAAAATGTGGAATAAATTCATTGTAAAGGTGCGGCAAGTACGTCTGAATGAAACTGGGATACCATCTTCAAAACCTCGCTTCCGCTTCGTACCTCACTCACGGCAACAAGGTGGCGCCAACAAGACGCCTCTGTCGCAGCCCCTACTGGGCGCCCGGAGGCCACCACGTGGACCTCGAAACGGACAAACAATGACGTCACATCCGTTGTGAGACGCACGGACTGCCCTCCCTCCTCTTCTCCCCTATTCTCTCCCCCCACTCACAACTGACGCCATTGGCGCATGTTACTGACGGCTTGGCACTTTGGAGCAAGCTACTCGAATCTGTTCCGTTCACCGCGAATCGCCGCACTGGCCGACCTTGCTGGCCGGTTTAAAGACTCGATGGTTACGTCGACGTTGGAGACATGACGACGTAAGGAAGTGATTTAAACATTTTCATCAACAGGCCATTCACAATGGACACGAAACGTAAACGTGAACGTGAAGATGTAAAGGTAAATGTTAGAAAGTGAAGATTCAAATGTAATCGTATTCTAAAACTGTTCTGTCCTGTCGGTGGTAAAAATGAAATCAGCGGTAATCTGCAGGGTATAGTAACCTGCTGAAAACACGTTTGCTACCTCTTCTCTTTGCATGTCGATGAAAGCTTTCGAAAGTCGTTGTTGCGACTTCTATTTTTATTTCTTTTTCTTCTGGGCAGTGACCTTGCAGCACGAAAGAATAATTTCGCAGACCAAGCAAATGTAGTCTATGTTTTTCCTGAAATTATTTACCCTTTGCCAAAGGTTTGTGATATGTGGACCAACAAAAGTCAACATTTATAAGGAGCACAATTAATGGAACTAGGACCAGTCAAATTTGAGAGAAATTTCCAGGAGTTAAAGGCAAGCAAGGAATACATCTTGCAGTCGTCAAACCAGAGGGTTAATTGACGGAGGCAAGAATTCATATAAATTCATTAGTGGAAAATATCTCGAATGTGTTGCTTGTAGGCACGGTTAAAATAAGTATACGGGAAAACTTCTGACAGTGATGTGTTAATGAAAACATCTATTTGTTTCCTTGAGATATTTTTCACATTCAGCCCTACTTTTCTGGTGGTTCTTCGAGTATCTTAGAGGGTAAATTATAGTTTCTACTTCGTTACTATTTGTCTTATAATAAAACCCGATATACCGTACGCAATAATCACAATTCAGTTCTTAGAATGGATGTACTAGCTACATTCAGTAATGGTGACAATTGATGAGTTTGTTTGACGTGGTCCGCATTTATAAATGTGTCAAGTTTTCACAAAAATAACAAACAAATAAAAGCAAATTTGATATTTCACCGAAAACTACACTGATTTGAAACAGTTTCGTATAAAACAAAGTAGAAGAACATTTTCACCAATACATATTTGCCTTTGAAATAGCGTCATCTTAAGTTTTGATGTTAAAATGTTTGATCGCATTAGTTGGAAAGTGTAGGAAAATCCTCTACTTGTTTTCATTCTTCACCACCAATATGATTCCCAGGCTTTGCATCAGAAGGGTGGTTCATTTTCTGTCTTATAATTGATATAAACGCCGTCTCTAGATACCTATTACTGAAAACAGAATTTAGAAAATGGAAACCTTTCGAAATTACCGTATTCCCATGGAGCAAATATATTGAAAAAGGTCATATCCCAAAAGTGGCAAACGCTATCAAGTACTTTCTGTTCGACATAAACTCACGCAACCCTCAAGAGGCTTGGCCCATCAGACCTAATTCTAAAGCATTTTATGGAGTACTTCATGCGTACTCCGCAACCAAAGCTTCCCGGAAGGAGAGGTCCCATCCTTGAGTTTTGGACAATGGGGGATTTTCGACATCTCGGCACGCTAATTGTTTGGGCCTGGTGGCTTGAATGAAAATTGGAATGATAGATCATTAACGTGGTTTTCGCCGAACGATTCAAGGAGCGTACCGAAGTTGTATTGAATTGAATTGAATTAAATTAATGCCTTATTTTACGTGGCGAGACTCAGGCCATTAGGCCTGCTCTTCCGTCTGACCACGCAAATTTCGCTACGCTCCTTTCACCAACTAGCAGAGAAAGGAGGTATTTCTTGGGCGAGAAACAGGCGATTTGAATTTAGCTCAGAGGCGTCATTTAGGCTTGCGGATATTTTACATGCAAGTAAATCTACTAACATGGGACAGCCGGCTTCCCCTCCCCTCCGAAGGAAGGCGTACGAAGGATTTTGTCGCCTTTAAAAGTTGTAGTTCAACCCATTAGCGCCCGAACGTATTTTACTGCACGTCGCGTGCATTGTTGTCTCTCTAATGCGCGGAGAGGCGTTTTTTGAGTTATCTGGTGTCATCTGTTTGCAGTTTTCGGCGCGGAGTTGTTTTGTGGCTAAATTTTACCTCTAGAGTGCTCCAAAGTACAACCCAGTTGATTATATGAATGTTCTTTTTCTATAAAAGTAATAAAACCCTTGGACATTTGCTGCATATGAGATTCCATGCGAACTAACCTCCGTTTACACCTGTCTCTCCATCCGACTTAACCAAAGGGATACAATAGCTACGCATGGTTTTCGAAGAAGATTCGAACAGATGCAAATCATGAATATGACCAATTATTTCCATGGATCCTCTTGATCAATTCCGCGCGAATGTCGGGGCGATCAAAACTTACGTAAAAGGCACAGGGCATTAATTGATGTCACTGCAGTGCCTCTGAACAGAAGGTCTAGGATTCGAATTCCGACGGTGGCACGATAGGCTAGTTAGATAACATTGGTTTCAGCCGCTTCGTTGTCTGGGGAATTGTAGCGGTCGAATCCGATTTTGATATTTTAACGCATCTACTACATAGATGATCAATATCTCATTCTAATCTACTCAACAAAACAAATCGATTGGCACCGTTTTCAGTAGTTTACTATTTAATATTAATTTTGAGTATGTGTAATAGACACCAGCTACAGCAAACGCGGCGAACACCTGCAGATTTGGTTTGATAATTCTGATGACGAAATAACCCCACCACCACTTCTCTCGCATCTAGCAAAATGAGAGGTCAAGGAAACTTGCACAGACTGTACTCTGACTGAGCGTTAGTGAGGTACACGACGTAATGTCAGGTCCAAAAGTGCATCCCGCTGTTTTCGTTCGTGTCAGAGTTATGATAATTAGTCCGCTTCCGCTCTGTGATATTTCAAGGCCGCCTCCATCCAATCAACAGGCGATCTCATCTGGGTTCATGCGCTTCTCCCATTAAAATTACCTGGCTTGACTGTTGAAAATGAATATGAAAATGAGTTGAAATATTTTCATGTTAAACAGTTTGTTTAATATCTTGAAATCAATTTATTTGTTTAATAGATGCATACATTTTTTCATAAAATAAATTCATAAAAATGTTCATACTCTCGGCAAAAAAATTAACTTCATAAAATGAAGAAACTTTATCAATTTCAGTGACTCAGCAAGGGCTCCATTAAGAAAGTTATATTGCTCCTGGTCTCTATCGAGGGGAGGGGAGGGACACACCCTTGCGGATGCCTAGCCAGCGGGGGGTGTATGCATATGGACCACTGTGATGTCTCGCACATACAAATAAAGCAATCAGAATCGAAAATACTTAAAGGCAGTCGAAGATAGTCTTTTCGCTCGCCTGCCTAGACCAGCGCTAATGCTCTATGACGTCCGAACTGAGCAGCAGAGAAAAAGGAAGTGCCCGACGCGACGGCGGGCGCAAAGTGCTGCAACGGAAATGGAGGAAAGAGGTTCGCTCTATAATTACGGTTTTAAATGGTATTCACTATTTAAATGTTTATGATTAGAAAACAATATGAAGAATTATATAATAGAACATACATTATTACATAAATCAAAGCAATATCCGATTCTTTTATCACAACCAGTAGTGTAATTCCACTTCCATTCTTCTATTTGATAACATTTTTGGAAAATGACAGTTTTAATATACACAATATTTTATATTCGCAGAGGGAAACGGTGATCTGACGTCATGTATTTTCCAGTTGGCAAACGCTATCCTAGACCATTTTCTAAACTTTGAAGATACCCATCAATTGACTTCGTTCGCCCGTCAAATCTACCCGGTTTCTGTCATCTAAAGTCATTCCCAGTACCCGAGATGCACATGAGCTCGACCGACTCGGAATAGAATTTGCATAGAATTAATCCGCTAATGAATCCGAATTAATGAATGTGACATTACGATATTCCTCATTTTGCTGTTGAAGCAATGTTAATGTCGCCCCATAATCACAGCTGTCGCTTCCGTTTACGTTCCGCATGAGATTACCAGCACAACTACTGGTGTGAATACTGCGCAGGTATTGGCGTACGTATTCTGTTTCCCTTTAGCAATGGCCCTGTCAAAACCTGCAGTAGTGTTTCCGTCAAATGATCTGAACAATTTTAAGTTTACAACAAAATAAATAAATAAAGATAAAAAAGATAGAAGTGGACACGTTACTAAATATAACAATAAAAGTACTTTAATTGGTTTGCCAAAACCCCGCCTAATGGTATCTTATGAGCCAGATCCAGTCTATTTTAGGACTGCTCTCTTGTGGAGAGGTTTTCATCAGCCTAGGGCGGAGATATCAGCTTGAAACTCGATCATACTTGTGGCAACTACTTTGACACCCTGTGATAGAGTTTCAGTGAATGTTAGGAGTGTGGCCTTGGTTTGCCTGCCTCCATAATATCCACAAATATGTATTTCTAATGATCTAAATTTAAAGTGTAAACAAATTTATTTTACTTTCACTCTTCAGAGAAAAGGCAAATACATATCTATGTGAAAATCATATCTTACATCATTTTCGCAATATTGTTCTTATATTTGGCGGATATTTAGTGGGAGTATGCTAAACAAACTCGTGACTTGTGCACTGTGGCGAATCGTGAGGAGAGACGTGATAGACGCTAGTCTACCTAAGAAAGAAAAATACAAAAAAAAAACTATTATCGAATATAGCACACATATGCATACGCACTCGCACGAACGCCCACACACACATCCATAATGTATGTATAGTTCGAAGTCATGGAAGCTTACAAGTTTGTCCAAATTAAGATGCATCAGTACACATAATTTCTTTAAAATCGGAATAAATGATTGGCAAATGTTATCAGGACAGTCAATAATTTTTAATTAGAGAGCTTTTGAGAAAGATGTTCAAAATTGTTCTGAGAGAAGTCTGGGTCAGCTCGGACTCTCAAATTCGTCATCATTACAAAATATCCCCGCCAACTACCTAAAAACAGCCATACACTTCACATTATGAATCTCGTCATGCAACTGTTAATTTTTTACAACGCCGCGTCTATGGTCGCAGTAAGTAAACGTGATACAGCAACATTATCTTCCGGAAATCATTTTACTGAATGATCACGCCCTTACTTCGGCGCCGTACTGTCGCACACGTACTCACAGGCGCATGCATTAACGCAGCTACGAAGTGCATCCTGACTACAGGATGCATGTGACAAAGAAGGCAGTGCCAGTGACAATGAAAGCGTTGTGTTCCATGGGTCTCTACTTCATATGCAATGTGCATATATTGACTTCCGCTTCGGATTTATTAGGTAACTAAAGAATAAAATGATTAATTCTCGAGCGAATGAAGTAATTTTATTATTGGCGTTCTTGAATGAAAAATGGTTAGAATAATAATTGAGATCAGCCGCTGTTTGGAGGTAAATTCTAGCGACCGGCTGTTCTAATTCGCAGTTTTTCCGGGGTTTCTCCGACAAACATCAGGCGAATGCCGGAGCAGTACCATAACAAACGGGCCACGGACCGCGCGTGATCTTTCCTTCTTTTTTCTTTGTCCTATACTCATCCATTATACACACACACACACACACACACACACACACACACACACTCAAATATGCACTACACTACCACTCATGTTGGGATACCAGCCGGGAACGTAAGGCTTCGGTTCGGGCGGTGCCGTGCTGGTGGGAGATACCTAATAGGGAAAACCCCGCCAGTCGACGTGTAGGTTGGCGCCGAATCACGCCAAGCTGTGTTAGATCGCCACCACCTCCCGAAATAAACTCTGAGACTAACCTTACGAGACTAAAGACCTTAGAAGTGGACGAGCCCGGAACCACTAATCAATCAATCAATCAACCAATCAAACAGTCCGAGAATGAATTTGAAAATCCATGACAGGATTAAAAATTGTGTCTGTAAAAACCTACTGTCGAGCAAGAAAGCGTGTCTAGTCTCCATGTTCGCTTCCATTACATTTCCGTTTCCGGCCACGCCCTTTTCGCGACGTCAGTCGGTCGAAATAATCTCAAAAACACATGTACGCGTCATTGTTCACCTGAAAGATACCCCACCCTCTGCATCGGGTTGAGTTAATGTCACTTCATAAAGTCGTACACTCATTATACATCAGTTACAGCAAGAGTGGGATCTGTAGATATCCGATAAAAAAAACACACTGCATAAAAAATGTAAAAAAAACTGCTTGTGATCTGCCATGGTAGCCCATATTCTAAACAGATGATTGTAGCATGTAATTAGCGAAAATTGCACCACGCCTATGTCATTCGTGGGAGGTCATTTAATCGGAATAACACTTCATCCACGTACCGCGCATCGTGGGGAGAACGCACTCGTTCTCGGTACATCGGTGCATCGTGTACATCGGTGCGTCTCGGTACATAGGCGTTCATTCATTACTTGAGTGCTGCGATGGAGTGAATACGCACCCACACGCAGGGGACATATCAAAGTCACCGCCCTTTCACTCATTTCACGTGAGTGGAGAGATCTTCGTGTTATCTCTTGATAACGCTTAGCGCCGGTGTCAGGGTGCAGAAAATAAAATACGTCGTGGTATACTTTACATGCTCGGTGAATTAATGAAGGTGTTTTATTTACATAATCGGTTAAATAATGCAAGTTGACGAGTAGTCACATAATGATAATTTTATTTTACAATTTTGTAAATGCAACCGTTGAATAACACGCATATACATAATATACACAATACTTACGAAGTATATAATACGAGTAATAATCTACATACTAAGCTCTTTCCTGTATTTATCAAACATACTGATAGTTGCAACTTTGTCCTCTCATAACCATATCACCTTATCCTGGATATTCCACCTTGCCAACATTCATCCTTCTTCAAACACCAGACATTTTTCTAAAATATGTTCCCAATCTTCCTCTTCAATCTCAAAGATCCTAACTGTTTCCCCTCAATATTTAGCCAATATTAACTCCCTCTCATTTCAGTATCTAACCTATATCTTCCTATCGTACGTGTGCCACTATCCTTACATTTATATTTTAAATGGCTGGAAATATCCAAAAATAATTTTATACCATTTATTAAATTTTGAATTCCTTATTTTTTCGTAATATTTCTATAATAACTGACCTTTATCTCTTTGGATCAATTTTTTACTAAAGTCCATCCCTTCTCCTATTAACCTTGACAACTCCTCAAACTAGTAACATTTATTATTCCAAAAACTTACCCTTTCCCTTTCCCAATCAGATTTAACAGTATCTATGCTTTACGTATTTCCCAAAAAAACTTGCTTTAATTACTCATTTCCCCTCCATCTCCTTAACCTTTCCTCAAATTCACGTGCCATTTTGTCAATTTCTATTCTCATTTTTTTCCTCTTTGCCTCATAGATTCATAATAGTCACATAGATTCCCCATACTTAGTGGACATTTCAGAACATTTTTTAAAAAACTTTAATCTATAAAAATTATATGACTGTCAATATCATTACAGAGTCTTCCAGTTCTGTGTCATGACTCCTAATTTTATTTGTGTAGCTCAGTGTAGTAAAGCTCTTACATGCCATAAAATGATGGGTGAACTCCCAACATAAAATGTTCAAATGAACATTTTATCAGCAAAACTCACAAATAAAATTAAAATCTATTCCCAGGCGTTAGTCCCACACTCCCTAAAGACCTTTTCACCTCCGGGATACTGAGCAGAATACGATGAGAGGTAGGGAGGGACGTGCTACAACGGAAGCGATGGAATGATGATGATGATGGATATGAAGGTGATGAAAATGAGAGAGAATAGGAAGAAAAGCTCGCACGTTAAACATGAACTGTTTGTTACGGAACTGTTCCGGCATTCGCTTGGTGTTGATCGGAGAAACCATGAAAAACTAACGAATTCAGCAGCCGGGGGGGTAGAATTCTCGAAAATACACCGTTGACGGGATTCGAACGCTAGAACCCTCCGATCACAGACACTGGCTACAGCTGATGACATCTCAGCCAGTTTGTCAGCTGCCCACCTTCTCCCTACCGGATAACCGTTCTGTACACTCATTCAAAATCTCAAGTTCTCATTCAAAACCCAGACGGTGGGATCAGATACTGCCATCAAAAGGAGAGAAACTCCAGAAAACGAAATCAAGGTGTAAAGTAAAGCAGAGATATGCAGAGTCACGAGTCAAGGGGCAAGTCGAGATGAGCCTTTTTGGCACCATTACCAGACAGTATATTATCATAAAATTCAGGGCCGAGTCTGCGTTGGCATAGTGTGGAGATCCGCCTAGTTACGTCGAGAGCACACAGCGGCCGAGTTGTAAGCGTGTCAACAAGTCGGAAAGCCGAAGAGCGAGGAGCGGTGGGGTAATGTGTGGAATGCGACGAACGCTGAGAGAGAGCGGGCGGCAACGGGGCTACTCACGCTCCGGAACGGCGGGCGCGGGGGCGGGGGGCGGGGGGGCGGGGCGAGGGCGCGTAAGTCTTCGTTTGCGCGTCTCGCCTGCCGCCACGCCCTTCACTACTCGACGGCGCGACGTACGTACTACTCGCCCCGTCCCGCCCCGCTCCTATTCTCTTCATCCCGCATCGCCTCACCCCGCCCCGCTCCGCTCCGCCTCGTCCCGCCCACTCCCTCCCTGATCCTACCCGTCTCGCCGCGACCAGCCGACGTACGTACTACCCGCCGCGCCCCGTCCCGCCCCGTCCCGCCCCGTCCCGCTTCACCCAATCCCGTCACGCTACATCCCGCTCCTTCCCGTCCCACCCCACCCCATCCCGCTCCTCCCGGCCCTACCCCCCCATTTCCCCGCCCCGCCTAACTTCTCCCCGCCCTGTTCCGCTCTTCCTCGCCCCTCTTCGCCCCGCTCCATTCCGTTTCCCTTCACACACCTCGCACCAACCCCCGTCGTACCGTCCCACCTCCGTCCTTCCCGTTCAGCCGCACCCCGCCCGTCCATCTCGGCCCTCCTCTCCCCGCTGCTTCCCGCCCCGCACACGTCCCGCCCACCTTCATCCCGCCGCCAGCGAGCAGCCTTGGCCTGGAAGGCGCGTTTCGCCTCGGAAGGCGCCGCGCCGCACCGGGGATTCCCCGGCCACGCCCACCCGCCGGATGGCTCCGCGCACGCACCGCTCAGCGCCTCCTGGGCACACAGCGCGCGCCGCGCCGCCCCCGGCAGAGTAAAGAGCACTCACGCACAGAGAGCGGCGCGTCTTCAACGACGGCTCATATCCGTTTGTCCTAAGCCGCGCCACGCAGCAAGCAGGAGTTCAGGAGTATTATAACGACTGAAGGCATTAATCAGGTTTTCCAGTACATTCAATTTTTTTTGAAAAAAATGGTTAATTAGTATTTTATTGATTAGTCCGGGGGCGTCAAGTGCAAAGGTAATTAGTCCCGTAACAGTAGTGCGTACTTTTATCGCAGGGGTGGTACTAGCTTGCGAGATCCGGCACCAACCTACGTCGGTTTGCGGGTTTTCCCACATCCAGGTATCACTACCGTCGGCGACGGGACACGCTCTAAGCTCCCTATCTTCCGGTGTGGGCGTTAGTGTAGTGTAAGTGAGTTTAAATGTGTGTGTGTAAGTAAGGGGTGAATGTGTGATAAGAAAGAGGAAGGAAATATCTCGGGCAGTCCATGGTTCGTTTGTTACGGGACTTCGGCATTCGCCATCGGAGAAACAACAGATAAGAGCAGCCGACAACTAGAATTCTCATCAAGACAGCGGCTGAACTCGACCTAGCCTGTCTAAAATACTGCCACCTTTGGGGGTGGAACCCTAGGAGCTCCCGGTCAGAGGCACTGCAGTGACATCAGTTGATGCCCTGAGCCACCGTTGCCGGTAGCATTGTGGAGGTTTTCGAGTATTTTCATATATTTTTAAAAAATGTGTTACTTCGTAACAACGTTCTATTGGCGTTGAACGTGTAGTGGATTTATCCTCCTTTAACTTAGTCATCGGTCATCGTCCCTGGTAGTCAGTCATTACATTTTATCCCTTCGGCCAGGGGCTCGGCGCCGTTAGATTCTCAGGGTTCCCAGATTGTCACCCATTCCGGTACTCATGGTAACTCCGGTTGTTTAACGTCCGTGACTTCATGGAGCGTTGTTAAGCATTTCGTCGTGTGACGCCAACCTGCTACATTCTGCTAGCGGCGCTAGTTCTGGGAGAGATTGAGGTTCATAACGAACACATGTAACAACAAATAGATATAAAATGGTGGAATTGGCGGTGTAAAGGGATGTGTTACTGTTTGTATCTTGTAACAGAGAATAAATCACAGTGTATTGCGTCGTGGTTTCACGGAAAATGACCGGAATATCCACAGACCTAATACCGATCACCCTGCTGTCTTCAGGGATTTTTTTCACGCTTGTAGTACTTTTTCACGTACGAATGTTAGAGGCAACCACGTGACCTGTATCCTTTGAAGTGTAAAGAGACTTCTTGTTTGGTTCTGTCGCAACGTTTCATTTTATGTCTATGATAAACTGTAATAATTTCGAATTGTGAGTGCCCTGTAAAGCGTTCGATTATGCTATATTCTCTTCATTGACATTTGTTCCACAGAAGTTGCTCACCGACGTGTTGTTGCATCATGGGAGTGAATCAGCAGCCCAAACTGTCGCCAAAGATGGCTGGAAATTTCATTGATTGTGATCATGTGCTTTATACCGTACAAGGTAGGAGTCATGTGATGTCGTACAAATGTGGCACAATATTAGTGTCTGGTGTATTATCGTTTCACGATATAACTGCCGTAGTGTTTCACTTCACGAAAGTGCCGAGCTGCAAGAAGCAAACATTGGATGTACGTATAACATTACACTTGCAAGCAGTGTTTTTAACCTTAGTTCGTTCACGTCGCTGTGGTTTGAAAACGCTAAGCATTTCACAAATAAACTAGACGCAATATTACCATTTACTTCCTAAACAACTTTTAAGGAATGCGTGACAATCATCTATTACCTGAAATGAAAATTTTCTATGCATATTTCACACTGGGGAATTACATATTCCGGAGTCTAGCGTTCAATGTAGCTGTCACTCTATGAGAATGTATTAGTGATTACGTAAACTGGAAAATGGAACACTCCGATTTAATAATAAGCATGGTAACAATATTACCAATTACCAAAAGAAGTTCAAGTAGCTATAAATTGCTGTGACGTTCACAAAATCTATCTCATTAGTCGGTGCCAACATTTTTCATTACATTTTTTAATCTAATTCATTTGAATCTTTAAAATTCCGCTCAGTAGTTGAGCTATTTTTCTACCTCCGGCCACTAATTGTCCTGTAACATAATGAGGGACAGTAGCTAGAAAATTACGTTTCTAATTAAGGTAATCTTCATTACGGCCAGTTTGCCGAAGCACTTAGAGTTGCCCCAATTGATGAATCAGCCCAGGAGCCTACCCCAACGCACAAACAAAGGGTTTGGTGACCCAACGGCGTGGCTGTGGCGAAGAGCCACCCTTTTAACCTTATCTTTACGACTGGTGAGACTTTTATCGCGATCACCCTCCATATCATTTAAACTGTTTGAGATATTGAGGTGCGCTCGTCGTGAATTTCAGTTGTAACAAGAGAGTCAATGGACGCAACAACGTTTAACTGAACCATTTTTTATTGCTGGGATGTCGGGTTCAATATTGCTATTTTAGTACAAATAAAATGCATGAAAAACGAACTTCAGATATTTTATTTTAAAGAAACATTATTTACATGGATTATTCTTTGAAAGCTTGTGTATTGCAAATAAAGCAAAAATATATTGAAAAGCTATGAATGTGAACAGATTCAGATATTCGGTTATCGTGATGTGTCCGTTTACCTTTAACGTATTCGGTATTACTATGAATTTATCAAATAATTCATTTTAATATTCTGACCTGCTTGTGACACGACTTTTTTAATTCTTACAATTTTCTTTTTAACGATTAAATCGGGACAAACGCGTGGAAACTATCCCAAACCTTTAACTGCACTCACTGACACTTTCGAAGCATTTAAGAGCTTCCTGTCGCTTAGCTCATTTAAATAGCTAAATAATACAATTTCCGGGGCGATGCTATGTTTGGCGATGATCATCTGTTTTACAGACTGTCAAAATAGTTCAGCAATGGCCTGAATGATTAGAGATGATAAGAGATGAGCATAAAAACAGGGGGGGGAATTAGGGGTGTTTTGTTTATTACATACCGACACGCTTCACGTCCAGCGTATCTAAAGTCCAACGGAAAATGAAAATATCAATTCGACTTGCTTCAAACTGACGAAGTTTGCCAAGTTTATGACCTCTTGTCATCGAGTGAGCCGAGTCGCCGAATTGGTATTTGCACAAAATTTCTAATTTTGGGGTCGTGTCATTTTCAAAACAAGTATTTTTATTAATGATCTCTTCCATCTTCATAAACAGGTTCACTGAACCTTGACCTGGCATTCCCTTACTGTACTACCAATCTTGGGTACGTAGATCAGTATATCTTTTAACCTTGCAGGATAGTAGACCAAAAAAAAATGATTTTTCCTAAGGATGGGAGTGAGGTTATAGTGGGAAAGGAAGCATTACATACGGTCCAGTTAAGTTACGACTTCAGTGCCTACCTGAAATTGATCGAAGATATTTAAACAGCTTATTGGAGCTGTAGGTATCTAGTTTTTCTTTTCCAATCATTGACTTCGTCCAAACCTGCTACATAACCTGTGACGAGAATTTATCACTGGAACCCAAAATCATCAATTTGCGAAGCTTCAGTTATTGATTCTATAACGTACCTCAAAATATACAGTCACCTCAGCATTATCTAACACATATTATTTATATTTGCAGTAAACACAATAAAAATTAAATAGTTACTGTACCAATATAATCCATGAGTACTCTTTGGAGAAGTGGATAGATGCCTCGGGTCATCATTACTCATTCTCACAAGGAAACTAAATGTGTTTATTCGAGTTGAACGCTTTAACGTTCACAGACAAATGCACCGACGCGAAAGACATTGGGGGAGAAAAAAGGCAAAGGCAGAGAGCGAGTAAAGAAGGCTGAAACAGAACAAATTGAGAATGCAGACGCTTGGCCTTGCTTTTTCTTGTAACGGAATGTGCTGTACGTCTCCGTAGGCAATGAGTAAGTGTAAACACTGTTGGACTGTTTTTCTGCGAACACGTAATCATTATCATGAAGAAAAAGCATATGGGGATTCCCTAGGAAGTACTCATGAATACTATTTCTTGGCTAGGGTTTCGCATCTAAAGGCATGTGGTGCATATCTAAAGTGTACTAAGAAACGCCGACTAGTGTGGGTAATAAACTATTCCAGTACTACCAACTTCTGCCATTTGTAAAAACAATACGATAATTGAACAGAAGTGTTTAATTGTTTAATGAAACACTTTTATCATATCATAAATCGGATTCGCTTCAGTGCCAAAATACTGTTTCATTTAGTGTATTTTAGACTATTTGGGGAAAATGCAATGCACTTGGGGCAGCGCTTAACCTTTTCAACGACCCCGGTTGGTAGTTGAAGGCTTGTCCTAGCTGGGATGCAGGCATGATACAGGTATTAATTTATCTTAAAAATGACATTATTAATGTGTCTCAAGCCATCAACCCCACTCGCCCTCCCTCCAAACATTGAGATATTTACCATTTTATGAAAATTTAACACAATACTCACGATAGGATACATATTTCAAAATTTGCAAATAGTTATATACGAAATACATCTACCTTTAAAAACAATATTTTTGATATGAACAGAATTGAAAACTTTTAGATATTCTCCACAATTCTTTGTACAGTCGCTAGAGTTGTAGCGGATTTGCAAACACATACATTTGTGCTAAACAGTTTTTAGGTACACATCTTTAACAGTAAGTAACCTTTTTAGAACGGTGATAAAAAATTGAAAAAACCAAAATAGTGAATTCTCAGCTTTCAAACGAAACCTTGATCATATTATTCCGTTTACCGTTGGTTATCTAGATATCAGATCACCATTGTATTTATTATTCACAATGAAAAATCACCCTTTATACCATCTCCCTTCATGCCATCAACGGCGCACAGAAAAGAATCGATGTACTGTTTCCGCGAGGAAGATTAACTCACAATGAGTAAGTATCAATAGTATTTGTGGATACGCCAACTAATTTGGTCGTTTGTCCCGTAAGTGTAGCGCATGTTATGGCCGGGAGGTACCGTTGTTCCGCACTCACTGAACCCTGAGGTACCCGATGTACACATCAGACTGCGGCGTCTTCCCTCTCCAGGTATCTCTGCAACCGTCCCACGTGGGACGATCTCCGATCTCCCAATTGGTTTGATAGTGTAGTGCATGTTAGTGTAAGTATGTGTAAGGGGTAACAATAGGACAAGGCAGGGGAAGGAAAGACCGCAAGCGCCCCGTTTGTTAGGGTAGGGTTCCAGAGCAGCACCCTAACAAACGGGCTACGGACCGCGCGCGATCTTTCCTTCCTCTTCCGTGCCCTATACTCACTCCTCTTACACACACACACACACACACTCATTTACTCTACACTACCACACATGCCGGGAGACTAGTCGGGAGCTTAGAGCATGTACCGGCGGGTCCCGACTTAGGCTTGCCCTGCTGGTGGGACATACTAGGTTGGGGAAACCCCCGCTAGCCGACGGTAGGTCGGCGCCGGATCTCAGCATCAAGTGGGGGAAGACCACCGCTACCTCCCGCGATAAAGCACTACACTTTCGGAACTAAAAACCTCAGGATTTGACGCGACTGGAATCACTAATCAATCAATCAATCCTTCTTTTAATCATTTTTACGTTCGTGTTCGCGTTGCTATTCCCTTTCGCGGGCGATTGCGGAGTGCCCTTTTTTTCAGCTCGGAGCTCGTTTGCCTGACTGGGCGCTGTGACCGGTAAAAGCCACCCCAGCGAGATAACCGCGACACGGTGCCCTCGATATATCGGCGACGACGTCGTGTCGCCCGCCCTATCACACGCAGTGGGCTCAGATTGCATTTGCACAAGGGGCAGATGGACGCGCTGCGGGCGGACGGCGCCATTCACCACAAAGGACATATTACTCGTTCGCATCACGGGTGCCGATTCTGAGGGGGCGCTGCTGTTTGTTCACCAGGCAGCCTTCTGGATCAGCAGTCGACAACGCTTGGTCAGCAGAACAATTAGCACATTATTTAAACTTGTTTGTATTATTAAAAATAAATCCAAAAACCCATACAAAATTTCCGCCGAGGAGGAAAAAAAATCACACTTAAAATGTATTATACTAAAATAGTGATTTTGAAATAATTGAATGAACATTAATGTTTTTTTATAAATAAGTAATATTTACAAAAACATTGCGATTAAATATGCTTTTACAATTTTTGTTTTAAAAATCAGAATTTCAAATTTTCTGTTATTAAAGGCAGTGTAATTTTTTTGTTATGATTTTACACATGTATTTATATTTTTTAAACTCAAATTCATGATCGGTGAGATTAAAGATGATCAATCAGATGTTAGACTTGAAAGGTTGTCGACCGTTGTTATGGGTTCTCAGAATAGATGCCTATGTCTAGAGTACAAATCTTTGTGACTTAAAGTAAACATTAAAGGTAATAAATAATGCTGTAATAACACGGTTAACGAAGAAAAATTATTATTCAGGTTTGGAGACTATTGCCATTCCTTAACTCTTTAACAACATCATTTTCGACATTACATTGTTTATATTTAATTTCCTACCAAGCGTTAAAGGAAGACATTCGAGTGTGTAGTTGAAGATTTCCTGCACTGGGCAATTGTATCTTGGGTACGCTCGGCAATGTCCGAGAGTTATCAGATGTGTGTTCAGATCTTTGCTTTCAAAACAGTAGAGGAAGCTCCCCATTGAGCCGTTAGCAAACTTATAGTGGAAAATTTATACCGATCGGATGGCAAGAAGATGCCATTGGGGGATGAGATGTTACTGGCATTCTGATTACGGCCGAAGATACAAACGGAAAATTAGTAATAGTACATCACAATAATTTTCTCTCCTGAAGTCAGTTTTCCCACTTCTGAGTCTTTTCATACCCCCTCTAGTCATTGTATACTAATCGTCATTGTGACTTGTATGAGAATGATATAATGAAATATTTTTATGTAATATATTACGAACAAAATTTAAGAAAAGTAATAAAAATTGCTTGTATAAAAATGCGAACGTAAGACATTTTTTAGGCTCATATAAGAGTAGAATAGTTTGAATAGCATGTTCATTATGAAACTAGAATGTAAATAGATATATTGCTGAATTGGGTTGGCCAGAATTAAACGAACCCTCCAGAAGAAATCGATAGTTACCCCATACTAATAAAAAATAACTCTGAAGGGGTACTTAAAGGCAGACTTTTACCCTTTTTGCTTTACCCGTCGGCGCAAACATGAACATCTGTGGCCACAGCCCGTAGGTAAAACTGTCACAAGCATAACTATTTGTATTTTTACAATGCACTTCAGAATCAAGAATAATGTTCTTGATTCTGATTTGAACTAGATTTACGTAAAACGCGAAGGAAAAACTAAAATTACGTCACTCCGCTGGGTTTTCAGTATCTACGATGTGTAAACATTATATCTTAATGAAAGTATAACAAACAGCGTGTATCAGCAAATGTGTAGTTTATCTAATGCTCCCTTTTACCTCCACATTGTCTAGGTCATTCTTCCGCCGATTACAAGCGACTCCATTCTCAGAGAGCGGTGACATTTACAAAGTTGACGTGAATGTTCCAAGAAACTGCACTCCAACGAGTGTGATACGGCCGCATGCACTCCCCGTGAAGCTATTAGCCTCTCCACTTGAAGATCCTTATTGCGGCCTATCCTGCCGGACTATCGATTGCAACCTGCAGGGGGTGGAAAGAAGTCTTTATCGAGTCATTTCGCTGTTTTGTGACGCCTACCCCACCCCACGTTGGCGTCAGATTTTTTTTTCTGCTACTGTGAGAGTGACAGTGAAAATGATTACTGAACGAGATGCAATATTCTCACATTTGAACTCGGAATCACCTCTCGATGCGAGACTTAAGATAAAAAGTAATATTTTTAGCTGGGAAGTTTCATGTAATTTTCGTTTTCTTTGCGGTTAAATTATTAAACAATTATTGGAAATACGTCCTCTAAACTGTTTTTTCAAAATAAATTGTATTTGGTTGGAGAATGCAGGCTTTGAAATCTGGCAGTTCGAAGACGGCCGAAACATTTTCCCTGCAACATTCTGAACATTATACAGAATTGTAATTTTGTTTGCAATTGAATTACTAAAGAATTACTGCAAACACACAACACACTATTATGAGTATTTGTGGGGAAAAATCGCAAAACCATGTTTCATGCATCAGAAGAGCATTTTAACAAATATGTAATAAAATCACGTATCCAATATAAAATAATAGAAATTCAAATACAACACTTCAGAGAATATGATTTATGTTGACTTTAACCTACATGTTTGGATAAAAAGCGAAAGGCAATTAAGTTTAAATATTTTCCATGATTCTTCCAAAGACAATGCAGTATAAATTACAACCTACTTGCATGCGATGGATTGCAATGAAACCGTCTCTAATGCTATTGACGTAGTAGTAAACACACAGAGAGTTTCCAGAGGACGTCTGCAGCTCTCCTGACCTAAATGCGATCCAGCCTCTGAAATCGATTATCCAGAAACAATGTCGAGTTTGAGAAACGGTCTAGTTTCTTGAGAGTTAAAGTTGATATATTCTGTAGTTATACTTGCATAAATACCGCATATCATGCATAATTGTGCTGGAGCGTGATGGATACTTGGAACGAGCAGAAGTGTGAAGGGGAACACCACAAAATATTGATATTACCTGGGTAATCAAACATCTGCACGACCCCTGCGTTTAAAGAGCCTGATACGCGGCACTGTATGTTGCAGCATTATACGTCGGGTATGGTGTGTGAGAAAATATTCCAATTTTACTGAGCAGTTAAATTATGCACAAGAAATTTAAAAAACACTTTAATTCCATTATGAAAAAAATACGTTTATTCCTTCAGTTTAATATTACGTTAGAGTATTATTTAAAGTCCGCGGAAGAACTACATCTCCAAAAATGTAATAAAAGGGTTTTGAAGATCTCATTTAGTACAACGATTCACCTGCCCCCATCTGTCACACATGTCACCCAAAACTAGTACTTCATGGAATACGAAAACCTAGTTTTAAGAACCCCGAAGCCATTTCCCAGTTATGCGCGATATAACGTGTGTTACAATAATCTGGTTTTATATTATATTATGGAAAATTTAAAGTTTTCGCCTTTAATAATTTTGATGAAGCTTTGGGGAGTAATTATCTTTCCAGCAGAAGCACAAGTATAGTACTTTGTATCGATGGTTTCTTGTAAATTGTAATAAAAATACATGGTGACGCACGCACACAATATATGATATTGAATAAAATATTAAATAAATGTACATAATGTTTAAAAATAAATGACACTATTTGCAAGTATAATATGTTATTTTCAAATATTAATTTTGGAAGAAACACTTTACAAAAAGTAGAGGACTTTCATAAACTTCTTGAAAACTTGAATAAGATAAAAATAATTATTTGGGAATGTTTGACAACGGAGTCTACATTTTGTACGTGGCTATTGAGATAGAACGACTCTCGTTGGTGTACCTAAGCATTCGCTTTATTAAAACTCATCGTTTCGTTTCCAATCAATCGAACTGGAATAAGTCGGATCCGTTCATTTTCTATTTCCATCTTATTTTTTCCCTTGAAACATTACATGCTTTCTCCAGTACTTTGTGCAATTTGTCAAAATAATTTTCCTTCAGTTTTTTAGGAAAATGGCCTTTAAATGAACGTAATTAAATAATTACATTAATTATTAAAAATGACGGTGTATTTTAGAACATATGTTCAATTTAATCACAAAAAGGGTACTTTTTCACAATTTCAGAATAGATGAATTAAAAGTGATGAATATTTAGGCACAGGGCATCATGTCCCCATTTTGACAGATCATCTGGAATTAACCAGATATAATTGAATTTGTCGAATAAAATTTAACCATTTGTTCTTAAGCAATAACTTTAACAAGACATGCCCAAGTTATTTCGCTTGTAAATGTTTGCTAATGTAAAAATACTGACACTTGCCTGTACAAGTCTGGAAGACTACCCAAATTAACTGATAGAATATGAAGTAAAATTTATTAATCTTCTTTATAAGGACCGCATATGCTTTCCCGTATCAGTTATCCTGTGCTAGAAATTTCCGCACAAGGACGTATTTTGCTTCGTACAAAACAGGGCCCTTCGCGTTAATTTGACTCATCTGCCCGTTTTTGGTTTACCATGGAAACTGCCTCGATGGTATGTGGCGGGGAAAAGAGACCACCATCTGTGATGATTCAGGGCAAACCCAAGTGCGTCTTATTATAGGAGCCTTTGTGGCAAAGAACATAAACAAAAAGCGGAAGGACGGCCTGCGGAGGGCGCTGTCAGCACGCGGCCTCGTTCACTCTTGGGCACAAATCTCGAAGAACCGTCTTTGGGATTTCAGAAAAAGTTGGGTTTCTACCTTAAACATATGTTCTGGGAAGGCCGAAAAATATAGATACTGTCAATGCTTTTCCAACAATTGAAAATATTGTGAATCTTCCCCTGTTGTATATCGTTATACCTGTTGTAAATATTGTGCACGCACCTGAGAGAAGAGAAAGAACATATTCTAAACATAATGTAAGAAGACAAATGCGAAGTAAAATTGTTGTATTTAAGGCACATAGTTAAAGTCTTATTTAATCATTCAAAGATAGTAAGAACAAATAAAATTATAACCTTTCTCAAATATAAATAGAAATTTATTTAAAAACTACTAGTAAATAAATATTTAGATTCCTAAAATTGTTTCCAGTGTTGGCAAACTGGATTTTGGAAGTATCCAATACCCAATATTGGATATTGGTAACTTCCAATATTCACTATTGGATATATATCGAGGATTGGATCGCATATTTAAAATTATGCGCTTGAACAAACTTAGTATTTCCGCACTTTCTGTATTTACGTATTTTCTGGAAACTCCGTGAGCAGTTGCCTATTTCAAAGAATGTTTCTGGGTACGTCAAGTGCTAAGGTCATTAATTCCGTTTGTGTAACGAATATTTTATTCCGGGAGGTGATGGTCATCTTACCCTGTGGATGGCGGGTAGATGCACGGACTGACACGTCGACTTTCGGGTTTTCACCTACCAGGTATCTCCCATCAGAAGGGCAGCACCCGAGCCGGGATAAGCTCTAAGCTCCCGACTGGTCTGCCGGCTTGGGTTGTAGTGTGGGGCATGTAAGTGTAAGGATGTGTAACTAAAGGGTGGAGATAGGACAAAGGGTAGGAAGGAAAGATCGCGCGTGGTGAGTGGTCCGTTTGATTGGAACTGCTCCGGCATTCGCCTTGTATTGATCGGAGAAACGACGAGCAACCGGCCGCTAGAACAATGGCTGGATTCTATCCCTAGATATCTGCCTCTGCCGAGACTCCAATCCTAGGACCGCCCGGGAAGAGTCAGTACAGATTCAACAATTACGCTGGCGCTGAGCTAAATCAGCCGTTACTCGCCAATTTCAAAATAATCTTTAACATTGAGAAATGAAAGAAATAACACAATAATAGAAAGAGAAGCATGAAAGAGAATACCAAAATTTTGGGAATTCGTTTATTAATAATCACAAACGAAATAATCAGTCTACAATACGATTGGTCCACAAAGATATGTATATATTAATGCAGGTATAGAGTATCCATCGAAAATGTATTTGAATATTATAGTGGGGGCGATAGGTCGACCTGGTAGGACGACATGGCTAGAGCGGGTGCCAACTGTCCGAAGGGTCGCGGGTTCGAGCGCCGCTATGAGCGTGGTTGTTTATATTCTGTCTTTCATGTAGGTATGTGTTTAGTCGCGGAAGGCCTTGTGAGTCTGCTAACTACAGACTGAGAAGCCTGCAGGCGTGTCAGTGTCCCCTTCCTAGTGTAAAGGTCCTAGTGTAAAGGTTAATGTTCGTCCCCCGAACAGTGGATACCTCGTCATCCCCTAAAGCTGAATAAAGCCTCAGGAAGAAAAAAGTGGGACGATAATTCAAACGAAACAAATACTAACTTCATGTACACTTAGGCTTCCGCGGCTCGAGTCCATTACTTCTAGGCTGTCCGGGTGACGCCGCGTCGTTGGCAGATAGGCCGACGTTTCGCCTGTCATGTCGCAGGCTTGTTCAGGGTAGTGACACAGTAAAGTTCCGCCTCCGGACAGGCGAAACGTCGGCCTATCTGCCAACGACGCGGCGTCACCCGGACAGCCTAGAAGTAAATACTAACTTCGTAATATGATAGAGAGATATCTTTGCTCTTTGGTCTCAGAACGTTCGTTGCCTCACTTCAAAATATTTGGTTTTGTGCGTGATTACTGTAGGCTCATTCTGAGTAACGAAGGGAAAGACGTCGGAAGGAGCAGAGAACAGACGAGAAGAGAAGAAAATAGAAACTCTTCCGGCACGTGGAGAATGCGACGCAGCGTGGCTTCTCCGGAGGTCACAACTGCAGGCGATCGCGGAGCGGAGCTGTCCAACAGTGCTCGCGATACGTTAACACAAGGGACGAAATTCAAAATGTCTTGCCACTGTTCAAACCGGCGGAGATAACTCACAGCCAGCATTAGCGTTGTCTCTGCAGTGAATATCAACGGTAGAGTGTTGAGTCCAGACGGTAGGAGATTTTCGAGTTTAGCTAGGTCGAATTCAGCCGCTGACGAGAATTCTATCGGCAGGATATTTTATCTTCTTTGTTTCTCGGATTGACACCAGACGAATGCCAGATCTGTACCCTGACATATGTGCCACGGACCGCGCACGATCTTTCCTTCCTCTTTTTATTTCACCAAATACACACATACTATACTTACATGCAGTACACTACTACACATGTCGGAAGACCGGTCGGAAGGTTAAAACTTATCTCGGATATGTCGATACCGCGCTGGAGGAAGATAACTAGGGGTTGAAATCTCCCACCATTGGACATGTAGGTCGGCACCGGATCTCAGCATCCAGCGGAGGAGGATCATTACTGTATGTATGTAGGAGCATTCAACACTAACCGGACTAATAACATAGCAGTTGACGTGGCCGGATACGATCACTGAAACAAAGCTATTGTTCAGTGGTATCAGGACCAGGCACTTTCTAGAGAGACTGAACGGAAGAGATATATTTTTAAGTATTTTTGCGATATTCTAGTTGTGGTAACATGTGGAATTCACATCGGAGGTTTCATAGGTTAATTTGGGGAGGCAGGATTTCCATTGTTACTCGTTTCCTAATGTTTCATAAATACCTACCCCATCGCCGTCATCCCTATTATTCGGAATTGGGTGGAACATAATAACTCGTTAATGGGATGAGGTGGGACTTAACGAGTCCGGAACGAAAAAAACAAACACGAGGACTCGAGGTAGGATTAGGCCGGGCGGGAAGGATGAGGTGAGTCGGAACAGGGTGATCTATGGTATGTAGGAATGGGGTACGATCGGGCAAAGAAGGGGAGGGGCGACGCGGGGACTGGGTGAGACTGGTCGGAGGAGGCCGAATGGGGAGGAGTGAATACGGGTCGGGTCGGGTGGGGTGTGGCGGGTCGGGTCGAGTCGGGTCGGGTCGGGTCGGGTCGGGTCGGTCGGGTCGGGTCGGGTCGGGTCGGGTCGGGTCGGGTCGGGTCGGGTCGGGTCGGGTCGGGTCGGGTCGGGTCGGGTCGGGGACATAGCGAAGACAATACCCCGAAGCGAGGATGGAGTGAAGACGGAGCTTTGCGGGGCCAAACGGGGTCAGGCAGAGCTTGCGGAGAAGGGCGGGTCGGGAGGGGTGAATACAGGACGGGCCGTTGCAATATCGAGAGAAGAGGGCGCGTCGCGGCGCCCCAGGCGAGGGCGGGCGGACAGCAGCAGGGCAGGTGAGGCGAGCGCCGGACGGTACCGGACAGTTTAGGGCGGGGCAGCCTGACATTTAGAGGAGTGCACGGCGGGTCCCTCGCCCGGGGAATGCGGCCGGGCGAGTGGGCGTGTCGCGGCGGGCGGCGCGGGCGGCATGGGCGAGGTACCCGAAATAGCCGCGCTGGAGCCGTGGGCGCACCGTCGTTTACTCTGCGCCCACCGCCGCCCCGCCCCGCCCCGCGGGCGCCTTTTCCTCGTCTCTCAATCGGAGACCCCGCCCCGCCCCCGGGCCGATGGCGTCGCGCACACGATCGGACGTTGGGACCGGACACTCATAGGCAGAGAGCGCTTGACGCAAGCTGCGCCCGGTGAGATGGCTCCGTACAATAACTAAGTGTCGTTGACTGTTTCAATTCTTATTGAGTTTTTTTATCCAATCATGTAGACCCCAAGACAAATAAAACAAATACTCTGAAATTCTGTATGTACAGTCTACAATTTTCTATTGGACAAATATAAGTACTAAGATATTTGTTAAAATACTTTTCAAACCAAATGATATCGGTTATATCTTACGTCTACTTCTGATATGCTACATCAATGCAAAGTCTAAAAAGGAAGAAATAAGTGACTTTTACGATATGGGTTTTCAATAATCCTGCACTAACTCACAGACTCGGTAATCGCAGAGCTCACTGCGTTTATCTGCAGCGACTCTGACCACGAAATCCTAGTATACGACTCCCGGCAGCGGACTTTCCACAGCAGCTATATCCAATTCAGCTGCTGCCTGGAGGAGAATAGTAGCGGCCGTCTGCGCTGATCAGCATTTTCCGTGGTTTCTCCGAACAATAACAGGCGAATGCCCGATCAGAACCCTAATAAAGATCACTGGACAAGGGGCAATGCACTGCATTTAAATGTGAAAGGAAGACCGTCTAGGCTTACGCAGCACAGTATGAATAAATTGTAAGACTGCTCTTGCACAATCATGCATCTTCTGCATCTTCTTCATTTTCTTCATTTTCTTTGTTTTGGAATCCTTGGTTTGCGCATTCCAAGATGTAAGAAATACAAATGAACCTACGCATTAATTGTGTTTCTGGCAACAAAAAAAAACGAAGGGGCTACCGTTACGTCACCCGCCCCCGTAAGTACGCATTGAGACTGAACAGACATGTGACATCGCAGTTTGCACTGTTCTCTAAAGTTGAAAGGTAGCGGTGCCCGCCGTGCCAGACGTTAATTCTCTGATTTATAATGTTATAATATTATCTGAATAATTATTATTTATATAATTATATTATATTCTCTGAATTATAATTTCCGATGACGGTTGATCACGCAAGTTAGTCACTGCCACATTCACTCGTCACTGAGATGGAAATTCCTGCGAGTTGCGAGTGCGACTGAATCTTCGTGTTCTTACCATTGGCGGTGAGATTCTTACCGACCTTGACGACTCTGCGGTATCGCCCATCTCCAAAAAATATTTCCCGGGAAAAGTAGAAGAACGTATTAACCCTACACTCAGTCGACTCCTTTATTTTAGGCATACCAACAATGCCACTTTTAAGATGAACGCATTGTCATGCATCCGCACGAGAATGATCAATGTTTTTAGAATGGATAACGTAGCGCATTCTTGCTGTGCCGTCCCAGCCGTGGCAGCTAAGGCAATGAATGCATGAAGAAGGGTGGTGGTAGTGTACGTTGGGTGAGGCTTACGTGCTGCTAGTGGGTTTTAGGGGAGATTTCACGACAGTTAAATAAGCTAAGTTCACCGACACTTTTATTTTGTAAATTACTGTATTGTTTGTTTCTAATATTATTTTTTTCTTAATAACAATTGTACCTGCTTTATCAACGTAAAACGTATCTCTGGTAAGAGCCACGACGTAAGCGAAATTTGGCGTCCGGTAGAGTCTCACAACGTGATGCACCTCGGCGTAAGTCTTCATGAAAGAGCAAACTGAACCGAAATACTTCATTCTCTGTTGTCTTATCGCAATTTCACGCGCATGATCTAATTTCTTGTATATTACATTTAAAGTACTTTATGCAATTGACTTCTTTTCTACTCCCACGAAATATCCCCGAGCCGCCACTCCCAGTGCATCAAACGACATGGATGTTACATTGCGGACGAAATAGTTTTAGAAGTGAATGCAGGTCCGATCTATGTCTGAGACACCTGAACCAATCACTTTGAAAATGTGAAGGAACCATAACGATTGAAAGAGAGGGTTTCGGGTTGGTGAGGCAGGTTGTATAAAAAATTCTTCTAGCAAAAATAACCAATATCTTTATCTTTAATACTAATCATTTAGCAGAATTACTTTTTTCGGAAATACGTCGTAAGTACACTTCCGTGCAAAACATTCTACAGGCGTGAAGGAAAGACCCCACTATTATATAGTCAGGTAGTGTTTGATCACTAAATTCAAAAGCGGAATGATACGATTAAACACGTGGTATGATGTATTGATATTCAACCGCATGACATATAATACTATTCCTTTTCTGTAGGATGTTTTACTTAACTTCAGTTGCAGTAAGGCTTTGTCCTTTTCCGACTCTGTTCTACAGGCTTTTCTAGCTGGAATCGATATACTGGGTGATTGCTTTCATATTGGGTTGGAAATATACAAACACTAACCCTACTAACACATTTTCACACTAACTTTCCTAGCATGCTCATCCCAGTTAAGGCATAGTAGAGCATAAAATTAGTAACTTTTGGATGATAATATTGTAACAGATTGGCTATTCCATTAATAATTTTAGTATTTTACTTTGTAATTGAAACAGCTACGATAAGTTGATGTATCATAGTAAAAGTACTCGGGATCGTCAAGCAATTTAGCCACGTGGAATGTTCATGTTCCTACTTACATTTCGGCCAAAGATCGTCCTCGTCTGACTCCAAGTTATTGGTCATTCTGTACAAACAACGTACGGGACAAAACGACCGAAACCTCTTTCTCCTCCAAACACGTACGTCTCAGCCACGTTTTCCAAGTTGTCAAACAATGCGACATTTACACAAGAATTCTAATGACAAGCAAAGCTTTTAAGCAGTTGACAGCAAAGATGGTAAAACTCTGGCACAAGATGTGAACAGTTAATTTCATAGAAAACGTGTTTTAAGTTGGAACATCCGCATATGACCTATTTTTTTCTTCTAATTTTGTCTTCTCATTTTGCTCTGCTATTTTCACCTCTTCGTCCTTCTCCTATTCTCCCTCCTCCTCCTCCTCCTCCTCCTCTTTCTCCTCCTCTTCTCCCTCTTCCTCCTTCTCCTCTTCCTCCCTCCTCTTCGTTTTCTTCTCCATCTATTTACATCCTCTTCACTGGCACTTCGTTTCTGGTTTCATATTAGAATTATTGTGACTCATCAATCGTGTACAATCCTTTATTTCAATTCAAAATTATGTCCGTGTAACGGCGAAATTGGAGTTAAATGGTCTGCTAACATGATCTGCACACTAAACAGGTTTAGTGTGTACGAGAATGAATTGTAATATGTGAAGGATTTCAGTTTAAAGTTACTTTTAATCTCTAATGGATGTCTGCAGTTATTGGACAAAAAATGCATATTAAAGTGTATATTTCTTAAAAGAAAAAAACTGTTTTAATTTTTCGGCTAAGGGAGTATTAAAAAACTGATTTTACGTTATTGGAAAATATGTGCATTACAATGCATTTGCTGTAATAAACTTCAAACATGATGATGATTTGTAGAGAATTATTAGTTACTGGTCGAGATAATTACTTTGCAATCTTAAACACGATAAATAACACGTTTCTGGATATATCAGTGTTAAATTAGTGACATTTGCAATTGAGAAATCTAGTGTAAGTTTATTTTTGATAGCACGAAGAATGAAAATGTTGCAATTGCGCTATTTTAAATGTTATGGTCTAAATTGTATTTAAGAGTTCTTTTACGACATGCTCACAGCTTATTTTAACCACAATAGAAATATATAAGCAGAATGAATTCACAAGAACAATGGCTTCCAATATTAAATACTGGAATACAAACACTTTTTGTGCTCCTGTTGTGTTTTTTCAGACCTCTCCTTCCGAAAAATTGTTTAAACACAAGGTAAAGCCGATCACATTAAACACTGAGTAGTTTATATGGAAAAAATAAATATTTTTGTTTGTACGGTAACGATCTGTTAGCAAGCTTTAAAGGGACACTAAGATCAATAAATAGAAAGGTCAAGAAGAACAGTGAATGATCCATCTTTCAAGCAAATTGAAGGATATTTAGAATTACATGTCCGGATAAGAAACGATTAAGTAACAGATGAATAAATGCTCTGGCAATCGTATTGAGCGGGGAAAGGCTCCATTACTCCATTCTAACTCTCACAATTTTTTTACACCTATGATTCTTTTCGACGAAAACAAACGAGCAATATTTAAATTTGGGATCAACATTATGATGAAGAATACTGACCACTGTATTACGAGTGTGGAAAGACGTTCTTTGCAATCCGAGTAAGCGTGAGTTAACACACAGCCCGTAACACCGTTGTCTCTGCAGTATCGTTAATCGGCATTTCCTAGGGTTCGATGCCGACAATGGCAGAGTTTCGACACTAGCTTCATTGCCAAGCCGAATTCAGTCACTGTCTGCGGGAGAATTCCGTCGATCGTCTGCTCTGATCGATAGTTTCCCCTCATTTCTCCCATCAATACGAGGCGAATGCCCGAGCTTTGCCAAAACAAACGCGGCACAGACCCCGCCATCTTTCTCCACTGATACTTGTTCTCTCTTATTTCCTTATGCGCACGGCTTTAAGTTGTAACGATTCATCGTATGTGGTAAAGGCTGTGTATGGTATGTCACTGAGTTTCACTGTAGGATCACATAAAATACGTTTCGTTTCAGGATTTTCCCCAAATATTCTCAAAGGACCTGGGTAATAGTGACAACTAGTTTTAGGTGCTTAACCCTCTTATCTTTACAAAAGGTTTTTTTAAAATTCTCTTACAATATTCTGTAAATGCCTTAAACAGTTAATTTCCCCAGCAGGAAGCCGATAGGCGTCGGCTGACACCTCACTTGCCCCAGCGAGTGCAAGAGTGCAAGCAGGGGGCAGACACGCGGAGATCACCTGCGAACTACAATACTTCTATTTTCTCATGATATAGTGAATCTACACTAAGACGCTACACAGCAAATAACCAGCCGAGTCTGCTATTTGAGAAATTGGCCATGCGCCGTTCAATACTTTTAATAATACCACCTTCTTACAAGTGAACTTCGTAAAGATAAAATGTACACTTTCTTCGAACGCCATCTTGAGCCACCATTCATTTGCTTCGGTTGTTCTTAACTTACGCCGTTAAAAGCACCTTTTTGTTCCTCTGTTGGTTGTGGTATGACTATTACAACAGTTCAGAATTATGAAATAGTAGTTAACGTAACAAGGGCGCGAAACAGGTGATTCACGCACGAGTCGAGTTTGTCGTCCTCGCTACACTCGGACAACAAACTACTCGTGTAGAAACCATCTCCCACCCGTGATGCGTAAACTATTTTTTAACACGCCATGAGCGAAACGCAATGCGTCAAGTAAAGGAATATAAACTAAACATCAAATAACTAGAAATACCTTACTTGTACAAAAGTAAATAGATTCCCGCCAGTGTCGTACTACTACCGTTTGTAAATAATAACAAAACACGTCGTCAAGACGAAAGACAATTGCGAATCGTTAGAGATGTTTAAATTTAGAGTTAGATTTATTTAGACAAAAAGACAGTAAAAACTGTATGTGACGTAAAACTGTATGGGGGAGAAGATAATCTGCACACGTTTTCTTGAGTTCCAAAATCCCTTCCCATAATTTTAGCTATAAATAGTCGAAAGATAAGTAAAGTTTAAAATAAATAAATAAAAATAAATTTTAAAAAGCGCGAAATTAGCAATATTTGAAAAAAAAAAAACTAGATATTTTCGCACACACTTCACGATGATTCCCACACTGTGAAAAAAATAGCTGTTTCGCACACGGAAAACAACCAGGAGAAACCGCGTTTCGCGCACGGCGTGTTAAAGAGAATATTATTCCAACTCATTTTACGAAACACCTAAAATCCAGGCTCATTCGTTTTCCTCTTCAGCGCGCGCAGATGCAGCTTTCACCTCCGCAGACCGGCCACCACTTTCTCCGGAGCGGGTGAAGAGCTGCTCTGCATTGAGTGGGCGGGCTGGGTGGATCGCGCCATCGCCCGGGGCGACGCAGCGGGCGGCCGGGCGACGGGCGGGGGCGGGGGCGGCTGGCCAAACAAGCGGACGCGTGTGTTTACGCGCGGGGGCGGGAGGCTGCAAGTGGCTCAAGGCAGAGCCGGGCGCGGTGGGCCCGACCACGCGCATTTCGCCAAGAGCAGAAGCATAGGTTTAATAACGGGGTTTTGTGGATTTCATCGATTCTATTTTACTTACTAGCGGAACCCGGCAGACATTGTTCTGCCCTTCATTTCCCTCTTTTCCCTTCCCTCTCCCTTTCTCTCTCCTTCTCTCCCTTTCTCTGTCGCTCCCTCTCTCTCTCCCTCTCTCTGTCTCTCCCCCTCTCTGTCTCTCTCCCTCTCCCTCTCTCTGTCTCTCTCCCTCTCTCTGTCCCTCTCATACACATTTAGTAGCAGATTCTGCACGTCTGTGAGCAGGTGGGGTAATATCGAGAAACGCCAGACCAGCAAAAATGTATTAGAATATTCAAGAAGATCTCATTCTGTAGATTACGGTGTGAGAAACGTTTCTTTGAGGCCTTTGCCTCAATATTTTAGTTTTAATATCCTCGAACGCTTCGTTTGGGATTTATTTAACGATATATATTCAAAATATCCTGCCGAGTGTGATGCGATTGCTTTTGAAATGAATATTTTGTTTTGTTTTACAGAGCCATCAAGTGAATTTTCCCGATATTTTAATAGTTATTCTGCTATTCGGGGTGGACATGAATCCAATAAATCAGAGATAATTAAAATTGGTCCAGCCGTTCTTGAGTTATAAATAGTGAAACAAACCCGATTTTGTTTTATATAGATACTTAAGGTGGCTTTTCAACTACTAAGGTCATATAGCGACCTCCGTAAGTAACATTGGCGGTAACGGTGTACTGACACACACAAACATCCATGCCCTGGGACGGAGTCGAACCCGCGACTCTTCAGGCTCGAGGCAACTAAGGCTCTTCAGCCATAGCGACTTTGGATATCCTGGCCGGCTTTCACCAATTTTTTTCCTTTCTTTCATAGCGAAAAGTTATTGTGAACTTCTAGGAATCATGTTGCCTGTTGTCTGATATTTTGTGTTTGCCACACTAACGTTGCCTGAGGAAATAATATCAAGTATATTGTTTATATTTTCTTTCCATTATACATTGGATTTCAATGTGCTCGAGATCAAATAATTTAAAAAAAATATCTATTTTTTTGTACTTAATTTTCCAAAATGCAAGTGTTTACTTCTGACATTATCAAAATACACAACAATATATTTTGATAATTCTTTTTGTAAGTTAATCAAAAATGTATGTTCTACAACTGAAGTCAGGATTTTATTATTTCAGAAATAAATAATTGTTTAAAAGTATATTCTGAACATTTCAGTTAATTTAACTGGAACTTTTAGTGTCACATTAACTATTCTTGTCCATTTTTGGAGTAAATTATGGAGCACAATCTGCAAGAAGAATTATAACATTATCTTTTATGGTTTATGATAAATGGTGTTTATGATTTATGGTGTATGAGAATGTGTTGAAAATTCCCATTACAGGAAAATGCATCTGAAGTTCACTCACGAAGAGCTTGGCAGTTGATAATAGAGAACGTGGCACTTGCTTTGAAAACAATTGCTCAAAAACTAAGAAACGTAGAAAGAAATCCTTTGGAACATTTAAAATAATAAAAAAGAGCATACAAAAAGATGAACTTTCATGACTTTTCATCATTTTGAGGTAGACAGCTTGAAAAACCTAAATGAGACTTAAGTACATAAAAATCGTAAAGAACTTGACATTTAAAAAAATGCAATTCGCTATTTTACTGATTTTTTCACTTAGCATTACCACAAGAAATGCGATTTATTCTGGACGTTAACCCTCTTAAAAATCAGTCTTCTGCCTTAAAGACGTGATTCAGTTAGACGACGTGCCTGTGATAGACACTTCTGAGGATACACACACATGTTTCTAGGGAACTTCACGAGTTTGGAAGAGTTGTAATTAGGGATGCCAAGAATATCCTCACGTTGACTTGTTTTTCTCTTTCTTGTTCTTCTCCTTTTGTGGAATTTTCCGTTTTGTGCTTTGTTACCTTCTGTTTCATTGAAATTTATGTTAGTAATTTTTGTATAGATAGAATAAAACTATTTATATCATTCTAGCAAAATACCCTACGTTGTCCGAGCTTTTATCATATCCAATTTTTCTGAAAGAGAAAAAAGATCAATTCTAAATAAACCACGGTGTTTAAAATTATTATTTTTAATGTAATAGGTTCAAATTTTAATAAAATACTATAATTCTCTTTCATTTGATTTGACATTCCTTTTTGTGGTATCGATGTCCATTACAAGTAGTTGAATTCACTTTTATTAGCATAGATGTATCTGGTAATTATCCCATACTATTGTATTACGTTGGTGATATTTCAATACCAATTGCAATGAGATCATGAAAACTGCGATATTATCTGACATTTTATAATTTTACTATTTAAACCTTAGAAACCTAATTTGCTTACTCAGAAAAACTAAAAGTATTTTTTTACTACCTAAAACATTGGGCGCCCGTACAAGATTTCGGTTTCTATCTAAATGCTTCGTTTACTCTTCTCACTCGGACAATTATATTTCGAATTTTTACAGAAGAATGAGCGTTACATAAGGAATATGTATTATATCTAGTTACACTGAAGGTGAATGCAAGTGACCCGTCGAGCAAGTTGTTGTGGATATCCTGCATGCAGAATATCCGGAATATCTAGAACTCATTTGTCTGTAAATTACCGTTCTTGCAGACCTATCTTGAGTGACATAAAAATATCTGGTAGTCACAAAATGAGACTATAGGTGTACAGCACTACACCATAACAGTATACAAGGGCAGTTCGTTTTTATACAGGTGTATATAAATGCACGACATATGGCAGAATGCTTTATTTCTCTTTTGAAGAAAGACGCATGGATTAAGGAATTTTAACAATACATTGATTTGATTATTTAGTGTTTCTGCGCGCGTCAACTTCTAAGGTCATTAATCCCGTAAGTGCGGTGCTTGTTATATTTCGTGAACTGGTATTGCTCCTCCCCCATTGAAAGGTGAAATTCGGAATCGACCCGTCTGCTTTCCCGTTGTGTGTGATAGTGTGTGTGTGTGTGTGTGTGTGTGTGTGTGTGTGTGTGTTCAAGGAGAGGGATAGGGGCAAGGATGAGGAAGGAAAGATCGCGCGCGATGGCCCTTTTCTTAGAGTAGTCCCTCTCCCGCATTCGCGTGGTGTTGATCGGAGAAACCACGGAAAGCTACTGACGAGAGCAACTAGATTTCTCCTTCAGACAGTAGCTGAATTCAACTTCGCTAAGTAGCTATTGTCTAGAATATCCGCCACCCTCGAGACTCTAACACTAGGATCTTCAGAGCAGTAACGCTGGGCGCCAATGCTGTCACTGAGCCATCGACGCCTGTTTGATAATACGAGGGTTATTCCAAATGTATCAGCACACTGGATATTTCTGAAATATATATTTCAAAACACAAATATAAAATTTATGTAATATTTTAAAAATTTCTTTGCTGTTGATTACAATTTTCATTCGGTGCCTCAACTATTTAACTCCACAAAAAACATTTTTTGATTGAGCTCGTCACCCAAAATATACCGCTTTCTTTACGTCGTCTTCACTCTCAAATCGCTGTCTTCTCAAAGTGTCCTTTGTAGATCCAAACGCATAATCACAAGAAACAAGATCCGGGCTTCTCGGGGAATACTTCAGGATCTGATATTTCAGTTTTGGAATGATTTTAACCGTTGTACGGGAATGTGTTTAACGGGACGATCGTTTTCGTGAAGAAAATAAAGATTCTTGAGAGAAGTGCTCTGCAACGGCTTTGGCTCCTCCTCCCACATTGCCTTCTACCGGGCAGTATCCATTATTTTACATCTTTCCTTATAATGTTCCAAAATCGGGCTATTAATATACCAGAAGATAGAAAAAACTTTTACTGGCGGAGGGTTGGGAGGAGGCAATTAGAATGGCCAGAGCGTTGCTCGTCAGTAAGTGACGTCCATTGCTTTTCAAAATCTCCCCACTCTTACAGTTTTATTTCATTAAAGAAGCTATCTTCGTATCTTTTTACTACCTTTTTGTGAATTTATTGTATTCCCTGATCACACCAAACGAAATACTACTCGTAGCTCTTCTGCCGAAACACGTAGCTAAAGACAACGATATTTTGTTTCAACTGCCCATCACACTGCGTAGATCATGTTTTTGTTGGCATACGTCAACACAGCTTAAAAGGGTGTTTCCCTTCGCCTGAGTTTCCATTGTCTGGAGTGTTCAGTTCGTGAATTGTTGAGAATTTTCTGTTACCTTTTTAATCACCTACGTACATTGTTTCGGCACCATTTTGAGGTGCTTCCTGTCGCGTGTTTTTGCCCACTGTGCGTGTGGTACCTAGTGACGACCTCTGCCAAGCAGCCTCCAGCATGCAATAGCTGGCCCACTTGGCGGATCGAAGAGGCCCGCTTGCCCTGGCCTTTCCATCGGCGATTTATTGGATTTCGTTGCCCGCGCCAGTCCAGGTGCAGCTGCGAGGCTAAGATGTTAGTTGGAGACCGCCACGAGACGCGTTAAAGAGAAATGAAATTGATTTCAGATTAAGTAATGAGCTTCAGGTGACCAGCTTCGCAGTATTCTTATAAGCTTTAGAAATATTCTAGGAGGTACACATTTTGCGAAATGAAAATGGTTTTACGTCTGTATTCACATACACGTTCACAATCTTGTGTCAGTCTTAGATTACACACACTCGGTTATTAGAAAACTTTTCCTTATTTCTACATTAATCTGAATTCAGTTTTTACTACAAATAATGTAAATAAATTAGTATATTGTAGATATTAAATAAATATAATATTGAAGTAATTGTACTTTAATCTTTTAGTAACTTATGAAGAATTACAAATTTAAAAAAAATTGGTTATATCTCGGGAAAGCTGTTGAATTTATTCGGCAATACACACTTTTATTTCAAGCGTACAAACGTATTTATAATTTTATAGTCTAAGTGATTTTCTAATAAATTTTCTTAAAATTATTTTTAATTGTTAAGAATAAACTGATGTTTTGGTGATATAAAGTTCTTAAACCTGCCTTAGTCAATTGTATAAATGAAGAGTTGAACTCATATGATGAAGCACATGCTATTTTTAGTTTGACTGGAAAAAACTGATTGGCTGATCAATCCATTGATCAACAGAGAAAATTAACATAGATGTTACTTACAAAAATTTAAGAATTGTTTGAAAATGTCAAAGCTCTCGTAATCGAGAGTATATTAAACCACGACATGAATATGTTACTGAAATCATGTATTAGTTTATCGGATATAGCCGTAGATCTACTAAGCAGCATTGTTCCGATCTTTCCCATTTTGAAACATTTTACAATATTTATTATTTTTCTTCGCTTCTATATTCCTTCGCTTTTCGTCTTACTTATTTCGCTTTTCACGGTACATATTTTTGTACATATTTTCTCTAAGCACATTATAATATTTATTGATGAAAATTGTGTCTCTGCGTACGACAAAAAATCACAACCTCCATTTTCCTTAAATAAGTAGAATTCATTACAATTACTCGAATAACTCGCGTCTTTTCGTTGAACTGCTCATTTTACCCAGCTAAGTTGAAAAGAATCACACTTTAAAATTGTAGAAGTAATTTAAAATAGATTAATGAATCGATAATTTTCGACTCTCTCCGATCTCCAACATTTTCTAATAGGTTTATGATATTTTCTCTGCATGTTCTCGCATTTCAATAACACAACTGCAATGCACACGTTCCAATTTTGTCTGAAACGAATAGTTTACATTAAACTACTCTCAGCTCTTTTTCTTACGAACAAATTTGTTCATCACACGCAGCCTTAGTTTTCGGCGAAAACGCTCGCGTAAACATTTTTCAAGTAATTTAAAATTAGTCCTCCAATTACACGGCAATCACGACAAGGCTCGGCCACCGCCCACGCGCTTCACAGCGGACTCGCGTTGAATTAAGAGCGGAGAGGCTCTGTTGGCGCCATCCCAACGCTGGATGCGTCGGCGAATTCAAGCTAAGCGGGAGAAAAAGTCGGTCGCGGGATCGTCAAACAAACGCGTTGCAACCGGCCGTTGTCTCTGACTGGAGACTGGTGCCCCGGTGACAAAGACTTCGCGAAAGGGGTGGGTGTGATTCAAAGGTACTCTAATATTGAATTTTCCGTAGGTCGAAAACAACTAAATATGTTGATTGACACGTGATAAGAACCTATCAGCTAATGATATAAACCCAAGGGGAACCATGTCGATTCATGTAGAATTTAGTGACGTGATATGGTGCATAACGGGCGGTGTAATGAAGTGTATTTATACTATCAAAACTTGCAAAAAAAGCGAGAGTATCGGTTGAGCCGCTAATTAGTAGGTCCATTCACAGTTTTTCGGTCCTATGTCAATCCGCCAAGTCTGATGCGCAGGTTTAGGTGGCTCAGGACATTGATTGAGTGCCTCTGACCTGGATGTTGTAGAATTGGGTTTCCGATGGTGGGAAGATGTTCGACACTAGTTATATAGCTGGATCGAATTCAGCCTCTGTCTGGAGAGGAATTGTAGGGGACCGGATGCTCTGATCGGAAGTTTTCCGTCATTTTTCTCAGATTATCACTAGGCCAATCTCGGAGCAGTAACCGAACAAACGGGTCATGGGATCGTTTCCTGTCCCATCCTCTGCCCTTACATATAAACACTTACACGTACATGCGCTTCACTTCCACACTCGCTGGGGGACCCGTCGGGAGCTTTGAACGTGCCCAGGCTGCGGGAGGGGGGGGGGGGTGCCACGCAGGTAGGAGATCCCTTACTGAAGGAAATCTCGGGAGCCGACAGGTAGGTCGGCGCTGGATTTCCCCCAGCGAGGAAAGATCACGACCACCTCCCGCGAGAAACATGCACTACGCTTAACTGACTTTAAGAAAGAAACGAAGAAAAAATGTAACATAGCAGTGGACGCGCCACGACATTACGAATTCCATCTCAACACCACTCCACTCATGTGTTTCTCGTTCATTATTTATCCCTCATTTGTAATCCTTGCAGTGGCTGATAAATGAAGGGAAGGTAATTTGAGGAAAACAGTGGAAAACCGTCATTGTGGTTTCGTGTCTGAAAAAAGCACCTCATTAAGGAGTCAGCCCCGCCTAAGTCCTTGATTACGCTCACAAATGAGAAAGTCACTCATTATCATTGTAACAATGTTATGAACTTCAAAACTACATTTTAAATAATATTACATTTCTTATTCTGAATCATACAATCCTTTCTGAAAAAAGGTATATAATCTCACATGAAAAATTACCTCACCGCCATCTCCTCACTTAGACGGACAAATGTTTCTAATGTCTTTTGGTCTAGAAACACTGCGTTTTCGCACACTCAACCAATTTTTTTTATTTCTATAACGTCCCGAAGGTTGTCCAAAAAGCGAGTGGAAGTCCTGAATAGTCCCTAAGAAACAACGATTTTTTTCGGATATAAAGCAAGGAAAACGCAAATCTTTCAATTGTCGGAAGTGGGTGCAAATTACACCAGTCCTGTGTATCGTCCCTGAGGGAGCCCTTACCATGCGCTTAGATTTATGCATTCACCATTGAATATTATCGAATTCTACCACTTCTGTGATCTCTTTCCCAATTCCCCCTCGCACAGGGCCCCTACTCATCCTTTGGTTCACGAGTTCTTCTTGGCTGCTCTGCTGGAATGTGCGCAATGTCCTGCCCTTCTCCACGCATCGTGTTCCCGCCAAACAAACGTGCTGCAACCGACTGCCGTCCGACCTCCAAACAAGCGACTGGCGCTCCGGTGACAAAGACCTAACGGAGAGCGCGTGGGTGCTCAGGAAGTTGAGAGAGTGCGCCAACAATGTACCATTGTAACCGGTGCCTCTTGCTTCTGTCAGTTGTCAATGCAGTTGGGAGGGAACTTGTCATTGAAAGATCTTTTTCTTGGAGCCCAATTTAGAGATTGGCCTAACATCCTTTTTCTCGCACAACCGCCGACGTCTTTCGAGTGAGTAATGATTAAGAATTGATTCTGGGCGCATCAGTTCATTAGTTTGTTGTGTAGTGAATTTTATATCTAGAGAGGTGCCGGTGTTTCTTCCCAACCGGAACGAGAAATTAGGTCCCGTCTCACACGTCGGCTTGTGAGTATTCCTATCCAGGTATCTCCCTAGCGGGCACCGCCCTAGTCGGGACACGTTCTAACCCTCCGATTGGTATCCCGATATGTTGTAGTATAGTTAATGCAGTTACGTGCGGGCGTGTATGTGTGTGTGTGTGTCTGTGTGTGACAGAGAGAGAGAGAGAGAGTGAGAGAGAGAGTGAGTGAGAGAGAGATACAGAGACAGAGAAAGAATGTATGTAAGGGGAGAGCATGGAAGGAGGGATAAGGAAGGAAAGATAGCGCACGATCTGCAACCCTTTTGTCAGTGTACTGCACCGACATTTGCATAGAATTGATGGGAGAAACAAATGAAAACCACGAATCAGAGCGACTCTAGACGACTGAATTCGCATAGCTATGTAATATCTAGTGTCGAAAATCCATTCCGGAATCATCCGGCTTACAAATTACATTACAGAATGTGCCGCAAACGTGTCGGTGTAATCACACGTCAAGCTAATTTTTTACTCGTGGCCGTGAGAGAATCCACGACCTCCCAATCAGCGGTACGCTTTTACAGCAGGGATGTCCAACATGCAAGGTCTCAAGGGCCACAGCTAAACCCTTTAATATGGTATGCTTCCCCGTATTGTTGACATCGGTAATTTGCCGGCTGCTCTGAAACGGGGGAGGGACGGAACAATGCGTGATATCAGGCCATACCATGCAAAACGTAGAGAAGCACATTGGGATGATTTGGAATTTATGAATTTACTAGAAAAAAATTCTTTAATCTTAACTTCACCGATTTTTTCATTAAAGGGGCTGTTGGCCCCTGTAGGGCGCGTACGCTAGTCGCACGATGTTCTCGCCCGACATGGTTGCAAGCGACTTTCACTTTTGACAAATAACTTTTCGCAGGCTGCAATAAATGGCACCGCGGGCCTCATGCGGCCCTGGGGCCGCCAGTTGGACAACCCTGCTCTACAGCAAGGCTTGCCTTTATAATTTCCACCTCCGATTTTGGTTTTTTATTCGGTGTCGAAAATGTGTCACCGTAGGTATTTAGGAACATTCAATTGATAACTTAGCGTCAACTCCTTTTTCCCATTTTAACCTCATAGACTTTCGAACATTTGAAACCATCGGATAATACTCATTCTCGATCAGAACAAAATGGAGCGTATAGAGGAAACGATTCTTCGACTTTGTTCAATGCTGGCTACAATACAAGTCGTTTCTTTCAAATTATTAAAACATCTGAGTTTTGTTATCAAATTGATAATAATTTCAAAAGAAGTTCCGCTTGACATAAATTTAAAAAACTTTACAAACAAAACAGTTAACTGTTCATTTTATAATGCTGTTTGAGCAATGCATGCACTCTCGGCAGAAAATGTGATTCTGATGGAAAGATGTTGCTACGAAATAACTGAGACATACCGTAAATTGAAGCATGTGGACTTTGCAGAAAAATAGGATGAAGTTATTTTGAATCCACGGAACGTTTAGCCCACGATTAATTAATTCACAAAGATAATATTTTACAGTTGAATATTTTACTAATCTTGGCAAAAGTCCCTGGCACAGTACAGGTTTTCGAAGTGTAACCTTCAGTATTCAAGAAAAATCTATCTATATTTGCGTGTCCATTAAGGAAAATTTGAACAAAAATTTGGTACCGAATTCATGACTTACTCATATAAAAATAACAAACAATAATGCATTCTAAAATTCCAGAAAATGTTTCAAACTGCATCGGTGCTAATTTAATTCATCATAGTAGAGTCACTATCGTTATGAACAGTTACGGAAAATACATTTTCATGTGCTTTGTATCCAACATTCGAAGTCACTTCCACTAATTATACTTCTAATTGAATTAAACTTTAAAAACAATGTACTAGTATTTCAAAATCATCATACTATTACAATATTGATATTTCTATTTAGTAATTCGAACTATGGATATGTTAGAATTAATTAATTAGGAGTATTTTGTACCTTAAAACCTTTTTCAAGCCCAGAGAATAAACAGAAATTGCTGTTCCAAACAAAAGTACTAGATGTTGGGTTCTCTTTGAATTTTTGTCCGTTTCCGTACGGATGGTGTGCTGTGGTATGACGTCAACACTGCAAGGGGTAAGAAATATCAATTTTTGTTTTGCAATTCCAAAAAATAACCTTGAGTGCAGGGGTGAAAACGAGAACGAAAATATGTACAAAAGCAGTATACATTTTATAGTATCACTTGTTCAATCTGTGCAATAAAACGAAGCTCCACTCATTTAAAACGATGATGTAGAGACTATTAGAATACACAGGAACACTGGCAGAGTTAACAACAAGAATATGTAAATGAGAGATGATAGTTGAAGACTCCTTTACCCTTTACTTACTTTAACTTTAATTAGTTATTCAGAGGCCTGATGTTGCTATAGCCAGCAACATACACCAAATTCCGCGAAGACGAACCAAATTTTCGAGGAAGAAAAACGGAATCGAGTGAAAGAGAACAAAGGGTTAACTTATATTATGCCATTCAGAGGAATTATTCTGGGGAGAAAGTATGTTTAAATGACAAGCCTAACTTCACCAGCACTGTTTTCATTAAATAATTTTCATAGGAGGTTACGCAAGGATTTATCTTACAAATTGCGATCTCTTTCTTGACCGCCTTTGAGGAAGATTGAACCTTACAAAGAGGAAAGCGAGGTGTCCGTCAAATGATGAATTGCGATTGAAGACAGCAATTCAAATAATCGGCCGGTAATTCCGTTGACGCGAAAAGCTTACCGCCATTGGACATGACAGTCCCTCTCACATGCCACAATGTTTATACTCCTATGAAGAGGATCTCACTAAACGAAATCTTAGAGTTGATAGATGACTGGATCTACAAGCGAAAATCTGTTTATTTCAATTTGTTCAACTGCGATCGAGTTGTTTATTAATCTTTGACAACAACGTCTCCTCAAATTCTGACACATTTACGTCCAATTGCTTGCGTATAGTTCTGGACAGGGTTTGTGAATAAACTAACAGCTAAACTGTAAACGAAATGATCTGTCAATGAGTTCAGAATTATTAGTGATCAAAAGGAAATTTACTGTACGCACAGAGTTATTAACAGAGTTGATTATTCCGCGAAAGAAGTGTGAAACGTGATCGTGTGCAAGAGAGGTCTGTTTGAATTTCTACCACATTTTTTGGTGATTTATTAAAGACAGATGTTGTAATGAACTGAAAAATGCCTAAGCGAAAGCGTTCCTTTTCTCCTTAGAAATTTTGTACCTTTTGGACCGCAAGCAGTTTTGCCTTCATTTATAAGACGACTTATGAAATATATCAGATCAATCTTTTTACTCGTGTTTTATGATTGGTGCCCTTCTCATCTCAGTACTGTTGATTCTGTGATAATATCATTACGAATAACTGTAAGGTTTTATTACAGTTATGTGCCATCGACATCTTTAATATTGTCACTAAAGATAGCATAAATCTTTTCTTAAGAGTACATATGACACATTCTCGGATATTTAACCAACCGAGAACCGGGTACTAAAAATTTATGTTGTAGACCAGGTGGTGATTTTCGATATACAAGTATCATTAATAATTAATATCATTAAATTAATAGTTTTGGGTTTTATTACCAAGGGATCTTTGTAACGCAATACATATGCCTGAAACTTACAATAGTGTACTAAGTTACATCACCCAACCAACCACCCAACCCAACCGGCACCACCAATGTAAAACTCTCCAACACTGACACAATACATTTTCGCAAAGGCACAAAACTTCGCTTTGCAGACTACATATATGAATTTTTTAAAATTCCAAGCTGCTACTCACACTCGCCTTCTCACACACACATACAAATTAATTTACCCAACGCCTTGCATTTACCTACATATGTCCACAAGTTGCACCCAGAGTCATAGCTTCCCCACATTGTTTTCATTGTGAAGATTCGTCACACAACCTTTTTCTTTCATCGACGCCTTTTAAAAGAATGTGTGCTTCATCAATACTCTTACGTTTTCGCTATAATATACAGCATCCAGAATCATGGCTCGAAGAATTGCACAATATGCTTTAAAGATGCATTTCGAATTCCAATATTATAGAAAATATCCAGATTTTTTCAATTTTCGAACACGCATCCTCTTTTGAGTAGCTGAGTTTCTAATTTTCATTGAAATGCAATGGTGACAGAATGTTGAGTGCTTTATAAGAATTAGCCACAATATTCCTCCAGTGTGAATTGCGGAGAGTACTCTTTTGTGTGAAAGTGTATCGTTGTCAACGCATAATTATAATTTCTTGAGCTTTGTAAACATCCTAATTCCTTAATTCCTTAGGATGAAAGACGAATACGAAAGAAGAGCGAATTTGTAATTCATTACGTTTGGCTACTACAGATCAGAAAGCAGTTAAGTATGTTCATTAAAGTTTTTTATAATCAAAGGGATCTTGATTATAATGATCAGGCGCAAATTCATATTCGGTAATTGATCCCCAATCGCCCCTTTGATTATCATTGACCCCATTCAAAATTTCATAGACTCCCATAGTTCTAGACCCACCTCGTTGAGAAACACTGCCCTAGAGTCCGCAAGTCGGGCTTTCTAGTGTTCGTGTTAAAATAACCCACTTCTTTAACGCGTAGCTTCCGCTTACATTTTTTTTGCTGTCAGTTCATAACTTGAGGTAGAGTGATGTGCGCGCCTTGAAGCAAGTCAGTACACTCGCAGGCCTTTCCAAAGAGCCTCGTTCAGAAAAACGAATTCTACGAAACTGTTGGGTTGCTTTCTTTCGAAAATGGAGTTGTTATGGTATGAGAGATGAAATAGTAAAAAAAGTGGAATGCCTTGATACACTACAGTATTGTGTCCTGAATATTTGGTAGATGCTTTTGATTTCAAACCTAGTTTCTTTTTAATTTTATGACTGACAGAGAAACGGAAAATAAAAATATAAGACGTCTTTTTTCAAAGTGATAACAAAGCACGTATGCCTTTGGTGACAAAATACACCTATATTTTAGCGGCGCAAACAGCAGGCAGTCGCATGGCGACATGTCCGGGCTGGTACACAAGCAGCTCCCACCTGGCTATGGCCAGCGCACTTTGTGTGGCCTTATAGACGTGTGGACGGACGTAAAGGTGGACCGGAATCATTCCTTCCCTGAGAATTTCCGGCCGTTGGCTCTTGATGGGCATGTGCAAGCTACGGACCTTGCACAGAACACATCGCTGTTAATGGTTCTTCCTTGCTCGAGGAATTCGATGCGAATCGGACCTCGGACGACGAAAAAGACGGTGAGGCAGCACCTTGTCTGTTGAGGGCAAATCTTTGAATTATTTAGTGGGAGGTGACGTCATATACTTCCATTCTTTGTGTTTGGCTCCTAGTGGTGGCACCAGCTCCCGACACTGGCGTCGATCCGCTCCTGGATTGATTGATTAGTGGTTCCGGGCGCGTCATGGGGGGGGGGGCATTCATCCCGTAAGTGTAGTGCATGTTTTCGTCATGGAAGGTTGATGTGATCTTCCCCCACTGACTGGTGAAATTCGGCGCTCACCTACGCCGGCTTGTGGGAAGTTTTCCCAACCAGTTCTCTCTGACTAGCGTGGCAGCGCCCCAGCCGGCACAAGCTCTAAGCTCCCGATTGGACTCCCGACAAGTGCGATAGTGTAGTGCATGCGAGTGTGTGTGTGTGTGTGTGTGTAAGAGGTGAGGATAGGACCAAGAAGGGGATTCCGTGGCCCGTTTGTTAGGGTACTCCTCTGGCATTTGTCTGGTATTCATTGGAGAAACCACGGAACACTATCGATCAGAGCAGCCAACCGCTAGAATTCTCTTCCAGACAGCTTCTGAATTCCCCCTAACTATGTTAGAGGTGTGGAAACTCCTGCGACAGTCGGGAGTGGAACCCTAGAACCTCCCGGTCAGAAGCACTGCAGTGACATCACTTGATGAGCCCCCCTTGCCCGTGTTCGACTCCAGAAAAACAGGGTCTTCACGGAACCAGCTAAGATGATGCATAGCTTGCCCCCAGACAGAGTTCCTTTTGCGGTTCGCTGAGTATCTTTGGAACCCACTGCCCGCACGTCTTGCGGTAACGCAACCTGTCGTGCACAATTCTCCACTCTGTTCCCACATTGCCAACATTCGCATTGTGACACGCCGACTACTTCTCACGAGGTTCTTCATCTTGTCGGTGAGTTCGGCTCTGATTTTGCCTGGACTGGTATCGGGTCATCACTCACACACTTTCGGTATTCTGAATAATTCTAAAGAACTTGTAAGAAGTATTGTACCTCAGCTTATGGTTCAATCTCGATCAGGTTTTCGGCCAGTTTCCCTGTTTCGTGAGCAAATGCTGAGATGGTCCCTTGTTTTGCTTCTGGACGTAAATGTAACTTCGTAAAAATACAACAGTTGAATAATAATATACATGATATACACAATATATACTAAAAAATAATAATACGCTACATACTATGCCCTTTCCTGTATTTATCACACACTGATCCTTTCACCTTTTTGCTCTAATAGCCACTTCACCTTATCCTCAATATTCCACCTTGCTCACATTCTTCCTTCCTCAAAAAACAGACATCTCTTTAAAGGATGTTCCCAATATTGATGTTCCAAATGATGTTGGTGTAAAAACTGTAAGTATGTAATCGAAATCGCGTAACGCTGCCAAGCAAAGTACAGTGTAAGCTCTGCTTGGAGCCCACCCACATAGCAGCGAGCCACCGATCGCTTATCGCGCAGTAACGGATGCAAGAGTGGCGCGGGGCGGGTGTCAGTTTCAAAGGCGGGGGCCAGCGGCGGTTTCGGAGTTTTTTCATTTTTTTAACGTCCAACACTGTTAAAAACTGTGTCACGTCTATGGAGAGAAATGCAATCTGTGCACGTTATTTTGTGCCCCGAGATCCCAACCTATTTCTTCTGCATATAAGTTTAATTGTGAGTACAATTAGTAACGAGCGGTTTGGGCAAGAATTAATAAGAAAATATTCGCTTCCCTGTAAATGAAACTATTGTATTTGCAAAGGAAATTCAGGAACAGATTTCGGTCAGCTTCCCTTATCGTGCCCTTCGTGAAAGAATCGACTTACTGCCGCGAGAACATGATAAGTTTTAGCCATCTTTTGGGCATTGCGCATATACATACTTGTAGTAATCCTCCGTTTAATTGTTTTTTGTCGTAACGTCGCAGTCAGTCATTGCCTTTTATCCCTTCGGTCAGGGGGTCGGCCGTTAGTGAGAATATAGATAGATTTATCAACGGTTGCTTTGAGCTAATGCTCGGTGATTACAATTAGTACAATATCACACCACAAATACCAAATTCAATAAAAAATGTCCATATGCTTGAACATATTGGAGTGCACAGTCTCGTACATGTTGGTAGGAAACAAAACTAATTAAAATGACGCCAACCTCAGATAAACAAATTTTACTACGGCCTGTATGTGACAACACCCGGGGAATTTCATTAACGGTTGTCTCCCCTGAACTAGACCCTTAATCATCTTAAAGTTTAACAAAAAGTCCCTAAACAAATGCCGTTTATATGGCGGATAATTTACGTGAAGTTGATATGACTCACGGGATCATTTGGGTCTGAAACTCGTGTAATCGGAATTCCTAGACGGTCACCCATCCAATAATTCACAGTGTTTCGAGTTGCTTGGCCTCTGTGCCTTCACGAAAGCAATTCGGCTAATGACGCCGGCATGTATTTCATGTGGGGGGCGGCCGGGGCGTAGGCAGGCGAGGCGAGGAGCTAGCGGGACACACGTGCAGAGGGGCCATGCAGTTGCGCTTCGACCTCCGGTGCTCGAAGAGAGAGGAAGGCAATCCGATGGAGAAGCGCGGGACGTCGCGTCGGGCGCAACCGCCAAGGACGAAGAGGTGGACGACCGCTTTGGAAACGCTAGGAAAGCAGGGTAGACGAAGAAAGTGCGAAGAAGGCACGAGAGTGAAGGAAGATATCGAGAAGTTACGCCAAGACGGGACCGGTTTGACAGGTCGGGAAACAAATGAATGTCGTGCAGGACGATGACATTGCAAGAGATAGTGATGAAGCCAATTACAGGTGAGATAACCGTAAACGAACCCATTGATCAATTCAGTGCACGGATATAACTTGCGGTTCCGTTGCTAGCAGTAGCTGTCGAAAAAGTCCCTTCTTATGGTAATCTCTCTAAATAATGGAACAGGAGTGTGAGTAGAAATTCAGGAGAAACATGTGTTTGGTACTCTATAAAAATGCTTTAAGACTCACAAAGGAATTTTGGAGCGTAATAGATGAAGGGAGGAATAGGAGAAAGAAGAGAAATAATTGGGGCGTTTCTCATTGATGTTTATAAGTTTTTTCGTTAAAGTGTCGGTAACATAGCGACCTGAAAGTTCCTTTAAATTAAAGTAGAACCATCGGCATAATAACTCAATCATCAATTGTAACACTTAATACGATATGGAGCATTCAAAGCCTTTCTTGATTTAAATGGAAATTTACGGATAATGGTCACACAAATTTAGTGAAGTTAATGAGTTTTCCGACAAGAAGTCTGACCAAACTCTTTCTTAAATTTGAATAATATCAAAGCAGATGTCCATCTTGTAAGTGCCCAGTTCTTCATGACACCTAATAATGTAATCGATTAATAATATTTATTCATCTTCCGATGCGGTTTACAATAATATCGAGAAACCCGTAAATCCCGCTTACTCACGCTATTTCTCAGTTGTTTCTTTGAAAAACATTCCATTTAAATGACTGCAGTTCTTGGGATAAATTAACCATATTCAACTTAAAGGCATTATTTATTACTAGCTGAAATTCATATCACTGTGTAACGTTTCAGAGTCTACAAATTCCTGCAAAATGATCAATATACGAGAAGTAAAGCAAATTCTCTATAACGCCAACATCAACAGTTACCATTTACCGATGGCATGTAGTCATTTTTCCCTCAGGGTCTTCTCCGGCTCATTGACTGATTAGTGATTTCGGCGCTTCTACTGCCAAGAGCATTCGTCCCGAAAGGGTAGTGCATGTTTTATCGCGGGATGTGGCGGTGATCTTCCTCTGCTGGATTGCGAGATCCGGCGCCGATCTATATGTCGTTTCGCCGGTTTTCCCCAACTAGGTATCTCCCACCAGCGGGGCACCGCCCCAGCCAAGACAAGCCCTAAACTCCCTAAATGTGTGGTGGTGTAGTCCGTGTAAGTGTAAGTGTATGTAAGGAATGAGGATTATGGCAAGGAAAAATCACGCGCGGTCCATGGCACTTTTGTTGTGGCACTGCTCCGGCATTCGTCCGAAATTGATCAAACTAACCCCGGAAACTATCGATCAGAGTAGCCGCTCGCTATAAATCTCCCCCAGACTACGGCTGAATTCAATCTAACTATAGAGCTAGTGTCGAAAATCCTGCCAACGTCGGGACTCGAACCCTAGCATAGCCGGTCGCTGCAATGACAAATGTTGCCTTGAGACAACTCAGGCGGTCCCTACATTCCAGACACTAAAATATTACAATCTAGTAGCATACACCACGTGGTGCTCTTCTGAGTTCTTCTGATCTGGTGTTAGCACAATGGGAGGCCCTCTCCAGCAGTTTCGTGTTACTCTTCAACAGCACACTAACTGAAGACACAATTATTGTTCAGGGCAGTATTGTTGTTGTGTAAATGCTAAGACGAAAAGTGCTTAACGACCTCGGACACCTAGATCATACCTACTGGTTGTAGAGCCTGGAAACAAGACCATCTAATTTTAAAAATCCGAGTACCTCTCCTTATGCGATAATAAATCAGAACAGAAATTGACGTCCATCTTCATCGAACTGCTACGGAAATAAAAAGAAACACTCAACAAAACGAGCCATTTTCAACCCTCGTTTACGTTAACACCTAAATATTTACATTGAACTGGTCAGCAGACACTCACACCCATCGTAAAACGACGAAGCACTAAAGTAAACACAGAGCGAGACTGAGAAGAGGCGAAGGAATTGTTACGTAAAAGATGCTCATGCACTTTCCATGTTGCCAGTCATCCTCCATTGTCACATACACCACATATCATAGCCAGAGGATCCTCATTTTCTGAAGTATGGAAGGAAAGAAATATGGGGGAAAATCATAGTTAATACAGTGTTCGTGTGTAGTTGATGCAATGTTAATTAAAAAATAAATAAATACTTTGGTATTATTTCTTGTGGAATATTTATGTATAGAGATCCTAAAAGGTGCATAAAATATTTGACGTAGAGTAATTTACGTGTTTGAGAAAGTAAAGAGAGAAATATCAGCTAAAGAAAACCGTTTAAGTCTATCTTATTTTTCGGAATAAAAAAAGTATTTTAACGTGGAAAAGTTATGGCATTTTTCACTGAATTTTCCAACAAATCTGAGTCGTACACAGTTAACCTAGAGCTTCACTTCATATATCATTTTGTGTGGTAATTGACATAATATGCTATGCAGACACGCATTAATATTTTTTTGGAAGACTTTGTCTCCTAAATGCGGCCATGATGAATGAAATCTGTCGAATATGGGGTGAGGGAGAGGGGGGAGCTAAAATTTCTTTCGTCGCCTCAAATGCTACTACTTCCCTCGAAAGGAACATGTTTTACAATGTCAGAGATAAGAACTAAATAGAAAGTAAAGCTCACGTCATTTCGTATTATTAAAAATATATTTTTGTCATGCAATTTTAAATGACTTGTCATTAATTTAACAAAAAGTGTTATTAATTTAACAAAAAAGTATATATGTGTTCCAATTTGCATATTTTTCTTTTGAATTTGGCAGCACTGCGTGCTTTCCTTGGAGAATGCTGGTCGTGTAGTGAGAAATGTTAAGGAAAGTAAGAAGCAAGGTCGCCATGCCATTGTTGTCTTCCGCTCGCATCGAGGTCATATTGAACTGATCGTGAGCGTCGAGAAAAACAAAATGACTGATAGTAATGAAATAAAGTAGCAGGAAAAGGTTGGAAGTAAGTTTGAAGTCAATTTGGATTTACAGATTCAAAGATTGTTTGGTAGGGCCATCAACCTTGAATTCGTGAAAGCTGAAAAATTTAGTAAAATATTAAAGATGATACTGATTCCATCACTTCCTTAAAAGAATCGAATGAAAGAGAAACATATGTCATAAAAATAAAGAGAGTTCTCTCTTTGAACAAGTTTTAACATGAGATAATTACAATTTTTTCTTATGCGTCTTTAATATTTATTTTCAGATGACATATAATATTTCTCACTTACCACCCAAAACGTATTTCATGAAAATCAGTATTCCAACATTAAGTACGAATATACCTGCAGTTAAAGCATTTCGTCTATTCTTAAGGGCAAACAAATAATCGCAACCAAGAGCGAATGGGGAACACCCAATGGTCTCAAACCAGAACATGACTATCTCGCTAACCTTCACACGCTAAGGTGCCTGAGTGGTACACATCGAGTCCGCTCACGGCGCGGCGAGCGTTTTGGCACGGCCCCAGAACGAGCGGCCGCGCTGACATTCGCGCCTGCAACGCCGCGCTAGCACCGCGCTGGAGTGGGTGACGGCGGAGAGAGACCACGTGATGGTCAATGGAATGCTCCGATTGGTGATTCTCATCACATCCGTTATAACACTAAAGTGAGCTGGCAGCAAAGGAAGACTTTCAAGTTGTATGATTTAGTTGATAAGAGAAGGGAAAGGTAGGGCCTATACTTGTTTCCGATTACTCCCTCTCCCCTCTCTCTCTATTGCACTCTTACTGCATTTCTCTCTCTCACTCTCTCTCTCTCTCTCTTTCTCTCCCTTTCTCTCTCTCGCTCTCTCTGTCTCAAGTACTATCTGTGATTTTTTCTGGAGTTCTAGAATCTCTTCCCAACATGTTAACAATGTTCAATGTTAACAATGAATAGTTGAATGATGAATAAAAGTTTAAAAAAGGAGGTTAGCAGTATTTGAAAACCAGATAGTTCTGCTCCCTAGTTATAAAAACATATTGGCGTCCGTTAAGGAACTGCCGGTTTTTTTTTGTATTTCTAACAAAACAAACACACCCCTTCTCGGCTCTACTCTTACGACAACTAGCAAAAGGAGAGCTCAACAAAACGTGCGCATTGTAAAGTTACAATTCTGTCCAGAAGCAAAACAAGGAGCCATCTCAGCATGAATGGGCCAGGGATACTAGACAAAAATCTGATCGAGATGGGGGTCATTGACCCGGAAGCTGAAGTACATTACTTGTTACAGGCATCTTTAGCTCTCTAGCTCTCCGTCCTTCTCTTTGTCTCTCTAGATCTCTTTGTCCCTCTTGCTGTCTGTTTCCCCTTCTCTGCGATAGAAATGCCAGGTGAGGTAATCGGTCAGGTCGGTGTGTGTCACCCATGTTTTCGCTAGTATGACAAAGTTTCCCAGATAACGAGTCACGGAATATACGAGGAAATTGGAAGATCCCTCCACTTAAACCGCATGCTAGGTTTGCGGTCAGGATGGGGAAAAATGGTCGCGTGCGGTCCGTGGCGCGTTGTTTAAGGTTCTACTCCAGCATGCATCAAGAATTGAGAAAACCGCGGTGAAAGTAAAAGTATCTGGCTTCAAGAATTCTCATTCAAATAGAGCTAATGTCCGAGTTGATTTCGCTGATACCAACGATGAACCTTTGTGCGAAGTTCTGCTCTCGCAAACGCCTTAATTGATCGGAGGAATTCATGGAAATAGCCTAATCGTGTAGTTGGACCCTCGGATTCTCCTTCAAGGAAGGTAATCATTCGTCCGTCTACTTAGTCAGAGTCGAAACTCCATCTTTTCTGAGTCGCAAACCTAGTACTTTCCAGTCTTACAACAATCAGTTTGCTCTGGGATTTACATATGCTATCAGACCAGTGCCACTCAACATAATTCTTCTTAAATCGCAAAACCGAGTAAATGGTTTCAACTCATATACTTCATATGTACTTCCCTAGCTCTATACACCTGTATGAGCCTTTCCATTCTCTGCTATAGTAACACAATCTGTTTTCCTTCTCAGCTGCCTGACTCTCCTTGTCTTTGCACTACATTAATTCACGGAGTATTCGTGCGCCAAATAAAGATAAAAAATAGCTTTATCAAGCAACTTGGAAATAAACTATTAGTAGAATGATTACTTGCATGTGAATATTCTTCAATCATAAAATTGAAACTTTCATAGCATTTTTTTCCTCTTTAAGTCTTGAAAAGAAACGAACTAACCAATTTCGCAGTCTTTTAGGTTCTTTATTCCCTTACGATTTTATCTCACTACTGCAATTATGTTATACACCTCGCAGTATTTGGGTAACCTGCGTGTTTTTCTCACTGTGAGAACTCTTCTGGTCTTCTTGTTCAATGGGTCGCAGTAAACTGGTGGGAAATTGAACATTTTCCGCTTGATCCTTCCAAAACATTCTAAGAAATCTAACAAACGTGTATTGGTTATTTTAAGGCACCTAAGGAAGTGAAACGCTTCGAATTACTATGGTCTTGTCGGCATCACATAAATAGTTACGACTTGCTTTATTAGATCTCACCATGAACACAATATTGTATCGAAACAAAAAAATGTAAAGAGAGTAATTCTAATGATGCATTTTCATGTACCTATCTGTGCACGAGAACGCCGAACCTGACTATCGTGTTACATTTAATATTTAATATTTTTTTATGAACTTGCCTAGCACAAAATAGTCATTATACACCAAGAGCGTTTTAAAAGTTCAAATGCCTGGCGACAAAAAGTTTTTGATCATTACATATAGTTAACGCCCGTGATACATAAAATATTTTAGTTTTTTCTAATTTTAATGCTTTAGATTTACTTATTCACTAATTAACCTAATGTTAACTGGACTCGGCTTGTCTTTTCATATTTCCCTTCCTTAATTCCCTTTCATAATTCCCTCTATAGGAGAATATGCAGCATCATTCAACTGTTTTCATATTTTCTTCGTTGCCACGAACCTCTCAATCCAGGTAAGTTATGCAGCTACGTACCGAAAGCAAAAACAAGCAACTAGTCGTGCTACAACAACACATGCTTTCTCGCATTATTTATAAATTATCATTTTTCAAAAATTCAGAGTTCAACGAAAATAAGACCCACGCCATTCTTTTAAGCATCCATTCTATCGTTAAACACATTTAAAGAAGAATATTGGAGAGGTCTTTGAGAAAAATGTTAAAAACTGGGTTTAAACTGCTTCTAATTAAGATCTGTCTGATCTGATGTGTGACAAGGACATGATTTATCCATTATTTCGCAACGAGAACTCGGCAATCAGAGTTTTTCTGCCGAAAACTTGCTGTTTTCCGACGGACGATTTCATAACTTTCTCTTTTTACAAAATACCTTGTAAGACCGAGAAAGTAATAACTAGGGGGCGGATTTTAATGAAACTTCATTATTTTATTTTCACTTCAGAACGATGCCTTTCAGTATAGAAATTAATTTTATGGTATGACAAAAGAAAATGACCCAGTTTTATATGTACTTCTTCCTGCAATTTTCCGTCGAATTTGACTAATAGGTCATTTTTTAAAACTTTTTTCTTAATTTTAGAGAATTTTTTGCGTATTTCATAGATTTTAATATCGTTTTAATGGATCTTGCTTCAAAAAAATATTTACGAGATTCAACAAACGATCTTCACAGAATTTCTGAGTAGCTTATTCACTTTCTTCGCTCAGAAATTGTAATGTCAGCAGTTGTGAGTACTATGTAATGTACAATTCCTATGTAGAGCACCATTGTGGGTTCGGCGGATTTCACGATAACTAAAGAAAGACTTACTGGTGCAGTCCAAACTAAAAGTTTGGAAGCGCAATTCACATGAACAAAAGGAAGAAGCCTCGATTACATCAGTAACATATCCAACAGCTTGAGTTGTTCATCTGAACTGGTTTTGATGAATCATTTTTCTTTGTTTTTAGGACATTTTAAAAACATTTTAAGAGCGTTTTATTGATCATTTTTGAGGATGTTTTAGGTCTTTATAATCCACCTCCAGTAATAACGTATGAGTAAAAAACGAAACTCTTTTTAACACGAACGTAAGCGCAGTAAGCGCCACCGTGATCTAGTACGAAGAGATTGGAACACTAAAAGTGTCTCGCGTGGCGCGGCGGAGGGCGTGGCGGTGTCGCTGGGGCGTGCGGCGGAGGACGTGCCGGCCCGGGCGTGCGCTGCTCGGCCGCCGAAAGGAGCGCAAATAAACGCCCCTCCCCCCTCCCCTTCCCCACCCCTTCCCCTCCTTCGCCACGTCTGCGAGCACGCGTTGCCGCTCTCGTGCGCTCCTTCGGCGGCGGAGTCTCCCCTTGCGCCCGAGACCGCTCTCCGTGTTATAGAGCGATTTTTATAAGAATGGACCGTTTTGACAGTTTGTGCTGGCAACATTACTGAAGGTTCGCAGGTCCTTGAGCCCATTCGACTCTCCTTGCATCATTCGTTCGTTTGCAGTTGGCTACCTTGTAAATGGCTTCGGTGCATCCTTTTGTCATGTTTCCGTCCGACGGAAATATAGTTCCCACGAGAAATAATTGAAATTAAGAAGTGCACTGCTACTGTGCCCTTCTGTACAAATTCGCTTCTTTATAAACATTACATTGAATTTACTTTTTGTGCGATAAGTATTATGTTTATTTGAAAACAGACTCGTGAACGTCAGATGCGCACTGGTGCCCGTGCTTCCTGCTCCCGTGCGGCAAGATGGCGAGCTGTGATCGAGAACGTTCCATGCTTTGCGTTTTATCAATTTACTTTTTTATATAAATACACGGTTGTGAACCATGAGAAGCGATTATGTAACGGGATCCAAGTACAAACATAAACACTTTACGAAGAGGCGAGGCTGAACAGCTATGGCGGCGGAGGAATACTTCTCTGAATTTCATGTGATGTTCACTTGCAACTGTCATTCTGGCTCATTCTTAGGCTGTTTTTTTTTATAAGAGGGCTCCACACATTCGGCATTCGCCACAAAATCACGATCTTAAGGCGGCTCTATACATTCGGCATTCGCCGAGCAGCGAGCTACTGCTCGCCCAATCCCGAACAGTTGATGTGTTCGGCCAATGTTCGCTCCCTTTAATGTGTCCTAGAAACCGACACGTGGTGGGTAGGGCGAATACCGAATGTTCGGCGCTCGACGAATCGCATGTACCCCGTCCACACTACTCGGGATTGTGCGGGAGCGGAATTCGCCGAATACCGCATGTGTGGAGCCGCCTTTAGGACAGTCTACCTTCGCGCCACTGATGTGGTGGCCCAAGGCATCAACTGATGTCAGCTCTGACCGGGAGCTCGTAGGGTTCGAGGACCGGCGGCAGGATTTTCCACTTTGGCTACATAGCTAGGACGAATTCAGCCGCTCGCTGTCTGGACGAGAATTCTAGCTGCTCTGATCGGTAGTTTTTCGTGGTTTCTCCTATCAACCTGCCGGAATAGCACCCTACCAAACGGGCCACGGGCTGTGGGCGATCTTTCCTTCCTCTTCCTTGCTCTATTCTCACTCCTGACGTACAATTACATGCACTACACTGCGACATAAACCAGTTGGGAGCTTAGAACGTGTCCAAGGGTGGGGTGGGGGTAGGGGTGGGGTGGGAACGAAGGCGGGGGCGGATGTGTGGCCTCGAGCGTGGACGCGTGCGGGGGCGGGAGCTGGAGCAGGTGAAGTGTTGGACGAACTAATTTCCTCCCTTCTAGTTATCGTTCCACCTTGTGAAAGGTTACTGCACATCCGGAATTCCCAGTGCTGCACCACCCCTGACGGAGTCGGAATCTGAAATGACGCTCAGCATGCAAAGATAAAATTCTGAAGAATTTCACACGAAAAGCGTACATTAGTAATAAAGTATACCGGTCGGCAATACAGAGTAGGATGCACGTAACAGTTCAACAGAGCAAATATTGTTTCGTCATCTAACAATGAACATTATATTAAAATAAATATTACTCTAATTCACAATGTTCATATATGCAAATGATGTTTTAATTGCTGTTACTATTATAATTAAATGAAATTATTAAAATAAGTTTCATTTTGTTCGTTACTAGTGTCCGTAAATGAGCTATGTTACAAATTTAAGGACCTTTTCGAAATTTTATGAACTTGTGATGGAAAGATGGATTGTAAATGTGCTCATTTTAACCTATTTTGATATCCGTCGCGACATACACTTCAATGCCATCGTTTTATATCGTATTATATTTCCTAAATTTGGTGTTATATCTCCCAGTTCACGCATACACATTCTTACTTAAGGTGCTTTCCGGAAGCCATTTATTAAGTTTAATGAAGTTTTAAAGAATTCCTGTTTGAAATTAGTTTTTTAGAGAAAGATAGGATTGCGGAGTAAATATACTCCGTTTAGATAGAAGCAAACAAATTAAGGTTCCATCACAGAGGGGAAAAGAGTTAAAGACTTTGATGTTTCACTTTCTGCAAGCATAACCAAACACGTTTTAGTCTCGTCTTCTGAATTCCCGCAATTCCTATTTCACTGGCTGTGCCCCATGCGGTTTCCGGAAAAAAAATTCAGCATGGAAATTATGTCACGGCGTTTAAACGTTTAATGAACTATCTTTTCAAAACCAGACGATTTTCAGAAGAAGAAAATAACTTTGAAGAAAATATTTTTAAGCGTGAAATATAATACTAACGTTTTTATTACTCATTGCGAGCATAGAGCTAGCGAAAAGACAAATAATTTCTTCAAATCTAGGAATTAGCAACTCCTCTTAAATTTCTGTTTTAAAATCTGAGAAGAAAGCCTAAGAACTTACATGTATATTCGTCATCAATGGTTCGCTTTCTCTGAACTTCTATGATTAAATGATGTTAAATAGCCCCTATCCGTAACTAAAGCGTTTTCATGCATCACATACTTGTAACGACAAATGTCTGTATCTTTATTTCTTCCACTGTGCTCATTTTATATCTCTTCTTGAAATATTATCTTCACTCGTGCCTTTCGGTGACTGCCGGGTTTCTCGAGAAATTTTGACTAATTCATTAAATTTGAACCACATCGAATGTGCTGTCATACAACGAATATAGAATCATTTGACATAGTTCTCATGTCATTTAGTAAGTGAAAATACTGCCAATGGCTAATACCAAGCATTGTTTGAAGACATTGAAAGCTTTCATCTCATAAAATTTTCAATTATGAATTGTGTCAACTAATCTGTTTGTTTGTTTATATGTTTTATCTAATGTGTCATACTCGTCAAAAATTTGAACTATTTGTTAATATATAATTCTTAAAATCAAGGTTTCGATTATAGAAGTTCAGTGTTAGCTTATGCTGTAATTTGCATATATTTTTGCGTGAATTCCTCATACTTGTAATATTAATTTGTCCTTGCATTTTTACACACAAATTGTAACATTATATTTGATCACACGTTGGTATAATTATTTTCTGGTGTTAAGAACCTCATATAAAAACTTTAAACATTTAAATATATACACTAAATGATGTTTGAGAAAAACTAATTTCTTTTATTTTCAGAATGAATCACATTTGTTAAATGCAGCCAAAACACTATCTAAAAAGAGGTTTGCACGGCACCCGCGAACTTATTTTCTTTGGGGCGGGGGTTGTTTACAAATTGTTTGATATTTGACTTTGGCCCACCTGATTCCTAGTTCTCTGCACCCCTCCCACTGAATTGTTGCACGTCTCCTTAGTGGGTTCCCTTTTGAGAGGGGTAATCATACATTTTTGTAACTAATATATATATATATATATATATATATATATATATATATATATATATATATATATATATATATATATATATATATTTGTTATTACATTGTATATTTTTTGTAGTGTATATATGATACTACACAATATTAGTTTTAAATAATTACATAATTCTAACGTAAGTATTTAAATCAATTTTGCCAAAATAAAGGAAGGTAACAAACAAAAATTTTAGGCCTGGGGGGGCATAGCCACCATGCCTCCTTCCCCTGGATTCGCCACTGATTCATTCCATTCAAAGACTTTCGGAAATAATAAAAAATGGCCGTTCTCCGACTTTCTTTTCGGGAATGAGATGAGGACTTCTGCCGAAGTAACGCGGGTAGCTATCTAAGCTTAACTAACTGAAAACGGATAGTGGAATCTGGAAGGATGCAACCATAAAGTGTGAGGCACGTGGTTTGGGCATGCCCTACCCTTGCCGTAGCACAAAGGGGAAGCAGGTCTGAGTGCAACGCTGAAAGTTCTATCCTTTTAAAAAAAAGTTGTTTACGCGTGGTAAATATTGCAAATGCTGTGCAAGGTGAAATCTAAATAGGTTGTTTACCATCTTTGTTTCTGTAAAAATTTTCAAAATTGCTTTTAAGTAATATTGAAGTGCCAAATGGTACGGGTTAATCATATGTAATCGATCTAATAATTTGTATCCTTACATTTTTATAATTTAAATCCCACAAAGTGGAGAAATTGATCAGATTTTAACCTTGTTATAATAATGACGGTGTCGATGTATCTGAGTATTCGAAACCGAAATTTCTTTCCCTACCGGTTCCAAGCGCTACAGGACTTTTCTTTTCATCTTGCTCGCAATCTACTTTCAAGGACGCAAATGTTTTTCTGTCCTTCTGAAGTATCCGAGATTTGTCTCGACGTGTCAACATGTAGGACTGAATTAGATTGAATTTGCTTTCGTTTCGTTTTCAAAGAGTCAAGCCATAAGTTCCTGGATATGTTAAGCTTTTGAGAAACCTCACACACTGCTACTGAAGATTTTTTTTATTTACAGTACCACCCTTAAGAGAAAACTGATTTCTACTCTGCTCAAAGAATGAAACAATGGAAAATGTTGCTTTATTTTGTAATTATGATTTCCACATGTTGGTTTCTTAATTATACCGACAAAAATCGCGCAGACTCTTGTCGTTATTTGAGGAAGTTTGGTGAACGTGGTAGACTTCTGCACACAGGGGACAAATGCTGATCCGACAAAATGATTAATACCTCAATACTGGTGATGAATATATTGAAAAACAGTGCAACATATGCTGTATGTATCACATTATTTTTTCAAGAAATTGTGCATTATTTTTCTTGGGGACTTAGGGACTCTTACTTTCTGGATGCGCCTCGTAAGTCCCCTCATAAATATTTACGTTGACATTCAAGAAGTTTTGATGGAAGGGTATGTATAACACGCCTTTCTACTCACTAGACCAGCTGCTCGCTTAACTGCAACACTGGTGTTTCAACCAGCGAGAAGAAATAACTTTTCCTCAGGACTAATGCAGTAGGGACGTATTCTAAACTCATCTTAGTGTCCTATAGATCGTTCATCTTGCCTTGGGCGATGGCGCTACATGGCTAAACGAAAAGAAATTGTAACATTATTAGTTTTCCCTAATAGTAAACTGTTATATCGACAAAACGCAACTAGAAGAATTAAAACACTCTTTAATTGCCGGTGATCGTTTAGAACAATTGAAATAAATGCGTTATAGCAAATGAGAGCGTTTAAGGTCTAATTTTCAAAGAAACTATATGTATTATGACTTTTTTTCTTATAAGCAGTGAAAAGTATGAACAACATACGGTCGGCCAATATCACAAACAAACACGTTTGGTAATTAACCTCGGATATCGGCTTGGTTTACGAAATTTAATCACGTCCATTCAAATCGATTTCTTGACGGGCATACATAGCTGAACCGGAAGGTCATTGGTTCGAGTCACAACGACGTGGGATTTAATGTTAATGTTATTCTTTATTAGAGTGGAATTGTATTCATATTTTAGATTGTTTTTAATTATTGATCTCCCTATTTATGAGCGGCCTTTTTGTAATATAAGTGCAATACTAGATCTAACCCAAAGATATTTATTTCCAATAATTCAATTCCATTTTATTAGTAATTTGCTTATAGGATTGTCCTATTACAAATTGCTTTGAATATTCACAGTCAATGCAGAAGTTTCATTACAAATAACTTCGGATAGAACAGGTAGTTATCACAAAATAAATATAAATGACACAACAAATACAAATAATGTAGTAACACAATAACAGAATAATATAATAACATAAGATACATAATAATTGAGTCAACAAAACATACAAATATATATAAAACGACCTGCATCAAGAGAGGCTTGACTCGTTACAGATATGATTAGGTTATTTCCAATAAGAAATGAGGGTTCAGTGACGAGCTCTAAGTTCATTCACACCCTCGTAAGCGATCTTTTTTCGCTGAAACCTTGTCTCTCGATTCCGACAAACTATTACTGGTAGTACTTTGGAGAGAACTGTATAATTACATGAAATCACCTGACGCAACCAGAAATAGCAATAACGTTTATTTTTCAATTTAAATTTAGACTGTTTTCCCAGTACAGCTCACAGCAAACGTACTTTATTTTTACGAGTCGATGCTACTTTTGACTCACATTTTCTCCTTCTCGCTCGCATGTTTAAGGGACGTGTGTAGTGTCTGTTTCATGCCAAACGCAGAAATCACCCGTCCCCTGGTTGTAAATACGAATCCATGAGGGAGAACTAGTGACCAGTTGAACTTGACATAGATCTGAGGAACTTACCTCGGTTGCAAGCGTGTCATGAGAATTATAAGAAAGGTCAACTACCGCCTGCGTTAAGTCGTGCGAATTTCGACAACTTTCTGCGGAAATGAATGCACGTGAATTCTGCAAATTACGTTCGTTTCAAAGATTAACATTGCGCATCTCCCTTGTGCATTGGTTTGAGTCGAGCGCAGTGCACAATTAAGCGTTCGTGAACCATGACATTGGTATAGAATGAGCGGTAACTTGAGAAAAGATGGATGACTTCTTTGTATTGCAATAAATAATCGTAACATGTGTAAATTTAGGCACATGTTTTGTATTTTACATAGATGTTTCTATGTGTTTTTGTATCTTTAGATTCATTCCTAGTCAGGATATTGAAATCTCCTCTTAAACTTGAATTCATTGAGAACCTGCATTTGATCTAGTTGCTAGAGGTCGTTCACCTGATCGATTTTCTCGAAAACTTCGTTTTCATTGAATTGCACAGGATTCTACTTTGTGATCAGATTTGACATAATTTTTTTGACAATTTTCCCAATATTCTTCACTCTAGATCCCCAATTTAATTGATTTCCCCATGAAATGGGTAATAATCGCGTGAGGCTCCCTTAGCGCCACGGGTCCCTTACGCTAACGGAAAGAGAGTGGACAAAACCGAAATGTTCCCACCTAATACAACAGAGTAGTTAGTCTGAGAAGGGACAACTTGGACGGGTCGGGAAACAAACGTCATGCAGGACGATGGCATTGCAAGATATAGTGATGAAGCCATTTACAAATAAGCTAACTCTATCAACGAACGCACCGACAAAATGAGTGCGTGGACCAACCAGTAGCTGTAAAACGGTCCTTTTTTAAATTAAAAAAAGATAGGTCACGTTTTAACTTCTACGTTGTATAGCAACCACAGTAACTGTTTTTACTGTGATTGGCAACACAGTAATCTTCATAACATGTCATAAACTCGTATTCTTTTGATTTTTCACGAATCATATACATGTAATGGTATTGAAATATTTAAATTCTTTTTGTAATAAATTGCATTTCTGACTGCATACGCTTTAAATGATTTATGATATTTTTCGATAACTCAAAAGTTTATTGTGAATATGTGCTCAAAATTGCGAACATTAAAAACCCTTCGTCAGTTTCTCAAACACAACCCCAAATTTTGCGATAAAAATTTGTCGAGAGGAGCAGATTTTACTTTTCTATAATCTTCTTAAAATCACGTTTTCATTCTAATATTAGGAGATCGAAAAATGTAGAAAATATGGATAAAATAATAGAGTTTTGAGAATACCAATTTCCTCAATACATAACAGGAAATGAATCCAAACCATTATACTAATTCACAAGTTCTGTAAATATTGTGTTCTCACACATTTTTTGCTGAGTATAAGTTAATTTTGAGAAACTGGGTCACTACTATAATGCTTAAAAGTAACTGTTCATTGTTCCAATGGAGTAACGAGATCTTGCCAAGGGACCCATAAACAAATACTTAAAAATACAGAGATACAGAGATGTGCCTATCCGATGTTCTAGGACCGAGAAGAAGCTCGTTAGTAGTAATGTCTCGAGAGAAGCGCTAGGTATCGCGAGATGCTCCGACAGGTGATTAAGAGCCGATAGATAGTAGCTGGGGAGATGACGTGGAAAAACCGGAAAGCTATCTCAGACTAAACGGACTAGGAAACTAATAAGTACAACAAAGTCTACTCCACGCTGTAGCACCACACGTTTATTTGGTTTAATGTTATTTTTGTTGTTAAAAAGTGTCATTTTTCAACTTATTTTTAGTAGTGATCAAAATACACTACATAAACGATGAATAACAATACATGAACGTTCTGACTACCGACTAGGGCGTGAAATAACGGTAGCAATACAGTATCGTTATTCCACTGAACGCGGACGTGTAGCAACCTTTAGGTTCAAGTGACCTAGTTAGGTGGGCAGATGGTAGGGCTTAAAAGATACATCAGGTGGGATTTCAACGCCGAGAAGACTTAGTGAAGGAGAAAATCTCCATTAAAGTGCAGTGTCACTTTCGTTCCAGTGACGTTGTCAAAACTGCAAAAATCGCAGCAGGAAATAGATGACATGGGATCCTCCTCAAAATATTAAAATCAAGATATATCTCCAAAGCCGCGATAGTGAAACTGTATATAACAGTTATTAAACCAGTGATTTTATACGGATGGTAAAGTTGGACGCTCACAAAGAAAATGGAAAACGAATTGATGGCTTGGGAAAGGAAAATTATGAGAATGATTTATGGGTCTATTAAGCATGATGGGATATGGAGGAGCAGGAATTAAGTGTGCTACACAAGTGCCCAAATATTTTTGTTAGTGCTAAAATCAGAAGACAGAAATGGGCTGTCCACGTCGATAAAACAGGTGACAATCGAGTAAAACATAAGGTATATATGGGCAGCATGGCAGGAAGGAAAAGAAGAGGAAGGCCTTATCTCAGATGGATTGAAGCGGCAGAGGAAGACCCGAGACCATTAGGAGTGAAGAGATGGCGAAGGAAAATGCAAGACGGAGGAGAATGGGCTACTGTGATGAAGGAGGCGAAGGCAAAGCTAGAAGAAGAAGAAGAAGAAGAAGAAGAAGAAGAAGAAGAAGAAGAAGAAGAAGAAGAAGAAGAAGAAGAAGAAGAAGAAGAAGAAGCTGTCAAATATCAGTGAGTAACAGATACAAGGACACACATAGACATGGAAGAAACCCGATCACTGTACGCTTCCTTTGCTTCTTTTTTATAAGTAAACACAAAAAGAGACTATTGTTTAATTTTAAGTTCATTGTAATACAATTAAATTTTAGCAAATTGTAACTTGCCTTTTCACAGTCCCACTTATTAAATGTTACTATGTTTTTATAGATAGATATCCCAGTGCTCCCTTAATCTACTCTCCAATTGTTTCTGCAAGAACCGATATTACGAATTGGACGCATAATAAGATAAATATATGTCACGAATGTTTTGCATTTCAATTCGAATCTTATTTATTACCTATTAAGGAATGGAAGAGTCTATTTCCGATTATTTAATAAATGTAAAAAATAATAAAAATATGTTTTCTTTGTTTTTATTACTGTCATGAAAAAGATGCTTGTTTTCCCACTGGAAGTAAATACCTGCCTTAATAAAAGAAAGCCAAAACATTCTTGATTCGCGGGACCTTCATGTTTTCACTATATTTTAGGTTACTAACATAAAAGCACGCGCACGCACGCACATACACCCACCCCACACACACGCACGCACGCACACACACACACACACTATACAACGAAATGGCAAAACAATCGCATTGAGGAAGAACGTTCCTTGGATGTTGACATTTCTTAAAATAGTACCACAATCGGCAAATGAATCCCAACCTTGAACTTCGTTTCGCACGCCCAACGCGCACACTCGAACAAAGAAACGATGACACAGCTCGTGAACGGGCGTGACCCTGTTTCTTCCGTCTTATTTGGCACAGTTGCAGGCCCTGCGGGGAATTTCCCGCGTGACGAGTGCTGCAGCGGCGACGAAAGCAACCACTGCAAGCGGCGCTTCCCGAGAGAATGCAAGAGGGGATTCACAGAGCCCATCCCTCCCCGACGAAAAAACGTCTAAGAGAAACTAATATACACGGTGCTGCAAAGAGAAGCGTCGTCATCGTGTAATACAAGTGTGTCAATCTCGCGAGCGGGCCGAGCACCCGATTAGGTGAATGGACAGATGCAGGAAAATGAAGGAAGACTTTGATTAATTGATATCTAATAAGACCACTGTCAGTAGGAGTACGGCTGCAGAATTATCGTGTACGTAGTAGTCCAACTGAACATTCGTAATCAGCTTTCTCAGGTCGCTGTATGAGGTCATGGAAAGAAGAGGGAGGCCCTACGCCTAAGGTGAACGCGTTATTTCTTACGCTCTATGTTTGTTGAAGTTCACAAATGGCGAAACATTAAATTATTTTCCCTGATTTCCTGATCTTAATGGTGAAACCTAAAAATCATCAACATTTTTTATCTCAAGGAGTCCTCCCTTAATAATAATTTTCTCACCAAATTATAACTCTTAATTTTATAATACTGTAAAATACTATAGCCTTGTTTTCAAAGTGCGATTTTTTAAAATTTAAAGTGCTAAATTCTACCATCACCAGAGATAAACTTAGGACAGAACTCCGCAAGTGGACGTCAGTCGACAAGATTGGCGTCGTATCTTACCTTTTATTTAGAGTTCCACACTATAGCAGTCACCACACTCTTGGGACAAATGAGCACCCTAGTCAACACACCCGGTAGGAGAAAAATCTCACTCACCCCCCCCTCGCAGGAGCCAAATTGAGACATTCACTTTGCCAAATCCAGTCTCTAATTCGGAATGGAGTTGTTTGTTACTTATCTCGTAGATTTATTTTGAATGATTTGGATATTATTGATATTTGTAGTTTGTCCATAATGGGGATGCGTAGAGCATCAGTAACCTTATTTAAAGTTTTATATATTGTTGTAGAATTTGTATATGAAAGAGATGTGTGTGTATTAGTGGCCGGAGTTGAATTAGTTTCTTGCTTGTTTAATTTTGAGGTCTGTATGGGTTTTTCAATTAAATTCTTAAGTAGAATATTAGAGTTGTGATGGTAGGGGACGTCCTTACATTGCTAACGTAACAAAATCCTTACTTAAAGTTATGTCCGCATTTAGGTACGTGGCCCGTAATCGTAGCTGCCGATCCGCCATGGCCGTGTGTACCGCACATAAGCAGAAAGCGGATCTATTTTTCGCGTGGAACTGACGGGAGGTTCCGGTCTCGGATTTGTTTGCCGGGAAGTCGCCCACGCGTCTCGGGGCTCCTTCGCGGAATTCCTTCTCCTCGGGAGACCTGTGCGGCGAGGCGCCTTCGTTTGTGTGCTTATCGCTATTTTGAGGTTTCGAGGGTCTCCGTCGATGACAGAGGCTGCAGGTGAAACCTTCTCAGAACATCTGATATGGCCAGACATAGAATGTCCCGTAGGTGAGTTTAGCTGAGAGGTATTGAGAATGAATCATGACGAAACATATCTTGTATTTGGTAATTTATGAGACAATCTCATATCGTTACTTTATATTTTAATTAGGACTCTGTTCCACTGCTTTACACTTTCCTTCTTTATCCGTTCTTCTCTTCATTTCTTCCTATAGCTCTCTCTCTCTCTTTCTCTCTTTCTCTCTCTCTCTCTCTCTCTCTCTCTCTCTCTCACACACACACACACACACACATCCCTGACGATGACAGAGGAGACACGTTAAAGAAGGGCGGACCGAGGTGCGAGTAGCATTGGCTTGTTACTTAAGGAAGCTTCTGCTCTGACAGTCCTTTGGAATCGAACGGAGAAAACCGGAGAATCGACCTATCAGAGCAGTCAGACTCAAGAAACTCGCGTGCGGGCAACGTCGTCGTTGTAGATGGTCTATTACGAAAATTCATCCCTGTACGACTCGAATCTAGGACCTCTCCGCCTACAAAGCTGGAGGCTCGTGAGAACACACGAAATTGACGATTTGTAAATATGTAAAATCTATGTATGTAAAACGAATGCACCCAGGCATAAATATGTTTCTTTTCTTATATTCCGATCGCTCACCTAAGATGTTCTTCTCAAATATCCCCTTAGCCTTTGCAGTTCTTGAAATGCGGATTTCACTACAATGGCTGTATGCGATGAGCACTAAATAAGATGAGTAATATTATTCTGTAAGCTTTTTCATTGCAGAGATACAGACTCAAAAATATGCAGGGTAGGACAATATGTATATTTATGAACTTAACGCTTCGTGTTCCTTATCTATGCTAAAAAATATAGTGTCCCATAATAATGATCCCACACATTCCAATAATAAACCCCATACGTCACCAATGTAAGGACGTCCCCGACTATCACAACTCTAATATTGTACTTCGGAATTCACCTGGATACAGAATTAAAAATATACTGTCCTGTACCCCTCGAAATGTCGGTATCGATTGCTTGGTTAGTGATTCCGGGCGCGTCAACGGCTAAGGTCATTATTCCCGTAAGTACAGTGAATGTTTTCATTGCGAGAAGTGGAGGTGATCTTCCACCGCTGGAGGGCGAGATCCGGCGCCGACCTACATCGTCTTCCGGGTATTTTCCCCAGCACTAGCCGACCTAGCTATCCAGCTGGTCTCTAAAATCCTGACACAGTCGAGACTCGAACCCAGAACTCTCGGTCAGAGACTCTGCAATGACATCAATTGATGCCCCGTGCAATCTAAGCCGATGAAGAGGCAGTATTAAACGTCATAATGCCTATATGTCGTTAACACTGTTTAAATAAAGAAAATCTCACATAGTGGAAAGCATTAATTTGCACTTTTATTTTTTTATATACTTTGATTTCTAAAGAAGGGATTCCCAACGGGATCAATATATATCCCCTGGGGGTCAATAAAATTTTGAAGGGGGTCAATGATGATCAAGGGGTCAATTAGTGGTCAACATCAAAATATGAACCGGTGCCTAATCAAAATAATCAAGATATCGTTGATTACAAAAAAATTAATGAACTTAATTGTTATCTTACAAAGGAAAAACTATTTTTAGAAGGTAGGATGTTCAGAAAACTCAAAAAATTATAACTTTTGAATCATAGCGATGCTCTATTGTGCAATAAAGTATTCTCCGTAACACGCACTGGGGGAATTTTATAGACCGTACTTAAAAAACACTCAGCATTTTCCAATCATTGCATTAAAATGAAGAATAGAAACACACCTACTCGGAATATTCTTTTGAGTCTCTTGGATTATTGAAAATCAAACTTGACCTAAGTTCCTCGTTATTCTCCAATCTCGAATTGTATTAATATTTCTTACAACACTTTCTTCATATACTTATTTTGTTAATGTTGCATCCTCGCTGCATTCACAGCACGAGGCATCTGCACTAATATTTATTCAAATTGTGAAGTGACTTCTTGAGTTAAGAGAACAGCTGCAGCAATTCAGACAGTCCTTGTTCTTGCTTCTTCACAGAATATGTCTTCACATATGCTCTGTCAGTATCTCACAGCTTCAAGGCTGTTCGTATGAAAAAGTGTTTGGTGGACTAAAGCATACTGAAAGGGAAGGCTTGTGATTATAAATAATGTGGTGTAATTCAGGGCGATAAACTAGATATATAGTGAGAGTAGAAATAATAAAATAGAGGCAGTGAAAGACTAGACGGAAATTATCAGATTAGAGGGAAAGGACAGTAGGAAATCTGTGAGAACAAGGAAGACATGCGGGAACAGAGAATGGAAGGATGGTAAATCGATAAAATTTTCAACCAATAATAATGACACTTTTCACACTCACAATCATTGCTTTTCATTTTGAAGTTGCTGCCGATGAAATGGTAATGAATTTTCTGGTCTCTAGTGGAATAATAAATGGAATGTATTCCCAAAACGAAACTCATTTGGCTACTAAATAGTCTATTTAATGCACATTGTTTTCTAGGTAATTACGTGGTCTAAATACGAAAAAGTATAAAATTTACATAACGTAATATTACATGAAATGTGAATATAAAGTTCATATTGTCAGTTAAGAAATATTTAAAATCAGCGAGATCTTCTTTTACTGAGGAAATAATTTTAATTTTTAATGGTTTTTAAAATTTGAAATGGTAAAATGCTACGGCCGGAAATTTTTGTGCGCTACACCTTTGTTGATTATTTACTTAAATTTTTATATGAAACCGAAACTGCTTTACTTTCAAAATACGACAATACTAATATTTATTTGTGTGCATAATTCTGTTGTAACGCATTCTCGAATATTTTAATAGGTATTTTACATATACAATTAAATTTTAAAAATTAACAACAATTAACTGATGAACAATTTGTTAGCGTTAAATATTTTTGTGTTCAGCGAATGTTTTAACCACATTTATAGTTGTTCATCAATAATATAATAAAACACTGAACATAAATTAATAGAAAATTGAACAAAATTACTTACAATGGATATAATTGTTCAAAAAAATGACGAGAAAAATTATTTTAATGTATAACTTGCAACAATGGACAATTGAAATAAATCACAGTTTGCCACAATGAACAATTTGCAACAAAGCAAAATTTGTCACAATGCACAATATGCAACAATCCCAACTGTATGCACAACTGAGAAGTTCAGATATTTCCCAGAAGGCGTCCCTAGATGCACTCTTTGAGCAAGAGCCGATGAACCACGGTTCGTCGACTTTTTTACGCTCCGTGACCAAAAAAAGTGACGAGCTGAGGACGCGAGTGTTTTGCCTCGTTACTCATCCTTCGCGTTACGTCACGGCCCAACGGCAATGCAGCCATTCGGAGCGGGGGAGGGGGGCAGGGAATGGACAGTTTACATGGAAAGCGCTGTCAAGGAAGAGCTCCTCCCGCTTAACGCTCTCGAAGAAAGACGCTCTTCTCTTTAAAGAAGTCGCGAAATAAAGAGGGGGATATTAAAAATCCTATTTTTTGCGATAGTTCTCACAGCCGTCGTCTCATCCCGCATTTCCGACACGAACACTTGTCAGAATGTTGATTGGTTTAGGGTGGATGTGTCTTATGAGGCAAGTCTTTAAAAATCATCTAAAAACGGAGATAAAGATAATACAAAAATTATAATAATAAGTCAATAAATATGTTTTCATAATGAAATATTTTTTGAAAAGAAGGCGTTAATGAATAACTAATAATGTTACGTGGGTGAGTCGTCTCTGATTGGTTGGTACGATCTCGATTCTTGCTCGCTGAAATTTCAAGAATGGAAACTTTACAATTACAAAAGGTTTCGGGTGCATGCAATCACCGCTTTTCTAGTGCACAATAAAAACGTTCATAATTTCACACTGTCAAATTAGAACACATGAAAATCTATGAAAACTTTAAAACCAAGTAAAATATTAGGGTATGTGGTCCCCATGTCAATTGAAACGTGTCAAGTTAACACTGTTAAATAAGGTTTTCATTGAAGCTAAGTGTATTCTTTTCTTGTGGAATATTTTTGGGGAATGAATCATCGATCCAAATAGCGTAGGATCGATAGACGATGACGAAAAGATCAGTTGACGTGATTGGCCTAAATGACGTCAAGATTTGGCGGATGCATCCAATTTGTTTATCGAGATCTTCCATGAAAGACCGGTCTGAAGTTGGTACATTTCGTAAGAGAATGAAAAGAATGAAGGAGGTTTACGGATATCCGTGATTAACACGTCTATTATATACATCATGGGCATTGACGTATGCACTGAAGATTACATTCTTTTATTCAGAAACTTTCTGAATATACATATCGAAGACGAATTTATGCATAAAAAATGCTATGTTACACAAGTTATTCTAATGACTTAGAATATTTGAAAAACATGTAGTGTACAGACTAATATCTTGAATGCACAAATTTAATGAAATGTTGGGAATTCAGAAGACAAAAACATTACAGGTTTATTGTCAATCAATTAGAAACGACAGAGACCAAAAAATATTCAGAATATTGAGATGACCTAGAACGTTTACCCCAATCAGCATTGCAACTGAGCCTCAAGACAGATCGCATTATCTAACACGAGACTTCTCCTCAGAGTGCAAAGTTTTAATACTCTTAAAAGGTCACTTATAGGTCTCGAGGTTACGGAGGTAATTTGGCAGCGTTGTCCTCAATTTTGGATAATGAGAGATTCGTAATTTCTGTACGGAGATTTTGTTTCTTCTATTATTAAGATATTTTTCGTGCATGTTTTAGAAATAAATTTGGATTTATTCTGACACTGATGACACTCCAGAAACGATATACTCAATGTTTTAAGATGAAAGTAACATTTTACATCTTCATCCTTTTCTTTCAGCCAATATTTTTTGTAATATCTCGTTCCAATGGCTGAGTCCTAAATAGCTACACGTTCCTGCTTAGAATACCATATTATGGTTATTTTTATAAATTACAGATCACACTACAGCATCAATTTCATATAATTCTTTTAGGACTGGTTCAGGATATAATGAATAATAGAATGATAATGAAACTCGCCCTTTCTTTGTTCTCTGATTTACGCTGATCGCTGAACTTCCTAAATTGTTCAGAAAATGCCTTTTTGTGGTCTTATTAGAATGAAAACAACTATTGATGATACACCAGCACATATTTTCTCGAAGAATTCGTAAAAGTCAGGCGAGATAATATTGCAAATTGAACAATACTAATACTTTAGCCATCTCTTGATAAACGCTCTTCTTCAAACAAAGCTCAGGAGATTCGAAAAATTCTATGATTTTTGCAAATTCAAAACTTCAAATGAAAATAAATCTTGTGCCATAAAATTCAGTGTATTATTCTCTATCCTCTCAACAAGTTGAAAAAAAAATGCAACAGTTGTTCAGGAAATCGTGTTTGGGAATTTGGGAAAGTTGTCTCTCAAAATAAGGCGGAAAGTACAAATATTTCGAATGAACTTTACAGGAAATGAAATAAAGAGATAATATTTCAGAATATAATCAAATAAGATAAATCAGCAGAGGTGTAGAACAGGTTCAAAAAAAAAAAAAAAAAGGATCTGTTTTGAACATTTTCCGAACCAATCATAACTTTTGATGAAAATTGGGCATTTACCATATTGTTCACGCAGTGTTTTATTGCTTAACAAGTTTAAAGAAAAAATTGGAGATGTTTTAAGAACATTTTAAGAAAGATTATTATTTTAATAATATACTGGAGACCGAAAAGTGGTTGACTAGCTATGCGGCCCCCATTAAGGTAGTACAAAGCACACAGTCTGGCCTAATTTGGAAGCTCTTTCTTCGTTTATTTCTTCTTCTTCTTCTTCATCATTCTCTCCCATTTCTGTTTCTTCTTCTTTTTCTACTTCTTTTTTTCTACTACTTTATTCTTCTTTTTTTGACTTATTTTTCCTTCTCCAACTTCGTTGTTCTCTTACATCCTCTCCTCAGTGTCCCAGCAAATATTAATGAGCCATAACAATTGTAGGAACAATTTGCCTAATATTTCTGTACAAATAAATGGCAAATAAACAGAATTCAAAAAAAGAAAATAGCGGAGGTCGCCGCTACATAAAAGCACGTAACGCATACCCGCCAAGCGGGTTGCCTAATAGACCAATTTGCAGCCGACAGCGGTTCGCGGTGTCGAGCAATAATTAATTGTTGTTGTTTGTGTCGCAAAGGTTCCTGATGAACGCCAAGCTGTTTGTGGCGATGGGCGTGCCGTGGGCGGTGGACGTCATCTCCGACTTCATCATGGAGCCCCGCTGGGTGTGGTACGTGCCCGAGGCGCTGCTCTCCCTGCAGGTGAGGATCTGCAGTCGAACTCAATGAATCGTTTATTTCAGAAACCTGTCAAACGCCAAAATCTAATAGACACATTAACATAGAAATAAGTCTGAAGTTACGTAAGTTATAATGGAGGAAGTTGGTACGGGAAGAATCACTATCTATTAGGTAGCACCTTCACTAATAACTTGAGTGAAAGTGGATTTATTCGTCAATTTTCAATTCACCTATTTTTTTAAAAATTGCAAAAAGAATCTTCGAAGAATTAAATTAATTAGTTACATTTTTACGTAATGTGACGAAATATTTCTATGGCCGTACAGTATTTTATAGTACGTAAATGTAAAGGAAACACCGCTCTACAGTAGTTCCACAGACCTCGTGAACTCTCAGCCAGTGGCGGCTGGTCCTGAAGGTATCTAGGGCGGCGACCTCCTCAGAAAACCCCACTCCGGGAAAATTTGCAGAAAGTATTAAACTTTCAATAATTCGACTGGTTTAATTTGTGCATACCACTAGCGCAATTTTTGAGGACGAATTTATATTTAGGTGTCCGCTTAAGCGAAAGATAAAATGATTTGAGAAAGGATCCTAGCGTGGAGCCTGTAGAAAGGATCGCAAGCCTCTCCGTAGGTGGTGCATGCGAAGCAATAGAAGCTTGAGGAAGAGTGGTGGTGCTGTGAATTGGGTAGGGGCAGCGTGCTGCTATTAGGGTTTTATTCGGCAGTCTCCGCGCCTATTACTTGACTAAGAATACCGACCCTGACCATTTGATTTCATAAATTACTGTTTTCTTTCCTGGAACTATTTTTTTTTAATTCTTACTTCCGCGTGAGCACAAATGTATATTCCATTATCTACGTAAAAGTTGTATTGGACAAGGATTAAAATCCCGATGCATGCAAATCGGTTGCACACTACATGCTGTACTTTTTCCAGCTCAAGAAATATTTTGAAGAGGTAAAAGGTAAGAGGTTCGGGGTTATGTGCCGCCCCACTTAATTTGCAACCCACCGGCCGCCACTGACCCTGGGCGAAACAAGTGACGATTGGCACCGAGCGCCACGCCACGCAATTGCGCTTCAGCCGCCGCTTCCGCGAAAAAACAACCTCGCTCCGGCAACCGGTTGGAGCACTGGATCGTGAGTCACGATGCACAACGCCACTGAGAACATTCCAGCGGGAATGGGGGCCACGACAAAGCGAAATTACGTTAAAGATGTCTACAACGAGCGTAGCAATTTGCTGCTAGCTCACTAGAAATGTCTCGTTTAGTCATCTAAAAGAAGAAACATTTTTTTTCTATTTCACTGAACCACGAGGCGAATAGGCCGAGTGAAACTATCGTACGAACAAAATAAAATCTCTTTACAACTTGTGTCATACACTGTATTTTAGACAGCCTTGTTCACTTTCATTTTATTTTAATTCAAGTATACAAATTACTTAACGATACATTAAGCTCAATAGTAGATGATTTTAGAAAATGAGTTTGACTTAATTTTCTAAAAGTAACTTTCAGCAAGTTAATATTGTTTAAACTAATCAAATATTGTTGATTTGACTTTGAAATATACCAAATTTTGTTGATTTGACTCGCGAGATACTACGAACCTTTCTGATTAATTTGTATTTTTTTTTTTGCTTTATTTCTGGTACAAGACTTCTCAAAGAAGAAATCGCAATTGTTTCTTTCTGAAGTACATTTTGAAGAACTTAGTGAAGGTATAACTTTCAGCTAACGCGCGAATATTACAGAACATATTGAACAAGAATGAAGTAAACTTTAATGAGCCTTAACATAAAAATGTTTTAACTTGCTTTGAGATGCTTGTTGGCAGCCACAGATCTTCTTTCAATCGATTTCTCCTCCTCTTGAATACAGAGGAACCTGAGTATTATGCATTAAAAAACAAAGAAACTACTAATTTAATATTTTGACATAACGAGATTAGAACTACGAAACACCCTGAGCACAAGACGGCGAACAATACACACGAATGAAAATATCAATATTCGATTTAACTGAACATACATAAAAAAACTAGTGGTGCTAAAACAGCATCTACTTTATGACCCGTAATTTCACCCAAAATTACGCGAAATTAGATTTTTCGAAAAAGTGTACATGAGCTTATTTCAAAAACAATCTTTAATGACTAGATGTCATTACGGGGAAATGTTTATCTTCATAATTGTAGTTGCAGGAAGATTCCGTAAAACTTTTGAATTTTTTCAATTTTCGAAAAATAAGGCTTTCAACGATCATGAAACCTGCAATATTCTCTTAAACGTCCTTAACACCACCAACTAAAAAATTAATTCAAAAACGATGGAGCCATTTCTTTTAAACTTTAGAAATGTCCCAGGGGCTTTATGTAAAGCACTTCCCAAAATTGAAATATCAGTTTCAATTTCAAAAGGCCCCGAAATCAGCCAGATTGATTGAGGAATATATATTTTCGAGAAAATTGGCTCCAAGATGTAGCTGCTAACGTTATTTATGGACGGACGGACAAACGGACGACAGACAGACGACAGACAGACAACAGACAGGCAGACAGGTAGAAGAACGAACAGACGCTTTGCCGTCATACGATTTTTCGGTATCCAGGGCCCCCAAAACATGGATTCTTGTTACACCACGTGTTAGAGGAGTTTTTTATAAATTTATGAACTGGATATCATTTATCACTTTTTCGTTACCAGGTCCATTTAATAAGAGTTTTTTTGCCGAAAATTTGCCGTTTTTTTTCGCGCAGCATTGCATAACTAACTTTCTACTCCGTAGCGAGAAAGTAACATTTAATTATATAAGAATCCGTTTTCTGTACATAAAAACGCACCTATTCTCCTGAGCAGGGCGTGTTCATATTCTGAATCTAAGAGCTGGTGCGGGTGTCTTATATTGTGTCCCTTATTTAGCCGATTAATGTAACTTCCCTCGTGCGCAGGGCGTGTTCATCTTCTGCATCTTCATTCTGGTGCGGGTGTCTCGTACTTTGCCCAACCTGTACACATGTGTCTAACGCGCCTTTTCTCGTGCGCAGGGCGTGTTCATCTTCTGCATCTTCGTTCTGGTGCGGGTGTCTCAAGCTTTGCCCCACCTGTACATATGTGGCTAACACGCCTTTTCTCGTGCGCAGGGCGTGTTCATCTTCTGCATCTTCGTTCTGGTGCGGGTGTCTCATGCTTTGCCCCACCTGTACATATGTGGCTAACGCGCCTTTTCTCGTGCGCAGGGCGTGTTCATCTTCTGCATCTTCGTTCTGGTGCGGGTGTCTCGTACTTTGCCCCACCTGTACATATGTGGCTAACGCGCCTTTTCTCGTGCGCAGGGCGTGTTCATCTTCTGCATCTTCGTTCTGGTGCGGGTGTCTCGTACTTTGCCCCACCTGTACATATGTGGCTAACGCGCCTTTTCTCGTGCGCAGGGTGTGTTCATCTTCTGCATCTTCGTTCTGGTGCGGGTGTCTCATGCTTTGCCCCACCTGTACATATGTGGCTAACGCGCCTTTTCTCGTGCGCAGGGCGTGTTCATCTTCTGCATCTTCGTTCTGGTGCGGGTGTCTCGTACTTTGCCCCACCTGTACATATGTGGCTAACGCGCCTTTTCTCGTGCGCAGGGCGTGTTCATCTTCTGCATCTTCGTTCTGGTGCGGGTGTCTCGTACTTTGCCCCACCTGTACATATGTGGCTAACGCGCCTTTTCTCGTGCGCAGGGCGTGTTCATCTTCTGCATCTTCGTTCTGGTGCGGGTGTCTCGTACTTTGCCCCACCTGTACATATGTGGCTAACGCGCCTTTTCTCGTGCGCAGGGCGTGTTCATCTTCTGCATCTTCGTTCTGGTGCGGGTGTCTCGTACTTTGCCCCACCTGTACATATGTGGCTAACGCGCCTTTTCTCGTGCGCAGGGCGTGTTCATCTTCTGCATCTTCGTTCTGGTGCGGGTGTCTCGTACGTTGCCCCACCTGTACATATGTGGCTAACGCGCCTTTTCTCGTGCGCAGGGCGTGTTCATCTTCTGCATCTTCGTTCTGGTGCGGGTGTCTCGTACTTTGCCCCACCTGTACATATGTGGCTAACGCGCCTTTTCTCGTGCGCAGGGCGTGTTCATCTTCTGCATCTTCGTTCTGGTGCGGGTGTCTCGTACTTTGCCCCACCTGTACATATGTGGCTAACGCGCCTTTTCTCGTGCGCAGGGCGTGTTCATCTTCTGCATCTTCGTTCTGGTGCGGGTGTCTCATGCTTTGCCCCACCTGTACATATGTGGCTAACGCGCCTTTTCTCGTGCGCAGGGCGTGTTCATCTTCTGCATCTTCGTTCTGGTGCGGGTGTCTCGTACGTTGCCCCACCTGTACATATGTGGCTAACGCGCCTTTTCTCGTGCGCAGGGCGTGTTCATCTTCTGCATCTTCGTTCTGGTGCGGGTGTCTCGTACTTTGCCCCACCTGTACATATGTGGCTAACGCGCCTTTTCTCGTGCGCAGGGCGTGTTCATCTTCTGCATCTTCGTTCTGGTGCGGGTGTCTCGTACTTTGCCCCACCTGTACATATGTGGCTAACGCGCCTTTTCTCGTGCGCAGGGCGTGTTCATCTTCTGCATCTTCGTTCTGGTGCGGGTGTCTCATGCTTTGCCCCACCTGTACATATGTGGCTAACGCGCCTTTTCTCGTGCGCAGGGCGTGTTCATCTTCTGCATCTTCGTTCTGGTGCGGGTGTCTCGTACGTTGCCCCACCTGTACATATGTGGCTAACGCGCCTTTTCTCGTGCGCAGGGCGTGTTCATCTTCTGCATCTTCGTTCTGGTGCGGGTGTCTCGTACTTTGCCCCACCTGTACATATGTGGCTAACGCGCCTTTTCTCGTGCGCAGGGCGTGTTCATCTTCTGCATCTTCGTTCTGGTGCGGGTGTCTCAATGCTTTGACCCACCTGTACATATGTGGCTAACGCGCCTTTTCTCGTGCGCAGGGCGTGTTCATCTTCTGCATCTTCGTTCTGGTGCGGGTGTCTCGTACTTTGCCCCACCTGTACATATGTGGCTAACGCGCCTTTTCTCGTGCGCAGGGCGTGTTCATCTTCTGCATCTTCGTTCTGGTGCGGGTGTCTCATGCTTTGCCCCACCTGTACATATGTGGCTAACGCGCCTTTTCTCGTGCGCAGGGCGTGTTCATCTTCTGCATCTTCGTTCTGGTGCGGGTGTCTCATGCTTTGCCCCACCTGTACATATGTGGCTAACGCGCCTTTTCTCGTGCGCAGGGCGTGTTCATCTTCTGCATCTTCGTTCTGGTGCGGGTGTCTCGTACTTTGCCCCACCTGTACATATGTGGCTAACGCGCCTTTTCTCGTGCGCAGGGCGTGTTCATCTTCTGCATCTTCGTTCTGGTGCGGGTGTCTCATGCTTTGCCCCACCTGTACATATGTGGCTAACGCGCCTTTTCTCGTGCGCAGGGCGTGTTCATCTTCTGCATCTTCGTTCTGGTGCGGGTGTCTCGTACGTTGCCCCACCTGTACATATGTGGCTAACGCGCCTTTTCTCGTGCGCAGGGCGTGTTCATCTTCTGCATCTTCGTTCTGGTGCGGGTGTCTCGTACTTTGCCCAACCTGTACATATGTGGCTAACGCGCCTTTTCTCGTGCGCAGGGCGTGTTCATCTTCTGCATCTTCGTTCTGGTGCGGGTGTCTCGTACTTTGCCCAACCTGTACACATGTGGCTAACGCGCCTTTTCTCGTGCGCAGGGCGTGTTCATCTTCTGCATCTTCGTTCTGGTGCGGGTGTCTCGTACTTTGCCCCACCTGTACACATGTGGCTAACGCGCTTTTTCTCGTGCGCAGGGCGTGTTCATCTTCTGCATCTTCGTTCTGGTGCGGGTGTCTCGTACTTTGCCCAACCTGTACACATGTGGTTAACGCGCCTTTTCTCGTGCGCAGGGCGTGTTCATCTTCTGCATCTTCGTTCTGGTGCGGGTGTCTCGTACTTTGCCCCACCTGTACACATGTGGCTAACGCGCTTTTTCTCGTGCGCAGGGCGTGTTCATCTTCTGCATCTTCGTTCTGGTGCGGGTGTCTCGTACTTTGCCCCACCTGTACGCATGTGGCTAACGCGCCTTTTCTCGTGCGCAGGGCGTGTTCATCTTCTGCATCTTCGTTCTGGTGCGGGTGTCTCATGCTTTGCCCCACCTGTACACATGTGGCTAACGCGCCTTTTCTCGTGCGCAGGGCGTGTTCATCTTCTGAATCTCCGAGATGGTGCGGGTGTCTCAATGCTTTGACCCACCTGTACATATGTGGCTAACGCGCCTTTTCTCGTGCGCAGGGCGTGTTCATCTTCTGCATCTTCGTTCTGGTGCGGGTGTCTCATGCTTTGCCCCACCTGTACACATGTGGCTAACGCGCCTTTTCTCGTGCGCAGGGCGTGTTCATCTTCTGAATCTCCGAGATGGTGCGGGTGTCTCAATGCTTTGACCCACCTGTACATATGTGGCTAACGCGCCTTTTCTCGTGCGCAGGGCGTGTTCATCTTCTGAATCTCCGAGATGGTGCGGGTGTCTCAATGCTTTGCCCCACCTGTACACATGTGGCTAACGCGCCTTTTCTCGTGCGCAGGGCGTGTTCATCTTCTGCATCTTCGTGCTGAAGCGCAAGGTGCTGGTGCGCGTGCGCAAGCGCCTGTCCTCCCTGTGCGCGCGCTGCTGCTGCTGCTGCCCGTGCTGCGACGGCGACGGCGGCAGCTCCGACACGGAGGCGCGTGGCGCCACCACGGGCGCGTGCGCCAACAGCCTGCGCCAGCCGCTCACGCCCTCCGCCGCCGCCGCCGCGGCCGCTGCGGCCGCCGGCGCCAACGCGCGCCACGTGCACAAAAGCGCCAGCAGCTCCACGCTGTGCACCGTCACCGCCAGCGAGCTGCAGTCGCCCGGGCTGTTGAGGCTGTCGCCGTCGCCGACCCGCGCCAGGGCGGAGCGTTGAGGAGGCGTCGCCGACGGCCGTCCGGTCACGTGGGTGGCGTGAAGGGAGCCGGTTTAATACGACAGTGGGTGGAAATCTTCAAAAGGCTCTGGGTAGCCCCAGCGTGTGAGATTTTTACTCACGAATTCCCAACACGGCAGAAGAGAATGTACTGTCTAGGCTGAATGTATTGTATGGACGTTTGGCGGAAACTTCAGCCACCACGACAGAGACGCGGTTCGTCCCGGATAGCCGAGATAATAGTTCGGCCGAGGACGTCTACGCAATCACTGCAAGGAATGGTCTCGAGGGAATGGTTTGCCGGGTCGGACGTGCTTTTTACTAGGCTGTCCGGGTGACGCCGCGTCCATGGCGAAGGTGCTGATGTTTCGGTCGCCATTAATGCATTACGCCCTGAGGAAGGTCGCAGAATGGCGACCGAAACGTCGGCACCTTCGCCATGGACGCGGCGTCACCCGGACAGCCTAGTAAATACTGACTTCGGCCGCGGAAGCCTACGCTCTCATCGGACGTGTTTTGTCGTGCCGTGTGGAATCTGTGGTGTTATGAAGGGTATTTTTTACGAGGGTAGATGGAAATCTTCAAAAGACGCTGGAGAGACGTACTATCCAGCGTGTGAGATTTCTGACTCACGAATTCCCAACACAGCAGCAGAGAATGTACTGTCTAGGCTGAATGTATTGTATGGACGTTTGGTGGAAACCTCAGCCACCACGACAGAGACTCGGTTCGTTCCGGATAGCTGAGATAATACAAAGTCCGGCTGAGAAAGTCTACGCAATCACAGTAAGGAATGGTTTCGAAGATGCTCTCGAGGGAATGGTTCGCTGGGTCGGACGTGTTTTGTCGTACCGTTTTCAGTTCACATGCCAGGGGCTTCAATCTCCATATTGCTGATTTTCTACAGTAAATTTCAGTTTGTTTCGGCCGCTAAAACTTTAGATATGATGTCCATGAGACCATAACAATTACAAAAAAAAAATCAATGCATGACACGACGGACCATTCCCTGATCAGAGTACGGTGACCAATGTGGTAGCCACAATGAGGTGATTTTTTAGACGTAAAGATCATGAAGTTATCATAGATGGCAGCAGTGCTCGGATAACGGCGGGAAAGCGGATAGAGTGTCATTAAGTTGATGGAGGGACGCTTAGACAATGAGGTGTCTGGCGATGGTTCGTGATACTGAGCGAACGACAGTGAATGTGCTGCATGAGGTGATTAGTCAGACACTGCGGCAGATAGGTGACCGGTGATGATATCATTTCTCAGCTTCAACTGTGGATCCTGCACAGATTTTTGTAACTGTTGAGAGGCTGAGATAATGAGGCGGGAAGCAATGGTGGCGGTGCTCAAGGTTTAGTGGGCAGCTGGAACAAACGTGATTGCTGAGAGTGACGTGATTGCTGAGAGTGACGTGATTGCTGAGAGTGACGTGATTGCTGAGAGTGACGTGATTGCTGAGAGTGACGTGATTGCTGAGAGTGACGTGATTGCTGAGAGTGACGTGATTGCTGAGAGTGACGTGATTGCTGAGAGTGACGTGATTGCTGAGAGTGACGTGATTGCTGAGAGTGACGTGATTGCTGAGAGTGAAGTGATTGCTGAGAGTGACGTGATTGCTGAGAGTGACGTGATTGCTGAGAGTGACGTGATTGCTGAGAGTGAGGAGGCTGCTGAGATCGTGAGTTGATCAGCAATGGCGCGATAAAGGCGAAAACGAAGACAATTTGAACAAAGTGTGCCTCAAGTCTTGTAGCGACTACCGCGATCAGCAATAGCAGAGGCAGTGAACATAAGTGGGACGTATAGGTATTGTGGTGAGTTTTCGTTGGCATTTCCAGTGAAATAATTATATGCGTCGTCATTACCAACGAAATTATTTATTAAAAAAGCAGCTTTCGATGGCTTAGCCATCATCATCAGTTTTCTGCTGTATGGAAGCCACAAAAACGACTACCTTTTTAATAAATAATATTGCTGGCAATGACGAGGCATATAATTATTTCATAAGGGGGACGAACGAATCTCATATGGTTGCTGTAGGTTAGGTGATAGTTGAGACCTTGAGAAGTTTGAAGTTTTCTAGCAGTCTCCGCGAGCGACAAACACGAAAACCTTGTAACAGCTTTGGAGAAGTGTGTATGAAACCAAGAGGCGACTGAGGTGATCTCGAGTACAACGGTGCTCAGCATTATGGTGGGTAATGTGCTTGCTGAAGTGTTGTACAACGCTAGTTAAATGTCCTTTGAGAGAATCTATGATCAGCTTTCGGTGGACAAGAGGAATCGATGTGGTTGGCACGGGGTTGGCACGGGGCAAGTCCTGATTGTGCAGATCTTGATATTGTTCAAACTGGGAGGTGCTTCCTGATGTGAAGAGATAGTTCAACGCTGAGACAATTAAATGTCCTGTGAGAGTACTTATGACCGGCTTTCGGAGGACGGAAGGAATTGATGAGGTTGGTGTGAGGAGGTGATTGTTCACATCTTGGTATTGTTCACACCGGGAGGCGACTGGGGTGATCAGTGATGGAAGCAAGTGCGACAGAAATACAAACTCTAGCGAAACAATTGCTGACGCGTTGAAGCAGCAAAGTAAGTGAGGTGACCGCAGGAGTTACTCTAAGAAGGGACTACTTTAAGTGGCCGGGAAACAAATGAATGTCATGTACGTGAATTACATTGCAAAAGATAGTGATGAAGCCATTTTCAAATAAACTAACTGAAAACGAACGAACTGTCAAAAAGAGCGCATTGACGTAACTGGCAATTATATTACCAGCAATGGCCATGCATCAGCTTTCAAAGCGGACACTTCTTATAGTAATATCTCTGTATCAGTAGTTCTCGGCGCCCGGCACATTCTAAAACCATATCAATGGTGTACAATTGTCAAAATGAATGTTCAGGCATTGAGGTGTTGGGGTAGCAGTGGCATAGGTCGTCTGTAACAAAACAATATGAGCACCAGGAAACTACGGTTTAGAGAGGCGGAGCTCAACTAAGTGTGCAAAGAACGTTAGAGTTGCTGTAATGAAAATATATTGGCAATTCACAAGAAACGTTACATAAAAAATTATCATTTTGCAGGAGAACTGTTTTATCCAAAGCGTAGCCATTTATTTCGCCCCCCAAAGACTAAATATATTATTCTATACATCCGCTGTCTTGTGTTAATGAACTTTATGCTAGTAAAAATGTACTATTTTTAGAAATATTTGTTCACTTAACTAAAGAAAGACATTTTCTGATATGTAGTATATCTTTTTTTTTTTTGCTCCGACGATAAATGAACGTGATTCTTGGTGCTCATACGATTGCTGAATTGATCATGCTCTGCTGACATTTCGGCAATTTCGTTAGGACAAACAAATTGAATGCTGAAGCGAGTTATGAGTACTGAGATATCCCCACATCACAGAGTGTCTATCAGCTGACTTTCCTGTGATTGACCCCATGAGTGCCATTGCAAGATGAGTGACTAGACAGGCATCACCACTGTCTCCTCCATTTGGGAATCCGATGGAGTGAGGTCACGAGGATAGTTGATGTGATTGTAATAGCCAGAGCTCGGATTCTGATGACCCAAAAAAATATGCAAATGACCAATAAAATGACTTAAAAATAAGAGGAAAATTACCTATAAAATTACTTAAAAATAAGGGAGAAAATGCATTTTGCAAAGAAAAAATACTGAAAAATTAGTATGAAACTGTTTACTTATTCAGTGAATTTAACAAATTTAAATTAAATTTATTTATATAAAATTGCGTTCAACATAAAGTCTTTATTTTAGGAGGAAATGCAAACCTTAGCTCCGATCTTCCAACCTTCAATTTTGAAAGGTCGGGGAAGTTACCGAAGAAAAGAGTTCGAAAAACAGAGTCCTGCAGTAGTGAATTTCGTCATGAACTACAATAAAAACTTTGTTCTAGTGTCATTATAAATTTATGAAAACTAACAAACAACACGAAAACGAAACAAAATTCGTAAAAATGACAAAAAATGACAAAAAAATGACGCAAAGATAAAAAAATGACCTAAAAACTGAAAAATGACCCAATAACTATACATTTCTGTTACCTATGTGTCATGATAAACATTCATTTACAAGTTAACTCCGTCTAGAATGCACCAATGAATAGACGACTTGTCATCAGAATCCAAGCCTTGGTTATAACTAATCAGGTGATGATCGTGTCTATCAGGGAGCGCCTGACAAACACGAGTGAGCAGTGAAGGAGCAATGCAGACACTTCACTTGCTAATGCTGAGTTCCTGGCTGCCGCCAAAACCACACCCGCCATAAACCGCCCGATATGTTTCCGGCAACGCATGATAGTCGATTTAACCGCCACGTGCGGCTGTAGCAGCAATCTTCGTCCGTTGACCACCATGCGCGATTCCGCCAAGCGGATCGTTCGTATTCAATGCGACGACAACGAGGAAGTAATGGAAGAATTCATATCTCTGATGAATACTGATCATCGATCCATTCCTGAGCCTCTTTCGGACTGAGCGAGTAAAGAACAGTCGACGAGGGTCAGGTGAATCTACAAACATGAGCTCCCTTGCTAAATTTGGTACAGGTGATCTGAAGTCAGCGATTAAACGACTTCTCTTCAAGTTCTTGTACCGTTGCTAGATTCAACTCGCAAACTTGTCAGTTGTGAAACAATTTGCGGTACTAGTCCGTACGCGTGTATCTTACATTCCTGGTAGGTGGAAGTTGAGGTGAAGTGTTGAGTGGCTGCGAAACGAACTAGTCAGCTAGTGGTCTCGTAGATATGTTTCGTAGAAGATAAATTAAAGATAATTTATTATTTTTTTTACTTCATAGAATTTAAAAAAATAGACACTGTACATCTCATTGTACTACTGTATGTATTCCAAAGAAAAATAGGTATAAACTCATATAACCCCATAAGCATCATTAACCAAACCGGTTCTACGCTTTTGTTATGTGGAACTAAATATTGAAAAATAATCTACTCTGAAACGAATAATGGGATTCACATAATGAAGCAAATGAAAAACAACGAATTCTGATATGAGCATGTTTATTGTACTAGTCATTTATTGGACTACTGTGAACTAAGTATGCACTTTTTGGAGAACTTTTTGTCATCTTTTGCCAACTGAGTAGCTTTGACAGCGATACTCTGCTTAACTTCCTTTTAACCAAAGAATATACTACATTGTTGCTGGCGTGTGATAAAATATATATGCTTTAAATGTTTCAGCTAATTTGTGAGAACGTTACAGACTATTTGGACATGTGATGAAGAGTTAAGAGACATCATATCAATGAATTATTAAAATTCAAGTTGACCAGGTCAATGAACAAAGATCACCTCAGCAACAGATGAAATTTAAAGACATGTACAGATACTCTTGAGTATTTGCTTTGAAAAGCGAACAAGTTAAAGTATGTTTCCATTTAGTGGACAATTCCATAAATTTTTAATGTCCTAATTATGCATCATATATTTAACAGAGGTATCATAGATATCCGCAAAGTGCCACCCAAAGGGCAAAGCTTTCAATGTATGTTCGTATTTCTCTGTTGTAAAGAAATATTGCACAGTAGGCTGAGGAGAATATGGCACCCTCAACTGGCGATATTGCAAGCCTGAAGTAGGTTAGCAAATGCAAGTAATGAATTTGCAATCGAATTTAAAGAAAATTTTAAACGTTTAATTGTGAAATATTAATTTTTAATTTTTATTTAAAAAAATAGCTAATGGTATGCTGATTGGAAGCTACTTCAGACTAGACAACTTTCGCCTGCAGATGGTGTCGAAAGAAGTACGCATTATTTCTGTAGTTTATGTTGTGCCAATGTGTTGTAATTTCATTTTCCCAAAGAAAGAGGTCCACAACATTGTTTATTACATAACTCTTAATGTCCAAAATATATCAATGTTTATTTAAAATGAACTCTTAGATTGTCAAAGTGTGTGAAATATTGTATCTTGAGTGTATGTTTGCAAACAATATATGAAAAGGAAGAAATGAAATAATAAATTATTCCTTCATATTTTCCATTCATTGTTTCAAGATTATTGGTACGTTATTTACGTACCGTTTAAAAATATCACCTAAGCATTTACGAAGAAAACGGAGATACAACTTAATGTTAATAAGAGAGCATGCCAGTAAATAATAACTTTATTAATATTCAAAAGCCTAAAGCCCTTCGTAGTCATTGTCCAATCCTGCCTTCTATTCTTCATGTCCACCAAATTACCATTTCGTATTATTTTAAGAAAATATATGTGATGCACAAACTTAATCATCCAAGAACGATTAACCTAGCAATATCCAGTACAGTCCAGAGGGGGTTGAAACTTGCCCCAAGCCTCGTCATAATTGGGGCCACGAATTTTTACGAAATCCAAAACATAAAACTTTATTTACTTCTAATTCAAATTAACTGCTATGAATCATTTCTGTTATAAGAAGACATTGATTCTGTTTATGTACAAGAGAGATTTGAAGTAGACGCTCTCTGTATCTACTGTCCCAGACCTCTGGTTTCTTCTCAGCGCCCCTGATACTACAATGCTTGAAACTCCTCCAGGAATGTGCGATGCCTGACAATGACACCGCTCCCACGCATACGTAGTAGTCAATTTTACACTGTTGAACGCTGCTCCGCGTTCTCTCTGCATCAAAACTTACGAGAACGGATAGATACAAATTGCACGAATAGAATAAGCAGGTTTTAAGTAATATGTCCTCAACTACAGCAGCCAACCAAATTAAGATGCGAACTTCCTGGCATCTTCTGGCGAACTTGTGCAGACAGATGTCTTTAAGAGTTACCGGAAAATACTTCTTCACCCATCCAGTGTTCCCACGAACTACAATGCCGATCTGTGCAGCGAAGATGTTGGCAGAAATGAAGTGTTCGAAGAAAGGAAACTTTGACGACATTCATTGACGAAAAACAGAATTTGCGGTTTTCAATGCTCTATACCTCACTAGTACTAATTTGTATAAATTAAATTTCTTAAATTTGCGAAAGCAAGTAAAATCAGTATTAAAAAATGTGAATACGTTTAATGGATTAGTAAAAGAGCAAACGATGTGGCTTTTAATTAGACTTTTGGTAGCGAAACCTTAGCAATAATATAAGAATGAACTAAATGTGCTTGTAACTTCACATACTTATCAGGTTGCTGAAAATTACAAGAAAATAGTTTTTCGCGTTTTTTAAGGCTTGACTTCGAAGTGTGATCATGCCAATAAAACCATATCACATACCGTACTACCTCTTGCATTTTTCTCTTGGTTTAAGAAACTAAGCGGAACTCTGATAACGGACAGTACGGAATTTTATTAATACGTATTCGAGATTTAGTTGAAAACATTTTTAAAGGACAATTCTGAGATACACTGAGGATTAAGAGGCCGTCCACAAATTACGCTAAAGAGAGGGGGGTTGAGGTAGCGTTACGCTGCGTTCCTTTAGGGTATTCGATTAGTGTTACGTAACATTGATGTTTTTTTACACTTTTTAACATCACAAACTACACACACATCACACACAAGTTGAAATACTTCTTTTTTTGAATCTTACACTAAAACATAAAAATATTATCTAATTAATTTGTTTTAAAACATACAAAATTTAAAGTTATTAGAAGTTGTTACAATAAATGGAAATATTTTCCCATCAATTTTGTATTGAATCTGTAAGAATATGAAGAAAATGTTCAGAACTAATCAGCAGTATTTTGTAGAAGGCAATTAAATTGGCGCAGAAGATTGTCGCCCATGCGCCATCCACACAGGCGGGCGACGTGTGCGCGGCTTGTGACCAGAAATTTTCTCTCCTGTGCCTCCTCCCTTGACGTACAATTTCCCCCAATCTTACTGTTAGATGCAGTCAGCATCGACAACTAATTCCGACTAATTATCATACCTTTTAATAGGCACAAATAATACATTTTTTACTGAGTTATAATTTATTTGCACTTCTTACATTTACAGGGGGGTGCTGTCGTAAGCGTTACGTAATTATTTAGGGGGGGGGGGTCAACCGCGCGTTACAGGGGGCAGAGGGGGGTATTCGAAATACTCCAAATTTGCGTTACGTAATTTATGGAGGGTCCCTAAGAAAAATATTTAGAAAAGGCGAATAGCGGTCAGCGGCAAATAAAATCGGTAGAGCAAGGCGGTGTAAATTAGATATGATTTACCTTTCATTTGTAAAATGCGAATTAGGGAATAAATCACACGTTGATTGAGACCGTAGTGCCTTTGAGCACTTTTCATTAGTACTAACGACTTTTCACATCACATGAGAATCTACTTGCAATCGTTTGACTTATGTTTTTTAGAAAGAATGGTTATAGGTACAATAGGTCAAAGAAACAGCACTTTCTCCAACCCTACAACGATGTTTATACAAAAAATTAATCGAAGTTACCAAAAGATATATAATCACATTATTCATAATAAAAATTAAATATTTACGACTCTGCGTCATAATTGGCTATGTATATGTTTTCTATTCAGTAGCCCTCGTTTAACCAGTCGCCAAGTGACCAAGAACAGAGTGATTATAATGACATCGCTATAAAGGTAGGTAAAATCTCAATACCCAATTAGATTTTTTTTAAAGTAATGTCTCCTAATGGGATTAATATTTAATATAATTTACATTTACGTCGTCCTAATGTTTTAGTGAATTAAAACAAGAGACCAAAATTCATAAACATATACCTTAAGGGAAATTAGAGCGTGAAACATTTATTTTCTTGAATACATAGTCTCTTTGAAGCTTGAAGTATTCCATGGAGAAAATTTCCTGTAGTCATTGCATTTATCACGGCTCCTGGGAAACCAATCAGGTAGCTCATCACTACTAAAAAATACATACTCTTAGGAAGTTGTAACTCATTTCACTTCCATTAATTATCAAAACAGTTACTATTATAACTAGGGTAAACAAATTAACGTCTAAATATTGAACAGACCTCACTGATCAACCGAAACGAGACGCACCCACGTTTTCTGTATCATGACACCCTCACTTGATTAGGGTTTCTGGGTGCGACAACGGCTAAGCTCATTAATCCCGAGAGTGTAGTGCATGCTTTATCGCAGGCGGTGGCGGTGATATATCCTCCCTGCGTGGCGATATCCGGCACCGACCTATATGTGGACTTGCGGGGTTTTCCCTAACCAGATATCTCCCAGCAACGGGGCACCGCCCCAGCCAGGACAAGCTCTAGGCTCCCGATTGGTCTCCCGACATGTGTGGTACTGTAGTACGTGTAAGTGTGTGTAAGGGGTGAGGATAGGAAAAGGAAGGGGAAGGAAAGATCGCACCCGGTCCGTGACCTGTTTGCTAGGGTACTGCTTCGGCATTCGCCGGGTGTTGATCGGAGAAACTACGGAAAACTACCGCTCAGAGCAGCCGGCCTCTACAATTCCTCCCCAAACAGCGGCAGAATTCGACCAAGCTATCTAGCTAGCTGCAGCGACGTCAATTGATGCCCTGTGCCACCTCAGCCGGTCTGCCGCCTACAAAGCTTCTTCAGCGCACCGGAAATAACTTCTATCCATCGTCGCCCGTTGTGATCGCAAACGCGTTCGCAGAAGCCCGTGTGAGTAAGTGGCTGCATTCGTTCACGCCAACCTTCCAGCGCTGTAAGTACCTATGAATGAGCCTTCGTAGAAAAAAAACGTTCAATTAATGATCTGCCTTCTAGAGAATCGTCTTGCATGACGTGCAATGATATTTAACATGCGAGTCTCACAAGAAGCCTTCTGTACTCACAGCTGCTCATAGTAGGTACGAGTGTATTGAGCACATTATATTCCAGTGGCCGCTCGTTAAAAAAATATTAAAGATTCAATTATTAATTTTACTCGTTCAGAGTTGCCAACTTCGTTTTTTTCACCTACCTCTCAAGCGACGAAAAATATTCTCACTCAGTTTTCAGACGTGAAGTTGTGCCATCGCTGTATGGCATGGCAGCACTTTGCTTGGGGGCACAATTTGCACAAACCCACATATTTTTTTAATACTTACAGTACCTGTAAGGTCACACAATGAGCTAGTTTTTCCTACGCACCTTTAGGATGTTCTGGAATAAGTAGCTGTTATGGAACGACTCGCCAACCATACATTAGGAATATAAAATGGTCTTGAATACGATGAATTGAAAAAGTATCAATCCGTTAGTTAAGCTCTGTTAAGTATTGAGAATTAAAATGCGTGAACAGTTTTCCAATGTCTACCATTACTTACACATCTTTGTTCTCACGTGGTACAGAATACAGTACAACGGGTTACTTTGTCCCAAACTTGCTGGTGACTATATTGAGGCTAGTATTGATCACTACTGGTAATGCAATGTACAATCAGAGGTTCCATACGTAATCTATACTTCTACAAGTAATCAGTTTGAAGCGCGCATGCATTCCATATTTTTGACTGACTTGACTTTTATTCGTTTATGACAATGCAATACCGTCGGACCAAATCCCAAATCCAACTCCCAATCTCCGTCCCTGTACGAGGGAGAGGGGTCCCAACACACCAGAAGACAACCCGACAAACGAAATATGGACAAAGAGTCTCATTAGAGACAGGCGGACCACAAAAATACACCCTAGATTCGGTTCTGTTCTGTCGGACCAAAGTCCCGTTTTATAAAACCTATACACCTATTGGATCTGATTTTTCCTCTTCAGCCAATATACTCTTAAGAAAGTGAATTAGGGACTCAAGCAATTTCCAGATTATTTCTACTAAACAAAACGAAATGTATAAACCATTTTCCAGCCATATTCAATATTTTCATGATTGGGTGTGCCATCTAAATTACTTCGACATTGGTTACTTTGTTCGAAACAATTTCATTAAGCACTGCCCACCCGTGTTCTTAAAGGTGACAGGAACAAAAGTATTCTACCGACGAGAACAAGCTCTTAGCCACTCGGACTCAACTGTGAACCTAGGGTCGTCACAACCGGACGATTGCAGAGGTCATTCCAGTAGATAGCGATGAAAAATAACACAGTGCAACTGCTCAATAATAAGTTTTGGGTGAAATAAGTGTCTATTATTTAGAAGTGCCCAGTTAAGAAAAGTCCTCGTTCTCGTCCATAAAACGGTTGATGATCTCTGCTGTAAAAAGTTTTAAAACGAAACGAACAAATTGTAAAAGCGTTGTAATGTAACGAAAAAAATTGTAAATATTATTAAACATTCTTGTTCGTCACTCCCAATTAACATTGCAAAATTCTTTGGCCTTTCATATGACGAATAGATTCTTGAATAAAATATTGCAGTTAAAAACTATTTATTTCATATAAAAATTGCGACGATTAGACGCTAAATTTGCTCCATTCTTCCTCATCTTGCTCTTTCTCTTTCTTCTCTTCTTCTTCTTCTTCTTCTTCTTCTTCTTCTTCTTCTTCTTCTTCTTCTTCTTCTTCTTCTTATTATTATTATTATTATTATTATTATTATTATTATTATTATTATTATTATTATTCATTTCGTTTAATTAACTAAATATGGTCATTAATTCCATGAAAATCGTTAATATCTCTGTTAATAGCATCCGTGCAATTAAAACTCTATCTACCAAAAACAATTCAGAAAAGAAGCCAAATCAGCTTAATTCAGAAACTATAACATAGACGTAGCCAAGGTATTTCCAGTCGGCCATGAAACATGAACAAAAATATACATCACAGATACGTACCTACAACAATTACATTTAAACAACGAATGAATAAAACTAAATTGAGGATGTTAACGTTAAGCTCTAGCTGATTTATGGAGCAACAAATACTTAACGTGAATAAATTAAATGTTTTACATGTAAAAACATTAAGTTACAGGATTACAAATGTTCAAAATGCAAACGTCTACCAGTTCTAAAAAAATACGCTATAGCAAAACTATGTCACATGTGACAAGTCCCTCCCTCCCATATTTATTCTTGAATTCTCTCTCACTTTACTTTTCGTGGGAAGTAATGTCATCGTGACAATGTCAGCTTTTTCTAATGTTTTATCTCAAATATATTTAGTGCCTTCTATTTGCAAAAATTTCGTACAAACACGATGCAAGGTCCACTAAAACAGATCTTAACGTTTACTTACGACGCAATACGTCATCAAATGTATGCCTCGGATGGCATATTTGTGCTTGAATTTCTCAAAATTTAAATTATTCTTAAATGGAAATGAAAAAATATTCAACCTAACATGAGTATAAAGAGGTATAATCGCATTCGTGGCATATAAGAAAACTCGCTATCGTCGCTAGTTTTTTTTACCAAATCACTCATGCCAGTATGCCCTTCTTTATAAACTCGTTTCGTTAATTAGTATATTATTAGGATTTTATAACTATCACTCATTGTACTTCTGCAGTTTTTTAATACATTTTCCTGTTGCTTTCTTTTGCCTATTTTACCTTTTGATGTCTACTTTGGGCATTTTGCCGCCTTGTTTCTTTTCCGTTATTATTTTGCTTTTTTCTTCACTGTCACCGATTTATACCAAGATGGAAATATACCTGAAAAGCGTGGACAATACGAAAGCACGGTCGTGTATTTTTTTTTTCTATGGAAGGCTCTAGGATCAGGTAGTGTTAAAACATAAGTGAAAAAGAAAGATGATACCAGGCAAGATGTTTCATTTCTTTCCCTGATGCCGTCAGGCTTTGTTCGCTCACGAGAAATCCCGTCCTATTTTTGAATGTCGCCTCCTACACCTTCAAGAACAGAGCTTTGGATAAACGACACACCTATCTCAGTGCTGGCGATTACACATTGCGAAGAAAGAAAAATATAATTTCCTTTTCACTGATGCCATTTCAAGATTCGAAAGAAAGTCTACAATAGCATTCCGACGAGTCAGCATACTGAATAAAACAAATTCATAGTCATCAAACCGGGTGTTCTTGTGAAATCAAGATGGCAAAGAAAATATCGTTTTCACACGCAAGTGCTAACGCATATATTAGAGAAACGTGAATCGTTTCAATTGTTTATTTTTTTACAATAATTCCTTTTAAATGTTGTTTTTTCATTGTTTACACGCCCTTTTGCACTCCTACTAAATATAATATTAATAAATGCCTTTTACATGCCTATTTTTCGGTCAAATAAATGTCTCAACTTCCGAGCTCTGCTTATTAGTAACTTATAATATTGTAATACACTCCACAAAACTTACCTCACCTTAACACGTAATTCCAGTTATTGACCTTCTCAAGCCAATGCTTTGGGCAGCGCTCCGTTTGTTTTGCACATTTAAGAAAATTCTCTAAAAAAGTCGCGATAACTATTTATATTTCGAAAAAAAACCTTACATGAAATTATGTCACTATTTAAATGTGAGGAGTAGATTATATTACGATAAATTTCCAGCTTCTGTGAAGTCCGTTCTGGACATCGGTGTCACAGCCGGAAGGGGGAGGCGGGAGATACGGCCCCCCCTCCCTCAATATTTTTTGGTGTATTAGCCGGACTCTCCGCTAAGCGAAAATATGGACTTATCTATTAATTTCCACCACCACCCTCCCCAATTATTAGTTGCTGGTGACATCCCCTCTGTTCTGGGCGTGTATATGTCTTTTTTAATCTCTCACAAGATTTTTTTCGTAGATTTAATTAATTTGGAGTAATCATTATTTTGGAGTAAGATCTTCACTCAAACATTGTACACTATTTTTCACCATACATATCATAGACATCAATATAACATCAATACATCAATTATGTATAATTTCATAGGATATTATGGATAATAAATTATGCTTACGTCGTTCTAGAAGATACTTAAAATAATTGGTCATAATTTCACAAAGCTACCAATTTCACCAGTTATATATAAATTTTAGAGTTAACTTACCAACCGTCAGCAGCCAGCATATTTTAGGTCATTCTGACACATTTTAACCACCACAAGAACACATTATTTTATTCTTCATAAATCATCATTATCAACACCCGCTGTTTTGGTAGTATAATGAATTTCCTGACTTTAGTAGATTCTGCCTAATTCATCCTCTGAAAAAAGCATATAAAACTATTTTGAAGAAAAATCCCATTCAATTTTCTGAAAACAAACAAATTAAAAACAATACAGATATTTCATCCTTAATTTAATTTACATGTTTAAAATATCATCAGATGGATGTGTTATAAAACTTGCAACACAAAATTAATTTCTAATTGCAACAAGCATTAATATTTCAAAGCAATGTCGGCTTTCACTGATGTCAAAATGGTAGGTGTAGTTTGTACTGATGGTCAAGTTTCCTTAGAATGGAATGATAGCACAGAAAACCACAAACATTGTTATTAAACTTATTATTACTGTAAATGCACCACATTTTTTCAGAAAATTTCAATTTTAGCAATTTTTTTAAACATGAACTTTAACTACTGAATTTTATGGTTTATATAAAATACAATAAATACCCAAAGACTTTCTTTGAAAGTGTTTCTTAGTACGTTAGATATAACTGGCCTGAATTGATGCACCAATCTAAAGAAAACAATATGATACTCTCTTGCACTGAAGAACTGGATTAAGCAAATACTTTTTGGTAGTGGTTTAATTTTCATATATTTCCTAAATTAAATGCAAGAAAAATGTTTTATTCTATGGTCAAGATGTGATGCATGGGGGGTGACAGCAGGTGACGGCAACCCCAACATGTGCATCTGGGGGTGGACTTTTAGGGAGCCCTGTGGAATCAATATTTAAGATTGTCAAAATACATAGGATGACAAAGTTGGAGTGGGGTCAAAAGTTTGTTAAGGAGCCCATAAAATCTATGAGTTCTTCTGAGCTTATATTCTTCCAAATGTACTATTGCAATCAAGCCATAGGTAACTGTGTGTATAATTCTCTGCTCATAAGATTTTTGTTCATACATTCCATTAGTTTGTTAAAAATACAGTTAATTAGCTTGGAGTTGGTTGCATAAAAAAAAATGAGAACATTTTCTCACATGTATTTACGAAGGAAGGACAAATTAAGGACTAAAAATAATCATGTTGAGGGGATGAAAAACAAATTGTGTGCCTCAAAACAAGAGTGTGACTTCTGGATATTTCAAGAGCTCATAATAAAATCCAAATGTAATAGCAAAATAACTTTACACACATAGAAAGCAATGTTTTCCTGTCAGTTGCTTGCCTCCTTTCCAGTCAGTAGTTTAACAGCCAAGGTAATAACAGGTTTTTGTAATCTGGTTAATTTTCAACCATTCTTCTATCATAATTTCTTCCAGCTGGTTTAGTGAATGAATATTTATTTCTGATAATTTTACTCTGACCCAATAAAACAAAAGTGTTTTTAATCCGGCACCAGGAACATTAATGCATAATAAATTCAATTCTTATATGAGATTTCCATTGAATAATTTACAATGTTCATAATATATTACTGAATAAGCTTATCATTCTCATGCCATCTATTGTTCCATTCTTATTGAATCGAATGTCTTAGTTGCTAAACTGGATCTTCTCTAGATCACATATACAGGAAACAGTTGAGGTGTCCAGTGGGGGAGCTAACCCACAAAATTCAAAACATCAATTTATTGACATGGGTTTGATTGAAATTGGAGGGGTATATCAATCATTATTGCCTTGCGTGACAAACTCTCCCATTGTATATAGAATTGAAAACATTCATAAATCAATATTTTGAATTCTTTGGATTAGCTCCATCTCTCACTGGATGCCTCAATATATTATATTTCATTTTTAGCAACGCTTTCTTCTTCACCATGGTTTCTTTTTCCTATGAGTTTTTTTTCTTTCTCATGTTTCTAGGAAATAATAGTCTCTATCAACTGTTGATGTATTAGCAGGTAGTTGTTTCTTAATTAATTTTATTTTATAATTATTATTTGAATCTCCTGGACTCGCTGATTTTATGAAAATAATTGTTGCTTGCAGTTTCTTGTCCTAATGTGAACTTGATATTTTTTAATCTCTCAATGAGCAGACAATTAACTGAAATTGGAAGATTCATGTTGACACTTTTTTTGCTACAATGGACATTATAGTATGTCAACAATTTAATGGATTTTCTAAAATATACACTTATAGAATACACTAAAACGTGCCTAACCACACTTAGACAGTGTTTTTAAACCCACATCCACACAAATTATGCATATGAGACCACAGCAATTGTATCATGAGCTGAAGTGTGTGTCTGTAAGACTCACAATAACAGAGGTGAACTTTCCAAAATGGTAGCAGTAGAGGGTTAAACGAGATATGATTGGTGCACACAACCTACACTGTCATTTTCAAGTTTGAATATTTTTCTTCTTTTGATACAGCTTCCAAAAAATACATCATCTTTATTGACCTCTTACTTTTCTATCACATCAAGATTGACGGCAAACACAAAGCAAAAGGAGGACTCTTTGAAGGCAAGTATGAAATGGAAGGTACCAACAAAGAAAAATATTTTGAATGTAGTACATTGTATTCCATGTATTATTAACAAACACTGAAAGTATATCATGATCAGTAAATTTATCATTCATTTCTGCTGTTGTTCACAATTCAAAATTCACAAGGCATTTTTCCTAATACTTTCATTATCATATAGCTTGACCAAAACATATGATGTAATGAACTGGAAATGGTAATTGGTGCGTTTCTGAGGCCTTGTCTATGCAACAGAGTATGGTTCAGAAATTTATTCTTTTACACAGTTCTCCGATTTCATTCAGTCAAGGCAAGAGAAGGATGTGTTTGATCAAGATTATGATTCATCAACAGTAATTTGAGATTGATCACATAATGATATAAATTAACTGCAATTGAATAAAAAGATCACAAAATATGTGATTAATAATTAGATAACAAGTTAACACTACAAATCACCAGATTCTTTGTATCTGTAAAGAGATCTTCATTAATTTTAAGGAGGAACTAAGAACCAGTCTTTATAACAAACTTACCTTTTCCATGTGTATTTCCCTGCAAAATGGATCAGTGACAAAGGGAGAGTTCGTCATGCAAGGCAATAATGATTGATATACCTCTCCAATTTCAATTGAATATAAAAGTGTATTTCAGTAGTTTGTAAATGTTTTAATTGAAAATGAAAGTATGTTTATTATGTACATTAATATTACTTATTACTTAAAATATTTAGGTGGTTACAAGAAATATTAATGACTGATGTACTTCAACAATAACATTTTTATATTAAGTTGCTCTGTTTCTATTATTTATTCAAATAACTTTTCTTTAAATAAATGGATAAAATTATGTAATTTTTAAGAAAAGTTATCAAATTATGTAATATCATTGAACATTTGAAGTTGGAGCCACCTCGACGTCCTGCCCCACTGGTTCTTGCATAATGATGCTACTGTAATGGAATTAGGTACTAAGCAAAAATTGAAAAAAGCAAGTCATGTGATGCATTTGAATTACTGATTTAGTTGAACAACATAAGATGATTATTTGTATATTTATGGAACAACACAAGATGATGAATGGTATATGTAAGTCTGTTTGGATCGATTATTACTATGTACTTCTTAGAAATGCTTTGAATTATATGGTATTTAGCTTTTTTAGTGCGATTGCACTGCTACTAGATCATATGATCTAATTCAATAAAAAAAAAAGTTAATAATGTTTGCCTTCCCAAGACTTCAAACAAAAAGAAAGCTATTGTGCTGTAAATTGTGTGAACATTGACAACAATGTGAATTTCAAATACAATAAGCTTATTTGCCCAGTTCATTAAAAGAATTCTCCAAGCACTTAAAATTGTAAAATGTTACAAACAAAATTATTTTTCTTATATATCTCTCGTTAAATTTGAAACCCATTCATAGTGGATAATTGGGATTGAACTTTCATCTGTCCAACCAACATACATGAAGAAACTTATATTCTTTGCCTATTACTAATACCAGCAAAATTTTAATTTTTAATCCACAAGAATCTTTAGACGCATCACAAAATTAATTTCTAGTAATAAATTCTCAACTATGTTTAAAATAGTAAAAAGAAAGATATAACAGGATATAAATTTTGTTATGAGGAACTGGGAAATTGAAACACATGGTGAACCATTGTCATGTCATACAGTGTACTGTTCTTACAAAAGTTATATTGTAAATTATTAATTTCTGCTGCGTAAAGAGTTTATATGTACATTTTATGGTGGATATTAATTTTCCTGCAGAAAAGGGAATGGAAATAATAAAAGGGAGCCAAACATGGACAATTTTAATCCACAATAAACTCTTTCTTCCCTACCTTGAATACAAAACAGTCAACTCTGAATGTAATGAACTTTTAGTTATAGTTAAACAAAGGCACTGGTCCTATTCATATACAATACACATAAACACTAGAGGATTCAAATGTAGTGAACTCTCCACATCGGCAGTAAAAAACGCAGGAAACACAACTTCCAAGGAAAAACATAATTCGCTTCAGAATTGAAAATTCCACAGTTTGCAGGTGGAGGATCTCGAGTTAGTTTTGTAAGTTTTTGTATTGACTGCAAGGAACTGATGGAATGCACCATTGACAGAGCCATTTCAGCCTGTCTATGGCACTTCTACCAAGAGTGCGAAGAATTAAACACACAGACCGCATGACAAAATTAGTGAAATCTCAGCTGGCTTCGATGCAGCTGCACTTGGACTTCATAACTGTGAAAGAAAAATATAACTAAAAGATGAAGTATTCCAACAGGACAAGTCATTCAAAGGTATCGAAGACTACTAAAATATTTTGTGTGGACACTGTAGTTACGTTCCGAGTATTGAGAAAAAATGGAATCTGGAGGAGGATATGCCAAAAGAATTAATAAAAAATAGTACCCAGCAAACAGTAATAAAAAACATTATTCTAATGGGAGATAAATGTAAAGAAAATTCAAATTCACAGTGTTTGATATTGTACTGAACTTCTGTAACATCAAAATCAATCACTGAAGTGTAACTAGTTTAATTTTCCATTAGAAGACATAGGCAGTAACCAAAAACTGTAGTTTCAAGAGGTTCAGTATAATTGGAGTTGACTTAGTTTCCTTCTTCTCATAATGAATTACGAACTTATCTGCCATAATTAAAAATATATTATAGTCTTTGCAATGCAGACTCCTTGACAAGGTTCACATGAATTCCATCCAATTTAGCAGATCTAGGAGGCAGTAGTGTAATAAAATGAATGCAGACCCACTTGCAAAACTTCTGTCCGGGCCCCCCTTCATAATAGTGTACAGCAAATTTTTCAAGAAGTGTTAGTTCCTTACACAATAAAAATATTCTTTAACAAATTCGTATTCATCTGTCCGTGATTACTACATAAGAAATTAATCTGTCCATGACTACTAACAGATTGTAATGATTTAGAAACGGGGTTACATAAGCTACGGAAAGAATCGTTCTGGAAGACGCCATTTCTAACTTTTTTTGAAAAAAATTATCGCAAAGGATTAAGTAATTAATATTTCTTATAATCGCAAAACCTTTAGCCTAAAAATAGGTACTCTTCCACCTGTGCCCACCTGCATTGCTGGCGATTTGGCCCCAACATTACGCCACTGTTAGGGGGTAAGGCATGTCCCCCTGTATTATAAACTTTTTGAATACACATTTTCACAAGCAAACAATAGTACTATTTAGAAAATATTTATGGAAAGGGGTTAAAACGGATAGTCCCCCCCACCTATCCTTATCTCTCAAAATACCATTCGTATCTTCTGGATGCACTATTCAGTGTTCCCTAAATCTCATGTAAGTTGACTTGTGTGTCTGAAAAATAATTTGTAGGTAGGAAGCTCTATGAAGTTATCAAAAAATTTATTCTTTTGTTGTAACTTTTCTGGTTGTTTTAAGTCAATGTTCAATGTTAAAAATCAATTATTTACTGTTAGAAGCTGACCTTTCAAATCCTTTCTTCAGAAGTTTAGTAGTATTCAAATTGTATTCTTTGGTTTACATTTCCCTAGATTCTCCAAATATAAAAAAAAATAATAATAATATGTTTGTTACATTAATAATGTCATCTAGACAAATTCACATTGTGGAATAATTTTATGTTAAAAAATTCCCAGTATTATTTAATTTTTTAAAATGTCTTCAGGAAATTCCTGCAATAGAAAACATTTAATCATAGATGAGACCTATTCAATATTTTAACTCTCTTAACTACAAAATGTAAACAAGTTTCCACAACCAAGTTTCTCAGAACTTCACTGTAAGGTCAAAATTAAAGACTACAAAATAAGGTTTACTGAAATTTATTAACTGTTTCATACACAACCACACAATCACAGGAACACCAATTGTACTACATGAATATACATTTGCTTCACTGGATTTAGAAACCATTGGCATAGTTGTATGGATGCATAGTTCAATTTGCATGAAAATACAGATATCTTTTTTTTAATTTAATCCATTTCTAAATTAAACTCCACATTTCAATGGAGATTAATTCAGAGTACATGAAATATTGAAAAGCAGGCAGAAACAGTACTAATAAACTATTTTCAGCAATTAGCAACATGCTATGAAAATTTATATAATTCATACACATCCACACAAATGTGATTTACTTCAATAAATAACAGAAGTATTTTTAAACATATCAGATGTTGGGCACAGATTACCACAAAGGATTATGGTTTCTACACAACACCCAGAAACCTTCCACAAATGTAAAATCCTACTCAAATAAATTTCAAAATATAAATAAAAGCAAATTAATTTAATTCCCAGTTTGTGTGTTACTACTTTTTAATGTATTCAATACAATAAAAAAGGGTGTTTTCGAGCATCAGATCTTTTCAAAACCATTCTGCCAATTTCTTAAATATTTATGAAAACATTAAAAGATTTATCTAAAGCAGTTCCACACTTACTACCATTGTAATTCATTACAAGTAACAGATAATTACTTGTATAAGGAGTCCTTTAGTAAAATGTGGCTGTTAACAGCTTTCATTGCAATTGTTTATACACAGGTCAAAAGCACAGTGTAATTCCACTGTGGTCAAAAGTAATCATTTCAGAAGGCACAGAATGACAGTCACACTTTCTCATGAGAGTTAAACAATTGGCACACTTTTGATAAGAGTATTGCAAATGAGGACCTATATACAGTGAACTTTATATTTACAATATACAAATAAAATACAATGGATTTCTTACAACTGGAGTAGGTAGTTATACACCATTTTTATCAGTCCAGGACTGGTGCAAGATTCCACCAACAATTACAAAGATTCTAACAACAATTACAAGAAAAATCATGCAATCATTACGAAAAGCTGTGACAACACTTGTATTTTGTCTAAGATTCTTTACAAGGCATCACTGTTTCCAACAATAATTGATACTTGAAGACAACCTGCTAATGACCTATCAACAGAGTATTGGTAATGTGTTAAAAGCAAATTTACAACAATAAATAACAATTCTTATCTCAAAATTGTTACAGAACTATCACAATCTTAACTACTCAGAAATTTACAAGACATTCACACCTTCATTCCAACCAATTTACATTCTTCATTCCTCAACACCCATTTAGAAATACAAACAATTAATACATACACATAGAAGTTTGGATAAATACATAATTTATCCTCACAATTAACAATTAAAAACTTTTCCAATGTTATTTTCCACATAAATAAAAATTAAACTTTGAGACAATCAACTGACATCACTGATTATTGTGATGGCACGTTTCAATTATTAAAATGCAGGATCATCAGCACGACATTGCATTCACTGCTTTACTGATCAGTGTCATAACTCCACTGGTTGAAGCTCAATGTCTTAATTATAGACAAAGATAAGAACAGTCCACAAGTTTACCTTGGCATTAAGGTTATGTAGCAACCCCATCACCATCTTCTTCCTCATCAATAATGGTGATATCGCGCAAGGAAGGTCGTGCACTGCGACGCCAGCCTTCAACAACAGGCGCCATCGATGTCTTCTTTAAGAGTCGAGGACCCAATATTGTCATGAGAATGGCCCCAACAGGGGCGGTTATCATGATGGACAATACGCAAACAACAAGTACCTTCTCTGCGTAACCTGTTTTCTGTTCATTGTTCTCTGGCCGCACAAGATCCAAAGCAACAGGGCCAAGAGCAGCCTGACAGAAGAAAATGAAACAATTAGAATATGTTTACCTTCTGGAGATGCATACAATTATCTGGGAAATTAATTGGGAAAAAAGCACTTCAATACCCTATTGAAAATTTCATGAAGTGAAGTTTCACAACATTGACTTCTGGACACATTCCCTTCAAAACTGTTTATTATCATGTTGCCTAGCTAACATTTGAGGTAGTACTTGGATTTACTTTTTCAGGAAATCAAGTACAATATCCAAAACATTGCCAAAATAGATGGTTTAGCTATTAATTCTCTGATAAATCATTTTTTTATTGGCAAAAAAATAACTTTCAATAAAAATTGTTTGCAATCTCTTGATATATCCAAGCTGGGGTAAAGGGATATGAGCCACTTTTTTGTAGTAGCCAAAATTGAACTATGTGGCTCAGGAAGCTGAACATGACAAGCTTACTTCTTAAACGCAGTACGTTTAAATGTAATATTTTTGAAATATTCATTGTTTTACAATTACAAGGATTACACTTTTTATTCTCACTTTTCCACTCACTCATCTTTAAGACTTTACTCTTATGTACCCACACATTACTGACATTATCCTAGTGAATTTATGCTCTGCAAATCCCAGTGAAGAAAAATGTAATAATCCTTTTCAGGCACATTAGGGAGTAGTAAACTGTGACACGTTTAGAAGAGTAAACTTTCCTTTAAGAAGTGACACCTGATGGAGGCTTCCAAAAGAGAAAGGAAGGAAGGACTTTCAAAGCGATACATTTCAATAAATGGGTGAAGGGACAAAAGTCTCAAAATTCTACGATAAGTATTTGACAACTTTCATTTAACAAATTGGTTTTGACTGATAATTACCAATACATCTCAAATATTTTGTGACCATCACACGCGCGCGCACACACACACACACACCAAAGTCCAATGAAACCTGGATAAATTGTTTTTTGAAAAGGCAATCTAGCAAAATATTTTATCATTTATGTTAAATGGAAAAACATCACTGCTATCTACATACAAAAGAGATCCGGTAGCCAACGTTGTCAGTTGTTTTGTTGTAGTAAAGAGTTTCCATTCACTTAAAACTTTACACTCCATTTTCACATATTGAGAAGTAGCATGTTCCTCTTGGTAACAAATAGTTTCATAAATTTCTTGTTAGGGGATATATGAAATTATTAGGCTTTAAATTCCTGTGCTTAGGAGGTATATATGAAAATAAAAAATGATAATGTAACAATACCACCTTGCAGTTAAATCTCTTCAAGAATCCAGTTATTCTGAAAGGATTCAGGGAGATGTTGAGATAAAAGTTGGGAGATGTTAAGATACAAGGTCTGATAGAGTTAACTTCTGTTTTTTCATATTACAACAACATATCTATACTCCAATTAAAATGTAGAGTGAATTGACCGCAATCAGGAGCTTCTTCACAATTCAATTTTTGATATTGTATCCCAGCTGACCAAACATAAATTAGCGCTAAGTTTTAATCTCAGTATAGGTTAGCAGTTTTCTAATACATTTATGAATATTTAAAATAGGATTGTTAACAGATCAAAACAAAATTACATTACTGTAATTTAATTATACTTACATGTTTTACTAATAGGAGTATTGATCACACCCCTTGTTAACTATGACAATAGATGCCAGTTCACTGCAATTGCTGATCCTTAATCTCTTGTGTCTACCTTAGTTTAAAGGCAATCACAATTCTTTGCTCACTGTATATCAACGGAATACTTCCCAAATAAAGAGGTGCTCAATTTTCATCTTGCTGGCTGTGCTTAAAGTGAAGCATGTCTCAAAACGTATGATTAGATACTATAATCTCTAAAAATGCCTTTCTGATTCCTTGCTATTTAAAATGGAACAGAATTTTTTTAACTTCACAATGTCATTCATTTAAACATCAAGGCACAAAGCTTCACGTAGATAGTTTATTGAACATTAGCTGATACAGCCATTATAACATTATCAATATTTCCTAAATTTCCAACTGGATATATAGATTCTACAATAGTTGAACATTTGTACAATAAAAGCTATGGTGAGGAAGCCAGCAATAATAATGGCTAAAAGTACAATTTTGCCATCAGCTATTTTCTTCGTATCCTTCAGTCTTCATGTCATTTATTCCGAGCTCTTCATTGTGTTCAAATGTGCGTTCATATGGGGTAATTTTTAAACCTGCATCAGGTTCATCATCCTGCAAACTTTGCACGTAACTGTTACCAGCAGGGTCATCCAATACTAGTGTTACAGATCGTTCACATGCCAATACACTATCAAGCTCTAGTAAAAACTTTTGCAACCGTACTTTCGTATCATCATTGGTGCTGTCACGAAACATGCCACCTTGCTCTGCTAATTGGTCTTTCATCGCTATCAATAATCCTTCAACAGTGGTGAAACGACCTCCCAGTGCATATGAACCGACCTCAAGATCTAATTCTGGAATAAGCACAGTGCACGTTTCAGATTTCAGCAAATCACGACTGAAGTCGTCTTTAGAGTCAATTTTAACTTCAATACGTATACCATTAGGCTCTATTCCACCCCCTGATTTAACTTCATTGGTACGATACCCACAACTCTCACATAATGTAGCCATTATTACAACCTCCTTGAAATGAGGAATGTTTGTGAGCTTCATGTTTGTTTCACATGGTGAGCCACAGTCTGGACAGTTAGAAGGTAAGTGCAACACTTCACCTTCAAAATCTTGTAACGTAAACTTGCCCTCTGGAAGCGGTTGAAGGATACCTCTGCTCTCAGTCTTGGGAACACCTTTCTCGTCTGACACAGTCCCTTCAATTTCTTCAGGTGTGAACACACCTAATATATGATTTTGTTCTACAGTTCGGACAAAGTGAGTTATTTCAGTCTCTGAGTCTTTTTGTGGAGCTTTAGGGTTTTCAATGAAACTGTTACCACTTATATCTTCAAGAATCATAGTAAAATTAGAGTGTGGACTTTTTAAAGACTTTAGTTTCTCAATAAACTGATCAATTAAAACTGCATAACTTGGATCAGCTTTTCTGCGTTCATCTTGATCCTGTTCCAAACTGTTAATAGCACGATCCAATACTCCTTCTACCGTTGTTACCTCCCCTTTTTGCGACTGAGATGGTATTTCAAAGTCAAGTTCCGGTATTCTGATAGAAGTGAAGTCTGATTTAACAACTTGCCTGTTCAGATCCTTGTTGCTACTAGCTTTCAGAATAATACGAACACCCTTTTCTTCAATCCTAGCACCAGACTGAATTTCGTTATTATGGTATCCACAGTGCTCACAATCAAAGGACATTAGAACTACTTCTTTATAAAAGGGAATGCGTGTAAGAAGTAGTCTTGTGGTTCCATTTTCACCACAGTTCATACATAAACTTTCAATTTCTGTTGCCTCTTGATCTGGATCGTCTGCGGCTAGGTCTCTAAAAATTGGTTTCTTCGTATTGTCAGTCATACTGAGTGAGGTTGTGTTACTCCACGAAAAGACACGTGGCGAGGAGTTAACACTTGTTAGGTTCGGTCGCCCCTAATTTACTACACTAATGTTTAGTTTAAACTCCAGCAGTTGATGTACCACTTATCGATGCTTCACACACTTTCTAGAACACTCTAAAGTGCCAGGGAATCGTCACGACGAACAACAAACGTATTACACATCACCCACCCAGTCACTACCAGCCATTACGTAAGAATACGCCAGCAACGCAATCTATTGAGCGAGTTTCCACAGGGCTGCCAACAATAGTTATAGCAAACACCATAGGGACCCTAGCCAAATACCCTAGGGATCCTAAGCTAGGGTATTTGGCGCGACAAATAGGTAGTAAGACGTAATAAGAAAAATAGGATGGAAAAAATATTACTTTGTGATACATTCTCCTGGCTGGAGCAAACTAGAATATTATTAAATGCTGTTGGTTAATTCCTTGCGTGGATTAGATGATCCATTAACCCCGCTTCTCACTCTTCCTCCTCCTCATTCTCCTGTCCCGCACCGCCCGATTCCAACGGCCCCACCCCGCAACGATACAATATAGATGCATTGCGCATTCTTTTAAACTAAATTTTGTAAAAAATAAAAAATAAAAATAATTTAAAAAATATTAAAAAGCCCTCAATTTTAAATAACGTTTTAAATCTCAAACCATCCTCTTTTTTCTCGGCGGTTCAAAAGAAATTCGAGCAATATTTCAGACCTATCACTCCAGTGATTTCAAAGTTTTGGTGGAACAAACACGAAAACATTTCATAAATACAACACATACTTCAATTAATTTTACGTAACATAAGATAACAAGCAAATGGCATCCCTGAGATTCCAGCTTACCTTTCTCTATTTGGCGTGCAATTCTTTGATTACCATGCCTCTTTATTTACGAATTTGTGGAGTAAAAACATTGGGTCAACTCCAATTAGTGGGTGGAGACTAAAAAAAATGTAAGTGTAACGAATAAAGATAATTTATTTAGAATTATACGTAATACAAAAAAGTATTTGCTGAAATATTCCACCGCATATTTTGGCGGGACCAACTAAACTGGACACCATTCGTTTTGCCTAGCAGACGTTGGGGACACAAATGGAGCGTAGAACTTTTTATGGTGTTTTGTTACAAAATACGGAGCCAATTTCAGGGTATGGCTACTGTAAAGGATAAAGTTATATGTACTGTACGCGTAATACAAGTAATTTATTTCGATTTGTATTTTGTACCAGAAAACATGTATTATGCTGTCCCGACACTAGTTACTTGTTTACTATTACTTCGTAAAAAGATAAAGTATTGTAAACGTGCGACGGAAAAGGCAAATTTTCGACAGAAAAACTCTTATTGTTGGACCCTGGTAACGAAAAAGTGGATAAATGATGTTCATATATAGTAAATTACTTCCTCTAACATGTAGTGCAACTAGAATACATGTTTTGTGGGTCCTTGATAGCGAGAAATCGATTGACGACCTAACTCTGTCTGTGTGTCTGTCTGTGTGTCTGCCTGTGTGTCTGCCTGTGTGTCTGCCTGTGTGTCTGCCTGTGTGTCTGCCTGTGTGTCTGTCTGTGTGTCTGTCTGTGTGTCTGTCTGTGTGTCTGTCTGTGTGTCTGTCTGTGTGTCTGCCTGTGTGTCTGTCTGTGTGTCTATCTGTGTGTCTGTCTGTGTGTCTGCCTGTGTGTCTGCCTGTGTGTCTGCCTGTGTGTCTGCCTGTGTGTCTGCCTGTGTATCTGCCTGTGTGGCTGCCTGTGTGGCTGCCTGTGTGGCTGCCTGTGTGTCTGCCTGTGTGTCTGCCTGTGTGTCTGCCTGTGTGTCTGCCTGTGTGTCTGCCTGTGTGTCTGCCTGTGTGGCTGCCTATGTGTCTGCCTGTGTGTCTGCCTGTGTGTCGTTTTGCGTATTTTGGGCTTGAAATTGATGCAATTTATAGAAAAAACAATTTCTCAAAAACCGCTCCAATTTTTTTCCACAGATAGAAGGGTCACTTAAAAGAATGGCTCATTTTTGTTGAACTCTCTCAGTTTTCGAAACACGCAAATTTAGATATAATGCGAGAATTTATGTGCTGTTGTAGCCCCACTAGTTTTTCGTGTGCGACCAACCAAACCCGCCGGCAGTTGTCCTGCCTAGAGTAGGTTAGGAAAACCGATGGAGCTTAGTAGTATTTTTTTATAGTCGTACGAGTAAAAATATTGGGTCAACTAATTAGAGGGCGGCGAATGGTTCAATGGTCCAAATGACCTCCAAGATAATGACCGCCGGCTCCCACTACTCTCGCTCGCCCGCAGGGGGGCTGTTTTCATCTCGCGATCACAAACGGGTATTTAACTGTGCGCCCGCTTCGCTCGCTTCGAATAATTTGGGAGCACAGAGACAGGGAGAGGTGGCATCGACTGCTGTCACTGCAGTGCCTCTGACCGGGAGATCCTAGGGTTCCACTTCCGACGGTGGCAGGGTTTTTTGTTCCCAATTACACAATTAGGTCGAATTCAGCCGCTGTCTGGAGGAGAATTCTAGTGGCTGGCAGCTGATCTGTAATTTTACGTGGTTTCTACGATCGACACCAGGCGAATGCCGGAGCAGTACCCTAACAAACGGGCCAGAGACCGCACGCGATCTTTCCTTCCTCTTAATTCTCCTATCCTCCCCCTTACTTACACGCACTTACATTTATATGTATTACACTACCAAAATTGTCGGCAGCTTGGATTTTGTCTGGTAGCGGTGTCCAAAGGGTAGGAGATAACTGGTTAGGAAAAAACCCGCTAGCTGACCGGAACGTCAGCGCCGGACCGCATCATCCATTGGGAGAAGATCAAAGCCATTTCCCAAGGAAAAAACATGTACTACATTTACGGGTCTAATTACCTTAGCAGTTAAGGACCCTGAAATCAGTAATGAATCATAGGACCACAGAGATCCAACATCCAGGTGCAATAACGTATGTTGTAATCGTGAGTCAGTGAAGAAGATTCGTAGATCGGGAGGGCCTAGGTTCGATTTTGATAGCGACGAAATTATTATATCATATATAACATATTCGTTACTTCACAAAACAATACCAGAAGACATTATACAACTACAACCGACACACACGCTTAAGAGCCAAGTATTTCTTTTCTGCTGCATAACTGTTCCTATACAATTAGAGATTGTACTATCACGAAGGAAAATAATATTTAGTTTTACGGTCATATATAATGCATTAGATAACTTTGGACTGTACAATTTTAAAACCCTAAATGTGCAACAACAAATGCAAACAAGTTCAAACAAGTAATGTACTTCAGCTTCTGGGTTAATGACCACCATCCCAATCAGGTTTTTTGTCCAGTTTCCCTGATCCATTGAGCAAAAGCTGAGATGGCTCCTTTGCTTTGGTTCTGAAGATATACAACTTGAAGTACACTTTGCTTTGGTTCTGAAGATATACAACTTGACATACTCTAAATCTCTGAAGATACTTGTATGTAGCATTACTATTCTTACATTTTGAGCTCTTCTTTTGCTCATTGTTGCAAGAGTAGAACCATGGGTGATTTAGATTTATTCAGTCAAAAAACAGTAAAAACTGTACGTGACGGGGGGAGGAAAGGGTGTTTGTTGCAATTTTGTCAGCAACACTAACAAATCAAATCTGTAATTCGTAACCGATGTAAATAAGTTTTCTAGGACTTGAAAGGAAAAATATCTACGTTTTGTTGGTACTTTTATACATTATTCAACTAAGTATAGTAGAAGGTTGGGGAAGATATTCTGGCACTCAAGCAAACGTTTGTTGGTTATACTTCTCCCCCCCCCTACATCACAAAAGTTTTTTTTATCGAAAATAAATCAAATCAAATCCTGACGACTAAGCGACTGGCTTAACCATCATCCTTGCAAGGCCCATCCATTACTGATCTACATCTACCAGTCATTAAAATTAGTTACCTATTTTTTTAAAGACTTAATAAATTTCTTGAAACATACTAACATACTGCAAGTGGATGACGACTTTCGTGTTATCTTTCAAGAAAATAAGTAGGTTTTTACAGTACAACAGATAGACATCTGGTAATGTTCCTGATCAGTATATAGCTCAAATTGCGCGCACCAATTTTGTTAGTACAATATTACTACATGTTTCATAAGAACGCTTATTTTCTTATGAAGCATGTGAGTAAGTACAAAATACGTCATTAATTGTAAAAAATGCGCCATTAAAAAAACGAACGTCAAACGTATTAAAGTAATGTCCATCAAGGGTTGGAGATCGAAATTCAACTGTCAAACGACAGGACCCTAAGACTTATTATTATAAGAATTGAGCGAACGGAAATATTTAATTTTATAATTGATACTAATAAGAAAAGGTTCATAATTAACATCTCCGATTTATTAATACTTACTTGGACGGTAGCTTTGGACATCCACGCCAACGCCACGAATATTTTCTCCTTGAGGTTGAGTTTGCTACCGATGGCAACGATAACCGTGACCACAATTCGAATCTGCGGAAAGAAAACATTCTGTGACCATCCAAGAAAATATATTCCGCGGAAGATTTCATAGCAGGGCTACATAGTCTTTTCCAAGACATTGAATAATCATATAAAAGTTGAGGAGATTGCATTTTGTGTGAATGAAACTATAGTTTTTGGGTCCGTCTTATGAATTTCAGTAAACCAAACCAAATTCCATAGGGGACATTATATATAACTATATTTCATAATGCTCTCGTCTATATTAGATGGAAATTATAATAGATGATCGGATTAAAGAAACTAAACAAACAATATTTTGTACATTAAGACCCAATAATTAACGCTGGTGAATCTGGAAACAATAATCGCAAAGGAAATACTAAACCGTACGGTAGGTGCCAATACAAATTATTTCTAGCACCAAGCAAAATCACACGTCGTGAGGGAAGGGGTGTCTGGAACTGTAATGCAAAGTATTGGAACCGCGCCCGACCCCAAAGTAGGAAAACAGAGAGGAGCATCAGAGAGATGGAACCGGAAGACGAGAACTAGGGAGCGATGACTAAAGAACGAATATCATGAAGACCAAAGAGTTCCATGGACGGGGTTCAGAGCGTGGTCTAGGGAGAGGGACCAAGGAGGGAGACCAGGGAGGGGGTCTAGGGAAGGGGTCCGGGGATGGAGCTCTCTAGGGTGGGGCTCCAGAGAGTAGGTGCCAGGGAACGGGTGCCAGGGAGCGGGTGGCAGGGAGTGGCTGGTAGGGAGAGGGTCCAAGGAAGTGGTCCAAAATGGTGGGGCAGAGTGGGGGGCCTGGGTAGAGTTCCATGGACGGGGTTGAGGGCGTGGTTCAGGGTGAGGGACCAGGAAGGGAGACCAGGGAGGAGGTCCAACGGGTGTCAGGGAGCGGGTGACAGGTGGCGGGAAGGAGGAAGGGAGTCCAGTGAGTGGTTTAGAAAGGTGGTTCTGGGTTAGAGGTCCATGGAGGGGATTCAAGGAGTGGAACAGGGAGGGGCTCCTAGGAAGAGGCCCAGCGAGGGGGTCTAGGGAGGCGGTCTAGGGAGGAGGTCTAGGGAGGAGGTCTAGGGAGGAGGTCTAGGGAGGAGGTCTAGGGAGGAGGTTTAGGGAGGAGGTCTAGGGAGGAGGTTTAGGGAGGAGGTCTAGGGAGGAGGTCTAGGGATGAGGTTTAGGGAGGAGGTCTAGGGAGGAGGTCTAGGGAGGAGGTCTAGGGAGGAGGTCTAGGGAGGAGGTCTAGGGAGGAGGTCTAGGGAGGAGGTCTAGGGATGACGTCGATGGACGGAGTCTCGGGAGGAGGTCCAGGGAGTGGGTCCAGGGAGGGGTCCTAAGAAGAGGCCCAGGGAGGAGGTCTAGGCAGGAGGTCTAGGGAGAAGGTCCAGGGATGACGTCGATGGACGGAGTCTCGGGAGGAGGTCCAGGGAGTGGGTCCAGGGAGGGGTCCTAAGAAGAGGCCCAGGGAGGAGGTCTAGGCAGGAGGTCTAGGGAGAAGGTCCAGGGATGACGTCGATGGACGGAGTCTCGGGAGGAGGTCCAGGGAGTGTGTCCAGGGAGGGGTCCTAAGAAGAGGCCCAGGGAGGAGGTCTAGGCAGGAGGTCTAGGGAGGAGGTCTAGGAGGAGGCCTAGGGAGGAGGTCTAGGGAGGAGGTCTAGGCAGGAGGTCTAGGGAGAAGGTCCAGGGATGACGTCGATGGACGGAGTCTCGGGAGGAGGTCCAGGGAGGGGTCCTAAGCAGAGGCCCAGGGAGGAGGTCTAGGCAGGAGGTCTAGGGAGGAGGTCTAGGAGGAGGCCTAGGGAGGTGGTCTAGGGAGTGGGTGCCAGGGAGCGGATGAGAGGGGCGGTGAGGTGCGCGGGGGGCGCGCACGCACCACGATGCCGATGATGAGGCAGGCGAAGGCGACGGTGACGGTGTCGCCCGCCAGCTCGTCGAAGCGCACCTGCGTGCCCGTCAGGCTGAACAGGATGGGCTCGAAGATCATCCAGAACACCTCGAACGCCGTCGCCACGGGGTTCTGCACACACAAACACCATTCGCACGTGCACAAAGCGGCTCTGGCTAGGGTAATTCAACAACTCAAAATTGAAAATGATTAGGGTGAGCATTTCTTGGCAAAGTTGGAATTTTTCAGTAATTCCCGCTTCATAAATTTAAAAAAATAAAGAAATTATATTAGAATAAATAAACAATTTTGACTCGTAATAACAAACATTTCATTGTTTTAGAGTACAGTTTATGAGTTCTCAAAAGAACACTAACTGTAACCTTGTCTATCTTTCTGCTCGATTCTCTGTTTGTTATTGTCCGTTACCTTTCCTGCTTTGCTGTCCTCTGCATTTCTCTCTACCCGTCTCTTTGCGTTTCTTCACGTTCAACTGTTCACTCGTCTGCTGTCAAGTCTCCCATTCCGTGTCCTTGCTCGTCTGTCAGTTCTTGTGTTCCCTTGCACGTATCCTCGCCCGTCCTCTTGCACAACTGCTCGCAAGTTTTGCCCGTTTCGACCGTTTGCTTATACATATGCTGCCCGTCCTTTTGCCTGTCACCTTTTCCTTTTCCTAGCCCGTCTTCTAGCTCCGCGTCATTTTCCGGTTAGCCTGTTCCCTGGGCCGTTTCCTTGTCCGATTTCTCGCGAGTTTCCTAGTCCGTCCACTTGCCCATCTCTTTGCACGTCTCATATGTTATGTTATTTATCATGTCCTATACTCCAATCTAAAAATTGTGATACATCAAGGTAAAGATCTGGACGGAGAGGGGGGCCTGTCACCCAATCAGAAGTTTTGTTAAGACATCCATTTTTAGTATTGCAACTCTCGATTGAATGCAAAATTCCCCTCTTTTTCCAGCTGTGTTTTAAAATCGGAGTATAGACCACGCAATTTCCCGGCTCCTTGCCCGTGCTCTTGCCTTATCCTACCTCGTGACCTTTCCCGCCTCGTTCCGTTCTCCTACTTCCTCCCCAATCGAGTCCTTACTGTCACCTTATTGCTCTCCTCTAGCCTCGCGTATTTCCCATCTCCACACCCGTCACATCGTCTGACTGCTCGCCCGTCCCCGGCAGGTCTTCTTGCCTGTCTGTTCCCTGTTCATTTCGCCCGTCAAATTGTCTGTCATCTTGTCCGTGCCATTTCCTGTCCGTCGACCAACATTTCGTCGCCATTGTACGTCGAGTCCCTAGATACAGAGAGTAGTGCATTTCATTGCACCGCAGATTCCGCCATTTTATGTTCAGCAGGCAAGAAAGTTTGAACTGTGCAGAATTTTCACTATTAATTTGTTCGAAAAATTTCATCATGACCCCAATTGCCATCATTTATCAATTCCTCAATTCTGACTGGTGGAGCTAACCGGTGAGAGTGAGAATCAGGGGCGTCCAGAGAAAACCAGGGGCCAGGGGCAGTTGATCCATGGCGGCCCCTTATTTCAAACAAAAAATTGCCTCCTCTAATTCATAAACAGAAATAATTTCTCCATGCATCAGAAATAATTTATTGCGTTAAATTTGGATTAGGGATGAATAGATATTTTTAGTTCTCTTGAATGAACAACAAATTTAAAAACCGGGGCCCCGATTGAGTCAGAGCCAGGAGCAAGTTGCCGCAGCCCTTCTGGTCACCCCTGGTGCGAGGACATTAAACACTTCGTATACCAAGCGGGGTACACGTATCACAATTTAACTGTTTTACTTGTGTACGTTTCGCTTATTTTGTGATATTGAAATTTCGTTACATTGTCCGAAATACTTCCGTTGACAATTACGTCTCAAACAAAGTGATAGTTTTAACGTGTTTTACGTTTTCTACTTACAAACAAGCACTGGAGTACATCTGTACCCCGATTGGTATTCCGCGTCACCAATTTTTATTTCTCATTAATTATTAGAAACGGGGACAGAAAGAGTAGAACAAGATGCAGCAAGTGTTCATTTACGTGTAATAAATATTCAGATATGGAAACAATGAAAATATACATCAGTTGCCCAAAACACGAATAACCTTGAAAGAAATATTTTGATAAAAGGTATTTGTGTAATAAAAGAGAAACGTAGGAATAAAATTCTATTAAATTTGTCTTTCATTATATACTAACTGTTTAAAGTAATCAAAATGTTCATATTTTAGTTGGTTATTTCATATTTTAAAGCAATCTTGCATAATATTTGAGTGGGGTACATGTGTACCCCACTGGCTATTCGACGTTAAGGCGGCTCCTCACATGCGGCATATGGCGAATCCCAAGCAACCTCTAGCTGAATCCCGAGAAGTGTGGACGGGTTGCTTGCGATTCGCCGATCGCCGAACATTCGGCATTCACCCTTCTCCCCGCGTGTCGGTCTTTAGGACACATCACAGGAAGCGAACATTCACCTTCAGAGTCTCGTGATTGGGCGAGTTGTCGTTCACAACTCGGCGAATGCCGAATGTGTGGAGCCGCCCTAAAATGTAGCTCCACACATTCGTCATTCGACGAGTTGCGAGCAACCGCTTGGAAAATCCCGAGTAGTGTGGATGGGTTGCTTGCGATTCGCCGAGCACCGAACATTAGGCATTCGCCCTTCCCACCGCGTGCCGGTCTTCAGGACACATCATAGGGAGCGAACATTCGCCGAACATATCAGCTGTTCGGGGTTGGGTGAGAAATAGCTCGCTGCTGGGCGAATGCCGAATGTGTGGAGCCACCTTAAGAACGTGCTTCTGTGGCGAATGCCGAATGCCGAATGTGTGGAGCCACCTTAAGAACGTGCTTCTGTGGCGAATGCCGAATGCCGAATGTGTGGAGCCACCTTAAGAACGTGCTTCTGTGGCGAATGCCGAATGCCGAATGTGTGGAGCCACCTTAAGAACGTGCTTCTGTGGCGAATGCCGAATGCCGAATGTGTGGAGCCACCTTAAGAACGTGCTTCTGTGGCGAATGCCGAATGCCGAATGTGTGGAGCCACCTTAAGAACGTGCTTCTGTGGCGAATGCCGAATGCCGAATGTGTGGAGCCACCTTAAGAACGTGCTTCTGTGGCGAATGCCGAATGCCGAATGTGTGGAGCCACCTTAAGAACGTGCTTCTGTGGCGAATGCCGAATGCCGAATGTGTGGAGCCACCTTAAGAACGTGCTTCTGTGGCGAATGCCGAATGCCGAATGTGTGGAGCCACCTTAAGAACGTGCTTCTGTGGCGAATGCCGAATGCCGAATGTGTGGAGCCACCTTAAGAACGTGCTTCTGTGGCGAATGCCGAATGCCGAATGTGTGGAGCCACCTTAAGAACGTGCTTCTGTGGCGAATGCCGAATGCCGAATGTGTGGAGCCGCCTTAACATTTAGAGCTCGGTAAGCAGAGGGTTAAATGGCGGCGGTTGCGCTGCTCTCTCCACGACGTTCGCGGAGTGTACTCACGTCCTCGACCTCCCAGCCCTGCTTGGACCAGTAGTAGCAGGCGACGAAGGCGGCGGCGACGGCGCCCAGCGGGCCCGCGCCGCCGAAGCCCACCTCCTCGCTGCCGAAGACGGCGATGAGGCCGCCGCCGAACAGCATCAGGATGCGCAGCGGCACCGCGAACGGCTGCGCACGCGACACGCGTCACGCACCGCACGCGCGCGCGCAAGCGCACGCACGCACGCGTGCGTAACGGGACTTGGCACGGCTCTCGCGTAAGGGAGAGTAAAAGCGACTGACCTGCGCAGGGTGGTCGGAATATGTATGTATTTGGAATTTTAGGGTGGGATTAATCACATTTTTGCCAGCTATGGGTGGTGGTTCGGAATAAATGTTACAAATTTCTACTCCATGTAGAGGGGTTGAAGATTATCACTTTTGGTCAATGAATTGATTGGTGGATTGTACTTCGATTTAAATGTAGGGTCTGTTGATGTAAATCAGCTGTTAAGGAGTCTTGCAGTCGGGAGCTTGGATGACGGCTACAGTTCTGATGTTTAAACTCCCAATTGGATGACACCGTAACAACTGATTAAACGTCAACGGACTCTGTAAATAAATCGAAGTATAAAGTTTCCGGGAGCGTCGATTAATTGTCGTCGATTAAACGGGTGCGTCAACTGTCAAGGTCATTAGTCCCGTAAGTGTTGTGCAATTTTTTCCACGGGAGGTGACAGTGGTCGTTCCCAGTTGGATGGCAAGATCCGGCGCCGACTTATCAGTCGCCTTGCGTAGTTTCCCCAACTAGGCATCTCTCACCAGCGAGCCATCACCCCAACCGGGACACGTTCCAAACTCCCGACTGGCCTCCCGATGTGAAGTAGTTTAGTGTATATAAGTATGCGCGCACGCGTGTGTATGTGTGTAAGAGGAAAAGACAGGTCAAGGATGAAAAAAAGATCGCTCTCCGCGGACTTCGTGACCAGATAAAATTTTAGGACATGTAGAAGAAGATGATCACTTTTTGCTAATGAACACGGGATAAGAAACCTCATTTAATGACGTTACCCAAATACAATTTCTAATATCGCGTCCCTGATTGGTACGAAACGTATTGTTCTCTAGTGTTTGGCAGATGCACGAAATCTCAGAGAACGAACTAACCGGTGGCAATGAGAAAATTGAGATTTTATTTTTAAAGTCAAGCTCTGACAACAAAAATTTCTCGATTTGACGATCATGGGGTTTGGGACTGGCGGTAATGGTGATGCAAGTTTCTATGCAGTCGAAGCTAAACAATAGAACAGACAGGTTGTACAAATGGAAGCGTGAAAACAGCTTGGAAAATTGTACACTTCACTTATTCTTTAGGAGCTTCCTGTTTGTTGCTGTGGCTAAAACTATACAGATGAATCACATGAGATCCCAACCATTGTTGAAGAAATCAAGGGTGGTTTTAACGTGACACGACAGATTGGAGCAACTCCAAACACTTCTAACGAGACTCACTTCGATAAAACTGGCTTCTGTAATTAAGTTGTTTTCACAGTAGAATGTGGACAATAGTTATAAAAAAACTGTGATCCTAAAAAATTGTTATTGTTTTTCGAAAAAGGGAGTATTTTTTTTTATTTTTCAGTTCTACAAAACTTTTTGGAAATCCCTGACCTTCATCTAGCACGCTTCGTCACATTTGTGAGGATTCTCCCTGCCATACAAATTGTGAGTTCCTAAAAAACTTCTTTGGCAAGTCACGAGAAATATATAATATTTAATCAACATTAATTTGACGTTGTTTTGACGCAGAAAACCAATAAAAGTGGTTTACTTCCTGCTCATGATTTCCCTATCAGGTGAGTACACTTCACCTGTTTAAACTGCGATTATCTGCACAAGCAACTATGAAACCATCACTTGTTTACATGTTTTTGGAATACGTATGTAGCATTTTAATTTTATATTCACTGATAAAACTACATATGAGTAATATTCAAGTAAAATACATAGCGATATACATATGACGACTCTCTAAAATATCCAATTTACTTTTAAATGATTCTCTGTTCCATTTTCAAGAAACTACGCACACATTAAAAATAGTTATTTTTATCCATTATTACAAGGATCAAAAATTTGACAATGCAACCCTGTGCTTATTAGCTCTGAAAGTGTGAGCCGAGGAGAATTTTGGTGAAATTTTCGCTTTCATCAGAAAATCGCTAATATTCGTATCCTTAATGGAAAACTGTGACATTTGAAATTTCGTCATTGGGATATAATTCAATAATATAAAAGCTATAATGTCTTTCAAGTCAAGTTCTTATCACTGACGCCAGGACGTACTCGTAAAGGTGTCACTTTTCTAACGGTCGTTCTTTTATCGGAAATATCTTCTTCTAATATTAATTAGACGAGTTAGGAAATTTTGAGAGAGGGTGCAGAAGTGTAAAACGACACAAGTGACACATATTTCGATATAAATACGTTAATAAAATAGAAAAGTGCCGTAAGTTTAATATGGATAAATTTTCCCTTCCGTTTAAGCTAAATGGGAAGTAATATTTATTGATTACTCTAATGAAACTACATCGTGTTTAGCTTGAAAAAGCTGAAATATAAAAAAGAATAACAAAATGACAGATGTAGGACTAAAAACAAAGAAGGAAACAAGTGTTTTGGCTTCTGAGAAATTAACTCTGCACCGATTTTACTTTTCAGTAGGAGGAAGTGTGTCTCCTAGAGCATGTTTCGTGGGACATAGCTTTTGGCCTTAGCTCTGGCGAGGGGAGCTCGAGGCAGACGGGCAGGAGCGAGGGGGCGGGGCACTCACGTCGTTCTTCTCGGGCACGAACTTGGCCAGCAGCCCCCAGAGGCCCCCAAACAGCAGGCCCCCGAAGATGGAGAGCGGGCCCTGCGCGATCTGGTACGCCAGCGACTCTGCCGCACACAAAACAACCACAAAACATTCACTGGAGGCAAACAAACAACAACAGAGGATTAGATGGAGTCATGCAAGGTCGCCTTTTTCATAGATTGATTAGTGGTTCCTGGCGCGTCAACAGCTAACGGCATTAATCCCGTAAGTGAAGTACATGTTTTTCCTAGGGAGGTGGCGGTGATCTTCCCCCGCTGGATGGTGAGATCCGGCGCCGACCTTCCCGTCTGACCCGACAACACTACAGAAAAAATGTGGCTTATTCTTTCCACGGTTGGCTGATGACTTGAAAGTTGTAACATTAATCTATAAAAGAAAATTCCGACCTCTGCTCATGAAATAGCGATGTATCTGTCACCTAATGACTAGGGGTAGAGTTTTTGAGATACGGATATATTTCACATAAAAAAGAATTTTGGGGGGACCATTTCTCTTTAAAATACCAATTTTTTGCTTTTTTAGTTACAAATGATTTACAAAGTGTTGACAGAACTAGAAAACAGTTCAAGTTTTGAAAACCTACAGCCAGTTCGAGAAAAGTTAATATGTCAACAAGATGGAACACTAGCCTCACTTCGGTCTGATTGTGAGAGTCTTTTTGAATGCAACATATTTTGATGAATGGATTAGAAGACGAGGTTGTAATGAATAAACACCACATTCCAGAGATCTTACCGCACGATCTGGCGTATACTAAAAATGCACTACATTTCGCGAAGATTCGTAGTGTGGAATACGTGAAGAAACGCATTGAATCTGAATTTCAACACTTACATTTGCTGCCAATGTCGGACACTGTGCTTTAAAAATGTAAAATTTGCGTACGAAAGGACGAAAGAACTTGGATAATTTTACGACGGTTATTTTAGAACTATACATATGAGTTATCTGTATTCCGGTTGGACTTTTAAAATGATATATCCATTTAGCAATTCTGCCAACTGACTTATTGGCCACTCTATATTATAGAAAAGTAGCAAAATATCCGACATTGTACGTTCTTTCCTCATTTTGAATACTTATGAAAGAGGAGAAAGATAAATTTTATATGAAAGACGGTGTCTAACATTACTCTGTTATTAGATTAAAACTTTTACCTTACGGACTTCTACTGTACTCTAGCGAATCACTTACATACCAGTTTTCCCTCACTGCTATTGGCCTCTGCCGGAATGTATTACGAACGACGTAACCTTACCGAAAAGATAATGATCATGGTGCATCTACCAACATACGAAAATTTAAAAATATTTATTTTCAGCGTTAGTTCACCATTAGTCTTTGCCAAACTTTGCAAGGACACTGTGACAACCTTGAAGAAGAGCCTGTAAATGTTTCGTATCCGTTCATACACTACTTTTTGTGGTATCGATGTCAGTTACATGTCTTTGAATTTACTAACAATATGGTAAAGGAAATAATCGTCCACAAAAAGTTTACTAATTTTATTAATTATTACCCAGAGTTAACTTTCAGGAAACACTTTTCCCATCCTCAGTGGGTCTCTAGCAAGGAGGAGAAAATTGAAACATTAACATAAGTTGAACAAAAAGAAATACAGTGAATTTAGTCGCAAAAACAAACAAATAATATCAAATAAATAAAACTGAAAATACTGCACAAACTCTTTGCTTGAGACCCACTGAGGATGGGAAAAGTGTTTCCCGAAAGTTAACTCCGGGTAATAATTAATAAAATTAGTAAACTTTTTGTGGACGGTTATTTCTTTTACCATATTGTGGATTACCACAAGATATCTGCTACCACCACGGAGTTTTTGAATTTCCTTGCATTAGCGTAGGCAAACGCAGGTGCCGCCGGGGCTCACCGCTGGAGAACATGACGCTCTGGATGATGCCGAAGCCGGCGACGGAGATGGCGTCGTCGATGCCCGAGATGGCGATGATGAGCGTGGGGATGCCCTTGGCCACGCCGTAGCCCTTGGCGCGCAGCCGGATCAGGCACGACACCACCACGGCCGGGGACACCGCCGCCACCACCGACCTGCGCCGCAAAGCGCCATCCGAAACTCCTTGATTGATTGACGTTTTTTAAACAAATTATCTAGTAAAAAGTACATAGACCAGTGAATATAACTATACATAAGTATTACGAGACTTACTTTCTATTCTTAAATGTAAACTTACAAACTATTGCAAGAGAGAGGAATTCCCGTTTCCCTCAGTTAGGATCTAAATCTGCGAATTAAATCGATTGATTAGTGATTTCGGGGCTTGTCAATTGCTAAGGTAATTGATTGATTAATGATTCAGGGTGAGTCAACTGCTGAGGTCTTTCATTGATTCAATAGTGATTCCGGGCACGTCAACTGCTCAAGTCATTGATTGATTGAAGAGTGATTCCGGGCACGTCAACTGCTAAAGTCATTGATTGATTGAAGAGTGATTCCGGGCACGTCAACTGCTAAAGTCATTGATTGATTCGATAGTGATTCCGGGGACGTCAACTGTTAAGGTCATTGATTGATTAATTAGTGATTCCGGGTGCATAAACGGCTGAGATCATAGATGATTGACGAATTAGTGATTTCGGGCGCGTCAACGGCTAAGATCATTTGTCCCGTAAGTGTAGTGATATTTTTATCGCGGGAGATGGCGGTGATATTCCCCAGATGGATGGCAAGTTCCGGCGCCGACCTCCCCGCCGACCTGCGGAGGTTTTTCCAACCAGGTATCTACCACCTGCGAGAATCTCCTCAGCCGGGATAAGCTCTAAGCTACCGACTGGTCTCCCGGCATGTGTGGAAGTGTGGCAAACGTAAGTGTGTGTAATGGGTGAGGATGGGACAAAGAAGAGGAAGGAAAGACAGCGCGCAGTTCGTAGTCCGTTTGTTAGAGTACTGCTTCGCGTGGTGTTGATCGGAGAAACGACGCAAAACTACATTCGCAATTCTTGAATAGCTCAACGTACGGCGAAAAAATGTTCTTCCAGTCCAATTCATTTGAGAAATATACTAGTGACGTATTTTAATGCAGCTCGTGCACTATACATTGAAATACGAAATACAGTTGACTCCAGTCACAAACTCAGTCACAAGAAAATCAGTCACAAACTGTGTGACGTACTATGACAGAGACGTTAAATTAGAGTTCGCTTTCTTTAGGACGCAATATAGGCCCTTTTGTGTAGAAATCTAAAAAAAAAAGTGGACGGAGAAAGCGGAAGTGGAGGAAATATTCATTCCCCTCGGTACAATTCTTGGTTAATTATTATTTTAGGGTACGACTCTCGTTCAATGCGATCTGTTCGTTGGATTCGATTCTTAACAAAACGTACAGTTTCTTTTTTCACAACGTGTTTGCAACTGCGCAGTTTGAATACTGGAGGCCAATGTGTCTACAATGGGGGCTTGGAACAGTAATATGCGAAAAGATGAGGTTGTTGATATTATAAAATGAGAAATTTCCTCCAACTGATCAAACACGTCTACCCAATAAAATATCAAGGTGAGTTTTCAATTTTATTAATTCCGACAATGAACTTAACCATTAAAGTGCTGTCTAATAAAAGTGAATTGGTAACTATGCGGTGGATGTTTCAAGGTTGTTTATAGTGAACGCGGGGACCGAAAACCCGAGCCTCGCCGTGACTTGGATCCGTGCGAGCAAAGCGAGAAAACTTGTCTTTGAAAGTAATTTGGCATTACAATATGCCGGGAACAAAGTGTACGCAGAGACATTGCACTGTGACAAAATGAACCGAAAGCAAAGAGACCGATTTTTTCTCGATGTGACTCGATCTTTTACGTGAACCGTATCCCAAACTAAGAATTAACCCAATTCTTGATGTATTTCAGATACAGTTGTCTGTCAACGTGCTGCTGAATAATGAATAGGGTTCGTCAAAACTGAAAACTGTCCGGTTGAAGCCTATTGAACCTATTGACAGCTACACAAAGGAGGTGTCATGAGGGTTTCATAAACGCGTGTTGACTGCTGCGACCTCTTACTTCAATTTGCCACGGCAAACCCATGTCCGCAAAAGCGATCTCATAACACCGTGTTGACAACTAGAGCTGCATTTCACCGGTTTACCGCGCCTCACAGTGGTCGGAAACCGTCCACTTTAGACAAAACTCAGAAGTAATGGGAAATTTGAATTACCTTCCGGGTTGGACGGTCGTGGTCTAGAGGAAATCACATTTCCATACATTTTGTCTGAAACTGGCAGACATCTTCCGTGGCGAATTGGTCGTAGACGAAATGCCCTTCCGAAGCGGTGTCTGACAAACATTTGCTTTTCCTCTAGACCACAGCCGAAAGCCAATTCGAATGGTGAATCCAGCCGTGAAAGCCTACACCGCTTTAATAATGGGAAATGTTTTGAAAGTGGGTCACATAAAGAAAGTAATTCTTAAAATGCTAACGTTCCGCTTTTTATTAAGTCTTCCTCAGGGCTACAACATTAACACTTGTTGTCTTTGTCTAATCCGTTTTGATCAGTTGCTCCTCAATTATGACATTAAATTATTGAATGATGCAAATAAGCACAATTTACAAATAATTGTATAGTACATTGTGATACACTCCCCACGTTATCATTTACAACACAAATGTATATTACTACACCGCGCAGGTATTTGAAGGAAACTATGGAGCCTTCGACCGTATGAATGGTGTCTATGGGTTCTTAAACTACCCAGGAACTCGGAAAAACAAACAATGAAAAAGTTTCTATTTGACTGAAAAGTGTTATTCAGTCTATACTCGTACTGCGCTTACCGACTAAATTAGCATAGTCAATGCGTCAGTGCTTACGGCACAGCCTTGTGACACTCCAGGAAAGAGACCGCCCGCCATTAAATATTTGCTGTTCGCATGGGGCGTTATGGAAGAGCAAACCTCTTCGATACTCTTATTTAAAACAGATTTTATATAAGGAAGTGTTGTACTGTGTATTCTATGTTGTTATAGTATTCGTAACGACTTTGAGTTTAAATATTTAAATTATTGCACTGTTGTTTTACGAATTTTGTTTGTTCTTTATCAATGTGAGTGCTACTTTGTCGAAACCCATTCTGATTTCGTTCTGCACTATTTTTGGCTGTTACAGGATTCAAGTATATATACGAGTGTACTGCAATAGTGAATATGAGTGTGCCATGCGAGTGAACGTAATAATATAGCAAAATAATTAAAATGTATAATATTTTACTATAGATAAAAATTGCATTTGCACACACGCTTTTTCTTCATTGTTTCACATTACTCCACTCCCTTTCTTCAATATATTATTATTAATCCTGAGAACTCTATCAATACGTTAGTCCTTTTGCTTTAGAAGTCTCTTTACGCTGAATTAAGTCCTAAATTAAAGGCAGTCGACCCACTGTGTGCCCTGACACAGTAAGGGCGCCGGCGATTATTGACTGGTACTGCAGACGCTGGCTTTTCTATTAGCGGGAGGCTAAGAGATGTGGACATCCACACGCTCATTCATTAGCACGTGCGCGCACTCTAATTGTGTTTAGAGCAGCACGGAAAAAACACCACTGCTCCCAGAGGTATTGTGAGCGTACGGAAATATGTGTGTGAAGTTGTATAGCAACAGGTCAGCTTCTTAACATGAACATATCTGTTAATAAAGGGAGATATAAACTGTCATCTTCGTATGCTTTGTTCTTTAGTAATGTTAAAAAATATAATCGGTCACATGCGCCTTCAATCTCGGTTAACATGCAATCCTACTAGTTTGTTAAGTGCACTCGTATGTTAAGTACTTGTATGTTAAGAAATTTAACATCCTTTTCAACAGTTTTTAACACACTTAGCAACGGGTTTTAACATCCTTACCAACGTAAATAAACAACCATCGATCCATCGCAATTCAAATGTTTATTAAGAAGAAAACATGGCTATGCACAAAACAAATCAGGTGCAAAGAATTCGGAAGGAAAGTAACTCATATTAGTTTTGGGGGTAATCATTGTTAATTTTAATATTAATACGACAATAAAAAAATGTATATTAGGTATATTAACCTGATTTTCGTAGCATTCAACCAAGTGAACCTTTTCTCTGGTATTCATATTTACTGACGACCTGAAGTTGTTGCCAGTGAAAGAAGATGTGTCATCTTCCGCACCGAATATCATTTCTTTAGGTATTTTTAGGTTCAGGAGTGTTATTTGTTGAACCCTTAACCTTTCGGGGCATTGCAGTGACGTAACTTGATGCCCTGAGCCACCTTAGCCTGTGTATTGACAAAACGTACGGTTCTGTGAGTGAGGAGTGTTGGTTATGACCAACGTGCTTTGAGTTATATAGAGAGGAATTGTGAGCAAAATTCAACGCTCCTGCTTGAAGCAATGTGCACTATTGGTGGCCACATTTTCTGATGGCAAAGCAAAGTAGCAGCTTCTACGAATTCTTGCTTAAAAGTTCATTATTTGGGCGTTTCGCGATGCAGTGTTTGTAGGTGTTGGTGCAGGTGACATTAAAGTGCAACCCTCTTGTTCGGCATATAATTTGCGCAAAGAGAAGTGACAAAAGTATTTGGAAGCAGAAGAGGAGGTGATTTTCTTTAATTTTGCATTATTAATGTATTATAGTCATATATATATATATATATATATATATATATATATATATATATATATAATGAATAATAGATTTGACGGTTAAAGAATTGCAAGTTTAGTCCAGATTTAGTATTGGCATTCCATAGGCACTGGTAAATTTGTTGTACATTACATTAAAATGTATCAATACAGTTACGGCAAGTAAGTTAAATTATTTGTTTATTTTCATATGGACGTTTCCAAGACCGTGTTGTGGTCTCAAATTCTTCTTAAGCTCATTTCCATAAAGATCAATTAAAAGTGTCACTACGAAGAAAATACAAAAAAATGAATTTCTACTACGAACAAGCAAAATTAAAATTAATCCTGTAAATTAATATAGATCAAACTCAACATATTTTAAATACTACGTCTCTTCTAAATGATCTGATCCTTTTACGATAGCATTCACCATTACGCGAACATTCGGATGTGGCCCACATGGCGATTTTTTAGGTAGCTTTTTAACAAATTGGTCAATATACCGACCACTGTGACTGCTGTAACTGTAGAGGGAACTGTAAGAACGTAAGAACAACACGAACACACTCAAACATCCATGCCCTAAACGGGATTCGAACTCGTGCCCCCTCGAGTCGGGGTAGCATCAGTCATGGCGACCTCAGCTATCCAGGCCGGTGTGGCGTCGTTAACACGAGGGCCAGAACCGTTAGGTCGGTGAAAGTGCGCTGCGGGGGAGGAAGGGGTTGAGCCTGAACTTCCGGGATTTGGCGCTCTGGCAGATGACGCAGACAGCGTGGCAGAGCCAAAAATAACCTTAGGCTGTAAACTCCTAGGAAGCTGGCTAGCGAGCCTCGCTTGCCGACAGCAGGCGAGCCTATCTAGGGAATTTATGAGGTGGGGGTGTAGCCCTCAACTATTTAACGCGGCGCCATCTGCGCCCGCGTTCTCATTCAGTTTACATCAAAGGGCCTAGTACGTGTAGGTACAGGGAGCGTAAGAGTGGGGGCGAGATGTCCGGAGTGTAAGGGCCAGACGATCTCGGGTGCTTCATGCACGCGGTCCGCCAGACGGCGACCGGTTTAAATTTTGGCATCAGGCCATGTGACAGTACTTGTCACGGGACGGAAGTCCGACAGCTCGCATCACGCGTGGCTTTTTTTCTGCGGTAAAGCAGGGCACTGGAAGGAAAAGGTTGCCGGAGTGTTTAAATTTAGCAATTTATTGTAACTAGTCTGTAACTTTTCAATATACTATTTTTATTTTTGTTATTTGAATTTATTCTCATTTCACTACGTCACACCGGCTAATCAGGGCGATTGTTCGGTCAAAAAGCTTCCAATACGGCGGGCTCTTACATTTAGATTGTTGCATGTCTTCGGTTGGGACTCACCCGAGCAGGAAGCCCCACATCCAGGGCAGCCCCATGAGGAAGTGGCCCGAGACGGCCACGGCCACGCACTCCACGAACCACGGCACCAGGCTGAGCTTGAGCACGGCCACGCGCAGGCGCGCCATCGCCGTGGGGTCCAGGTCCAGCCCCGCGCGCGTCAGGATGATCACCAGCGCCACCTTCCTGCGCACCACACACGCACGCACACCGCACCATCACCACTTGGAGCGTCCCAACACGCTCACCTCAGATGAGGTGTTACGAACCAGGAGGGTCACCAGCGCGACCTTCCTGCGCACCACACACACACACACGTGCGCGCGCACGCTCACACGACGCACGCTCACCACTTTGAGCGTCCCAACACGCTCACCTCAGATGAGGTGTTACGCACCAGGAGGGTCACCAGCGCGCCCCTCCTGCTCATCACATACATACACACACACACATGCGCGCACGCACACGCGACGCACGCTCACCACTTTGAGCGTCCCAACACGCTCACCTCAGATGAGATGTTACGAACCAGGAGGGTCACCAGCGCGACCTTCCTGCGCACCACACACACACACACACACACGTGCGCGCGCTCGCACACACGACGCACGCTCACCACTTTGAGCGTCCCCCAACACGCTCACCTCAGATGAGGTGTTACGAACCAGGAGGAACACCAGCGTGCCCGTCCTGCGCATCACGCACACACACGCACGCACACACACACATCACGCTCACCTCAAATGAGGGAAGATCATGGATTCGTTACGAACCAGGAGGATCACCAGCGCGACCTACCTGCGCATCACAAACGCAAACACACACACACCGCACTCGCCGCTTTCATTGACCCCAGCACGCTCACCCCAAATGGATTTTTAAGAGCAAAACCATCCTTCGATTAGGGAAGGGTTTCGGAAAGGAAAATAAAACCGGTTGTCCCATGTGGTAGATTTACTGCATGACTGCTTATAAAGTAAGATACAGTTCAATTGAATATGAACGGAAATAAGTCCAGATAACAGATTTGTTACAAGTCAGTGCTGTACGCTGCGTACCTACAAACACCACGGGCATCATCGTTATGTTATTCTCAGTATGCTCCTACCAGGTGGGGTCACAGCGGGTTATTTTCGAAATTAGGATGATTACCAGCGCAATCTTCCAGCGCACCACCGACACACACACACACATACACACACACCGCCCTCTCACCACTTTGACCGTCTCAGCATGTTTACCTCATATGAGGTCAGATCACAGATTCGTTAAGAATGTGGATGATTACCATTGCAATATTCCTGCGCACCATACACCTCGCCAAATCAATAATTTGAGCGACAGAGGACGCTAACCTGAAAGGAGGTCCGATCACCGTTTCGTTAACATCACCAGACCGACCTAACTGCGCCTACACACACATCGCACTCCCGCAGAACGCTCGCCTGCATCGCAGAACGCTCACCTCATCAGATCACACATTTGTTAAGAATATGGATTATTACCAATGCAATATTCCTTCCAACCCTATCACTATGTTATTATGACCACGCTCCTATCCAATGGGATCAAAACATGGAATCGTTGGTAATCAGGAAATCACGAGCGTGATCTTCCAGCGCCTCACATGCTCACACACAAACACACCACACTTTCACCACTTCCATCGTCCAAGCACGCTCACTTCAAACGGATTTTTAAGGGCGAAAACTCATGTAATTGAGAATAAGGGACACTGCATTGAAGGATTGTAAAGAGATTTTCTAAATAAAACTCACATGTAAGAAAATATAAAATAATGTTGATTATTTATGAAATGTCTCTTTTATGTATCAATTATTTCCAAAAGATGTAAGAAAAATGCAAACAAAAACTCCCTTTGGTAGGATAATTTAAGAAAGAATAGAAGGAAGAAGAAATTATATTCTAATATAATTCTGTAAGAAGGAAACTATATGTTCTACGATAGGAGCTTGCAAATGTTCAAACTTTCATTAACTTTCCAACACTGAGTGACGTTCTCATAACGCAGATGGTTTGCTTGGTTTCCTGGTACGTTCGGTGTAGGCTCTACTTTGATATTCTCTCTCATAGTAAAATTATGAGATATGCTTTCACAGACTTCTAGGCAATGAACCAGGCTGTATTTTTGAAGGCGTAATCATTACAACGATCGATGTATAGAAAGTCCTATCGATATTCAAATCAAATCATTCTACTGTGCTTGCAAATGGCGACCTGTAAGAAGGAGGACCTCGCTCTATTTGCTTCACTAGTTGACGTAGCCCGAAAGAAAATTCAACACGAAGAGCTAGAATTACACATTTTTGTATTTTTTTATTTAATTTCAATCTTCAATAGATAATTTTTCACGTAATACGCTGCAGTGTGGAAAACCAGACGACTGTACGTTTAAACCTTCTTCTTACTTAAAATTTTCTACTATGCTATTTCTAAGACACGAAAAGATTTTGAAAATAGTTCAAACCAACAGCGGCACCACATTCATCTACTTATAATTATTATACAAATTCAAAATTAAAATTGTCAAATAATTTCACTTCTTAGATGGTGTCACACGAGACAATCCGTTCCGTGGGTTGTCACCGAATCCCGCATTCCGCGTGCCGAACCAGCGATCGCCTATCGGTTAATTGCAAAATGCAGTTTGCTTTGTGCACGCGCGGAGCGTAAAAATTGCGTACGACCATGAGGTCTGCAGCTGCTTTAAACGCAAGTCCCAGGAGGCCAATGGTGGGTAAAGGACGGAATGGGATAAGAGGTACTTAAATTCGAGCTAACTGCCCCGGGCAGATAAAGCGCTTAGATGGTACATAAAGCCGCATTTGTCTTCAGAGCTTTGTTAAGCTGAGGCCGCGCCAAACTGCCCGGGTCAAACGAGAGACCGCTCGGGCAGAAAGCTTGAAATGTCTTTCGCTGTACGAAATGGAAACAGAAACCCCGGGAAAATCAAGAAAGAATTATTCATTTATATTTATTAGTGAATACAGGATTATAAAGTCGTAGAAATCTGACATTATAAGTCAATTGAAAAATTAGAAATTTTTCAGAATGAATTCGGCCACCATGATAATTGATACTATCAAAGCAAAATCCATGAGCTATTTTCTATTTATTCTTTTGATCCGTGGATATTAAAATCATCGCTTGGGAGATTTTCAAAATACTGCAAAATAGGGAAAGACTCATGTAGACGACCAGAATATAAAGAATAATTATTGAAAGTGTTATGAATAACGAAACAGAAACCCCGGGAAAATCAAGAAAGAATTATTCATTTATATTCATTAATGAATACAGCACTGTAAAGACGTAGAAATCTGACACTATAAGTCAAGTGAAAAATGAGACATTTTTCAGAATGAATTCGCCCACCATGACAATTGATACGATCAAAGTAAACATGTTTTATTATTGATGTAGGCACGTATGTCCCATAGATGCCTTTAAGACATTGAATGAGTGGGTTCCAGTTTAGAGGAGAAAAAGAAGCCGTGATAGAGGAACGTCACAATTATCTGAAGTGCAGCGGGTATAAGGAATCTACAAGCCTTATTCGACCTTGTTGGAACTTCGGATGCGATTCCGGAATTGCCATGCGTCGCTAAATGCTTGCCTAATTTAGAAACAGAACCTGAAGCTCTCATGAAGAAATCTCAAGCGAAATAAATGATGCGGAAACTCTTGCTTCTTAATACCTGCTTTCCTACGATTTTAACTTTTTTAAATCGAAATTTCACACAATTTTAATGAGCTTTTTCATTAAATCTTTTTAAAAATTTATTTCGTCTTTTCGGCATAATAAGCCTTTCAGGAGTTTTACTATACATTTTATAGATACACAATGCTGGCCTCTCGGCTAACAGTATTTTACAAGGGACACACGGCTACTTCGTGTAAATAGCTGCAGAACAGTAATACATATATGACGTTTTTAAGGCTTTTATTTAATGTTTTCGACAGAGAAACTGGTTAATGGGGCGAGTAGATTCATTCCAATTTTAGGTGATTTCAGAAATTCTTTGGAGTATCGAGAGATAATGCGGTTTGGAATGATAGCATTTTTTGTATGGATTTAATATCTATAAACTTGTACAAGATGGAAAGGGCGAAAATTCATTGCTGATCTGTTTTAAGTACTCGCCAATAAATGGAATTTGTAGCTCTCTGTGAATTTGTTTATTTGGAATAAATGGATATGTATTGCTTTGTGAAAAAAACGTGAAAAAATATTTGATGAAGTACTCCCACATAGAAACTATGTTGTAAAAAAGAAGCTGAATCCAGTTTCAACTGCTGAGGGAGTTTAACGATCTATGACATAGGCACACTATTCTGCATGATTTGGAATCTAGCCAATGAGCGTTCTGTTTCTGCGAAGGAACTTGAAATTTAACTCCCCTTAGCCGATTAAAGGAAGCAATTGAAACTCTCCTCCTCATGAATAAGCCAATACTCTCCTCATTTTTAGATTCGCTCCATTTCTGAGAGCAGTACTATCCATAAAAAAATGCTACTTTTGCTAGAATCCGTTTTTACGTTACATTTCTTTAGAAGAGATATTTCATGTGCTCATTCCGAGTCATTATTTTTTAGATAAATACAGACAAATTAATATGAGCTGCAATAAGGATAACTCACCTGAACGTCACTCTCATTTTGGGGTGCTATGATGAAACCCACATACCTAAGGATTACAATAATATCTCTCTCCCTCCCTATCTCTCTCCCTCCGTCTCCCTCTCCGTCTCTCGCCTTATCACTCTCTTCCTCTCTCTCTTCCTCCCTCCTCCCTCCTCTCTCTCTCTCTCACCATATTTTTGAGATAGAAGTTCAAAACATGAAACCACCCCGTTTTGGAAGATATCTGAATTCGACACGATCAGGATTCAAATAGCAGTAGAAACACTTCGTTTCATTTACGACACCACTGGTCAAATTTCACTTGTTCAACGTACAATTTTAACTTCGCAGGAGACATTCGTGTATTTTAACTTTACACGAGCAACGTTCGAAACTCCTATTTACTAAGACTGAGGGATTACAGTCAATGAATCGTCAGGGTTTTGAGATGTCAGCAGCAGAGACTTTTCTTCGCTGTGGACATATGATTCATAGAAGGATTATTGAAGTCATATGCTTCCACGGACTGATTACGTTTCACTCTCTTCACACTAAATCCTCCGCGCGTTTTTCCATGTAGCCATCCTCCGCCCGTTTTTCAATGTAATATTGTCGACAGGTAGAAATAATCATCTTTAAACATTACTTCTTTACTCGAAAACGATCAACTTGTTAAATATTAAACAAAAATTAAAAATAACTTTATTACCAAGGCCTTGCTTGATGTAGCGACTCCGGCAGCATTTTTTCATACTAAAAAGTTTTATTTACGTTACGAAAGTTAATACAAAAAATCAATTTTAAAAATAATTATTTTGCCTGGCTCGTTAATTCGGAAGCATGGAGAGTTACAAGAAAAAGTATTGAAAGAAAAAAAATAAATGACTGTATGCTTCATCACAAAATTAGTTTTCTCTTTAATCTGATGAATGGAGCAACGATGTACGCCATATGCCGAAACGGCAGTGGCGTAATATACAACGATTCACAATGGTGGAGTCTCGGCAGCCGAATAAAACACATTTTCCTAGAATTCTTCTGGAGACATTCCGAAAGATCCGGCATAAAGTGCCAACCAGTTTCATCTTGTAGGAAGGAAACCAATGTTTATCATCTCTGATTGTTCCCTAATACCCCTCCAAAACAAGGGATGAATCTTTTTGAGAATCCACTTAGAATGTTCTCGAAAATTCGCAAACAAAAGTAGGACGGCGTATGACATCTCACATGTCGATAATGATGGACCGGAAGAGGTCTGATAGTGAGTTGTTACCCGATTATATTTATTTTAATCTATTTTAAATTTTAATATATCTAATTAAAATTTAATGTTAAATTTATTTGTAGACGAAACATAAACAGTGCACAGAATGTCTGATCCTGCCCATTTATTTCCCCGGCTTTCAGTCCCGTGCCCTCAGATTGTATAACTGTTGACTTGGACTAAAAGTATAGGAGGTTTGCTAAGCGATCGTCCGTTAGAAATATTTCACTTTTTTTGCTTTTCTATCTTCCCCACTTCAACCTCATTACGTCCAACAGAAAAAAATAGTTCCCTGCCCCGTCAACGGAAATCCGTAATAATCTTCACACTGCCCAGTTTTTCTTCTCGGAATTTGTGTTAATATACAATTTTATAGTGGAATGAGATAAACATTGTTTTCAGTTAAGCAATATTATAATTTATAGATAAAATGTCAATGAACATATTTCAATATTATGAATTTAACTAGAACGTCAATCAAACTCTCCTCCCCCCCTTGTCCGTTAGAAATTAATTCTGCAAATCTTGTCCCCACTTAATCTGGTACACGTCTTTTTTGAGCGGTTTCAAAACCCTCGTAACAAAGTTTGAAAGTAAATTTTCACAAAATCTTCCTTCGTCTGATGACATTTGACTATCACTTAGTTTTGAGCTAAGTCTAGTGAGTAGACATTTGACATCGTGTTGTCCTTCCTAGTAAACACTGTTTTCGTCAGATAGAAATAAAAGGAAAAAGTTTTGCTATGCTATGACATGACGGTAATACGATGCCAAAATTCCATGCCAACAACTCGAAGCACAAACTAACTCTTGCTCTACATTTCAAACTCCGGCTGAAATAAAAAGTTAATAGAAACCGGGTTGTTGGCCGAGTCATCAAGAAACAAGACAAATATATGTTATTAAGGGGTTATTAATATTCGTCCTAAGAATTCAATTAACTCGGAAGTGTGTGTAAGGAATAAAGATAACTATAAAATTCCACACAAGGAATTATAGAGCCCATCCGGTGTCCGATATCGCGGAATTATAGTGCCTTAGCGATCTCGTACCGAAGGATCGCGGGTTCAAGTCCCGCCTAAGGGATTGTTGTATTTGTGTTCGTCCTTTCCCCCCTATCATCAGCATATCATGTCATCATCACAGATACCAAAACGTTAAATCCAATAGTGGTCGTCAATGACCTAAATGTTGATGCGACCTTAAATAAGAAACAAAAAAGAATTTTAGAGATAGAAAAAATCGAATTAGAGAGGAATTCAAACATTGAAAAATTTGGATCAATACAATTTATCAAAATATTGGCAAATTCGAAATTTCTGCGAATTTGAATTATCGGGAAATACGATTCACCGTGAACGTTGAATGAAAGGGGAATCGAATGTACGAGGGAATTCGAATTTACATGAATTATGATGAATTACAATTATTGAGTATTTAAAGTTATCGGGTATTTCGAATAGGTGAATATATCGAGTTTCCGAATGATTCACATATCGGGTAATAGAGTTTATCGCAAAATTCGCATTACTGGAGAAAATTGAATTATTAGGGTAATTTAGGTAATTAGGATTTTAATTATAGGGGAATTTTAATTATCGGAGAACCTGATTTATTTGAAAAGTTGAATTACCGGAGAAACTTAATTATTTGAATTATCGGAGAATTGGAAATATCGGAGAATTTGAATTGTTGGAGAAGTTGAATTGTTGAAGAATTTGTTTTATTTGAGAATTTGAATTATCGGAGAATTTGAATTACAAGAGAACTTAAGAATTATTGAAGAATTTGAATTATCGGGGAATTCGAATAATCGAGAAGGGCAAGTTGAATAGGTTCGATTGCCAAAGATTGCCCAGAGTTTTGCCTCGCGGCCCGCAGCGACCTGCCCCACTGCGCGGAGACGTCGTGGCCGCGGCGGCGGCGGCGGCGTCCCAGCGCCAGCTAATCTCCATTTCCGTTGGCCCCGGGAGGGAATGCGTACAGTGGCGGCGGCAGCGGCCGCGCCGCGCCGCCCACCGCCCACCCGCCCTCGCGCGCGCCGCCCCCGCCAACGGAGCATCCGCCGCCGCCCCCGCCCCCGCCCCCCAGCCGACAGGCCTCCGCGCCGCACAGCGCCGTAGGCCAAAATACGCGAGGGCCCGTGCGAGAGAGAGAGAGAGAGAGAGAGAGACAGAGAGACTAGAGAGACGGAGAGAGAGGGAGAGGGAGAGAGGGGGAGAGAGAGGAGGAGAGAGAGGGGGGAGAGAGAGGGGAGGGAGAGGGGGGAGAGAGAGGGGGGAGAGGGGGAGAGGGAGGGGGAGGGAGAGGGAGAGAGGGATAGAGACAGAGAGAGAAAGAGAGAGAAAAAGAGAGAAGGAAAAGATATTTCTTGGGCGACGAAACAAGCGATTTGAATTTAGCTCAGAGGTTTCATTTAGGCTTGAGGATCTTTTACATGCAAGTAAATCTACTAACATGCGACAGCCGGTTTTACTTCTCCTTCGAAGCAAGGAGCACGAAGGATTATTTCACTTTAATAATAGAACGCGAAAGAGGAAGGAAAGATCGTGAACGGTTCGTGGCCTGTTTGTTAGGGTACTTCTCCGACATTCCCCTGGTGTTGGTCGGAGAAACAATGGAAAGCTGCCGGCCGCCAGAACTCCCCTCAAAACAGCAGCTGAATTAGTTGATCTAGCTGAGCTAGCTATCTGGTTAATCTCGAACATCTGCCACCGTCGGAACTCGAAACCCAGGATCTCTCAGTCAAGAGGCGCTGCGGATACAGCGGTAATTCTGACTCTGACCTAAACCCAGCTGCGATTTATTGCATAATACACACACACATACACTTGTATGCACTAGACTATCCACACATATTGCCCTTTCCGACCCTGCCTACACAATTGTGTAGGTACAGGATTAGACCCAACCCGCACAATTGTGCAGGTTAGGATTTTTGTTTGTTTTTCCTCATAAATGCGTTATTTCTTCGCGTTCAGACCGGCATACATCGTTTGTGTAGGTCGCTGAAAATCTATGGTAACGTTTTTTTTTGTTTTTTTGTTTTTTTTTTAAATGGTACGAATTTGCGTTTCGAGGGAAACGATTTTATCTTTAAGAAAGGCAGACTAAGAAAATCTCCCACGAGTATATAAGATATGTATGAATATATAAGAATATTTTTTCAAAAGTCTGGGTCTGAAAAGGATATGGAGATTGGTCAGGAACGTGGACCGTATCCTGGTTGGGGTGGCACTCGCTGGAAGTCCCTGGGGATGATAACTTCCCAGACGTCGACGATAGGTTCCAGATCTTACGTTTCAGCAGGGTTGGAACACCGCCACCTCCCGGGATATAACTTGCAATACCGTGGATAATAGCCCTAGCAGTAGACGCGCAAAAAACACAATGGTCTGTCAACCTATCAACCAATCTTAAAGTTTTGTTTCGGCATCTGCGAAGAATTGACACGGAAAGAGCAATCGATGCAACTGGCTTGTACTAGAATCCTACTCGAAGCGAAGGTAAGGTCCAACCCACCTACGTAAGAAGTTGCGAAAATTTTAATCAGAACTTTGAGTTGCTATTAAAAGTATGTTTATGAATATTACTTTTCAAGCGAAATTCCGAAAGAAAGTCCTCGTTTGAATTTCCATTCGCGTATCCATCTGTTGTCCCTCATGCGCTTTTTACAGACGACACCGCTCGTAAGATGAATGTGATTCCCGGTCCGTGGGAAGCGAAATTGCTGCTGGGAGTGGCCAAGCTATTGCCATACTCAAGGTCAGATGAATGGAGGAATTTAAAACACAGACGGCGGAGCAACCAGAAAGAGAAAGACAGAGAGGACAAGATAATGCAGTAAAGTGAACTCCGCATGATTCAAAGGCTGGAGGACTGGAGGAGGGATTCTAGTACAGTGGACGAATGTTCAAGTAATCTGTCCAAGAACAAATAACACATGAATAGCAGGTCTAAACTGGCGATACAACTGCAAGAATGAAAAACAGTTCGTTGAGTGAAAATTTAATGATGGAGTATTACGGTACATATAAGATTCAACACATTATCCGATAAAATTGTATTAAAATGCTTTGTATTAAAATATAAATATTATATGAAAATGTTTCAAAATATGTACATAAATGCTACAAAATCTTCAAATTTTAACAAGATTGAATACCCCCGTTTACAATTCTTTCATTCTGATCTCAAAATGTGTCATATTCATAGCTCTTGGCTGCTGGTAGCTATTGGTAGCAATCATCGAATTCAAAACAATTGATTGACCTGATGAAAACTCGTAATGTTTCTTCTTGTATCACTGTACAATTCAAAGTTCTCCCAGAGAATTTGGTAACCATGTTGATCTAGTTATGCACTGGTCAAGGCTAGCTTGTTGGTGTATTAAATTACAGCAATACCTAACACTCCCTGTTGTTTTATGGTCCCTTTACTGCTCATGTTTCATTTATACGTCCTACTCCATTCCATATCGCACTTCGAGCTGACCGCCGCAGCTACACACCCTCGTTTAGGGATGTTATATACTTCTCCCAAACAACAATAATAAATGCAAAACTAATTGAAGCTTTTAGGAGGAAGGTACTCGGTTTGAGTCTTCACGGGAGCCAAATTTTGTCACTAGTTATTGTTAATTTTACGTGCTTTGCAAACTCTACTACACACACACACACACACACACACACACACACGCACGCACGCACGCACGCACGCACGCACGCACGCACGCACACACACACACACACACACACACACACACACACACATATATATATATATATATATATATATATATATATATATATTGAGATGTTTGAGGAATTCATTTTTCTCCATCTTCAGGCTAGACATAGTAAAGGAGAAAATTAATCTAAAAATGTAAAGAAGAATTCGAAAAGAAGGTACAAGGATGATATTAATCAAATACAATTATTCTAATGGAAATAGAAAATCTAGAAAAACTCCGGCATGTATTTAATATCTGGCCTGGCTTGTAGCGCAATCCGAAAAAAGAAGTGAATATGATAACACTAATAACAACTTCGCTATGAAGAAAATGCATTTACAGTTTGTGTCGATATGAATTCTTATCAAATATTTACTCATTTCCTAGTAAAATAGACAAAAATAAATTTTAAACGCTATAGATTTGATTAGAATAATAAACGGATATATAGCAATTTGAACTGGACAATTTTGTCCAGGAACAAGTGCTGGAAGAAACATCTAATGAAATGAAATAGGTAAAAGGTATTGTAACACTGAAAAGAAATAGCGCGTAAGATGACTATAAGAGCGGCAAGCTACGTCAGCCATCGCACGGCTGCTTCTGAAGAAAGTATTGATAGGTCAGAGCTTACTGCACCAAGTCTACTCTCTAGACGACGACACTGCATTTGGGACGAGCTATTGGCCGACGTCCAAGCCGCAATGCAGCTGCAGCAGGGTATCAACAAATACGCTCAAATAAAGTGCGGGTAAAGAAAAATCGGGGAAGTAGACCTCTACTAGACGGATTTAAACCCGCGAACGTATAGAAAAAATGAAGTTTAATTGACGAAAGGCTTGCATTGGCAAAGGTACCTCAGGGCGTCAACTGATGTCACTGCAGTCCCTCTGATGGGGAGATCCTTGGGTTTGAGACACTACGATGGCAGGGTTTTCGACACTAGCTTTCGACTTAGCGTTCAGCTAGGCCGAAATCAGTCGCTGTCTGAAGGTGAAATATAGCAGCCGGTTGCTCTGATCGGTAGCTTTCCGTGGTTTTTCTGATTATCACCAAGTGAATACCGGAGTAGTACGCTCGTAAACGGGCTTCATAACGCGCGCGATCTTTCCTTCCCGTTCCTTGTCCTATCCTCACCCTTTACTTACACACTCTTACACTCACAGGCACTACACTAGCACACTTGTCGGGGGACCACTTGGGAGATTGGAGCTCATCCCGCCAGGGGCGTTTTCATGCAGGTTGGGGAAAATCCCTCCGGATCTCGCCACCCAGTGGGGGAAGAACACCGCCACATTCGGCTATAAACACATCCACTACACTTACGCGTCTAATGACCTTAGCAGTTGATGCACTCGGAATCATCAGTATATCAAACTAAAGGATTGCTTGAGATTAGGTCCGACGACGAAACCAGCTTTCTCGAGCCAATATTGTCGACGATGAGTGAAGCTGAACGACATATGATACGAGCTGATGTGTGTGTGCCGAGGAACCTAAATGAGTTTCGTCGAATCGAAACAAACTTCGAAGAGCCTACAGGAGCTTCAGCCTGTGAAACAGGCTTTGGCGATCCAAAGCAAGATAATACGAGGCAAAACCAGGTTCGACGTGTCGCGGCTAACTTGGACGTGGCAAAACGTGCGTCTACGGTTCTAAACGAGCTTTGCCTAAACGACTTTGAAAAATCTATAGAAACGAGCTTCGACAAGCCAATATGAACGTTAAGCCGAAATGAGGATCAACACGTCGATACGAGCTTTACCAAGCCGAAACAATATCTGACGACGAATCAGAAAAAAAGTTTCGCGTAACTACAGGAGCGACGACAATCTGAAATAAATTCAACGCCCCGAAATAAGTTTAGACTGACTGAAACACGTGTAGACGTGGCGAAACAAACTTCAAAGAGCAGACAGGAGCTTCCTCATGTGAAACAGGCTACGACGACCCAAAACTGCTTTCGGCAAGACAATACGAACGCCTACGATTCTAAACGAGTTTCGCCTAAACGACTTTGAATAGGCGGAACGTGGTTTGAGAAGCCAAAATAAACATCGATGAGTCAACGCTTCGATGTGAGGCTTGTCAAGCCGAAAAAATATTCAACGACGAGTCAAAACAATGTTTCGGGAAATTATAGGGGCGCTGACGATCTAAAAGCTACTGAAACAAGTTTAGATGAGCCAAAACGAGCTTAGATGAACCAAAACGAGCCTGTGTAAGGTAAAACGGGTTTTGGCCTTTCCTATTACTTTATCCTACAGACATTGATATTAACAATTCCATGTTTTAGAGTCTGGTAACTGGAGAAATACTTTTATGAAAAAGGCGAAAGAAAAATATTTTAAATATTTAAACAACTCAGATACGAGATTGTTCTGCAGGCAAAGCAGGATTAGAACAAGTCACCTCAGAAATGCAGCTTCTGTTGCGCTAATGAGACGACAGTTCTTCCGGGTTGCACAACTGGTTACGGCTCAATGCGCATGGTACAGCGTCCGAGATATATCTTTGAATACAATAATCGGATTGAAGCCTGTTGTTGCATTCAAATTAATAGACCTTCCGGGTCTCAGGCAAATCGTATTCTTAGGAGCATTCCATGAGAACGCGTGTAGCTTTCAACGTACGTGAATGAAATATTTTATTGTTTTCTTTGTGAAATGTGATAAGTAAAATCAAATTTGAAACTCAAACATTTCAAATCATAATTTTGTTGCTAATTCATCATAGTTTATTTTCCCACTTTTAAAAGAATTCAACAAGAAAGTTTTACTCGAACGAAATTACGTAATTTAACAAAGAATAAAATGATAAAAATATATTTTTTTACTATTATTTAAAGTACGAAAAATGTCTCAATTGTTTGTAAGCTTTACAATGAATGCCCTCTACAGGATCGTTTATCGTTGCCTTATGGAACAAAATAAACTTTTGAGAAAGAATCGATCATTGATTCGTCGCATGGTGCTTTTTGCCCACTTGATCAGGAATTCAATTAAATCCCCTAAATTGACTGCACAGTTAAAGAGAATGAATTCAATTTCTTCTAGAAATATCACAGTTGTGTTATAAAAATTGTGGAAAATTACAAATTACTAGGTTAAGAATTGCCAATTTACTTTAAGACATCACCTTAAAACATTACAACCATTCACTTGTAAAAAGTTTCAATTTCACAGAACCTTTGAAATAATGTGTTCTTTTAAATGCTGCACAATTAGTGATTCAGACCGCTAAGTGAACGAGCCTTCGACTTCGCCTCGTGTTTGGTGTTTTGAAAACATCGTTTTGTAAATGTTTTCGTTCAATTCAAGGCCAATTTCAGTTTTACGAGGTATCTCCTGATATAATGAGGATGACATTCATGAAACTGACACACTATTTGATACGTTACTAATACTCTGAAATATTTCAAGAATTCGAATTCTTATTCTTATTTATCGTACAGTATTTATTTTCCTCCACAATGTCCCACTGATACTGTGACTTTTTTTTATCTGACAATTGGAGATATTGTGTTGCTACGCTAAATTCTTATATCATGGGAAGGGGTTCCAAAATTCAATTCCTGTTGTTCATTTTTCGTTATAATACGTCGTGTATACCACATTATCGTATACGTTTCGTATATAATACAATATAAAGTAATATACCAAGGAGTGACACAACTGTTGGAGGTTGTTCACGAAGGTCTACATCAAACAATTTAAGGTGAAAATATATAATTTTGTAGATGATAAAGAAATCATTTTCACAAAAAATAGCTATCTCCAACAGATCCAACTTTTTATAACGTTATTTTAAATGTGAACATTGCTTCAAGCAGTTATCCAACTTTGAACGTTTCTGGCAACACTTACTACAAAGAATGTAATGGAAGGGGAAAAGGCCTCATTTTGTACAGCGAACTTGTGAGGAACACAAAAGCATACTTTTTCGGGATGTGGGGCGCATAATTTCAGGAAGCATGGTATGCACGGTAAGTATGCCTGATGATTACCTAAGTTAAAGTGTAACGTGTGTTTGCGCCAATGTGATTTAGATCTGGGCGTAACTCCCGATCTAAGAGTTTGGGTTATGTGAACTGGTAAGAACTGGGTTTTGTGACGACGGTTCCTAATAAAACTATTTTATTTATTCATTCATTTAATGACAGCAATTGATTAACAGATGTTCAGACGAATTACTTTCTTCCGCTTACCCTCTTAACCCTGCTTCACAGCCCTTTACGGTCAAAAACACTTAAATACCTAATGAAATTTGCATGATTTTGGTTTATATGTAAATTGGTGAGAAATAGCACTTTTTTCTCTTTCGACACGTACCTACACGTTAAACTTTACTGATTTTTAACGTCAAATATGTCAATTAATGGATATAATGCCGGTCAGATGGCCGAGATCGTTAGGGCAGTAGAGCTGTTGCGCTTTCGTTACCAGAAGGCCGCGGTTTCGAGTTCCGCCTCGGGCACGGGTGTATTTGTGTACGTCTGTATGAGTGTACCTATCTTCAATCCTTCGCTATCATCATCATCTCATTGTCCATACCCGCAGGCCTAACAACCTTGAGGGATAAAAATCCGGATTCGACTAAAATGCTGAATGCCCCCTGGTCATAAAACGATTTAACGTCTAAAAAATACGAAGGAAATACTAGGACATTAGGATAATCTCGGGCGAAGGATAGTTTTCTCGATGAAAGTAGTACAAAGTTGGTTAGTTATTTCATATTTTAACATATTTTATGTTAACTTAATTGTGAATATGAAAATTGATCAATCATGAACAAAACATCAAAGACGTAAAACCATCGAGCACAAATCATTGATGTGCCACACATCGAATTCAACACATAGATGTTGAAAACATGATGTAACTGCAGTGCTTATGATATGGATATCCTGAGTTCGAGTCCCGACGGGTGCAGGATTTTCGACACTAGCATGTCATCTAGGACGAGTTCAGTCACTCTGGAGGTGAATTCTAACCACCGGCTGCTATGAACGGAAATTTTCTGTTGTGTCTCCGATCAACACCAGGCGAATGCCGGAGCAGTACCCTAACAAACGGGCCACGGACCGCGGCCACGGACTGCGCGCGATCTTTCCTTCCTCTCCCTTATCCTATCCTCACCCCTTACACACACTTACCCTAGCACGCAAAACACCTGTCCTAGAGTTCCGGCTGCGTATGAACTACTCTAACATTTTTTCTCGTCACGTGGTGTGGTACGTCATGTGACCTGCTCTGAAGCAATCAGATTGTAAGAATTTGTTTACTTTCTCACAGTCAGAGTTCAATCTGACTTGCACGACGTCGCAGAGGCGATAAGGTTCGGCTTCGTACATGATATCAAGATGTGACATAGCCTGTCGGTAAATGTTAATGTTTTGAGATTATTGATTATTGATCTGACATGTAGGTGGAGCCACATGCTCAGTAACGTATGTCAACAGCGCATCAAACTGTCAGAGTCGCTTACACGCTACCGGTACTAGGAATTACAACACAGCAATGTTTTTGTAGAAACATCGATGTTTTAAACATGGATATATTAATACTGAAGTTTTTAACATCGATGTTTTTTGTTATTTTCCGATGTTTTGTTTCCGAATGAAAAATTCCCATGATCAAAATACCCTAAAAGTTGAAATATGGAATAATAACTAGTAGTAATACTGGTATGCATGTGTTGGAACAAAAGGAACGCTGTTTGCACAACTTTCATCGCCCAAACTCTCTTGCCCGTGATGTCCTCCATGTCCTTGTAGTTCCTCTTTCTTCATATTCATTTCGCACATTGAGATGTGGTAGTGGAAAGAACCTACGCTGTGGGCGTAGGGTCTTTCCCTTCTTCTCGTACCCTTATTCGGGGAATTGATAAATACGATCACTGTCAATTAAATTTTAATGCACACGAATTTAATGTTAGAGGTTACTAATCTAGTCTAAAAACATCCATTTTGAAAATAATCGATCGTTTTTATTCGATGTATTTTTAACATCGTTTTTTAATACCGAACATTGATGTTTTAATTCCGAACGTCGATGTTTTAATATCAAACATCGATGTTTTAATATCGAACATCGATGTTTTAATATCGAACGTCGATGTTTTAATATCGAACGTCGATGTTTTATTATCGAACATCGATGTTTTAATATCGAACGTCGATGTTTTATTATCGAACATCGATGTTTTAATATCGAACGTCGATGTTTTAATATCGAACATCGATGTTTTAATATCGAACGTCGATGTTTTAATTCCGAACGTCGATGTTTTAATATCGAACATCGGTGCTTTCTAACATCGTTGTTTTGTTCTCGATGTCGCTCCACTAGCCGGTAGTTGAGAAGAACGCACACGTGGCGGGTCGCTCCTCGCGCCGCGCGCTCGCAGGGTTGGCGGCGGCGCCGGCGCCGCGCTGGGCGGCGCGTGAGCCGATAACACGTGCCGTCGCGGCGCCCGACCGGTTGCGGCCCGCCGCGCCGGCCAGCGCGCGCGATTAATCGCTCGCCTCCTCCGCTGCGGTCGCGCGAACACTATGCAGCGGTTGGCAAGGAGCAGCGTCACGGATGCACTGATGGTGCAGAAGGAGGAAGAGGGGAGGACGTGGAGAAAGAGGAGGAGGAGGACTAGGAGGAAACTGAGGAGAAGAAGCAGGTGGGGGAAAGGAGAAGAAGGGGGAGAAGAAAGAAGAGAAGGAGGAGGTCGAGGAGGAAAAGAAGGAGAAGAAGGAGAAGGAAGATGAGAAGGAGAAGGAAGAAAAGGAGGAGAAGGAGGAAAAAGGGGAGAAGGAGGAAGAAGAAAAGGAGTAGGAGAACGAGGAGGAGGAGGAGGAGAAGGAGGAACAGAACAAGGTGGAAAAGGACGAGAATGAAAAGGAGGAGGAGGAGGAGAAGGAAAAAGAGAAGGAAAAGGAGGAGAATGAAGGGGAGAAGGAGAAGAAGGAGAAGGAAGAGTAGAAAAAAGAGGAGGAAGAGGAGAATTGAATGGTTGGTTGGTTTATTGATGTTTCCGGACACGTTAACTTCTAAGGTCACTACCTCCGTTGACGTAGTGAATGTTTTATTTCGAGAGGTGGCACTGTTCTTCTGTGAGGAGGTGATAGGTTAAGGAAGATGATTTTGATTAATTGCTTGATAAGTGATTCTGTGCGAGTCAGCTGCTAAGGCCATTAGTCCCTTTAGTGTAGTGCAAGGTTTTATCGGAGAAGTGGCGGTGAACTTCTCCCGCTGGATGGCGAGATCCCGCATCGACCTATGGGTCGGCTAGCGGGATTTTCCCCAACCAGATATCTCCTACTGCGGGTCACCGTCCCAGCCGAGAGAAGCCATAAGCTCCCGTCTGGTCCCAGACTCAGTTTGATAGTGCGTGAATGTAAGCAAGGGATGAGAATATGACAAAGAAGGAAAGATCGCGGGCGGTCCGTAGCTCGTTTGTTGGGGCACTGCTTCGGGATTCGCCTGGTGTTGATTGGAGGAAACACGGAAAACTACCGACCAGAGCTGCCGGCCGTTAGAATTCCTCTCCAGACAACGGCAAAATCTGACCTAGCTGACAAGTCAGTCACAGTGTGACAAAAACGACGACAGTAGCTGTCTGACGGGGCTTGTTCTGACGGGGATGTCGGTAATAATGACGGGAATAAAAACGCTTACGATGATAAGAACTTGCAGTAAGCCTGTGGCGAAGATGGTAGCAGTGATGGCGGCAATGATTATGATTACGACGAAGTTAAAGAGGCTGTAACAAGCAGTCAGTGATAGTTACGCTTACTCCAACGACCACGGTACGCCAGTACCCGTTTACAAGATACACAGCAAATAGTTGGTTTTTTAATCTCACGTATGCCGTGATGACTGAAGTACGTTTTACACAACGCAGGCAAACAAAGTTTTATCATTATGTTCAACTGACACTGGTTTTTGAACCGGCTGTCTCGATTAACATAATTTTTTATAAACCCTTTGTATAATTACGAACTACCGGAACCACCTGCTTATGGTTAAAGGAGGTGGAGGTGGATTTCCGAAATAGCCTTTCTCGCATTTGTTTACTCATTTGCAGAGCCCTCTGTAAGTTGACGCGTCCTAGAAGATTTTACATGCTTTCTGAATGTAGGATAAGATGACATGACAATCGTCATGCTTCATGTGCATACTTTTTCCAATATTTAGTGTTAATAAAGCCATTGAATACTGGTACTCATTTTGAAAGGATGCTACTCTGACCTCAGGATCTCCCTGAATAGGACATAGACGGCTTTGGTTGGAGTTTGAGCCCAGGTCCCTCAATTTGGCAAACATGTGTCCTAACCACTAGGCTGCCATGACCTCATTTACATAAACATAAGAATTTATTTACCACATGGGGGTGAGTAATATGTAGTCGAAAACTGGAGATTCAGTTCATAAAAGAGCAATTTGGTAGGAAGGTGTCACCTAACGTGCTATTTAGCTTTCGGCCTCCCACTTCCCTCTGAAAGCGAATAACAGTCATCACTGGGACATATTGATCACTACTTATTCTCTGGAAGTGCGATTGGAAACCTCCCACATGGCCTGCCCTTTCGATCCAACGTGCATTCGTGAGCACTTATGCACTCACGTGGGCTCAAGGGTGTCATTACGCGACTGCGCTGGGCGATATAGAGGGCAATGCTTTTCGAGTAGTAATGGATCATGTACTCAAATGTAGGTGGGTGAACTTTTTTATATCACTTCACTACCACGTCAGGGTTTGAACTGATGTCACTGCAGTGTCTCTGACCAGGAGGTCCTAGGCTGCGAGTCTGGAAGGCGGCACTAGCTTGTGAGCTAGATATCTTGAAGAGAATTCTAGCGGTCGGTAGATTTACAGGGTTTCTCCGATCAACATCAGGTGAATGCCGGAGCAGTACCCTTACAAACGGGCCACAGGCCGCGCGCGATCTTTCCTTACTCTTCCTTACTCTTCCTTGTCCTGTCTTCACCCCCTTACTTTGCACAACACCGCCACACACGTCAGGAGAGCTGTCGAGAGGTTAGAACTTATCATGGCTGGGGCGGTGCTCCGCTGGTGAGAGATATCTGGTTGGGGAAAACCCCACAGGCTGACGTTTAGGTCGGCGGCGGAGATCACCATCCGGCAGAGGATGATCATCACCACCTTCCATGATGCGAACACGAACTACATTTGCGGGAATAATGGCCTTAGCAGCCGACGTACCCGGAAAAACGAAATAATCAATAAATGGTCCTACTAAATGGAACTGACTGTTTCGCACTAGTTAGTTTTCTAATCTCTTTAGTTTAGTCTATATTATCGGTATTGTCTCTCTCTCTTCCAAACTGCCACCTTTTTGCCCCTAACATTTTTTTCACATATTGTCAACTTTTTGAATTTTCATTGAAAGGAGCCATTGTTTGGGTTAGTGTCTCGTGAACCCCTATTGGTCATTGTAATACTACATTATGCAACGCAGATCGTGAGCACATCGCGCTTAGTCTGAATCAGAGAAAGGAAGCAAGACTATACCCAAATATCGCTGACAATTTGGCCCGTTGCATACGTGCTTACATACAAATAGAAGTATCTTATTATTTAGCTAACGCTAAAAAGTAGCGTTTTTTTAGATATGTATTCGAAGATTAATATTAAGATAAATGTGGCTTCACTATGAGCACATTTCGTTGAGCTCTCGTTTTGTGTAGTGGTGTTAGGAGGAGACTAAGGTCGGTGGATTGCTATTTTGTTAGCAATACTATCATATAAAATCTGTAGTTCGTTTACTGATGTTTTCTATAACTCGGGAGCGAAAATTTCTAGTTATCAAATGTTACTAACCTCGCTGTGTTGGTTCTTTTGTTCATCAATTACTACGTATACTAAAAGGGTGAAGAAGGAAGTCTGGAGCTCAAGAAAACCTGGGCAGTTTTATACTTCTCTCCGATGCGTCACATAGAGTGTTTACGGTTTCCGACGATAATAAATGAATAAGTGTTCACTTAAAAATATATTAAAATTAAGTCATCCACACACTTTAGTTCTGTAACCATGCATTTGATAACCATGCAGTTAAAAAACAGGAAATATAACAAGAACACAAATAAATAAAAACTGTACCATTTTTGAGTTACGACGGTATTGCATTTAGTTGGCGAAGTAAGCAAGGTACTTGCAAATAATTACATCCGTGCACAAACGACAGACGTACACCTTCTTCTTTGTCCTAAGAATTTAACAATACATCGTAGTTTTGATTAATAGATTGTTAATACTCACAGTGTTGTCGGATCGTATTTTACCATTCCGTTCTGTAATATTACATTCATTGTCTTGTCGATTTTATTTACACTCGTAAACAAGAAGAATGTAAATGCGTCTGAGAAGATAAACGAAGACAGTTGTTTATCTTAACGGCTGATCAATACACATTTGTAAGTAATGTGAGCCAGCTAGAACTCTTGCGTAATGGTAGTGAAGGTACAGCCCGAACATAATCGATCCGAGCGTTTACAGGAATGTTTTTTACGCTGTTTTTTATTTAAGTACCATGTTTACATTGCGGACCGAAGGTCTTTCATGAAAATCAACTGTTTTGCTAGACCTTTTTTCGATTTCAGGAATGTAACTCATGTTTGACAGATACTTGAAAATAGTACCAGGTAAAGCGAGAGATGGCAGTAGTATCAGAAAATTCAATTGCCACTTCTCCCACGTTTTCACGAGTGATGTATGTGATGATTACTTTAGCTACTGCCAGTATGCAAAAGAAAGTGAAAAATCAATTTTTTTTATTGTTGAAAAAAAGATGATTCATTATTTTAACTATCATGTTGTTGGAGAAGGTCATTAAACAAGTCGACATCTTTCGGTGTACGGAAAATATATCAACCAATGTAAAATTCACAGCACTGATATGTTTTTATTACACCAGCTAATGGAATCGTAAGAACCTAAGAACGATGATTCAAATGGCGTTGTACATATCTTCTGAAATTAAAGAAATGTAATGTGCAATTTAATTTTAAATTATGCAAAATGCACTTGAAGTGTAAAATATTAATCAATTGATGCATTACGGGGTACAATTTGTCTTCTGACGTTGCATTTGAGAGAAATGCGAAGCACACTTCCTGGTGACTGCTATCACGAGAATGCATTTCTCACGTTCCAGCATACATTGTGACCTTCGACATTCTATCGCTTCTGTGGTTTCGTAGTCGTTTCATCCTCATTACGTCAACGTTTCGTCATCCTCCTCCTCTCCTCTCTAAGCGCGATTTAACTTCACCTGCTTTCATAGCTTAGAACGCAACATCCTCAGGTTGTCGATTTTTATAGTCGTTTCTCTGTTTCTATATTTTGTTAGCAAAGCTGCAATCGAACAACACATTTAACTGACACTTTTGACCAAAATACACGCTTTCCTGGTTTCATCGATTAGTACGCAACATATACAGGTTGTCTATTTTTATAGTCGTTTCTCTGTTTCGATATTTTGTTAGTAAAGTTGCAATCGAACAACACATTTAACTCGCACTTTTTATCAAAATACACGCTTTCACAATTTTTTATAGCATAAACATAGCTCTTATCACATTCTTTTGGCCATTCTGTACGTGTTCACGTAACTAGTGCGAATTAGTACGGAAGAGCGGGCCTAATGGCCCGAGTCTCGCCACGTAAAATAAGGCAAATTCAATTCAATTCAATTCAATTAGTTTTTCTTAAAATACTACTCCTGCCTTTTACATTGTCTTTGGTTACATAATTTAAGGGGCTACACATAGTGGGGACACGTGAAGGTTTAACCGCTTGGTTGTGGCCGCAGAAACTAATTTACCTGAACGGGTAAACAATAACGGGTAAAATTGTGTAGATAGAAACAGCATGTGTAGAACAAAACGCTACTTTTCTTCTAGTTCGTAACAAGTATCGTGCAGTCTTGAAGGTTTCATCAAGCACCCTATTGCGGACACAGTCCTCTTACCGAGCAGATAGCGATGCACCCTCACCCAGACGACACCTCGTTCGAACAAAGTCATCAGGGCATCAACTGATGTCTCCGCAATGCCTCTACCCAGGAGGTCCAAGGGTTGAGTCACAACGGCGGAAGGAATTTCAACACTAGCTACATAAGTGGCGGCGATGGTGTAACGGTTAGCGTTTCGGACTCTTGTACCCAAGTTGGCGGGTTCAAACCCGATCGAAGCCATGGATTTTTCAGGGCGAAAAAATCCTTCGTACCCCTTCCTTCGGAGGGGAAGTAAAGCCGGCTGTCCCATGTTAGTAGATTTACTTGCATGTAAAAGATCCTCAAGCCTAAATGACGCCTCTGAGCTAAATTCAAAATCGCCTGTTTCTCGCCCAAGAAATACCTCCTTTCTCTGCTAGTTGTATAGTTGCGTAGCGAAATTTACGTGGTCAGACGGAAGAGCCTAATGGCCTGAGTCTCGCCACGTAAAATAAGGCATTAATTCAATTCAATTCATAAGTGGCATCATCCACAGTCTGAAGAAGAATTCTAGCGGCGACAGCTCTGATCAGTAGCTTTCCGTTGCTTCTCCTATCCAGGCGAGTGCCGGAGCAGTACTCTAACAAACGGGCCAGATACCGCGCACGATCTTTCCTTTCTCATCCTTGTTCTGTCCTCACCCCTTCCTTACACACCTACACTTACACTCACATGCACAACCATACCCAACACGCAGGAAGACCGGTCGGGAACTTAGAGCTTGTCGCGGTTGGGACAGTACCCCCACTGCTCGGAGATACCGGACGTCGGTTCCAGTGGGGGAAGAACTCCGCCACCTCCCACGATAACAACATGCACTACACTTACGGACTAATGAATATATCTGTTACACGTGTCTGAACTACACGTGCGGGAATAATGGCCTTAGCAGTCGACGTGCCCGGAAACCCGAAATAATCAATAAAAAAGTCGAACATCGACTGAGAAGGGGAAGGGGAAAAGTCAGGCGAGCTGAGGGGAGCATGAAGCGGCGGCGGTGGTGCGTAGCGAATTAGTGAACTTTCCAAAACCAGGGGAATGCCACAGTAGTAGTCTAACAAACAGGCCACGCGCGATCTTTCCTTCCCATTCCTTATCCTTTCGTACCCCTTACATATCCACTCTTACATTCACAAGCACTACATTACCACCCATGCCGCGAGAGCCATCGGTAGCTTAGAGTTTGTCGAGGCTGAGGTGGTCACTCGCTGGAAGGAGATATCTGGCTGGCGAAAACACATCTAGCCGACGATAGGTCGGCGCCAGGTCTCACAATCAAACGGGGAAAGATCATCACCCCCACCACCTCTTGAGCAAAAACATGCACCAGACTTACAGGACTAATAACCTTTACAGTTTATGCGTCCGGTGTCATCGTTTTATCAAATTATTTAATTCATACAACATGCTTAAACGTTCTTGAATAATTTCAAAACGACCGTGAATTCTTAATTACTTCTAGAAAATGACATCACGCATAAAATAATTCCTACCTCGCGCGCCCGAAGTATTCTGTAAACGACGATAACACTAGTAAGAGCACGAGTTACACATTGGTAGTTGTCATAATTGCGCCGACTTCCGAGAATTCCTCGCCTTCCCCCCCCCCCCCCCCCCCCCCCTGTGTAAGCTGTCGGCGGATCCGCCTTTGCTCTCAAGTGCCATTCGTCTCGCTTGTTGCAAGCTGAAGCGCCGCTGCGCGTGTCTCTCTGATCAGCATCACACCGCCGAGCCGCCTGTCCACTGTACACACCTCACCGGGAGCTTCAACAGCTCTTTAGTAATCCGCCGAGGACGACCTCAAAAGAGCTGCTGGCTTGTGTCATCCCGAGAAAATTATTGAACGACAAACAAAGGAATGGCATGTTTGTTACGTGAAAGTTTCGGATTGGCTGATTATTTATTGATTCCGATCGCGTCAACTACAATGTTCGGTAGTCCCGTTAGTGTAGTGGAGATTATATCCCTGGAGCCTGGAATATTACGTCGACGTGAGGTTCATCGACGTGTAGGTACACGTCGGCTTGCGAGCTACTTCTTTTTTTCAGGTATTCCAAGTTTCTCTATGGCGTGAGGTGTCTCAGGGCATCTACTGATACCATTACAGTGTATTTTATCGGTGAGTCCTAGAGATCGAGTCCCGACGGCGTCAGTATTTTCGACAGTAGCTACACAGCTCGGTCGAATTCCACTTTTTTTGAGCTGTCTGGAGGAGAATTCTAGCGGCCAGCTGCTATGATGGGAAGTTTTCCATGGTTTCTCCGATTAACACCGGGCGAATGCCGGAGCAGTACCCTAAACAACGGGCCACGGACCGCGCGCGATTTTCCTTCTTTACCGTTATCTTCATACGTTATCTTCTACTTACTTTTATACACTTCCTTTTCCAACTACTACACTGCCTCACCCGTTGGGCGCTTACAGCTTGCCCCTGTTGGGGCGGTGCCCTCCTGGTGAGAGATACACGGATGAGGAAAACCCCGCAAACCGACCAAGGGGAAGAATACCGCCATCTCCCTTGATGAGAACACTGACTACACATGCGGGAATAAAGACTTTATCCGTCGACGCGCCCGGAATGACGAAATAATGAATAAAGGTTCCAACAGAATGGGACAGACTGTCTTGCACTACTTAGTTTTCTAATCTCTTTAATCACTAATCAATCAATCAATTACGTAATGAGTCTCAGCCGGGAGGAGGTGATCACAACCATGAATACATTGTGTATTCTAAGAGAAAATAATCTTTAAAAAATGAGGGTAATACGAGTATTAGATTAAACTGGTTCCTGATTAAGTCAATTAAATGTGCAGTTGTGTAATAAACGTTCTGGATGCTACATAGATCCAAACACATGTTAGAGCCATTTTCCCCTAATAACCTGCTTGCAGCATCAAGAAAAATGTTGTCTAAAAACAAGTATTTTTCTCAGTGTATACAGAATACTGCAGCAGTGGTTATTTATGCGTGTCTTGTATACCTTGATGTGCAAAGAGGCGTTTGTTTTGCAACCAAAATTTTGAAGTTCGGTACTAGAGAGACCTTTTTAATGCAGAGACGAATGTGAAAGAAATGAAATGACGGGTCGATAAGAAAAATGATGATGTAAGATGCTGTAGATATACTGAATTGGTTGATTAATTGATTAGTGTTTCTGGGCGCGATGGTCATTAGTCACGTAAGTGTGGTGCATGTTTTATCGCGGGAGGTGGCGGTGATATTCTCTCGCTGCATGGCGAGATACAGCGCCGTTGTGGTATCGGTAATGGTGTGTCTATATAAAGAATGACGATAGGACGGAAAGATCGCGTGCGGTCCGTGGCCCGTTGGTTAGGGCACTGCTCCAGCATTACCGTGGTGTTGAGCGGAGAAACCACGGAAAACTACCGATCGATATGATGGATTTCAAAGCGTGGCGAACAGGTGAACTCCAAGAAAATCTTCCACAAACCCGCATTGCCCACCCCATGAATTGGCCGGGACTTGGACCTGGTTCCGGAGAAGTGGCGTGTGTGTAGTCTGACCACCATATCACCGACTTCCTCATTGTTGCACTAGCAGCTTTCACCTTCCACCTCTGTGCGCTGCATCATGCAACTTGTATTCGGCCAGTACACAAACATGATTTAAATTAAAACACTTTCCTTCCTGCTTAGACCCCAAGTAAAGTCACTGTTGATTTCATCAAATGACAAACTGCGTAGGTGTTTTGAGATACAGTTCTAAATACATTTTCCTCTACAACTAAGAAAATAGTCATTCTTCAAGGAAATTTGCAATCACAAAAAGGAACACTTCTTCTACTTTAGGGAATGCTAATTGGACATGGTCATTTTGTTTGCTTGATACGATGCTACTTTTAATGTATCCGAGTATTATGTTCATGCTGTGATTATGTCTAATATAGTGATGAAATTATGCTTTCTTGAATGTTTTTTAGGTGTGGGACATTAAAATTCAGCTTATTCAGGTTTTACGTAAATCCAACATTAGGCATAATATGTATTGAAAAGGAATATCCAAACACATCTATCTAGGTTAGTACATGAAAGAATATCTTGCAAATAATTTTATATCAAATTATCAAAAAGTCATCAAATAATTATATTGTATGTCAGTTTAACCTATCAAGCAGAAAACCTTGCCATAATAACCATACAAAGATAACATTCAACGTGCAAGGTGTTAGGTACATTTCTCGAAGTAACGACTTTCCTGGAAGGACAACCTTTGACCTACATCGTAAATAGCCACGCCTTGTGATGGACATCTTCTACATTGACGAGCCTGCAGTGTGACAGATGATGATGTTGAACCTTCAAGGCAAAAATTAATACCTACCACACAAATATCGTATAAGCCTCGGAAAGGCATAAATCACAAAGCTGATGTCCTTGAGCAGGGAATCCTCCAGCAGACGTGAGCATGTAGTTCGGTGGCATGTAGAAAGGTCTTCGGGAATTGCAGCAATGTAATGGGTCCCAACAAGAAATGCATGTTAATGAACGTAAAGGTTTGAAATTGAGGTAGCGAACTGAGCTAGCTTGTGTGTCAAGGGCAGGCGATTCTGGTCGCGTGGTCACGGCGAGTATCACCGCGGTGATTCGAGGAGCGGGGCGTGGCGTAATGGCTGGGCCACACGCGTACCACAGGAGGGCCCCATGTGCCATCCCTCGTCCAATTCCAGTGTATGTACTGCCGAAGCAGTACGATTAGCGATTCCTTGCCAATCCGCGAGACATTTGCGGTGGACAATGAGAGATTCTATAAGGTTTTCTGTTACTACCGTGCCTCTGACCGGGAGCTTCTAGCTGACAGTTATAGGATTTTCGACAATAGCTAGATAGCTAGGTCGAATTCACTGTCTGGGGGAGAATTATAGCAGCCGGTTGCTTGGATCGGTAGTTTTCCGTGGTTTCTCCGATCAACACCACATGAATGCCGGAGTAGTACCCTACCAAACGGGCTACGGACCGCGCGCAATTTTCTCTCCTGTTCCTTTTCTTATCCGCTAGTTACACACACACTTACGTGCACTACACTACCACATACGCCGAGAAACCGGCTGGGAGTTTAGAGCCTGTCCCGGGTGGGGCGGTGCCCCGCTGGTGGGAGATACCTAGTCGGGGAAAACCCCGCCAGCCGTCGGAGGCCGGCGCCAGCGGGGGAGATCACCGCCCCTTCTCGAGCAAAAAACATGCACTACTCTTACAGGACTAATGACCTTAGTGGCCTCATCCTCTCCTTTCACTTCTCCACCGTCATGATCGTTATCATCTACTCAATAAGTCATCAACATCACCCGTGGACCTCAATGACCGAAGGAGATGAAGTGTGCATTAACGCAAATAAATAAACAGCAACAACCGTTTGGTGGATAGCATCGTGTTATTTCACGTTGGTTATAAATAAATGAAGCGTGCTTGTTGCGCGACTAGAATGAGACAAAACAAATGAGATTGAATTTATCAATTCTATAAAATGTAACCGATTGTTAATTAGTTTAAAATGAGGTTCTGGAATAGTCGAACAAAGTCTTATTTTACATAGGTGTATAATAGGTATTATTTATCTCGGTGGAACATTAGATACTCAATAGAATTTTATTATAATTCCCAATTAACCGGAATTTTTTTAATTCAGAGAAAATTGTTGAAAAATATGAGAATAACACATTTTCTTTCAAACCTGCAACAGCGGAAAGTAAGTTTTTTTCAACGCGTTAATGAGTTCGAGATACTAGCTATCTTCCTTGAGTCGAAAATCCTGCCATCGGGACTCGAACCCAGGACCCCTGGATCAGAAGCTGTGCAGTGACTTGTGCCACCTTTGCCGTTACCATTTAGGTTTTAGAAAAATAATAAAAATTAAAGGTTCCAGGGAAAAAGATTTATTTCATAATTATTTGGTTGGTAATATAAACAAAACGACAAAAATATCTCGTTATTCTACGGGCGATAGATGTAGAAATGTCCTCAGTTGAGCGGCAGTTTTGAAACTTACTAAAAAAAGCACATACCTTTACCACGTGGATAAAAAACCTCAGTAAGCTCCTTTGTCACTTAAATGAGGGTTATCAACGTTTTCTCCCGCACCTACTATTCAATGAGCGTTATTATAGTGGCGGTAACTTCCAAGTAAGGCAGTCGAGAACTCTGTGTATCTGCTTCTCACGATACTGAAAGATCACGCTGCTCCTGTATGTTGCAAGGCGCGAAGGTCAAAAGAATCTCTTACAAGATCGAGTGCTGCATACCAATTGACCTACGCACGGCGTTTCCTCGGCAAAAGTGAAGAATTCTGTTCAACGACGAACGAGAAGGGCAATGTTTCAATTTTGAAACAAATGCGCTACGATATTTACAGTGCTTCACCTTTCGGCCAAGCGATGTTCTTCTTGCATCACTTCTTTTAGCAGCATAGGTGGGCGAACGAATGGAAAGTGAAGGTGCAAGGGAAGAAAATGAATTTTCGTTCGTTGAGCGAACTAGCGGAACCTATAAACAGAGAAAAGTGAACTAAAAATGAAGACACAACCAAACGAGCAACATCCGAGTGAGAGAGCAGCAGCTAAACGAGCGGTCAAAAGGTGAGTGGCGAGCAACAACTATACAAACGAGCAACAGATCAACAAACAAGCAACAAGTGAGCGAAGGAGTAACAGCAGAACGAACAACTAAGAGAAGAGCTACAAACGATTGAATTATTCGCAACATCGAAACGAACAGTGAGCTTCAGACAAACAAACAACTAGCATACGATCGAAAGAACAACAGACACAATCAAACAAGTCGTTAAGTACCAAAACACAATTTCGAAAGAAGCACAAATAGCAAAAGAAATAACAAAAAAATGGAAGTATGATTTTAGGAGAGAATGAACACACACACACGAGCTTTCCAACATACCGCGGAAGTGCAGGCAGGCGGACTTACCAGATCTCTTGCGCGACAAAGGAATTAACTACATGAACGAGTGTGACAAATAACAATAGAGTTGGTAGATGGGTGGTCAGTCGGGCGTCTAATCGGGATTGCGAGTAAGTGGGGGGCGAGGAGACGAGTGAGCGGGTGAATGGAAGGTCGGAAGAGGAGGGTGGGTGGTTAGGAGGAGTGAAGGGTGAATGGTCCAGTGAATGAAGACGGGTGGTGTGATGTTTGGTCGGCGGAGGGATGGTTGTGGAGGTGAACGAGTGTGTCCTAGGGCAAGTGTGCGTGACAGTGGTTGGTCGGGTAAATAAAAGTGAGAGCGGTGGAGGAGAGTGGTCAAGCGAGAGGATGTGGGATCAGGTTGGCTGGTGGGCGTGTAGATGGGAGGGCGAGTGGGCATGAGGTCAGGCGGATGGCCTGGTGGGTGTGGGTGGTTGGATAGGAATGTGTGGGCGGTCAGGCAGGAAAAGGGCGGGAGTGCATTCGGTCCAGTAGGTGGACAGGTGGGTGGACGGGCGGGTGGACGGGCAGGTGGACGTGCGCGTGGACGTGCGGGTGGACGTGCGGGTGGACGTGCGGGTGGACGTGCGGGTGGACGGGTGGGCGGACGGGAGGGTGGACGGGTATGTGGACGGATGGGTGGACGGGTATGTGGACGGGTATGTGGACGGGTGGGTGGACGGGTATGTGGACGGGTGGGTATACGGGTCGGTGAACTGGTGGGTGGACGGGTGGGTGGACGGGTGGGTGGACGGGTATGTGGACGGGTGGGTATACGGGTCGGTGAACTGGTGGGTGGACGGGTGGGGGACGGGTGGGGGACGGGTGGGAGGACGGGTGGGAGACGAGTGGGTGAACGGGTGGGTGAACGGGTGGGTGAGCGGGTGGGTGGACGGGTGGGAGGAAGGGTATGTGGACGGGTGGGTGACGGGTCGGTGAACGGGTGGGTGGACGGGTGGGGGACGGGTGGGGGACGGGTGGGGGACGAGTGGGTGAACGGGTGGGTGAACGGGTGGGAGGACGAGTGGGTGGACGGGTGGGAGGACGGGTGGGTGGACGGGTGGGTGGACGGGTGGGTGGACGGGTGGGTGGACGGTTGGGTGGACGGGTGGGTGGGCAGGTGAGTGAGTGGGTGGGTGGTCGGGTGGGTGGTCGGGTGCTTGGTCAGGTGAGCGGGTAGGAGGTCGGGTGGTCGGGTGAAGGGGGGAATACTGCGTGGGCGAGCGACCGGAGCGCCGAGTCGACCACGCCAAGCGTCGCTGCGCGGCGCCGCAGGTGCAGTGGGTGGTCGTGTTGTGGTTGGGCGCGGGGAAAGGTCGCGGCCCCGGCGTGGCGTGGCGTGGCGTGGCGTGGCGTGGGGCGGTGCGCGCGGGTCGCTGCCGGGCACAGCAGCAGGATGCGACCGCGCGGGAGGGGCGGGGCGGGGCGGGGCGGGGCAGGTTTTGCATGGGAATTGGCCGGCGACTGCGGCACGGGGGCGGCGCCGACGCCGTTCGTGCAAGCCAAGGTCCCAGCGGCCGCCGCCGCCCGCCACAGTGGGCGCGGACAGCAAGAATGAAGGTACGAAGTGTCTCCAGGTACATGTCCCACCATTCGCTTCTCTTTCACATGTTTCTTTTTTCATTTTCAGCTCCCCCATTTTCTTTCTATTTTTATTCTTCGTTTCATATTTATTCTTTCCTATTTTCTCATTCTTTTACTTATTTTCTCTTTACTCTTTTTCCTCTGTCTATTCCTTTTCATGTCTCCATTTCTCAATTCTCTTCTTTCCTATTCTTATTATTTTCCTTTTCCTTCTTTCGTTCTTTTTTATCTTTTACTTCTTACCTTCTCCTTTTATGAGTGAGCGCAGCCAAAGTCCTTTTGTTTCCTCTTTTTCTCCTCGTGTCTCTTTTTTCTATTATCTTTTATCTGTCTTCTTAATGTTTCTTTCACATCCACATTCAAATAAACTCGATATAGTGTCCGTTGCGCTATTAGCTTGATCGAGACCGTTTTTCCCTTTCAAATGCAAGAGGTATTTTTATCCCTTGAGTACGATTGTTGAAAAATAAATAAATGAGTGATTGTTGGGAGTTACGTGTACCATAGGATCTGTTTTTTAATTCATTTCGTCGTCATTTACTTTTATCAATATTTTACTTGCAATTGAAGGATTGCGTCAGAAATAGTCATTAGCCACACTCGTTTCCCTTTTCTTATTGGTAGAGTAGATTACCAGCAGATGTCTCAGAATTCTTTTGGTTAACTGATATCCAGGGGCAAATGAAGTTATAAGCCAATGTTCTTCTCTGCGTCATTATGAGGGTTAGAAATGTGTGCAACTCACAGTTTCAAAATCTCTCCTGTAAACAAGTGATTTTGTGGCTTATGACTATCTCTGACGCAACCTTTCAATTTGTTAGGTTAGGCATAAAAATGCATAAAAACATGACAAATATAATAAAATTAAACTTATTCCAGTCAATTAAAAACAAAAAAATATTTCAACCTAATTTTCATATTTTTACTCGGCCTTCGTACTTGCCTACGCTCAGAAATCATTTGAACATCATCCGACTCGCATCACCATTGTCCCTCAAGGTCAGTCTCTCGCACCATCCATCACGCTCTCGATGGTACAGTCAATCCACCAGTCGCGATCTTTGTAAGGGTAGGGCAGAAGGGTAGGCGTAAACTTTCTCTTTCGCCTACGCGTAGAGACCGAGTATGGCACTTGCCCTCATCTTCAGTAGAGAAAGAATCCATCATACAGGAAAGGTCACTGGCAAAGCGCGAGTGCGATTGCTTGCACAACAAAGAAGAGGGCATAATGGTGTATGCTTTCTCTCTCCACAAGCTTATAAATGTTTACAACTCTCATCGCATATCGATGATCATTGCATTCCAATGATCAATAAGTAATTGACAAACAAAAAGGGTTTTACTCAACGTTTAATTTGCGTTACCTCTTATTATTATTATTATTATTAGCGTATTTTCCCAATAATGGAAAACGTTAAGCAAAGATTGACTCGTTTTTGTGTTCTAATTAGTTTTTGTGGAGTTCTTCTTAATTTTCCAATATTCTTTCATTCTGTTGGAGAATGCCAGTTTTCTTTCTTCAGACCATTTCGGTCTGTAGGGTTTTGATTTAGGTTGTTCTGGTTTGACTTCCCATTTGTTCACTTTGTTGCGGAAGGTGTTTTTGTCTGAGGTGTCAGTTATGTCGGCGTGTCGCATGTCTTTTTTTGTTTCTTTCATCCATGGTGTTGTACTTTTAAGTGAGGATATATAGTTTAGTATTCTTTTAGTTAGCGAGTATTTGGTATTTGGTCATGTCTATGTGTCCGAAGAATTTCAGTCGTCTTTTCCTGATGTCGACTTCTATGTTCGAGTACTTTTCAGTTGTCTTAATAGATTGTAATCTGTATCCATCGGGAGTGAGTCTCGCATCGAGTAATAATAATAATAATAATAATAATAATAATAATAATAATAATAATAATAATAATAATAATAATAATAATAATAATAACAGCAGGCAATAATAATAAATTGTCTTTATTTGTACAGTATTATTTTTCATTCGAATGTAGCGTTGCAATAGAGAGAGCTAAATCGTAAAACACCGTTAACCTTCCATTAAATGTGTTGCTGGTTCCACATTTTGATGTAATGGTTTTGGTTACTAAGAGATCTTAATAATTTCTTGTGACGTATTACATATCGAACGTAAAACGGCTTAGTTTACATATCCTGTAAACGTAAGTCGAAATACTGTATTAACCAAATTGGAACGGTATTTGAAACTGGTACGTAATATTTCATGTCGAGGTTGAGGAATATATGCGCAGGAGCACGTGAACTGACAAGGATTTCCCTACCCGCCATTTGCATCCTAACGAAGTCAGCGGTTGTAACGTCGACAGAACCGATTACCGGAACGAAAACACTGTCTCGGGTCTGTTGTCGAGAGATGTCGGCTGCCAGAAAGATCCTTTCAGCAGCCGTCAGTGGCAACTTCCTTCAAAAGACTTCGACGATAACTCAATTGCGCACGCAACGCATTAGACGGTCAACCTGCACACTATTCGTGACATACTGTGTGTGTGTGTGTGTGTGTGTGTGTGTAAGAACTGCAGGTCTCGAGACTTTTCCTCTGAGGATATGATCAGACATGTTCGACCGAAGAAAATTTCGAGGTGAACGGTTCACTGTATTGGTCGTATTGCTTTTGCCTGCATCAGACATTCGTCTTTAAATCGTTTTAATATTTGCAACGTATAATGAATAGAAAACGTTAAAACTGTCCGCTATCTTAATGTGAGATGTTTGATACGACACCGGCCTAAGATAAGCAAGTTTGCGCAGTTAACGGCCGTATTTGTCCGATTGTGTATTCCTCACAATACGGATCCAATCTACACAGACCTTTAAGGATCTGCAAGCCCGAAGCTGGATTCAGACCCGCGATCCTTCGATCCAATATCGCCACGACATTACTACCTTAGCGATCTCGGCTATTCGGATCGACACGTCATCATTATAAGTCTTTAAACAACACTGAAACATAAATATACAGATAATCTGAAATAATTACCTCCAGCCTTTCATTACACTCAGTTGCACATTTCATAAGTTTATGTGAATAATAACGACATAAAACAATCTTTTTGAGGTTTTCGATTATTTAAAAATCCTTCGTACGCCTTTCTTCCGAGGTGAAGTAAAGCCGGCTGTCCCATGTTAGTAGATTCACTTGCATGTAAAAGATTCTCAAGTCTAAATGACGCCTCTGAGCTAAATTTAAATCGCCTGTTTCTCGCCCAAAAAATACCTACTTCCTCTGCTAGTTGGTGAAAGGAGCGTAGCGAAATTAGCATGGTCAGACGGAAGAGCGGCCTGATGGCCCGAGTCTCGCCACGTAAAATAAGACATTAATTCAATTCAATTAGATTATCCGTATAGTAACTTTTTAGATTTAACTTTTCTACAGTTCTTCCTTTTTGTGCCACGTAATCACAGGGGTTCAGCTAGTAATATATTAATTAATGTTATAAGTAACTAGTGATGCTACAGAATGGCACAGACTTTCCCTATTAGTTATCTATTTCCTTTGGTATGAGCTAGCTGTTCCGTCTTGCTATATACTCTTGCCAGCTGCCATCTATCAACGCCCAAAGTATCCTTTTTTGAAATGTTCTCAATCTTTCACTTTTCTATAGTAAAAGCAAAATATTATTTTAAGAATTTTAAAAAACAACTAACCCTTATCCTAAATGACAATTTTCCTTGAAAAAGTTGGAGCCATTTTTAAGTAAATGGCGTTTAGCCCTACTGGCAATGAGAAATTTGAAGCTCTTTTTAACAGAAAACTATTGAGTTTTTGAAGTCCTTTGAAGCACTTTAACTCATAAATGCGTGTTAACAAAACGCTGGAAGGATGCATATTAACGGCATGAGAAATATTTAAAAAAACTACATTTGCGTCATTTTTGAAAAAACAAAGAATAGAGAAATACGACGTTTGTCATCTTACACAACCCCAACCGAACTTTGGTAAAAAAGGTGGAGCCGTTTGTGAGAAAATCTTGTTTTTGTAATTTTTAAAATTGCACATTTGCTCGCAATATTGCGCGAAAACTAATAAAATTTCCAAAAAAATGTACCTGACCTTAATAAATTAACTCACTATGGAGAACAAATTATATTTGGAGGAAAAAACTCTGTCTTCAATTTTTTAGTCGTAGGAAGAAGCCGAATAATATTCAAACTCTTGCAATTTTCGAAAATTAAGAGTAAACCGAGAAACCGGACTTACGCCACCTTTATAAGTGTATTTTACTCTATTCGTACAAGAAATTTAAAGAAAAAAGTTTGAGCCATTTTAGAGAAAATTTTGAAAATGCCCCAGGGGCTTCATGTAAAGTACCCCCATAAACTAATGAATGATTTTCAAAATCGTAAAACTTTGACTCAGACTAAATGGACAAGGTTTTCTTCAATTTGAAAAATCCTAAGCATGGTTTAGCCGCTAGTGTTGTTAACATACACCAGACGGACGGATGGACGGACGAACGAACGGACGCTTTGTAAAAAAAACAAAACTTTTCTGTTATCAGGGGATGCAAAAACGAGTATTTTCGTTGAAATCCGGAAATCGAGCCGCATTTTTGCCGCATCGAATTTTCCGCAGCATTACATAACTTTCCCTATACTACATATACGTACGCATACGGGAAAGTAAAAATACCTCATTCTGCAGTTGAGCATTTCCTTTTCATGAACATAAGCAGATACGAAACAAAATTATCTGAGTGTAGTATCCATGAATAATAATGAAGAAAATCATATGTGTAATTTGGCGAAACATCGTGAAGAAGTCAATAAAATTTTACAACTATTAGTAATGAAAGTTTCCTGTATTTACCTCTCACTTGTTCACTCATTCACTAAACAACCCGTACGTTACAACCGAGGTATTACTTATGCAAATGCTATTATATCTCAAGGCGAATGAAAATCAATTATACGGCTTTATCTTACATTAAGTTGCAGAAACCGTGTCAATCTTTGCTAACTGTGACAAACTTGCAGGCCAAAAGCCCTTGCTATGATTGATCGTTAGAATGGAGTTTGGTTTCTTTCATCGTGCTTGAAGAATACGTAATGTAAACACAGTAAATCTCAGTTCACAGAAGATAGAGAGGAAATAGAGAACATCGTGGTAAAAATTTTTTACTAACTGCTGTTAACTACTTAGTCGGAAATTTCTTATCTAGATAAAAGAGGTGACATAAATTACAATGCAAATTCTGAATATACAATTTACAGTTGATGTATGTTACCATGGCGGAATTAAGATAGACATCAGTAAATTGTTGGTACTTTTGCATTACGTTTGAAATAACAGAATTATTGTTGATAGAACAGTTTTATATCTACAACAGTATCACTGTTGAGGAATAATTGCATGCTTTTGAGATAGCTGAAGCGTTTGCCATTTATTTTCAAGCCAAAAAGTATTTTGCTTCGTTTAAAAAAAAATATACCACACGACTCGGAGAATTTTATCTTAATTCAGAATCAGGTGTTAATTATTTCTGAAACTCGGAATCTCCAGGTGAAACCCGATGATACTTAAGCTACGGGAAAACGGTCTGGTTTCCGGGCCAACGTATTTCCTCTTACACAACACCTTACACATCTCTTCGCTTACGGCGATTCAACGTCACCTGCTCCGTAACACACAGTGTCGAAACGCGAGATCTGGGACAGCTGAAACTATCGTTAGGATCATCAAGTGAAACCTGCACCGCGCATCTTGAACCGAGATAATCATAAGCAGGAAATATGAAACGCCGGCCCTTGGCCAAGTTATGTGGATTCGCACATCCTGCGTGAGTGCTAAAGAAGCAACAGACCATGAAATACCGGAAATTCACGTCATGGAAAACACTCAACTCTTAAGATCTTCTCTGTGGACAAAGATAAATGGAGACTTTTCGAAGGATATTCGTGAGAAACGCTATATAACGGTTTCTTTCGTTAAGAAAATATATTGTTGAACGACAGTATCCGAATTACAAATTACCACTAAGCAACAGTCAGCAAGTAATGTGTAAAGAGTTTTTCAACAACGAAATAAAATCCGTGTGACTAATTACCCTTGCAAAACATAAAAGTCCTGCCGCAAAATGGAGTTAATTGCTATAGTTTTGCAGCATAAAAAATTGTGCTTTAAAATATTTCTTTTAGGCACAAGCGCGAGAACAAGCGTTACTTTTATGGCATGCACAGCGTCTGAAAGTTCAATTTTTAGCACTAGTGTTAAAAGTGAGACAATGCTGACATACATCCAATAAATTTTATGAAGTAACACTATAATAACAATTTGAATTTTGTTACAAAATTGTAGTAATCCCCCCAAAAATAACAAAAAAATAACAAAAAACAAAACAACATATAACGTCCTTCTAAAGGTTCATTTAAACTCCTTGAGTTTTTTGCTAAGCTCTCTCTTAGCATCGCTTGGATTGCAACTCATAACACTAGCAATTCAATAAACGCCTATCCATATTCATAAGTAGGGGAGGTTTTCTTGGTGAACATAATAGCATATAAATGAAACATCTTCTGGTTTGTGATATAACCGCAATCTACCTAATATCTTACAAGGAATGAATTTAACATATGCTGATGAGACTTCTTACATATATGTATTCCATCTTAGAGAGGAATCTCTCCCTCTCCCACTCATCCACTTCTCCCGTCACCCTCTCATCCCCTTATGTCCTCTCAACCTCTTCCTCTTCTTCCCTCACATACTCATCCTCTTCTCATCCCATTCTCTTCTCTCCTCATCTTATTTTTCTCTTCTCACCTCACTATATCTTTTTCTTCCTCCCCCACCCTCTCATCGTCTTCCCCTCTCTCCCTCTCATTTATCTCCCAATCTCTCATCCTCTTCTCGCCTTTCCCTCTCATTCTCTTCTCTCCTCACCCTCTCATCCTCTCCTCTTCTCACCCTCTCATTCTCTCCTCTCCTCACCCTCTCATTCTCTCCTCTCCTCACCCTCTCATTCTCTCCTCTCCTCACCCTCTCATTCTCTCCTCTCCCTCTCATTCTCTCCTCTCCCTCTCATTCTCTCCTCTCCCTCTCATTCTCTCCTCTCCTCACCCTCTCATCATCTCCTCTTCTCACCCTCTCATTCTCTCCTCTCCTCACCCTCTCATTCTCTCCTCTCCTCACCCTTTCATTCTCTCCTCTCCTCACCCTCTCATTCTCTCCTCTCCTCACCCTCTCATTCTCTCCTCTCCTTACCCTCTCATTCTCTCCTCTCCTCACCCTCTCATTCTCTCCTCCCGTCTCCTCTCCCTCTCATTCTCTCCTCTCCTCACCCTCTCATTCTCTCCTCTCGTCTCCTCTCCCTCTCATTCTCTCCTCTCGTCTCCTCTCCCTCTCATTGTCTCCTCTCGTCTCCTCTCCCTCTCATTCTCTCCTCTCGTCTCCTCTCCCTCTCATTCTCTCCTCTCCTCACCCTCTCATTCTCTCCTCTCGTCTCCTCTCCCTCTCATTCTCTCCTCTCCTCTCCCTCTCATTCTCTCCTCTCCTCACCCTCTCATTCTCTCCTCTCCTCACCCTCTCATTCTCTCCTCCCGTCTCGCATGAGCGCGGGGTGTGGCGCGGGGTGCGGCGCGGGGGCGGGGCCTACCTGAGCACGGTGACCACCTCGACGTAGTCGTCCGCGATGTGCACGAGGCCGACGTTCTGCATGAGGATGCCGACGAGCAGCATGCCGATGAGCGGGGGCAGCGTGGTGAGCGAGATGAGCCAGCCGCCCAGGTGGCCCGCCAGGGCGAGCGCGGCCAGGCCAAAGAGCTGGCCGCCCGGCGCGGCCGCGTGGCCCACCACGCAGAACACCACGCCCCACGCCAGCAGCCCGATCAGCACGAGGGCGAGCAGGCGCGCGCACTGCCGGTACGACGGGCAGAACGGGTGCGGGCAGACGCGCTGCCAGCCCGGCGGCTCCCACGCCTCGCCCGACGGCTGCTGCCGGCACTTGGCGCAGAACAGGAACAGCCACGACCTGCGCAACGCGCGACATCATTCATTGATCGATTGATCGATTCGTAGATTAATCCACTGATCGGTCAATTGATTAATGGATTCATTGATCGATTAATTGGTCAATTGATTGATGATTGTTCAATTGATTAATCGATTCATTGATTGCTCAGTTGATTGGTCTATGGATTGGTGTTTCTGGAGAGCGTCAACAGCTATGGTCATTAGTCTCATTAATGTCCAATCTCTATCACTTTATTATTTGCAAATACATCTAAATAGTTCTTTTAAATCTTATGTTAATTTTGTACAAGTCAAATTTTCACTGCCTGTTCGTGTATCCTAAGGGTTACATATCAATATTAACAATTATCACTCTCATTTCTAAATTTTCTTGTGATTGTGTCAATGGTAGTTTTAAGTCTTATATTAAGTTTTTACAAGTCACATTTTCATTGTCTCTTAATGTATCGTAATGGCTACATCTCACACTATATTTATTCTTAATTTTCTGTTAGCATAAATAATTTTTGTACGCCTCCAGTTTTTCAAACACGAGTTTGTTAAGTAGTAGATTAGACAGGCATAAGGGCTAGCGCCCGTGTACCGATCTTAAAAATACGGCTAGGTCGACGCTTTTGGCCATGAACACTTTGAGTGACACAACAAACACATAGAGTCCCATAAGTGCAGTGCACGTTAGATTCCGAAAGTTGGTGATGTTCCTCACACTGTTGAGCATAAGATACCGTTTTTCAAGCGGGACAACGGCTGCGGCCATTGGTCTCGTAAGTGTAATGAATGTTTTATCACGAGAGATGCTGTCATTCCCCCGCTGGATAGGGAAGATTAGGCGCCATCCACGCGTCGACTTGCCGGATTTACCTTTCCGAGTGCCTCCCAACAGCGGGGCACCGCCCCAGGCTGGACAAGCTCTGATCCCCGGGAATGTGCAGTGCATGTGTGAGAGTATGTGTGGAGTAAGGAGTGTGTGTGTGAGAGAGAGAGAGTAAGGGATGAGGATAGTATAGGGATTAGGTTGGAATGAACGCACGCGGTCCGTGGCCCGTTTGCAACGGTACTACTCCGGCGGTCGTCCGATATAGATCGCAGAAACCATTGAAAGCAACCGATCGGATCAGCTGGCCGCTAGAATTCTCCTCCAGAAAGCGGCTGAACTCGACCTAGCTGTGTGGCTACAGTCGAAAATACGCCGTAATCGGGTCTTGATCCCTACATCTTCCCGGTGTAATATGCTGCAGGGTGAGCGGCGTAGCTGATTCTGAGCTAAATTAGCCGGTGAGGAAATTCACATGAGCGGGCTTCCCCTCTCCGCAGACTCCACTTTACGTTCGCATGAGTGAGTATTGATTCAGGACGCGGGGACTATTTCCGTCTTTAGCCCCGGGAATCGTACGCGTTCCTACCCAACGCAACGCAACGCGAGATCAGGTGCGGTACACGCCGACTAACGGAATGTTTTCCCTCTCTGTTCATCTGCCTCAGCTGGATGTTGCTTCAGCTGGGACAAGCTCTGTGCTCCCGACTGGTCTCCCGGCATGTGGGGTTGTATAGTAAATGTACGTAGGACGAGAAAGAGGAACGAACGATCCCTTGCAGCCCACTAGACCGTTTATTAATGTTTTATGCCGGTTTTCCACTCGAATGTATTGGAAAAACGGGAGGTCAGAGCATGAAAACGGCCGGTTAGTGCAACTGTCGCTAGAATTGTCCTTCTAAATACCACACATTTCGAAAGACAAGCTGAGGATAAGACATAACTCTTACAGTGACTGCCTCTAAACGGTCGACGTCGCGTCGGTGCTAAGAAGTGAAAATATCGCCCACTTCTGATATTCTTCAGAACAACTACTTGATCGTACCGTAAAAGACGTTGCGGGTCACCGGGAGTCGAGGATCAGGCATCAACTGATGGCACGGCAGTACCCCTGATCGGGAGGTCCAATGTTCGAGTCCCGACGAAGGCCGGATTTTCCACACTAGCTAGACAAGTAAGTCGAATTCTGTCACTGTTCCGAGAATTCTAGCGATCTGCTCCTCTGATCGGTAATTTTCCGTTGTTTCTCCGATCAACATCAGTAGAACGCCGGAGTATCACACTAAAAATCGGGCCACGGGCCGCGCGCGATCTTTCCTTCCTCTTCTTTGTCCTATCCTCCCCCTTACACACACACACACACTTACAGTAACACACAGTGCAGTACCACACATGCCGGGAGACCGATCGGAAACTTAGAGCTTGTTCCGGCTGGGGTGGTGCCCCGTTAAGAGATACCTGGTTGAGGAAAACCCCGCTAGCGGACGGAAGGGCGGCGCCGAATCTCGCCATTCAGCGGGGGAAGATCACCGCCAACTCCCGATAAAAAACATGCACTATACTTATGGTACTAATGACCTTGGCAGTTGACGTGCCCGAAATCACTTGTCGTTCAATAAAAAATCAAGTCATTGCAGGTAACCCTCCCCGGGATATAGTCCTTTACAGTGGCTTAGTACCCTCGCACGTGGGAAAGAAAACCATAGCCTGGGCAACGGGGGTAAAATCACACGGCCACAGAGCTGAGAATACGAGGCGCGGTCAGGCAAAACGTGGCGTCTTGTTCCCGTTCGATGTGTAGTTAAATAGGAGACGCGCAAAGAATTATTGCGGAATAGTCACGTACCCCGTCCTTTATTACATCGGGTGGTAATTGCGTAGGTTTGATTTAAAATGTAGACGGACAAGATCTGAATTTCGAGTGAAGAGTTCCTTATACTTTTTGTGACACTTTTCTTCCAACACATATTCCTACTACTCTTTTTTTTCCTTTTGCACATTTCTTAAAAAAATCTTCCTAATTTCCAATTTTAGACACATAAATAAGTTTCACCTAGAAGAGGGATAAAATTATTCATAAATAAATTTACTATCACTTAACATCAATTATTGTCCGATTATCTTTAGAGTGGGATGATTTGACAGCTAGTGCTGGCAACACAACTGACGATTCTGTGGTCGTTGTGTCCTTGAACTTATTAGACTCTCCTTCCTCTATTTGTTCGTTTGCAGTTGGCTAACTTGTAAATAGTTACGACGCTCTCTGGCTGTGATGTTCTCGTCCGACGAAAATATAGTGCGCCACGAGAAATAATTGAAATTAGGAAGTGCAGAGCTTTGTGCTCTTCTGTAAAAATTCTTTCTTTTTATAAAAATTACATTGAATTTAGTTTTTATGTGATAAGTATTATGTTTGTTTTAAAACAGAGTCTTGAATGTGAGATGCGTTCTCGTGACAGTGCACGTGTTTACTTCTCTGAAGTACTCGTGATGTTCACTTGTTTCGCGAACTGTCACTTTATCCCATTCTTAAGAAAATCGTTCTATAATGTATTTTCCTTGGGAAGAACTGCCAGTATGTAATTTATGAATTAAAGTAAAAAGCTGAAAATAATTGCATTTTACAAAGCATCCATCACAATTTGCAGGACATCTATACTAATGAAAGTGAATTTAATGACATGTAATCGAAATCGATTCCATAAAAAGAAGTGTTTGAGTAGATACGAAATATTTACAGGCTCTTCTTCACGATTTGACGCAATGTCCTTGCAAAGTTTGATACGGGTGAAATACAACACAAATGCGGAAAATGAATAATTTAAATAATATTCTGGTAGATGCACTACGATCATTGTTTTTCGCCTGCCGCTAAGGGACAGGTTCCTAATATATTCCGCCAGAGGCCAGCAGCGGGGCGGTAGAACCGATCTTCATGAAATAGCACATCTACGTGCTCTTTCACGCATGTTTTTGTGTTGTTGTATTGTAACTCTACTAAATGGCGCTGCAGCACGAGATTGCGCTTAATTTTAATTCAATTTCCATTCAAACTGATCTCCACTTGGGCTTCATTGTTGCTGGGCGTGACCGCGTGACGCAGGTCGAGGAAGAGGAGAACAGGACAGGCGGCACGAGAGAAAGGAAGACAGAGAGAAACAGAGACGCAGAGAGAGAGAGAGAGAGAGAGAGAGAGAGACAGACAGACAGACAGACGGACAGGTAGGGACAGAGAGACGGAGAGAGACAGACAGACAGATGCAGAGAGAGAGAGACACACAGACAGACAGACAGACAAGACGGACAGGTAGGGACAGAGAGGCGAAGAGAGAAAGAGTGATGGAAAGAGAAAGAGGGAGAGAAATGGAGAGCAGGACGTCTGCTTGATTTAGCTAGTCTGTACATAATAAAACAAACAGCGGTTCTCATTAAACTTAATTCCATATGTATATTTACTCCTTTAGTATTTAAGAGTAGTTAGTATTTAAGAAATTTGTATTTGAAAATTTCCGTTTGGAGAACATTCTCTAAACACACTTGTTCTTTAGTAAATTAGTAATATTGATTTTGAGATAAAATGGTCTTAAGTAATTTTTCGTTACGAAAAACGACCAGGAATCGGGCATCCTGAAAATTGACGGAGTCCAAATAAAGCATAAAGTAAGTAGCCTTTTGATACACTAATAGATGTTTGACATCACAACATTTTAAAATAGACTGAATCTTCCCACCCCAAAAAATTCAAATTATGTCCGAATACTATATGAAATATTTATGACAGCAAACATAACATTTATTTAACAGAGAAAAAGAAACCACTCGGAAAGTATTGTTGATTTTTTTCCTTTCGGAAGGAAAGGAAAAAAAAATTAATACCAAATTTACATAAAGCTCGAAGTCCATCATACAATATATTAATAATTAATGTGAAAAATAGAGGTAAATTTGAAGTGGTAAACCCCAGTCTTGAGATAGGAAGTTATAACATACTTGATGAACACTACTTTTTTGGCTGTGTCCAATCGCATAACTAAAGGAAAGGTGGTGTGCCTGACAACCTAGAAGATATTAATTATTCAAAATCAATTTCCAACATGTTATGGCAAGTTGTAAAACACGTACTATCTCTAAATATGGTTCCTGAGGATCTCTAAATATGGTAGTAAGATGACATGAAAACGCACTTATTCGTATTTACAGCCAATGTTACGAGTATAATTTGCATCACGTTATCTTCCACACTAATCATACTGTACTTATCGAAACATTAGTTACGCCGATTCACCTAGACACGCCGATTACAAGAGAAATCAGTGCCAGGGATACAGAGGAGTGGAACAAATTCTGAAGTAGAGTAAATTTATCAAGGCAAGGAAAGTAGCCTATAATAAATCATTCTGCTATGAGCCGTACTAGTTAAAGAAGAAATGGGCAAATATCCATGAACAATATTGTTTCTTAAACATATTTGTCCCCATTTCGCTATGTGCATCAATTAAACAATAAACCCTATTTATTTTAGAAATGGATTTATTAATTTTAATTACATGATTCCCTAGAAATAGATCAAATTATGAATAGAATGCATAATCCTTTCACCTAACATAAATATTTGGTTGGTTTCTTAATCAATAATTTATAAGCATAAAATATGTTTCAACTTCTTTTGAGCTCTGCAACACTTCCATTCAAGGAAACTGTTTTATTTGTAAACCTAGTCAAATAAACATCATCGGCTCTAAATCTAATCAATTAAACTTCAAATACAAAAAATATAATTATTAATAAATAATTTTCAGCAAAGTCAGTTTAAGTTTTCAACAAAATTTCTAATTTGGGTGTGAAACAATTTCATAGTTACATGTCATTGATTACATCAAATCATATTCATTGTCTTTGTGAATGGAATAGTTAACTAGTAAAATGACAATTATAGTAAAGGTAGAGATGTGTCGTTGATGAACGAATTAGTTTAAACGAACTAATCTTCTTTCGCCGCGCTGGGATGGAGCCAAATAAATTATTTTATAACGTGGGTGGGGGCCATTCGATCGGCCTAGTTTGTTAACTAAAGGAACTTACACGCCCTTTAGTTCGCGACGAGCGAGGTAGTTTGCGAACGAAATGAACTAAATAGACATATCTAAAAAATATTCATGATTACATGCGATGCAATGATCACTACAAAGTAACGATTACAATTTTATGTAAAGGAGGAAGGTACGAGAAAAAGGCCATTCTTCTAAAAGTAAGATGGTATGTATGTATGTACTTGGCGCGACAGCCAGTGAACGGGCTCAGGCCTACCAGCGACGTCCCTGCCTCGCGGCCATGGATTAAGGGGGTACGTGTGGTTAGCACGTAGACATCCCCACGCCGTATTCCGGTCTTCTCAACCTAAGAAGTAAATTTTCTCATCGTCACACATCAGCGTATACTGAGAAATTGCAAGGAAAACCCACACTATAGCATTGACTCAACCGCGAATGGAGCCCGGAGCCGCCTAGTGGAAAGCAAGCACGCTGACCAACAGCAAGACACGAGCAAAAAGTAACGATTACATCCTAAAATTAGTAACAACGTAATCGCTACAAGTAACTGAATTACTTTTATTCAATTCCTTCCAAACAATGCAGAGCAAGTACTAACAAAGAAGAAACAGAAAGGTAGTACTCACTTCTCCGGGTCGTGGTACTTGAACTTCTCGGCGAAGTTCTCTGCTCCAGAGAACTTCTTCATGGGCAGCGCGTCCCCGGTCGCCTTGCCGTTTTCTGTGCACAGAGGGGCATTGTAATGCTTTGATGAAACACTCAGGGCAAGGAGGACGGCGTAGAGGAGAGATGAGGAGAATGAAGGAATGAGGAAGACGAAAAAGATTATTCTTGAGTGATAAGTACCAGAAATCCCATCTGTTATTCGATCCTGCCCACACCTAAAAATAAGTAGTCAATTAATTGAGGTTGGAGTCATGAATGCTTCACTTCGTTAGTGTCCGTAGTATTAAGTGTTAAGTAAAATCATGCAACTTAATACATACCCGCAGTCTCTCGCAATCAGCAATCTAGCACAATAATTCAGTAACATATCAGTTAAGCGCTGAAAGTTATTTATTTTTTAAAAATTATAATGTGTTGTTTTCAACAACGATTCATAGCCGTATTTTGGATATAAGCGTATACATACTTGGAGTAATTCTCCGTTTAATTTTGTCCTTTGTCGTGACGTCGCCGTCGGTCATTGACTTTTGTCCCTTCGGCCAGGGGTTCGACTCGTTAGTAACCGGGGTTCCCAGATAGTCACCCACACAGGACTTCGTGCTATCTAGAATTGCTTAACTTACGTGATGTCATAAAGAGTGGTTACGATATAACAACTAACTTACAACAAGACTAACAACGCTGGTTGTAAATAATCATTACAAATATTACCACATAGCTTCAGGAATATTCAACTATTGGCATTTCTAGTGATCATGAAGAAGGGGAAGGCATTAAGTGTCTCTAGTTTCAGAGACCAACTCTTTCATTTGCGCCGCCGATTCCGCCATTTTATATCCAGTTCATAGGAAAGTTCGAACTCTGTCGATATTGTGTGACTTGGAAACCATCAAAACCAATATTAATATACTCGAACCCATAATATCTTCAATATTGTTATCATTTCTCCTCAACATCTCAATGCCTGATGGGGCTCTCAGATACGAGGCTACTAAATGGCAGCGGTAGTTCAGGTAGCGCTTATCCTCATAACTAGGTACTCTAGAAATGGATCTAACGTTATACAAGCTACGAAGGGAGATATTATTAGGGCGTAGTGTTTAATAATTCTGCAGAGACATTGTTTGTGCTTAAGGTTATATCAAATACGCGACATGAAAACACCGGCGTCCAATTTCGTTTGAAGGAAGGCGTACGACGAATTATTTAGCTCTCAACGTCCCTCAACTTCGAACTCACAAACTTGGATATAACAGTCCAATATTTTAACCGTTCGACCATCAAAGCTAGAAGCTCCATGTACCAAAGGATAAAAGATCCTTGACCCGCGAAACTATTGAGACACTGAGCAGCAGCGTATTTATGGGTTGCCTCCGAAGCCCAACAGGAACGGCCCGTGCGGTCGGTCACGGCCGTGAGAGTTGCGTGCCATGCGTGCCAACTGCGCCACGCCCAGACGCGTGGTTCGAATACCACCACGCAGTTTGTCAACCTGACGAGGTCGCTTTCGCGGGGGTGCACTACTCGATTTCCACTGCCTGCGTGCGGCGAGGGACGGTCATGCACGCGGTTTCTATTGCATGCTAGTAGTTTTTATGATGGCGTACTCAACTCCGTGCCAGGTTCGATTTGGTTTGGTTGAATGTATTTGGCATTTTGGGGTCGATAGCCTTTCGCATACAGTAGAGTCGCGATAAAATGAGGTGATTGGGGCTGATGGTACCTCGGTTTACACGAAGAAAAGGAAAATACATAACGAAATTTTCTACTATAATGTATGACGATGTCAAATTTAATGTGCATATACTATACAAAAAACAGATACAATATATATAAACGAGTGCAAACCGGTCACAACAATGTAGCCGACAGACTGACACTGGCACCGACCGCCGCACACGTGACCTCCGACGTAGTGTTGCCAACCCCTCAAGAGCCAACTCTAGATTTGTTTGCTTGTCAGGTCGCTTGGCGCACATCAGGCTACCTCGGATTGCATGGAATCTTGGAAAGCCAGACTCGTATCACCGCGACTCTACTGTACTCAACTAGATTCGATTTGGTTTGATTGTATGAATTTGGCATTTTGGGGTCGATAGTCAGACTTCGCCAGCAAGCTAACAGTGTCCCTCCTATGTCTGGGCCTAATTTAATTCTCACGATTTGAGAGTAAGAGAGACATGTGGCGAACATAACCTCTTCACCGTAACTAGCAAACTCCGCCTGCATGAGTTTTTCTTCGTCTCACAGTTACAGATGATTTTAAAGAAGAGGTACAACTCTTTTTTTGCCTCCGCCACGAATCGCACCCACGGGTTCACATCACAGGAAGCTAATACGCTGCCCACGAGCAATCTGCGAGGCCTTTGGTGTGACTTATTTCGTCAAAAACTGAAAAAAAGACCTGTATGTTACTTATAAGGGAGAGGTCTGCGCACGTTTCCTTGAGCTCCAGAATCCCTTAACCATACTTTTGCTATTGAATGATTAATAAATGTATCAATGAAGAAAGGTTAACATTTGGAAACAACATTTTTTCGCTCCCGAATCATAGAAAAACTATTTGCATCGTCAAACGAACTAAAGACTTTATTTAATTGTATTGCTTCCAAAACAGCAAAGTATTCCCCTTGGCACTACTCCTAAGAGGTCATCAGGAGTCGGGGGTCGGAGGAGGGGTCGTCAGGACAGAAAGAAAGGCATGTGATACCTACTTTCTCTTCCCTAGGTATATTTTTGACTCGAACACTTCCAGTTTTGAAGTAAATCTGGCACCGTCTCAACATAATGTTTTTTCTCGCGTGAGTAAAATAAAACATGGACCACTAAATCATACACATGATACGCACAAAAGGCTTTCACTGGACCCTTCAAAAAATTTAATTCTTCACAACTGCAATCTACACGTGCGTATGAAGGGTCTTTTAATATTTTCAGATACTCAACAGTTAATGTTACAGAAGAATTTTAATTTGACAAGCTTACGAAACTGTTTTTGCTCCGAAACAAAGGACGCATAAAATAATGGCGCAGATTTTGTTTGTTTGGACTCTGAGAAGATACGAAAAAGTTCCATTTTTCTTCAAGATTTTAGAATAGAGATTACGATTATATACAACGAGACCGACATAAATGTGATTTTTGTTGAACTCTCCGAATCTTCGAAAAGTGCACGTTACAAATAATGCGAGAAAGTATGTGCCATTAGAGGTTTACCAATTTTATAGAACACTAATACTATAACAATGCAGTAGCTCAACGGCTGTTTGAAGCGTTCTTCAGTGTGAGAATATTTTTGAATGTAATGTTAGTTTTTGTATATCGTGGGTGCCTAAGAAAAATGTCATCTAGAAGTTGATCACTTTTCAGTTCAGTGAATGAGTTTAGTTTTCCAAAAATGTGTATTTTTACTTGCATCCATTTTTAAAGGTATTCCAAAGAAGAATTGGGATAAAGAGAAAACATTGTCTTTGGCCACGATACAAACGGTTAACTCAGATTAAACGGTTTTCCAGCAAAGTGACAAGTTTAGAGATGTCACTTTTCTTATGCACCAACTAATTACATGTTACTTTCCACACGGAAGCCACCTTCGAAAGTTTGCCCTAGAGTTTAGGTTCAGCATATAGTAGATGATTATTTGAATCTTTGCTTCTACATGAATTTGAATAGCAACATGAAAGAATCGGTCCTATTTGGTTCATTTATATATTTTAAGAATCATGTATATCGATTTACACCGTAATTAAGTGAAAGTCACTTAAAAAATTAAAAGACAAATACAGAAGTGATGTGAGTGATATTGAATACGCTGTTTGAGGCACTAGGCAGCGGATCTCACTAAGTATTAAAATTTACTGAGCTTCCATGACCCCAAAAAACGAAAGTGCGACTACCCTACCACGATGGTGAAAAAGTAGAAACTGGAATTTGGACATAGAATCACAATATTCCATTAGTAAGAAAATATTACAATACTGTATTATAATGGTTAGTGTCAAATGATAAGCCAAATGAAAAACTAGTGCTACAACAGCACATACTTTTACGCATTTTATCATTCACACTTTCGGAAATTGAACCTGTAGCACCAAATTAGCTCTAATGCTGTATTAAAAAAAGCAAAATTTAGTAACTTTTGACAATGCTGAGGTTTCATTAGAACCACACCCCAAAATCAAAATTTCCGTCTCAAATTCGGGGGGCCTTGAGTTTAGCAAGATCGATTTGAGAAATATAAATTTTGGAGAAAATCGTCTGCATGGTTTAGGCGCTAATCACGACCACAGTTGAGCGGGCGGACGGACAAACGCTTTGCTGTCAACCAATTTTTCGGCATCAAGGACCCACAAAACGTGGATTCTTACTACCCAACATCTTATTTGCAACATGTGCATTCGCAACATTACTGTAGGAACTATATTTATTCACTTTTTCGATTTCAGACCCCAACCATAAGAGCTTTTGGCGTAGCATAAAAATACCTTCTCTGTACTACGTAGGTAGAATGCAAGAATGTTAAAAAATCCTGGCCTTTAAGCATACACGATACACGATTCTACCTACGTAGTACAGAGAACGTATATATATATATATATATATATATATATATATATATATATATATATAGAGAGAGAGAGAGAGAGAGAGAGAAAACATTCTTGCAATGTGAAATTGAAGGCATCTTAATTTTTTTCTAAATGTTAGTTCCTTAAGAACGTCTTTAGTTTTCCATTCATATCATATTTAAGTTATTTTTCCTCTGTAGTTTTTAACCATATATTGTGAGCCTTAGAAGATCGGAATGCAGGGTGAAGAAAGAAATTTGTAAGAGATAATTTGAATGCTAATTAGTTTACATTATGAATGTGTTAACAAGTACTTTCCTCTTACAACTTTTATAAAAAACATTTCATTTTTTTTTAAAAAAGCGCCAAACAAGAAGTCTTTTGATACAAATATGCTTGGATTGACATTTTGTTTTATTTTTGTATGATTGGTCCTATTACCTTTCTTTTTCAAACAAGCGCAGTTTATTACATTAATTTGACTTTTCTCTTTCTGAAGTTCTTTTAAATCGTTGATAGTTGTCTTCATGATTGTCCCACCGAAGTGACAGACCCTGATGACATGTTCCTCCTGCACTATCTTGATTAGAGCGATGTAACGCTACAACAATCGCAGTACAAACACACCGTCGGAAGCAACCAGTTGCCACAGACGCTATCACAGCAATCGATCAACAGACCTGTTGACCGACCATTCCAAGTTCGACACGGCGCGACATTGCGGGTGCCCACACGTGTGATTACAACACGGCTGTCTTTATCAGTTGACGACACGAGAATGGCATCGGCGTCTGTCTACGCACAATGTGTGTTTACGTCGCGGCTGCCGAGCGTGCGGTCGGCGCCGCGTGCAAGACGGACTGTCCATCCCGCACGCGGGCTACGGCAGCGAGGCGAAGCCGAAAGTTGCTGGTGGGTGACGTAAAAATGGGTGACCCCTGGTCCCAGAGGAGACTACACCTCGCGGCTACGATAATTTAGCGGCGGCGGTGGTAGGTACGGTGGAGTGGTGGTGATGGTGACGGAGGCGGTAGCGGTGGCGAAGTCGCGGGCGCAGGTGGATGTGAGGGTGGAGGTGGAGGTGATGGTGAGGGAGCTGTAGATAGACGAGGAAGAGGCGGTGGCGGAGGCGGCGGCGATGGAAGAGATGGAGGCAGTAGTGAAAGTGGTAACGGTGGCGTAGGCGGAGGTGGAGGTGGGGGTGGAGATGGGGGCGAAGTAGGAGTAGTGTTGGTGGTGGTGGCAACGGAGACACAGGCGGAGGCGGAGGTAGAGATCAAGGGAAAGACAGAGATGGAGGCAGAGGCAGAGTGGTTGCGAAGGAGGAGGCGGAGATGGACGAGACGGTAATGGGGGAGGCCGATGGAGGAGGCGGAGACGTTGGTGGAGGTGGAGACAGAGGTAGAGGCGAGGGTGGCAGTGGCGGAGGAAGATGAGGAGGAGAAAGAGGAGGAGGAGGAGAAGGAGGAGGAGGAGAAGGAGGAGGAGGAAGATGAGGAGAAGGAGGAGGAGGAGGAGAAGGAGGAGGAGGAGGAGAAGGAGGAGGAGAAGGAGGAGGAGGAGAAGAAGGAGGAGGAGGAGAAGAAGGAGGAGGAGAAGGAGGAGGAGGAGGAGGAGGAGGAGGAGGAGGAGGAGGAGAAGGACGACGGCGAAGACGACGAGGCGGTATCGGAGGCGGCGGCGATAGCAGAGGTGGAGGCAGTAGTGAAGCTGGCGGTGGCGGTGGCGGTGGCGGTGGCCGTGAGGGGTGCAGTGGTTGTTGCAGTGGCGGTGTGTGGCGGAGACAAAAGCGGAGGCGGAGGTGGTGGCTGTGACTGTGGCGGATGCAGTGGCTCTGGCGGGGTCGGCGATGGCTGTGGAGGCGGCTGTGGCGCCGGTGGCGACTGAGAGAGCCGGTTGGACAGGTTTTCGTAACAGCCGCCGTTCTTGTCACACGGCGCAAATAACATGTGTCGTTTCCCTGGAGGTCGCTGACGTTAGAGGTCAAGTTGTGCTCCACTGCGGGCGCATGGTCTTGTTGTCATTGAGTCCTGAATACGCTTGACGTGACTGTCTGTGGTCACGTGGTGCCTAATTCTCTTAAAAGGATGGTGATGCGTAATTTGACACTGTCTACACAAGTAGTACATGAGGTAAAAAAGCTTATCTCATCAACGCTAAGGAATAAAAGGCTCCGTAGTTTATGTATGAAACGGGAGGGCATATCTAGAGAGCACTTTTTAAATTGTGATTTTATTCTCGTTAACGATTTTCATAAATAAATAAATTGATGTAACTAATAATACACATGTGTATTCGTTTAACCCTAAAACATTATTTAATTTTTGGCTCTGGAAATTAAACAATCGACTTTCTCCAATTAATATTTTTATTTAAATGCAAAACCTTTTACAAATATTGCCAAATAAATGCTGATTTATCTTCATTAAGAAGTAATTTATTAATGTATATTTCACATCTTAAATAGCACTAGTATTGTTAAAATATATTCTGAACTATTAGTTTTCGAGTGAACAGTTCCGATTGTTTTTATCCATAGCAAATAACGCTGTAATGACTCAAATAAATATAAGTAACAATTGTGATAAATAGCATTATTTTCTTAAGAAAAATCAGATCATGAGCAATATTAATAATTTCCATCTACGAGACTCGTAAAATGAACAATCGTTGGGACCCTGCTCCTCCTCTTGGTGATATCGGGATTAAGAAATCAATTATGGAACAAAAAATGAATAAAACGGATCAAAATACCGCTTATGTGAACTGGCAAAACAGCAGTCGCACTATAACAGTGTCTGTATGTTAGAAGAGACCTGCAGAAATATTACGGCAGATATTTTCAATAATAAAGCTAGCCCCCATTCTTTAATATGCAATCATTCTAGACATTTTGTTATAATGTAGTGTTTTTTAACCATTAATACAAAGGAAATTCTTCTATGTAGTGTAACTCTTGCTTATAATACAATAATACTTTTTGTTTCACTTGTATTTGAAATGGAGGGATAAGTTTGTTCCCAATTTTTGTCTCAAATGTAGAAATCTAAACGCTTATTATATACTGAGAATGAGGAATGATAGAAGCAGTACGAACTTACTTTACACACATGGTTAGTGAAATAAGTTAACGTCAGGTGCTCAAATCTGAACACCTCTTAAAATTAAAAAAAACCTGCACAAGAAGATACATTTTAATTAATCTGCTTACGTGACTACGAGGAAGCCGTAAATACCCTGTTATCTTATCCGTGACAAAGTGTCGAGTATCGGAACACGTCAAGTTGCACATGGGGAGTTAACATCGGATGGTACTCACAGACCTTCTGCAACGAGGATGCCCCGGAGATTTGGTCGAAGTCTTAAAATACACAGGATCCAGAACTTTAAATTAAACTTTTTTCATTTGAACACGGAACAATACTGAAGCGGATCCCTTGACTGCACGGTACAATATGGCAGAAACTGGGTTAATGTATCAAAAAGTAGTAATGTATCAAACTTTACATACAAAAACCAAACAAAAACATACAAAAGAAATTTAAATTCGGATATATTAAATTATCTAATATTAATAATAAAAAATTGATTCAGAAGATAAAATTATAATAAAAATAGTTCGAGCTAAGAAGGTTCGCTTCACATTTAGATTTAACATTTCTCTCAGTTTGTATAAAGTAAACCTGTAAGTAGTGTCTAGTACTCTTAGTATTTTTAAAATAAATAACCCTTCTCTGGATGTTAACAAAATAAGACACAGATATCAATAGAAAGCACAGAGATGAAGGTAGAAAACATTAAGAATATAATTAGATATAAATGTATACACAAGAAATAGAATTACAAAGAGTGGTATATCCATGGAAAGTGAGAAAACAATATAAAAGAGACAAAGTAGGTAGAGTATTCGATGGCTTCGATAAGGCGAAAAGCATGAAAATAAGTTTGATTAGGGCTAATTTTTTTTTTTGTAAATGTGCTTCGACTCAAAAATAAAAAAGGAATACTACGAGTAAAAACATACAAAAATGCGAATTTACAGGGAAGAAGAAACTCCAAGTGAAAAGAGAGAGCAGCTCCTGAGGAAAACAGAACATAACTTCAGAGGAAAAAGAATACGAATCCAGAAGAAAATAGACTATAGAGGAAACAGAGAAAGACCCTTTAGGAAAGACGAAAGCGACTCTCGATGAAAGAAGAGAAAGACTCGATGAAAGAAGGGAGCGTCTCTCGATGAAAGAAGAGAGGGACTCTCGATGAAAGAAGAGAGGGACTCTCTAGGAAATAAACTAGCAACTTTCGAGGGAAAAAAGAGTGACTCGTGAAGGAACAGACCCTCTCAGAAGTAACAGGCCCTCTCAGAGAGAACAGACCCTCTCAGAAGGAACAGACCCTCTCAGAAAGAACAGACCCTCTCAGAAGGAACAGACCCTCTCAGAAGGAACAGACCCTCTCAGAAGGAACAGACCCTCTCAGAAGGAACAGACCCTCTCAGAAAGAACAGACCCTCTCAGAAAGAACAGACCCTCTCAGAAGGAGCAGCCCCTCTCAGGAGAGACAGAGCGAGGTTCCGGATTCGAACCCGAGACGCCCCGCAGGGGTGTCGCGGGGAGCGGGCGCGCTGCCGCGCGGGCGGGCGTACCTATGGAGTGGCGCGAGGGCTGCGAGTGGAAGGAGTAGTGCGACGCCAGGTCGCTGTCGGAGCCGTGCAGCTGCGAGCGCCGGCGCATGGGGCCGCCTCCCTCCGCTGCGCCACACACACATTGCCATGCACACCACCCGCCATGCACCGCCACGCAGTAACGCACGCGTGACAAATCAACAAAAGCGTGCATGTGCGACTGTGTCAATGAACGCATGCATAATTGAATGAACAAATTGACGCCTAGATTAGTAAGTGTATAAATGAATGAATGCATAAGTGTGTGAATGAATGAACGCCTTTATTAATGAGTGTATGAATGAACGAATGAATAAGTGTGTGAATGAATCAAAGCCTTGATTAGTGAGTGTACGAATGAACGAATGCATACATGTGTGAATGAATGAACGCGTAAATGAGTGAAAGTAATCGATAGTATGAGTGTGAGAATGAGGAATAAGTAACTATCATTATCCATCCAAATGTTTATAAAAATAAAGGTTTAGAGTCGAGTAGATTGTGCTGTTATAAAACTCCTGATTTTGAAATATGCGTTTACGTGATCTGCAGATGGAGTAGGTGAGTGAAAATGAGTTCCTGTGTGTGAAAGTGAGATTCTTATGGATTCATGCCAGCAGGACTGGATTAGTACCTTAAGGCATGCTAAACATTTCCCAACAAAATATGCTATTACCCCGTACGTCACAGTTCTTTACTGTTTTCATAATAAAACCAAATAAATAAAAATAGAGAGCTGCTAAGGGACGGGCAAGTGTCATGGCACTTATTTTTTTTTGTGAGAATACGCGCACAAGTGGAAAATGTGAAATATACACTAGAATGTATAAACCAAGAGCATGATACATTTAAAGACACACACCAAAATTGTGTTTCTACATTTAATAAGGAATTTCAAGAGACAACTGGTTTCACGTTCCAAAAAAGTAGCATATATGAGTTCACAAAATTCCAAACAGGAACATATATGCGTCCTAAAGACCCGATTAGGCAGATGCTCATTTCCGTACGTACAACATCGGTCCGCACACTCACATGTGGTTGTCACGTTCGTTGCTGATCACTGGTTTTTACGCTACAAATATGACCATTGCCATGACTTTTGCCCCAACCCTTACACATACACACACATTCTCCCTATATATATATATATATATATATATATATATATATATATATATATATATATATATATATATATTGGGAGACACTTTTCAACGGACGCCCCAAGCACCTGCCCAGCCAACTTATTCAAAAGTATTAATCCACTCCTGCTACAAGCGTGCGTGCGTGCGTGCTCTGGTGCTTACCGTCTCCATGCTGCGAGTACGAACCGGCACCTGGGCTGGTGACGTAGTCAGGGGCGTGCATTATGGACACCTTGCGTGACGGCCCTTCAGACCCTGCGCAACAGCGGCAGGCCGTTCTGCGCCAAGCGGGCGACATGCGCATGCGACCAGGGGGACGGTCTCATGCGCCTATCGTACGACACACGCATGCGACCAAAGTTATGGTTTCTTGTGCCCAGTGGGGGGACATGCGCATGACCAAACGCACGCTTATGGACTAGGTGTGCAACATACGCATGCGACCACTTTCTGTGCCCAGTGTGCGACATGTGCATGCAACCACGGTCATGGTCGCATTTTAAAATGTGTGACATGCGTATACGACCGACGGTTGCGAGGTACACATGCAATCACAATGATTTTAGCATGCAGATGCAGCCATGGGAAAAGTCGCAGCCACTCAAACATTGAAAGTTATAGAACAACGTCATTCATTATCAGTTTGTTTGAAGTGAAGGGCATTAATGTTTATACAGCAAGGCGCCAGGAAAGTCTGTCCGCACCGAGCAGAATCAAGGCCTTCTATTACAAATTGCATTTATTTTGGTAGCAAAAAGGCCACTGAGAAACAAGTGAAGAGGACTACGCTCCTAGCATCTATTATCATTCTGTTGAGTACGCAATTAATGTATTAATTTCTTAAAAGCGGCACCTCCTGCTACCAACATAATTTCTGTTACTGACACTCTCGATAGCCACTGATGCCTTTGCGGAGAAACTTTACTAGCGCACTACATATTCACAAAACTGTTTGTAGAATGAGATCATGTTTACGTATGCAACAGAGTTCATCTAGCAATATTATAATTAGTTTTTCGCGCTTATTTAAAAGCAACCACAACAAAAATAATGGACCTCTTGATTTTGAAAATAGTTGCTAAAATGTACGTGTTTCTAATAGTACCAAGAAGCTGCACGCGTTTCTTGTTGTAACATTGCATTAGTCTTTTTAAATGGCAGTTCTCTGGATACGTCTCGATGCTATTAATGCTTCAATTCTTTGTCGTGGTAGAATACTACACATTGGTAGTGTTTAAAAAAGTTGTCTTAAATGTCAATATACGAGTATAATCATGATAATTTTAATGAGGGTTTAATGAAAATAGGTATTTGCTGTGGTTTTTAGTTTATAGTTACTTTACTGAACTATCTATTACTTACATGTAAATATTACATCTGGTCTACCGTTATTTCTAAATTTCTTTTGAAGTAAAATCTTTCATCAACAATCGACATTCACCTGCAGACCTACCACTTAATGACATATTTTAGTTTTTACGTACGTGAAAGTTAAGAATTTTTAAATTGTCAGTATAACTCAAAAATAGTTCATCACAATGCGAGGAACAAATAATTACGATGAAATATAATAACAAAATATTCTGTTACGTATTTTGCGAACTTGAACGCTTTCCTTTTGTTTTATAACTCACAGACATGGCATGCACTGCAATCTGATATTCTTTGTTTTATAACATGTTCTGAAAATGAGGTCAGGATTCGAATTTGAATTGTCATTCACCAAATTTTAACAATATTAAAAATATTAATATTAATGTATTATGAACTCATTAATGAGACTTACATTTTCAACATCATCGGCACAATACTTCCATTCAACTACTATGATCAAAACAGTTTTCCAAAAAACTATCTAGTGAACTTCGTGTTCAAAATAGACAGGATAGTTAACTATCACATAAATTTCATTACATTCACAGAACATTCAGAGGTCTCACACAAACTTACAGGATAAATTATCTAAAACTAATTAAGACCTTCACTTTCTTCTCAATACTTTTAAATGCTACCCAGCAATATCTTCTGTGAAAATACTGGTGCACCTCAAACACATCGACGTTCATCTGGTGTATAGGAACTTTCCATTGCAGTTTTTTTTCTAGCTATGAGAAAAAAAAACGAACCAATGAAAAGTGCAGTGCTTGTTCGTGCCAAGTAATTGAGCGTGAGTGTTAACGGAAATGAAGGTCTAAACGTACTCAAGAGCGCACTCTCTCCCACGAGCAATTTGAAGAAATTGAAGCAATGTTGGAATGCTGTGCCTACTCGCCACAATTCTGAGGAACTTGTGTGCAGAAATCTCAGCGAATCGTAAAACAAACAAGAACGAATTATGAGCAATGCAAACAGTGAAATCTCCCTATTTCGAAGTACTTTAGAACAAGTAGTTGAAAAATTTCTTTCAGATCTAATTTTGTTTGGGGCTTATATCTTATGCGATCTCCTTTATATGCTGGTTACTTGCATGTTCGGAGTACATTTAACTATTTATTATTGTATCCAATATAATACTTCTTCCGAGAGAGACAAAGGGACTCTTTTATAATATCCGATGTGATAAAGGGTACAAGTGAAGTCAAAAAATATCATTTAGTAATACAGTTGAGAAATATGTGGAAAAATGTTAACAATCGGTGATCGGATAAGAAAAAACACTGAATATTACATGTGGTCATGATGTGCTTAATTGCAATACTACGCTAGTGAATTATCAACTTGTACATAATGGCATCATCTATCCACTTGCAAGATAAATACATATTCTTTTAGATGTTTAAAGTGCAGTTTGCAGTAAATATTAATTTGAACAGTTTTCACTGGATATTTGAAATTTCAAAATACGGAATATCAATAATAAATTCAAGGGTAGAAAAATAAAAAGAAATAAAAACAGAATTTGGAAATTGTGCTTAAACAGTTTTATACTTTGCGTAACTCTTTGTCATTTGACCGTGAATTGCATTCCCTTTCCCTGTCGAGTTTTTAAATTGATTCACAATTCTACCTTTGCACAGACTGGATTTCGTTTACATCGACCACCAAAGGGTCGTGGTTATAAATATTATTTTTTTCTTTTTGAAAAATAATTATTGAAAAGATGAAATGGAATTACATTTATCTTCCAATGCAAAATTCCTTCACTTAGACATTCCACCAATTGAAAGGTTAAAAGCAAAAACGTAGTAAATTCAAAACAAAAATCCATACTATAGAGCATAAAAAGCGAAGCGAATATTTTAAGGAACTTTAGTTTAAAAACTTGTTTGTGTCCAAATATCTGCGTTATGTGAAGCTATTTTATATTGTATATTGTATCTGTTGTATATCCGATCTTTTCAAAAAAGAAATAGCACGTTCACATCGTAATGAAAGATGTGACTTTATATTACTACGTCTTTTTATCTCATAATGAACATCCATTTGCACACAGAAATTATCATGACCACTTTTTTGTCGTAATAGGCGAATTGTTGTTGTAAGCGATCGCGCAATAAACGAGGTCCGGTTTATGGGGTAGGGTCTCCATTCACACCCGCAGTAAGCATTTCTATCATACGCGTGCTTACTCACTACTCCGGTCCAAAAAATGTTCCTCGTTGGTTTTAAGTTTAATTACTCTTTGCAACACACAAGAAGTGATACTATTTTTGACTAGAGTAATATAAAATATTTTTATCACTCTGCAAGAAGTTAAACCTTATAGTTATATATGTTGTGTGACTCTATAGAGCTTTTTTTAGGGTGTGAATTCTTTCAGGTAACATTTTTCTTTCCTCTGAACCTGTAAATTTCCACGTTTCTGATCTATAAAACATCACACTCTTCCGACATAAATTATATGTAAGCAATAAACTTAGAGCGTTTTATGCTGAAGCGAATAATTGCACTACCTGTTATGCCGTTTGCAAATTACTTAAAACCGAGATTAATTACATGGGTCGCGAAAATCTTATTCTATAAATCGTTTTTTCTCAAGCATGTATTAAATAAACAACACATGATTAGCCAATAAGCCAAATAGGCAATAAACAAATAAGTGCCAATTAATATTTTCATTAGAATTTTTATAAGTACACATTTAACCCAAAGGTGCAGACTGCAGACTTCAGAGCAATTTCAACAAAAGTTTCAATTTATTTTAATACTAAGACAGGGTTGTCCAACTTGCAAGGCCTCAAGGACCACAACTAACACCTTTAACATGGTTGTGGGCCATATTTTCATTACTCAGGCGAACCACACCTCACTTCCCTGTAATTTTGATCTCGGCATTTTGCCGGGCTGCTCTGAAACGGGGGGTTTGAGGGGGGGGGGGATCCCTCGCCCTCCATACGTGATGTCAGGCCGTACCATGCAAAACGCTGCGGAACACATCGAGATGATTTTGAATTTCCGAATTTACAGGAAAAACAACTTTAAAAGTAAACAATCTACTATTTTTACATTCAGGGGTCGTTGACCTCGGCAGAGCGCGTGCGCGACGTACAGTATGTTCTCGAACGACATGTCAGCGACAGACTTCCACTTTCGATTAATTCCCTTTCGCGGGCCACAATAATTGACACCGCGCGCCGCCAGTTGGACAACCCTGTCTAAAACTTCGGAGTCTACTTTTTCGGGCCGGCGTGTAGAGGGGAAAGCAGAAAGCGTTTCTCACCGTCTCGATGCGTGCTGTAGTGGCTGCCCTGGCTGAGAATGGACTTCCTCCGGCTAGGGCCGTCTGTGGGGGCTGTGGGGCTCCGCGTTAGTGCCACCAAGTCAGGCGCATGCGTGATGCGCGCACGCATTCATGCGCGCGCGCGCAATGTGCATGCGAGTGCAACGGAATGCAGGTGGGGGGGGAGTATGTCGCTCACCACCAGACGTTTAGAGACTTCATGCGAAGACACGGCCACCTCCCGTCATCGCGTATGGACTGGACAAAAACATTGGTCCGTATGTTCAACAATGCTACACCTTCCGCAGCCTGGCCTGTGTTTTCGGGACAGTTACAACAACAAGGACGCAACATTGATTCCGATGTTTTCCAAAAAACAATGTTTCTATAAAAATATTGCTGTTTACAACATTGATGTATTGAAGTTGATGTTTTGTAACATATATGTTTTGTGCTCGATGTTTCGACTTTTTCGATGATTCGTACGTGGATGTAACATTTCCGTCGTTATAATTTTGTAAAAGTTAATTTATGAAATAATAACTGATGGTTCCACTGTCAGTTTACGTGTTCTAAACAAAAGAACGCCGTTTGTACTACCTTCAATAAAACAGACGATCCCTCGCCCGTGATGATCCTCGTGACTTGGAATTTCCTTCTTCTTTCCTCACATTTCGCACTTTCGTTGAGGCGTTTTGTAACCGTTTCAGTTAAATTTTAATTAAAGATTTATATACATGGTCACAAAAAATTACTTTTGTTGCCCACGAATTTAATGTTAGAGTTTACTAAACCAGTTTTAAAACCATGGTGAAAAGATATGGGTGAGCTATTCCGACTTCGCATCCGACTTCAGCCAATCAGCTTCAGACACGAGTTTACGTCACATTATTAGCGGGAATTTTAAACGCAGACAGATACCAAAAGAATCACCTCGTTATATGATATTGAAGCATGTATATGAAGCATTTCTATTAAATAATGCATTTCGAATATCTTCATCGTGCTATTTTTAGTCGGTCACCGTTGCAAATTGTCACTTAGTGCTACTTTCAAAATGTTTCTCAACATTTCTCGCTCTCCATGCAACATGGCGGCCAGCGTCTACTCTGGCTTTTCAAATGAAATGCCCGTGTTGTGGTCACGTGGTTCGTGACGCAAAGTGGTATTGTGCAGAACGAGCAAAAACCGATGCATTGGAGTAGCTCGCTCTCTTTCCACCATGTTTAAAACATTAATGTCATTTAGTTGATGTATTATTAATATTGATATTTGGCAACATCGATGTTGCATCACTGTACAACAGCAGCCGGGCCGCCACGAGCCGTACCAAACGGACAGTGCGTAGCTGAGTTTCACGGAAGCTGCAAAAGCGTCTCTAAGCGTCTGGCGTAAGCAACCACTGAATGGAGGAGAAGGAACGTGCGGGTAGGAATTACGATTATGGCTTGTTGATGCATAATCATGCTCAACTAGCCAGGAAAATGTTTATATTGTGATTATCGAAAAATTAGAGAAGTTATATATAGTTTCACCACATTTCTATTTATTATGGTGCATTCGATATTGAGGAGATGTGCTGTATTCGATATCGTGGAGATGCAGATGGCCACAAAGTAATCGAAAATTTTTTCCATCAATAAATTTAATGTGGTGCAATTACATCATTTTACTTCTCTCATTTTTTTTATTTGGATGGTAGGAAAATTTCATTGGAAGTTGTACAACCTTTTATAACCCTAACACAAAAAATGGTTTTAAAGTAAAGTCCCACCGTGAGGAATAAATTGAAAAGAGAATAATAAAGATCAGGTAAACTGCAAAAATTGATGCTTTAAAATTAGAAATAATACTGGTCTAGAAGAGACACACAAATATAATTAGCTGTGATAAAAGTAAGAAGAAATAATAAACATGAACACATTTACGGAAATAATATAATACTAAGATAAAATATAAAGAGCTTGTTCAAACACTGTTAGAAACACCCGTGAAAAAATTAAGTAATGAGAAATGAAGTATATTGCTTTGAACAGAGAAATAATTGAAGAAAGTATTTTTGTACTATAGCAATAGAATGTTAACACACATAAATGAAAATTAAGATGGGAGAAAAGAAATACAAATAATGATAATAGAAAAATATTTAAATATAAGTTGAGAGGAAAAGGGAAGAGAACGAAAAGATGAGTGGGATTGAAAAATTGGAAAGAGAGAAAGAAAAGAAATAACAACAGTAAAGAGAAAATCGAGGACACGACTACATATCGTAGCTAGAATACAAATATACTTGAAGTCAAGAAAAAGATAAAGCAAACACATCTTCAGAGAGGACAGAAGTTGAAACCACAGCTCAGAAAAAAGTAATAAAACCCGCTCTTTCTCAAAGAAGAACTTCCAATAAAGACAGAACGGCACATAAATTGAATAGAACGGTACTTTTTGGCTGTCCGGGTTATGATACTTCACTCACTGTCCTCTCTTTGTTTCACTGCTTTGCTGGTATACGCCAGCGATTAAGTGAAAGGTACAGCCGGTGGAAAGTAAATGGTGCTTAGTCCACACCGAAGTAGACGGGCATATGCAGCTAAGGTTTAACGGTTTTGCTACATTGTCTAAAAAAAAGAATGGTGTTGGTGCTTTGGAGCTATGTAATAGTAAAGTTTAGCAACATGACAATGATGCAACACTAAAAGTTGCAAATACTTGCTTCCACAGAGCCTCAACAATGACTGTGCGCACACGGAAGCGACGACAAGAGGCGAGCGCAATGTGAACAAAAATCATTGGATGAGATCAGCCGGAAACTAGAATTCTCCTCTAGGCAGCCGAGCTATGTAGTCGAAAATCCTGCCAACGGGACTCGAACCCTACGACCTCCCGGTCAGAGGCACTGCAGTAACATCAGATGATGCCCCGAGCCACTTAAGGTGATAGGACGACGAGAGTAAGAGAACACTGAATGAGGAAAAGAGGGGGAAATAAATACAGAGTGTTTAAGCGTAGAAGTTATTCGTAAGTTCTGTCATAATTTGCATCATTTATCCGGTACTTTTTGGGTGAAGTGACACTTCACTTTCTTTACCAAAAAACTGCCATTGAGCTCCACGTATATGTAATATTGCGGTGTTGCACGAGATTGCGAGGGTAGGTATTCCTGAGTTCTATAATAATAATTTGCCCCATTTATACGGTAATTCATAGGTGAAGTGACACTTCACTTTCTTCACCATAAAACCGCCATTGAGCTCCACGTATATGTAATATTGCGGTGTTGCACGAGATTGCGAGGGTAGGTATTCCTGAGTTCTATAATTATAATTTGCCCCATTTATACGGTAATTCATAGGTGAAGTGACACTTCACTTTCTTCACCATAAAACCGCCATTGAGCTCCACGTATATGTAATATTGCGGTGTGGACCGAGAGTACGTCGGACAGCCAATGTACCAAGAACCTGAACCCACATGTAGCACAAGTGCGTGCGCGTTGCATAGGTGCGTGCGTGCGTGCGTGCTCACCCTCGTAGTGCGCCAACGCAGCGCCGTCCGCCGGCGCGTGCTGCAGGATGGACACCTTGCGGGAGGGAGCGGAACCCTCGCCGTCTGCAGTGCAGCCAACATTACACTCAGCTCGCCTTGCGGTGCGCGACAAGTGCTCGCAAAAGCGTTTAAGTAGGAACAACACTTTCGAAAAAGGGGCGGTGCACTTGAAGCAAGCGTTTGTTGCCGGAGGCTTGGGTCGAAGAGAACGACATATTTTCAAAATGACGGAAACCGTAGGTCTTATAGAGTGAAAAAAAGAAGAATATACTTGAAATATTATTTGATGTTAATAACACATATTTCATTATCGATTCGCGACCGTTTATTGAATTCAGTAGTGAGATTATATGGTAGAGAGTTTTTGCACATCATGGAGCACTATATCGTTTACCATATGAACCCGCCTTTCAGTATCTGCGCATGCGTGAACGATAGAGTTCTATCGGAGAACGATGCTCTAGCAGAATTACCGTATGTAATCCCAAATCTCGTATATAATCCCAAATACTGTATTCGAACGATAGAGTTCACGTTAGATATAATTTGTTCCAACTGTGGCGGCATTGTGTTCTGCTAACCCTATATTCCCATGAGACAACTCGATGTTGATTGGTCGCTCTATTTGAGCAAATGCAAATCAAGAGGATGTAACGATATGAGTATTTATCTTTACATACAATCTCTACTGTTTTGAACTACTTCCATTTATGGCAGTCGTAAAACGAATTTTTGTGCCAAAAAAGACTCTTTACCCTTGCAACGATACACATCCCGTGGTTGCCTCTAATTGTAACATTTGTTTCCAATATGCCGCATAAAATTTCACTAATACCATTTTAAAAACCAATTTATGCCCAATAATTATTTTATAGTCTTTCAGAAAAGGCTGATTTATTTCAACTTTGTTACATCTTTAAAACTCAATTTAAAAAAAAAGTAAACAAATGAACTTAACATCAATCCTTTTATAGTGGCGTAAAGTACTTTTATTTGTGATTTCTTAAAAGATTGAAATTTTGTATAAGAGGGTTTAGAATAACAAATTATGCCGTACTGATTCCAGCTTTATAAATTTGACTCCAAACCTTGAAAGGATTTTGAGGTATTTGTGTTAAAAATTGTCGAGTTCTAGCAGTGCAATACAGTTAATCAATCACTTTTTTTGTTAAAACGTGCCAATAATGATATAACATAACTTCAGCGCCAGTACGACAAGTAATTTTCAAATTTTGTGAAATTATTTTCGAGTTGCACCTTATTTTTGACGACAAAGTTTACTTCTAATTGTTTTAAAAAATTAGTGAGTTTATTTACTGAAATATCTACACTACATTTTAGTAATTAATCAATCTGCAATAAGTTAATATTGTTTAGTTATGTTTAGTTCGACAGGTACATTAATGTTGCTACTAACCTACTATTAGCGGTGGCATGCATAGAAACAGTTAACATAAAAGCAGTTTGAGGTAAATTGAGCGATAAGACCTTTAAAGACACCTGATGCGAATCAATATTTACTTGTTGAATGCTGGCAGACCCAGGTAGAAGACAGACGTGTTGGAGAGTAGCCTCCTCTCTAAAAATGCATGAGTTTGCAGAACAGAGCTTTCTCCTAACTTGTGTGTGATCCGACTCGAAACCGCGCAGTATGGCAAGCAAAGCATACATCATGCAGCAAGTGGTTTGGCAATGTATTGCGGTTTTTTGTGCGACAAAGGCTAAAGAGAAATGCGGAAAATGTGCAATACCAACTTTTGTAAATCGTTGAAAGTGTGATTTTCGCAACTGGTGTTTGTAATCAATTCTGTCTCAATGTGTGACCTATCACCACATCATGCAATGAGCAAACAGAACATGCGTCGTGCACCACGGGACGTGAAGGGCTCGTGCGACTTTGATGTGTGTGTGTGTGTGTGATTCTGGCCATTGTGCGAGTGCTAAAGCGGATAAGACGTTTTACATTATAACCGACTCAATCTTTCAGAATATTTATATTAACTTATTAAGGCCAATAAAAAAGTATACGTCTTTGGTAGAGTGAAAACTACTGTGAATATTAGAGACAGAGAGAGAGAGAGAGAGAGAGAGAGGGAGAGAGAGAGAGGGAGGGAGAGAAGGGTGAAAGAGAGAGGGGGAAAGACAGAGAGAGGAGGGAAACAGAGAGAGGAGAGAGACAGAGAGGAGAGAGAGACAGAGAGAGGAGAGAGAAAGAGAGAAAGTGAGAAAGAGATACAGAGAAAGACAAAGAATAATAGATTGATATATAAAGAGAAAGAGACCGTCTCAAAAATAAAATGTGACTGTAAATAATTGTGGTTGAAGTATATTGTAAAATTTTCTAATATTGACTAATTTATCGACAGCCAAAATAAAATTTCTCCGCTATTTCTTCCCTATTTACTCCTTTAATTTATCACAGTAAAGGAGTTTCATTTTCTCTGTTAATAATTGGTCAATGCGATAATGTGATTGGCTCAAGGTGTTGATTACAAGTCTCAAAGTGGTATGTCCATAACATTAAGTCTGATGTGTTGACATGTGGGGTGGAGATAATCACGTTTTTCGTGTGCGAAGTAAGCAAATTAAGGTTTTCAGATTATAACAGATCACCTTGTTAATAGCTTAAATAATTAAAATTTCATTTTATATAAGCAGCGTGCGTCAAAGCATTCATTGTCGTAGTATAATACATTGTTTTGTTGAATCTGCTGGCAAGAGATTGCCGTGGTAGATGATAACTTTCCCACGTGCCTGTTTGAGCCTTTAAGGGGGAAAACTACTTTACTGCGCAGATTCAAACAAGCTATCATCTTAGCTTTCAGAGCAGCGCTAAGTAAGCGTTCGCCATGCATCCTGCATTGTGAGGCCTGGCGTGGAAGCACAAGCGTCCGTTGGTGCTAGGGAATATGAGCCAATTTGCGAAAGAGATGGTTCTGGTCTTCCCGAAGTGGAGTAGTGTTATTAACCCCGCACATACACACTGTGCGATCATAGCAGGACATTTTGAATCGTTTTCTCAAACAGTTTGCGCCTTTTTGGTTACCTTTTTCCTGCAAAATTTAGTAGTTCTGTTGTGCATTTGCTGTACATTGTTTAGTGACTTACTACGGTGAATCAATGTGATAAGTGTGATAGAAATGGGCGTTTCATTAAAGACCTAAAATGAAGTGATGTAAACACAGATAATACTTCAGTACGGTATGAGATAATTAAAAATAAATCAGAATGATCTGTAACAATATATATATATATATATATATATATATATATATATATATATATATATATATATGTATGTGTGTGTGTGTGTGTGTGTGTGTGTGTGTGTGTGTGTGTGCGCGCGCGTGTGTGTAGTTAGCATTTTCAGACAACAGTTGTCCGGCTTTGCTGGCTAGCTAACGGTGTGCCCCTTGCCTGGGCCCAGTTACTTCCCACGCTTGTGGGATAAAAGTACCTTATGGCGAACATGACATTTTCCCTTCATGGAAACTAGCAAATTTCGCTTCCCTGAGTTTTCCTTCATCACACAGCTACAGAATCTCTGATGATTTTAAAGGAAGCTCTGTTTTGGGCCCGATCACGAAAAGGACCCAGGATCACTCCACGGGGAAGGTAGAACACTTCCCACGAGCTATCCTAGCGGCTATATATATATATATATATATATATATATATATATATATATATATATATATATAACAACTATAAATGTGTACATAATTTTCGAGCAGTGTAGTAGCCCATAATATTATTCAAACTTCCTTAAATTGATATAATTTGGGAGTCGCACACTCTCCAAAGCACAGTTTCCGTACGTGACGCGAGTGCAGGGCGAGCGTGCAGGGGTTAAGCCAAGCGTGCCGCCGTGCGTCGTGCTGTGCGGCGTGCGCTGCTGGTGCGGGCTGGTGCTCACCTTCTCCGTGCGCGTGCTGAGGGTTCTGCAGGATGGACACGCGCCGCGCGGGGCCTTCGGCGCAGCGGGAGCCTGCGCAAAGCACACAGCTGCAACGCGGCGCGGCGGCCGCGGCGGCGCCACGGCGGCGGCGGCCCGTCGCCGACAGCGAGCGCGCGGCCGCGGCCCGCGGCGGCAGGAGCGGGGGAGCAGAAGGCGTCAACCACTACACGTCGTCACGCCCGAGAGATTGAATCCGGGCACGTCATCTGGCAGGGTCGCCAGTCCCGTAAGTGTAGTGCATGTTTGGATTGGAAGGTGGCGCCGACCGACCGTCGGCTAGCGAGGTTTTTCCCAACCAGGTATCTCCCTCCAGCCTGGACAATTTCTAAGCTCCCGACAAGTCTTCCGGCATGTGTGCTGGTGTGCGTGTTAGAGTGTGTGTGTGTGTGTGTGTGTGTAAAGGGGGAGGATAGGACTACAGTCGTCACTCCCGTAAGATTAATGGATTGTTTTAGAGATTCCGCGCACGTCAACTGACAGAGTCGCCAGTCCCGTAAGTGCAGTGCATGTTTGGATTGGAAGGTGGCGCCGACCGACCGTCGGCTAGCGAGGTTTTTCCCAACCAGGTATCTCCCTCCAGCCTGGACAATTTCTAAGCTCCCGACAAGTCTTCCGGCATGTGTGCTGGTGTGCGTGTTAGAGTGTGTGTGTGTGTGTGTGTGTGTAAAGGGGGAGGATAGGACTACAGTCGTCACTCCCGTAAGATTAATGGATTGTTTTAGAGATTCCGCGCACGTCAACTGACAGAGTCGCCAGTCCCGTAAGTGCAGTGCATGTTTGGATTGGAAGGTGGCGCCGACCTACCATCGGCTAGCGGTTTTTTTTTCCAACCAGGAATCTCCCACCAGCCTGGACAATCTCTAAGCTTCCGACAAGTCTTCCACAATGTGTGCTGGTGTAGTGCGTGTTAGTGTGAATGTGTGTGTGTGTAAAGGGGGAGGATAGGACTACAGTCTTCACTCCTGTAAGATTTATGGATTGTTTTAGTGATTCCGTGCACTAAACAAGGTCGTTAGTCCAGTAAGTGTAGTGCATGTTTTGGGTCTGTAAGTGGCGGTGATCTTTCCCTCGCTGTATGGTGAGATCCGTCGTTGGCTCGCGCGGTTTTTCCCTAACCAGGTATCTGCCACCAGCCCGACACCGTCCCAGTCGGGACAATCTCCCGATCTGTCTCCCGGCATGTGTGCTTATGTAGTGCGTGTTAGTTGAAGTGTGTGTTTGTGTTTAAGGAGAGAAGATAGGACAAGGAAGTGGTAGGAATGGTCGCGCGCAGTTCGTGGCCCGTTTGTTGGGGGGGTACTGCTCCACTCCTGTAAGTGTGGTGCATGTTTTTACATCGCGGGTGGTGGTGGTGGTGGTGTTCTTTCCCCGCTAGCTGAACAGATCCGGAGCCGACTGACACGACGGCTTGCTCTCCCTAACCATTTCTCTCCCACCAGTGAGGTAACGACCCAAGCGGGAAAAGGTCTATGCTACCCACTGGTCTTCCCACAAGTGCGGTGGTGTAGTGCATGCGAGTGTGAAAGATGAGAGGACAATACAAGGAAGAGGAAGGAAAGATCGTGCGCTGTCCGTGGCTCGTTCGTTAGAGCGCTGTTCCGGCATTCGCCTGGTGTTGATCGCAGAAACCACGGAAAACTACCGATCAAAGCAGCCGACCGCTAGAAATCTGCTCTAGACAGTAAATGAAATCGACCTTAGTGACAAACTAATGTCGAATGTCCTGATCCAGCCAAAGTTGGGACTCAAACCCTTGGACTATCCGGTCAGAGGCAGTTCAGTTAATGCTCTGAGCTATCCCTCCCGATGAAGGAAAGCGTCCGAGAACTAGTTCGAGTGAGTGCTTTGTGTGTAAGTTGAATTGAATTGAATTTGCCTTATTTTACGTGGCGAGACTCGGGCCATCAGGACCGCTCTTCCGTCTGACCACGCAAACGCTACGCTCCTTACATCAACAACGTAACTACCACGCTACGCTCCTTACATCAACAAGCAGAGAAAGGAGGTAATTCTTGGGCGAGAAACAGGCGATTTTGAATTTAGCTCAGAGGCGTCATTTAGGCTTGAGGATCTTTTACATGCAAGAAAATCTACTAACATGGGACAGCCGGCTTTACTTCCCCTCCGAAGGAAGGCGTACGAAGGATTTTGTCGCCCTAAAAATCCACGGCTTCGATCGGGTTTGAACCCGCGAGCTTGGGTATAACAGTCCGGTACGCTAACCGTTACACCATCGCCGCCGCCGTAAGTTAACTATTATGGTTATGGAGATTAGGCTCCCGCGGCCGGGGTCGCTAACTACTTGGCTGTCCGCGAGACGCGGCGTCCTCGGCACAGCTGCTGACGTTTCGGCCGCCTTTCTGCGATCTGCTTGCGCATTTCGTCCCGAGGAAGATAGCTACTGGCTGTCCCAGAGACGCCGCGTCCTAGACACAGGTACCAGTAAAATAAAACTCGTCGATAAATAGAAGGGAAGAGGCAAACAGCTTGTACACGTAATTACAGGGCACAACAAGTAAGTAACAATAGGTGTGATTGAAAGTGTTTACGGTGTTTTTGAAAACTGGTGAATATGGTGCAATCAAACATACATTCAAATATAAGCAGACATGATATACTGTACCTTCAGATACAAACCTACCATCCTTATACCCTTACCAACTATACTGACTATTTCTACGTTACCTTTACTACTCTTGCCTTACGCCATTACAATATAATGAGAAGTTTTGTCAATAGTATTAGGGAACCACATGGTCTATAAAATTATTTTAACAAGTATCAGATTTCGTAAGTGAAAACATTGGAGCTTTATTTCGCTCAGTGAAGGGCTTACCACGGCTAGCTATAAAAAGTGAATAGCTGTAAAGAGTGTTCTGTAAAAGCAGAGAGTCCCGTAACATTATTCATGCAAAATAAGATTGTGGTGAGGAGAAAAATCTTTGTGCACGGAAGTGAAAACACCTTTACCTGCCCACACATTTTAACTTGCACATAAATTTACTTACAGTGGCAACGCCTATATAACGCTAAAGTGGAAAGAAAATGTGGAATATCCATCCGTTGCAGGTTCATTGTGTTTCAGACGTGTTCGTTCCTAGTAGTTCAACTTCACATATTCAAATATTTTAAACCAATTCGAATTATATTATTTTTAAATTTAACCTCGAGCCAAAATAACACCGACCAGAAAAATTTTAAAATCTTTCATTCTCCTAATAATACCTTACTTTTTCTTATGCCGTATGTAGCCACTGTGGTACCAGAACTACACGTTGACACTTTACCCTAGTATTGTAATAGGGGTGCAATCAAAGTCACGCATGGAAAGGAAATAATAAGATCGGCGACTACAAAGTACGTGGTATGTAAAAAAAGAAATAGAAAATTTAACAGTACAGTAGAGTCGCAGAAATTCGATATTCCGTGCAATCATAGATTGGGAAAGAAGCTTGTTAAGCGCGAGCTCACTGAAGCAAACAAGCGGCGATAAATGTAAAGCTGGCTCTTGACAGGTTGGTAACACTGCGTTGAAGATCACGTGTGCGGCGGTCGGTATCAGTGTCAGTCTGTCTGCTACATTGTGGTGACCGGTTCGCTACTCAGTTGTGCAGTGCGTTACACTAAACGTATTGTAATTTGAATCTTTGTGTGTGTTTGTATGTATGTAACTTTTGTATCAGGACATTAAATTTGACTTCGTTTTATATTGTAGTTGAAATTTATTTTATGTAAACCCATATTGTAGTTTCTTTTTGTTTTATGTAAATCCATTTTTTTGTAATCTGAGGTACAATCAGCCCTAATTACCTCCGATTATTGCGACTCTACTCGACATGCAAGAAATAAACAATAGTACTAGTAGGTTCATTTCAAAAGATTTGCTTTGAAACGTGTGCCAGTGAGTTAAACCAACCTGCAAATGTTGAGTGTTAGGTTTTTTAAAAATGAACTAAGTTGAACAAGCAAAGTATCACAATACTCCCTAAAATTGCAACCAAAACCAGTTTGAGCTGAGAAATCGTGACCTTCCTAGGTAACAGAAAACAGCATGCAAGTATGATCTTACGAAATTTTTTATCAGTTTTTAATTTTAGAATGTTTAATTATACTGTTTTTAGAACAGAAAATGTAAAAATGAGATTTTCCGCAAATTGTGCTTTGAGATTTCAAAAATAACTTAAGCTCTGTTTCTTATTCACACGGATCTCACTGCTAAGAAGTTCCAGCCTTCGCTGAAAACACTGAAATCAGGACCCTACGATCTACCTGTTTCCAACGGACTAATGGGAAAAGATAAGAGGTCAACTGACTACTGAAAGAGCAGATGAGCTCCAAATGACTCGGTTATCTGACATTACGTCTACTAAATTCATCAACACGTTGTCGCAGAGGAGTTACAACTCACGCCCAGGAAATTTGAATCACTGATAATATTTAAGTTTTCAACATTATGTGAACACAGACATTCAATTCAAGACGAAGTATAATTAGTAACATAGGTCTAAATAAGAATATACTTATTTATGTTATATCTTTTTATGTCATTAAATTGTCGATTGAATAATATAATCTACATCATCTTAATAGTTTTCACGCATATTGAAATAAATGTGATCCTTTGTCGACAGAGTTCAACACAATTTATCTTAAAAGGCTCTAATTTTTCCATCACTTTTCTACTAACATAGAATATGTTTCTATGAAATTTTCAAAGACTCTTGGCTTTTAAAAACTTTGCCTGTGTAAATGTAGGAAGACGTGAAAATGAGTTGTTTCGTCGTTGAACGTTGACAAGACGAGTAGACGATGCGCTTTGTAGAGTTCCAAGATATGTAGAATTAGCTCGTAAAATGATCCGAAATTTTTCGAATAGTAATTACATGGCATATGAAAATAACGACATAATTGTTCGAGGAATATGTACATAAATCATTCAATATAATTAATTATCATTAAATCACTCAACAAAATTAACTAAGGGTAATACGTAATCACGCTTGACTTCTTGAGTGATATTTTTTAATGTTGCTAGTCAACTTTAGTACTGTCTAAAATGAATTTCTGATGTTTTGGTTTTCTCTTTTGTTTTTTCGAGATAGGGAGCGAAACGTAAGTACAACTGAAATAAAATTGGGAAGACTACTAAAAAGCGTTACAAGAACACAAGCAACAGCAATGACAAGAAATTTGCTGTTTCAAGGCCTTAACTACCAATAAACTCAAATTAAAGCACATTAATTCATAATTTAAGCAAAATATTTCAAAGTACTCATCTTTTTTATATACGGACTTTTATAAAGGCATACGTAATTGTAAAAGTTATTATTACGAATGACTTAAGAAACGGGAGCTTCATATTTAAAGGCAAGTATATATCCATCAACATAAGGAAAAATCACCGAACTCGATTTGGTCTAAAACCGGGAATTCATAATCTCTCACTGTTGATCGTAAAAACGCTAGAAATTATAACAAAAACTGTTTAAAATCATTCTTAATTATTCATCTGAAACAATTAAACGAATTCATCTACAGGGAAACATGTTTGAACATAAACAAACAAATATTTTAAAACCGCTAAAAATCGCCGTGTTTTAGTGGCAAACTTGTGTTCAATGAAGACAATGAAGCATACACTAATTGATAGAGCTAACAATGTCCGCTTGTTAGAATGACTCAAAAAGGGACAATTGAAGTTTCGTGTTCGTAAAGAAATGCAGCTGTAGTCGATTCCACTGTTTTCTCATGACGCATTTGTAAAACAGGTTTGAGATTTTTCATTAAAGAATGAATTTTGAAAATTCCATCTGCTCTTACAATTATCCTCAGCAGTAAATTTTTCGCTTAAAATTAATTGCAGCACATGAAACATAATTTTACAACTGTCATTAAGTTCTTTCTGAGCCGATCACCATACATTGAAATTATGCAAAAACTGCACATAATAAATAATTTTTGGACATATTTTACCAAATACACCCAAATCTTCATTAGCCCTCGAAATGTCTAACTCAGTCACCTCACACCTTAGGGATAGTGAGAGCGCCCTCTTTCTTAAAAAATAAACAATTTGAATGCGTGAAAAAAAGAAATGATACATTTTTCATAATTTCTTTGATGAGACTTTGTAGAGTACAATAATGTTATTCTCTATGTATTTGTTTTATTTAATATCACGCTATTTTATTATTTCTATTGTAAAATACTTGTTTTAATTACATTTTCGTCTGAAATATTAAAAAATCACACATTGAGATAAAGTAAAAATTTTGTCGAAGAATATAGAAGATAATTAACTAGAGGTGATATAAAAATAAAAGAAATCGGCGAAAATCGTGTCCTCTGAATTTATCACTTTATTTTCCTGTTGTTTGGATGTAAAACAAAGGAAAAAGTACGGACATTCTCGTCACTGCTTTTGTAATCAGAACATGATAAAAACTTTTCTTTCACTTTATTTAGTGAAAAATGCGGAGAAAAGATCTCATACACACTTCAAAACAGTAAAAGGCATTGTAAATTATAACCTAACATGAAACGTTTCATCAATTTCTCTATCAGCTAACGATCAATTTTTGCTTTGGAGCGTTTATTTTCCCAAAATTTGGAGTTAGAGTAAAAGGCAGAATTAATTTTCTGAAGCAAAGGGCTACGTTTTTTTACTTTATAAATAGTTTAGTTTCAGAATTTCGTATCAAAAATACCAGTGCCGTAATGTTGGCATCCGACATACAATCAAGTTCCTTTTACTAAAAGTATTTAAAATAATAGCGAAAAGCCACCAAGGCTGAACTCCGACTAATGGCTACCGAAATTATAAAGTGGACGCCGCATTCAACTCTCGATTTTTTATTGATTTATTTATTAGTGATTTCGGACGCGTATACTGATAAGTTAATTAGTCTCGTGAGTGTAGGGCATGATTTTCCTCGGGAGGTGGCATTTATTTTGTCCCCGCCCGGACGGCGAGATTCGATGACGTCCTCCATGTCGGCTTGCGAGTTTTCCGCAACCAGGTTTCTCCCACCAGTGGTGCTGCCGGCGCCCCCCCCCCCCGCTGTTGAAGCTCGAAGCTTCCGAATTGTCTCCCATGTTTTATTGTACTAGAACTGCAAGTAAGTGTGTATGTTAGTAAGGGGTGAGGACAAGGAAGAGGAAGGAAAGATCGCACGCGGTCCGTGGCCCGTTTGTTAGCGAACTACTCCGGCATTCGCCTAGTGTTGTTGATCGGAGAAGCCATGGAGAACCACCGATCGGAGCAGACGGCCGCTAGAATTATCCTCCACATAGAAGCTGAATTCGACCTAGCTGACAAGTTAGACTCGAAAATCCTGCCACAGTCGGAACTTGAACCTTAGACCCTCCAGGTCAGAGGCTCTGCAGTAACATCTCTTCATGCCCTGAATCAACTTGGCCGGTCTCACCTCTCGGCATAATATGGGTTATTTCTCTATTTTTATTCTCTAATTAAGAGCCAAAACTTGTAGTTTCCTGGATTTTCCACCACCGCTGTAGGGAGTGTTTCAGACTCTGAATGTTGGCGGTGTAAACAAGCGTATGCACCTCTAATTAGGAAAACTTCTGTAAAACGAAGCACAAAAATCTGCAATGTATATTTTATTTCGTAGCTTACGTAAGCTAGCTAGTTTTACATGCTTCTTTTCATTCTGTTAGGTGGAGGCAGGAATTCGGGGACTCATAATACCATCTTCTCTTCGCTGTAATAATATAGTATTTACTTTAATGAATGTACGTTTGTTTTTTTAATTCAGAAATAAAAAAAATGCTTATAGATTATAACATTTTCTAAAGTATTTTCTTTTGTTCTTTGAATAAATACTGAGCAAGGGCTCATCATTAAGGCTGAGATGACACCTTTCTTAGCATCAGAAATTCAATTTAATTTAAAATTGAAGGGAACGGAATGGTCTTCGAAAGGTTTTGTGAAGCACTGCACAATTTAAAGAAGGGTTAATGCTAAAACGTACATATTTTGGTTTCTCCTAGAAAAATATATTGAAAGATTGAAATCACTTCCCAAAGATAGGGGTGACTAGAAATAATTTCACTACATTTCTTATAAATATGAAATGTATACGAAAAAAATTGCAACATTTTTATAACGACCAACAAAAATGCTTAGTTAAACCGTGTTCTTCTCGAATAAAGAAATACTTTTGCAATATTCCAATAAAAATACAGATATCGGTAATAGAACCACATGTGATGTTAATGGTGACAAGACTTTCTTTAAAAACTAGCCTTTCGAATGGTACGGTTCTCTGATTCAGCATTTGATTTACCTGACTTCAATTATTCGATTCTCGTCTCATCCAATATTGACTCGATAGAAATTCGATATTGTCCGATATCGGAATTCTCCAAGAACAGAAGTATAAGATATTGGAATTGTCCGACAGTCGAGTTGTCCGCCATTCCAATAATCCGTTTTTTGAATTGGTCGATATTAGAATTGCCCGATATTTGAATTATCCAATATTCGAAGAAATCGATATTCAAATAATATTGAATCATCTTATGTTCAAATTATCTAGTTCAATCGAATCCAATCAAAATATCCAACGCATTGAAAGATGAATTAAATAACTTTAGAGAGTAAAGCAAACTTGTGAGCCATTGTGAGTAGGAAGGAAGGGGCCTCACTGTCACTCCGGCGTGCAGAATGGACTTCCTGCGTCGAGTATCTTCAGGACCAACATTGAAATCATCAACGAATTTCTGAATTAGTTACACACCATTCGACACTCGAATTGTCGGCCATTGTAATTATCCTCAATGCGAAATACGAGTGGATACGAATATGTATCCACTTTCGAATAGTCCGATATAGTTTAATATTCGAATTGAACGATATTCGAATTATCCGGAATTCGAATTATGCAATATTAAGATTATCAAATTTTGGGGCACCAATTTTTGGGTTAAAGAAGATTTGAGTTAACAATTTTTAGAGTTATACGTTATTTTGTTTATTCAATATTCAAGTAAACCGATATCTGAGCAATCCATTTTTCCAACCCTCCGATATCTGAAATATGATGCGGATTCGAATCCATTCGAATGATCTAAAGTATCCAACTGTCTCAAGCGTCATAAGCGAACGCTCTCACCGTCGTAGGGGTGCTCGGTGGCGCGCAGGATGGACTGTGCATTGGGCACCTCCAGGTCCAACATTCAAATCATCGACCATTCCAACTAATTTCTGATTTAGATTCACACTATTCGAATTACCTGACAAACAAATTGCTCGATTTTGGAATACTCCGAAATTCGAAATATCTCCTATTCGAAATGTCCACATTCGAATCGAGATATTTGTACAATCAATTACTCGAATTATTCGATATTCAAATGATCACATACCAGAAATGTTCACTATTCGAATTGTCTGTTTTTCGAATTATCGAATATCCGGTGGCGTAATTGTCGAGTACACCGATATCTGAGTAATCCATTTTTCCAACTATCCAATATCTGAATTACGTGGTGGAAATGAATCTAGACGAATGTCCGAAAGAAGCCAATGGCGGAAGGCCAGCGCTCTCACCGTCGTACGGGTGCTCGGTGCCGTGCAGGATGGACTTCCTGCGGGGCGGGTCCCCGGCGCCGGGCACCTCGAGGGCGGCGGCGGCGGCGGCGGCGGCGGCCAGGTGGCTGCCGGGGGCGGGGCTGGGGCGGCGGCGGGGCGACTCCGCCACGAAGCCCTCGTTGAGGAATCCGCCCCCGGGCTGCTGCTGCAGCGGCAGGGTCAGCGACGGCGTGGAAGCGGAGGCGGCGGCGGGGGTGGTGGCGGGGGCGGCGGGCGGCGAGGCGCTGTCGGAGGTGCCGCCCTCCGATGAGGATTTGTCTTCTGCGAACACACCGAGAGAGCGGGTGAGAGGAAGTTGCAAGTGAGTGAAGATGTGTTAGGGCAGGTGAAATGAGGTGAGGGGAGGTAGTCATGTGAGGTGAAGTGAGGTCATGCCAAGTTAGGTAGAGTTGTGCCTGTTACTAAACCCAACCCACACTCCCTTGAACCACATTTCACACACATTTACTAGGTAAAAATGGAACAATTTTTTTTGAAAAAAAAACTCACTTTATTATTCAACATAATTTTGTTCTAGGTCAATGCATATGACCCAGCGTGATTCCAATATTTTCATTCTATTGGAAAAATAGGTTTTGCCAAACTGCGAATTACACTATTATAGCAGCAAGAACTTTGTCATTACGAAAAGGTTGGAAGTTATGTATAAACATATTCAGGAAATATTTGAAGTGCAAAATTACATCTAAACTGCTTTTTAGTTTAGCAGCAGTTGAGTAAAAAATCAATGTAAGAGCCACTAAAAGCAAGTCAGAATCACGATTTTTAGCTTATCGCATTGCTTCATCCATTTTGCAATTTGTCTACTTTAGTACGTGCATCGCGTCACCTAATTGAAGTATAAAACTGAATAATTTTCTTCGCAAAGTGAAATAATCATAAATGAGAACAACACTTAATAAAGCTGCGTAAACCTATTTCCCCTCATTGAGGATAATCAACAGTGAATAGATTTACACGGTTATAATTCATTTCGTGCGCGTGAGAAATTTCTAGGCCCCATCCAGTTACAACCAATATCACCGCTGTCACAGTAAAATGTCACAGTGGACAAACGCAAAACACAAGAAAGTGATGAATATTTTGTATTACGTTAGTACTCAAGAAGGAAATAAAAAATAAATAAAATTTAAAAAATGTAAATAAAATCACAAAAATAAAACAATCGCCAATAAAACTTATTAGAATAAATTTAATGCTTAAACATTGTGGTATAAATCCAATGGTATGCTCTCTGCCATTGCCAATTTGATGTACCGGTATAGGTGGCTCAAGACATCAATTGATGTTATTGTAGTGCCCCCTGACCGGGTGGTCCCAGCGTTCGAGTCATGTTGACAGGATTTTCAACACCATCTGAATAGCTAGGTCGAGTTTAACCCCTGTCTGCCTAGTACTGTAGTGCGTGTAAGTGTAAGTGTAAGTGTGTGTAAGTTAGAGGCGAGACTAGAAAAAGGAAGGAGAAGGAAAGATCGCGCGCGGTCCATGGCTCGTTTGTTAAGGTAGTACTGCAATGGCACTCGCTTAGTATTGATCAGAGAAATGTCAGATACCTATCGATCAGAATTCTCCGTCCGATAGTGATTGAATTCGACCTGATTAGGCAATGAGGCATCTCCAAGAAACACAGTTGTCAGGTAGGGAAAATATTCACGTCCATACGGCAGTTCAAGATAAAACTGAATGCTTTTCGGATCTCGTTTAAGTTATGAGAAAAGCTATTTTTAAGCACAATATTTGGCAGCAAAATGGAGAAGCGTCTTAGTAATCTCTTTAAATGTAAAACTAGAAAACAAAAAATAAATAAAAGAACATCCCTTAGAAAACAAGCTCAATTCATGTAATCGAGCCTTCATAAGACAGGAGGGGGGTGGGAAGGCCAATACGGTAACCAGAAAGTATTTCAAGAAGGGGGACCCATTTCACTTTAAAATCCTCTTTAATCTTTTCTTTTTTTGGTCTCGAATCGGTCATCTTAGGACCATGCGTAAGTGCACGAGACTTTTTTGTTGTTTTTTTTGGATGGGGGGATGAGCATTTCTAAACTGAATTCATTTTTACACCCCAAGATTGTTAGTCTTGGGGGGGATGAGGTATGAAATGAGATATTAAATGACGATTATGACGAAGAAGAATGAATGGAAAATTACAAGCATACAGACACCCACGAACATCCAGGCGAGATTCGAACCCCCTACCCTTCAGGCACGAGGCAGCTACGGCTATTCCGCCTCAGTATCGGGACCGGCTTCAAATCCCCATTAATATTTTTTTTTTTTTTTCATTTTTAGCTTGAAATAACATAATGTACAAGTAAAATCATAATGAGACCGATGTTTTGGATGTGATGAGATCTATACACGAGAATGATTTTCGATAAACTGAGTAAATGTACCAAAGAAGGTAGGCTAGGCGTGGGGCACTGTCCGGTATGCAGAGCGTGCACTCAACCCGTTCCCTGGCAGCGCACTGCGCTGGGCTGCGGGCCGTCTTCCGCGGGCCGCCGCCGCCGCGGAGCGCGGAGTCGCCGGAGGGCGCGCTTTGGGGAGGGGGGAGGGGGAGGGGAGGCGCTTAACATGCGAAGAGCGAGCGCTTTGCGCCAATTGCGGCCAAACGACCGACACCGCGTCCGGCGCGTAGGTGGCGCAGGCGGCGGCCGCGGTGGTGGAAGCGGTGGTGGCGGTGGAACAGGCGGCGGCGGTGGCGATCGTGAGGCGCTGATGGCGGTGGACATGCAGGCGGTGGCGGTGGCGGTGGCAGGAGCGGTAGCGTCTATGTCAGAAGCGGTAGCGGTGGAGGCGGTGGCAGGGGCAGCTATATCGAATGCGGTGGAGGTGGGGGCAGGGAGGCGGAGCCGGTAGAGACGGCGGTGGCAGTGGTGATGGCGGAAGCGGCGGAGATGGAGAAGACGGGATCGGCCATGGCAGTGGCGATGGCAATGGCGGAGGTGGTGCCGGCGGCTGTAAAGGCGGAGGCGGAAGTAGGGGCGACGGTGGTAGTGGCAGAGGTGAAGGCGGGGGAGGCAGAGGCGAGGGTGGATGAGGTTGGTGGCGTAGGAGGGGTGGTGGTGATGGAGGAGGCAGCGGTAGAGGCGGAGGCGGACGAGGCGAGAGCGGCTATGGTTGTGGCGGTGGTGGCGGAGGCGGGGGCGAGGGCGGCAGAGGTGGCGGTTGAGCCGGCGGACGTGTTGGCGGACGCGGTGCTGGCGGTGGCGGTGGTGGGGGGGCAGGCGGAAGGGGTGGCAATGGATGTTGCGGAGACAGTGACGGTGACAGCAGAGGCGGTAGTGATGATGCTGACGGTGACCGCGATCATGGTGATGGTGGTCGTGGGGATGATAATCGCAGTTAAGTTGGTTCAGGTGCTCAGGAACAGTAGCAATGATAGTGCTGGTGAAGGTGGTGGTGATATTGGAAATAGTACGGATGGTATTGGTAATGATGGTAGTGATCGTAGAAATGAGAGTGGTGATGGTATTGAAGAAGGTAGTGGTGGTGGCACTGGAAAAGTTGGTGATGGTGGAGTTAGTGATGGGGTAAAAGGAGGTGAGTGAAGGTGATGGTGGTAGTGATGGTGATCGCGGAAAATGCAGTGAAAATGACACCGAGGCGACCGACGGGCGGTGATGGCGCTGATACTGGCAGAAGCAGCGGCGGTGATGGCGCAGGAGCCATAATGACACCTGCTGGCTTATCGTGACTGTGGTGGTTGCACGATGTGCGTCAGACTGGAGAGCCTGACGATGTAGGCTTCTTTGATAGGTTGGGTTACGTTAGTTCAGATAAGTACTGCCAATTAATTTATCTGTCAATACAGTGGCTATATGGCAAGATCGCAAATTTAGCCACAAGAATAAAAAAAAATGCGGCTGTCACGAAGAGAACTGGTATAATTTAAGGCACATTATGTGTCGTGTTTTCATTGTCGTTTCATTGTTATCTGGGCGTTTGTGTGAGCTTTAGGGATACGTTCCAACAAGACACGTTCGAACTCTGGCGGGTGAAAGCGTCAAGTATTGCGGTCATGTTTGAACCCCGTAAAACTGGGCGTTCCGGGCGCCTTCAATATATGGTTAAACACACGATTCAACACGGGTGGATGAAATTGTCGCGCATCCGTCCGTATATGGTCCTCTTAAAACTGAGTGACTGCAGACCCCTTGGGGAAACAGTTAAAGATGAAGCGCGAAAAATCGAACTGGTAAGATTTATCAAGTAATCCGAGTTTGTATCTAGTAAAGAACATCAAACTGAGGTGAATTATTCTTCTTTGTGTTGGTTTGAAAAACAAGAGACCTCGATGTAAGACACAAGTACGTAGGTGGTTAAAACATGCGTGTGTTGAGAAGGGCAAAGTCGGTCGGACGTTTGCGAATGAGGATGGCATCGATTCGACATTTCTGTCCGAACTATCACTTCAAAATATTTCTTGAACGATAAAACTATAGCATGTAGAGTATAACCGATTTGCAGACATCGGGATTTTAATCATTGTGTAAGACAACTATAACACTGATAACGGAAGATTGTGCTCACGCGAAAACAAATTTTAAAAAATTACAAACAAAACTATAAATATGAAATAAGATGAAAGGGTTGGTATTCTTACCTTAGTAGGCTAGGACTCTACCGAACAAAACCGTAATAGCAGCCTCCTACCCCCACCCAACTCCCAGTACTCCCACTCTGCCTCAAGCTTCCATTGGCCTGTATGCACCAGCTCCAGACGGACTCGCAATAGTCCACGATGCAACCCATTCTAAAAACATTTATCTTTCGTTTAGGCGGGCACATACAACTAAATTCATACTCACAGATTGCTTTAGTGGCGTGCACAAATTAAACTAGACAATTTATTGAAGGTTTAATACCTTCTGCCTTCTTTTCTCGAGTTTTGGTTTTTCTGGGGTAGAGGACTGGACAAGGGTAATACCGCCACTGGACAAGGGTAATTTATTAGCAACTGATATTTCTGACATTCAATAAACATGGTTGGAAAAGTTCCCAACGCCGGAATCACTATTCGGAGAATGAGTGAACGGGTAAAAGAAAGCTGCTGAAGCAGAAGCTGATAAAATCGAATCGTGATGTGCACTTTCGTCGAATGTACGCGAAGCACGTCGCTCTACGCTCCAACACGCTCCATTCGAATGCGCGACAACGCTCGGACGCGTCCATGTTTAAGCTCGGATTGAGAGAAAGAGTCCTTCCATGAATTTTAAGACGCTCGTAAGGCTGGGGTTTCCTGAACGATTTCTCATTTCTCCTTTGAAAATACCCCACTGAAAATTAATAGTTCGTGATGTCGCCAGTGATTTTTCATCGTTATTTTTAAACACGTTCAACTGCAACACTTTGATCATAGTTTTGTACTTTTTACTGTATTTTATCCTCTTATCGACACTTTATATTGTATTATTTTTGGAACAGTAAGGTAACAGAGCTATGGCGTTACCCCACTTTATTTTTAGAAACATTTAAAAACTTTCTAATTTTTTTTTTCATTTATTTATAGTCGCACCAACAACTAAGGAATAAGCGGCTCAACACTTCTACAACTAATTTATTTCCATGTTAAAACCTTACTAAAAACTTATCAGTCTGAAAATTTTCATTTACAGATTAATTACATTAAGAATACATATATAATATAGTTATTGTTCAATTGTATATCTCGGTGAATTACTATTTTATTATAATTGAAAATTACAATATATTGTTGAAATAAAAAAGATAAAATACAGTTATTTATACAGTATTTTCAATATTTCAAGTATTTTATATACGTATGTATTTAGAAAATTAAAACGTAATGTAGTTTGAGGATGTATTTAAATACATAACAAAGTATTTAGGCGAAATATTTAAATTCCAAACTTAAAGTATTTTGCTCAACTCTGACGATTACTATCGATTAAGAAATATGAATAACCGAGATATGTAAGTAAATATGAAGTAATATTTCGATTTAAAATAAAATTATGAACGAGAATTAAAAAAGTCAAAGATGTTGCATGCCTTTCGGTGACTTCAGTGGGAAGTCAGTGTGTGTATGCCAACATGTCATGTTATTTCCGTCATTGGTGGAGGAAGGAAACTCAAGGACAGCCTGTCATTGCGTTGGAAAAGGCGCGATATTGTACCGAGCAATGGACTGCACAAAAGAGTTGACAGTTAAAGAATAGGTGCGCTGACAGATGTTAGCACAGCAGCAACTACATTAGCAGCTCTAGCAGCTTGTTAGACGACCATTGGGTGTGACGCAACCTCGCCATTTCTACTCGCAGAAAAATGAAAAACAATTGCATGAGATTGTGAACTTGCGAAGAACTGAGAAACATGAATTAGGAATCTGACTGAAGGAATTAAGAAGGAAAATGTTGATTAAACTGCAAAGAACACATTTGCAAGAAGATGATTCGCCCAGATAGCTCTAGATGATTTGGAGGAAATATAATCAAATGTCATAAAATATTGTGCATTGAATTGCTCTATCAGAGTATTTGGATATGAACAATTAGAATGAGTTATGACATTTTATTGATTGTCAATCAGTTTTCCATCTGTTCATTCATTTCAGGATTCATTTCAGATTCATTAATTTTTCAGGACGAATACAAAGAACTGGCCCGACAAAATGAAAGAAATACCAGTGCCAAAGAATTCGTCAAAATTCCTCTATTTTCTAACTAGAAAAGTTGCTTAAAATACTGAAAAATATAATATACACGAAGCTATCATAATGTGTTACATAAGGCTTTGAAATAAATAATTCTTTTTTGTGGATTGTGACGAAATAATGGCATTAAATTAATGTTTGGTAGAAGAAATTTCGGGACAATTTTTGCATCCGTCAAGTTTTTTCCGTATTTCAGTTAAATAATAATCTATTTGGTCATATGTACCTACAATGTAGCGAATGTTTTATTTCAGAAGTTAATGTATTTCTAATCAAACTCATTTATTTTTATCATTAAAAATTGTTACAAGAAAGAAACAGCTGCGAAATACATTGAAGGAAGGTTTAGGTTCATTTTCAGTAAATTAATACATGTTTGTGATAGTTTTTGCGAATATTTACACACTTTTAATTATCATTTTCCTTCAGTTAAACACGTGCAGGAAATAGAACAGAATGACAAACCAAATCTTAATTATGGGAGGAATCATTCACGGAATTTCATGAAACTCATTTAATCTTTCGCCAAACGTGCCAAAAATATAAAGCGCATATCAATAACAAAATTCACGGATTTTGGATAAAAAGAATCTTTTTTTTAAAGGACTTCAATGCAGTTTTCTTACCGAAAAAATGGCACGAAACCAACCACATATCATATCACAAGATATTACGTTGCGGTCAGCAACAGAACAAAGGAACTGCAAATTAAATAAATTTCGAAACTCGGTTCTTCAAATTTATAAGCCAGGCAGAGATGATCAGAACGTTCTAATCGACGTATTCTGTTTACTCAATTGACACAATTGATAAAGCAAAACTGAATTTATGAAGTACCCTATGAACACAATTTCACCACAGGGAGATAAGTGTCCACTTGAACAAACATTTCAGTAGTGTCGGTGAAAATTCTTTAGCAAAAAAATGGTTCCAACTGGAATTCCCTCACAGAGTGTAGGAAATTACGTTGTTAAGGAGTCCAAATCATACATTAATCTAGTACGGAGTCTTTATATTATATTCAGCTTTTACTCGTAAAACGAACAAAAAACTACATTTTCCGCCATAACTAAGAAAAAAATTAATTTCCTTTAAAATATTTCTTTTCGAACTTTTTAAAGAGTCAAATATTTTAAGGGTCGAATATTGAACGGAAGCAGATTTGGGCGACATATCCTCTTCTTGCAATTGAAGATCCTCACATCTTACATCCACAGGCATATTCCGAGGCGTAGTGGAGTGACTTAATGTCAATCTTCATCAGCGCCCCGTTTCCCAATAGGCAGTCAGGGCGGGAACATAAGGGGACTACATGAAACGACCCCTTGTCACGTAATACTTATTTTTATGTTAGGATGGTCAGTTTTTATATTCCAAGAATTGTCTAATTAACGCATTATTTATTTTGTACATGGTTGGTTGAACTTTTTGTCATGTTTTGTACGGTTCTGTGGTTTCAAAAGCCGAGAGAAAGATACAATGTTTATTGATTTGGGTTGCCTTGGTGAGCTGAATGACGACCCTGTTTTACGGAAAGTATCATAATTATTGAGTTTAGAACTAGTGACAAGTGAGTAATGTAATTTTATAAATTACACAGCTACACAAAAAAATAGTGTTCGTGTCTGGAGATCAGACTGTTTTTCATTTATTTTTGGGCTAAATCCAAATCTAATATTCGTTTTACCCCATCACATCAAGTTTTTGTCATAATCTCAAAAAATATAAAAAAAGAAAAATATTTGTATCCGAGGGGTCAGACCATGTTGCCCCTATGTTTTTGAGGTCGGTGAAACCGAATGTGTAATCCATTTAACTTCATCACATCATATTTTTTTTTTAAATTCAGATCAATTTTAATTGATAGAGATGGTGGCATTGACCCCAGGGACAACACTCATTACCTTGTTATAAGGCAGATCGTCTATATTGTTGGTGCCAGATCACTAGCAGACACAAAAGCTTAATTTTTTTGAGGTTATGTAGGAACATCTGATGACGTTGAATGGACATCAGATTCGGTTTCAGCTACCCCAAAAAACGTAAAGGTAACATGGTCTGACCCCTCGGTTAGAAATATGTTTTATTTTTTATATTTTTGAGGTTATGTCAAACAACTTGATGAGATGGAGTAAAAGTGATACCGAATTCGGATTTAGCGACCCCCAAAACATATAAAAAACATGGTTTGATCCCCAGACAAGAACAGTACTTTTTTGTGTGGTTGTGATATGAATCGCGTGAATTATGTAATTTTTAATATTCAATTAAATTATGTTATTTTTTTGTGGTGAGTCGCAGGCCGTCAGGGCTGAGCAAGCAAACTCCGCTATGCTGCTTTCACCATCTGACAGAGACAGGAGGTTTCACTCGGCGACGAGACAGACGATTCGAACTTTGCTAAGAAGCTTCTTTAAAGCTTGACGATCTTCTACCAACAGCATACATGCAACATGAGATAGGCGGCTTTACTTCCCCTTCGAAGGAAGGAGAATGAAGGATTTTTTCTCCCTTAACAGTCCATGATTTTTATCGGCGGTTTTGAAGCCACGAACTTGGGTATAACAGTCCTATATATATCCGTAACACCACTGAAGTCACTTTGGATGCAAATACTGTGATATATCAATTATTTAATATACAAATTGACTATAAAACTAACCGACGAGGGAGAGAAAGGAGGTCGAGAGGGCCGGCCGCGCAGAGAGGCCGAGCAGATGAGCTTTTTGGATAGGCATGTCGAATTGCGAAGGGTCGCGAGGAGGCGACAGAGTACCGGCATATTTAGGGCTGGCTGGCATGCGGGATCCCGCACGTGCGTAGCGCGAGCGCCCTGCACAAAAACAGCCTCCTCCCTGCAACTGCCAATTATGACACGAAAGAAAGCAGGCTGATCACAACGATCGTCATTTGCAGTAATCTATAGACCAGCCGCAACGAGCCAACGCGCGAGCTCGATCGGGTGTCGTAAATACTTTGGGATTCACGACAATGGCAGCGAGATATGCGCACGTGTCAGCATAATGGTGTCGGGAGAGCGTAGTGCGTAGTACTGAGACTTAATTTCCTGCAGCCCAATTCGAAATCTGGTAAAAAAACTACGAAAATGAAAAGGAACATACTATTGCAGCAGGAGGTGAGAGGGCGGACTCTTAGTGGGTCTAGGGGGAAGGGATAGTATAAGCTAATGGCGTTAGGCAGGGAAGAAAAATAAGAGTAGGCAGGGAAACGAACTACACCCGATGCTGATTACGTGTTAAACCGAAGACTGTACGCGAGACACCATCACAATACAGAGTTTCAGTAGTTTACGCTCATCTGTAATTGTTCAGTGCAAATATAAAATTAATAAGTTGGATAATGAATTTCATTTCTGTATGTTGAAGTCTCACCCTTAGAAAGAACCGAATTCGGTTTTTAAACAACTGAGTTAATATATTAAGAGATTTATTATTTTATTTATTCGAAAAAGATCTTCACACTATCTTTTCGCTGCAATAAGCCTTATAAACATTTAGTGAATTTGATGATTGTAGAATTCTGTCCTCTGAAACTTGTTAGGGAGCGAGGGCTTGGAATAGTTTTGAAAGACCTTATAGAAACTACACACGTTGAAAATAGGAAAAGATTTATTACTATCAACATCACCACCAACACCGTTATCATAGCTAATATCACGAGTGCTTTGGAAATCGTCGATAAATCTCCGACTCGCGAAGCGAGAAGGGGATTCATTAGTGAATTTCCAACGCACGAGTGGTATTTAATAGGACTTCTCCACGAGTGAAAGTATGTCAACTGAGTTCCAAAATACGTCAAATATTGAAAATAACTAAAATATATTTTAAAATCAAAGAGGTTATGTTGTAGTGCATACTCTCTTTATTGGTCATCGACACATCGACCGATGTATAACATCTCCTAAGATAGATTAGTCACGGTTTATCAGTGCGTAGAAGCGGTGAAAAAAATGTATAGTAAAAGTGATAAACGTTTTGAGATATGCCGCCTTGATTGGGGGATTTTGTATGTATGTGTATACAAGTTAAGCACTATTGGTTTTAATTTCACAAGTGCAATAGTAGATAACATTTCCCGTTTGGGCAAACACAAACATGTGTTGCCATAACAACGCGAATAAAAGTGACAGGAAAATGAAACGTACCAGCTCCTGGTTTTCCAATCGTCCATGAATAGCCGTCCCCTACGCCTAAACACACGCCGTGAGCAGTTTTGTTAAATCTGTAAAGGTGAAAAATATAGGAAATGACGAGGGGCCGTAAACCCGGACAGGTAAAGGTTATGAATACTGGTTGCATATGAACACCAGGTGCTGGTGAACGCCTTTGAAACGCGGATACAAACGAACGAGGTTAGAAAACACAAACAGGTGAAACTGTTACGTATCCCGGCCACATATGAATCTCTTAACAGCAGGCACCTTTGGGTCAAATACGAACGGATAATGTTAACAGAATCCCGAGGGAATAATGGATCATTAAAGCTACGTGATTTTAGAAGCCCTAATTTCAATGACATTTTTTCTATATTTATTTACTTTTATTTTTGTGGGTTATTCTCCTAAATTCAGATTAATACGGTGTTGTACAGGTTGCGTCAGTCAAGGTTCACGCTAACACGTAAATTAAAGCAAGCATTTAAAATGTTGATCGTTACGTGAATTTTCCCTACAATGATAGCATTTGTCAAATGAACATTTCATGCAAGAAAATTCCATCCTGAAAACTTGTCTAAGCAACCTACAGGCAATAAAGTACTTTGCTCAGGTAGAATATTTTGAAATGAATATCTCATTGTGTACTTGTCCTTTTGGACGGTTAATTATCATTTTATCAATAACACAGTCTAAATTCTAATGTGAAAACAATGATATAAATTCTCAGAAATTTTGCTTTCCTTTTATTATCACAATCTTCCTTCTTTGCGGATTCTTCCCATCATTTTCTCAAATTGGTATTCTTCAAATATGATCAGGATTCAGTGATTCCAAACTACAGATTAAGATTTTAATAACTATTCAAGAAATATTGCATTCGCCATTGTTGAAATGAGTTATTTAATCGTTATAATGCAGGTTCAAATATACTCGACTATATTAAGTTTCAAATTTCAGTATCAGATTATTTTTTGAAACGTGATGCATGTATACAGTGCAAACAATGCTAGAAAAATAAGAAAAAAAAAACACACTAGCTCGATTTACGGAAGATGAAACGGCCTGGCGTATATTATTTCAATTAGTGCCTAGAAAGACAAACTTCTGATTCTGAAGGAACAAATTCAACCCAGACAGTGTCAGCACAGAAGAGGAGCGAGGAGAGAAGTAGTCCAAAATGCAGTTCAGGCCGAGGCAAGGCGGTAAGAGAAAGATAACCCTCTACATGTGAGCTGCTCGTTTTTACTTGCGTTTTTAATTGGCCTAAATTGCAATTATCGTCATGGCCAACAGAAGTTCCTTGGCCTGAGTAAGAACTTACTTTCTACCTTGGCGTTGCGCTGAAATTTGGAGGTTCATCGTACAATATAATGAAGTAGCACTACTATAAAATTTTAATTAAAGTTCAAGATTTAGTAATGAATACATTCTAGACATGTACAGCATATATTTTTCTGATGATGCGTAAAATTCAGTGGAACCTCGATTGTAAAATGCCGACATTTCAAATACTCGTGATATGTGGATACTCTTAATTTGATCGTTTTTTTCTTCAACCCTAACCCTAAAGAAAATTTAAAGTCATAATATTCGATTAGTCCTAATATTCGATTGGTTGAAACGTTGAAAAGTTGATTAGACGATTTTTTTCACCAGATTTGACCATCGCGGTTCCTTCATCATGTTTCGAAATATGCATGTCGATCAGAGACATTTTCAATCAGTTCTAAACACGTAAATTATTTGATGAATGTAAAATACGTCTTTTAATGTGTATTTAACGTATTTTAATGTAACGAGAAATAGTTCGTTTTAGCCACATCTTCTCAAGTCAAAACTACATTATAATTTTTCTGCACCCATTTACAAATAGAACCATTACAAGTGAGGTTGTGAAATGATAAAACAAAAGGATGAGAACACTATTCAGTTGTGGTACCACAGAAATTAGAACGCTATACATTTACACGTGCAGATGAAATTTGAAACATTGTTAATTAGCTTGGTGTACATGTTCATTTTAATTAATAATTTCGCCTATGGATTTTAGTAATAATTGTAAATTTCATGCTCATCGCTCAGTATTATGTGGGGCGAAAATCAGCGCGTAACATACGAGGCTCCTGCACCTTGGTACCCACGTCGGGGCGGAGCGTTAGGGCGGGAGGTGAAATAGCGATTGGGTGGGAGAGAGGGCTATAGGCAGGAGGGCGGGCGATCCGTACGCGGGCGAAAAATGAATAGATGCGGCAGGTGGTGGGCAGGTGCTACGGCAGATAGTGGTTGAGTGTTCGTGGGTGGTCTGACGTCCGATGGTAGAAGTTGTGCAGGACTGTCTGGATCGTAATATGTGGGAACCACTACCACACATGCCGAGAGCTTAGAGCTTATCCCCGCTGTGACGGTTTCCCCGCTAGAGGGAGAGGCCCGGTTGGGGAGAACCCCGCTTGCCGACAGTAGGTCGGCGCCGGATCTCACCATCCAGCAGGGGAAGATCACTCCCACTTCCAGCGATAAAACATGTACTAAACTTACTGGACAAATAACCGTAGTAAGTTGACGCGTACGGATTCACTAATGAACCAACCAAATAAAACCGAGACGGGAAGGGATAGGACGTGACGGAGCGGGGTGGGACTGTGTGGCCCAAGGCGGGATGAGGCGACGCAGAGTGAGTCGGGGCGTGGTGGGGGCGGGGCGTGGTGGGGGCGGGGCGTTGTGGGGACGGGGCGTGGTGGACCGACGTGGTTGCGCGGGGCGCAGTGGGTCGGGGCAGGAAATAACGTGACGGGGAGGGTTGCTGACGGTTGGGGTAGAACAAGAGAAGACGATATAGAAAGAAGAGGGGCGCGATATCACGGAACGGGGCGTGGTGGGACGGAGCGGGGTGCGACCGGGCGCGGTGGCCCAATGCGGGGTGAGACGACGGCACGCGGGGTGAGACAGGGCGCGGAGGGACGAGACAAGAAAAGACATAACGGGGCGAGACGTGGTGGGACGGGTTGCTGTGGGGTGCAATGCAAGGGGTCGGGACGGAATGGGAAAGAAAGGAGCGTCAAATCACGTGACAGGAAGGGACGTGCCGGGGCGGGGCGGGGCGAGGCGAGGTGAAGTGGTATGCAGAGGGGCGGCATGGACGGGACGGGACGAGACGGGAAGGGACGGAATGGGAAAGAAAGGAGCGTCAAATCACGTGACAGGAAGGGACGTGCCGGGGCGGGGCGGGGCGAGGCGAGGTGAAGTGGTATGCAGAGGGGCGGCATGGACGGGACGGGACGAGACGGGAAGGGACGGAATGGGAAAGAAAGGAGCGTCAAATCACGTGACAGGAAGGGGCATGCCGGGGCGGGGTGGGGCGGGGCGGGGCGGGGCGGGACGAGAACGGACGGCACAGGGCAGCATAGGTACGGGCTGGGCCGGGAGCGGAGCCGGCGGCGGGCAGGCGCCCGGCACGGCGGTCAGCTGGCCGGCGTGACGCGACGCGTCGAGGCGGCACGCGCCTGCGTGAGCGCGTCGGGGGTGGGGGCGAGGGGAGGGGGCGCCGCGCCGAATAAGCGACGCATCCGGTGCGGCCCTCCAGCCGGCCGTCGCAGCTCTCTCCTTCCCCTGCACGCTCCGCCACGCTTCGCACATGTCTTATAGCGCCCGTCGCGCGGCTACGGTATCGTCGCCACAGCTACCGTATGGGCGGACACTTACGCCTCAGTTAGATTCATTGATTGATTGATTGGAGACTCCGGGCGCGTTAATTGCTAAGGTCATTAGTCCCGAAAGTGTAGTGCATGTGCATGTTGCCTCGGGAGTTGGAAGTGATCTTTTCTCGCTGGATGGCGAGATCTGGCGCCAACCTACCAGGCGTCGGCTTGCGGGGTGTTTCCTGTAAGGTACCTCCTACCAGCGGGGAACCGCCCCAGCGGGGACGAGGCCTAAGCTCCCGGCCGGTCTCCTGGCGTTTGTTGAGGTGAAATGCATGTAAGCGTAAGGGTCGAGGAGAGGACGAAGAAGAGGAAGGGAATAACGCGTGGTCCGTGGCCCATTTGTGAGAATACTGCTCCGGTATTCGCCCTTTGTTGATCGAAGAAACCACGGGACACTACCGATCATAGTAGATGGCAGCTAGAATTCTCCTTGAGACAGAGACTGAATTCGACGTAACTACCTAGCTATTGTCAATAATCCTGCCACCATTCAGACTCGAAACCGAGAACATTTTTTTTCGAAAAATCTTTCGAAATTCGTTTTTGCGAAATTTTGCGTGAAATATAACAATGTAAGTTTTTTTTAAACTTTTTTCTCACAAAGGGATCCAATTTTTTATTACAAATAGAGAACGCAAGCACGTGTTCGCGAGTGTCCCTGCTTCAGGTGATGGCTCGAGGTTTGGCACGCAGCGAGCCCACCCATCAAGTACCCGCCCGCCGCCGATCGCACGCAACCTTTCCCCTTACGGCAGTCGGCGGCGCCGCCCGATCGTAAACGTCCCAACATGACTCACTGGGGCCGCGAATCGACAGGCCGCGACCGACCGGTGTGCACCGACCACCTCCGGTTAAACAGCACGGCGGCGAGCGCAGCGTTAAAAATGCAGACACTAATATCACTACGAAAACGAAAGGGAAAAAAATAAAGACAAACTTTTCTTAAATAATTTATTTTAGTCCGACCAGAGTAAAATCGATTCCGTCAGGACGTGCCTCGCGTGATAAAAGTTAAAGTTCGAACACTAGTGCTAAAAATGGGACGATGATCAAGTGTTCAGATGTATCTGTGAATGCAACAGAGGAAACAAAATGCTGTCGTCTGACAGCATCACTTAATGCATCATTTAGTGATTTGTGTACTTGTCTACAAAATAGTGTGCGACACACGTGGTGAAAGTGACTTTGCTTCCACTTTTACCGCTCGTATCATAAATATTTTGCACACTAACCTCTTAAAAGCAGCCATTTCTATACTGTTGGCCGTCAGATAACTTGGGGTCTCTCGGACAAGGTTGGTGTAGACTTTTATAGGACTAATTCGGTACAATTCGCAAAGTAAAGTGATTAATATAAGCAATACTGCCACTTTATTAATTAAAGCAATACTGCCACTTTATTCAACTAATTATACCTTGAGACCTATGATCATGACAACAATGACGATGGGGCGATCAACATTAGAATTCCGTAAATAAAATTAATCTAATTGTACTATTCATTTTATTCCAGTTCAGAACTACAATGATAAGTGTAAGGGCACGGTTTCTGTCATTCATCTGTCATCGAAAAATATTCACAGTTTGGCATTGACTCATAAACTTTGAATATAGCAGAGTTCCCTAATCTGCATTTTGCATATCCGAAACCTATCAGAGACTTTCTGCATCTTCTAGAACGTACGATATGGAATGAGGGATTAAGAAACATAAAAACATATTCTGAAGGGTCCGAAAATATTCAATAACCTTTAAGAAATGAAGAGTATGAATTGTCACTTTGCTAACGACAGTAACGTCTGGTGGCAACGGCAAGAAGATTTTTTTAGAAATGGATTTCTTGATTCATTTAGTGAGTTTTAGTATTCCTTACGTTGTCCGAGGAGCGTAAATATTTCTAATTGCGAGACCCGTAGCTGCCCCTTCAGTTTGCTCCTTCAGATTGCAGGGCCCTCCGAACAGTCATCACTCTTCTCTCCTAAATCTATCCCGTCTTAGCAACGCATTTACGCACATATGTACTCTTTCAAATATTACAAATTATTTTTACCTTGCGTATATTTATGTTTACTTTTGTAACAAATCATTTGCATGATTAAAAAGGAATGAAAAAGATGTTTACATGAATCTGTCTCGAGATCATAGTGCTTCAATTTTCTTATGGCTGACGAATTTAAGTAATAAAGTATGTTATCAATAAGTATTTCACTATATAAACAATAATTATTATCTTATTAATGAAAATTAATTTCAAACAATTTAATAAAATTTTAATTGAGTCAAATGATAAAATAATTATTTAAATAAATAAAGTAATATTTAAAAATACATTTTAAACAAAAATCATTTTTGAACCAATTTAAAATTTGAAAAAAATTGAGTAATTGTGCCTCTACTGGAAGTGTGTCACCTGAGGCAGACCGCCTCCTTGCCCCGAATAGCTAGGCCACTTTATCCTTATCTTCATAAAGATCATCGGCACGTAAGTCGTTTCGGCCATACCCGAGACGCGAGGTACAAGACATGGACGATGGGTGAACGTATCATATAAATAATGATGGTGCAACGATAGGACGAAAAGCCGGGGGAGCGGGACACACTCGAGAAAAACTACCGCGATCTCGCATTGCCCACCACAAAATCCACGTGGGTCGATTGGGATTTGAACCCCGGTACCCAGAGGGGGGAGGTCACCTCTACTTCATCACGGATGGCTCCCTCGTAACAATGCTTCCAATAAGCCCAAATTCGCACTCTTTTCCGTGAGATTACCTAGGGATTTGCGGGAAAGCTCATCATTGCTTTCGCGGTTCAAAAGCCAAAGTGAAGGCTTAAGAAATTAATTGGTTCTTTCTCTAAGCGAGCTTCAGTACCCCTTTAGATATTTCTTGACGAAAAAACGTCGATTGATAGATTGATGATTCTAGGCGCGACTACTGCGAAAGGTACTGTAAGTGTAGAACACGTTTTTGTCGCGTGAGATCAAGGTGATCTTCCCCATCTGCTTGGTGAGATTCGGCGCCGATCGGCGTTCGTTGACTTGCGGGATTTTCCCCAAACAGGTATCTTCCACCAGTAGGGTACCGTCCCTGGCGGTACAAGCTCTAAGCACCATACTGGTACCTTGACAAGTGTGGTGGTGTGCATGTGAGTGTCTGTGTGTGAGGTGTGAAGATAAAACAAGGAAGAGGATGGGAAGATCACGCTGTTCGTGGCCCGTTTGTTAGGGTACTGCTACGGCATTCGCCTGGTGTTGATGGAAGGAACCCCGGAAAACTACCGCTCAGAGCAGCCGGCTGCTGGAATTTCTCACTAGACAACGGCAGAATTCGACCTGGCTATTTCGCCACCGTCGGAATTCAAACCCCAAGACCCGCCGGTCAGAGGCACTGCACTGACGTAAGTCCATGTCCTAAGCCTTCTTTGCCGGTCTGTGCATGTCCAACGTGCGCTAGTTCCCCATGAGGTTACGCAGGGAGTCGCGCGTGTGTTTGCCCCCGCCCCCTCCGCGACCCTCGCGTCGCCCACTGCGCGCACAATAGGCTGATAAAGGAAGGGCCCCTGCGAACCGGCGCCTCTCCCCTCCCCTCCTCTCCCCTCCCCTTCCCCTCCACTCCCTTGCCGCCCCCGCAGCGGTGGACTGCACGGCGGCGCCCACGCCGGCGCTACGCTGCTGCTGCTCTATCATACGCGCAGGCAGCGGGAGAGACAGATTCAGTGGGAGAGAGAGACAGAGAGGGAGTCACAGAGAGAGAAAGAGAAAAAGGGAGGAAGAGAAAAAGAGAGAAAGACAGAAAGAGAGAGAAACGGAGAGAAAGAGAGAGGAGAGGGAGAGAAATTGAGAGCGTCGAAATAATCTAATAGTGAGAGAGGCGGTCAGAACGAGTGAAGGAGATAGAAAGGCAGAGAGAGAGAAAGAAAGAGAGAGAAGAGAGAGAAGAATGAGAAGAAAGAGAAGAAAGAGAGAAAGAGAGAGAGAGAAAGAGACACACTTTATGTGTGTATGTGTGTGTGTTACCGTCGTTTTCTTTGGATATATTTATTTTAAAAATAAATTATTAAATATTTAAAATTTTTGTATATTAAATAATAATTATTAAATATTTTAAATTTAAATTTAAAAAATTTAATGTTTGGATTTAACATATTGTGCTACATGGACGTGAACAATCCTCTTATTAAGTTAATAATATTAATATCTACTCATCATCAGTTTTCACTTGAAATTTATATATATATATATATATATATATATATATATATATATATATATATCATATATATGAATTTGATATATATCAAGCTTTATCAGGCTCATATTCGTAATATATTGCCGATCTAAAATTAAAGCTCGCTTCCCATGATATCTCCACAAACGCATTTTACTACCTCTGATCAACTACGTCTGTTCATTCTGATCAAATGCAGCCTCAACAACAATAAAGATTTGCAAATATTCCAAAGCAAAATGTTTTGAATGGCAGTGAATGCACAATGGCTTATCGATAACATCACGCTACATAAAAATCTGCAGATAGAACGCATTTCTATTCCGACACAAAACTATCCCAAACATTCTTTTACAATCTTCACCGTGCGCCTTCAGAGATCTATGTTAAGAGTATTGATTTCCCTTCTCATCTGCATGTAAAAGATCGCTTACCTCTCGATATCTTCTTGGACAGGGGAATATCGCTAACAAAAACTTACATCTGACCTGCTTCCAACCCCCTTTCGAATCACGCCAAAATATTTTATCACTAGGAATGAGATCAGGCACTGCGCCTTTCTTCCACCAAACGACTACGAAATTATTCGGTCTTCGCATATACTGTCGCGCCTCAGCGGACTAATAAGCCCTAGAATGAATGAATGAATGAAAAGTTGTCATCAATTTGACTAGATTGAGAACCTTCCAAACTATGTGTGGTACAATTTTAATAAATCTTTTCATAAATTTTATACATTACATACATATACATACATTTATTAGAACTGCAATTGGGTATAACCCGGTGGCAGTTAATGACAATAATTGCAAAAATTACAACACTTACATTAATAATAATAATACTAAGAATGATAATAATAATAATACCGAGCGAAGTGGCTCAGTGCGTAGCGCACTGACTTCGTAATCGGGAGGTCCGGGTTCGATTCCCGGGCCGGCCATCCTGACCGGGGTTTTCGTGGTTTCCCTCGGTCATAAAGGCGAATGCTGGAATGGTTCCAAAAATCCACGATCACCTATCGCCTCCTAATCCATTCCTATCATCTTTCATCTTCCATACCCCCGGGCTAACAACCATGGGGGATAAAAATCGGATCCAGCTAAATGCTGGTCCCCCCTAAGAATTGTTGCAAGCACCTGCCACCACGATAATAAATAAAAACTGAGCCACGGTAAATGCAGGATGCTTGCTTGCGTGGTCCTAGTCGGCCGATTAACGAAAATAATAATAATAATAATAATAATAATAATAATAATAATAATAATAATAATAATAATAATAATAATAATAATAATAATACCGCACAATACAGTACAAGACGAAAAGCAGCATTGAAAAGTGCATTGATCACGTTCACCGCACTTCACTTCACTTCACTACACTACACTTTTTTGCTTTCAATTACACTGACCAGCACTTCACAGCACTTCACAGCACTTCACCGCACTACACAGCACATACTCATTTAATATATTGTTCTAGTTTGTTTCTAAAGCTTCGGACACTGAGAGGAAAAGCTTTGAAAACTGCTGCTGGTAAACTGTTCCAATCTCTAATTGTTCTGTTACAAAAGGAAAACTTCCCAAGATCTGAATTTTGTTTCCTTTCTCGAATTTTGTGGGTGTGATCGCTTCGGCCGAAATAATTTGTTTTTTCTAGTCTAATCTGAATTTCCTTCCAAGCTGGTTGACCTACGTACGATTTATAAAGAGCGCAAAGCCTCGCCTTTGTTCTTCTCGTTTCTAGAGGTTCCCATGACTTTTTTGTTGCGTTACTTCTATAGGTAAACTTATTCGCTTTTCTCTGTATTCTATCTACATTTTTCCGGGGCGCCTTTCTGTATGGATCCCAACACGCAACTCCGTATTCTATGAGAGGGCGAACCAGCGTAAGATATGCTAATTCTTTGGCGTTTGCAGAACTTTTCTTTAGTATTCGCATTACAAAATGCAAAGACTTCCACGTTTTTCTTACTGTCTGATTTATATGCATCTCCCACCCTAATTTACTGTCTAGATGAATGCCTAAATACTTGCATGATGAGACTCTTGGGATGATAACCTCACCTAATAATAATAATAATAATAATAATAATAATAATAATAATAATAATAATAATAATAATAATAATAAGATGACATAGTGGTGATGACATAGTGGTGAGAGACTGAAAACAAGCTTCAAATGTCTTCTTATTTTTTCATCTTAAAAAACCCTCGCAGAATATGGATTGATTTAAAATGTCTGCTCAAAAATCAAAAGTCATGGCATTTTGAGGCAAATATCCAGTGAGATTCAAAATAGCAATAGGAGACTACAATGTAGAACAAGTTAGCAACTTCAAGAACTTTGGCTGTGATATAACCTTTAATGTAGATCATGACGTGGAAGATAAGTTGGCAAAATTCCAAAATATTTATGGAACGATACACAAGTGTCTGAGAAACCGAACACGAAAGGAGACACGGCTTAAGATTTTCACAATTGCAATCCTCACACTCTTGTATGCCAGTGAAACATGAGTGAACACGATAGACATCAAAAATAAAATACAAACGGCAGAAATGAAATTTCTGCGACACACACTCGGGTGCTCGCTACTCGACACGAAACGGAATTCTGAAATAAGAGATGTTTTAAACGCGAAAGAAATGTACAAAAACATTCTCGAAAATAAGTTTAAATGGTACAATTATGTATCAAGAATGCCAATGAACCGATTTCTATTCATAGTTATGAACTATAGAATAGAAGGAAGAAGGGACATTGGTAGACCAAGAAGAAAAACGGGTGTCGGATCATTACCTAAACCCTGCCAAGAAGGAGAAGATTAAATAACAGTCTCCTCAGTAATGACTAAAGAAGGAACGTAGGATAAATTGTAATTATTGAACGTTTCACTCAATGAGTAAAGCAATGGACCAAAACATCACACATCCCATAGAACCATATAAATCAGGTCTCTTCAAGTTGGCGTGCCCTGAACATCGTCCGAGCCCTGGCGCAGGGAATTAGAAAACAGAATTATTTGTTCAGAACTAAGCTGTAACCACCTGAGACTTAATTGATTTTCTTAAAAAAATAATGCAAATAAAATGGGTTGATTTTATTTCATTCTAAGTTATGAAATTGACCACTTTTTTGGGATCTTCGTCAATTGTGAGAAAATAATTTTTGAGTCATTTCTAGTAACTGTAGCAAAGCAACCAAGTCCTTTGGTTACGACTAAGGAAGGAAAAATTGCAGATTACAACATAACTTGTTTAACGGTCTGGTAATTCAAGTGACTGTTTAGGATTTATAAAATCATTATACTTGCCTCTACAATGAGAGTTCGTTCTGTGTACTGTTACGAAGCCATAATTGTTCTTATATGTATATGGATTCATTCTAATTCAAATGTTGGAGGGCGTTTATGTAATTTGTGCTTATTAAAATTTGAGATTACTTAACGTTCAGAGAATCAAAGGAATCGTCACGCTTTCATAAAATATTGTACATATATATATTCGTAATCCTCAGCAGGGACGACTAGAGAAGGAGAAAGCTAGGGCACCTACCTAAATTTAATCATTAATTCCTATATAAAAAGATAAGTTTTGTGAATTATATCATTATTAAATTAAATTGTTTTAAAATATTTAATTGATTGATTGTTTGTGATTCCAGGCACATCAACTACTAAGGTCATTTGTCCCGTAAGTGCAGTGCTTTTTCCACGGAGGTGGCGGTGGTTTTCCCCGCTGGATGGCGAGATCCGGCAACAAACTACCGTCGGCTAGCAGGGTTTTCCCTATCAGGTATCTCCCACCTGCGGGGCACCGCCACCAGCTGTGTGGTAGTGTAGTACATGTTAATGTGAGCGTGTGTAAGTGGGGAATGATGATAAAGCAAGGAAGAGGTAGGAAAAATCGGGGCGCGGCCCTTGGCCCATTTATTAGGGTTCTTCTCCGGCATTCGTCTGGTGTTGACCGGAGAAACCACTGAAAACTACTCAGAGATTCTGAGCGCTAGAATTCGCAGGAATTATAAAAATTATACAAAAATATTTAACTATAGACACACACACACACACACACACACACACACACACATATATATATATATATATATATATATATATATATATATATGTATGTGTGTGTGTGTGTGTATGTGTGTATAATTGTTTGAAATTGGAAAGAATAGAATTTATCAGCTCAAACTATCTCCAGCGCCTTGAAAACCATCCAAACCACCTAGCCCACAACATCCTAGACAATAGTGCAGATATCCATTGACTAACCAGAACCTCACCCCTACAACTCCCATATAGATTCTCAACAAATAACTGAAGCATTACCCTTAGCTAATAAACTATCCCACTTGCAGCCAACCCAAAATAATACTTGCTTTTTGTTATAGTATGAAGAAGTAGATGAAGAGTACCGATGGGATACCTTCACTGAAAATCATTGTCAGACTCTTTATCAGTCGGAAATATTATCTGATAAACCGAATGAGCTTGGAATCGTGTAATGCTTGTTGATCGATACGATACGTGAAATTTATCTCGGTCAAACTCGTTAAGCCATATGTTTTCAATGAACTTGATAGTATATATATATATATATATATATATATATATATATATATATATATATATATATATATATATATATATATATATATATGCTCTGCTACGAAGTTCGATTGTCTAAATCTTGAAATACACAGTTTTGTTTAGAGTTTCTAATACAATGGCAATAAACACTTCGAGTCCACTATCACACTTTTCGAACTACACTGGCTATTTCCTACAAATTGAAGGGTACAAGTAATTCGTAGTTGCAATCGAACTAAATCCCGTGCGTAACCAACAGGGGCTGCAAGTTTGCTTTTATTGTTGTTTTTTACAATGCTGATAAATTAACAAATTGATATTATAACTAGTAATACACACTCCATTCCTTTAAACAAAAACATTCACTTTCTGGTTCTGGAAATGAAAACAAATCTACTTTGTCGTACCAACATCTGTATTTAATGAAAATCCCCTTTGATTTTTTTTTTCAAAAAGACCAATATATTTTCATAACATAGTAATGTACAAATTAATATGAGGGTCGGAACGTCGGCATCACCGCCCTCAACACGGCGCACCGGGTGCGTCACCCGGACAGTCGAGAGCCTTCCCATTCATCCACGTCGTTAGACTGAAGAGTAGGCCCTATGACCCGAGCATTGCTACTAAAAAGGACATTATTATTATTATTATTATTATTATTATTATTATTATTATTATTATTATTATTATTATTATTATTATTATTACTCGTACTATTATTACAATTATGATTATTATTATTTTTATTACTATTATTATTATTATTATTATTCAATGTGGCTTTATTTCTCCATACATCGCAAAGTTTATGGTTTTACATTAAATTAATAAACATCGATTTACTCGTGTTGCCAAAATCAATCATGAGTATTTGTGACGTAAAGATTGTCTTACATTTTTTCTTTAATTAGGTTCATGAGCATTTGTATTCAACTCTTCAAAAGATAGTAGCCGTACATTTCAAAGCTTGAAGAATCTGTTTCACTAAAAAGATTTGTTACACGATTTAGCTTTAATGAATATTTTTTAAACGTTTTAAACGTAAAAATGAACGTTTCCTTTTTGCTATTGTTTCTCATCTTTAATTTTTCGTTTAATTGAGAGTCCAATAAACATATCAATTCTTTAATTATGTCAGTTTTTGTTTTGAATTGAATTGAATTGAAATGAATTAATGCCTTATTTTACGTGGCGAGACTCAGGCCATTATGCCTGCTCTTCCGTCTGACCACATAAATTTCGCTACGCTCCTTTCACCAACTAGCAGAGAAAGGAGGTATTTCTTGGACGAGAAACAGGCGATTTGAATTTAGCTCAGAGGCGTCATTTAGGCTTGAGGATCTTTTACATGCAAGGAAATCTACTAACATGGGAGAGCCGGCTTTACTTCCCCTCCGAAGGAAGGCGTACGAAGGATTTTTTCGCCCTGAAAAATCCACGGCTTCGATCGGGTTTGAACCCGCCAACTTGGGTACAACAGTCCGAAACGCTAACCGTTACACCATCGCCGACGCATGTTTGTTTTGTTCCATTTGTTCACGGATTATCGTCCTTAGCGGTCTTTTTAATGAAACCCTGCAATAAAGTTCGCGGGGCTGGTGCCCTTCAAGGCGTTGCGCGCTGTTTTTCAGTAGGAAGTCGTCGGCTGTCGGCTGCGTTGGCACGCTCTTCCGATATCATGAGTACGTGCCACGAGGCATTAACGCGGTGCGAACGTGATGGAGACCTCCTCGCTCCCATTCGCTATCTTCGCCCCGTTCAGAGCATCCGAGTCGCAACGCCTGGGCACGTGGTGATTGGAGCGAACGCCGTTCTCGCGGAAGCAGCCGACAGAAGAAAAGTTTTATTTTGCGGAGAAGTCTATTCGTTATTTACGAAGTATCGTAAGACATCTTAGTATTACAAGTGATTGGAGAATTTGTCAAACGAAGTAGTGTGATGGTTCTTATTTTTACATTTAATGAATTAAATTTATGTGTAGAAAATTAGAAATACAAACTTACTTTATTTTTACGGGTTGATGGTCCTATGGCATGCACCGTAGATTTAAAATGTATTAACTTATTGATTTATTAAATTTAAACGCTTCTAATTTCAAAATAAAAAATAAACATTTACAATAATAATAATAACAACAATAACAGAAACTTCACTCAACAATTCTTAATTACAGAATGTAATACAAAAATGCCTTTCAACATGTCCACATTCCGTCTGCACTCTAAGACGTCGAACTTTCGTCTGTACTCCCAGACGTCTACCGCTCTTTCGGCTGTTAATTTGTGTTCTTCTTTGTACCTTCACTGTCTCCATAGAATCCGAACTATTGCCAATTTGTCTTTCGCCCGAAATAGGCCGTGAATTTAAATGCCTTCTCAATGTCAAGAATACACTGAATTTGGACTCGTTACAGTAGTTAATCAGAATTTGATAACCAATCGAGTGTTGTAATAAGATGCTATTATTCAAATGTCGTAAGTGTTATCCACTTTGTAAAAATTCCAATGAACAACTTTTACTTTTTCTCCCTATACTGTAGAATAGTGATGAAAAATATTGGAATCATCCAACAATACGACCTCGAACTTTCGGTTGTAACATCAGTGTTTAAGGTTCTTTTGAGTCGCAACTCTGCACACACGTCAGAATTAAAATCGTTAATGCTATTTCAAAGATGTTTAAGATTGGTGCAGGTGGAATGAATATTGTACCAATTTTGCACTCGAAAATCGGAATGTTAGGATGGATTAATGGATGTGTTAGACAAGACTCTATAAGTTCAGGTTTGTGCTGAAATGTGCTTAATTGGTAATATCAATTAAAATCTAGTTATAATGTTTCAAATCGTTAAAATATTTTAATTTTGAGGGCTACTTTGCATGCAGTCTCTGTGACATTTTCAACGTTTTCTAATAACTGGATGAAACATTTTCTTGAACTTTTTCCTCGGATACGAGAAAGTGTATTTAAAAATACGATGTAGTCCCGATTTTCATTTAAACCTTTAATTTCGAATATCGTAAAAATATTTTAAACAATAAGAACTTTCGTTTAGAAAGAATTGCAAGCTTTCTTCTCAACCAGATTTCGTGATATTATTTTTAAATGAACTCTACTTCGTAGTGGCCCCAATTGTCTTATTAATATTATTAATCTGTTTTATAGAATAACCACTAAATTTTATTATTATTGCAAAATTAATAGAATTAACGCTTATCTCCCAACATTTGTTCAAAGCGACGGTTGAATGTGTCAAAAACTTTTTCAAAAGGGCCTTGGTCTACCGCGAGCAAACGACGTTTGTGAATATGAAGTTAGAGCTAGCGAATCGAAGATAGTGAATATTTGAAATACGAAGACAGAATGTTTTCAAATCCAATGATTAGTAATGATGCAGCAAGTTGTCCAACAATCATCTGCCACATGTGTACTGTCACACAAAACACACACACACACATACACACACAAATTCAGTAATTATTAAGTAAGTGATGCATTGCGTTTTTAAGTGAAGATCAACGTCAGTATTTTAATGTAAATCTTCCAAGTAATTTTTAATTCTATTGCTTTTGTTTTTGAGAGCTCCAATAGTTCAAGTATTTCATGTTTTCCAGTTTTTCATATTCATTACATAAACAGAGAACTTAATACAGGCTCTACTTCTTCCCCAGAGTCACATACAATTTTGGTTGTTTTTACGTTAAATAAATTAATAAATACGAAATGTCACTTAATAATCAGTTATACGATGTTATGTACTCTTCGTAAATTTATCTTCGATCCGAGTTTGAACGGTGATATTGACACAAGTCGTTCGAGTATGACAAGAATTACAGGGAAATCAAGGTTTCTTTGAGATGGAAAAAGAACACTGCATTGGAAATTAAAGAATTAAAATGATCGGGACTTACACAAGCAGGAAATAAGCATTTCCACCCAAATTCAAAGTTATTAATAGCCGATTATATACTAGTTTCATCGATAATTTGTATTACATAAAGCAAAATAAAATATTTAAAAAAATCATGCTTATTAAGAGTTGATGAATGTTAAACGGCTTACGTAATTGCAGCAGAGTTCTGAATACTCAGTAATACGTAAACAAATATTTGTGAAATGAAATAAATAGAAAAAAGGCAAAACCTCCCATGTCATGCAATCATAAAAACTATTTACTTAAAATATTATAAATATTTTATAACCATGTGATTACAGGTAAAAATAAAATTTAGTGGATTTAGTGCTTAGCTTAATACATACTACAAGTAAAACCTTGGAATATTCAAATTTTTGTACTTTTACAAGCCGTCCTCGCCGCGAGTTCATGAACCTAGCTACAGAAATATAACCGGAAGTGCCTAGTGTATTAAACTGTACTTTAAAGGTCGTTGTTGGTTACAGACTTCCAGGAAAATGCTGCCTCACGGAAAAACAAAAGAGAGTTTCAAGAGCGAAAGGGGTTTCATAGAAATGAAGTTCTTTGGTTATTTTTGTTAATTTCTAGGAACATTTTGTTACTCTCTGAGATACAGTTTTAATTGACAATATATTATAATTAGGTGTATGTTTTTAAAGAGAGATACATTTTCGAGGTAGAATTGGTAGAAAAATGAAAAGAGGATTAATGTAAAAAAAGATAATAACAAACATCAATGAATCTCCTAGAAAAGAGGGCATAGATGAAAGTTAAACCTCCCCTATCTCTATTAAGCTGAAAGTAAAGCATTAATCCACTGTGTAACAAACATATTTAATAAAAATTTTCAATTATGATGAGAGTAATTAAAAAATGATACAACACCTTATTTTAGGTAGGCAATGCGATATATTAGCATTGTAAAGCATGATCGTCACAGAAATGATGGTCTTTGATTATTTTTGTTAATTTGTGTACGTTAAATGTATTTACACAACACTAGAAAAATGAAAGTTCTCCACTAAGGCCTAGTTTTGATGATGTGAATACTTTTTCCAGAACCATGACTATATAATAAAACTGATGTAAAACATATCTAAGGAGTATAGAATATGAAATATATTAATAGAACTGTCATCGCCTATAATGATCTAGTAATAATGTTCCTCTAGAGGTTCGATTTGATGAACATCAACCATTGTAAGTACTTCCTAAAGCAGATATTTTGACATTTGAAAACATTCTATCTCGCTATCAAATTTCAAATTGTTGGACATCATTGTTTTTGGGTTGAATAAATTTAATACGTTACTACAAATGCATGAAAGTTAATCAAATAAACACTTAACATTTCTTAGAGTACAAAAACGTCTTTAAACTATGACGGAAATACTCATAGGTCAGTGTGTTTCAATTAAGGAAACGGTTTTGGTGGCTCAGGGCATCAATTGTGTTTTCCTAGGGCTCGAGTCCCAACGGTGGTAGGATTTTTGACAGCTACATAGCTACGTATGTGGTCGAACACAACTGCTAACTTGAGGAATATTCTAGTTGCCAGCTGCTCTCATCTGCGTTTTTTGGGGTTCCGATCAATACCAGACAAACAAAGGAGCAATACCCTAACCAAAGGCCCGATCTTTCCTACCTCTTCCTTGTCCTATCCTCACGTACACCCTTATACTTACATGCAGTACACTACCGCACATGTCGGGAGACCAGTCGGGAGGTAAGAGTTTGTCTCGGTTGGGGCAGCGCCGCTATTAGGATACACCTGGTAGGGGACACCCCCCCCCCCCCACAAACCGACGGTTGGCGCCGGATCTCGTCATCCAGCGGAGGGAACCTCCCACGATTCCGGATCTCACCGCTTCCTCTCGCGATAAAAACGCATGCACTACACTTACGGAAATAATCACCTTAACAGTAGACGAGCCCGGAATTACTTTTCAATCAATCACTCAATCAAGTAATGGATAAAGTTTACTGAGGATCTCCGTGGTAGGAGTACAACTTTGGTCCAAATCGGGAGTAGATCAATAAATGAAACTGGAAGTGCCATGGAACCATACCAACACCTCCCACCAGTATTTACGTCAACATGTAAATAAACACAGTATCTGGTAAGTTATCGACCTCTCAGCTTGAGAACCTGAAGGGGAACTAAATGGAACGAGAGATACTGCTTATCTCTCGAGTCTGCTACGGTAGGAAAAGGCTGCTGGTATTTTCCGTGAGGTTTGGTTTTCTTCTAGCGAGACGCCCTATCATGATGTACGTTTGATAAAAACTTCGAGTGGTGACTCTTAGTAAATGGGAAATTGTCCCGCCCAAAACACACTAGAATGTCATTAAGAGTCACGAAGGAATCAGAACAGTTCTTAGTAAAGATTCACCAATGCTGCTATCTGTGCGAATATAAAATATTATATTCAGCATTATCAGCGTTACAATTTGTACATGTAGTGACCGAGTCGCTTCCTAGCTTTAATAAATAACTAGCTTTCTTATCTGAGATATGTGGTAACGTTCAGAAAAACTAAAACGAATAATTTTATCTCCTGCATAATCTCCCTAAAATAGTAGATGTTTTACGAGAAATAAAATATAATAAAATAAAAATTTTGCCAAAACATCCCCTCAACTTTGCGATATTTGTAACACCAGTTTTACCATACATGAATATTAGAACCAACTGATCAAATTTTGTGAAACTTGCAATATTCTTAATGTCATATGATACTGTATAAGTATGTTAGGTATGTTAAATTATGTGTGATGACTACTATGTTAGGATACATATGTTATGAAAAAATGTTAATGTAATAGTGGATGAAATTATAATTGTCTAAACACTTGCTATAAACGCTAATGCAGTCGCTAATAATTTTAGCCGTTGATGCGACTAAAAATAAAGAAAGAAACAAATCAGTCTCGTAACATAAACTGACTATTTCTTAACGAAAATATGACACACATGTAATACATTTTATTCATTTTTAAATACAATAGTCACTTTATTTTCTATTAAGTCGGAGTTTTATATCTATTAATTTTAATAATTTTGTGAGATGCTTATAAACGTGTGTTCTTAGTTTCATATTATCCTCAGACAATTATATATACAACACAATAATCTTAATTTTAGATTATAGACTATGTGCAACATTGTTCCAAATTATTCATTTAAAATGAATGTCTTGTTCTGCATTAATACTCACGTATATCAACGTTTTTCTTTTCTGTTCTACATTGACGTAGTACACTTTTTATTTGAATTGTGTTATATTCGTCTGCCTGTCTGTCTCTCTCTCTCTCTCTCTCTCTCTCTCTCTCTCTCTCTCTCGTTCTCACTCTCTCTTTCTTGAATCCTATAACACACAAAATATTTTTTTATAACTTCAAACTGCGATCGAATCTCTTGCGTATTTCATTCCTGTTTTTATGATATAACCTGTTTTCTTCAGCAATTGTATAGATAGCTAAAAGACGAATGAAGACATAAAACACAATTTTGAGGTGAAGCAAGTAGTTTATTTCCATAATTACATGGCAATTATAATTCGAAATAACTCTCGTGGCCTAAAAATATGATTCAAGATAGAACGACACTAGAGTAATTTTGAATTAGTATTGCCATGTATTATTATTATTATTATTATTATTATTATTATTATTACTATTATGATTATTACTATTATTATTATTACTCTAATTCACAACTGAAGATGTTATGAGTCGTTTGAATAGAAAATCTACTGCGGATTGCAACATTTCCCATTAATTCGCTTTTTAAGAAGCAGATATAGGGACTCTCGGTGAATTCCCAATACATTGCGCAAAATTTGGACTGTTCCCAATAAAGAGAAGTCTTGCACTTCCAGTCTTTGAATGACCTGGGAGTTAAGCCACGTTTTTACACAAAATTTGCGGAACAAATACCTGTGCTCCTATAACTATCGAGACGACCAGTGTTTTCATGCCCACATTCGGCTGATCTCAATTTACCAACTCTTGTATTTATGAGTTTTCTCTATCTGGATCGCTTGGCTGTGATCACATGGCACAGCAATATCTACTAGTAGAGACGCTTTTTCTCCGAATCCTAGATAAAAATATCCGGTTCGTATGCCGCTATCGTGCAATCACTTTTAATTTGTTCATTATTATCATTATTATTATTATTAAATATTATTATCTGCAAGTTAAATTTTAATATCTTTAGTTCAGAGTGTTAGTCATTCTTTCTTATAGACACGCACTTTGTTTTATCGATCCCCATCCCAGTTACAAAACGGTTCAACTTACTACTTTTCTTATGATACACAAACGCCAAGATGGCCACAATACTGTTGGTAATACGATAATTCACTGTTCATTACGGAAGAGCTTCTGGATAATGAGCGTATATCGCTGGCCTATGTCCACGACGCCTACACAGGCATTGTTTCTTCACAATCGTAACATTTCACGTAACCACTAGTAGGTTAAGGATTCAATATCCTATACTCATATTTTCCTACTTGTGCATTCCATTTTGATTCATAGAGCAAGTAGTGTACGATTACATATTTGTGTTACTACCAATGAATGTCTCGTATAACCCAAATCAGCATTGATGAATCGCTGGGAATGATATAGGTAAATCTAGGGATTGCAATCAATTTTTTAGCCGATATAACGATATCGTAATCGACGTAAAACTACCGATCAGAGCAGCTGACTGATAGAATTCTTCTCAAGATAGCGGGTGAGTTCGACCTACCCATCGAAATAGTGTCGAAAATCCTGGCACTGTCGGGCCTCGATCACTAGAACCGATCAGAGACATTGCAGTGACAGCAACTAATGCCTTGTGTCACCTCAGCGGGTCAAAAAAAATATGCTAAAATATATATGATTAAAACAAGGTTTCCCTTATTTTTGACACGAGTAATACGATGAGCAAAACAAAAATGCATCCAGCATTCGGGAATTAAACGAAGCTCAGCCTGAAGTGCGTTATGTCAGGCTCTCGTATGTGTATTCCGTGGAGCGTAATTCGAGGAGCGTTTCGCAAAACGAGTTAAAAATTTCCCCCGCACGGCAGTCCGAGCTAGTGATGTGCTCGAGCGTGCTGACGACACTGTCAAACGATAGTGGTGGAAAAATCACTATCAATTGCGATACCAACGCTGAATATTTCTGATTCAAATACAGTGTTGTAAATTCGAAATTGAATTTCATGTAAATTTCGATAAAAATATTGCCTGTGGAAAATTAAATACATAAAAAACGGAATCGAATGACTAAAACGAAAAGTGAATACATTGTTTCAGTGTTCTATACACTAATCAATGTCCCTTGTTAACAGATGTAATTATGTGATTCGTGATACGTTATTAAAACACGGATGTTGTAATAATACAGTGCACCAGAAACTTTTCCCAGTAGTAAGTACCATGCTGATGAGAACGCTTTAAACAAAAATTATGTTGGTATCACGAGCACCAGTCAGTGTTGGATCCATCCTAGGGCTAGGAGTGCAAAAGCAGCGGGGAGGGGGCGTAGAAGAGGGAAGTGGCGAGGGGGTGTTAAGCGGGTGGTGAGCGGGCTGCGAGGGTCGCGGGTTCGAATCCCGCCTCGGGCATAGATGTTCGGGTGTGTTCGTGTTGTCCATACGTGTTCTTCCTTCAGTTCCCTCCACAGTTAAAGCAATCACAGTGTTCGCTATGACCCGTTTGTGAAAAAGCGACCTAAAAAAATTTAATTAAAAAATTCTCCTTTAATAAATCTCGGATTTTATAATATTTTTACGAACATATTTTCAGTAAGAATACACCAAAATATTAAAATAAATGTAGGTATTTTGAACTTACTGAAAATCTGCTTGCTATTCTCAAGCAGAACACAACAGATCGAGGCAGGAAAGCGTTCAGACATACGGGCAGATATGTGTTTGACGGCCTAGCGGACATTCAGAGATATCGGCATACAGCCAGCTACTGACAGGCGGCCTGCCAAGGGAACAGAGTAATCATAATAACGCACGGCTATTAGCCACTACGGTCGCGACCAAATCGTAAGAAGTACAGGTACCAATAGAGAAGTGTATGAATGTTTACAATCTATTCTCCGTGAAGACAGCAGAAACATTACGTTACTCCATTAGGATAAAACATTCTGAAAAATATTTCCTTAAAGATCATAAATTGTTGGAGAAAATTACTTCGTTTCAGTATAAATAATTATTTTATCACAAACATTTAAAGTAAATGTATTAAGGGAATTTATTTATGTAGAGTTAATGAAACATTTCAAGAAAGAGAACTTTAAAAGAAGTGAACTAAAATAATGTGGGAAATTGAATAGAAAAATAACTACACGGTAATTTTTACCTTCATTATACACTTATTTTTAGAAAAATCATGATGCATTTATACATTATTAATCAGTTGAATATAATATATATTAACTTCGCGGGCGTTTTGCAATATAAAGATATATTTTAGGGCTGTGGTTTCTCTAAATTGAGAGGTTGGGAAAACCAGCACTGCATTAAAACGACGGGCGTCTCCAGCATTCTCCAGCAAGAATAAAATGGGGTCAGGAAAGTACGAAGTTATTTAGTAATATAATAATATATAATAATCATAATTACTATCATGATGGCAAATAATTACACAAATTAATTAAACATCAATTAACAACGTTTATAGTTATTTATATAACAAGGGATTTAATTGGGGATTTATATCCAAGTGAAAATGGTCCGATTCCGAGAACGATTACAAGAGGGAAATAATTCTCCCACGTGTATTCAGCCCAGTTAACCTCCGTGATTAATACAAAACTTTATTTTTAAATCACTTTTATGTAATGTTTGTTATGTACTACATATGCGTACACGATTATATTACATTAGCTAGTGACTATGACTACTACTATCTAGGCATTTGAGAGACATAGGAGATAGCGATAGCTGCAATCAGCTATTCTGGCTTCTGTGGAAGTACGAGTGCAAGATTAGATGCACACTTTATTTACTCTGTGCGTCTACTTTAATCTCGACTTCAATATCAACATACTTTAGCACATGAAATTTGTAATTAAAGTTGCTTTTCAAATGCGCGTAAAATAATTTAAACAACTATTGTAAACAACTTTGTAAACGGTTTATTGATCAGCCTCTGAGATACGGTGATTCGACGAAACACTCCCCTTCCATGAATGAGATTCGGGCTATTAACAGTTAAAAATTGAATTTTCGACATGGAGTTTTGGGATTCGTAAATGGAATTTTAGGGATGCTATCTGGGGAAACCGGAACTAGTGATGAAAAACAGGTGAGAGCAGCGTCTCCGGAAGCAATGAGAAAAGCGAAGGCGACACACGTGACTGCAATAGCCTCCGGAAAAAGGTAGAGAACTTACAATATCGTTCGGGGAAATGCAGAACACTTAAAAAATGTCATAATTTCATTTCAGGACATGTTGCATGCTAGGTAGAGTAGTGAGAAAATTACATTTCCTATTATCGGCATATCAAAGCAGGAAAGGAACACAAGCACTTTCATGCACGTTCTACTTAATGTTAAGGAGAGTGCTACACTACTTCCTAGAGTGAATACTTCAGAATAAAATATTTATTCTTATACATTTTCTAAACTATTTATTTTCGAATATAACATTTTAAAATTAAACTTTCTGGCATTACTTCCATTTTTTTTTCAAATTAATTGCCATTTCTACTTCACTGAAGTGAATCTGTTTATATATAACCTGAAAAAATAAGTCACGACCATTGGAGATTTTGTTGAATGCGTTTGGAATTCCTATATGCTCATGTACCGAGCAAAGTAGCTCAGGGTGTAACGCACTGATCTCGCCTCTTGGAGACCCAGGTTCAATGCCCGTGCTGACCATCCTGACCGGGGTTTCGTGGTTTCCCTCGGTCATCCAGGCGAATGCTGGGATGGTTCTACTGACAGACCACGACCGCAAAGCTGGCGTCGCTAACCTAATGTATTAACTACGTGACGTCACGAAGGTTAAGCGAATTCGAGATATCGCGGGTTCTTGGTTCAATACCCGACCAGAAACCCAGGGATATAACGGCACCGAGAACACTTGCCCTATAATGGACATAAAATGGCTTAGAACAAATACAAATGGGCATAGGTAAAACCAGATCGTATTAAGTGTGAAACAGATTAAATTATTGAGTACTACGTACAAGCCAGAGGTTGTCGACGGTGAGTAAGATGGTAAGGATACTGAAGGTGATGGACAGGTGATAGCGATGAGGGTATAAGTTTAGAAAGGATGGGCACGGGCGGCAAGGACGGTGACTATGACGAGGATGCTGATGCTGACGATGACGGAAACGATGATGATGAGGGCGACGGTGGGCGATAAGGATTGTGATTTACATATTGGGGGCGATAATGGGGATGATTGTGACGATGAGGAAACTGACGGTCAGAGTACGGGTAAAGCAAGGACGAGGTCGGTATTCATGATGGTGACAGTGAGAATGATAACGAGGATTATGAGGACAAAAGTGACGATGACGGTGACGAGATGAGATCGATAAGCACGTTTACGAGGAGTTTGGTTGGACAACGAGATTTTAGAAGGTGATGAGGCTAGCACGACAACGGTGGCGTTAAAAACATGAATGGAGTAGGTGACGGGTCAGTGACGGCAACACTGGCGGCGGTGGCAACTGGAAAAGGGACGGTGAGAGTGAAGTCAACAATGACAGTGGCGCGGTAAATAAATCAACGAAAGGAACGGCGGATACGCCAACGTATACCGTAGTGGGAGTTGAATACAGCGAGGCATCAGGTTAGGTGGTTCAGGGTATCACTGCGGTGCCTACGACCCGAAGGTAGTAGACTATGAGTTCAAACGGTGGCAGGATTTTGACACAAGGTCGAATTGACACAAGGTGATCTTGACACAAGATGATTTTGACACAAGGTGATTTTGACTAGGTCGAATTCAGACACTGCCCGGAGAAGAATTCTAGCGGCCGGCTGATCTGATCGATAGTTTTCGGTATTTTTTTTAGATCAACACCTGGCGAATGCCAAAGTAATGCCTTAACGAACAGACCACGGACCTTGCGCGATTTTCCTTAATATTCCTTGTTCTATCATCACTCTCATACACACACGTGCATGCGCTACTCTACCACATAGTCAGGGAGATCAGTCGGATGCTCAAAGCTTGTCCCGATGACCCCGCTGGGAGATACCTGGCAGGAGAAACCCCCGCTAAAAACCCGTAGACCCTCATCAAATCTCGTCCAGCGGGTAAAGATCACCGCCACTTCCCGTGATAAAAACAAGCACAACACATACGGGACTAATAACCTGAGCAGTTGTCGCACCCAGAACCAATCAACCAATCACGCCCAACCAACCTAATCAATCAATCAATCAATCAATCAATCACGCCCGGAATCACTCATCAACCCATCAAACAGAGCCAGGCAACTACCCATCGAAACGCAGCCCACCCAGCCTCGCACGCGACGTCAAACGCAGCGCGTCGGACGTCATAGTACAGAGAGACGTGTGTCGCCGGCCGCTACCTGCGCCCGCGCAGGAGGCCTCTCCGGCAGCGCCCGGCCCCATTAAGGGTGGCGCCGCGGGCCCGCGCCGGAAACGAAGTTAAAGCGCCGGAAGCGGCCCGCGCCGCCCGCCGCCCCCGCCCTGCAGCGCCACTGAAGCGGCGCCGGCGCCGGCGACGCCTCCCGCTGGCGGTGGTACGAGCCCAAGTCGACGATCGGCCAGCTGCAATGATCGTCCCATCGCTTTTCGTAGTCATCGTCAACTTTTCCCAGTAATCGTCGTGGTTACTTGGCTGTCCGGGGTGAGCCGCGTCTCAGTCGATTGGGCTGACGTTTCGGCCATCGCGTTGTTCAGAGCTATACCGCTTGGTTCATTGGAATGCTCTTGTGGCATCATTACGACCTGGTCACCCACATCTCCCATCACTCTCGTAGAAACATTGGTTTTTTATTTTGCCTTTCCGGGTGCGTAAAGTTCTAAGGTCATTATTCCCGTAAGTATAGTGCATGTTTTAGGAAGGTAGCGATGATCGTTCCCCGCTGTATGGTAAGATCTAGCGCCTACCTACACGTCGGCTAGCGCTGTTTTCTCCAACCAGTCTTCTCCCGTCAGCGGGTCACCACCCCAATCTGGATAAGTTCTAAGCACCCGACTGGTCTTCCGGCATGTGTGGTAGTGTAGTGCATGTAGTGTAAGTGTGAGTAAGTAAGTGGTGAGGATAGGACAAGCAAACGCAAGGAAAGATCTCGGGCTGTCCGCGGCCCGTTTGTTAGGGCGCTGCTCCGGCATTCGCCTGGATATTGATAGGAGAAACTACTGGAAATTACCGATATGAGCTTAGAGCTTGGGCCGACTGTGGCGGTGCCTTACAGGGGGATATACCTGGAGGAGGAAATCTATCGCTAGCCGAGATTAATCCGACATCGGATCTCACCATCCAGCTCAAGGGGAACACCGCCCCCCCCCCCCGAGTTAAAATATTCTGTGTACTAATGGGATGAAATATCGTAGCAGTTGACAAGTACCATATAAACCGCATCGACTGACCTGATTTTGTAACTTGGTAGCTATACTCTGATTTAAACGTCATTGCACTGCCAGTCGAGAAGTGGACGGAGAAGTGAACACTGTCATCCAATCAAGAGTTTCGTTACGACTAACAAGTTTGGTATTGGAGCTCCTGATTGGATGACTCCTTCCAGCCCGTAACCTTGAAGTGTCACTATGATTAAATCGGAGTATAGAGGCACAAGAGAACAGTCTTGTCATTTTCATCACGGGACGCATCGTGCACCCTTGCTGCACGTGAAACGAATTCCTTCACCCCCCGTCTAGTTTCGTCACCGGCGGTCGGCCGGTGGCGGTGGGCGCATCGACGGTCACTTAGTCACCTTCTTCCGAAGGCCGGCCGTCGCCTAACGCAATTTCGCCCCGAAATAGGAAGAGCGGGGGGTTGCAGCGCCAGGTAACGAACTTGCGATGGAAGCAAGTCGCGCAGAAGGCCAAGTTAAATCGATAGTATGGCCATCGTGAATAGTGTTGCAACACAAGTTACCGTCTCTAAATGTGTCTACACCAACGTCCCCATGCGAACATTCCACACTAACTAAATCTTTGTTTTAGATTTGAAAACGTTTCATAGTGAAACCCAATTTCTAATGACGTGGACCTTAATTGTTTGCTACATTATATTGGCCCCTTGGAGTGGTAAAATATATTTTAGTACTGGTAAGCGATATTCACATTGAGATGTAGACGCTAGTAATTAAACCAAAGTAATTTCAATTTTCGACATAATTTTAGAATCTACACGTTTCTGACCATCTGTACTATGGAGATGGATACCCAAACGTACTACAATTGACTGATTAATTGCTTAGTAATTTCGGACGCGTCAACTGCTAAAATAATTAGTCCCGTAAGTGTAGTGATTATTACTCCGTTGAATACTCACTGCTTCATCATTTGCCATTGATAAAGGTAATATCCTAATCCATAGTTTTCTCTGCAATCCGCAAGTATTATGCAACGCAATTTGTTGTAGAATGCACATTTTGCGATGTCTTCCATCACTGGTCTTCAATCCTCAACTCGGAATTGGCCCGTGACTTCATTTTTGGTGCCCCGCAAACAAATTCTCATAAGTACAGTACGGTCCGTTAAAATAGGGGAGTTAGTCTAAGAAGGGACCACTTTGACAGGTCGGAAAACAAATGAACGTCATGCAGGGCGATGCCATTGCAAGAGATAGTGATGAAGCATTTACAAATGAGCTCTCAGTGAACAAACGCCCTAAAAGAATGAATGCATGAACACAACCCGCAGTTATCTTGCCAGCAATGGCCAAGCAGTACCTGTCAAGGCGGTCTCTTCTTGTAGTAACTTCTCTATCAAGGACCCACAAAATGTGGACCCACGCAATATGTTAGAAGAAGAAATTTACTAGATATAGGAACAAGAATTATCCAGTTTTTCGGCGTCGGCAACTTACAATGCGAATTTTTCTGTCGAAATATTGCCGGTTTTCGCAGACGCAATTACATAACTTTCTTTGCACTATGTGATATCAACTAGTAGTAATATGTATTATGCGTGAAAGTAAATATTAATTATATATCAATAAAAACAATATGTATTAATTTAATTTGCGTTAAATAAAATTAATGATAATTAAAGCCAGAAACAATTGGCGATGCCAACTGCATGTAACAATAAGATTGGTGACAATTTCGAAGGAAAGAAAGAACGTATAGGTGAGGAAATTTCTTACAAGCCGAGCACATGCCGATGTTGATGAGGGATCTGTGATTGTCTACTTGCGTCAATGTATATGGATTCTTAAATATACTACAGATCAGATTTGAATATTTTGTTCGTAATCTAACACATTCAATCAATGCACTATTGATGAAATATATTTCAATTATAACATATATGTAATATCTTCTCACTTCATTTATATTATTGTAATATTGAATTTGTTAACAATTTAATGTTTTAGTATACGACAGAGAAAAAATTATTGCAGCAAATGTAAAATTTTTTACAAAAATTCTCGAATTTCCGTGATGTCGCTGCGACTTCTAAGTCTGAATTTATAACGCAGATGGCTATGTTCGCTAACTCCATGGAGTGTACCGTTCTAGATTATGTTAGTTATGGACGTACACGCACTTTCAGTTTCATACTATCTCATTCATACATCAGATCTTTTAACAATTGGAACATCACATGTTGGATCTGTAACTTCTTTTGTTAAAAGCTATTTTCAACGTGTGCGATATCACCGCGACTTTCCTATATTTAAAGTGCGTACTGTATGAGTATAGCGCATCGATCAAGAGTCCCTGTTATTTCTTTGCAACATATGGGACCTCTACCATAGCTACAAGAAACATATATAAAAATAACGCCCAGTATTATAAGAAAGATGAAAATTGATTTATCAAATAAACAATTATTATAGCTACTCGCTCAGTCAAGAAAAATGTTGGCATTTCGTTATTAAAATTTTGTGATCAAATTTCATAATTCCCTTACAGCAGAACTACTGGTACAGTTTCAAAACGCTCTTCTGGTTTATTTTCACTATTATTGGACATTAAATTGCTTATTGTCTAATCTATTTCTGCACATGAAGTATCATCAAAACGTTTCAAACGGCTTTTACAGTTACGAGTAGTGTTTTTTTACGGGACAATGCTATGCATACAACGAGTAAACAAATTTGAAAGAAAATCTGGTTCACATAAAATTACACTCAAGGGAAAATATGATAATGCTAATAGACAGCTGGGTTTGCTTGAAGCTGAAACAATTATTCCTCGACACATGGGACTCTCACCACCTAGGTGCAATAATTATTGAAATAGTTTGTTACAAAAGATCCAACCCTAATTGCTCTGACCGTTTGACCCGCCTTCAAACTAAGAATCGATCGGTGATGAATCAGGTCATAGGTTACGTCACCGTAGCTAGACAAAGGTCGCCAATCGTTTTCTCCGTACGTATATCACCCTGACATTTTAGTGCTACCTACTGACGTAAGGTAGGTGACCACAAGAAATGTAGGTACGCACAGAGCCCACGAAATACCGATTAAACACACAGTGGTTTAACGAATCTCCCACGAAGAAGAAAATGAAGGCCATCACTCTTTGAAGGCTAAGAAAGTGTTGCGCGGCCGGTCGTGAACACTAAAGAAAGGAGAATAGTGAAAGGAAGGTGTGTTTTATTGTGGCTAGGATATTCAAATTATATGGGTCACTTGGTTAAGTACGGTTTATGTTTACTTTGTTCAGTGATAGACGTACGGACACGTAGTTTAAAGTGAGAACGAGATGGGAGAATGAACAGCTGCAACCTCAATATTACGCTCCCGTGAACTATGGTTACGTGAAGAAAAGATACTCACTTAATGGACTGATAATGTCTGACAGTAATTTGTATGCTAAGATCCTTTACATATAACGTCAGAAGGTTACGTTTAGTTTGAAATTGTCATTCAATTTAAACTAGGTTTCTATTAGACACTGTTCCGAGCGAACCATTCACGTAACTAGAGCACTTGCTTCCTTAGAGGATAATAATGAACAGACGTTTTTGTGCATGTATGAGGAACGCCAGCATTTTGAATACCACGTTGTGTGTACGTCTTTTCAACGTAAACTAAAACTGCGTTTTATTTTATAATAATTATTAATTATCATAGAGTTTGTTACAATTAGCTTATCGGAACATCATCCAATTTTATTTTTTAATTATTCTGAACATTGAAACGATTTTAATCCATAGTTGTTATTGATAAAATGTAGTATTCCTCGAGCCGAAGTCATAATTCAATTGCGAAGTTCTGAGATAATGTTTCAGTATAAGTTCATTTATAAATGTAAAGTTGCATTTCATATAAATTTCTGTCTTTTTTATTTTCGTCTATAATAATGCACTGTACTTTTACTGACCTGTACAGCAAGCATTTCATCATGATATATGCTCTACATTTATTATGATTCGATATTTTGGGTGGAGTTTCAACACAAGATGTTTCCATAGAAACAAATAATATTGGAATGGAATAAATTATGTGTTTATAATAAACATTCCATGATGTGCATATGTTCATAAATGTTCATATACTCAAATTTTCATAAAGTAACAAGTTTCTATAAATATGTTAATGGGTACGCATGAGACGTTAATACAATAATACGAGTACAGTAAACCTTAATAGCGTTACTCTTATCTCATCGATAAACACACGAGTGTTAATGAGCAAAATAAAAAGTGGAAACTGTTTCCTTGCTGATCCAGAAGAGGAAGGCGAAGATGAGAGATAAAATCCAAGGTATTATCAAGAAGATTTTATTCATTGTATAACATTCAGACTGAGATACATGGTTTATAGGAAAAAGTGTTCAGTTATTCATTGCCCAAAAAGCAAAACATCCTTTCAAAGAAGTATTATGAAGATCCCTCTGAAATTTGTTGAAGTATACTGCTAGCTACGAAGCCTGACTTTTAATAATTAAAGAAGAAGATGGATTAATTCAGTGCTGGCACCATTTCCAACCTAACCATCTCCATCGTCGCCATGGCTGCCCCCTTTTTCTACGATCATAGTCGGCGTGTACGTATTATTGATTGATTGATTGATCAACAGCTTAGATCAATATCCCAAAAAGTGAAGGACATGTTTTTTTATCGCGGGAAGTGACGGTGATCTTCCCTCGCTGGATGGCGAGATCCGGCACCGACATACATGACAATTAGCTGGGCATTTCCCAACCAGAGGGGCACCGCCCAGCCGGGACAAGCTCCAAGCTCCCGACTGGCGTCCCGGCATATCGGAGAGCAGAGCATGTAAGTAAAGGACGTAGTTAGGACAAGGAAGAGGAAAGAAATATCGCGCGCGGTCCGTGATCCGTTTGTTACGATACTGCCTCAGCATTTGCCTGGTGTTGATCGGGCAACCACCGATCAGAGCAGCCGGCCGCTCGAATTCGTCTCCAGACAGCTGCTGAATTCGACCTGGCCATCTACCTAGTGTCGAAAATCCTGTCACAGTCGGGACTCGAGTGAAAGACAGACGGTCAGACGGTCAGGCGGAAATGCGGACAGGCGGGCAGAGGTTTCACCGAAAATAATTTTTTCATATGAAGGACCCACAAAACGTGAATTCTAAATATACGAAAAAAATACGGAGTAATTCCTTTTACTTTTTATTGATACGTTATAGCTTGTTATTGCCTTCGATACGGAGCTCGGTATGCACCGATAGCTTACCTGGATCGGAAAGATCGTGATTACGATGAATATACGAATATAGTTCAATGATGCTACATGTTCTTTTACGTAGGGAGTTATGAAAGAAAATTATGGGAAGGAAATATGGAAAGACAAATCAAGCCAAGTTAACATCTAGTTAATTAGTAAATAAGTAAATCTGGGTCAATAAAATTCGGTAAGTAACAAAATCATGTATGTAACACAAGCGTTAACTGATTCTAAGGATCTATGGCGTCAAAATGTCCTCGGGCCAAAGGTCCTTGATGTTGCCCGATCAGTGTAACCAGATCAATGTAACCCAATCACGTTTATCAGATCAATGTTCCCTAATTTTGTTGATGCTCGATCATTAAAACTCTTATGCATAAATAACTATTTCGGTATTAGAAACCCTCAGAACGACTTTTGCTGCAGGATTGCAATATGCTTTAGCGGTCGAGGAAGCGGGGCGAGCGGGCGAGCGGGCGGGCGGGCGAGGGAGCGGGCGGGCGGGCGGGCGAATAGGCGGACGGGCTGACGGGCGGACGGGCTGACGGGCGGACGGGCTGACGGGCTGACGGGCTGACGGGCGGACGGGCTGACGGGCTGACGGGCGGACGGGCGGACGGGCGGACGGCCGGGCGGGCGGACGGCCGGGCGGGCGGGCGGGCGGACGGGCGGGCGGACGGACGGACGGACGGGCGAACGAGCGGACGGGCGGGCGGGCGGGCGGGCGGGCGGGCGGGCGGGCGGGCGGACGAGCGGACGGACGGGCGGGCGGGCGGACGGGCGGGCGGGCGGACGGGCGGACGGGCGGACGGGCGGACGGGCGGACGGGCGGGCGGGCGGACGGGCGGACGGGCGGACGGGCGGGCGGGCGGGCGGACGGGCGGGCGGACGGGCGGGCGGGCGGGCGGGCGGGCGGGCGGGCGGGCGGGCGGGCGGGCGGGCGGGCGGGCGGGCGGGCGGGCGGGCGGGCGGGCGGGCGGGCGGGCGGGCGGGCGGGCGGGCGGGCGGGCGGGCGGGCGGGCAGGCGAACGGACGGGCGGGCGGACGGACGGGCGGGCGAATGGGCGGGAGGGTGAACGGACGGGAGGGCGAATTGGCTGGAGAGCCAACGGGCAGATGGGCGGGCGGGCGGGCGGACGGGCGGGCGGGCGGGCGGGCGGGCGGGCGGGCGGGTGCCGCGCGTGGCGCGTGCCGCTAATTGAGAGAAGACGCGCGGAGCAGCGCTGCGCCGCTAGCGGAGGGCGAGGAAGGAGGGGAAAGTGGCGTGGGGGTGGGGTGGGGGCGTGGGGTGAAGGGGAAGCTGCGCGTCTCGACGCTCCGTCCTCTTCCTCTGCTCCTCGCTGAGCGCTAGCGAGCCCACGCGCCGCCTGCCGGACCGCTTATCTCTGCGTCTGAAGCTTCAGCAGCCTTCTACGTACGTTCGGGTTAAGCGCGATCGCTTTTACGCGACGACTTTTGCGTGGTCAGAGTTACCCGATCAGGGTTACCCGTTCGGGGTTACCTGTTCAGGGTTACCCGATCAGTGTTATCTGATCAGTGTTATCCGACCAGTGTTATCCGATCAGGGTTATTCTATCTGGGTTACCCGATCTGGGTTACCCGATCATTTTTTCCGGATCCCTTTTACCCGATCAGTTTTATTCGATCTTTTTTACCGTTTCTTGCACCGAATCACTTTTACCCAATCACTTCTTCCGAATTACGTTTTCCCAATGACTTTTACTCGATCATTTTTACCCAATAACTTTCAGCCGATCAGCCTCATAAATTTACCCTAATTTTTGTGTGTAGTGTGTAGCAGCCGGAGTACGCGGCAGTTCAATTTTAGACGTTGCGCGATTTCGTGTGGATGGTAATCGTATTCCGAAGACACTCACAAGCGTCCTGTTTTGCCCCTTAGAGTTGACTGTATCTCGTGTTTCCCGCTGTGCTGTCTGACTGCACCTTTCCCTACCCACGCTCCATCTGTTGCTCGCTTTTGTCTGGGCGAGTAAGCGTCGCTATGTGATAAGTAGAGAATCAAACACCTAACCGGGTAAAGCGCTCATATCTTCAAATTGCAGGTAACCAAGACCAATGTACCCCGAAGACAATCAGGAGCGGGGGAATTTGGTTTCTGACATGTTTACATGCAAGTTTGTGTTCAGAAACTCTAGTATATGCCCGCACAGATAAAATTGTCTCGATGATAGAATCACGATGCTACCGATCCAATTCAGCCTTATTCTCATTTCAACAACCACGAGCTACATAAAAGGTACGGTTTCATTAAGAAGAAAACATGGCCAAAGTATTAACTTATATATTTTGATAAGAATCGTAATACTCGTTTATAACACTAAGAACAAATTTTATAAGCTATATTTTGCCTAGCATGATATCGATGTAAATATTGTTATTACGCTTTTTATTTCTATTGCTTTTATTTCCTGTTGTTAAAATTTCGTTACACGAGAATTTGGATTTTGTGTCTTTCTCTGTAATTAGAAAAATTATAATCGACTGGATTACAGAGTACGATATAGAGATTTTTCTGGTTTGTAGGTTGTTAACTGTAACTGGAATCCAAGCGCTGACGAAATGAAATTGAAATTTGAGTTGCACATTCGCTGATCCAAATGCAACCAATTCAGAGAGCGAACGCGATAGTGAAAGGCAGGTAGAGGTAGAGGGGGAGAGGAGAAAGGAAAAAAGAGAAAGTAAAATTTAGGGATCAAAATCTATAAATAATTAATACTTGAAGTAATGTTTTTGTTGAAAACATTTCATTTGACATTGAAAAGCATTTCATTGTTGATTTCATTAAACCATCTTGTCTATTTTACTCCCTCCCGCCTTCCTACAACGTAAGTAGACTACATCGAAGTATCATTATATACAAACATCAATTTTTTTAATGTGTGATGAACTAACTCTTCGTACTTACATTAACGCACTCTGGAGGTCAGTTATCATCATCAGCTTACCTGAAACAAAATATTAAAATGAACAAATGCTCCTCGCAGAAAATAACAATATTTTTTACTGTCATGGTAATCATCAATGTTAAATAAATATGAGATGTAATTATTTACAAGTATCTCCGTGTAATTTTCACAAGATATAAAACAGTTTGTTGTTTATCATATTGATTTGATGTTTGTCATATTGAGGCTCACGTCCATTAGTAATCTTTCTTGAGAGTTAAAGTGACTCTCATTTTACAATGCCATTAACTCGAAACTACTGAATCAACAGAAATCATTTACAACAATTGTTCAGTCCAGAAATGACGTAAATAATAACTTTTTATTTGATTGTGCAGAAATCGCTGGTATTCGTTTTATACCTGAAATTACTCCCCTGAATTTGAGGAAACAAAGACATTGACAGATACGCGCTCCATGTATTTTGCAAAAACTTAAATAAATAAACAAATAAAAATCGTTTTTAGCCACCAATTCGCCCACTCTGCTTTTCTGCACATTATCATTAACACCACAATAAGAAATTCAGGAAATAATAAAGATGTATTTAATCTGAATGCTGAATTTGATCGTCTTCATTAATGATGTCGCTAGTAGACAAAGTGAACTTGTGGGAAATCTGCTTGTCGTAAATCTGCCTCGTAAAAATAAACAATAAATAATTTCCCTAACGAGCATAGTAGTAGTTACTGACCTAACTAAGGGATACACTCTAGAATAATCTACATTCGTCGTCTTGCTTCCCTATACAATCTAATGTGTAGAAATGATGAAGTCAGTTCAGAAATGTCCTCAAAATAATATTTATTCATAATTGTACTTTACGTTGCAGAAAACTCACTCGGGTGATGACGGGTATATATTTAGTTTATATAGAAAAGCTCCCAGAATATCAGGAACCGTGAAAATTGGGGAAATAGCCAGTTGTATAGTGATATACTCTACTATACTATAATATGATTGTATGAGATATAAGCAAGGTATATCACATTTTATTCTTATATTAATGTCCGATGTTTTCCTGTACCTGACCCTTTACAAATCTGTTTACGACTGTTTGACTGAATTATGTCAAATAATAATGAACTAGTTTAGATGCAATTGTGAGCAATTAAATCTGCTTTTCCATTACCATGCAACCACAATGACCATATTCACAGTAATTTAACTTCTTTGTTTTGGGCAGTAAGTGTGTGTGAAACAAATAACTCCCATTATACAATATAAGGTGAGTCAGGACAATAAACTCTTTTCGTAAACCTCAGACGAATCTAGGTTACCAGAATCTTTACATCCCAGACAATTTCGAGAATATTAGGACAAGGTTGGTTTTGTAGGTGTATCCAGAGGGTAAATTGTTCCCCTCTCGGTAACAGTCTTTCGACCTTGGAAGCCAAGAGACAGTGCCCACTTTATTGCAGGCAGATGCAGCCTGGGGCTAATAGAAGGCTTAAACAACAGCAGAAATTTACGCCTGTGTCTTGTTTAGTTTACGGCGACAGTCTTTAATTACCCTACGTGGAAGAAATACGAGCTCTATTACCATTCATAACCGTAGGACACAAAAGAAACCGAAAAACCTGGATTATCCTTGCGAATTATAATTACAATATTAAAATACGATGTGAATGATAAAGCTTTGGTTGGTCGAAACTCAGGGCTAGCTGAAAATGTCATCACTAGCTGAAAGTGTCAAATATTAAGAGCACAATTATCATTAGACTAGTTATTCAAAATATTTGACATATATTCATTTAATTTTGACATTAATGTTTAAAATGTCCTTCACAAAAAAATCGATGGAACTGTTTCCAAAAGATTTCTTAAGCAGCCTGAAATCCAAACAAAGTTTGCATGAAACGCCTTTGCTATATTTATTCATTATTACACTACGTGTTGCAAAAAAGGTGAAGGAATTCCGAAGCTCCAGAATATGGGCGCGTATTAATCTGTAAGTGATTGATGTAAAGATTAAGGGTAAATTTAATACAAGAGAAACCATTATATACGATTGTTCATATTGATATTAATAAAATATATCGATTGAAATCCTATAAGTGGAATTAATATTTTTTTACGTAGTTGTGTGAAAAACTTTGCCTCAAACCGTGCAATGGCATTGGCCATTTCAAAAACGCGGGAATGTCACCTCACTTTCTATCATAAACGTGCTCGTAAATACGATTCCCTTCGGCGACATTTTGCTCCCGTTCTATAGTCAGCTTTTTGTTGTCCTATAGTCGGGCTCCAAGGTGCTTCATGTCGACACTGGCTCAATTTTTGCATTTCTTAACTCTTACATTACAGAATCTTACATGGCAAGCAAGGGACAGACTTCAAAAACGTTTGTTTTCACGAAAAAAAAAAAATCATAATTTTATATTACTTAAGATATCTAATGCTATGCCTTATATTCGCTTAATGTAAATGCTATATGCTTTATACTGTTTTATCTGCTTAGTATAGCGTCCAGAAAGTGGACTCGAACTACCAACAAATGGTACGGATAGAGTACATTTTAAGCGTTTAATATTTTAACAAAAGATTCAAGGCATTACAGGAGAAAAATAATATCATTGATGACTGATAAAAAAGTTCAAGAATTCCATAAAAAGGAAGAATGCATTTTTTTGTTTTGATAGTCTGAAATAAAAATATACCGGTGGTGAACAAAAAAAAAAACTCATCCCAATAATCATTTTAAGGTAAAAAAATATGGAAAATACAGGTAAAACGTTACACTGGTAGAAATTTCATGAAGATAATTGAGAAGACCAGCCGCTTGATACAGTACAAAATAAACACTTAGGCAAAATAAATGGCTTCATACAGTTTTCAAAACATTGTTTATAGGGCTTTTTCCCAGCCGATAGCAAGTTACCCACCCTGACGGGACGAATTTTCGACCATACATTTGACACCACCACACCTGCGGTCTCCTCTGATCTGGGGTCAGAAGAACATGAGGCCCTCCGCACCAAACACATATGAGAGACAAGGGACAAACAATCATGCCCAAGGCGGGACTCGAACCGAAGCGCTGAGTCGTTACACGCTCTTAGCCACCTCGTCCATCCATGTTGGCCCCATTCTTTTTTAATACGATCATTTTAGAGATGTGTCACTTTCCTTGTGCACCTTCGAAACGTGTGCTTCACAATAGTATTCGTGCATTGTGCACCTACAATTAATTCAGAACAATATAATAAGCAATAAGCTGTAGTATGAAATTAAATAAGAGAGTAAATAGACGGATCCTGGCTGTGTACACAATAGAGAGAGACAGCCTAGCAATTACGCAGCCTTGTCGCGGCCTCTTCCAATCGCACGTTTATCATCTCTGTCGGCGACGTCCACGTCTGCGAAGACAATGGCCTCCCTTTCTCGGCGTCTGATGTGATCGGCGGGTGAGAGCGTGGGGCCACGGGGCCGTGAAGAACCTAAGAGACTAGCAGTAGAGAAGGCGGAGAAATATGGTGGAAGCGGCGGTGGTGGCAGTGGTGATGATGTGGGTAGGTTTCTGTGGTGATGGGTCTTCTGAGGGATGTGGTTCCTACGGTGATGTCGAAACTTGTGATGTTAGTTGTTGCTGTGATGACGGTGGTTGCTGTGGTGATGGTTGCTGTGGTGATGGTGGTTGCTGTGGTGATGGTCGTTGCTGTGGTGATGGTCGTTGCTGTGGTGATGGTCGTTGCTGTGATGGTGGTTACTGTAGTAATGGTGGTTGCTGTGGTGATGGTGGTTGCTGTGGTGATGGTGGTTGCTGTGGTGATGGTGGTTGCTGTGGTGATGGTGGTTGCTGTGGTGATGGTGGTTGCTGTGGTGATGGTGGTTGCTGTGGTGATGGTGGTCGTTGTGGTGATGGTCGCTGCTGTGGTGATGGTCGTTGCTGTGGTGATGGTGGTTGTTGTGGTGATGGTCGTTGCTGTGGTGATGGTCGCTGCTGTGGTGATGGTCGTTGCTGTGGTGATGGTCGTTGCTGTGGTGATGGTCGTTGCTGTGGTGATGGTCGTTGCTGTGGTGATGGTCGTTGCTGTGATGGTGGTTACTGTAGTAATGGTGGTTGCTGTGGTGATGGTGGTTGCTGTGGTGATGGTGGTTGCTGTGGTAATGGTGGTTGCTGTGGTAATGGTGGTTGCTGTGGTGATGGTGGTTGCTGTGGTGATGGTGGTTGCTGTGGTGATGGTCGTTGCTGTGGTGATGGTCGTTGCTGTGGTGATGGTCGTTGATGTGGTGATGGTCGTTGCTTTGGTGATGGTCGTTGCTTTGGTGATGGTCGTTGCTGTGATGGTGGTTACTGTAGTAATGGTGGTTGCTGTGGTGATGGTGGTTGCTGTGGTGATGGTGGTTGCTGTGGTGATGGTCGTTGCTGTGGTGATGGTCGTTGCTGTGGTGATGGTCGTTGCTGTGGTGATGGTCGTTGCTGTGGTGATGGTCGTTGCTGTGGTGATGGTCGTTGCTGTGGTGATGGTCGTTGCTGTGGTGATGGTCGTTGCTGTGGTGATGGTCGTTGCTGTGGTGATGGTCGTTGCTGTGGTGATGGTCGTTGCTGTGGTGATGGTGGTTGCTGTGGTGATGGTGGTTGCTGTGGTGATGGTGGTTGCTGTGGAGATGGTGGTTGCTGTGGTGATGGTGGTTGCTGTGGTGATGGTGGTTGCTGTGGTGATGGTGGTTGCTGTGGTGATGGTGGTTGCTGTGGTGATGGTGGTTGCTGTGGTGATGGTGGTTGCTGTGGTGAAGGTTGTTGCTGTTGTGATGATAGCTGCTGTGATGATGGCTATTACTGTGGTAATTGTGATTACCGTGGAAGCTGGGGTTGCCGTGGAGACAATGGTTGTGGCGGTAATTTAAAAAGAAAATATTTCCTGTTTAGCAGATCGTGCTTTTAATGGAGTTGAACTGGTACATGCTATGAACATTTCGAATTTTCATCATAATTTTTGCTATTTTCCTTTCAGCTAACTGTGACCTTTGCGTGATGGTGATTATACTTATTTTAAAATTTATTTTACATGTTATTTTTACGCGATTTGGTCTCAAAAGGCTTTCAATGTACGCATATAATTTTTTGTCCATAGACCTAAGTTCAAAAATCTATGGTCAAAAATCGACTTTAGGGAAACTAGAACGGATTCTGATTCTTGAATTTGTGAATTTGGCAAGGTTGAAAGTAGGAGAGCGCAAGGTAGGAACTCAAGTTTGGAATAAACTGGTTCATTTAATTTTGGCAGAAATTCAGTGATTGGGGCAGTTGATATTTCACGATGTATTTGATTATTGCTAATGAGACAAGGTGTTTTAAGTCGCTTGTTGTGGTGGTGTTGGTTGCTGTGAAGTTGTTGGCTGTGAAGTTGGGGGCTGCGAAGATGTTGGTTACTGTGGTGATGGTACTTACTGAGGTAATTGAGTCCGGTGATGGTGGTTATTCTGGTGATGATGGATACTGCTGTAATGGTAGCTGTGGTAATTGAGTTTGCAGATGTGATGATGGTGAATTTGTGGTGGGGTTTGTGGTTGGCCAGAGTGATGGCGGTTGTGGGAGAGGAGGTGGTTGGTGGGGTGATGGTGAATCCGAGGGTAATGGTAGTAGCAGTTGCTGTGGTAATGGTGATGTCTGTGGTGATGGTGCTTGTGTTCGCGATGCTGGTTGCTGTGATGATTCAGTTGTGAAGTTGTGTGGCCGGGGTGATGATAATTGCCGGGGTGATGATAGTGGTGATGGCGGTGATGACGGTGAAGGATCTTGCAGGGAAGCTATTGCGAGGGAACGGGGCGGCGCCGCAGGAGATGTGGTGATGTGGTGGCTGCGCGCGTTGATATCCGAGATGACAGCGGGGGCGGCGGTGGTAGCGGTAGCGATGGTGATGACGGAGGAGGCGGGGGGGCGAAAGCGCCGGCGGCAGCGGAAGAACCCACAGTAGTGGTGGTGTCTGCGGGGGCGGTGGGGGCGTCAGTGATGGAGGCCGGAGTGACAGCGGGGGCGGCGGTGGCTGCGGGGGCAGCGGGGGCGGCGGGGGCGGCGGGGGCAGCGGGGGCGGCGGGGGCAGCGGGGGCGGCGGGGGCGGCGGGGCGGGAGGGGCGGGATGGGCGGCGGGGGCGGCGGGGGCGGCGGGGGCGGCGGGGGCGGCGGGGTGGCGGGGCGGCGGGGGTGGCGGGGGTGGCGGGAGCGGATGGGGCCTCGGGGATGGCGGGGGCGGCGTCATCTTGGCGGCAATGGTAGCGGCGGTGGAGTCCGGATGGCTATCGCATCAACTGAGAAGGCTCGCTCGAGACGTATATTCCGGCTGTTGTCGACGATTGTCTCTGTCGACGAGGACTTCGCGGGTGAGTACAGGAACTTGAGACGATGCGTTGTTTCGAGAGCTTGTGAACTAATCCACTCGGCGTAGCGCGGAGGCATCATGAAGCTCGGTGGACGCCTAGAAGGCTACCCAGGGAAGTGCATATTATTGTTTACTTATAAAATCTGCCTTCAAACGTTCATTCCGTCCTGCCATCCTGTTCAAGAGATACACATTTCCATCTTGTCCAACGAGCCAATATCACCAACAGAAGTAGATCACGAATCTCAAATGATAACTTTAAATCCCCTTCATTTAAATTAACTCACTAAATTTTTCAATCTAAACTGTACCCATCATTACACTCTACCAAATTTTAAGATTTTTATGTAATAAAGTACAATTTTAAACAAACCAACAAATTTGAACATAATTCAAACCAATTGATGTGAGCTTCGCTCATCCCTGAAATGTAATTACCCCAGGTATGGCAGAAAAGGCTAGATTTTTACGATCATAGTGAAGACATATAAGATCAAGCATTCCTTGTCATTTAGTTTTGCCAAGATCACTGGCTCATACTCTAATTCACCTATAGTAAAGAATGAGAGTAAAGGTTCTCGAATCAATGAAAACGCGATCCAATAGCACATGTAGTGGCCTAATATGAAAATTATAGAGTAAACGTTATGTTTAAAACACAGAAAGATTGAACAATTTTCGAAATTAATCATGCGATGTGGGAATTGGGAGAGAACACGGCATACACACACACAGATATGGATTATTCAGGTTCTGCCCTCAACTGAATGAAACGAAAATAGTTTGTTATGCGACAGTTGTAGAACGATACGATAAAAATATACAGAAAGAATCCGGGTTCTCATTTCGTCAACAGTGCGTAGGCGCACCGGATGTCGCCTGAATTGCCTTTGTTTCCTGATATCTCGTAATAAGATCGAAGTAGAGCAAATGACCTAACACGTGTTAGTTGACGAATCTGAAGAAATCTTGATGAGTTTTCATTCTCGAAAGCGTTAAAAAACTATGGTTGGAGAACAAAACAACAAATAATATCTGAATATTAGTGCAGAAACTTGTACTCTTTCTATGGGCAATCGTAATTTAAGAACAGCATATTTTATTGCTAGAAAATAACACTTCCGCAAAAAATTGAGAATGGATAAATGCCCTTTGTATAGTTATTTTATAAATATGTTGGTTAAGGTGCCAGTCCCTTTAAAATTGTTTAATTTGAAAGGAAACAAAATTCTTTCCGAAGTTTCACGACAATAAAATAATGCGTTTTGAATTAGTAATGTCAAGAATGTAAGTTTTCAGATACGCTAATTGCATTTTCTCCATTATTTAAATGCACTTAATATTCTTTGATTTGACTTATCTTTGGTGTTCGTTCTAAAAGTTTCAAATGGATTAATATTTCGCTTCGAAGGATATTGAAATAAATTGTGGAGTTAATACACTGTGGTCTGTTGCACCAGGTAAGGTATGTGAAAATCTTAGGAATCAGTAACATATTGTATTAAATTAGGTTGACCAAATTTGAGTTACATGAGATGGAGGGCAATGTATTGAGATGCAATAGTGTTTACAATGTATGCTTTGGAACGCATGGACTAGCGGAAAAATACCATATCAGTTTTCCTTAAACGTAGAGAGGGCAAGGACATACGAAGGCCTCTTGAAAGCGAAACAATGTTCTTTGATTGTGGGCCATACGATTACGTGACACATCGTCCACCTGGCGAAGTGTTAATAAAATAATCTAAGATGTCACACAACAATAATAATTTTGATGGCAAACAGTGAATGTATTAAACAACAATATCTCTGTTGCCGAGTTGTGACTCATCAGAGGCGCTAGAATATTAGTGCACAAACTTAATTTCTGAACATAAACACGCAAAGAACAGTATTAAACTAACAGCCTGCTGGAGCAAAAATGCTGCTACCTAGAATTTCACAAAACGGTTTTCCAAAAAGTAGCCCACACACTACTCGAGTACAACAAATACAATTTCTCGATTAACACAGAAAAAATCTAATATTTCAACAAAAACAATCTTTTCGAATGCAGCAATAACATGGTACATCCATCACTAAGTTCTTCACATACCAAGAATACCAAAAACGCACTTGTTCCAGAAGCAAACATGAAAATACCAAATATGCAATAGCATGCGGTGTCTTCCTTGTAGCCGGAACATCAGTCGATGCCCTGAGCAACCTCTCTCAGTCAAACGGGAAAAGATTCGTACCGAAACTGTTTTTGTTTTCACTCTTTTTGTATTTTCCTGGATATATAACAAAACAATTGATGACTCTAAAAATCATGAAGGCTGTATAGTTTTCTTTCAATTTATGCACACATTAGAAATTACATTATTTATGAAAAATAACATCATTTTGAACTCTCAAATACAAGAAAAAATCAAAGCATTTGTTCATAACAATTTGTAAGCATTAAAAGCAAGATTTTCTAAAACTCTCAGTTAACTACACAAGAACTACATAACAAACTACATAACAGCCGCTATATAACGCACAACGCAGTACAAGGGACTAATGAAAATGTACATGGTTAGATGTTTCAGAAACATTATGAGGCGATCACTGCATGTCGCACATCACTTCTAAGTTAGAAGGTTTCTGTAGCATTCCAAACAAAGAAGCCACAAGAAAGTTTTGTATTATGGGCTACTAATGTTCTTTCTCGAAAATGAACCGTTAACGTAGTGCGACATATGACGGACGCTTAAGTACAAAGTAGAAAGCAATCAATCTCAGATGCTTTCTCATAATTCTCAAATAATACAGTTCGTGACTTTGTACCTAAAATATAACATACGCATTTTGAATAAGCAAAAAAATATCAAAAATAACTGTAATCACGCAGCGATTTGTTCACATTCCCGGTGTCCGTCACGTTTAAACAAAAGTAACGAAAACACTACGTAATATAATAATGTAAGTCAAAAACCATGAGAAAAAGAAGTATCAATCGAGCTGAAATAAAATACTAGCTCATACCAACATCACAAAACAACAAGCATCTCCTAAAAAGGTAATTTGGGCTCAATCTAACATTTTTCTTGAGCAGATGGTGCAGCAGCCGGCTATTGACACGTTCAAGATCGCTTTACGACGCGAAATCGTGTCGAGCCGGGCCATCGGAGCAAAGTGCCCACGAATCTCCCAGCCCCGCGCCTTGAACCCGCCACCTCCCCAGCACGCCGGTCGCGTGACTGCGGCGACTGTGAGACGAAGGCGATTGTTCTGCGCCGGATAAGAGCGGAGAGCCTGCCCTGGTAGACGCAAGGCGGTGGCTCGCAGAAGGACAGTCACGGAGGACAGTTCCAACTCGTTTTACTGTCTCGCTACGGAGTAGAGAGAAAGTTTTGTAACGCTGCGCGATAAAACGGCGAATTTTTGATAGAAAAACTCTTATTACAGGTAACGAAAAAGTGGTTAAATCTAGAAAAAAAATCCTCTAACACGTGGTGTAGACAGAATCCATGATTTATAAGTCCTTGATACCGAAAACTCGAAAGACGACAAATCGTCTGTCCGTCTGTCAACAACGCTAGCAGCTAAATTGTTCAGTCGATTTTCTTCAAAACTGATATTCTCCAACAGATCTAACTGATGTCGTGACCCTTTGAATTTGAAACCGATATTTTGATTTCGGGGAGCACTTTACATAACCTGGGACTGTTCGTGGGACATTTTTTAAAATTTTCAAAAAAGATGGCTCCATCATTTTTGTTAAAAATTTGTAGTTGAATAGTGTAAAGGACGTTTAAGAGTATGGTACAGGTCTCATGTTCATTAAAAACCCCGTATTTTCGAAAATTTCAAAAGTTCAACATTTTTTCGGAGTCTACCTACAACTAATATTTCACAGATTGAGATTTTTCTCTTAATGAAATCTGTTCCTTAAAGATAGCTTTTGATATAAGGTCATATACAATTTTTCGAAAACTGCGAAAATTACTCTGCGAGAAAGTTCGTGCTGTTTTAGCACCACTAGTCACTCAAAGAATTTAATTGAAGGGATCGGGGCAATACAGTGCTAACCCTCATTTCATAAACCCAAATCAAAGGTCTTAGAATGTCTTCTAAAAACAAACCTTACGATCAACATGTTGAATAAACGTGTTTATAGAACTACAGTGTGTGTGTAAAGGGTAGCCCAAAAGTGTACGCAGAAAATAAGACATGTCTCATTCTACTAAAAGTTTGTATGTCCTCTAGCTGTCAAAAATTATAAATATGTGGGTTAGCACTATTTTTCACCGTTCCCATCTAAATATGTTTGTACAGAAAGAAGAAGCTGTTCATCACTTCGGAAGTTGGTGTTTCACAAAATAAAGCTAGTGTTGCGTCATGGATAACTAGACATCGATGATTATCCAGGATCGATAGATGGCGGTCCACTTAAAATACACAATTACGATTTGGAAACAGCTTAAGCACGTTGGCTTACTAGGAAAAACATTGAATGTCTTCACAGTCATGAATGTCTTTCTTTTCGTAGTCACCCATGAAAGTGCGGTTGCCATATTTCCGACCATCTAAGAAAGATTCTTCCCCCGTTTCCGAAATATATTTCTGGAATTCCGACCGCTGTAAATAACCACTTCTTTTAAGAAATCATTTTGTAGTTTCGCGTATATACTTCGTAGGAAGATTAAGTTACGTGATGTTGCAGGAAAAAGTGAGAATTACGTAGCAGAAAACAGGTATTGTGAGCCCCTGATACCGACAAGTGAATTTTTGTGTTCCTGGATGTAGTAAATTATTTTCTCGAAACCGTAACGCAGCCACAATTCACGCTTTGTGGGTTCTTGATACCGAAAAAGGATTTTTTTGTGTCAAATCATCTGTCCGTTGATCAGTTTGTCAGTCCATCAGTATTTCTGGCAACAACACTAGTTCCTAAACCAGGGCTTCCGAACGGAAACCCTAATTCAAAATTTCGAAAGTGGTCAACGAACAGGGGGACAAAAGGTGGGTTCTGATAGTCAAATATGAATCGGCGATTGTTAGGTATAATCAATATCTCATTGATTACAAATCAATATCTCATTGATTACAAATCAATATTACATGAACATGATAATTAACCTTCGTACGGGTCAAAATGACCCAAATTAAAATCAATACGGTTACAATTAACCTAAGGGTTAATTGTATTCTGATAATGACAACTTCGCACCTCTTATTTCGTATCTGTCATCCATCGTTCAGATCAGGGGTGAAGATGGGCTTGTACAACTCTAGCACTGCATTGGTCCCAGGAAGTATGTATGTATGTATGTATGTATGTATGTATGTATGTATGTATGTATGTATGTATGTATGTATGTAGGTATGCATGTGTGTGTGTACTTTGTGCGACAGCCCGCAAACGGGTTCAGGCCTACCAGCGACGTCCCTGCCTCGCGGCTATGAGTCAAGGGGGTACGTGTGGTTAGCACGTACACCTCCCCACGCCGTATTCCGACCTTCTCAACCTGAGAAGTGCACATGTATATTACTAATCATATTAATTTATTAATTCATCCACATCATTAAAACATGAACAAAATACACTAGCTAATAATAGGTAAATCACATAAATAATAGGTCAGATAGCTAGGTCGAGTCCAGTCGATATCTGGAGGAGATTTATCCCGGTCAGGTTCTCTGATCGGGAGTTTTCCGTGGTTTCTCCGATCAACACCAGGCGAATGCCGGAGCGGTACTCTACCAAACGGGTCACGGACCTCGCGCGATCGTTCAATTCTCGTCCTTGCCATTTCTTCGCCCCTTACTTACACATACTTACATTCACACGCACTACACTACCATACACATCGGGAGACCGGTCGGGAACATGGAGGTTGTCCCGGCTGGGGCGGTGTCCCGCAGGAGGGAGATACCTGGTTGGAGAAAACCCGCTAGCCGACGATAGGTCGGCGCCGGACATAACCATCCAGCAGGGGATGATCACCGCCACATCATGACCCTGTTAGTTGACGTGATCGGATTCACTAAAACAATCAATCAACGAAGCAGTACCCTACCAAAAGGGGCCATGGATCACGCGCGATCTTTCATATATCATCCTTGCCATTTATTCACCTCTTGCATACTCTTACATTCTCATGCACCACACTAGCAAACACGGTGGGGGACAAGTCGGGAGCTTAGATGTGTCCTGCTGGTGGAATCTCACCATCCGGGACGGAGAAGGATCACCACCACCACCAGCAGAAGAAGAAGAAGAAGAAGAAGAAGAAGAAGAAGAAGAAGAAGAAGAAGAAGAAGAAGAAGAAGAAGGCGAAGGAGAGAACGAGGAGAAGAAACATGTACTACACATATGCGAACAATGACAGCCGTTGATGCGCCCGGAATCTCGGATCAATCCATCAATCAATGAACAAAATAAAAAAAAAATCGGCTGGCGTCGGCCCCTCCCCCTCCGCGGTACTGCGAAGGACCGTGTTGGTACAGCGAGGGGTTATGGCTTCCCGGCATTTGTGGCTGGCCGGGACTTGTGGTGGCGTGACCCTGGCCGCGCCCGGCGGCAGCCGTGAGCGCCTCCGCCCGTGACAGTGGGCCGCGCGCCGTCACGCGCCGCGGCGCCCGCGCCGCCAGCCCACCCGGCGCACGCGCGCCTCGGCGGCGGCGGCGACGGTGGAGACAACGGCGGCGGCGGAGGAGGAGCAGGAGGCGGCGGCGGAGGCGGCGGCGACGGAGGAGGCGACGGAGGAGACGGCGGAGGCGGAGGCGGCGGCGGCGGCGGCGGCAGCGGAGGCGGCGGCGGCGGAGGAGACGGAGGCGGCGGCGGCGGAGGGGGCGGCGGCGGCGGCGGCGGCGACGGTGGAGACGACGGCGGCGGCGGAGGAGGAGCAGGAGGCGGCGGCGACGGAGGAGACGGCGGAGGCGGCGGCGGCGGCGGCGGCGGCGGCGGCGGCGGCGGCGGCGGCGGAGGAGACGGAGGCGGCGGCGGAGGCGGCGGCGGAGGCGGCGGCGGAGGCGGCGGCGACGGAGGAGACGGAGGCGGCGGCGGCGGAGGGGGCGGTGGAGGCGGCGGCGGCGACGGTGGAGACGACGGCGGCGGCGGAGGAGGAGCAGGAGGCGGCGGCGGAGGCGGAGGCGGCGGCGGCGGCGGTGGAGGCGGTGGCGGAGGCGGCGGAGGCGGCGGAGGCGGCGGAGGCGGTGGCGGAGGCGGAGGAGGAGGAGGAGGAGGAGGAGGCGGCAGAGGTGGAGGCGGCGACGGCGGCGGTTGAGATACTCGAGGTGGCGTTGGTGGAGACGACGGCGGCGGCGGGGGCGGAGGAGGAGGAGGCGGCGGCGGAGGCGGCGGTGGAGCCGGCGGAGGCGGCGGCGACAGTGGAGACGGCGGCGGCGGCGGTGGAGAAGGCGGCGGCGGCGGCAGAGGCGGAGGCGGCGACGGCGGCGGAGAGACTCGAGGCGGCGTTGGTGAAGACGATGGCGGCGGCGGGGGCGGTTCCGGTGATACATATGGTGGTGGTGCCGGGATGAGGCAGAAGAGTCACTGACGAAGAAGATAACGATGGCAATGACGAGGGCGATAGCAGCGGCAAAGTTGTCTCAGTGCATCAATTGATAGAACTTCAATGCCTCTGGCCGGGAGGTCCTGGCGTTCCACTCCCAAAGACACCAGGATTTTCGACTCGAGCTTGTCAGCGAGGACGGATTCAGTCGCTTACTGGAGGAGAATTCTAGCAGCCGGCTGCTCTGATCGGTAGTTTATCCTGGTTTCTCCGATCGATACCAGGTGACTGCCGGAGCAGTCCCCTACCAAGTGGACATCGAGCTTGTCCAGGCTGCGGCCGTTGGCGCCGGATCTCACTATTCAACGGGAAATATCACTGCCACTTTTCAAGGAAAACACATGCACTACACTTACGGAACTATTGATCTTAGGAGTTGACGCGCCTGGAATCACTAATCAATCGATCGATCAACTGTGACTATGACGATGGTGACGTAGATGGCCCTGGCGACGGCGGGCACCGGATGGGAGTGGGAGCATCGGGGGCAGTGTGGCAGTGGGCAGTTGAGGCGACTGAGGCGGAGGAGCCGGGCAGAGGCGGCGGTGGCGGTGGCGACGACGCGGCTGAGGCCGAGGGGGCGGGGGCGGGGGCGGGGCGGCCGCGGACGCGCGTGCGAGCAGCGCGGCCCGCGCCGGCATCCGGGTCAAGGGCCCCGCCCTGCTCGCCTAGTCCGGCCGAGCCCGCTCCGCTTCGCCCCGCTCCGCACGTCTCCACTTTGTCTCTGCTCCGCTCCGCTTCGCCCCGCTCCGCACGTCTCCACTTTGTCTCTGCTCCGCTCCGCTTCGCCCCGCTCCGCACGTCTCCACTTTGTCTCTGCTCCGCTCCGCTTCGCGCCGCTCCGCACGTCTCCACTTTGTCTCTGCTCCGCTCCGCTTCGCCCCGCTCCGCACGTCTCCACTTTGTCTCTGCTCCGCTCCGCTTCGCCACGCTCCGCACGTCTCCACTTTGTCGCTGCTCCGCTCCGCTTCGCCCCGCTCCGCACGTCTCCACTTTGTCTCTGCCCCGCTCCGCGTCGCCCCGCTCCGCACGTCTCCACTTTGTCTCTGCTCCGCTCCGCTTCGCCCCGCTCCGCACGTCTCCACTTTGTCTCTGCTCCGCTCCGCTTCGCGCCGCTCCGCACGTCTCCACTTTGTCTCTGCTCCGCTCCGCTTCGCCCCGCTCCGCACGTCTCCACTTTGTCTCTGCCCCGCTCCGCTTCGCCCCACCTCGCTCGGCTGTGTCACGCCCCGATCCGTCCCTTTCCATTCCTCCCCGAACTGTCCCTTTCCGTTCCTACCGGCTTAATCCTTTTCACATCCTTCCCGTTCTCTCCCTTTCCGGTTCTTCCACCTCCGTTCCATTCCATTCCACTCCGCTCCGTTCCTGAGTGATCCTCCCCAATTCACCCCTTTCCGTTCTCCCACAGACCGTCCCTCTCCGTTCCTCGCCAATTCGTACCTTCTGGTATTCCCCAGCACTGATCCTTTCCATTCTTCCCCGATCCGTCCCTTTCCATTTCTTCCCCCCATTCGTCCCTTTCCGTTCTCTACACCGTCCCTCTCCGTTCTTTGCCCATTCGTACCTTTCCGATCTTCCCCCACACCGATATTTTCCTTTCTTCCCCATCCCGTTCCTTTTCAACTCCTCTCCGATTCGTTCCTTCCCTTTTTCTGAGCACCAATTCTTTATATTCCCCTCTTTATACACTCATACCCTCTATACCACTTTTTATACACTCATTTTGTTTATTACTATAGTAGAACATTTGGGATAAACACCACCAACAAGGCAAATAACCCATACTTTAATGATATGAAATCAGAAAATCCATTTGGATGATAATCATTGATAATAATCCATTTCTTCAAAATTGATAGATACTATTTACTCGTGCTTACTTGTTTATTTACTGAATGTCATAAACTCTTAAAATTTAATGAGTCATACAAAATTTCAAATAAGACTAATAAGTGGTTGCTTCTGCTGTACAGGACTAGAGCATTGTTCAAGCATCTAGTACTACAGTGCACAGACTTGAATACCATGTGTGTTTAAACGGTGTGATTACATTGGGGTTTCCCATTCAACGACATATCCTATTTGAACACCATCTCATCCATAATGATTCAGCTTGTGTCATTCACATCTAACGATGACCACTGGCATGTCGTACGATTCGAGTTCTGATGAATTTTCGACACTAGCTGTGTTAGTTAGGTCGAGTTCAGCGCTGTCTGGACGAGGTTTCTTGCGGCCGGCTGCTCTGATCGGTAGTTCTCCGTGGTTTACCCGATCAATGCCAGGCGAATGCGGACGGAGCATTACCGAAACAAATGGGCCATTGGCTACGCCCTCATTTATCCTTGTCCTTTCTTCTCCCCTTACACACACACACACACACACACACACACACACACACAAGTACTACTATGTCACCGTTACTACTCAATAACAGTTTCTACTCAAACACTGCCATCGTTCGGGATATAATATGCACTGCATTTACAGGACCATAACAGTTGACCCACTCGGAAAGACAAAATGATCAACCAACCTCACACCTCTACCCTCTATCACCAAGCAGGAAGCAATGACAAACAACTGCAATGACCATCTGTTCCGGATAAGGGGAGTTTTAGGCTTACTCATTAGACGCATGTCTCTTATGACTACACTCAAAAATGAGTATGATATTATAAAAATACACTTTTAGAAAATTAGTTGGTTAATTTTAAGAGATTTTAAACTATTCGAAATTACGAGAGTTTCCTTCGGAATTCAAATTAAAATGTTTCAGAGGTATCAAGTGCTTTGTTCTCTTGCACTTCGGTTTGAATAATATGAGGAGACTGGGTTTAGTGGCGCAATGTTTAATTGCAGATCACGTCTGTGCAATTGTAGAAGCTATCATTTAGATACGGCCCACACAGTAATCCGGATAAATGACATGCATTCCACGTGTCACTTTGTGTGCCATTTGCTTCAAAAGTAATATGGACTACAGGTTTGGAATTTATGCGCCATTTCTTTATCAAAGCTTGTGACTTGATGAACTTGAAACTTTAATGTTCGCATTCCAAGGCGATGGAAGATCACAAGCTTTTTCCACTACACAAAGTTTTGCGTTCATAAATATTTGACTTTGTATTTACTTCATTTTCTGTTTAGTATTATACTTTTAATAATACGAAATGCCAAGACTGAACGAAGATTTATCTATAATTCCCATGAAGGAGTAGATTTTAGAAAGTCTTTCGCGAATAAATATATTAACAAACTGAAATTAAACTAATGCAACAAGAAATAATGTGATAAACTATTGTTACAAAATACCCACTATTACATCCAAAATTATACGATAAAATATGCATATTGTGAAATTTCGATGCCAAATGTTGAAACAACCAGTTGAAAGAATGACAGTAAATGTTGAAATCACTGCCACCTTTAATACTATTACAAAAGACAATGGAAGATAAACTTTCAAATTAAATTAATTTTTCAATCTTTCGTTTATATTTTTATTATTAATAACATTCTAGTTGACAATTAAGAGAAGCGCATATTTAAAGAATATCAAACTAATTATACAACTATTAACAAAATTATTTGTCATTGAAACTGTATCTATATGGAGGATTTCTCACTTCAGTTACTATTGCTGAATGATGTTTTTGTCTGTAGGTAAGGTTTCAATTCTGTTGTGAAAAATCTAATTATTTTAGGTAGTTCCTATTATTGTATACCAGGTTGAACCACGAAAGACAACTGTAGATTAAAAATATAGATCACGAAATGCTTCAAATCTTAATGCTTGTACCGTTCGTTTGTTTACACAGAATAGTGCATATTCTCAGAATAAACATATTTGAATATTCACAAACTCGGTAAGACGTCCCAAATCTGTAAGATACATTTTTCCAATGGACTCGCACCGTCACCAGGAAGAAATAAAATGCTTCTTACAGTTTGGATGTGCCACAATTATGTCCAGCTACCTCGTCTTTAATCAAATAAATTTGCATGTATTTCAACCACACCTACTTCACCTACATCGGGAAATGATTTACATGCTTACAATCTTCAAATAACTCTCAATAGTTATATATTTTAAAACGACTGCTCACATCAGTGTCGTATAACAGCGGCCTTTTACAACTAACCCCTTTATACGGGCCACAAATCGCCAATCCAGCACCGACGCATCGAATCAAATTAAGTTCTCCACAGAGATTCAAATTAACCTTCTCGTAGAGAAAAAATATATTTATTGCTCTCAAAAGCAATTGAGAAACCAAAGAGATTACACGCTACAGTGTTCAATCTGGCGTGCATGCGAGTCGGGTGACTCCCAATAGGCCGTTTCATGAATATTATAGCACCGCGTCGGAATGTGCGTTGGGAAAGCGAAGGGAGGTTCGTGCTACAACTTTTGCGTGTCGTCCTGGAAGTTCGAACTGGTTGGCGTAACCGGGTAACCGGCAAGGATGAGGTCGATCTGTAATCGACTACTGACACTATGTAATGTAAAAGGGTTTACTGATATATATATATATATATATATATATATATATATATATATATATATAGAGAGAGAGAGAGAGAGAGAGAGAGATTCCCCCGATCATTCTGGAGGTTTTTTGAACTGGTCAGCGTAACCGGCAAGGGTGAGGTAATCTGACACTCTGTAATGTGAAGGGATCAACTGATACATTAAAACAAATGTCATTGCAAACTATTATTTTCACGCTAAGATTTGGTCATGCATTTAAAATATACCATTAGAATATGAAGATGTAATGTATGAATCTTGAACATGAAGTATATTATCTTAAAAAAGAAGAAAGTTTTGGGGTCAGCAGAACGCGAGGCTCTCCGCGACAACACATACATGAGACAAGGGACACACAACCATATCTAAGGAGGGACTCGAACCGGGACCCTTTAGACCATAGTGCTGTTGTTATAAATTCATTACAATACGTGTAAAACTCAAGTAAGAAAATACCATTTTATTGCCTTGTTTCTTTTTGTTGTTGTGTCGGCGTATGGGAGACTGATTTTTATGCCTCAACCTGTGCATTGCCTTAATCATTGCATTAATGGTCAATCCCAATTTTAGGTAATCCGAATTTCAAAAAATCTCTCCTCAGGGTCCAAATTATAAGGAGCCAACTGCATTTTCGTCACGGTCGGGCAGGAGGCTGGAGAAGGAACACAATGCAGCCACGCCAGCCGTCGGCGGGGTCAGCAGAGCAAAAAACGACCCGCCGCGCAGATTCACGCGATGCGCGCCCAGGAGCCGTGAGCAGGCCGCCAGTTCGCGGGCGGTTGCTCTGTCAACAAGGCGGAACGCGACAGGGCTTCCGAGGTCGGAGCGAGCAACGTTCGTTTACCATTAACAGCAGCACTCGAGCTGAAGAACATGGAGGGTGGGGAAGATAGCATTTTAACAATATTTATGTGGTTACAATTGGCTGATTGCCAGGTGGTAGCCATAACCCTACAGTTGTACAATATATGTACACTTACAACTCCAAAACAATTTACAATACAGTCCTTTCGAGCATATACACCCAATATATAAATATACACAGACCTGTATACATCTATGGCTCATATATACACACATATACATACACACACACTCACACACATACATACACATTCTTATACATGAATGCCCACTCTCACGTTCACACATAACACGAACACACACTTGCCCTACATAGTATACATGCTTAGATTTATATGAAGAACATATATTTAGTTACACCTAGTAAACATGCACAGATATACATATACATAAAATTAACCAGTTACACAATTTCTTTTTTAAATAGAAACACAGTGTGGATTTTTAAAGTTAGCTCTTTAAGCATTTAGATTTGCTCCCCACCCACTCTCTCACTTCACTTCACTTTACTACACTACACTTTCACCATATATTTCTTTGGTTATGCCATATAACTAATTAAAGTAGCTTTCCACTGCACTGCACTACACCACAGTTTATCTATAATAATCTACAAATCACTTGAATGATGGATTCTGAGCTGTGCGGTAAAATACATCCTCTCTAAGTACTTATTAAGTCGTCTTCTAAAAACATCAACAGAGCCAGATGTTTTGTTTCGGGACGCGGCAAAAGCAAACTTTGGTCAATAGTTCTATATTTTGGCCACGAGGTGGCGGTGTTCCCGTGTCTTCCAAGTCTTGCTTGCAGTAGAAAACGACGTCTTACTCCACCCTTCAAGTCGGTTTGCGGGAATTTTACTTTCTCCAGAAATCTACGATACGAAGGTACCGTCACAGCGGAGGCAAACTCTACGCTCCCGACTGTACTCCACTCGTTTTTTTTCTAGGGCTTTTATACAGCTGACAGTCCGTTACCCTTTACGTCCCGATGGGACGCATATTCGAACATAAACTAGACTCCAACATACTTGCGGGCTCCGATGATCTGGGGTCAGCAGAACGCGAGGCCCTCCGCGACAACACGTGCATGAGAAACAAGGGACAATCAACCGTACCCAAGACGGCACTCGCACCCGTACTGAGTCGTTAAACGCTCTTAGCCACCTCGGTCACCCAGGTCGGCTTACGGTGGGCATTTAGTTGCCGGTGGGCATTTAGTCGGTGGCATTTAGTCGGTGGGCATTTAGTCGGTGGGCATTTAGTCGGTGGCATTTAGTCGGTGGGCATTTAGTCGGTGGGCATTTAGTCGGTGGGCATTTAGTCGGTGGGCATTTAGTCGGTGGGCATTTAGTCGGTGGGCATTTAGTTGCCGAGTTCGAAATCGACGGGTTCTCATTCTTTAGCGAGAATTCCCACAACTTTGTGCTACAACCTGCGGCATCGTGGGCGGACGGCCTTCGTAAAAGGCAACCGATAACACAAGAGATATTTGCAAACAGAAGCAAATAAGTATCGAACTTCTGTGTTGCAGTACCGTTCCGCATAAATAAACGCATTTTCATGTTGATACCAAGACAAGTTAATATTCAGTAACTGTTTAATATTTCGTTAATTCTTTAATACTTATTATTCAGTGATCACTACAGTTAAGCTGTTCCAAACAATAATACCTAATGTATTAAAAGGATCTTACCCGGTGTGTGTGCTGCTGTCACCACGGGTCCCTATAATAACATTAATATGATCGACCACGGGTATTAAAAATTGAGTTACCGCTAGTAGTGAAATGAAAACAAATTCAATGAGGCAAATAATGTCCCTGGAGGTAATATCAAAACTACTAGCCGTGTGGGGTACACTATAAAACTAGAAATATGTAAAAAAATCAGTTCGTTTTATATTTGCTCACAAAATTCTTTAAACCTTTCAAGTGATCTTTCAGGCAAAAAATCTGGGATACGTCATTACATGCGATAAGGATATCGTTTTAGTTGACACTGTCTTAACGCACGAAGAATGTTTTCCAGTTCATTTAGGATGAAGACCGATTAAAATCAAAATTTGCAAAATAAAGAAACCTGATTTATTTAAAATATTTATTGAAAACTAAAGAAATCCTGCTGAGATTTCACTTAATTCACCACATGGATAAGCCGGGCTTCGAACCCGGAAGCCAGGGGAGAGCAGATGCTTTTTAACAACTTTTTGGCGTTTCAAGAACCGTATAAATATCATAAAAACGTTATTTCTATCAATCAAAGTACTTTTAACTTAGGAATAGTAAGCAAACAAAACTAACATTTTAGGCCAGAGATTTAATTTGGGGAATTAAAATTACCGAATACTTGGATAAAATTCACGATACATATTTTCTTTGCAGGATCGAAAACGTTGAACCATCGAATACTCCTAGAGTTAAGTTCATGGCATCAAGTTACCCTTGAAAATGTTATCCAGCCCGATATGCAAAATTGCCACAGAGAGAGATAAGATACGACACATGCAATACCTACCTACCTACCTACCTAAACGTTATTTCACATTGTGATTTGTCTAAAGCCCTGTTTCTGATCGTCTGAAAATTATCAAGTAGAAATAAGTTATTAGTTTTCGAAGAATAGAAGAAAAATAAACAAAGCATGTATTATATTATTTTAAATTGCAACACAATTTAATGTTTTTTTGGAATATTTTAATATTCTTGTCATAAATTGTGTAAGAAATACAAATATGCTTTTAGTCATTAACGACATTATGTGGAGCCATTAACTGGAGTTTTTTTTGTGTTATTAGCCTTGTGACGTTCAATACTTTTCCTAATATCACATTCTTATAAGATTAATTCATTTCAATAAGAGCTTTTGTTTTGGGATCGTCAATAAATTACGTAACGCAAGAGAGTGGGAGGGGATTTGAGGCCACGCTGCGTAAAGAGGGGGTATTAGTTAACTGTTACGTAACATTGATATTAATTTTTTTTTTCATTTTTCAAAACATTTTTAATAATAAATAATTTTAAAATAATTTTTAAATAATTTTGAAAATATTAATTAATTTGCTTTAAAAACATAAATTAATTAAAGTTTTTGAACGTAAATTCTTACAATAAATGGAAATACGTTTTCATAAATGTTATATGGAACCTGTAAGATTAGAAGAAAATATTCCCAACCGATACGTAGTATATTCTGGATTCCATTTAAATTTGCGCAGTAGACTCTCGCCTATGCGTCATCCACGAAGGCGCGTGCAAGGCTTGTGATCAAAAATTCTCTCGCCTATGCGTCCTTCCTTCACTCACAACTTGCTTCCAAACTTGTTAGCTCTAGTCAGCATCGTCAACTAATTCTGACTTAAATTATCATTAATTTTAATACACAAATAAAGATAATACAAATTGTTTTTATTGGGCTATAATGTTTTCACTTCTTGCATTTACAAGGGTGGGGGTGTCGCAAGCGTTATGTAATTATTTAGAAGGGGTTCAAGCACGCGTTTGCGAGTTCATTACAGTAGGGGAAGGGGATATTCAAAATACTCCTTCGCATTACGTAATTTATGGTCGGCTCCTGTGAATACGGGATCTTCTACCACAGCAATTATTTTTTTTATTCTTAATAGAAGGCGGCTGGTAAACTTCACAGAATGTTGGACGTTAAGACATGCTTGAAGAGTTGCATGAAGCCTGTGTTTGGTGGCAATATGTCAATGTTGTCAATATGTTGTAATAAAATGTATTACGAAAAACAGTAGAAAATAAATTAGAAATTTAATAAATTATTACTTTTCTTGAAGAAAAAAATATGTTAATTGGACATTCCCCCGAATTACTTCAATTTCTTTTATAATATTTTATTTCAACTCCAGGGCTGAACTAACATCTGTGACACAGACCTGACACTAATGTAGTGATGAACTTTTGATTTTATAGTACAAAATACCGTTTTCACTTCACGAATCTATATTCTGAGATATTTCCTTATTCATCGATGTCGACAGTTTTGACTTTGAGTACTTTATTGAAATTTTCTTTGAAAATAAAAATATTTTTAAAAGGTTTGTTTTATATTACTATGTATATAATATATGTATATATAGAGTAACTACATATAACTTCATTTGTTTAAAACTTTCAAATATATTATTAAGATGCTAACTAATCTGAAGAGACATATTACTGAAAGAAAGTGTACCATCTGTACTGTCACTAAAAAAGAAGTGTATTCCACTAAAAGTAATGAGAGAATTGCCCCAAAGTACAACTATCAAGGAATGATTAATTCCTCATAAGCCCACAAATAATTCCTTCAAATTTCCTAATGGGTTCCTTCTTACATCGCGAAAATTCCGAACGATTCTCGAGTAAGGGAACACTCCTTTCGACACGATAACGTATCGAAAGTGTGAGAAAGCAGGTTTTATGAGGCTATTCATGCCATGCAACTGTCCCCATTGGACAGCACAATGTACGAATGCGTAAGGTATATCGAATACAACAAGCAAAAACCGAACGCACACGATCGCTGCAATATGTTACAAGGCTGCGGCCCGCTAGATATAAGACAGTAATGATCTCGTAAATAGTGGCTACCCACTTCATTAGCCTAGGCTACTTGTACGCAGGGATTACATGACACAGGTGGCCTAGGGGCTTTTTATGTAGCGTTCCAGTATCCTGGTATGCAGAATAATCCACAAGGTTTCAAAGTGCACTGCGAACATGAGCTTGGGTAGTTGCGAATCCATCATCGATGCTTCCTCAGCCGGGAGCTTCTAGGTTCGAGTATCGACGGTGGCAGATTTACGTCACCAGTGAAGGAATCACATTGTTCGGCACATGAGAATCCTCGAAGCCAGCTGCTCTGGTAGGGCGTTTTCGTGGTTTTCTCATATCATTGTTGTTCAACAGGTAGCCGCCGAGACGTGATGAGTCTTCCTTTGTCATACAACTACCACTCCCTTCCCCTTCGTCGGACAATGGACGGAGTGTCCTCCGCGCACTCCCGATAGTGTGTGTGTGCTTGTGATATATATATATATATATATATATATATATATATATATATATATATAGGTATAGATAGATAGATAGACAGAGAGAGAGAGAGGGGGGGGCGAAACAAATAGATATAGAATATAAAAAGGAAGAAGAAACGAGAAAGCTAGAAGAGATACAGAGAAAGAAAAAAGCGAGAGGACGAAAAACCAAAAACAAAAGGACAGAAAGAAAGAGAAAAGAAATTACAGAGGGAAAGAGAAAAAGAGAAAGCGAGTTGTTCGCAACGTCTGTGAGGACATCTTTGAATACGTCGACTGACACCTTGGGAACCATATCTGAGCCCTGGACATATTTCTCAAATCAGTGAGCTCGTCTGTAAGCATGATGGCGCGGATATCTTTGAGGATACCGGTAATACTGTAGCGGGCAAGTAGGCGAGCATGTCCCCGGACACGTCCCCGAGTACGTACCCAGACACGTCTCCGAGCAGGTCTGCGAACACGTTTCCCAGCCCGACACGAAACACGTTTCCGAGCACGTCACCAAACACGTCTTCGAGCACGTCTGTGAACACATTTCGCAACACGTCTCGCATCACATCTCCGATCATGCTCCTAAACTCATCTTGAAACACATCTCCGAGTTCGTTCGTGAACACGTCTCCGACCACCGTTTCGAGAACATCGTCCATCCGAAGCTCCCTCGGCGGACACGGCGGCAGCGCGAGCGCCCCCCCTCCGAGGGCGGGGACGGCCACGCGAGCCGGAGGCGAGGGCTCGAGGCCACGTGGGGGCATGGGGTGGGCGGCGCGGCGACGCGGTGGCAAGTGCCTGCTTTACGAGCTCTTTACGGCGCTGTCCCCCGCAGCTGCGGTGGCGGTGGCGGCGGCGGTGGCGGTGGCAGTGGCAGTGGCGGTGGCGGTGGCGGTGGCGGTGGCGGTGGCGGTGGCGGTGGCGGTGGCGGTGGCGGTGGCGGCGGCGGTGGCGGTGGCGGCGGCGGCGGCGGCGGTGGCGGTGGCGGTGGCGGTGGCGGTGGCGGTGGCGGTGGCGGTGGCGGTGGCGGTGGCGGTGGCTACGCTTGCTCCAGACCACGCGCCTGCGCCGCCTGTCGCGACGCCGCCTGCGGCCCTCAAGAAGGGGCGGCGCATACGTCGCCGTTATGCTTCTATGGATACGACGCCTTATTATGAACTAACGCTACGTTTAATGTATTGTGTGTTTCTGAATATTGGCACCGGCGTAGGTGGCTCAGGACGTCAATTGATGTCACTGAAGTGCCTCTGACCTGGAGGTCCTAGGGTTCCACTGTGGCACGCATGTTGTCACTAGCTACATAGCTAGGTACAGCCGCTGTCTGGTGGAGAATTCTGACGGCCAGCTGCTCTGATCCGTGGTTTTCCGCAGTGTTACGTGGTTTTCCGTGGTTTCTTCGATCATTATCAGGCGAATGCCTGAGCAGTACTATAACAACGGGTCACGGACATCGCGCGATCTTTCCTTCCCCTTTTTGGTCCAATCCTCACTCTTTACTTACATATACTTACACAGGCATGTACTACACGACCACCCATTTCGAGAGCCTAGCTTGTCCTGGCCGGGGCGAAGCTCCGCTGGTGGGAGATATCTGGATGAGGAAAATCCGTAAGCCAACGTGTAATCAGTGCCGAATTTCTCCATTCAGAGTGAAAAGATCGACGCCGCCTCCAGTGATAAAAACTCGCACTACACTTACGGGAATAATGATCTTATCAGTTGACGCGCCCAAAGACACTAATCAATCAATAAACACTAACTATTGAACCACATGTTGAAGATGAATCTCTTCTTTTTCTCAGCTTAGGCCGGTAGACCTCCCGGCTGAGTCGCGGAGGACTAGGACGGGACGTACTTCAACCCTGTTGGAGAAAAGATGAAATAGCGATGGTGGAAAGGGAATGCACTGCTAAGATCGCGTACAGACAATGACCCCTTGTATGGCTCTTTCGCCGGCATTCGCCTGGAAGTGATCAGGAAAACCACGTGTCAGAGTAGTGGGCTTTTAATCATTGGTACTCTCGAGCCGTACTTACGAATTTAGAGCGCACTAGATCGCTGGAGACGTAAAGTAAAACAGAAAAAATTGAAAGTGTGCAAGAGACTAAGTAATCAAACTAGAGACAACACAATTAAGAAGTGATAAATGTTATGAGTATATGTCGATATACTCTAAGAAAAGATTAAGTGTTCTATCATTTGTAAACAGTCTCCGACACCTATACATTGCTGAAAGTAGTACCTGTGTAAATGAAGCCTGTTTCCAATGAATTTGTGTGTGATCCTATGTAACTATGTTGCGAGTGCTTTTAGTTGTATGAAAAAGAATGTTCAATTGGGGCCAATTTAATTCGAAAAGAATAAAGTAGCAGACCCGAGAAAAATCTCTAACCTTTGCATTAAAAATTGTGTTAACATTGCAAATTACTTCTTAGCAAAATCCGACTTCGAACGGTCAAACACTGTATAGTGCCTTACGACATTACAGGCATTGATCGTTGCCAAAAGAACCATTCTCATGCTGTTAAGTTTTGAGATTAAATTGTTCATAAAAGTCAATCATTGCCTCTAATTACCCCTCCCGGCCAGAGGCAGTGCAGCGACATCAATTGATGCCCCGATCCCCCTAAGTGGGTCTATATTTCCAATCGTTTGCCAGAGTACCTCGTTTTACAAAGTGGCCTCTGACTACGCGAAATCCCTTCCCGTCCATCTCCCTCAAACCGGATTGAGAACATACACGCCCTCATAAATTTATTCTTTTTCATAAACAGCGCGACAAAGGGGAAACAGTTTTGCATCACAAGCTTTAATAGGGTTTTTAAATAATATAAATAATAATAGTAGGAATACTAGATGTATCCGTGCGATTATTCTGCGCTTCATAAATATTATTATTAAAAGTGAAAAAGATTCATACTTCAACTTCCAATGTTCCTGTCAATCCGTGGCAAGGGGGTGTTACCCTACAAAAATGTAAAAGATGGTTGAAAAAAGTATCATTTTGTACATTACGGAATGAAAACTAGCCGTATCCTTTGAGATCGCACGATAGCAAAGTGTTTACTGTGTAATATGAGTTGTTGGTTGCATATGCACCTGTTATTTTCCGTCTATCGGTATCTGCTGGTAACTTTTTCGTCGCAAGTCTGATTGATGCATTCCCTCACGGGCAGCAGCTGTTTTGTGGCTAAAGAGGATGGTATCTTTTAAGAAGTTCAAAACTCCCATATGTTTACAGTATTATACAGTTTACATGACACAGTATACATCACAATCTATACAGTATATGTAGGGGATAACCCTCACTACAATTACCAATACTTCAAGGTTGCATCCAAAGGCCTGGAACCAGTTTTTAAGTTTCTATCTCTTGTGAAGCAATGTTTCATAATACAGCATTCTGTTTGCTTTATATTATCTAACACTAAATCTTTAAGCATTATAAATGTAAATATCAGCCTATACCAGGTCACTTCAAAAGGTTACTGTGTAGACTCAGTTTATGAATTCTTAATGAAGTTATACGTTATTGACTGAACCTCAGCAAAATCATAGGAGTTAGGAAAAGTTCAAATAAAATTATATAGAATTTAGAACAATTTGTTTCTTTTTTAATCTGAATCGCTAAACGCTTTTTATACCTTTTCGTAACGCACATTGTTAACTTCAAATACATTTCACGGCAGGTCAACTGCGACGATGAATCACATTCGGGGAAACTAGAACTTCAAAGAATTTTACCCGTTCTAAAGGACTAATCTGTAATTGTTTCTCTAGGATACGGTACTACCAATTCGTTAAGAAAATCGACAGTGTGAAAATAATGTTCGAAAACCGGAACTAAAATATACATTTTCCTCAGGGTCAAGAAAAGCTATTCATTATCTTTTCTATAAAATAATATTGAATTAATTTTCATTTCATACGAAACAAAATGCAGGTAATTCCAAACTGTTTGGGAAAGCTTTCTGAATAAAAATAAAATTGACCTAATGCTACTGAAATTATAAAAACATTTTTAAAATTTCACCGGAAGAAAGTCGAAACTTTCCCGAAGAAAACCGAAACTTTCCCGAAGAAAATCGAAACGGATTTTCACAATAGACAGCAATGTTTGCACCGTTAGCAACGCAAAGGTTTCGTTTCGCGACCGAGAAACTGCTTGAATCAATACTGCGAATTCGACTCCACATCATAATAAATTATAATAACGGACTCTTGGGTTGAATTGAGTGTTTGTGGGCAGCACCACCTCAAAAATATTAACAAGAAAGACTCGCGGAGGTAATACTCATATTTTGTTAAGTAGAAAAAATATTCTGAGGCATATCGGGTTGTCAGTCACAAATTTTTATCAAATGCTTCATCTAGTTTTGGAATACATTTTGAGAAAACATTGATAAGATCTTTTAATTTGCTCATGGAGAATCAAAGTCAACCCAACCAAAAGCAGTTTCTGGCTGTTTTTTACCTTAAGCAAATTACTACAACTGAAAGATACAAAACCATCAACAAACCAAACTATACAACTGTTGCCGCCTCACTTACGCATCTCCAGCCAATGTTCGGTTTAAGATAAACGGATCGACCGCATCCTTCACACCAAAAGCAACGTACAGATTTCGCGACCGGACTACCAAGCTCGACTCCAAGCCGCCGCGAATTCGGCTTCGCAACGTATAATAATCGACTATTCGGCCAGATCGACTGTTTGCGGGCCGCACCACAGGAAACATTATCGCCAACGACGCAGCCAAACATTAGCGCCACCGCAGAGGGAGTCGGTGACGTCACGGGTGGCCAGCGGGCGCCCGCGCTCAGTGGCGACCTCAATAGCGGGGCCCTTAAAAAACAAAAGTCGCTCACCGGAGGCGGTGTCGTGACGTCACCGCGGGAGCGTACAGCTTGGTGCGGGCTACGCGGCGAATTCCGGCACTGCGCTTGAGGCTGGTAGGGTACACTGTCAGAAGTGTCATTAAACCTAATGTACATTAGGTTCATGTATTGTACATGAAACTTAATGTACTCTTGCTCATAAGAAAGAGCTTGATATATTTGTACATTAAATTTCAGGCATAAGTTCAAAACAGAGTAGATTTAATGTAGAGGTTCTCCCATTTCCACAACCTCTCATCATTCATATAGTATATTCTTAATCAACAGTCCATCAAAATCATTCATTTATTCCTCTTAGATATGGTCATAAAGCTTTGATTTTTGAATTGTAATGTACATGTGAACATTACATTTAATGTGCATTCATATTCATTACTTTAATGTAATTTACATTAAAGCAATGCGGAAATTTCCGACAGTGTAGTGTTAGGTTCTATTTGGTGGAGTATTGAGGTTTGATTGATGAATTGATTGATTGATTGACGTTTCCGAGTCCGTCACTGCTATGGTCACTAGTTCCTTAGGGTGGTAAATGTTTTATTTCGGGAGCAGGCGACAATTCCTTGCTCCGGTGAAATCCGGTGCCGGCCTGCGACCGAAAATCGGCTTGCGGGCGATTTCCCCCTCCAGATATCTTCCTTCGCCGAGGCACCGCCCCAGACGTGACAAGCTCTGAGCTCACGACGGGTCTGTCAGCGTGTGTGGTAGTGCAGCACATGTAAGTAGCCGGTAGAACAAAAAAAAGGAAGGAAAGACAGCGCGTCGTCCGTGGCCCATTTGTAAGAGCCTGCTCCGGCCCTCGACTGGCATTGATTAAAGAAACCACGCAAAAATACCTATGAGAGTAGCCGGATACTGGAATTCTTCCCCTGATACTGAATTCGACCTAGCTACATAGTTAGTATTGAAATATCGCCAGCGTCGAAGCTCGAACCTCAGGACCTTAGAGTCACCGCAGAGACCGCGGCAGTGTTGGCACTGGACTTGCTCTTCCACTTTGATGTTTCAGAGTGTTTCAACAGAAACACAGATTTAATTAAAACAGTTGCGAATGTAACTACATAGTTAATTAATAGTTAGATCAGATATTATATTTCATATTGGATCTATTTTTATCTATATATTGTTAATATATATTTAATTTGCTAATAATATTATTTTTTATTTAAATCAGACACGTCTTTTCATATACCTTGTATAAGTCGTATTAGTTTGCATGACTACCTTTTGAGAATAAGGGAAATTATTACTATTATTATTATTATTAATACTATTTATTTTAAAAATTGTTCATATATATCATTACGAGTAAGTTAACAAGCGCAGTAACGAGAGCATATACGTATTTACTAACGAGTGCTTGTAGGGTCTGTAGCCATAATCAAGGTTTTATCTTATCCTATCTCCTTTTAACATTTTTATACTTTCTAATGTATGCCTACATGATTAATGATAGTGTATTGACTGAAATTTATCTACACATGTTGTTTACTAAGTACATTTATATTATAAAGGATTGTGTAAAATTTAAGCACACGTTTAATTAAAAATGTAAACATAATTCAGAATGAAATAAGTTAAATAAAAATCGCCAAAGAACAAAAAAACTTGTTGTGAAGAAATGCAGTAAGATATAGAAAATACAATATAGTCCTTTTCACTTAAATAATATGACATAATTCACTTCTCCGCAGAAAAAAAAGATGTTTGGGGGCGAGAACATGTCATTGCCAAGTACCTTCCGTTCAGAGTAATCCACTCAGGGTCTAGGTCAGATGCCACGAGCCGTCGTCACGAGTAAACAGACGACCACAGAGAAGGCCACATTCTCTGTCGCAAATAGGGAAACGTTTTCTTTGGTGGTGGATTTTTTAGGTAACTAAGTACTACTTTAAACGGTGCGGTTTCTAGATCTGTGGATAGTTCTGGAGGTGTGGTAAACAATAAATCGCAATCCGTACGTAATCCATGTTTCCACCATTCTGCGTACACACTGAAAAACAAAATAGAATCCAGCCTAACAAGGCTCAAAGACATGCTTAAGGAAACACGTGATAAGTCTTAGCTCGTCACCTGCCTCGGTACACGAATCAAATCCCAACATCGCGTGGTCCAGGAATGAAAAAGAGAAGAACAACGGATGTGGTCTCGCGAGAATGAGGACCGTGTTCGTAGTTTGAATATGCGTAGTTGGAATTCATGTTTAATTTCGTCACCATCCTCATCATAATCTTCATTTCAAGCTGGCCAAAAAAGCCTAGTACTAGTTCTTTGTTCACTAGCTTCCAGTTACGAATTTCACATTGAGACCTCTTCATATATGCGCGATTACTGTTTTCTCACAGCAGTATACTATCCATCTATAATTATTCATAATCAAAAAATAAACTACAAAACATTATTTTAAAAAGGAAAGAAATAACGAATATCTAGCTAAATTTGCAATTTTAAATAACGAAACCTATGTATATATCATCACATTTAAAAACAATTTCGTTCAGGTTCAATCTCATACCGACGATTCACTGTATTCAGTCTCCCAAATGGTGTAGCACATTCAATTTATCACAGTACTGCCCTCGATTAATGCACCACCAATAAATTATGTCTTTCACATTAAATGCTCCACTTAATTATACAAATCTAGTTATTCGTTTTGTTTCATCTCTGTCCCAAAAGCGCTTTGCCCAACTTTATGTACCCACTCAAGAATGTTCAAATTGTTTCTGATTGTTGATTTTCGTGCTTGGTCTCAGGCTGACAGACCCCATGACATCAACCATTGCCAACCTGTGATTTCCTATTCAAGTGGACCGTGTCTGCTCTTGTATTCTGTCTTGCCGCCAAATTGGACAAAATATGAATATCACAATTATGACCCATTACAATAGTCACGATAAAACTTTTTTTCTCGATTTTTCAACATGACACATACTACAAATTATATTTTTGTACGCTCATTTATGCGTATGAACCAGATACAGGCACTATCTGCTAATACGTAATACCCAAATGTTCATAATCATACAGGGAAGTGGAGAGAAAAACCTACCGTATGTGTATTTTTTTCTTTTATGCAAATCCTTTAGCTCAATGACACAAGTTGTGACAATCTCATTTATAATCTTATTCTCGTACGTAAGTTTCCTTTTCAATATACGTAATAGGTGTGAATCCCCTTCTGTGCTTAAATGAAATGTAAATAGCTTATTTTGACATTCACTTATCCATATTTCCATATGTTTCATTGGCTTCGTCTTCCCTTCTTGCATCGAATTCTGTTAAAGAAATTGCAAGTGTGCAAATACATAATGTGATTTCTAAAAGCGGATTTGTAAATTCCATGGCGAATTATTGTGTTGTTATTCAACAATAAACATTAAATAAGAAAATATCGACGATATTATTGTAAAAAGTGTATGTTTATGGCATACATGCAAGCAAACTGAAGAAATTCTCTTATGGGTAACCCACTAAAAAAATTAAACTAGTGATGGTACAAAAGCAATATTTTCTCACTGCTATTTTATATAACTGCCCCTCTATATACTACTACATCAACTTTCAAAAGTATTTTCAACCAGCAACAACTTATTTACTCTCCGAGACTCGAACTCAAATTCTCAGAGTTAACTTGCCGGCACCCATACCACTAAGCCATAGAAGCGCCGAATAGCAAGAACCTTCTTAGGAGCGAGAGCAGTAATATTCGGAACAATTAGAGATATCACCGTAAAATAAAAAAAAATGAATCAGTCACATGGGTAGTGTCTACAATATATTTAAATTTTAATAATGATATATTAAATAGTATTTAGTTACATTGGTTCTTACAGAACTAGAGACACACAACAATTAATTTGACGTGACAAAATGTTTTAGAAATAAAATAAGAGAGGGGAAAAAATGTGTATAAGTTGCAAATTCGCAAAGCGCATGCAGACACATCCCTTTTATTTATTTTTATATATTATATTTGTGAATACAAGTGATTCAAATGATTTTCAATAAATTTTCCCGAATTCTCAATAGTTTTCTGTAACAAATTCATCAAATTAAAATCCCTGTGCGAGACTCGAACGACGATCATTTGGCCTGAAATCCTGAATCCGTACACGCCTTTTATCCTCATCGACCATTCGGGGTGGACAAGGGTTCTACACCTCCATAAGAGGCTTACAGACAGATTGTTTTAGTTCTATCATTAGGGAGACGAAAAATTGAGAAAGTGTGAACAAATTTCCTTTGAGTGACAAAAGAAGGCAGCTGGGAAGAGAATAAGCTACTCCAGACTAAAGAGATTAGAAAACTAAATAATGCGAGAAAGTGTGTGCCATCCAGTCTGCATCACTTGTTTATTTATTTACCATATGTTGTTGCATGCGAGGAGAAACTTTCATATAAAAATTTCGAGATGGTTTTGAGAAAATAACTTTTTTAGAAATTGCATAACATTTCAAACACTAATTAAGCGAAATCAGCTCTTTTATTTCAAAATAATGTTCTTGATCATTTTCAAGGAGCTAATATTGTTACAACAGACTTTGTTTCGAGAAAAAATCGTCAATTTTAAATCTCTAATTTTTGTAGTTTTGAAATGTTCACTTTTTGGCATTTTTGGAAAAAACGGAACAATAGTCGAAAATGAAACCAACGCTAACTTTTTACCACCCCTATTACGTATGACGAAAAGATGTAAAGAGAAAATTGGAGCGGTTTGAGAGAAACAACTGCCTATATTTCGCGCAAAATTACACGAAAATTACAAGGAAACTACTCATGTTTTAAAAAAATTGAATATGAACATAATCAAATATCCGTCAATAAGGAAAATATTTAATTAAGGAAAATATATGTCTTCAAAATTATAGTCGCAGGAAGTGGCCCAAAAAATATTACGACTTTTCAATTTTCAAAAATTATGTGATTTCATCTAACATGAGACCACAATTTTCTTAAGCGTTCTTAACGCTATCCAAAGACTAAGTTTGATAAAAAAATTTCAAAATGTTTTTGAGGCTTCAAGTGAAATACCCTCAAAAATCAAAATGAACCCCTGCATTCCAAACTGACACGTCTTTTGCCATATATCCAAAAATTTCAAAGTAATCAAAATAAAAATATTCATTCATTTGTTCATACAACTTTTAGAAAAATATGTAACAATATTTATTTGGATGAAAATATTTATTTTTATGAAAATTAATTAAAATATTAATTTGCAGGCTATACGCAATTTGATATATGGAAACTATGAGGCGCTACTTGAATATTCACAAATTTATCAACGCACGGGATAAGGGGTAAAATATGTATTCACCTAAAAGTCCGAACCCTAGCCAAGAGACCTTTCGGTGGAACAGCTGAACTGAGACGGTGCTTGGGAAATGCAGAGGTCACAGCGACGGACACCGTTGCCGAACTCTCAATGCACTGTGGCCTGAATGACTCTTTTTATCCCTATTTCCTCCTACCAACAAATTTTAACGTTTTCCGCCTACAGTGGATTTCCTCTTAAACAGCGATTTCGGGTTCGAGACCAAGTCCAGGTCCTTAATAGCATTAACTATTATTATTATTATTATTATTATTATTATTATTATTATTGTCATAATTATTATCGTCATGGCCCTTATACAGTGAAGTGATGTGAAGTGTAGTGTAGTGGGGGGGAAGGGAGGGTAGTGTAGTGAAGGGGAGTGCAGTGTAGTGTAGTGTAGTGAAGTGTTATGTAAACTAGAAGTGAATTTAGAGTTAGCTAGAAATAAATTGGAACTATTATATCGACCCCCTAATTCTAATAGTATACCCAATTGTAAATGTTGAAAATGTTTAGTAATTCTAATTTTAATTGTTATCATGTTTACCACCGAGCATTAGCTCAAAGCGAACTTTAATAAATCTATCTATCTATCTATCTATCTATCTATCTATCTATCTATCTATCTATCTATCTATCTATCTAACTACACTACTTACTAAATTTACTTCACTACATCACTACCTACTTTACCTGCACTTTCGAAATTGTACTTAATTTGAATAAAGTTAAGTAAATAGATAACGTTATTGTAGTATAAAATTTATAATCGCTAAAGAAACTCGCCTTACAAAAACTTCCTTTTGTTGAGTAAAAACGTAAATACACGTTATTAGTGGCTATTTTATTACAGTAACACCTGCAATTCATATAAGTACATCCTTCTAACCTGGACATTAAATCTCACTAAACCGGCCTTTAAACCTCACATTCACCGGAGTTCAGTACTGTACTTCTATATAAACGAGCCCTAAAAGCAATCGTGAATTTCTTTTGATTACTTGCGGTTGGACATGTCCTGAGAAAGGCGTGAGTCATCATCATCTTCAGCTCGTGGCGGGCGATTAAGGGGCGGCTGACGAGAGAAGCCACTAAATCTCCGACATCTCCAAAGCCTTCAGAGGATGTGTATTGTGTTCTGTCCGATTTTAACTTACATCCGATTTGGTACGCCCGGAAACACTACTCAATTAATTAATTAATTAATTAATTAATTAATTAATTAATTAATTAATTAATCGCAGGGTCGAAGGTTGGCGGTGAATCCTGCCTCCGGCATGAAGGTCTCGTATGTTGTGGGCACGATGGGACTCTCTCAAACACCAGTATCTTTCCAATACGCATCAGCTTGTGTTTTCGAGGCTACCCGAGATGAGGCGGGATGTGGCCTTCCTCAATGCGTACTTCTGAGCAATACGCTCTGAGGAAGGCCGCAACATGTTGGTCGAAACGTCAACCACCACGACAAAGATACAGCTCATCCCGGATAGCCTAGAAAATACTATAAATCTCCTGACGCGGATGACAACACATCAGCTTCGAACCAAATACTCCCAAGTACCCATTGGCGTAAGGCATGCGAGCCGTGTGTTGTGGCATGGTGTGCATTCCTAGTTCACCATGGATCACCAATGAACAAAAATCTTTCTTCTGTTTCCTTTCCCTTCCCCGGGAGTTACGCGAATATGGTTTTATTTGATTGATTGAATGATGATTCCGGGCGTGTCAACTGCTAAGGACATTATTCCCGTAAGTGCAGTGCATGCTTTTCCTGAGAGGTGGGGGTGATCTTCGATGGCGATGGTGTAACGGTTAGCGTTTCGGACTGTTGTATCCAAGTTGGCGGGTTCAAACCCGATCGAAGCCGTGGATTTTTAAGGGCGACAAAATCCTTCGTACGCCTTCCTTCGGAGGGGAAGTAAAGCCGGCTGTCCCATGTTAGTAGATTTACTTGCATGTAAAAGATCCTCAAGCCTAAATGACGCCTCTGAGCTAAATTCAAATCGCCTGTTTCTCGCCCAAGAAATACCTCCTTTCTCTGCTAGTTGGTGAAAGGAGCTTAGCGAAATTTGCGTGGTCAGACGGAAGCGCGGGCCTGATGGCCCGAGTCTCGCCACGTAAAATAAGGCCAATTCAATTCAATTCAATCTTTCCCCACTGGATGGCGAGATCAGGCGCTGATCTACCAGTGGCTAGAGGGGTTCTTAACAACCAAGTATCTCAACCAGCAGGGTACCGCCCCAGCCGGGACAACCTCCAAGCTCCCGACCGGTCTCCCGGCATATGTGGTAGACTGGTGCATGTAAGTATAAGTGTGTTTATGGGGTGAGGATAGGGCAAGGAAGGGGAAGGAAAGATCGCACGCAGTCCGTGGCCCGTTTGTAGCAGTAGAGCTCCGGAATATGACTGCTCTTGTTTGGAGAAACCACAAAAAACTAGCGATCAGAGCAGCCGGGCGCCAGAATTTTCCTCCAGACGACGAGACGAGTGAATTGGACCTGGATGTCTCGTTATTGACGAATATCCTGCCACCGCCGGGACTCGTATGGCCTCTCAGAGGCACTTCAGTGACATCAGTTGATGCCATGAACCACCATTCCGATTCATCTTGATTAAACTGTCGGGGCGGGGTAATGACTGCCGGCAAAGACTAAAATCAGGGATACAATATAAACATATATAGGCTATATGCTAAAGCATCGTTAGAGAAGAGAGATCACCGACGGCATTTAAGTAATCCAGTCGGAGTTTTAAGGAGTTCGTTACCAGGCGAGGAGGACCGGGTTCCTTACTCAAGGATGTTGTACAAAAAATATGAAAGCGGTATTCTGGAATAATAAATACAATACTTTTTTAAAAAATTTTGTGAATGTCCATAATGAGACGGAATGTTACAGAATCTAGAATACCCATTAGAGAATTTTGAGCTAAATTAATTCTCCGTTGCGGCAGTAACACTAACGTGGACTTTCATTTCTCTAAGAAGATGGAATCGAATGCGGAAAAACTGACCTCTGCTATCTTACGGTGAAAACTAATATTCAATTCACAGTTCAGCATTCAACAATGCCCTCGGCGGAAACAAACGAAGAATTATTACAGAAACAACTTGTTGACGCTGCGAAAATAGCTGAACGAGGCTGGGAGAGCAGAGCAGAGCATTGTTGTTGAAAAATGAAAATAACAGTGGAACATCGCCTCTTCTGTCGCAGTAGTTCTCTCGTTAGACAAGAATGTTCTGGAAAATAAATGACACACAATTTACAAGTATTGTTATTTGGCGAAGGAAACAAAGAGTATTGAAGTTGTCACAATTACCTCCGCCCAACGAAAATTGCCGTTTCCTTGCGAATTCCGTAGCCTTTATCTACGTGATTGTATTACATACAGTGCCTGGCACACTCCGAATCGAATTCTGAAAACGCGCAAAACGCTTGTTTCCGCACTCCTTGTCGTGACGAGGCGATCAGCCGCCTGATATAGAAATTCTAAGCATCTCGCCTTTGGCAAATATACGCGGGAGAAGTCCGGTGGACCTTCGCCGGGAGCTGGTGCGATCTTTCGGTGGCACTTCGCACTAATATAACAAGTTGCATTCGACTCAAAGAACTTGCAAAAAGAAATGAATGTTTTTGACACCAAAGAAGAAGAAATTCGCGCGGGTTTTGGGAGAAAATTAAGACTATCTCGAAGGCGCCACGTTTAAAATGTATAGTCTTTTCCTTCGAAACGCCTTCAAAGAACATCAAACGCCCTGTTAATGAAGACAAGGCGCCAAATTCGAAGTAATTTGGCCGGCAATGTGTCAACATTATTCCCGCCCCCGAAGGGCGTCGAACCCGGTTACGAGTCGCAGGGCCAGGACGCTGTAGAACTGACTGTCACTTTCGACGAGCAGCGAATTCTGCCATCCTGCTTCGAATATGCTTTTTGAAAAGCTTGTTTTCGAAAGGCGAGATTAGAGAAACTGCGATATAAAAAGTCGGTGTTCCATGACCGAGTGCAATAAGTAATGAACGAATTGGGTACCGGGCGGTGCCTTGGTAATTTGATAGAGAAAGAAAAACAGCAACAAAATTAAACAATACAAAACAAGACAAGACAAAAGGACTAAGACTGAGCGAAACAAAACACGGTTTTTCGTGCGAACGAATGTCACGAATACCATCTTCCCGAGTGCTGTTCCAAATTGACTGTGCCAATTCAAAGACAAAAAGAGAATATAAAAAAAACAACAACACAACAACGAGTTAAGATATAATTATTGTAGTTCGTATCACTGAGCGGATTCACGAACCTGAAATTCAAAACAAAACAAACATCGTTTGGAGCTGTGAACTCCCCAAACGCACAAGAGATCAAATTATTAAGATTAAGAGTAGGTAAACCAAATGTATTGGTCGATGCTTCAATGCACCATAAAAACGAAAATAAAAAAGATAAAAACTGTTCGATTTCTGGGCGATGTGTGTCGACAATACGAATGAATAATCAAAGAGAAAGGATGAACTCTCTGCCTCGTGCTGTGATCGATGCAATTTTGTATTTGTGAGTTTTATTACAGTGCAACTTCTGTCGTCACCACTCTTGCACACAGACCAGGGCGCCTAGAGCCTGTTATTTTCAAAGGTTTCCCAATTCAGACGTTTTCTTGGCTGGATATTTAAAGAATCCTACCAGCAGATAACGATAGACCTAATTTTTATTAAAATGATTGGGCGTGTCATTTTAATTCCGAAAAGTGAAGAGTCGTAGACGCCCTGTGTGGGTGAGTGGTGAGCTCCAAGTTGGCACTGCAAACAGTGTTTTAGCTAATCCTGTTTTAATCACATGAATTAACAAGAAAAAAAATGACAACTAGAATCGGGGGTGGCTCGGGTAGTTTCAGGTCCCCGGGAGCGCCAAGGCCCGTGGCAATATCTAAGAACCGATATTGTCCCCTGAGGGATCTCATAGATCTCTGCAAGTTTACACAGCAACTCAGAAAGTGAAATACAATTTTGAATGAGAGAGCGTTTTAAGTGTTGTTTTTTGACAATTGGATAATAAAGGAGCGTAGGTCCTGTGGGACCGAATCCTTTCAGAGCCGTTGTAAATTAGCTTGTGGCCAGGTTTTCCACTGTGTTTAAGTGGAGATCCCTCGTTAGTGGTATGACAGGCGCGTACCACGACCCAAGGTTTACAACGTGCACTGCATTTACTAATGACTGACTTTGTTAGAGATGATCTGTATTAGATTATGATGAGAATTGAACTTTTTGAAAAGTTCTAGCATGATAAGATTCCTCCTTAGCATAAGGGGAAGTAAGAAAGTATGTGAACGAGGTATCAATTGTACGTTACCTCTCACACGTTATTTCGATAAATGATTCTTGGGTAGCCTTAGTGAAACCCAATGCTTTCAGAGCCGTTATAAATTGACTTCGTTAGGCTGGCGTTTAGAGCGTTGGATTTATTCCGGGTGCGCTCGCTTTTCCTCCACGTGTGCCACGTGATTGTTTGTTTGTTACCCACTCGATAGTTGGCCCTAAATCATTCTCGGTGTTTATGATAATAATACAGGATATTCATGAATAAGGTGATTTATTCGGTGTACGTGTTATTTGTACACAACACACTGAATACTTGACTACGTAATTTGAATATTTGCAAGTTTGTTTGCATGTTTATGAGTATCTTGCAAATTTTTGAAAAGCCGCTCTGCAGTCACATATTTCCAGCAGTGCAACAGATTCTCAGTGAGGAGAGGGCGAGAAAAAGAGACAAATTTGACGTAGAAAGAAAAACGAAACAAAATTAAGAAAAAGGAAGTTGTACAAAAAATAGGAAACCCGTACTCTGAAATAATAAAGATAAAAATAGCTTAAAAATGATTTGTTTGTGAATGTCGATGATCAAACAGAATGTAGAATGATCTGGAATACTCATTTGAGAGTTTTGAGCCAAATTAATTCTCCGTTACATCAGTAACGCTAACGTAAGACTTTCATTTCTCAAAGAAGATGGCAGCGGATGCGAAAAAAATGCCTGTCCTATCCAACAATCAATTGGCGCACAATACCCTCGGCAGAAACAAACGAAGAATTATTACAGGAACAACTCAAAGAAGAAAAAGGGGATTTCAACTGAGATACACATCGCCTCGGCACAGAGGTCATAGAAAAATAAAAATCTGTGGGGGAGAAAGGATGAGAAATGAGGATGAAAGAGAAGAAAAAACTGGAGTAAAAGGAACGCAAAATGCTAGACAAATAAAGTAGAAATATAAAAATAAATGACAGAAAGGAAAATGAGTGTGTGTGTGTGTGTGTGTGTTAGAGAGATAGAGAGAGTGCGAGAGAGAGAGAGAGAGAGAGAGAGAGAGAGAGAGAGAGAGAGAAACCGAGAGAGAATGAGTGAGCGTGTATGCGAATGACCGAGTGAGAGAAAGAGTGTGAATGATTTAATGTGAGTTAATACGAGTGAGTTAATGTATTTGTGTGTGTGTGTGTGTGTTTGTGTAAGAGAGAGAGAGAGAGAGAGAGAGAGAGAGAGAGAGAGAGAGAGAGAGCAAGAGAATGAGTGAGGGAGTGAATAAAAGAGTAAGAGAAAGAGCTTGTTAAGTTACCAAAATATTTTTTCGATCCCCCATAGACATAAATCGATTACTCTTTTCCCATTATAAACTTCTGTATATAATCACTGTATTGTATTATATTGAAAACAAAATTTCTGTTTATAATGCCTCGAATGTTTCTTGTATATAAATCATATTAATATATTTGTCTTCTGTAGCTGCAGAGGGCCAATGGCCAAGCGAGAATAAATGAAAAAAAGAGCATGTAAGTATGAGTCAATGTGAAAATGTTTGAGTATGTGAGCATGGATGTGTTTAAGAGTGAGTGGATGTGTGCGCAGATGAGTGCAATCGCATTTATGAGGATGTGTTGATGTAGATACCTGTGTGCATGCGAGAGTGTGCGTGCGGCGTGTGGCGGGGTGGGTGAGTGGGGCGGCGGAATGGCGGCGCCGTGGGGAGGCCGTGTGACGCCAGAGGGCACTTGGCGCGCTCGTTAAAGCCGCTAACCGCCACCGGTCTGCACCGGCCTCAGTCCCGCCTCGTACGCCAGCACGCCCCTCTCCCCAACCCTACTCCCCTCCTTTGCCCTTTCGCCCGCTCACATATCGCTAAAGATAGCGTTTTTTAATACCTGAACAGGGTGAGTCATTTCAGGTTAAAAAATACCCCATTGCCTTCTCTTCCATTAGAACAGGGATCCCAACCTTTTCCTTATAACAACCGCTTTTGAAATACAACTTTTCTTCATCGAATCTCTTGATGTTTTCTATAATATACAACATACAATAAAATAATCGCCAGCCTAGAAAGCCGAGGTTGCTAAGGCTGAAGGGTCGTAACTTCTTCGGTTCGAAGGGTTCAGAGTTCAAATTCCGTCTCGGGCTTGGATGTTTGGGTGTGTTTCTGTTGTTCTTACGTGTTCCTTCTACAGTTTCAAATAACAATAAAACAATCACAGTCGTCGCTATATGACCTGAACGTTAAAAAGCGTAATAAAATCTAAAATAAAATCACTTACTTATAACATAATTGTCTTGTAACCACATTTGTTTAAGATTAAAAAATTACTATGCAAATTTGGTCGTCAGTCGATTATTTGGAATCAAAGACATACAAAATAGGGGGTTCTGAATACATAGCGTGTTGGAATAATAATACATGTAAGAGTAAGATTTACCAGGGTCCCATAATGCCACATTTATCTGACAAAAAATCGTAGTAGTATGAAAAACTAAAAAGTACACAAAAGTCAATGATAGAAGAGGGAGAAAATAGCTGGTTTCAAAGAATGGATCAGGCCACAAAATGTAAAGAAATTAGTGTCGAGGAAATAAAATTAGGCAAAGTCGTAGCTCGTTCATATACGCCGTGTCAATGATTACTGGTGAAAGGCTGAGAATAGAGTTTATACAATGGAAATAAGGAAATCACGAATGTAACACAAATGTACCAAAAAAGCATTTACAAAAGGCGAGAATTATGATTTAGTTGGATAATGTCCATTCATAAAGAACTTGGGATATGTAATCTTCAAGGGAAAATTAATTACTACCGAAATTCCCAGACGCAGCGCATTTAAAGGATGCAAGACAACCGCCTGACGAAAATAATTCTACAATACCACCCACAAGGACGAAGAAATCCTGGCCGCCCGAAGAAGAGATGGGGTGACCAGATGGGAACGACGGCGTATCAGGCAGTGCCTATGTACCTGAAGGGGAAGAAGAAGAAAAATAACGTTCGTGATTAAAGCAAAGAATATGTATAATCGCAACTACAAAGGAATGAAAAGCATGAAATATTGAAGTCGTACTGTAAGCAACATGGCACACATATTACTAATTTTGAAATCTTCAAGCCATTGTATGAACTATGGCACGAAGAAAATAAGTCAATGTGGAAACAATTGTGCAATAGAATTACAATTCTGCGTTAATTTCATTAAAAAAAAACACAATTATAAAAACATTCTAAATGTGTTAGCACAACACAACAATAAAATAGCACACATGCATTTCAAACACTACCGCAATAAACTTAGTCCTCAAATTTAGGGCAAAAGGCGCACGGTACTTCAGCTTTCTACGCGATTTCACAACCTCATTGTGCTTGAGGAAGTCGTGAACTTGAGTGTCGCGCCCCGCCACCCATGGCCTCCAAAACGCGACCGTTGTGACGTCACGCCCCGCACAGCCACTGAGGGAGGTCGCGCCGCAGATTAGACAAAGCGGCTCGTCGACACTGACGCTACCTTCCCAAGCTGAAGCTAAAAAAGGAAAAAAAAAAAAAAAAAAAAAAAAAAAAAAAAAAAAAAAAAAAAACAAAAACAAAAACGAAACAAATAAAGAGAAAGAAAAAAGAAAGAGAAAAGAAAAACAAAGCAAGCAAGAAAGAAAAATGCAGTTTTTAATTTGCAGCGTACAACTACAAGCGCACCTCAGTGGGTGAGGGTTTAGCATACTGTCCTCTAAATTCCCAGTATACGTGTTCGATCACGATTTGAATTTTCGAAGGGCGGTAAATCTACACAGTTGCCACATCACTAAAATGACCCTGGCGTATGGCCGGCAGAATAAAATCCCCCTCTAACGAGATCCAACATTCTTCCAAACAGATAGTTCGGAAATACAGGGTGCGGCAGCATAACTTCCTTTTTTAAAACGCGCGCCATTCAGTTATTTGATGTCATAGCGGAGCGCTAGTGGTCTCGTTCAAGAGGGGGTACTGTAAAGTTTTGTCCCGACACGGTTCAGTCGCCATCATGCGTTGGAATAGTGAGGAGCGTGCCTTTGCCGTTGAGGCCTGCATTTTAAAAAAGGGCGCGCATTTTAAAAAAGGAAGTTATGCTGCCGCACCCTGTAGTTAACTGAGACCAACATCTGGTGGAGAAAGTGAGAGTCACACCTCAGGCGTATCAAGGGATCGCCCTTGAGGCGCACCTGCTCGAAAGGTCCGCAGACTCACGTCGGAAGAGGGCTTCAGGGAAGCCTAGATGGGAAAAATTTGGCATCCGACTGCTTTGAATATCCTCTTAGTGGGATCACCAAGGATCGCACGTGATATGTGTGTTTCTATTACATAGTATAAGAAAATATTGTAATGCTGCAGAGGAAAATGCTATTTTTTAAAAAGCAAAACATGTTTTGTGGGACCTAAAAGTAAAACTTGTTTTGTGGGACCCTAAAACTGAACGACTGCGTTATTTTATCGATTATGACAGGTTAAATATTTCGTTTCTGAGGATGTAAACTGATAAGGTCATTAGTACCGTAAATGTAGGGCATGTTATATCATGAGAGGGGGCGGTGTTCGTCCTTGTTCAAACGTGAGAGGAGGATATCCACTTAACGTCGGTGTTTTACCTCTAGGTATCTCCTTCAGCAGGGTATCGCTCCAGATGTGACAAACAGCTCTACGCCCGCCACTGGTCTCCCGAAGGATGTGGTAATGAGGTGCTTGTAGTGTGTGTGTGTGTGTGTGTGTGTGTGTGTCTTTAAGGGGAGAGGTGGGAACAAAGATAATATCGGGCGCAGTTCATAGCCCGTTTTTAGGGTACTACTCTGGTATTCGCCTGATATTGATCGGAGAAATGTCTGCATATTATTTAATTTGCATCAAGAACACGACAGAATAAAACTATTGTGAACATTTTCTGTTCTTGGGAAGAACCTTCTATCACACAATATCATCTTGGATTTTGAAAAAGGCCTTTACGTGTCTCATAAAATGATGGAAGCATATTTGATTTTTGACAAACTCGTGCTAAACAATCTGAAAGGCAGGTACACAGGGAATGTATTTTTATTGGTCATTCCATTTCAGGTAAAAGAATATATGCAATTAAATACATTTTTATGCCTCCAACCGAAAATCTCTTAAATATACAAAACGTCCAATTCATGCAATACATTCTCTCGTAAAAGCAGTATTTGCTATGAAACAGCAATTTTAAGTTTCTGACAGATATGACTACTAACGAAAAGCATGTAATTGAAGATCTGACGCATTACATTCCATATGGCATTATTGCACTAGTATTTCTGCGTCATCAAATGTGGGTTTTTAAATAAACCAAGGGTGGATCGAGGCCATTCTTTAGAGCAACATCTTCAACAATTCCCGTCGACGTGGAAAAGGAGAGCAGTTTTTTGCTCGTAGGCAAGTCGTGCAAAACCATTAGTGGAGATAATTTTATGACTTACCTCTAAAAGAGGAAGGCCAGCACGTTTACAGGCAAAATAAAAATTAGCAAAGAAGTAATAAATAGTGCTTGCCATAAATGCCTAACGCGTTGGACATTGCATTACCAAGGGAAGCATGTCATGGGCAGGCATGCAATATGCTCGGAAAACAAAATAGGTTGTAAAAATAAAGAGATGAAGGCGCGAGCATTTGCATTTTCTAGTTTGTATTCATGTGTGTAGACTTTCTGAAAACTACTAAACACATTTTAGCAAACAACTTATTTGATTGGACTGATGCATTCACAATAAAATTGGTAATCAGACGACGTCAAACAGTTTTTACTAAGGATGGCATTTTTCTGCACGAATTGATGATTTTCTTAATTTGAAATACCATAAAGATATTATAATAATTGTCTGCCAAGGATCGTCAATTGAAGTAGGTTTTCTTTAACAAGTATAAAAACAAATTGGAAAGGAAACATTTCTCTATGCTTATTCTAACAATTTCATTGTTTTGCACAACAATTACAGGTTTTTACATTCACGAAACATCTATTTCATAACAACAGGAAACAACACTATCGATGAAACATAATTACAATAATTTTTTACTCATCAAATGATCAAATATAAAGCCGAGAGAATCAATAACTTCAATTATATTCAAATTAATAACTTCAATTGAAATAAAGTTACCGATCTCTAGAAATACAGAACTGAAAGACATCCACCAATTTATGGAAAATTAAAAGACCAAAAATAAAAAAATTGAATTCTTCTCAACATGTGACCTACGAATCCTGTCTTAGAAAAATATTAGAATAAAAAATAGTAACAATGGACAAAGCGAACGTAATTACAAATATATTCTAATGTAGAGAAATTCGTGGCGAGAATTTGAAAGAAAGAAAATAACTTTGTTTTCACTATTTAAATGTTTACTGTTTTAAATAATAATAATAATAATAATAATAATAATAATAAATAATTAAGAAACGAAAGCAAACGATTGTCACTTTAATAGCAACGCAAAGAGTCAAACCTTTCCCAAAATGAATGCAACATTAAATTAAACTTTTCCCATTTATTACTAGTACATTACAACAGTTTTCTGAAAAATATTAAATTGTTAGTGATTGACATTGTTAGAATTTATCGGACATGGAGACAATCTCATTATAATTGACAGAGGTCAAAACAAATTTTCTGTATTCCAAACACGTCGAAATATTTTCAACAGTAGACTACATGTCACCAGAAGACCATGATACCTTTCTCCTTAATAGCCACGAGCATCACCTGCGATGGAATAATTATCTTCATTAATAATCAGAAAATTACTTTGAGATTCACATCAGCTTTGCTGTGATGCGTTCGACATTTATGGCAAATAACTTCTGTAATATAAGAACGCCAGTAAAATGCTAAGCCAAGTGCTATGTAAGATATGCGTTTTATCCCGCGTAAAAAGACAATACTCTTCTAAAGTCCAAGTGATCGTTCTGTTTGGAAAGAGGCCGAGTATTAATCTTGCGATAGAGAATGGACGTGGAATTCTAGTTAAGGGCCGTCCGTAAATTACGTAACGCAAATTTGCAGTATTTTGAATACGCCCTCTCCCCCGTAACACACCCGTATAGAGTCTTTGTACCCTCCTAAATAATTACGTAACGCTTGCAAAAACACCCCCTTCTCTTGTAGATGCAAGAACTGGAAATTAATTATAGCACAGTAAAGGCAATTTGTATTCATTTTATTTTCGTTGTATATTGATGTTTAAGAAAATTAAAGTCGGAATTAGTTGGCGATGCTGACTCCACTTAACATAAGATTAGGGGCAAGTTGAGAGTGAAGGAAGGACACAGAGGAGCGAAAATGTTTTATCACAATCCATTGACACGCCATCGTGGATGATGCTTGAGCAAGACTATTGCACGAATTTATTTGAATTCTAGAATATACTTTATATCAATTTGAATATTTTCTTAGTAAACTTACAGGTTCAATAAAAAAATTGATGAAAAAATATTTCCATATATTGTACGCATTTTCATGTAAAAAGTTTTAATTTATTTATGTTTTTAAAACAAGTTAATTAGTTTAATGTTTTAACATAAGGCAAAAAAGGAATTACTTCAGAAAATGTTGAAAATGTGTAAAAAAAACTTAAAGTTACGTAACAAGAAATCAATACGCCCCTACGTGACGCAGTGTAATAGTGTCACAATCCTCTCCCTCTCTTTAGCATTAAGTAATTTATAGACGACCCCTTACCAGTAGGAGGCTGCGTCTGAAACGTGACCATCTTTGCTGTCGTGTTTTTTCATAATAATTCTCTTAAACTGATGTTATAGAGCTGGATACCCGGAATTAAAATGTCTTAATGTATGCAATGATCGGCAAGACATTATTTTTTACAAAGTACATCATTATTTTTAGAGAACTTTTCTTTTTATTTTATGACAAAACGTATTATGCCTTCGGTTTCAAACTCTGTCGAAATCATGAGACTTCTTGAACCGAGAACCCTTAATTTTAACGATTAGAGAAATAAGTGAACTATAAAATCAAATCTGAATTTATTTATTGATGCAACACGGAATCGAAACTTTCCATCTTTCAAATCTTGCTAATCATGCTTTGTTGATACTTTTATCCATGATTTAACTACGCAAAATACAAGGATGAGTTAGGAATTCTGCAGATCAAGAAAACGTGCGCAAATTATATTTCTCCCCCTGAGGCCACACTCAGTTTTTACTGATTTTTGACGAAAATCACAATTAAATCAAATGTCAGCATCCATCAGATATCATGATCAAAGGCTGTAAAGAAGTGAAAAGGTTCGAATACTGTAATCTTTCGATTGTCATAACTCATATTCGCGAACATCACCCATTAATCGCAACGATACTGTCAGAGCAAGTGTTTGAGTGCAAGAGCGAACAACAGAGCTAGTTTGAGTGTCGCAGCGAGCGTGAGTTAATGACAAACATGGGTGAATGTGTTTGTGTGTGTGTGTGTGTGAGTGAGTGAGTGAGTGAGTGAGTGAGTGAGTGAGTGAGTGAGTGAGTGAGTGAGTGAGTGAGTGAGTGAGAGAGAGAGAGAGAGAGAAGGGGGGAGAGCGTGAGTGTGAGCGCGAACGCGAGCGACAAAATGGGCATGTGTGTGAGAGAGAGTGTGAGTGAAGGAGAGAGCGTGGGTGAGAGAGATGGATTGAGAGACAGAGAGAGAGGGTGAGCGAGCTCAAACGCGAGTGACAAAATGGTCATTTGTGTGAGAGAGAGTGTAAGTGAGGGAGAGAGAGCGTGGGTGAGAGAGCGTGTGCGAGAGAGATGGATTGAGAGAGAGATGGATTGAGAGAGATGGATTGAGAGAGATGGATTGAGAGAGATGGATTGAGAGAGGGAGATCGGTAGTGAGAGCGCGAACACGAGTGACAAAATGGATGTGAGTGAGAGAATGAGCAAGTGAGATAAAGGGGAGCGAGTCCGCTAGAGAGTGTGAAACAGAGAAAATGAGCGAGAGAGAGAGAGAGAGAGAGAGAGAGAGAGAGAGAGAGAGAGAGAGAGAAGGGGGGATGAAACTGACCGTATCACGCGGAGGCGCGTGACCCCTAGGAGAAGGCTAAGAGATCGCCTGCGTGCGTGTCACCTGCAGCCATGAGACCTCATACGAAGCGCGACGCAGCGACACGTGAGTTAGTTGTGCCTTCCGCTAAGTGATTCGCACGTTTTTGCCAGCGTTATGCGATTCACAGCGCCCACCCGGGTTTTAAGAAACCTTTGCCATACGACGCGTTCCAAGCTCTTGTAGATTCTCGTCTTCATTTCTCCTTCTTGTTCTTTTTCTACTACCGCAAGCATCGCTTACTTTACTTCATGTTGTTCTGAATATTATTCTTTATCTTCATTTCTATCATTGAGCAAATCATATTTCATCTTCTGTTTATATTCCAGTTCTACTACCTTGCTTTTCCAATTTCTTCTCCCATTTCATCTTCACCTTAGTTTATCTTTTCTTCCGAAATTCAATTTTCAGTTTTTTTCATTTATCTTTTTATTTACATTTTAGCAGTAAAGGAAACACTACTTATTTCAAGTTGTTAAGTATATGAGTATATTGGAAATTAATAAGTCGCGACACCAAACAAATAATGCGAGGAGATATGAAAAATTTAATCATCGAAACTTATACTCAAACATATAAAGAAAATCTATATAATGGAATATTACTACAGACCTTCAACTATAATATTGTTGGTAATACATATTAAATATAAATAATAAATGTGAATTCAATGGATAGAAAGAAAAGTAATGCAATTCATTAGTAAAGATAATCATGCCCAAGTCATTAACAATTCAGAGAATATAATGATAAAGAGGAAGAAGAAAAATGAGGAGATTAATAACAGAAAGGAAAATACTGCTAAAGGAGAATAAGTAGTAGGTTAAACAATTAAGTTTTCCTTAAGGAAAAGCCTTAAGAAAAGCTTCTCCACATCTTTGTATTACGAAAGTAAGTCTCATTAATGATATCAAGTACGTCGCATAAAAGTCTTCCATTTTTAACAATCTCTCTTGCTTCCGTGTTTTACTTTTTCCCACTTTTCAAGAGCTACGTTCCTCATATTTGTTTCATTATTTTTTCTTCGACTTCGAGTCAAGAAAAGATGAACCACATTGGTTGCATGTACTGAACCTAGTATAATGAGGGAGCATGTTAGCTGTAACTTGAAGAGGCATTACAACAAAAAGGAATGACAAAATTCTGGCAACCTTTCACGAAAATATGAAAATAAGAATAAATTCATAATAAAAATGTATTTTTAAGATGCCAGGAAAGTTATTGTTACTTTATTACGATGGATTTGTAAAGAAATGCTTGAATTTCCCACAATTACACTAATTTAAATGATCTGAGTATCAACACCTCACACTCAATTTTAGCGCTGGAACATTATTATCCTTCTAATTTACGAAATTGTCCCATTGACAGAACATTAAATAATAATGTGAACCCATGACGGACAAGTATAAAATAATATTAAGAGTTTTCACAATTCGTTGTTGTTCAGTTTTATTACCTCAGTTCTTAAAAAAACGAATAATATTACAAATTTATTAAAGAAATATTATTATTATTATTATTATTATTATTATTATTATTACTGCTATTGGTAAGAACTGTGATGTTTAGATTTTAACGCAAGTTATGAATTAGATGGCTCAAAGGATTCTAACAGTGACTCAAATACATTCATTTTTAAATTGAGGTTACAAGTATCAATTCTCTTAGTTTCGATAGAATTCTCGAGCATTAAAACTATAGATTTATTCACTTTTCACTTTTTATTAGAGACTTTTCACGCTAAGATCTTGATACATAATGGACCGTGTATTCTTCGGAAGAACGACTGCTTAGAGAGATAGGTAGGTTTCCAATATTATCATTCATGTAAAAGAAATGTAATACAGAGAAATGTCCAACGTATAAAATTATATAATTCGGAGTGTTCCATTCACTTTCTTTACAAAAAGCATACTGTTATTCCAAAGAACCTCAACACAAAGAGCTGTGCACTTTTTTGACAGAATAGCTTCAAAATTGATGTGTTTCCTATTTGAAATTTGACAAGGATGGACTCTACAGATTACAAATATTTTACATGACATGTTTCTCCTCACGGATGTTGGTGTTCAAGTGGTGCACTAACCTAAGCTTGATTGACATATTTATGATGGCACGTGCGCCCCGTTCGTTCATTACAAGACGGAAAAACTTAAGTGCTTTTAACAGTATCTGCATCTATCACAAACACCTTTAGTGCAAGTACCTGAGACTTACGTGTGCTTCCTTCCGTAATTATCAATAACTTAACCAAGACCTTCGACTTGTACCTTTCCTTCCTCCTTCAAACAACGCATATTCTCACAAGTTGATCGTGTTCGTAGCAGAGAACATCACAGTTCACACGAATAGAGGTTGCCTTCCGAACAGTGAAAATTATATTCTCTAGCAACCAGTCGAGTGAAACTACGTCAATGTTTACGAAGTTATTCAAAACTGAACTTATTAAGCAGAGAGTTGACAATATAAATTAGCCTAACAAAACAATTTTGGGATTTCCCAGGTCGTTGTGAAGAATGACGGGAGTTGAAGATTAACGATGTATTTAGGTGACACACTCTACATTTTCATGTAATGCTGGGGGAAGTAATGGGAGAAAAGAAAAAGAAACAATTATTCTGAGTGGCTTCTTTAGAAGAAGAAATTACTTTTGTGATGAGAAGAAACATGGCATACAGCAGTTCCTAAATACAATCACGTGGGAGAGTATGAATTTACTATCGGAAACAAATTGTAAGTTATAAATCACGCAAACCATCTTGTTCCGTTATTTTATGCAATTACATGTGAATAAATAATTGTAATTGACCACAAATATGAAATTTTTTAAGCCAATAGTTAAGTTCAATAGACAAAGAGTTGATTCTTTACATATCAACGTGTCAACGACATGTTGAAGGTTGGTATGTCTGGTCTGACAGTACTGTTTGACAATTGCGCTAAGTGTTGCAAACCAATCTATAATTGCAGTCACTTATCACAGTGGCGCAAATATATCTATGTCACACTCGACAAAATTGCGCAGTACCCTAACGCAACTACCAATAAAATCAAACTTTGCGTGGGGGACCTCACGTTCGTTCTGCTGTACCCGGCTTCGGTGTATTTGGAGTGCTATGTCATGCGAGGTGAATTTCTTAAAACGTTTATTTTTTATGATTAGTGTAACCAGTGTGGTAGTTCCGAACTTCTTTGATTACTTTAAAAGAAAAAAAACTTGATTAATTGTTTGATTGACTTGTGTTTTAGAGCGTTTCAGCGGCTAAGGTCATTATTCCCGTCAGATTAGTACATGCTTTCATCGAGGGTGGTGGTGGTGATCATTCCCTCGCTGTATGGCGAGATCCGGCGCTAACCAACGCGTCGACTTGCGGGGTTTTCCCCAACCAGGTATCTCCCACCAGCGGGGCACCGGCCCAGCCGGAACAACCTGTAAGCTCCCCACCGGTCTTCCAGCATGTGAGATAGTGTAGTGTAAATGTTGTACCAAGTAAGGAGTGAGGAGGGAACAAGGATAAGGGAGGAAAGATCGCGCGGTCCGTGGTTCATTTGTGTGGGTGCTGCCATGGCATTCGCTTGGTGTTGAACCGTGGAAAACTACCGATCAGAACAGCCGGCCGCTAGAATTCTCCTCCAGACAGCGACTGAATTTGACTTAGCTAGGTAGCTTATGTCCAAAATCTTGCCATCGTTGGGACTCGAACCCTAGGACCTCTCGGACAGACGCACTGTAGTGACAGCGATTTGTGTCGATGGTTCCTTTTAACCATCGTCTTTGCTTAACGAGTTATGTAGACAGGATATTTACTAAAATGTTCTTTCGTACAAGTACACAAAATGTGTCATTATGTGGTTCGCCACACGGAAACGCAAACTAAATGTTTTGTGTGTCACTCTGCTAAAAAGCACAGAATTTATCAACGAGTTTTCATGTTCCAAAGCGCATGCATATGGTGATTCGAATTGGTAAGCATAGAGATAACCACCGAAGAGAAAATTAACTTCTATTCGTATGCAAATATTGAAAATCAGGAATCTTTGAAATAAAATTGCGAGCTAATTACGACAGTCAAGTGGTATCGCATTGATGTGCGATGCATCTCTTTTATTCAGTATCCACCTTTTTTTCAACATGAAATTATTCACTCTACATATGTGGAAGGTTTGTAAGATACAGGTAATATGATCATCTATATTTCATGAAATATAATCTCTGAAACTGAAAATTATGAACGTCCGTGCAAATAAAATAACTCAATAATAAAAAATATAATTACGATATTCTTAATGAAATTAGGAAAACCAAACAAGATAAAAGAAAGCAGAGGTTTTGAAGGAAACGGAAAACACGTACGCAGTTGTATAAAATCACAAATATAACTTCAGCAATTTGAATGACAGATGGAACATTAGAAGGAATTCGTTTCCCTTATTCAGTTATCATAGATAAAACGAAGTAAAACATGATAATTAATATCATTATTAAACCGCAACAGTCATCAAATCATCAACATAATTAAATTGAGTCATAAGCAATATTTGACATCAAACTCGAAGCCCCTATCAAATATTAACTTGCTAGTGTAATCAATTTTTATTGTTTTTCTTATTGTGATTGAGAGGGATAACAACAACCTAGTTGAATTAGTTCAATGATTCGAAGTAGCAAGGAATGAACGTATTTAGGCGCCGGAGCGCATGTAAAACCTCGTTATTTCCTTTAACAACCGAAATTGAGAATAATAACAATTACGTTAATAATTATCCACTTCAAAAGAAAGTTTCCGAAATTGACTAACATTGGGATGTGGATTTCTTTGTTTTAACGGAATCCTTTGTTTTACTTACCATTCACAGACAATTCGGCAAAACAAAGTATACATCACTTCCAATTTTAATGTTTGGTGATATTTCAAAAATAATTCATTTTACTCACCTATTCGTATGCTGACCTACATGGCAAACGATTTCCTTCTAGTCTCAAAAACTTTGCTACTTTTTGTGCTCATAACCAATCGGGTTAACTCTACACCAATCTTTTCGTTGGTCACAGGCTGATATGTTTAGCCGCAACGCACTGACGAGTCTGCACAACGTCTGCCTGACTCGAAGGCGGTGACTGCCGAAGTTCTCACAAAAGACAACTTGCATGACAATATAAAGATAATTCGGCGTGACAGACTTGTAATCTACTGTGCATAGATAAGGTATTTCGACAGTAAATTCTTTGGTACAGGTTAAAATCACGATTTAAGAAGATGGAGGGACTTCAACCGATAGTACCATTAACACGTAGCATAGTACTAAATGATAGATTTGGCGTCGGACGAAGAGTAAATTTTCAGTTTTTCGAAGTAACTTATTAAGGAACACAAATGTACTTCTACCGAAATAAAATTGGACTGTATCTGTGATTTCAAAATAATTAACCTTTTACAATATTACATACGTGTTTATATCAACGCAGAGTACTTCAGAGAGTATGATAAAAAAATAAAATCAATCGATTTTAAGATTTTTGTCTATCCGGGGGAATCTTTAGAAGGGTTGAAACTATTTTAAAAGCCTTTTACTGAAAAGTAGTGTTTGTGTTAAGAATAACTTGGAATTCTTTTATTGAATTATTTTCTTTTGTGTAAAGAATTTTTTTTTTAATCGACAGCATAGCAACCTACAACATCTGCATATAATTTTGTTAAAATTACCCATATATATTACCCCTTCCCTACTCCTTAGAGACAAATTTACGTGCGCACTTCTTAATTCTTTTCTGAATATTTAAAAAACTGTGAAAACGTGTATGAAAGATCTTTGAATGTTTATTAGTGCCCATTAAATTTTATTCTGCATTTTTATTTATTTCGACAACATAATTAGGCATTGAATAACTAATGGTCTAAATTACAACTGAATTTCTGCCGAGAGAATGCAACAATGCCTCTTTTTACAGCTGCCCATAGAAATTAGGGTGGTTGTAACGGTGGTCAAAGCAAACATGACAGGACATGTCGTGGTAAAATTTTGCATGCGACATCCATGTCGACATTTTCAAAACATCGATGTTTTGAACTTCAAGGCATTGAAGCCCATATTTTTAAAAAACGATGTTTTGTGCGCGAAGTTTTTATGTATCCAATGTTTTGTTCGAGAATGAAAAATTCCTGTATTCATAATTTTGCAAAAGATAAAATATGAAATAGTAACTGATGGTACCTCTGTCGTCTAATGTGTTCGATCGAAACGAATGGTGTTTGTACTGCCTTCATTGAGCAGACTCTCCCTCGCCCGAAATGATCCTGATGCTCTGGTATTTCCTTCATCTTTCCTCGTATTTCGTACATGGAGAGACGTGTTTTAACTTCGATTTCGGTTAAATTTTAAATATAAATTAATATATACGTAAAGTTAATAATAATTATATGAAAAAGTCTAATATAGACAGAGTCCTAACTACCTACAATCCTAAGACATTTTGCCTGCAGTACGAAGGGGAATGAAATCTCGAAATCGATTTTCCGCAGCATTACATAAATTTCCCTATACTACGTATTTTACTCCTCATATACGTACGTATACGGGAAAGTAAAAATATATATACATGGCCAATATTAATTTTTTTAGTGCATGAATTTCATGTTTGAGGTTAATAAATTAGCTTTAAAACATCGATTATTTTTGAGCGGTATTTTGCTGTCGAATTCGCACTACTAGGCAGAACCCGGTGGAAAAGTGTGAGACCGGGATGAGGGAGGGTGGTAGAAAGCGCGACGGCGCGGGGTGAGAGGGGCGAGTGATGGGGAAGAGCTGAGGCAGAACGAGCCAGTGCAGGTGGGAAGGGGCGATCGGGGATACACAAAACATAGAATTCCTTTTCCTATCTAATAGATAATTGTAATTTATGAATACCCGTACAACGCAAATAACTTCAGCTTGTAATGCATAATCGTGAGGACGTAGAGGCCATTTTCTTTGCCCCATTGTCACCGCCATAGGGAATGAGCCGATGTATCTCGTAGCAAATGAAGATAACCCACTCAGCAACGCTGAATAACATTTTAAAAATGTGCGTTTTAAATAGGTATACCAACACATTAAAAGATAATAAATTAATGTTACGTGTTGCTTCCTATATAAAAAAATAAGTCGCATGGCTTATTTTAGAAGTTAAAGATTATTTCTCTTTTAATCCAATTCAAGGACAACACACGGAGAATAGATCTAATGCTGGAGTGACGAAACATGTCTCGGATGCAATTTTATTTTCATATCGTAACGACATCCTACTTAAAGCCAGAATTGCTGAAACTGATACGATTCACGCTTTGAAATAAATAAGCCATTCAACAGCAGCAATGCTTTTGAACGGCTTACAAAACGGATTATACGAGACGAAGTTACTAATTGAAATGTAATCACACATAGTAACTTCTCGTTTTGTGTTTTCTTTGTTCGAATCCATTAGAATAGAAAAAGAAAACAATAAAAATATTTTTTTTAATCTTCGTATTACCACAATTCGCCCCTTTAGTGCATCTCTACATTTTTACCTAATAAAAATGAAAAACGTTTGATCTTGTAACCAAGTCAGAAATCAACGAAAAAAAGTTATCAAGTATTCAATAACAGGAGATAATTCGAAACTAGTGAATTATTTGTGATTCCGTAAAGAAAAATACATGTATGATTTCGCAATAAAATCATATTGACAGCATTTGTATGTAGTTTTGAATGCCAAACAACAACCGACGACACAGGCGTCCTCACAACCGGAGTTTTTTCACGAAAACAAAAAGCACACTGGAAATCGCATAACTACGTTGTATATCAAATAGATTTTGCTCAATGCCAAAAAAACAGTTTTAAGAAACATGATATTCATTACATTACAATGTCCCCAAAACATCCATTAGTGGCCACAGAACATTGCAGAACAGCACTGTAACACTAACTGTGAAGTAACGTCCAAAAAAATATTATTTATATTTCCCTCCAAAATGAAACATGACGTAGCAGGATCAGTAGAAGAAGAAGATGAAGAAGAAGAAAAAGAAAAAGAAGAAACACGATGATCACATCCCTTAACCTCAACGAAACATCAGTCATAACGTGGGTCATGTCAATCAACAATATTGTAGAATTGAGCTCACTGAAATATAAAATCCTTCGAAAAAAACAGTAAGTAAACACATATCCGAGTAACGAGTAAGCAAACACATTGTCGAAGACATCCCTTAACCTTAACGTATCATCTAGTGTACGACAGCACTATCAAAACACTAAGCGAATCGCGTGCGCCAAATTTGAAATAAACATTCCTCCAAAATGTAACTTTAAAACGCCCACACTGAACGAACACAATGTGGTCGTCACGAATGAAGAAACATGTTGATCACCACATGACACGAACATCCGTTGACAGTAACGTAACGTCTGGAATAGCGTGTGTCGGTGCCACATCGAGACAGTCGTGAATCCACAATATAAAATAGATTTCCCTCTCGTGAAAACGCAGAAAGCAAACACGACGTCGCAGAATAAACGCAAACACAATTGCCGAAGACATCCCATGACAGCAACTTAACGCCACCTACCGTAGGGTAGGGCAGTGCATGCTATCGACATTTGAATGGCTCCGTTGAACAAGGGGCTAACCCACATAGACATTGTTATGAGAAAATGAGGGTTTTGCTTGAACTTCCCCGCATATAAATCAATACATTTTAAAACATTTAAACACAGTTCACTTCCATATAAATTCATACTGGATTTAAAAAACGAGGTATACCCCCTTGTTCTATTGAGCCCTTCACCAGAGGGAGTCACGTACGTAATATACGAAACAGATCTCCCTTCGGTAAAAAAAAAACGCATCAAAACACACAGACAGTGAGCTAACACACGGGGCGTAGAAGAGCGACGAGCGAGCAAACATCGCGTCGGCCACGCCTCCCTTACCTGCCATTCTGAAGGGCGGAGCTATCAGCAGCAACAGGTGCTAGGCGGGCGGGCGGCGATCTGGTTCACGGGAGGCGGCCACAGACACAGTAGCCGCGGGGCGACGGCGGCAGTGACAGCGGCCCACAGTCGGCGTCGGAGCGGGAATGCAAACGCCTGAGGACGGCCGGGGGTGAGGCAGGACAGCGGACTGAGGACTGCGGGGGACGCACACCACCGTCGAGCCGAAGTCAAAAATGTGAGGACGGCGGGCGCGAGGACTGAGGACGACGGCGAAAACACACCACCGCCGAGACGTCGAAGTCAAGATGTGTCCTCGCGAGGACGGCCAAGGGTTAATGAGGACGAGTGAGGACTGAGGGCGACGGCGAAAACACACCACCGACGAAGTCCAGACGTGTCCAAGGGCTGGTGAGGACGGCGAGGATGGAACCACTCGAGCGACGCGACGACGCAGTCAAAGGAAGTGTGCGGGCGAGCGAGGATAACGAGGACGGCGCGCACTGCGGGCGGGCGCGCGCGAACGTGTGAGCAGCGCGGAGTCGACTGCGGCGGCGGCGGCGGCGGTGGCGGCGGCGGCGGCGACGGCAGCGCGGGCTGGCGGGGGGGGACGCGCGCCAGCCGCTTGTGAAGCAACCGTGGCGGCGGCGGTGGGGGTGATGGGGCGGCCGGGGGGATCGTCGTAAGGGCGGCGAGGACAACAGTTGGGGTTGTGGACGGTCATGGTGTCGTTAGGAATGGTGGTGGTGTAAGTGTGGGTTTCGGTGGTGATGGTAACGGAGGAGATGCTATCAGTGTTTTTTGTTTTTATTGATTGATTGATTTATCGAGTAGTGATTCTGGGCGTGTCAACTGCGAAGGTTATTACTCCCGCAAGGGTAGTGGATTCGAAGGTTATTACTCCCGCTAGATGAGATCTTGCGCTAACCTACCTGTAGGCTAGGGGGGCTTCCCCAACCATCTCCCACCAGCGGGGCACCGCCCCAGTAGAGACAAGCTCTAAGTTCCTGACCGGTCTCCCGGCATGTGTGGTAGTGTACTGCATGTTAGGGTGTCTGTGTGTTTGTGTGTGTGTGTGTGAGGGGTGAGGATAGGACGAGGAAGAGGAAGGAAAGATCGCGCGCGGTCCGTGGCCCGTTTTGTTGAGATACTACCCCGGCATTCGCCTGGTGGTGAACAGAGAAACCACGGAAAACTACCAATCAGAGCAGCCGCCCGCTCGAATTTTCCTCCAGACAGCGACTGAATTCGACTTAGGTGTATAACTAAATGATTGGGAGTGGTTTTAGTGTGGGGTTTGGAGGTGATGATAACGGAGGAGATACTATCGGTGGTGGTGGTGAATTTGGTGTCGGTGGAATCGTTGCTAGTCTATGCTGATAATGAAAGTTATGATGCCTGGTGATAAGTTAGGGGGGTGGTAAGGGTGGCTTTAATATGGTGAAGGATGTGAGAATGCAGACGTTTTTATAGTAGTGTTTGTAGTAAAGATAATGGTGGTAATAAGGAACGATAATAATGGCAAGAAAGCGAAAGTACCAATATTAAAAGTAAAAACGATAAATGAATAAATAAAGAAGTAGAGGAACTATCGGTGAAGGTAAAACAGTGAAGGCAGCATTAGTAGTGTGGGTGGTAATAATTCTGCTGTTGACAGTAGTTATTGGTAATGGTGCGAGTACGAGTTCTGTGGTTAGAACGGAAGTAGTGGTAATTGTGCTTCTTGTAGAGGTGTAGAGAAGATAGAGGTAGTTTTGAAAGCAATGTATATGTAAATTGCAATTCTTGCGGTACTATTGATATTTATGCTTCTTGGGATAACACTGTTAAGGGCAGCAGAGGCGCTTATGACGGAACTGACAAACGTAACAGATATGGCAGACGTAACAACAATACCTACCTAAGATGAAAGGATGAAATAATTAAATATGGTGACGTAGATTTTAGTGAAACCGATTGCAGGTACAGATGCACCATGATAATTAGTCCCTAAAAGATGGTAATGTGATCATGCGGAATTGGTGGTGAGGAGTGGTAATATGACAATAATTCGTATTAATCACGAAATGAAGCGGGTAGATAACTGCATTATGGCAGTAATTTTTTTCAGGAAGTAATCTCCAAATATTTATCCCATAGATCTTGAATACAATACTACTATTTTGGAAAAGAAATACTATTCCCTTTTGAAAAAGTCCCTTAGAATTATCATAAAATATAATACAAATAAATAGTTATAAATTAGCATTAAAACATTGAACAGAATATGCAATTCACAAACCAGATACATTTTACACGGTTATATGATATTTTGCGGAGTATATGCGAATAAATGATTATAAAAACACAAGAATATTTTACGCAACTTTTTTATCGATAAATAATGCCTCCATTTGAAATAATTGAGCTATATACCGAATGCATTGAAATTAAATCATTCTCATGTGAATTTACATTATTACTCACGTGTCACACACAATGCGCCGAAATCGTTTTGGAAAGAATTCAGCTGTCGTACTTCCACCACTTGCAATGAAACAGTTGAAAAACGAACTGAAACTTAAAGGAACTCAAAAGATAGCTTAGCGAGAACTGTAATGCAATATTACGTAAGCTTTGAAATCAGAACGCAAAACAATCCGACTGACGACAACGCGAGTAATTTAAGTTTAAAATTGGAGCAAATCACGCAGTTGTAAACCAAAATAAAAGTGCAAAAATCGTAAAATTTGCTTTTTACCATATAGTACGGGAGCTGAGATAATGGGCAAATATGTTATTTTGGCCCCTGTGCCCCAAATCTCGCCTCTACTTATCATCTGAATCACAATACTTTGAAAAATTGGCGGGTAAATAAATAATTTTAAAACAAAAAGTTAGAAAAAAATTCATGTTTCGGTTTTACGGACCTAAAGAGAGATGGGTCGGTCTGAGTGATAAGGATAGCAGCATACATACCTGACCCGGAGCTACTACACGTTGAAATGCTACTGTTAATGGATTCTCCATTACGTTACTGACATTTGTGGATCCTCTGAAATAACATTTGTGACTAATTTTTTTACATTTTATAGAAATAATTTCAATAACCAAATTCTGCATTCACAAGACTAATGCGAGGAAAAGTTTGGATGTGTCAGGCATCCTCTCGTTTAAACAAACAACTGACATAAACAAACTGTTTGTTTGAGGTACACATTTTTGAATCGCCAGGAGCTGTGTAGTACATTGCACTCGTGTTCCGTTTATCCATCTGCTCTAGCTGTTGGTCAAAAAAATACTCGCTGCCCGGGCATCCCTTTGGCGCCTCTGATTATATGGTTGGCTCGGCACGTGGCAAGCAGCGGCCGGCTGAATTCCCACCTGTGGCTCTGGTATTTGAGGCGAGCCGGCCTGAAAGCGTATCTGGAGCTCTACAATGTGCTAGGTCTCATTAGCTGTTTTTTGTAAGCTTTTATTTACCCTGATTTTGATGTTCTCGTTTTATTTATGTTCTGGGTTGGACCCCTTGGATGGACAAAACAAATTGTTAAACAAACTGCTTCCAAACAAAAGTGTCCAAAACAAACTGTTATGGACAAAACAAATTTTCTTCCAGTTAAGTTCGAAAGGTTACGAAACTTTGAGGATACGAATGAATCCAATGGCAAAGGAAAGTCAAGTGTGGTTTTATAACGTGAGTTAAATAGTTTACTTCCAGCAAAACCTTAATTTTTACTTGGGCAACATTGTAAATATTTTGTATTTTTATATTGACATGAAGGGTATTGATAACGTTGATATGAAGATATTTTATGTTGATCTTCATATACAAATCAATGTAAAAATTCTACTTATACTGATTGACATTGATTTTCTGAGTTGTGGGCAACATAATATCATTTTATTTCAAGTTCACCCGCCCAAACTGAACTCCAGTCAATTATCGATCTTCCCTTGACATATCTTCCCTTACTTGAGTCTACTCGGCGGCATAGACCTGCAGCAGATAATGAACTGATTTGATTTTGCATACGACCGCATTAAATGTAAATGTGCGTAAACGTGTTACGTGCAATTGGGACCATGAGTATGAATTCTGTTGGCTCGTGTGTCCCTACCTGTCCATGGTTCTCTCCCTCTGCTTTCGTTGTACTCTTCGCATGAATATTCACTTGAGGGCGTTTTTGTTTGTGTAGACGCGCTTGTCCGTCGGTGTTTGTGTGGTTGTCTGCAAGCACCATTATGACTGCGTACGCTCGTCTCTGCTAGTGTCAGTGTCATTACGTGTGTTTTAGACCACGTCAGAAATTGTTTTCTAGTCTGTTTCACGAGGCCATTATCAAACAAAATAAATGCATTTAATTGGATTCGTAAGTGACGTTTGCCAACGGATGTGGCGTTTGAGCTCACAGCAACGATTTAGAACCCGGATTCAATTGATTTAATGTTTGATTAGTGATTCCGGGCGCATGAACTGCTAAGATCATTAGACCGGAAAGTGTAGGGCATCTTCTTTCCTCAGGAGTTGGTGTTGATATTCGCTCACTGAATGGGGAGATCTGGCGTCGACCTTCTTGACAGCCTGCGGGGTTTTCCCAACCAGGTATCTCCCACCAGCGGGGCACCGCCCCGTCTGGGACGAGCTCTAAGCACCCGACTAGTCTCCAGTCATGTGTGGTAGTGTAGTGCATGTAAGTGTGTGTGTATATAAGGGATAGGATCGGTAGTTATGGGAAGGAAAGATTGCGCGCGGCCCGTGGCCCGTTTGTTAGAGTACTACTCCGGCATTTGCCTGGTGTTGATATTCCTCTAGACTGGACAAGGGATCCAACCCAGACCCCGCAATGGGAGGCGAAAATACCAACCATTTCAACACGCCCCCCCCCCCGCCTGTCAAGATGGCGTGGGGACGAAAAGATGTCGGCCTTCTCCCTCGCCCACGCCCAGAAATCAATACAGTAAATTCGTACATAAAATATTGTAGTTGTAGTAAGACGTTGAAAAAGTTTGAAGTGTGCAATTTCCAAAAATTCTGAGCCGGTCCGGATGGCCGAGATCGCTAAGGCAGTAGTGCCGTAGCTATCTCGGACCGAAGGATCGCGGGTTCTAGACCCGCCTCAGGCATGATTGTATTGTGTTCGTCCTTTCATATCCCTATCATCATCATATCGTGTCATCCTCATAGTTACCGCACATATATACCGTTACACGTAATAGTGGACGCTAATGACCTAGTAGTTGATGCGACCTTAAATAACAAAAAAACAATTCTGAGATTTCATCAAAAATGAGATCTACGTTCATTTTTAAGCGACCTTCGCGCTATCTGAGAACAAAATTTAATCAAAAACATTTCAGTCATTTTTTAACAAATTTAGAAAATGTGGGGGGCTTAATGTGACGTACCCCCAAAGATATCCATTTCAAACTCGGATGCTGTACGTTCGATGAGATTGATCGGGAAATATCCGTCTTGAAAAAATCGTCCTAAGTGTAAGCACTAACGATGACCACAGGTTAACTATTTACTTCTAGAATGTCGCTCCTGGGGGTACCAGCTACTAAGTAAACTATCGGAAAAAATTGAATGAATATTAAGAAATTAATTGATGTATTTAATTTTATCATGTGCATTTCACTCTATTCCTAGTTATTGCTCACTAAGTTAAAACTTATAATGGTTAATCATTGTTAAAAACTGTTATAAAACCATTTACATTACAAAATCTTACAAAACTAGTAGTAAAAAAAATACAAAATTCATTAGATTAGGACTTCAAGAAATTTAATTAAAAAACTGAGGTTTGTAATATTGCTTTTCGATCTCGCGTCAATTCTTCTGTGACAAACGAAAAGAAACTGCGACAGTAGTAAATTATGAAACGATGATGTAATGATTAGTTTTAATTACACGAGTATGAAGCATGTTACCACACCAGCAAAAACAGTCGTAAACTCCATGCGAGTGCATTAATATTAATTACATGGAATTCCATGCAGTATTTTTTCTATCTTTTTCTATGAGTATGAATAAGTATGAAAAGTTGAACCTAGTTGTTATTCCGAATTTTCTTGTACTTTTTGCTGCGTTAATTCCATGTATGTTTCACTCTTCACCATATTAGCAGTTTGCTCTGCTAGCATTTAGTATTTTGTTCGTCCGCTCTTCCAAATTACCATCACCACTGTCGTTTCAATAGAATGAAATAATAATTAAAACATCTACCAATTATGAATTACAATCCTTGGTTTGTACAGGTTTCTGTGATTGGTCAAATACCAGTTTTATAAAGAAACGGTATCATAACGACTATCATTACACAACAAGCAGCAGCTATCTAATAAGAGAATTATACAACGAGAGTAGAATAATTGTGTTTCCAAGGTTCATTACAACACTAACTTTTTGTTAAAATCGTTGAGTTTTCCGAATTTTATGTATTTCCTTTAGATTTTACGGGAACTGATCGGTAGATTTTAAGGGAACCAGTAGATTTTAAGGGAACTAATCCTTGGCTTTCTAGAGCTTTTATTAAATGGTGAATGATAATTCGTGTTATATGGGATTCGGAGATGGTTTCTTCATTAAAATTGCAAATTGAATCCGACACACCCGAATGTATAATTGCGATCGAATGGAATAGCCTAGGCTTTTCAACTTCCTTCAAATAACCTATCATCTCTCAGTAATCAAGTTTCGAACACTTAATATTCTCTTGCATTAAATCTTGTAATTTTTCATTGTAATATCTACTGTCCACACGATGAAGTATGTGTGATGAAATATGTCCACATGATGAAGTATGTGTACAAGTATCTGCTAGTACTTATCAAGCACAAACTTGTATTTAAAAATAGGAGATATAATCAAACAATGTACTTCATATTTTGTGATTCGGAACAATAAATTCACGTCTATTCTAGAAATCGTTTATCCAAAAATCTGGCGTTTTTCATATATTTTATTTGTATTTCTGTCATCTACTTCGAGTATTATTAGAAATTACGTCTTATGTGGGTAAAAAAATAAATGTTTTTTCGCTAAATATTGATTATTCGCGCCCTAAAAAATTATTTTAATTCAATCAGAAAATGACTCTATAAATGGATAAATGAACTTGAAAATGTTTTTTCTGGGAAGTTAAAGAAATATTCAATATTAATAGCAGCGTGAGGTAAAAATTTTAAAAAATCCAGAAAAGCAACATCTGGCGGAGGTGAGCCAACGAATTTGTTATATAACCGAGGGCAATAGGCAAATGGAAAAGTTAATGAAAATTAAAAATTAAAAAAAATATTGCATGAAGTAGAAAACCTTTAGAAACAATCCAGGTAATCCAGGTATCCAGGTATTAGTGGGAAATTGAATGTTACCAATTTATATGTATTTATATATGTGACACGTACCCCTGATTGATAGACTAACCCGTATGCACAAATGTTAAGCAAGTAACATAAGTAGTTTTTATTTAACCATTATATAGGTCCCGTAACAGTCCTTGTGAGTCGGCTGTGTACTGAGGATCCCGAATGCGTGTCTAGTGTAAAGGTTAATAAGTATCCCCGGAGTGATTAGTCGAAATCGGCATCCCCTGTAGCTGGAAAAGGCCCCAGGAAGAAAGAAAAATGTCCCTTTAAGGGCAATTGGCCTCGACGTCGTTAGATCCCAGGTCCCTAGTCGGACATCCAACCAGGAACCGGCGATGTCTTGTATTCGCTTAGCCTTCGTGACGTAACGTAGCTAGCGACGTTGGTTTCACGGTCGTGGCTTTTTAGTATAACCATCCTAGCATTCGCCTGGAAGACCGAGGAAAACCAGGGTAATCTCGGTCAGGATGGCCAGCACAGGGATTGAAACCAAGCCTACCGAATGCAAAGTCAGTGTGCAACGCCTTGAGCAACTTCGCCTGGTAACCTGCATAATGCATTCTAATAAAGAAATCTCGTCTGAGACACAACGCAACCTGCCGAAATTATATGTACAAAAGGTGGCTAAAAATCGGAGGAAAACCACAAATATGTAACTCCATAAAATGAAATTTTGCCACTTCGCGTTCATCGGCAAAAAGAGATCCAACTGCATGCTCTAGACGTTTGTAACATTCATTCAGAGACTTCTTTATTTTGTTACAAACGTGTATTTTGAGATATAAAAGGATTGATTTGATGACGTTGAGTTTATACAGTATGTATATGGTAGAAAAAAATTCTACATTTTTTTGGTTATTAACTATTTGCGTCTTTATTGGTCCTTCATCTCCACTGGAATTACACTATGATTAGTTTACAGGTTAAAGTTAGTTTACAAGTTTACAGGAGTGTTGTTTACTTCTGTTCACAAAACATAACCTTAATCCAAAACAATTTCCTATATGTAAAGCACAACAATCTATAATTCTTCGTATATATTTCATAATCGTTGGCAACCAAAAAGAAAAGAATGTAGGATTCTTTTTTTTACTACCATGACCTGAACTCCATAACACCAAATTCATCCCTTTAAAACTCAAGGGGTCAAGAAAACTAAAAAATACTGTATTTCGCGATATACTCGTACGTAAATTTAATGAGAAGGCGATACCCTGTCGAAAAGTAAGGGTTGCATTTCAAGCCCGACGACGAGACTGACGAGGGAGATGACAGAGCACCAAACATTTCATTAGTTCCCTCTAATCACCCGGTCGTCAACACTAATTACAGCCCGGGAATAGACGAATGAGGCAAACTACTGTTGACAAAAATAAATACGAGGGATATGAGGCATTGGGCATAAAAAAAGGGTAGTGGTGACACAACAGCACAGCAAATACCTTCTAACAATATTCTTAACTTTTGCAATTTTCGAAATTTCAGAGAGTTCAACCAAAAAGAAACCTACGCAATATTTTAAGCGCTCTTTGCTCTATTCGTAGAAAAATTTGAAGATAAAATTTGGAGCCGTTTCTGAGAAAATGATTGTTTTAAAAAATTTAAAAGTTGCCTCTATTTTATGCAAAATTACTCGAAAGCTTCTCATATTTTAGAAAAATTGTACATGGCCTATTTTCAAGATGTCTTTGATAGATAGATTTTATTAAGAAACAATCTTTATCTTAAAATTTGTAGTTGTAGGAGGACGGCAAAAAAGGAAGAACTTTTGCAGTTTTCAAAAATTAAGATATTTCAAAGAAAATGAGACCTGTGGTCTTTTTCAAGCATTCTTTACGCTATCCGAGGACAAAGTTTAATCCAAAAATGTGGCGCTATCTTTACGAAAATTTAGAAAATATTGTTGAAACTTCATGTAAAAAACGAAAAATCAAAATAACCCTATAAAACTCGCAGATTTTAAATTCATTTAGAGTGATCCGGGAATATCAATTTTGAAGATTACCCGCCGAACGGTTTAGGAGCTAGCGTTGACCACACACTGACAGTGGACAGTCGAACAGTGGACAGACGGACAAATTTACCCGACACGACAGATGTTTGCCCGTCAATCAATTTTCCGTTATCACAGACTCGCGAAACGTGGATTCTAACTACACAACGTCTTAGAGAAAGTAATGTGCTACATTATAGGTACAAGATTTATCCACTTTTTCGTTACTAGGGCTGGACAATTCGAGATTTTCTGCCGAAAATATCGCCGATTTTAGCCACAGTGTTACAATACTTTCTCTTTAATACATAAGTATGACGATAAAATAAAATCAGGTTCAAATGTGAACAAGAATCTCTAAATAAAAGCCGCGAAGAAAGTTATTAGTTTTCGGATTCGCAATAATTACACAGTTCTGCTGAAAGATGCAACATTTAATGTTGCAGCATTTAAGGAAAAAATGAATTCATTCCATCCGAAATATGGTTTTAAATATAGACTACTTGTACTGAATACTATCATTAAAGATATGTTTAAAAATAAATTAAATGTTTTAAACATTTTATGTAATAAAACACTTGTAAATGCTTTGATTACTCTTACTCTGGTATACTTCGCTGCAAAGGAAGAAAAAAAAGTTTTGTACGTTTTATAATGTTTGTTGTTCAATGGTTTGCCTTTCTTTCTTTCCATTTGTTTAGAGATGATTATTAAAAAGCTCATCGGAAGTCATCTACAACTACTTACGAAACTATCCCAGATAATTATGTGTCATATTTCATCGAAACATTACATTATACTCTTTTTATGACTACTCCACTCGCTAAATTAAAACCAATAGTGATTAACTATACATACGAAATGCCCCAATCAGAGCGGTGTACCTCAAAAAGTTTATCGCTTTTTCTATCCGATTTTTCTTACCGCTTTTTCCTACTGGTCAATCATAAACTGTGACTCATCGATCTTAGGAGGCGGATCGATATATCGATCGCTATGTCGATGTCCAATAAACAGCGTATGTACTACAACATAAACTCTGATTCTAACATACGCTTTCAGTTATTTTCAGTATTTGGCGCATTTTGGAACTCTGTTGGACATAATATCAATCGTGTTTGGAAATTATCAGATAAATCCCCACCTCTTTTCGCAAGTCGCGAATTTATCGACAATTTCCAAAGCACTAGTGGTATTACAGATGGTAATTTTCTGAAAGTTCTTTATCTTGACGGAGAGGGACGAGAAAGAATGACGAATATTTCAACATGTATATGAGGCTTTGCAGGAAAATACGTGCTTGTAACAGCAAGAAAACTCAAAGTAAAAAAGCAAACGAGAGGTGTACAACAGCAGGTGGAAAAGTCAAAAGGTCGCAGCAGTCTCGTGTCGACAGGTCAACGTTGCCTGTAATACGCTTCGAAACGGTAGCGGTTAAAGCCGATGTACCTACACTTTTTGTGGCATGCCCTACATCAGATTAAAGATTAACGACTATACTGATTATTAAAAAGAAAAATAATGTTTATTTTAACAAAACGGTGATATATAATGAATTAGTTTACATTTGTATTGTATAATTTTTTAATGACTTAATATGTTTGTTACAAATAATGTACTTAAGCTTCCTAGTCAATGACCCCCATCTCGATCAGGTTTTTGTCCAGTTTCCCTGATACATTGAGTAAATGCTGAGATGGCCCCTTGTTTCGCTTCTGGATGCAAATGTAGTTTTACTACGCGCACGTTTTGTTGAACTCTCCTTTTGCTTGTAGTGGTAGGAGTAGAGATAAGGGCGAGTTACTATTTTGTTGGAAATGCAGAAAAACCATACTTGCAATTCGTTTACCGATGCAAATACGTTTACTATAACTCGGAAACGAAAACGTCTATTTTTTTCAAATATTGTTTACCTTGCGATTTTTTAAATTTATATTTCATTATTTATGAAACAAACTTTTACTCATCTTTAAACTATTTATAGTTAAAATGACGGGAAGGAATTCCGGAACTCAAGAAAACGAGCTCAGATAATCTTCTCCCCCATACGTCACATACAGTTTTTACTGTTTTCCTTTTTTTACTAAATAAATCTAAATATAAAGTAATATAAAACACTTAGGGCAGTAATAAGATGAGCCACATCAGCTACTGGAAACTTTCAACAAGTCGTTAATGTTAATATTTCATTTTTGAGGAACGTTTTGCTTACTTTATTAGTAAACTAATCTAGTATACCCGTCAATGCTTCGCTATTGTAGTGAATTACATATCACAAACTCTCAGTCACGTAATTGTTAATCACATTTTACGCCAAGCTGCGCAAAAATTTTAATAGATGAAACACTTTCTCCCAAATGTGTTTCTTCTGTGTTCTGGTTTGGACAAGTTTCTTATTGTAAAAACGTTCTCTCTCGAATTTGAGCATGCATTCGCTATGATACTATTTCGGAGAAATTTGATTTACTTGTCCGAGATTCAAGAAATAATTCCAACCAATATTTAACTATCACAGTGGCAGAATACGTATGCACTGAAACATGCTTAATCCTTGACTGTGCGGCGGGTTGCGTACAGTCCAGGAACGCTTCAGTTGTCATAAATGAATAAATCACCAACAACGCCCCCACATGTTCGACTTAATTCAAACAATCATTTCATTTCACTGTTTAAACGCTTCAATTACTAATCAAAAGAAAGTGTGAAAATTTCAGCCAAATAGATCGAGTAGTTTTTGTGTCTATGTGCTACACACTTACGCATATTCCCTTTTGTGTTATTCAATCTGCATTATCTGGCTAATCTCTTCGTTAGTTATTCAATTAAAATAAAACATAGAATTATATACAATTTGTACGAATATAAATGGTGAATTGATGGATGAAATGATGAAAATTCGCGAGACTATGCACAGTCTCCCGACTTTTGCCACACACAGCGCGACTGATAATGACAATAAAACCATCGTAAGCCGGTTCTCTAAATAAATATATTAACCCCTCGTTCCATATCTGAGGTCTTTTTGGACCCCATTGTTATTAATTTGTTAATATTTTCCTGAATACTTATAAGATCATTTGAGTCTTCTAGATATGTCTTCGTGAACTTATTAAGCAAGTACCAAACAATTTTCATATATTATCCAAATTTTATTAGAGAGTTATTAATTTTTTTCGTTACATAATGCTGGTTTTTCATAAGATATAGCTTGTTACTTTCCCATTCTCACTTGAAAAACCTTGTCATGAACTTCAAAAACCGTGTCTGATAAACTCAATATTTGATTTATCTCGAAATAACTTTCACAAACCATTATAAATATTTCTGAAGCATTATGTATCAAAAATGGGGGTTACGAACGGTAGAGATTAATCTTTATATGAAATAATGAAAATCACTTTAAAATGTATACTTATATAAAAACAATCATTTATTCTCAGCACATTCGTGTTTACCACTTGCAATTGTCAGTAAAGCTTCGGGTTCGAAGGGACGCCAGGTAGAGTATTTGATTATAAATTGCAGATATAGTACGAGGGTTAAGTTGATGGAGAAGACTTCCATTATTTCTTCATGTAATTACGTCTTCAATGCCGCCTCACAATTCCCACAAGTGTGTGGCGTCGTTAACACGAGGGCCAGAACCGTTAGGTCGGTGAAAGTGCGCTGCGGGGGAGGAAGGGGTTGAGCCCGAACTTCCGGGATTTTGTGCCCTGGCAGTTGACGCAGACAGCGTGGCAGAGCCAAAAATAACCTTAGGCTGTAAACTCCTAGGAAGTTGGCCAGCGAGCCTCGCTTGTCGACAGCGGGCGAGCCTACCTGGGAATCTTGTGTGGTGGGGGTGTATCCCCCCTCCTAAGATGCTGGCAAGCGAGCCCTCGCTTGCGACAGCAGGCGAGCCTATCTAGGGAACTTGTGAGGTGGGGGTGTAGCCCTCAACTATTTAACGCGGCGCCATCTGCGCCCGCGTTCTCATTCAGTTTACATCAGAGGGTCTAGTACGTGTAGGTACAGGGAGCGTAAGAGTGGGGGCGAGATGTCCGGAGTGTAAGGGCCAGACGATCTCGGGTGCTTCAGGCACGCGGTTCGCCAGACGGCGACCGGGTTAAATTTTGGCATCAGGCCATGTGACGGTAATTGTCACGGGACGGAAGTCCGACAGCTCGCATCACGCGTGGCTTTTTTTTCTGCGGTAAAGCAGGGTACTGGAAGGAAAAGGTTGCCGGAGTGTTTAAATTTAGCAATTTATTGTAACTAGTCTGTAACTTTTCAATATACTATTTTTATTTTTTGTTATTGGAATTTATTCTCATTTCACTACGTCACAAGTGCAAAACCAAAGCTTCGCTTTTATTTTTCTGCGTACAACATGTTACGACAATATGAAAGGGTATGTTACGAATCGGAAAAGAGTAAAGAAGGGGCAAAAAATAATTGTTATAAATGTTGGTAAAGTCATGTTTTTATTTTAAAAAATGCATACATTTATTTAATCTTATACTTACTATTCCTGTTACCAAACAGGAATATATTCCGAACTCACGGTCTAATATTTTCATGTTTGTGAAAATAATATTGTGATTGTAGTTTATTTTACGTTGTGCCAATGATCGTGAGAATGATTGAAGTTTTATTGCGTATTAATTAAATAATTATTTATATTCCTTTTAGTTTATCAATCAAGGTCAAGAGGAAATCAATACATTTAATGCTGTAAACCACATTTTCTAGCTATATTTTTCAGTTTTTCTTTTTTGTTAGTCGTTAAATCTTTCTTGTTGGAGGTTCTATATTTTATATTTACATTTTTATAATTGATAATACAATATTTTCTAAATTTATTAGTAATGCCAGGTATGAGTGTAAATGTAGCAGATCAATTTATTTTTTCATATTAACGGTATTGTTTTGTATAAAAAATTTATGCCACACCAAATTATCTTTTCAATACATTTATTGGGATAATTATTTTATAATACGTATTTTCGTATTATATAGAAATTTTCTTTGAGCAATTTTGGTTTAGATAATTTGAGAGTAGGATCAGCAAGATTCTAAACAATTGTTTTTTTTGTCCTTTTAGTTCAGACAAATAATGAATAGTAATGTAATACCAGTAATGTTTAAAGTAATACAAATTAAATAAAAATGACTACTTTGTAACTTTTTTTACTAACATTATTCAAATAAGTATTTCCAGATTCTTTTCTTCCTCTGTACCGTTCTTTTGCATGTACTAGTGAGAATTTTTTTTGGGGGGAGGGGGGTTAGCTGTAGCTTTACGTGTTATGATTCAACTGATGGTTCCGCTCCCGTCTGAAAGAGGGTGATGACCTCACTTCCGGCAGCCAAGAGCACGTGCTTCCGGTAGTAGACTGCATCGAACATAAACTGAGAGAGGTGACGTTCAAGTTTTCCTACAGTAATTTTGAGAATTTGTAATGCTTATCTGCCGATAAATAACAATAAAACGTAGAAGAATTATACTAAATTTAAGATAACTGAAAAATAAGATATTAAGATAACTGAAAAAAAAATGAAAATGTGGATAAAATATATTTAAAACAATAAATTATGTCATTGGAAAGGTTGATATTTTTAATTTAATTTGTGTACGATGGTGTGGCAATGTTCTATTAGCCCACGCCTAGATATGCCACAAGATGTTTCATTATGGCGTCATTGCTCTAACGGATTTATTTCAGCTCTAATTGCATGGTGTTGACTAGTATTGTAATCGTCGTATTAAAGAGTCAAACCTCCAGTCAGAGGGACTGCGATTACATCTCTTGGTGCCCTGGGCAGTGTAATGGAACTCGAATAATACGGAAAAGATAGGTTCTATTTTTCTTATGATCCCGTTTTAAAATTAGTTTATTAGTAATTACAATGAGGTACTGGTGTGCTATCTAATAGTTTAATATTCAGTCACTGCCTGTAAGAAATATATCTCCGCCGAGTTGGTGGTAAGCAGGTACGATCCAGCCTGCACGTGCCATTTTGATAATTTGAGAATTCACTTTGTCAGCTCAGATGAAAACCTCTGCGATCATATGTATAATATCAGCGCGCGCGTGTGCGCGCGAGCGAGCGAGCGAGCGAGCGAGCGAGAGAGAGAGAGAGAGAGAGAGAGAGAGAGAGAGAGAGAGAGAGAGAGAGAACAGTTAAAGAATTTCAATTGAATATAAATTATTGCGCATGTATCTCACTATACAGCACATTTTAATACGATATAGGTGGATATTATTTGAATGTATATTATCATCAATGATTGAGGGAGGGAATTCTATGCCCTAAAAAAATCTTGAAATATGCTCTTAAAATTACGTATTTATGTCCTAAAAATGATGAATAATTAACTATAATATGCAATTACAATTAACAATATATTATTTAGTGTATACACCATTTATTATAAAATCCAGGAGAGGCACGCTTCGAATGAAATGATATATTTTTGTGCAAACATAATATAATGTACCTTACATTAGGGAAGAAATAAGTTAAGTAAATATTCACCTCAGTAAAGTACATTGTTGCTTTTCTTCTGCCTAGCTTAAAAAAATGTTATCAAGATACGAACAATATTTTCACAAGTGTTTTATCACTTATAGAAAATAAAAAACCGCAAAGTGTTATAAGCTCTTTTTAATCATTGAACGCTCACAAATAAATATAAGTCGATTCTATGAAAAGATGAAACGCTTTAGAGATAAGTCTCTATTTTAACTAAATTTGCCAAATGTGTGCCTAAATTTACACGAATATGCACCAAGAGGAAAATCGGTCAAATATGCACAAAAATTCACTAACATGTTGTACCCAAATTTCAAGAAATTTCACCCAGCTATTACCCTGAAGAAACGAATAAAAATACGGAAAATCATATAAACATGCTCCCTAATGATTATACACAGAGTAAAATTAAGAAAAGGGAGAAAAAAATTGGAGAGGCAAAGAAAGATAAAACGAGAAAATGAAAGCAAAAGAAAACAGAGCGAGAGAGATAAAGAGAAGTACAGAAAGCTAGAGAGAGACGAAGCATGAAATATAATCGAAATATAAATAAAGGGATAAGAGAACGAGGGAATGAGAGAGGGAAAGAGGCAGAGAGAGACAGAACGATGTATTTCAGTTTGTCGGCGGACATGCCTTGGGGAACATTTGAGAACACGTCGTCTAGGTCTGCGGAGCAGTTTCTGGAGCAGTTTGCTGGAGCAGATGATGGAGCAGTTTCTTAAAGAAACGGCTAGGTGTCGCATGCGTACCTTCCTTTTCCATTCTGTCCCTACCATATTTTTAGAAACGAGCGATCCCCAGGACTTCAGAAGACTCCGAAATTGGCTGAGGAAATGGCTCAGTGACATCACTTCCGTGGCATTTGCAGCGTCGCTGATAAGCGGCGCAAGAATTCGAGTTCCATCGGTAGCCAATATTCGATTGCTAGGTCGAATTAATTCACTGCCTGAAGGAGAATTCTTCCATCAGATAGTTTTACGTGATTTTTGTGATCAATACTCGACAAATATCAGAGCAGCACCCTAAAAAACGAGCCACCAAACGCACACATACTCTGTCATACAAGTTCACACCCACATGTACACTTACAGGCACACACACACACTTATTAGGATATTAGTCTGGAGCATAGAGCTTATGTCGGTTGGAGAAGTGCCCCGTTGATGGATATTCTACCTGGAAGGGAGAATCTCTCACAAGCCGACGGTGCCGGATCTCACCATCCAGCAGCGGAGACAGCCCGCTCCTTCTCGAAATATAACACGCACAACACCTTCGCAACTAACAGCCACAGCAGTGGTCGCTCCCGGAACCACCAATCAACCACGAATTCAAAAGACTGGCAGATGTGCGATGTCAAGGCAGAACCCGACCTGGTCTGCAGAGCTTTCTGAGACAGTGGCGAATCTAGGGGAGCGGGGTGCAGGGTATCATACCCCCACCCCACAGCAAAGATTGTAATTTTATTCAATTTATTGAAAATAATCACTTCTCTAACCCAATATAAATATAGTGGTATATATTTTAAAATTTCATGCTAAGAGTTAAACAACTACTATTTCAAAAATAATAAAGGGAACGTCAATTGAAATTCTCCCCTCCTTGAAATCTCTTTTGAACCGCCACTGTTGGTTTGAGCAAACGAGCGATAAGCTTTGAGTGATATTACCCGCATTCCTAAACAAAGGTGTTCTGCGGACTGTGTGCGTAATTGGTAATCCAACGCGTTGCCTATTAGCGTGGGCCGGGATAATGAGTTTTGGTGGATTTAATGGATCTTTTGCGATGACATAAATGGGCTTTGTGATGCTTAATCGTCGTGAAATAGATGCGATTACGAATACTTGCTTTCTTTCTGGAATGTTGGTCTTTAAAGCTGTACTTGTAAAACAAGATTCCAATTTCACGTGGAATGTACTTCAGAAACACTGACAAATCCTAGTAAGGCACAAGAATTTGGTAAAAAAACAAAACATTTTGTTTACTATCATTATAAACGACCTTTTTTGTTGCAAGGAATCGTTCAGAAAAGGGCGTTTTACGGCGCAAATGACGACGTATTAGCATTTTACGAAACGAATGATTGCATCAACACTCATTCGGCCAATCACAGAAATAAAATAGTGGGGAGGTAGCGGTAAACAGTGCAGCCGACCACCGGTTTTTGTTGTTGTTGTTGTATTTTTTTTTTTTTGTTTTTTTGTTTTTTTGTTTTTCACAGATGTGAAATACCCTTGACATCATAATAATGTTCTTTCCAAAAATGAACTTCGATTTTCATATAAATGTAAAATGCTGTTCAACAAACATAGCAGAAATAGGTATATTGTTTATAATGTTGAATTGTTGCATTCGAAAAAATAGAAAACTCGATCCTAACGTTTTCAAAACATGTATTCATGCAATAAAGGGTAACGTTATAAACTAATTTCACAAGCTATTATTATAACACTGACTTTCTATATTTTCATGCTAATTATAATTAATACATATTAATGGATGGCGTATGTGAATAGGAGCGACTTTTCCTCTCTAGCACCTTCCAGTCTACAGTGCTTAAGTAGCACACCATTGTAACCGGCTGGAATTTGTCGCTGCGTTGCGTAATTGGTAAACAGCGAGGGGGGAGTCTTTCAGCAAAGTGCTTAGGATTAATCGATTAATATGGAACGTACGTCGACTCGTGGCCTCGACTTTCCACTTCCGATCGGTCGTAAGTCTAAGTTTCGTTCTGAATGCTGCTTCTACTACATATTTTGTAGCGCAGGACGCGATGAAACAAACAGTACATACTGAGTGGTCAAGAATAGAATATATTCTTATATATATATATATATATATATATATATATATATATATATATATATATATATATATACTATATATAGTAGATTGGTAAATGCAATGTACGTATACATTATCATTTTTATGAATGCTGTATCCTTGAATATAATAACTTGATATATGTCTGGTTTTAACAAGCAGGAAGGAGCTTAAATTTTTAAGGTGATCTCGTAAATTTTGTATATTTAACTTTCTCTCTACGGAGTAGAGAGAAAGTTATGTAAAGCTGCGACAAAAAATGTCGTCTGTCTCTCCGTCCGTCTGTTCGTCTGTAGGTCGGTCCATCTGTCAGTCTGTGAAACGTTCAGCCAATTTTCTGAAAAATTGATAATCGATCTTGCTGTTGCCGCGGTCCCTTGAATTCGAAACCGAAATTTTAATTTTGGGGGGTACTTTACATAAAAGCCTCGGTTCATTTTCAAACTTTTCAAAAAAATGCTTCCTTCGGTTTTAATTAAATTTTGGTGTGAAGGACGTTTAATAGAATGGGGTAGGACTCATTTTCGTTGAAAACTCGTCTACCTACAACTAAAACATTACAGAAAGAAATATTTTCTTTAATGAAATATGTTCCTTAAATAAAGTCATGTATTTTTTTTGACAATTTGAGTACTTTTTGCGTCGAAGTTCGGGCGTGAAAGTACGTGCTTTTTTTACCACTGGTTAAAATAGTATCCCTTCAACCCTGACCAACTACCAAATATTGGTCAGTTCTACTCCAGAATTATTACTTTGTACACTATGGTACATATAGAAACAAAGTTTGAAATAAATTCATTAGATGAATGACTATTACAATTAGAAAATTTACTGACCATCAAAAACCACATGATATTTACTTTAATAATGACAAAAATACATTACTTTTTCTTTGTATTATGTGATTCTAAAATTCCAAATATGCATGTAACAAATTCTGGGTCAATGACCGCCACCTCCATTAAGTTTTTCGACCAGTTTTCCTCAACCTATTAGGCAAATGCTGAGAAGGCCCCTTGTTTTGCTTCTAGTCTTAAATGCGCTTCATAAATAACTTCATTATGCGCAAGTTTTGTTGAGCATCTTCTTTTGTTAGTTGTGGTAGGAATTGGGAAGAATACCGTGGGTTAGTTATTTTGTTAGCAATATTAAAACATCAAATCGTTGGTTACTTTGTTATCACAAACACGTTATCTCCAGCTTGGAAATAAAAATTTGCAGTTTTAAAATATTTCTAATTACGCTCGTTTGAATCTGTGTCAGTAAATAAAAATGTATTGTTTTCGGCGATAAATATATTCACAAATAACCTTCCCTTCCCATTTTATTCCCACTCCAATTCATAATATTGAACAATAGCCTCGACCATCATTAGGCAGTACACCACTTTGAATTTGTAGTTTCAGGTCTCCCGGTAGCCGGTTGTCAGTTGAGAGTCCTGCTAGAGCTGAAGTAGTATAAGAAAGAAAGAGAGAGAAAGGAGAGGAGAGGAGGAGAGGAGAGGAGGAGAGGAGAGGAGGAGAGGAGGAGAGGAGAGGAGGAGAGGAGAGAGGAGAGAGGAGAGAGGAGAGAGGAGAGAGGAGAGAGGAGAGGAGAGAGGAGAGGAGTGAGGAGAGGAGTGAGGAGAAGAGAGAGGAGAGAGAAGAGAGAGGAGAGAGAAGAGAGAGGAGAGGAGAGAGGAGAGGAGAGAGGAGAGAGGAGAGGAGAAGAGAGAGGAGAGAGAGGAGAGGAGAGAGGAGAGGAGAGAGGAGAGAGAGGAGAGGAGAGAGGAGAGGAGAGAGGAGAGAGAGGAGAGGAGAGAGGAGAGAGGAGAGGAGAGGAGAGAGGAGGAGAGAGGAGAGGAGAGAGGAGAGAGAGGAGAGGAGAGAGGAGAGGAGAGGAGAGGAGAGAGGAGAGAGGAGAGAGGAGAGGAGAGAGAGGAAAGAGAGGAGAGAGGAGAGAGGAGAGAGGAGAGAGGAGATGAGAGGAGAGAAGAGAGAGGAGAGAAGAGAGAGGAGAGGAGAGAGAGGAGAGAGGAGAGAGGAGAGAGGGAGAGAGAGTTAGAGAGAGAGAGTTAGATAGAGAGAGAGGAGAGAGAAAGAGAGAGAAAGTGGAAAAAGAAAATGGTAGTGAGAAGTCTACACATCATTTACTCTTTCTTATCCTCTCCTTTGATAAACAAACCTAAGGAACTAAAAAATAAATCTTTTCATGATCAATTATTAATCATGCAGAATAATATTCCTCTAATACATTTCGTCAATAAATGTTTTGCGCTCTAATATTTAGTGACTCATGTTGCGCCAATACGAATGCAGAGAATGCATCACAGTAATACCATACCACTCATTATAATTATCTACCATATGGCCTATGAGACGACCTGCGAAAAAGTACAAACATATATATGTATATGCAGTAGAAATATTTGGTAAAACAAAGAAGTATAACCTAAAATCCATTGAATGAAAACAATTTGATTATCTGTGGTTATCTGCGTTAAGTAAAGGAAATATAGTAAAATACGTACTAGTATAAAGAAGAAAGGATGAAAGAAAATGAAAATGGAAAAAGTCAAGAAATTATGCATTCCGATACTTTCGTTAGAAATCTGTGAAAATGTAATTCGAGGTAAAACGAAACAAGTAGAGTAAGGCAAACCTTTGAATGTTTCCTTTGTAAAAACAACAACAACAAACAACCGCAATTGTGCAGTCGTTTCCTGTACGCCAGAGACCTACAAAACATTTGATTCCTATCTCTAATAAAAAATTCTCATGTACGTTACGGATTTATTGCAGTAGGACATTGTGGTGGCATTTTGTAAAGAATGGCAGTTTTGTTGATTTAAAAAATGAATGAGAGCAAACCCAACATATGATTCAGAAAAATTCAATTTTTTAAAAATTTTCATTTCTTTCAATTTTTACAATACTTTGATACAATCTTTTTTAATTTACAATAAAAATATGGTCAGAAAAATTACTTTTCTTTTAATTTTATATCTAAAGGGACACATTTAGTAATTTTTCGTTGGTGACTTGTCCACCTTGAATTTAACCGCATACTATTTTGCACAACTTCTACTGTGCGCAACTTTCTAATTTCGCATCATTGCACGCCCTGGCCATCATTGCTTTGCTCATTTCCGCACTCGTTAAATTCCCTTACTGGAAATTCACGAATATCGATAATTTAGCATTCTACTCATTTGCGCCCCCTGCTCAATTACGCACCCCACTCATTCGCTCAATCCGTTCATTCGCGCAACCTGCTCACCCTACTCACTTGAGCACCCTACACATTTGCGCACCAAACTCGTTTGCGCACCCTACTTGTTTGCGCACCCTACTCGTTTGCGCACCCTACTCGTTTGTGCACCCTACTCGTTTGCTCACCCTACTCGTTTGCGCACCCTACTCGTTTGCGCACCCTACTCGTTTGCGCACCCTACCCGTTTGCGCACCCTACTCGTTTGCGTACCCTACTCGTTTGCGCACCCTACTCGTTTGCGCACCCTACTCGTTTGCGCACCCTACACATTTGCGCACCCTACTCGTTTGCGCACCCTACTCATTTGCGCGTCCTACACATTTGCGCACCCTACACATTCGCTCCATCCATTCATTCGCGCAACCTGCTCGCCCTAAACATTTGCGCACCCCTCACATTTGCGCACCCTTCACATTTGCGCACCCTTCACATTTGCGCACCCTATTCATTTGCGCATCCTACACATTCGCTCCATTCATTCATTCGCGCAACCTACTCATTCTAAACATTTGCGCACCCTTCACATTTGCGCACCCTTCACATTTGCGCACCCTATTCATTTGCGCATCCTACACATTCGCTCCATCCATTCATTCGCGCAACCTGCTCGCCCTAAACATTTGCGCACCCTACTCATTCGCCCAATCTGTTCATTCGTGAACCCTGCTCATTTACGCACCCTACCCAATTCGAGCACCTGTTTAATTAACACGCACCTCTATTTGCACATGCAGCTCAATGAAGCCGTCAGCGAATTATCCTTAAACTACTGCGACCGCAGCCCACTGCGGCTTGTAGGGTAGTGTCAGTGCACCATAGCACCACCAACAAAAGGAAGGAAAAGAAAATTTTCACTACAAAAACGTTTATAAAATATAGTTTCTTCAACACATTTTTCTTTATAGTAATGCATTTGAACGAGCGGTCGATGCTCTATCAAAACTCTCTTCAAACGCCCAAGAAGGAGTGCTATCTGCTGTCATTTTTCTAAACCACTGAGCCACCTACGGATTGGCACCGTCTCTGCCAATTTAATGCTGTGCAAAGAACACTGTTTTGGTTTGTATGCGTATCTTATGGATGAGACAGAGCCAAAATAAAACTGGCGCAGTAGTTTACGTTGTGTTCCATAGAGTGCACTACCTGCACTATCTTCCACTCAGGAGGATCCCGATGCCTTAGTGTTTCGTGTCTTTCCTTGTATTTCCTATATGGAGAGGCGGGATTTGCCGTGGGGTAATGACTTCCCCTCTTCGGGAAACTCAGAAAACTGTGACCGCTTGAGATTACAGGCTCTCAGGCTGAGTATTTGTATCGGTTATTATATTTAGTTTGTTTTCAGTTTAATCTTCATTATATCTTAATGAACACAGATACTGTAAAATTAAACTTTGTTGTCCAGGAATTTTACATTAGGAGATTAGTAAACCAGTTTTAAAACATCGCATCGATCTTAAAAATCATAGATGGTTTATGATGAATGTATTATTAACATCCATGTTTTAGTTTTGAACAACGATAATGGCGCATATTACTTTATTGAGTACTTTATGATACGGTATTTCTTTGAAAGTAAAATCATATCTATTCATTCGGGGTAACTGCGTAGAGCATTTCACTTATTTTTTGGACTCCTAACTGTCTGTTGAAATAAATGCTCTATTTTGAAATGGAAACCTGCGTATTACTCGAATGTTATCCGTAATTAGTGCGAATACCACAGATAACAAGTAAGAGATAATTGGTAACATCAATGTTCTTTTTGTGTGTTTTTCTTTAAGGTCGCATCAACATCTAGGTCATTAGCGACCACTATTGCATTTAACGGTATGGTAACTGTGAAGATGACATAATATGGTGATGATCCGGGGTGAAAGGTCGAACACAAATACAACCACGCCCGAGGCGGGACAAGAACCCGCGATCCTTCGGGTCGAGATCGCCACGGCACTACTGCCTTAACAATCTCGGCCACCGGGACGGGCATCAATGTTTTGTTCTCGTAGTCGCATCTCCAACTGGCGCCGCCGATAGAATCCGTGCTGGCCGCCCCTGCCGCAGCTGCGTCCGTCTGCTCGGCGGCGCAGTAGCTCCGCCCTGGACCACTGTGCGAGGCGCGGCCGGCTGAAAACGAGCGTAATGGCCGATTCCCGAGGCACGCGGCGCGCAGGGCCATATCCACGGACAGTTGGCACGGCCGCGGCGAGGTTGCGCAAGACCACGGGAAGCGGGGGCCCGTCCCTGCCGCCCGGCCCCTCACGCACTCCCACGCGCAGAGCGGGCTTTTACTCATACTGGAGAAGGGATTTCTAACCATTTCAAGATTTTTACAAAATATTGGAAAAAAAAACAAGTAAAAAAACGTACGTAAAAAACGTATCATACATTGAATCTTTCGATTCGGTACTGGATCGGGTTCAGCCACTGACTGAGGAGAACCCTAACGACCGGCTGCTCTGATCGATAGATTCCCGGGGTTTCTCTGATCAATACTAGCTGAATTTAGCGGCGGCGATGGTGTAACGGTTAGCGTACCGAACTGTTGTACCCAAGTTCGCGGGTTCAAACCCGATCGAAGCCGTGGATTTTTCAGGGCGAAAAAATCCTTCTTACGCCTTCCTTCGGAGGGGAAGTAAAGCCGGCTGTCCCATGTTAGTAGATTTACTTGCATGTAAAAGATCCTCAAGCCTAAATGACGCCTCTGAGCTAAAACCAAATCGCCTGTTTCTCGCCCAAGAAATACCTCCTTTCTCTGCTAGTTGGTGAAAGGAGCGTAGCGAAATTTACGTGGTCAGACGGAAGAGCAGGCCTAATGGCCTGAGTCTCGCCACGTAAAATAAGGCATTAATTCAATTCAATGTAGGTAAAGTATCCTAGCAAACTGGCCACGGAGGGCGCGCGATCTTTCCCTCCTCTTTCTAGACTTATCCTTATCCCTAACTTACATCGACTACACAACCACTTATGCCGGGAGAACTATCGAGTGGTTAGAACTTGTCCCGGCTGGGGGGTGGGTGCCCCGCTGGTGGGAAGTACCAGAATTGCAAGAACCCCACAAGCCAAGGTGTAGATCGGCGCCTGATCTCACCATCCAGCAAGGGAAATTTCACCGCCACCTTCCGAGGGGGAAAAACACGCACTATGCTTACAGAAATATGACCAAAACCGTTGACCCGAACAGAAACGCGAAATAGTCAATAAATCAAAATGTTTGATGAATACGTCCACAGATCGCAAGCTCGGTGCTTTCAAGGCAGAAAGTTCTCCGCGCCAAAGCGAAGACTGGGAAAACTGTGTAGGCGACGAACTTCGCTTTGATATTGTTTTTAATTTCAATTCTATTATCGTGTGCTAGTCGTCTAAAATGATGCACGTTGTACCTTTTATATGCAATATCGTCAAGCAATAGAATTTCAATATCATAATTTCATTCACATTAAACACCTTACTTTGTACCACAAGGCAGAAGTGCGCGAACTTCTGACTCTTCGTGTTCCCGGTATACGTTTTCTTTGACTCTTGAACTCAAGTGACCAATCGTAAAAAGTTTTTTTTATTTAAACCATTGTAGATTACGATCAAGCAGTGCGAATGGTAAATATAGATAACGGGATTCGGTGCGAGTGAATTAAGACAATCAACCATTCATTTTTATTCCATCCTCAGGGCTTACTACGAGATATACTGTAACACTATCGATTACCTGTGGAATCGATTAGCGACCCGCCACTAGCTCAGATCGGTGATGGAAGGAACTGTTACACAGTACAAGAGAAACACAACAAAAATAAACACTTGTTCACTGGTAAAATGATTCAATTTATTTCTGGGCATGAATGATAATAAAAAAAATGCACCAGAGAAATTTAAATTATAAACTAACAATGGAAAAGAAAAATTATAGAGAAAAGAAAATTAGGCATGTTAGTAAGTATAGAAAAAGACTTATAACTAGGAAGAAGGTCAACTTATTACAAATAATATTTACAAGCGTTACAGAATGATAATTTGACGTGCCAAGCACATTACTGCGTTACATAAGTTTTGAAGATGAATACCCGTCAGGTCATCAACCTCGTAGGGTCCTTTATGTGCCCAGGCAGGCACTCGGCCGGCAACTGGGAAGGAGGGCGGCGGCCTTGGGCGAGGGGGGCGGCGGCGGCCGTCCCTCACCCCTCTTGGCGCGTGGCGTCAGCTGAGCGGTCCTCCGCTCATTCAACCAGGGGAGGCGATGTCCCGGGCGGTCTGCCCGCGATGTCTAGGCGACTAGAAGTTCTTGAAGATTGTTGCAGCGACGTCTAGAAGATTCTGGTTGATACTGGTTGATACTGGTCGATACTGGTTGATACTGGGCGATCTCAATGTCCGAAACGTAGTAATCAGCCTAATGTCTCTTTAATTTTTATAACAGAACTTCGGAAAGTCTAGCGACAAATAACTCCCACCCCAGAGAAACAATTTTTCTCTACCCGCTTTTAAACGCCTCAGAGGTCTACTTGCCTCTCCCCGACGAATAAATCCCACCCCGGAGAATTAATTTTCTCAATTGTTGTCAGCTAGTAGCTCTCGCCCCTTCCGAAATCTTTCTAAATCTTTCCAGAGACAAACTGGCCTCTCCTCGACGAATAATTTTCTCCCGGTGAAGTAATTCTCTCCCGACTCCTATCAGCCCAAAACTCAAACCAAATCTGGTAATTTCTAAGTTCGGCAGAGGTGAACTTGCCTCTGACCGAAAAATATTCCCCCCAAAGATGTTTCTCCCCCGACTGCCCTGCGTCTTCTCCCGACTGATGCCCCAGCTATTCTGAAATTCTCTCCGTCGAAATCGCTCCAGGTTACCTCTTCTCCCCACCCCAATTTCTTACGTGCTCTAGTCCCCTTTAATAGCAGTGTCGCTATTGGTCAGAAGTTGTGTCGCAGTGAAATATTCTAACCCAATCGCAGCGTGAGAAACGAAGGAAATTTCCACACCTTGTGCTGGCTGTGAGCACGTGGGGTTGTTCTCGAACCTTCTAGAAATTTGGCCCTCGGAGGCGTAGGGGGGCGCGTTCGATGACGGAAGTATTGCTCTGGGCTCCCCCGAAAGTGGGTGGTCTCGAAATCTGCAGCTGGCTCTGAACACTTGTACAGTGTCTGTCAACGGCAGTCCTCCAAACGACCGGCTTAATGGGGGGAAGGCGGTAATGGCCCCCGCGATAAGTGAGACTACGCGTGCATTGCAATCTGTTTAAACTCCCGGTAGAATTCTGGGTGGTCCAAGTTTGTTAGATTTAATTTTTCCAGCATGAATTTCGTTTCGAAAAGTATGACGAAATCGGTTTCGCTACAATACATATAGTTACAACCTCCCAAAAACATAGTGGTAACTGGCAAGACTCCAACATAACTCCACATGGAGTGGTTACGGTACGAGGGTCCATCCTGTTCACGTCCACCTCAAGCCAAGGTATCATAGCAAGTGAACGAAAATACTACTGTGATTCAGTTGTGCGATCAGGACCTGGCTGAAGTCACTCAAACCATGCGAATCTGGTCAAACAATGGTGTAATTATGTACCTAACCAATAGCAAGAAAATAGGCTCAATACTGAGAAAGTACTGGTACATTACATCCAATTCTCTACTATACTAATTATAAAAACCTAATATAGAATATCATCATAGAAATTACATTATATATGTGAAGAGAGAAGGTATATTATGTAGTAAACAAATTATACTTCAGTTTCTGATTTACAATGATTTTAGATTTCAGGTACTATTGTTATTCTTATTATACTATATTATTATTATTATTATTATTATTATTGTTACATTATAATATTAGATATTTCATCATATGATTGGTCAGAGAGGCATTCTACAGCTAACCATTCATCTTAACACGCATTTGCATGGAAACAACGTTTCTGCGAATTTCCATCAATTCTTAGTTTGTAATCGCGTTATCCATCCACTGGCACTGTCATGGTATTCGAGATAATGACGCCTTCGAAGAGAAAGCAACGAATTCGAGTAATTGCTGTAAGCACTTCAATGGATCCGGTTGCTAAATTGGTTATTATAGCATGTGGTTTTCGTGGTTTTAGGCGGGCTCCTCAAAGAATCAGCAGGTTAGGTTACTTGCTCCACTGGTAGCAGTGGCCGCACGACGGAGACTTAGCGAACTTTTTTACGAGCTCTTGCTATAGGTCCTTCAGCAGAGTTTTTGCTACTTGCAAGATTCTGGAGCGTGTCTCCTTGCTTAAAAACAATATCATCATCCACTTAAAAGATACATGTTGCGGGAATGCGTTTTGTTAGCAAGTAAGAAAGTACGTTTTTCTTTAGGCCTTGTGGGGAATATACACACACCAAACTGGCTTTCTCCTCCATTTAACAATGTTTTATTAGCTTTGTATTAAACGACACGTGCGCAAAAAGATTACATGTCCTCCCTTATAATTTTAGGTCCTCCCTTATAATTTTCTTCACAAGAGTTATACAAAAACTTTCTAACGAAATAAATGTAAGGATTTTATGGATACATATAAGAAATATGAGGATATGTGTAAAGAACCTTATATGTACGTTTATGTTACGGAAGAAATTAAAAATTGTATAATTTCGATGTTTTCAACCATTCCTTAAAATATTTTATTCGAATATTCCGCGCGTGTACTGCGAAGAACTGTCAATTTGTAAACCGATTGGGTCAAACTCCCACAGGTATCATTTAAGCAGTAAGTACAACCCAATATGCTAGTCAGATAGAAGCTTTATTCTTCAATGGGTTATATGTTGCCCGGTGGCAGCATGTAGAGACATGAAAGAACAATCACAATTTTTTTAAAAAGCAATATATAAAATAACAGTATAAAAACATTATTTTATATCTACCTATCACATGCAGTTGGCATTTACATACATATACTACAAATCCAATTACATATATACAAACTTTTGGATAAATAAAGTTACATACTACAATAATGTACATACACACATACATATATACATTCATGTGTACGTACAAATATACACAGACCTATGAATCCTCTCATATACGTGTCGCGAGTTGAGCTGCTGAGCATTCCTGCTCTTTTCCACTCACAAAAATATTCAGATAAATATGGATAAACATTTTACCTACATAAAACCACAATATAATAGTTATAATAATTATTACATTTTCAACACGTGGAACCCTCGTTAGCATAGATCAATAGACATAAAACAATTTACGACGTTTTAGATTAGGAAAACAAACAGAAAGAATTGAAAATACTTCATTTAACTGCACTGCACCACTTTACCAAAATATTAACGGCTTAATACGTTTTAACTGTAGACTACCTAATAATCATACCTTTAATTTCACTTCACTACATGTTTACACCCTATTGACTAATTTCCTATATTTTTTCCTAAAACCTCGCGCAGAGCAAGGAAAGGACTTAAAAACTGTCGCAGGCAAGTTGTTCCAACCTACAATTGTTCACTTTACAAAGGAGAATATGCCTACATCCGTTTTTTGTAATCAGGTTCTAATTTTTCATTTACGATCAAATCTATTTAAATAATCTGCTTTAGCTAGTTTTCCCTGCATTTCCCGCCACACAGAGCAACCAGTGTAAGATTTATACACTGCGCAAATTCGTGCCCTTTTTCATCGGTGTTCTCATGATTCCCAATGAGCACATATGTTCCTCCAAAATATGTATTTTGTCGCTCTGTTTGTATCTTCTCTAATCTCCTCTTAAATCATATTCTGTACAGATCCCAGCAACTAGGTCCGTCTTCCATTACCGGTCTAACAAGCGATGTATATACAATTTTTTTTTGTTTTCGTATTGCATTTTCTTAGTCTACCAAGTCTACCAAGCTTTACCCACTATATAGTTCGTTTATTTTTCCCATCCCAACGCGTTGTCCAGAAATTTGCCGAGGTATTTACAGTTCGAGAATCGAGGTACTACATCATTATCTAGCTGATATGTTATTGTATAAAGAACTCCTCCCCTACAAAATGTGATCGCTTCCGTTGGTTATTTTATTAGCTCTTGCCCAATCATAAATTTTATTTAAACCGTCCTGTAGTTGAATCATATTGATGAAATAACCACTTGAAATAATAAGAATAAAAACTAAATATATAAAGAGATGGTTGATGGTTACGGTAATCATTGTTTCTAGGTGTTTTGACATTGATTTTATAAAAAAAAGAGAAGATTCACTAATCTTGCTATTTAATTTTCATTGTTGTTTTCTTTTATTGTTATAATTTTGGTATATTGTTGAACAGAAACAGACGGATACAAAATATCATATGTGCATTTTTACACTTGATAACTAGTATTATTAATAAACATATTTCTAAATAGTTAAAGCATTAACACTTCGTTGCTTTACAAAAAATACTTCTCTATTTTCTGTTGTTACGAACGATTCATTTTCACATTTCTCAGAGCCATTTCCAAACGAAGAGTCACATTCTTTCATTTACGGAGTTTCTCAATGATGTTGAAATCGTGGCATGGTGCCTACAGATTAAGGAGCTGCCGAATTCGCTGGGCCTAATAAGCGCTGCTGGGAACAGGAGTGTTAACCACAAACTCACAAATCAAAGAGTAAGTAGAGCGGAACGGTTATTGCGCAGAGTTTACAAACCGTCGTCTCTACAAGGGAGCTGTGATTCTTAGTTATGGTGTGACATATCTGTGACATATGCATATAAATCCAATTCTATTTCTAATTGTATTACGACTAGAGAACATGAGTTTAAACATTTTAAAGGCAGACGCACCTCTTATTTATTTGTTATTTATTTAACGTCTAAAACATTTAAAACTGTGTGACGTACTGTAAGGAGAAGAGCCATCTGTGCACGTTTCTTGACTTCTGAGTTCCTTACCTAACTCATGTACAAATTTAGGTTGAAAAATAGATACAGCTAACAACGAACATTTTGGTCAGAACTGATAAGAAAATATTCCATTTTGTGAAATAATTACTATTTCAAAGACAAATTAGCTACAGTTCTGCGTTATTGTCCCTCGCCGTATACTTAGAAGAAAAAAGAACTGAGAAGAAATCGACTTACGTCCGCAAGAACACGGAGGACGATAATATGAATCACTCTATTTCGCACTGAACTCTAGAAAAGATGAACAGATAGTGAAGCTACATTTATATTTAGAAACAAGAAAATGGGGCCATCGCATCATCTGTTCAAAGAATGGACGTAGTGGAAACTGGACGAGAAACCTGATTGAGATTAGAGTCATTGACACAGAAGTAAAAACATTTATTTCAGACTTATTTAGTCTTTTAGGGTGATAAAACAGAAATGGTAATTAATAAAATTTTACATAAAATATCACTGTTAAATTCAATATAATATTCCTTTTTGGTGCTCAATATAGTTTCTAATTGTATAGAAATAATTATGCAGTACAAAGATGCAGATAGTTATGCAGATTTTACTAGCTGACACGGCTATGCGCGGGACAAACGCTAGGAAAAATAAGCATTGAAAAGTAATAAACGTTTCGTATTTCGTAGTTGTTGTCGTGTTAAAATCAATATTGGATAGATTTCAATTTACATAAAAAGTGCCTGAAAGTTATCTACTTCGTGTATTTTTTTGCAAGAAATTATTTAATTTACTAAACGAATTTTTTAACATATAACACGTTAATCATCGTTTAAACAATTACTTCAATTATTTGGAAACTTAAAATCTTGGACTTAGACATAATACGCATGTCTTGCTGTCATACACACTACACATCTGAATGATCTGTTTACGAGTATTTTTTTGGTCTCGTAAATCTTATGCATCTGCTGATAAAGCAGATGATGAAATTAATAAAGTATGTTATTTTTAATCTAGAGCAACAGTACATTATAGGCAAAATAAGTAATTTAAACAAGAGCTGAGGGAAAATTATATAATCAATGGAAATATTACATATAAGTTGTTTTAAATGAGCTGTTAAAATTTGATGTTTGCTTTTATGCTTGTGTGATGTTTGCTTTTTTGAGTGTTTTTAACTCCAGCGTATGTACTTAAAGGGGGAATAAAATGTCACTACTTACGTGGCATCTAATGTAGTCACTGGTTACTATACAATGCTCGGACCTTGAGCGGAATTCAAGAGAGGAAACATTAGGATCTCAGCGGTTTGGTTGATCATGAATGCGAACACTGAAGCTCATAATTTAACAAAATAATCTTCGCTTTTCTAAGAAGTGGCTAGAAGAGAACATCTGTTTTCTCCGGTGCACAACACAGCTGTAAATCCGGCACTTTCTGAATAACAGGCGTCTAAAACCATTACGCCAACCATAACTCGTGATTCTTTAAAAATAGTTATTAATGCTACCAGTTTCTTAAATTATATTTATCAGTCATTTTTTGATAATTTTTCACAAGAAGTATATTACTGTTATTAAGAAGATCTCATCACATTTTTCATCTCAATTGGTATTTCAAGAATTATTGAGAGCTCTAAGCCATTGACTTAAATAAGGTAACAATTAAAGGTTCGTTCCTTAAGTTGGTACAAATCCCTTCCACAGTTTCTGCGCATTCCTTTCTGAAGGATCCTGTATTATTAAAAAAACGCTTCCATATGTGTCATGAGTGTTAAAGGAAACTCATAAAGAAGGAAATGCTTTTTTATAAGAATTTAAAAAGGAAATATCCTGTAATGATACCAAACAGTTCTCACAAGTGTGCGATTCAATTGTAACTACATCGAAGGAGATTTAACGCATTATTTTCTCAACAGAGAAACTAATTGGCCAGGCCTGTTCTGGAACTAGCATTATTACATCTGGTCTTGTAACTGTTATTTCGTCAAGCGTATTGTTCACCACCGACACTTAAGTATTTATCTCCTGGTTTGATGAAAGGAAGACAATTCCAATTAGAAGAGAAGATATCAAAGCACAAGAAATATCTCAGCAAGGAACCATTTTAATGTTCAGGTGTCCAAAATGAAGATTTGGAAACGCTCAAGAAGATTTCGTTTATTCTTCATACCAATCAAGGGGACGAGTAGCAGTGGTTGTCGCATACGTCTTCCACCACAGTGGCCAGCGTATGCCCGTTCCACCGCAGTGGCCCGGATTCGGGCCCTCGCTAATCCATGTGGAATTTCCAGAGACTAAGGTGAGCTTTCGGTGCGTGGTTTTAGAGTTCTTTCTTTTCATCTCCTGTCATTCCATCATTTTTTGCTCCTTTCTAATTATTATCGCAGTCACCTCTTTGATCATACTCATGGGACTCAATGACCTTAGATGTTGAATGGCTTTGAAAAAAAATCATTCACATCAGAGTGCATCCAACTCTCGCTTTTAGTCAACGATGTTACCACTTCTGACATTTAATTTTTTTGTCCAGTAACAAAAATACACGAAAAACGGTCGGAAATTTGGAAAATACATACAAGCGCTTCGCGCTCGTGAACGTCCGAACAGTGTAACTGGTGGCCTGGTCCTGTGTTTTCGTTCATAAGCGATTCAAGCTGCCCCGCCCAAGGACAGAAGCGCCTCTGTCTTTTGGTGTGAGCGCGGATGAAATTTGCAAAACAGGAGGTTCCTTGCAGGAAACAGGGTCAAAAGTCATTCAGCAACCGGATTTTTTTACGCCGGGTAACTTCAATTTTATTACAATTGAGTCAGAAAAAAATCAGAACATTTAGGACTGTAATTAGATAATTACCGAGCATTGTCTGTAAGAGCAGTGGCAACACTGTTGTCTCTGCAACATCGTGGGCCCGGAAGACTAAAGGTTCGAATTTCGACTGTGACGGACTTTCCATACTAACTACATAGCTGGATCGGATTCAAACACTGGAGGAAAATTCTAGAAGCCGTCTGCACTGATCGGTATTTTTGTGTGGTTTCTCTTACCATTACCAAGGGAATGTCGGAGCAGTACCCTAACAAACGGGGCACGAACTGCGCGCCATCTTTCCTTCCTCATACTTGTTCGTCCTCTCCCCTACCACACAGACAATCACGTGGACTAGTACTACATTACTACATTAAATTTATTCCAGCTGGGAGAGTAACATGGAGGATGGTGCAAAAAACGCAAGTCGACGTGTATGAAGGCATCAGTACTCACGTTCCAGTGTCCAGTTCCAGTTCCGACATTCGTACCGCCATCCCACCCACCCACCCACTGCCTGCCACTCTATTCTCCCGCTCAGTGTTTCAAATCTTTTGTGAGCCCTTCCACATTTTCAACATATTACATACTGCATTCAGGGCAAGAGCTCGCGCGAAAGGGTGGACAAGAGGGTGGACGAGAGGCGGGCGAGAGGGCGGGCGAGAGGGCGGGCGAGAGGGCGGGCGAGAGGGCGGGCGAGAGGGCGGGCGAGAGGGCGGGCGAGAGGGTGGGCGAGAGGGCGGGCGAGAGGGCGGGCGAGAGGGCGACCGAGAGGGCGGGCGAGAAGCCGGACGGGGGTGGGTGAACGTTAGGCGCCGCCACGTCCTCCCGCACCAAAACATGTTTGGCGTGGCGGTGTGGGCGCTAATCGCCGCGCGACCTCGAATGACGTGTGGAGGCCTGATGGGGCCGAACAGCAAGGAGGTGATGCGCAAGATACACCGGCGGCTGAAATCTACAGTCACTTCCCAACTCTATCCTCTCCTCTTTGAATTCAATTTTTATTTTTAACCATTATCTCTTGCAACAAAAATTGATTTCCCAACCTATTCTAATGCAAGGAATTGCATTGAATTTACGGATTGCAAGAAGAGTCTTATACCCATTTAAACAATTTTTCTCATTTATGCACGTTTTGTAGCGTTACAATATACGTCAGTTTATTGATTTATATTTCAACGGCAAAGATCATTATCCCGTACGTGTAGTACATTGTTTATCGCGGGAGAATGCGGTAATCTTTCCCTGCTGGATGACCAGATCTGGCGCCGACCTGCCGACAGCTAACGGGGTTTCCTTAACCAGGTATCTCCCACCGGCTGGGCATCGCCACAGTAGGGACAAGCGCTAAGCTCCCGACTACTCTCCCGTGGTGGTGTAGTGCATGTAAGTGGAAGTGTGTGTATGTAAGGGGTGAGGAGATGACTTGGATGACGAAGGAAAGATCGCGCGCGGTCCGTGACCCGTTTGATAAGGCTTTCGCCTGATCTCCATTGGAAAACTACCGATCAGAGTTGCCGGCTGCTAGAATTCTCGTCCAGACAGCCGATGATTTCAACTCATCAGCCAGAGAGTTCTGGTACAAGGGTGCTCAACAAATGAGCTATAAATAATATATGTTAACTTAAACAAGTAGTGTTACTTTAAAAAGGAATAAGTTTCTTTCGTGTACTATTAAATTAAACAATTCTAAAAAAAATACATTATTAGATGAATAATCGATTTGTAATATTTAAAAATCCTGAATGAATAAAAAATAGTTGCTGTTTGAAATTTATTTCTTCCCAGAAGTTTTTATACTAAATATAAGATCATAACGTTCTTAATATAATTAATCCTCAGTAAACATTTATCAATAATTCAGAAGAAAAGTGAAATTAATTCGTAGCCATGTGAGATAAAATACAGAACACACTGAATTGATATAAAAGTCCATACCACTCGAAAATGGTAAATTTTTATCGAATACTACAAAGTTAGTTTCTTACAAGAGTGCTGGCATCAAACTGAAATAATACTCGAGAACACAAACCATTTAGATAAGTAAGCTTCAGGATTTATAATAAACAAATTTAACAATAAAATAAATAGTAAATAATATTATGATATTATTTAATTAGAAATTATTTAATTTCTAATTAAATAATTAATCTGGTTCTACAGTAGGCGTCGTGGATCACCGTTCTAATAAACAAATGCCAAGACAAAACAAAGTTAGTAGAAAAATATGTTTCATTTGTAATACAAATCATACTTTATTGAAGAAAGAATGCTATTTGTAAATGGAAGAACAGTAAGTTTTGGAGACAATCTACATATTTGTAATCCTTTCAGAAGCGTCTGTTATCATTTATAATAAATATTATCGATAATTAAAATAATTACACTATTAAATTATCGTCTCTAGTAAAGGGTAAAATCAACTTATACCATTACAACTTGTATGGAATACAAATTGCTTTTTATAAATCCATAGTGCTGGATATGCAAAGATCATTCAAATTAATGTTCCGTAATGACCTGCAATCCTATTTAAAGTTCAAGGAAAGTCATTATTAGTATATAATTATAGTGAGTGGTTCTGATTATGGTCGCTTTCACTCTATCAGCACTGCGTACAAGGAACTCATTTTTAAGGCCCATGTACAGAAGAGATTCCTATCTCTAAGAACCCAGGAACTTACGGAAAAAATACGAAATGCGACCCGAATTTTCATTAGCCACTTTAGGAAAATATAGAAGCAATAAAACCGTATTTGATACTGTTGCGAGAACATTCATTAGGCAATGTAAACATGCAAAGGTATGATCAACTTATTTAGTACATTTGATCACTAGTACCACCGCACATATTACTACATAGTACACACTCGACCATGGATACAGTAATGAACGCAGATGCAGAGAATTTGCGATGGTAGTAAATGTAAGTCACTAGACTTGATCCTCATTCATTAATAGAACTAACCGGTAAAAAGTCTCAACATGAGGTATAGTTACAAGTAAAATCATCATTCGCCTTAGGACCACAAATCACCGAAACTGGTGCGTTTGCATTTGGAGGTTCTCGATAGTTATTTTTGTAGCATTTGGGGTAATGAAAGTGGTGGTGGGGATCATCCAAAGAGTGAATTCCTTCAACTCATCCAGGGCAAACAATCCAGGCCAAGAATGAAAACCTCATCGACACGGACTTCGAGACGATAACGAACTTGATACGGTTAAGGACTGAGGAGATATCAACCACAAAGTATACTACAGTATAATTTTAATATAAGGAAATAATGGCCTTAAACGTGTTTCGGGAATAATTTACCTCATCTTCAGTGGCTCCAAGTAAAAAATAAAATTGTAGAGTTAATGAACATCTTAGATCTGGGAAACAGAAAGTAGAGGATTCTACATGTGCTAAACACGTAATCCACTATAACTATTATTAAAGATTAAGGATTTTCTTGAATTAAGTGGTTAGCAAATGTAGAATTCTCTAATTTCCGCCTCCAAGATCTAAGATGTTCATCGATTCCACAATTTTTTTTTTACTTGAAGCTATTGAAGAGGAGATAAAATATTCCCAAATCACCATTACTTCTTCATATTAATTTATATTGTAGTACACTTTGTGGTTGATATCTTCTCAATCCTTAATCGTTATGGATTACCACAATATCTCTGCTGCCACCACGGATAATCCACCAATTGATATGTCAAAGCACGCGGTAAGTGGCTTACTAATACCAAATGTTTATTTGTATTTGCATGGAGCTATTATATGTCCCGTAAAGTGCAATTGGCCGGGGCGCCGTTAGATCCCGGTTTTCCTAGTCGCACGTCATCCAACCAGGAACCCGTGGTATCTCAAATTCGCTTAACCTTCGTGACTTCACATAGTTAACAAATTCGTCGCTACGTCGATTTCTTCGCTAGCTACGTCGTTTTCGCCGTCGTGACCTTTCAGTAGAACCATGCCGGCATGCGCGTGGGTGACCCAGGGAAACCACGAAAACCCCTGTCTGAATGGCCGGCAAGGGAATTAAACCCGGGCCTCCCGAATGCGAAGCCAGCGCGCTGCGCCCCGAGCCACTTCGCGCGGTTAAAACCAGATTATACTGCCATAACTTTAACACCTGTATTCAGCCTCCATCTCCTGCTGTACATCAGATGCTCACGACACAACCACCTGCTCCTTATGGTCACTCAACAGGAAAATCGACAGGGGAAACTGTTGGGTGAAAAGGACGATCGAAGACTTGCGGCCTCCCCGTGTTCACGTGTGTTTCCTCTTCACGAATCTCAAAAAGCAACACACAGCTTTGATACCTGTACAGTCGTCATGCACAGTGTATGCCCCCCATGTCCTGTCAGCGATTAGTATTGATTGGCAACGTGTCGAGGAAATTGTCAGGCGATTGCTAATAGGAGCTAGTAGATCACTCTATGCGTAGTGATTGCGGTGACGAAGAGAGTTGCAGGCGTCACAAACATGTCAAGTAAAACCTGAGTATTTAAGTCAGATTTCGCGACACAACTTCGTCCGGGAAACGAAGTAGTAAAATGAACAGTTGTGTTTCGAATAAAATGTATATGAAACTAAAGAATGTACAAAACAGCTATTGACCTTCATTTAAGGTTCGTAATATTTTGTTGAATCAAATACATAAGAACAACTCCTTATAAAGCTATATAAAAGAAAAACTCCACTTCAAAAACCGAAATATTCGTTTACAAACATTCTAAAAAATGTCTGTGAACTGCAACAGGTACTGCAGTTTTTCTTCATATTCTCGTCACATTTAAATTATCACATTTTGGGAATTTCCACTTGTTTTCCTGTTCAAAATTCTTGAACATGTTTATAAATAACCTCTTCTAGAATTTAAAACTTTAGATGGTACACCACTTAACAGTTGAGATATCAGTGGTGCCATAGATATGGCTTCCAACTGAATCGGTGCGAACAAAAAGGTTCAATGTCACATTTTGCCGGTTTTAAGTTGTAAATGGAAAACTTTTCTTAAAGTATAAATTCAACTTTCTATGCATAAAAGTTCGTTATACGTGAACTCTGTTATGTCTGTAGAGTGCCCTTCAACCATGATCGATGTCCGGAACTTTGAACCTTTTTGATTACTCTTCAAAATTTGAAGCTCCTGGACATCGAACGTTTTTGCTTCCTGATTCAATTGCTTTACCTACAAAACTAAAAATTATTTATTTATTTATTTCTGCTCAAAATGACCAAATGCATTCTAACATTTTGGTTTTATTCTGTTAAGCACGCAGCACGTTTGAATATATTTTTCGTTGTTGTAAGTGCACAAATGTGCATGAAATAAAAATTACCCTTGAACAATATTTATATGTAGTTGTATTATATGTAGAATATGTTTAGCTTTCTTGTTATTTTAAGACATTTTAGAATTAATAAAAATGTATAATAAAATATAGTCATAAAAGAAGAGCAGGATACGAAGAAGTAAAAATTGAACATTTACGGAGTAAATCAAGTTTGCAAGACGAACGTAGTTCAGGTTCAAGAAAGAAACTTTCCCTGGCCCTAATCGCACCCCGCATTTGAAACGATTCAACGTCAATGAAGGGTGAATGTCATCAAGCAGTGTCGTGTTGTAATTTTCACTGCTACACTGTGGGCATGATTATCCATCTTTTATTGGTAGTATTTGAAGATCAAGAAAGATCACTACGTCACTACTGGTTAACGGTTTCGGCCATCCGGACCGGCTAAGAGCCCATTCGCTGACTCGTCCAGAGCACTAGTACGTCGACGTGGGAAACGCCCGCGAGCTGTCTGACCCACGAGGACCTCCAGCTCCTGGGCGATGCTAATAAGGCATCTCGAGCTCCGTATAATCGTCGCTGAGACGGTCGCGGCCGTCCCATTCCAAACACGGCGTGGGGCCACGCAACCATGACGCCTCCTGGGATGAACTGCCAATAATGTGGGTTTTTATGCTGAGTCCTTCTCACCGAATTGCTCAGAATGATGGCGAAAGCGCGCCAGAGTAGGCCACGCAGCTCTCCGGAATCTAGCATTTTCCCCCCAGAGTGAAATTTTTAGATACATCAGGTGTTATACCTGTATGGTTCTAATTTTTGCAAGATTAAACTTTTGACGATGTCCCCTCATTTTATTACAAATGTAAAGAAATACACATTTGCAGAATATATGCATAGATTTTAATGTCAATCGTCCTTTACAGAGTAAATAACTGGCATCAAGTTATTCATTAAGAAATCCGTTATTTGTGATATCGGCCGGTTGTCGTTTAATATATTTTTTGTAATACAGCCTAATTAAAAAAAATAAAAATATAAATAAGAAACGCCTTTTTCTTCGAGTCAGAGTGCTCATCCGCCATCATTAGCTACAGTCATTTGCATCGATTATTTCGGAGTTATTTTTAAAACAAATTAGAAAAGGTTGAGGCTTCACGAAATGTACCCTCAAAAATCAATATATCCAATTGAAAGTCGAGGGGCCTCAGGAAATATCAATTTTGGAGAAAATCGGCTGAAATGTTTCGACGCTAGCGTTAACAGACGGGCAGACAGAAAGACGTTTTGCCATCCATCTATTTTTCTGTATCAAAATCATAGATTCTAACTAGACATAATAGATGAAGTAATTGGCTAGCACTAGATACAAAATTTATACATTTTGACGACATTCTGACGCATAATAGCCAATTTCCTGCGCACGATTACAATACTTTTTCTTCTCACAAAGTGAGTCGAGAAAGTAAAAAAAAAGATAAGAACAATAAGTAAAAATCAAAAGGATTTAAGGAAGTAGAATAAATTCAAAAAGGTGGAGGGAAGAGACAGCAGAAAGGAGATAAAACGAAGAAAAAATCAATGTTTCAACAATGGCTCTCAGGGTGGGCGTGAAGAAAACATCGATGTACTACATAATACCGTTCGAGCGCCGATCAGATGGCCGAGATCGCTAAGGCAGTAGTGCCGGAGTGGTCTCGGACCAGAAGATCGCGGGTTCGAGTCCCGCCTCGGGCATGGGTGTATTTGTGTGTGTTTGTATGAGTGTGTCGTCCTCACCCCTCATTATCATCATCATTTCATCTTTCATACCCCCAGGGCTAACAACCCTGGGGGATAAAAATCGTGATCAGTAAAAATACTGATCCCCCCAATTGAGGGTGAATTACATGCACCTGCTACCGCGATATACGATACTGAGCCACGGTAAATGCAGGATGTATGAACGCGTGGTCCTAGTTGGCCGATTCGCGAGAGAAAAAAAATACCGTTCGAGCGCCTTTTCCTCCCGCGTACACAAACTGGCTTACACGAAAGTGTGCAGGCTGTGCTGTGACAGTTAACACAACTCCGCGGCTGTCGCCTACGGTCTCGCGTTGCTTTACTGCTTCGTGGCCGAATCGTGTCGCTCGAGTTAGAGCTCCAGCGCGCGTCAGACGTACAAATTTCCTGGCACACAGTCAGCATTCAGGTGGCAGCAACACCAAGTGTAACGCAAATACTATTACTTTAGTCAAGAACGTCGATAAGTGCCGAAGACACTGGTAGTCTGGCGTATAAGCTAAGGCAGCAACACCTGTACTGCAGCAAGTGTAACGCAAATACTATTACTTAGTCAAGAACGTCGATAAGTACCGAAGGCACTGGTAGTCTGGCGTATAAGCTAAGCGTGAACTCGGTCGAGGATATGAGATTAGACATTTTCACAGTTCTCCTCGTAACCAATTTTTTCTACTTTCCGTTCGTTTTACATTAATATCTTTATCTTCCGCATTGTACGTCGTTTTTTGTCTTCGTGTTCTCTGTTCTTCATCTATATTTTCTGCGTTGTACTCCTTCGTCTTTTGCGTTCATCTTCTTTTTCTTTTGCGTTCATCGCCTTCGTCTTTTGCGTTCATCGCCTTTGTCTTTTGTGTTCATCGCCTTCGTCTTTTGTGTTCATCGCCTTCGTCTTTTGTGTTCATCGCCTTCGTCTTTTGCGTTCATCACCTTCGTCTTTAGCGTTCATCGCCTTCGTCTTTTGCGTTCATTGCCTTCGTCTTTTGCGTTCATCGCCTTCGTCTTTTGTGTTCATCGACTTCGTCTTTTGCGTTCATCGTCTTTATCTTTTGCGTTCATCACCTTCGTCTTCTGTGTTCCTGTCTTCGCCTTTTGCGGTTATCATCTTCCTCTTTGCCGAAATAATATTAGTCTTTTGCGTTCATCGCCTTCGACTTTCCCGCTGTTTATCTTTGCTCTTCATCGTACTTTGCAATTCATCTTCTTATCCGTCCCTCGTTGTTGTTGGTTCTTCGTTCTTCACGCAGCAAATCATTGTCGCTCGGAAACTTTTCGGTTTAATTTCGTGCGTTTGCTTCGCACAAACGTACGAAATTAAAAGAGTCTGCCACCGAAACAAAAAGAATGCCATCGTTCCCAAAAGTTAACTTTCAGTCTGTCGTTCTACAATTTCCTTCATCCATCTTGCGGAGTTGGGGATCAATTCGAGAGTGAGTTGCGGAGTGCGTTAACTACTTAGATGATTAGTCCCATAACTTAAGTGCATATTATATCAAAGTTGTGATGACCCCCTCCCTGAAATGGGAGATTCGGCGCTTATAATGGACCCGGACCTACACGTCGGTTTATAATGTTTTCCCTTTTATCGATGTGGATATTTTTAAAACTTCGATGTTTAAAAAATAACGAACTTATTAAAACATCGATATTTTGAAGTCAATGTCACACTGAAGTCAATTAAAGCCATCGATGTATTTTGCTCGATGTTTTTACGACTGTAATATTGAATTTTTTAATAAAAAGGTACTATCGTACTAAAAACTTGCAATACTTTTGAGATATTCATAAATTGGACATTCTTCAAACCAAAGTAACCTAGGGAGAAAAATAATTAAAACAGAGGTTTCGTCGAAAAATAATTAAAACAGAGGTCAGTCTATATTATTTTTAAATTATTCAATCATACAATAAAACTATTGTTAATTGCCATAATCATTTTTGACTTTATTTTGTGAGTTAAATCAGAATAGGAAACCAATATACGTGACCACCGTCAAATTATCCCTCCCCGCTTACTAATACATTATTAAAAACATCAATGTTTAAATTCGCCGATGGTTTTGGCGATGAAGCGTCCGTAGTCGGATCAAGGTGTAAGCTTCCGACTGGTCACACGATATATGTAGTAGTGTAGAACGTGTGTGTGTGTGTGTGTGAGAGGGAGAGAGAGGAGAGAGGAGAGAGAAGAGAGAGAAGAGAAGAGAGAGAAGAGAAGAGAGAGAAGAGAAGAGAGAGAAGAGAAGAGAGAGAAGAGAAGAGAGAGAAGAGAAGAGAGAGAAGAGAGAGAAGAGAAGAGAAGAGAAGAGAGAGAAGAGAAGAGAGAGAAGAGAGAGGAGAGAAGAGAGAGAAGAGAAGAGAGAGAAGAGAAGAGATAGAGAGAGGTAGGGAGAGAGAGAGAGAAGAAACGAGGTATCAAGGATGAGAAAGGTCCGTGGCCCGTTTGATAATGGTACGCCCCGATTTCGGTCTGTGTATCGACGAACAACTGCCGATCAGAGCAACCGATGTTTGAATTGTCGCCCCGTCAGTAAATGAACATTCCATTGCTTGAATTTTCCCTCCCATGTCAGTAATTGAATTCGACTGCATGATTTGTCTTCCAAACAGTAATTGAAATAGGTCCAACTACGTATCAAGTGAGAGCGTAGGCTTCCGCGGTCTGAGTCAAGATTTACTAGGCTGTCCGGGTGACGCCGCGTCCATGGCGAAAGTGCCGATGTTTTGGGCGGCACCTTTACCATGGACGCGGCGTCACCCGGACAGGCAATTAAATACGTAATAGATGTCAACAATTCGCCACCGCCAGGACTCTACTTCTGGAACCGCGCGGTCTACGATGCTTCAGAGGCTCATTTGCAACCGGGTTTCCACGAGCAATCGCAGCCGGCGAGTGGATTCGTGAACGGGGGCAGGCTGAGGAACACGGCTCAATATCCAACCGGCTGCCGTCTGCTCGCGGCGTTTTGTCGCGAGCGCCTCGAGGTGCGCAGGGTATTTTTGAGCCGCGGCGCGGTGCGGTGCCTCCGTGGTCAAGGCTCCGGGGTGGCCCTCGCGTGCCAGACTAGGCCACGCGGGCGACGCGACCGACGCGCGGCCAGCGGGCACGGTGAAAGCCACTTGGTTCACGGACCTTACAGCCCGTTGATGCAATCGCTGCCCTTGCACCCAGGCCGGCACCCCTTTTGTGGAAACGAATCTACCGCGGCGACAATGGCAGTTGTTTTGTTTTTTGTTACGCGAATGCACCGAAGCAGGCGTCGAGAACGTACAAACTACAATCCAGAAGAGAAGGTAATCTTTATTTCTTTGTACGTAAAGTTCTTAGTGTACGCGAGTAATCACCAATCACAAACTATTAGAAACTTTTGTATTGAACCTCTGACCACTTATTTGATTGATTGATTGATTGATTACAAGTGATTCCGGGTGCGTCAACTGCTAAGGTCATTAGTCCCGTAAGCGTAGTTTGTGTTTGTGGGAAGTGGCGGTGATCTTGACCCGCTGAATAGTAAGATCCGGCGACGGCCAACAGTCAGCTAGCCGGGTTTTACTCGATCAGGTATCTCCTACCAACAGAGCACCGTCCCAGCCGGGATAAGCTCTAAAATCCCAACCGGTCTCCAGTCGTGAGTGGTAGTCTAGTGCGTGTGAGTGTAAGTGTGGATACGTAAGGGGTGAGGAAAAGACAAGGAAGAGTAAGGAATGATCGCGTGCGCGACTGTGCGCCATATGTTAGGGTACTGCTTCGGTATTCGTCTGGTGTTGATGGGCGAAACCACGGAAAAGTACCGACCAGAGCAGCCGGACGTGAGAATTCTCCTCCAAACAGCTGAACTCGGCCTAGCTATGTAGCTAGTGTCGAAAATCCTGCCACCGTCGTGACTCGAACCCCAAGACCTCCCAGTCATAGGCACTGCGTGACATCAGTAGATGCCCTGAACCACCTCTCCCGGTTCGACTTTGTAATATTACAATTACGTAACAGAATACGTTTGTTACACTATCTTAGAACTTTATAGAATTTGCCCCAAGATTATGACAAAATATATTTCAGAAGTGAAATGATATATTTCTTTTTGCCTTAGTTTATTTGCACATGATGTTTTAGGAAAGAGCAACATTCTGTTTGGTTATTATGCACTGTTGTATAGACATATTGCAGAGCTACTAGCCATTCTCAACAATCGGTGGCCAATCAGAAAAAAATGGAAACAAACGAATGAATTCTAAGATAAGATGGCGAATATAGTATTAATGATTAGCCCTGTCCAAAGGAAAAGTATTACTTATTTACTTGTTTTTATAAGATAGATTAACGAAAAATATTAAACGATATATCTCGTAACACAATGCCCGCTGTTAATAAATCCTTGATGACTACCTAGTGTGTGTACCTAGTACCTACCTAGTGAAGACAGATAGTGATTAACATGACATAAATAACGAGATGATCTTTTACGAGGTTTCTGCACAATTCTGATAGCAATTCGTTGAAACGAAAATAATGACGAATATTCGTCGTCGGGAAATCCGAAAAAAAGTGAAACGAAGACGGCGATCTCACAGATGTCTGCAGTGAAATGTACGCTAATTAGATAAGGCTTGGAGAATGGTGACGACGGTTGCTATGGTGGGAAATAATGACTACGGCAGACGACAACAGTGTAGTCGGCATCGGGTGCAGATGCTCTAACGCCACACCCGAAGTTAATGGATTATTTTGATAGGTAGGTTACCATTGGGGGATGGATTTTGATGACCTTAAACATTGCCAAAAATAAATAATAAAATCCTTTTAATATGCATTAAAAATGCCCTAAAAACAAAGAAAAAAGACGTATTTTTTTATCAAAACCACTTCAATGCCTTTATTTATCGCGAAACCGGCCGAATTGACAATGTCACCAACAGGCGTCACAGGAAGCTTAGATTACATAGTACTCACAAAGGCTGGCCTTACAATATGAGCGAAGAAATTGAATATGTTTCTCAGGAATTCTATGGTGAACGTTTGTAGCATCTCGTAAATACTGTTTGAAGCAAGTATAATTAAAATGATATTAAAATCGAAAAAAATCAGCAAAAAAATGCATTAAAAAGGTGGTAAAAGAGTAAAAAATGACTTATTAGTAGCCATCGACGAAAATTACACAAAAAGTAAAAATGGGTCATTTGATTTCTTCTTAACATATAATGAATATCTGTACTAAATGGGATTGTTCTAAAATGAAAAGAAAAAACTGACATTTCATTAAAATCCTGCCCCTAATTATCATGAACATACTATAAGAATGAAGAGGGAGAAATGGTGGAATGAAAGGCAGGAAAAATCAGGTAACCGGAAGAAAACCGATGGAAAACCGGAAGGACTTACATAATTAATACTATGTTAACCCTAAGCTTCATACCCATTCCTGGATATGATAAAGGTGAACGCAGGCAAGAAAAATACAAAGAAGAAAACGACGTCAAGGAATACGAAGAAGGAAAAACAGACGCTGAAAAAGAAGTGTAGGAAGCAGAAAAGAACGAATAGAACGAGGAAAAATAATGCTGAAAATAAGAAGAAAACTCGATGGCGAAGAAGTGAATGGAAGAGATACCGAAAGCGAAAGATTTAAGTACAGAGTAAAGCAATTAAGTACAGCGTTCCCCACGACACGCGGAGGCAGCGAGTGCGTTGCTGTCGTGTCCGATGGAGGCGCAGGTGAGTGGCGTGCGCGGGGGTGAGGGGGGGGGGCGGGGCGCCGGCAGCCTTTTGTGTGTCAGGAGCAGCGCGGGGCCGCACGCCTTCCGCCGGCCACCATAAAGCCACGGAGCGCCCACAGCACGCGCACGCACCCGTGACCACACGCCTCGCCCGGCTTCGGCGCGATGTCTACAGCACAAAATTTACTGACATGATGTTTTGAGAAATTTGCACTGGACGGGAGGCGCTTGTCTAGATAACTCATCATCTATTCGGGTTACACCCGAACCTCGAAACCACCAACACATTACCGTACAAAGCCTTAGCCCGTCAGAGTGTGTCAATTCGTACGCCTCCTTTCGCTTAGCACCCACGCGCATTCTTAGCCGCTGAGAAAGGTCCTTTGAACTCTGAGCAGATCCAGTGCCCTCTGTCTGTTTGCCTCGCGCTCTCCCACGCAATGCACTTGGCAAGGCGGCTGCGTTCTGAAGCACATGACGCGGGCGGGCACGGGTCGGTGGCAGGGCGCCCGTGCGGAGATGAGGTCGGACGCTTCGCGACGAAGTTGTACAGAGGAAGACTAGATAGAAGTGCTGGAAAGTATTAATTTGACCCTACCAAAGGCACATTTTCTAGGTTCCTGCGTTTTATTTAGTTTCCAAAAAAATGTTAAAATCAACAAAATAAAATAAAAAAAATGTTAAACTCAACATCCGATAATTAAAAAAAATAACTTTCATTTATTATATTCAAATACGACTTGCAAGTTTCACTTTCAATTTCACAGAAGTCGAACTGAATTTTAAAATCAGACTCTCAAAACAGCCTGTGACGATCAGGACAATCAACATGAGTATGTGTGACAAAGTATTAAGAAGTTAAATGTTAACACCCCGGAAATTCAGTAACGCCGAACAGGAGGTAATAAATATAAAAAACGAAAATGGTCTTCATTTCACTCACCAATTCATTATTCATATTGAATGTACCCCGTCTGGAAGAAATTCGCGCCATGAATGGACGAGACGTAGTAATGCAGTGCGGGTGTGTGGCATAATGAAATCGACAACCGCAGACGCCACCCCACGGCCGAGTCTTTGAGCAAGGACACGCCGCGGCCACAGGATGCAGAGGCACGGCCGTCAGCAACGGCGGGGAAGATAATGGAGTCGGCACCTCGCCTGTTGCGGCCGCCCTTCTAAGAAAGCCGCCTCGTTTGTATGTCGCGGCTCATTTGTCTTGGAGTAGCCGCGACGCCCACGGCCGCACGCGAGCACGCACGCTCGCACGCGCTGACGTATGTTCGTGGGCTCGTACGCGTGTGGGATATGCGAGGGTTTTACTTTCATCGCTTTACCCTCCAGCGAAAACAGAGCCCCGCGCCCTGTGCAGGTTGGATGAACCTCCTCAGAGCAGGTAGAGATGGGCGCTCGCCTGGACCAAATCGCGCGACGCAGGGACTGGGCGCAAGCGGAGATGTGTAGTCAGACTGACAACAAAGTAGCTTCACTACGCGCACGTTTTGTTGAACTCTCCTTTTGCTTGTAATCGTAGGAGTAGAGGTAAGGGAGAGTTACTACTTTGTTAGCAAAGCAGAAAAATCATACCTGCAATTCGTTAACCGAAGCAAATAAGTTTTCTATTACACGGGAACGAAAATATCAAGTTTTTTTTCAAATATTGCTAATAAAGCCCTTTTTTAAATGTAATTTTTATTTACGTATCTTTAAGTTTTACTCATCTTTTAACTATTTATAGTTAAAATGATGGGAAGAGATTCTGGAACTCAAGAAAAGATGATCTTCTCTCCCATACGTCATATAGAGTATTTACTGTTTCTTGACTAAATAAATCTCAATCTAAAATAGAGAAACATGGCGCCCAAACCTGGACGGGCCAAACTCTTCATCTGAGGACGCATTAGTGATTACTGACGGTTAAATCCGAGAATCTTGACGGATACAACTGAAGCAAGTCGCATTGTTCCGGATAAGGTAAAACTAGAAGACGTAAAAACATATACTAGTAAACCCCTCTCGTATTCCGAGCGAAATTGAACTTTTACATGCGTGACCCGTGGCTATATATGTTTATTCATCGCGTAATTGTGGCAACAACACCGAATACTGCCAACAACACTGTGAGTAAATGTGGTACGAATGTAATACGTCAATTCTTTATCTTGTTCGTCGCGACATGGATTTGTGTTTAACAGTATCCTGAAAAGCGCTCTATCAACTTCTGCGTAGACTGTTATTAAACAGGAAAAGATAAAAGTTGCTCCGATAAACTAGAAAAGCGATAAATCTTAACGGTTAAAGCTTGCCGATTGTGGGCGCTTTCGCGACACAGTTCAACATGAGATGTGCAAACATGGACGGGCAAAATTGTAACGCATACCGAAGTAGGATCACCCTTCGGGTCATACACGAGACTACCAAATTCGGAGAGGCAACACTACCACTAAGCCCAGTGGGTGACCGGTAAAGGTGGCTCAGGGCATCAACTGACGACACTGGAGAGCCTCTGCGAGAGCCTCTCGTCCTAGGTTCGAGTCCCGACGATGTCCGGAGTTTCGACAGCAGTTAGATAGCAAGGTCGAATTTAGTCGCTGTCTGGAGGAGAATTCTAGCGGCCGGCTGCTCTGACCGCGAGATTTCCGTGGTTTCTCCGATCAACACGAGGCGAATGCCGGAGCAGTACCCTAACAAACGGGCCACGAACCGCGCGCGATATTTCCTTCCTCTGACCCTATCCTCACCCGTAACTAGCATGCCCTTATACTTACATGCACTACACAACCACACATGCCGGGAGACCGGGTGGGAGCTTAGAGCTTGTCCCGGCGGGTAGTACCTATCTGGTGGGAGATACCTGGTTGAGGGGAAATCCCAATAGTTCACGGTAGGTTGGGATCTCACCATGCCCTTATACTTACATGCACTACACAACCACACATGCCGGGAGACCGGGTGGGAGCTTAGAGCTTGTCCCGGCAGGTAGTACCTATCTGGTGGGAGATACCTGCTTGAGGGAAATCCCAATAGTTCACGGTAGGTTGGGATCTCACCATGCCCTTATACTTACATGCACTACACAACCACACATGCCGGGAGACCGGGTGGGAGCTTAGAGCTTGTCCCGGCAGGTAGTACCTATCTGGTGGGAGATACCTGCTTGAGGGAAATCCCAATAGTCGACGGTAGGTTGGCACGGGATCTCACCATTCAGCGGGGGAAGATCACCGCCCCCCTCGCCATGAAAACACACACACATTACTTACGAGACTAAAGACCTTAGCAGCAGACGCGCCCGGAATCACTAATCAATCAAATCAACAGGTCGTGTACGTTTACCTTAAAGCTTGGGGGTTTCCTCACAACTGCGGAATACTGCAGAAACACGCGGTTACCAAAACCGGACGGGGTTTAAACAGTCACTAAACCTAAGCGTTTATGGACTCCTTAATAAAGACAGCTCGTTTGTCCGTCGCGCCCCTCATTTGTCTTGGGCGCAGCAGTTCGCCACGCACTCACGCACGCAGCTGACGCACGAGCTGACGTTAACGGCCACCGAATCACCATGCGCGTGACCGATCCGTTGACGAAACGCTCTGGAGAGAGGCGAGCTGCCTGTACGGTGGCAGCCTAGCGCGGTGATGGATGGTACAGACGTTGGAGGGTGTTGCAAATATTTGGTGGCCGAAGAGACAAGGAACCGAAACTGCGATTTGTTTGACTATACAAGAAAGAATAATGGCGATTTCTCTGGCATGCCTTTGGAAACATCGTGTTGCCTTCGTAAGATATTTTCACTGCGTATAGGTCTATATCGTACACGATACGAACTAAGTATTGAGCTTCTGAGGGTGCGGAAACCTATCTTAACGATAGTTTTATCCGAAAATGACACAACGCCGGAATTATCGAGTATATTCACGTGAGTTGTATCGTATGCGATACATGTCACGTGATCAAGGATGGAATGAGTATCAAACACTGGTGATAGTGTGCTGCAAACTATTGTATATTCCCGTTATGCTTTGGTATAAAAAATGCGAATCAAGAGGATGTGACATTGCAGAAATATGGCAATTGCAGCACACACTGCTGTTGAAGTCCGGAACTATTTCCATTTATCGTACATTTAAAATGGACACTGTGCAAAAATCTTCTAAGACTTCAAGCGTTGCGTTACAACTGCGGTTGTAGCACAACGGACAACAAGCGTTGTAGACGTGGTGGGAAGAGTATTAGCGGGCGACGGGCGAGAAATGGAGGTAGGCCGTTGGGAAAGGGTCTTTTTGATTGATTGATATTACCGGGCGCGTCAACTGTTAAGGTCATTAGTCCCGGAAGTGTAGTGCAGGCTTTTATCGCGGGAGGTGGCGGTGATCTTCTTCTGCTGGATGGCAACATCCGTCGCCGACCTATGTCAGCTTGCGGGGATTTTTCCTAACCAGGTATCTCCCACTAGGGGCAATCGCCAGTCAGGACAAACAGCTCAGACTGGCCTCCCAACATGTGTGGTAGTGTTGCGCTTGCAAGTGTGTGTATGTAAGTAAGGAGTGGAGGAGGAGTAAGCTTGCAAGTGTGTGTATGTAAGTAAGGAGTGGAGGAGGAGTAAGCTTGCAAGTGTGTGTATGTAAGTAAGGAGTGGAGGAGGAGTAAGCTTGCAAGTGTGTGTATGTAAGTAAGGAGTGGAGGAGGAGTAAGCTTGCAAGTGTGTGTATGTAAGTAAGGAGTGGAGGAGGAGTAAGCTTGCAAGTGTGTGTATGTAAGTAAGGAGTGGAGGAGGAGTAAGCTTGCAAGTGTGTGTATGTAAGTAAGGAGTGGAGGAGGAGTAAGCTTGCAAGTGTGTGTATGTAAGTAAGGAGTGGAGGAGGAGTAAGCTTGCAAGTGTGTGTATGTAAGTAAGGAGTGGAGGAGGAGTAAGCTTGCAAGTGTGTGTATGTAAGTAAGGAGTGGAGGAGGAGTAAGCTTGCAAGTGTGTGTATGTAAGTAAGGAGTGGAGGAGGAGTAAGCTTGCAAGTGTGTGTATGTAAGTAAGGAGTGGAGGAGGAGTAAGCTTGCAAGTGTGTGTATGTAAGTAAGGAGTGGAGGAGGAGTAAGCTTGCAAGTGTTAGAAGTTGTGTTGCAAGTGTAAGCTTGCAAGTGAATAGACGCCGCTTTTTTCTAAAAGATCTGTGTGTTGTTTTTTTTTTTTTGCTGTCCCCCAAAAAACACACAGATCTTTTAGAAAAAAGCGGCGTCTATTCTCTAAATTGCCACGACTGCGTAGCCAAATATATTGGTCAAACAGGCAGAACTTTCAACACCAGAATCAAGGAACACATACATGCTTGGAAACACAACACCGGTAAATCTCACTTTGCCAATCATTTACTCCAGACAGGCCATACATTCAATCCACACACAGACATTCGTATACTAGAAATAGAAAACCACTACCACACAAGATTAACTTTAGAAAACCTACATATTCATTTAAATAATAACTTATTGAATGAAAACATCAACCATAGTCCTTCTCCTTTACTAAAATTACTATTAGACACCACTCCCACCGCACTCCCACCACCGCACCCCGCCGGGGGCGGCACAGCGATGCGCACCGCACCCAGGCCATTGCCCTCCTCCACCCCCCGGGTACTTAAGCCCCTCGCCTCGCCCGACCCAGCGTAGTCGTTTTGTGGCTTCCATCCAGCAGGTAAGAAGTGGCTCAACTTACATTTCTGTTTCTCTGTTTAAAAAAATTTTACGTTTCCTATTTCTATTTCATTCGCTTTCTTTAGTATTAATGACTTAACCCCCCCCACTTTTTTCTTTCTTCCTGTTTCTTGAATGTTAAATTTATTTCCAAAAAAAATTGTAAATTATTTGTAACCTTTATCATAATCTTGTTGTATTCACGTACTAATGTTTTGATTTTCTACTTGTATCAGACAACTGATGATGATGGCTAAGCCATCGAAAGCTGCTATTACATTAAATACTTTTGTTGGCAATGACAACCTTTACAATTATTTCATGAAAGATGCCAACGATAACGCACCACAACACCTATATATGACAAACTAGTGTCGAAAATCGTCGTCACACTGCCACCGTCGATACTAGAACCTACGACCCCTCGGTCAGAGGGACTGTAGTGACATCAGATGCCTTGAGCCATGTCTCCCGGTCCATGGTGTCAGTTTCGATTTGTTTTAGAAATATACTACAATTGTTGAAAGCTGAAACTATTGCTGAGGATTAAGACAGGTAATAATAAAAGACCTTAACGACGAAATAGTTACTCCTCACATAAACAAAGATATAAAACAACGCTGGGGTTGATAATTGACTCTCCCTCTCAGTTCGTTTGCAACTGTAATTTCAAAATTCTTCAAAATGAATACATTGATTGTAGATCTCTGTTCTTTAGCAAGCAGATGTACAACAAAATATTTTTTACACTCTAAAGATTTTAGTGATATTAGTTTATTAGTCCAAACGTCCTTGACGTTCCCTTACCACTTCATAAAGACCACCATTTTACGCAAGATCGCCTGCATAAAAAATATCAAATCATAAATCTGAGAAATTCTTGAATACACTATAATAAAGATATTTATTTATCACGTAAGTATATTAATATTGTTCTTTACCATTCAGAAAGATACAAGGTCCTTTTAAGACCTTCAGCAACTTTCGTTTTCAACTTTTCTCCTTCAATAGATATGATTCTTTCCCATACAACTTATTCCAACCATTATACTTCGCTTCTATTATCCACTTTTCCACAGCTAATTATAGTGTTTTCCTTCGAAAGTCCCACTTTTTCTTTCACAGCATTGAGTGCCAAGATAGTATTTTGTCAAATCATTATATTGTAGCGTATGTGCTCCTAAAATCTCTTCCCTACTAATAAGAGTCCAGTTTCTATTAAAAAAGTTTAGAAGAGAAGATTTTGGTTAGAACAGGAAAAGCCGACGTAGGAAGACTTACCTATTTGGTGATTTGGTAAGTCATATGAAGAAGTGAATGGATTGGTATTCGACGGGAAAAGAGTATGGGCAAAGCGATCACATAAAAAAAGGAATTGGATGACATTTTTCGATTTTTGAAAACTCACAAAGAGTTCAACGAAAATGAAATCAATGTCATTTTTAAGTGATCTTTGCGCAATCCAAGAGCAAAGTATAACAAAAGAAATAAAGCCTTTTTTGAAAAACAAAAGTTAAAATATTGAGGCTTCACATAAAGATTCCCCCATCAAAATATTCGTTTCAAACACGCAGAGTACATCCATATCACTCCAAAAATATTAATTCTGAAAAAAAGAAATCGTCTGAAGGGTTTAGGGGTGAGGCGCTAGCGTCGACCTCACATGCGGACGGACGGACTGTCGTCAATCAAGTGTTCCTTTTCAAGGGACCACTAAAAGTAGATTCCGAGTATTCATTGTGTTAAAGAAAGTAATTAATACAAATAGGAAAAATATGTATCCATCCATCAGGACCTACAATTCGAATTTTTCTACCGAAAAATTGTCCATCTCCGCCGCATCATTACAAAATATTCTCTTTACTTCGTATGTTGAGAAAGTAAAAAAAGTCTGATTAATGCACTAGCTAGGATTTAGTGTTGTAATAACAAATAAATAAATTAATAAATAAATATGTTATTGATTCGGGAGAACAATACCCCCAGTAATCTTACATATCTACCACTTTCAGATGACTTCCAAGTTGTTCCAAGTTTCCGGAAAGCATTCGTTAAGCTTTCAGAGCTTACAGAGCTTACAGAGCATCCTATTCACAAATGACCACATATGACGTCACACGGAAGTATTAGCGATTGTTGGAAGTCTGTACGGCGTTCGTTTGTGGTGAGACCCGTCAATGGCCGTTAATTTCAAAGCCCCCCTCACTCCAACCAGTAAACAGGTTATAGTTATTGCGCCGAAACAACCAGCCATGCAGCCATTGGGCGATTTCTAGCGGTATTTCCCACTCACAGAGTGTTTAATGGGCTCGTTTGCATACTGGCGAACCTCGTGTGTTCGCAAAATACCTCCCGACACACAAAACGTTTCCGGAAAGTCACGTGCTCATTTCGCTGTTGATGAACCTTTCCATACGGGGGCCTTGGGGATGGACTATAGTATTTACGTGTTGGATGATGCTTTGGGCTTAACGAATGGCTTTGGCGATGACGTGTTGTTCTGGACGTGAGCTCCAAACGGTCGTAATTGTTCTCAGAAGAAAGTGAGGGTCGTATGGAGGAGCAGTTCCTCAAAACATTATGAGAGTGAAGGTAGGCGTTGCTGCAGTGGCAGTTCGGAAACAAACGTTTTGGAGAAAAAAAGAGTCATGTTGGTGCATTTCGCAACGCTGCTCTTGAACTAGAGTCATGGATGGATTGTAGTATAAGTACGCTAATATCGCGCTTGGAACACATAGTGGTTGGCCTCCTACGCTGATTTTTTAAACAAATATTGTATTTTATCTCGTCAACACGTGAACGAATTGTAATATTATATTTATAAATTCTGGAAAAATATTGAAGGTTTCCTGGATAGACAATATTTCTGATAATTTAATTTTAGAAAAAGGGAAGGAGAAGAGATCATAACTATGACTAAAAAATATTTGGAACGGGAAAGCAAAATTCTTTGGACACATTTTCAGACATAACTAATTCTTAAGCAAATTTTTGACGAAAATAGTTGCAAAATGAGTAAGAGGGCGATCTAGAACTAAAATTTTAGGACAACTTCAAACCGAATTACACTTCAGAAACTATGCAGAGATGAAGAGGACAACGGAGGAAAGAATGCCATGGCGGCAGCGATAAGACACTTTTTTGGCCTTTAGGATGATGATTTCTAAATTAAAAATACTAGATTGTTTTCTTTCCTTTTTTTCATTAAACATTTTTATTTTCACACTGCACATTTGACTTGTAAATAAATAAAATACAAAACAATGAGAATGAAATTATAAATTTAATGATAAAATAATAAATAAAATATATTTTACGTTAAACTCTTTACAAGGACGACAGGTGGCTTTGAGAGACTCTTCTCCATATGTGAAACAAATTCTAAAGTTGTCGTGCAGGGGAAAATCAGGGACAGGGTGCATGGCCCTGTGGCCCCCTATGACTTGAAATGTAGAAATCAGTTTTATGTTCTGTCCTAAGAATCTATTTTTGATTGTTTTTCATTAACCAAATGTACATCCAAAAAATTTCTCTCGTTACTCATCAGTATCATTAGGTAGAAAAATCTTGATTTTGTAAAACTGCAGAACATTATTTTAAACTCATTCATTTACAAAATTACAAACTACAAATATAGCAAACATCATACTTTTTTCAACAATACAAATATTTAAATAAATATAATTTCACGAATAATTTACGATAACAAATAATTTCTGCGTTTCAATATTACGATCAATTAAGTTTATTTGGTTTGGAGCTAATTGTTTTCGAGCTTAAGTAGTTTTCCCTTCCCCCATTTTTAAAAATATTTTGGCCTGTAAAATTCTGACTACGCCGATTGTCAGCGTCTGAAATTCACGAAGAGCAAATACCAAGCGAATTTGGAGAAAGCAGCTTCCAACTTATGTTATTATACATCCAACTCATACTATTATAGTGGTAAAAGCCATCATTATGTTACTAGTACAAGAGCGCATTAACAGATGGCACTTATTGTTCACATGAAGCTTTCCCTAGTACAGAGAACTGCTACGCCCTCTGCCTCCAGCTTCTTGATCTCAATAGCGGCTTCCAATGTTGACCACAGGAGCAGCACTGGCTACGCCGATACACGCGCGCTCATGTGGGCAGTGAACCAACTTCATCGTTCGGTGCTGACAGCTTACGTAAATTCAGTACACGCCTCCTCATTGAAATCATTTAATTTTGTGTAAATACAGAGTATCAAAATTATTACACGATTTAATTCTAATAGTATTTTATTCCAATAGTTGAGAATAATTCGAAAATTTCAAGTGCTATCTAGAGAAAGAAATACTGAAAACTTGTTATAGGTACCTAGAAAAACAAAAGAATTAAAAAACAGAACTTAGTTGATGATAATAATAATTGTAAAAAAGTGTTTATATGAGCCTATACATTGTTATACTATACATTTATTAATTAAAATTTGTAATCAATTGTGCAAGGGAGTGAAATAAGATTTTACTTTATTACTCAAATGGAAAATACATTCAAGTACCTCAAATTGCACATAAAATACTCAAATACTGCATGTTAACTCAATCAGAGCACAACCTTAAATGTTAAGAGATTGTCGACAAAGTATAAACAAATTGACCCACCCATACTAATGTATGTAAATTGTATCAGTGAAATGAAACTCCCAGAAACAATTTTTTTATCTTATCCGATCACTTTTTTATATTTTATTTATACATTCTGAATATATTAAATTATTCATTATATCCGATGTAATAAAGGATGCCTAGCAATACCTTTGGAAACAATACATTGGTCACAAAATTTTACTCTATTCATAAATACTCATACAGTATTCATAAATACTCATACAGTATTTTTTAATAATTCGTATCTTAAAGTTAACTTATTACTTCATGCTGTATTATTTTAGTGAATATGGGTATATCAGAATTCGTAGATCTGCATTTAATGTTTCCAACACTGAATGTACAATATATTGTATTGGGGTTTCTTTTCTGAGATAATTATGAGCAATCATACACGACATAACGAATTGTTGTATTTTCCTTTCTGCACACCATAACAATTTCGTATAATTAATTCTACTTCCCTTGGACAAACAGGCACTCTGACTCTTTCAGGCACTATTAGTTAGTCTTATATAAGAACTATCAGGTCTTGGGCCAGTGCCATAATGTTCCAGCGATTCTTTTAATGCTTATGTACCCCAAGAAATTATTAAAATCACTAGACCGAAACATCTTACTCATGTTCACATACTTCATTTAAATTGATATATACAGAAAAGGTTATTAAAGTAATAATTATAGTCTTAATTGGTTAGTTATGGTGCTATGCGGAGATCTATTTTACACTGAGGCAGTGAGACCTTGTGAGAACCTTGTACATATGGAATATTTGTCTTAATAATGTATTCACTAATGTGCTTTATATAGGTACATAGGTGATTTGTTATGCTTTTTTACCGAGTATGTCTGTTTAAATGGCCGATTCTTTCCAGTGATTATTGCTTACACACAATAATTTAAGGTTATATTTAGATAGGTCATGCAAATCACCCGTAAGTCGAATATTCATTAGTGGAAAAATGATGCACTACATTATGATGCAATCCTCCAATCCCAATGACAAGTACACGAATCAGGCTTTTCTACAAGTAACTGTACAAAGAAGACGAAATTGATAATCCTAAAATTAATTGAGATAATTACGGCGTAATAATAAATTGTCATTTTATTATTAATTTCGGGACCATGATTCTATGACATACACACAGTTTTGAATATGGTACCTTACTGAAATATTAAATCAAAACGCTCTTAATTTCAAAACAAAAGTGACATTTATTTGTAATAACAACAAAGCAACTTGACACAATAATGTTTGCAAACTGAAAACAGCAATATAACATTTGATCAATTCATGAAATTTTCTGAACAGTTCCTAGGTTTACCTTCATCACCTTTTAAATAACCAAACGTCATTTTTCTACGTCTATTTCTATAAGTACTCTTCATTATCAACTCTGCCTAATATTCTAGTCCGTTTAATTTTCCGCAATGCTGTCCTCAATCAAATGTACCGCCAATATTACATTGCATTTCTTTCATTTTCTCTACTGAGTTACGCAACTCCGCTTGAAATACTCTATCAATCATTAGCTGCGTCCTCATTCCAGAAAGTCCATTAACTATCTGGTTGTTGAGTCCGTCCATCTTCTGAAGCCACGGCATCGATAACATTGCCAAACTGTGTTTTTATCCCAGTGCATACACATATCATCTCGATGACAAACATGGACGAAATATCACCTCTTACTTCGACTCGTCACAGTAGTCTGTGACCGACTGTATCTTCGAATGAAAGCAATTCAAATTTAGGCATATTCAACTCCCCGGGAGAGCTATATGATGCCTTTCCAAACGCAACCCGCCCACTTCATTATCATCGACAAAATTTTGCAGGGCTGTAACACGCCTAATTTTTTCATCAAACGTCTACATGTCATTAACACGTACGCGCTTTCAAATGAGTTTTTTTTATCCCGTAATACACATCAATCGTCCAACTTACGCACGGGAACAAAAGACCAGCGCCACCGCCCACCCCGTTGGAAACAAATCGACATCTGGCGCTATACACAAACGTCACACGGAACGCGAAATGTGTGAGTGTAACGGGAACCACCCACCATTCGGAAAGGCGTCAGTTTCTGACTGTCGCACGATGGCCCGGTTTGGGGAAAAAAACGGGCAAATATACAGTGGTTTTCAGCTATCACTCGAGGTTCCGGAGAAGAATGAACTTTTTTTGAGATGCACCCTTAATTAGAGAGGAGTCGAGATTTCAGTATATTTCTCTGTAACGTTATTTAGTGAAATGAAATTCCCGACGCTCACCGCTAACAAGACTTCGTAAACCGGGAAGTCCTAGGTTCGACTATCGGCGATGCGGTATGTGGAATTTTAGTAGATGAATCGCGTCGACCAAAACCCAGATGTAGTTTTGGACGGCGTCGTTAATTGGTCTATATAAACATATGTTTTCGATACATTTGTAAATTGTATCTTGCGTGGAAAAAAATTGTGAACGTGTATCTAGTGTTTCCATCGATATTACTTTCTGAGATTATTTCTTATTTCGCAACTGCAAGGTTTTTTTCCCTTTGCTTGTCGCTTTGATCTTAAAACCGTGTAAAAAATTATGATTAGGTTTTGAGATATATTGTATTCTTTGCTCAGAAGTAACCAAAACAATAATAGCCATATGCAGTTACTAGGTAAAATATGAGAAAGAAATAACAAAAATATCAACTTAGGAAACTTTTAACTTAGAAACTACATTTTCAAGACCTTCCTGTAAATACTTCACAGAAAAATGAATTGAGCATATTTCAGGAGAAATGAAGATCAACTAATATACGTTTCGCTTATTCAAATATTGATAGATGGTAATATTGCTAGATGGTTTTTTGTAAACTATGATGTTGAAAATTGAGTTCTCGCCATGTTTCTCACTCGTCACCGACGTGTTGACACGTCAAAAAAAGTTTTATTTATTTTTAAAAAGTCGTTAATAAAAACTGACCATCGGCCATGTACAATTGTTTTGAAACAACGAGTAGTTTTCGCGTAAAAGCGCTTTAAATTTATGCAATTTCTAAAACAATTATTTTCTCAAAAACAAATTAAATTTTTATCTATTTTTTCCCACGGGAAGAAGGAGGGCGCTTAAATGAATAACTCATGTCTCATTTTCGTTCAACTCTCATTTTTGAAAATACATGTTTGTACATTTGTTTAAAAAAACTAGTAGTTTTTGCGATATTTCATGCTTAAAACTAATGAAATATATACAAATGTCCCTCCAACTGCGGGCCACGAAAAAAATCCTCGGAGAACTGAAACTGATGAAAGGGATTTCGAAAATAATTTTATTTTAATTATAATTTATTATTGCAAATTCCCAACATTGATTCTATTTTTACTTCATTCTACAATTTTTATTCTCAATTTATTGATACTTTTCAAGCGATCCACAAACGTTAATTTAAATTAGTTCAATTAGGTTTTCTTCTTAAAAATTCGATTTAAATGTATTATGAAAGGAAAATTGAAAAAAGTAAAATAATTTTGTAAGAACTTTCGTTTCACTTTAATTGTATATTACCACCGTACGCTGCAGAGGACTACATTGTGGCGATGGATTTTGAGAAGTTTATTATTGAACGACGACGATGAGAAAGATAAGATAAGGCTGTTTTATTTTCTTAACGTTAGTGTTACAATGTTCTCTACGTTCAATAAAATGGTATATGCAACTATATTGAAATCGAGGTGAATGTACATACATTATGCATAACGTAATGATATTATCGTTTTGAAGGCTTTATTTTTTTGCGATATACTAAATGGCCTTTAGTTCTGGATGTTCAATTTATATATAGAATTATGCTTGCTTGTTGGTATGATGCGAGCAGTTATAAATAATACGAGAACGTATATGCTGTTGTAGCACTATTAGTTTGATGAAGTGAAGAAAACACGTTGGCATTTCTGTTTCTTTTCTCAAACGTTATCTGAATCGACGAGTAGATAGCGGCTATTTCGGGCGACTCTCCGCTCAAATGTTCTTTAGGATGATCTGAAAGATGTGGTGGAATATCAAGAGGAATTTCGATACCATTTTACTTTCGATTAATCACCAAACGATAATAATGACAGCCACTTTTTCCGCCCTATCCCTTGTTTTGCTGTTGGGAATTTTCCTTACCCTAAGTACGGATGAAACACAAAAGTGTAGCCATACAACCTAATATATTTGGTTTGAACACTCGAAAGGATGCACCAGATACAATGTCAAAGAATAAAAGTAAAGAGATGCAAAAGCAATCCAAAAATTAAATGGAAAGACGATTTTGTGGAAGATGAGCGTATGATGAAAATCAAGAATTGGAAGAGGGCTTAAGACACAAAGAAGTGACAATATTGTTAGCAGGCCAAAACCCAAGGGCAGTGCCTTGAGAAGCAAAATGGACCAATTTATTTAATCTGAATATGTAAGTAAACAGCGTGTGCAGGTTGAAAAATAAAATAGTTACTTGTGATAGGAGTGGCAAAGAGACATTTTATTTTCCGGGTTGGAAAAGTTGCGACACGACACCGTTATACCTCGTGTTGCAATCCTTCGAGCAAAATTATATCATTTAGCTACGTGTGTCATACACATTTTAGGCATCCTCAACGGCCGTCATTTTATTTTAATTGAATTAAACCACAACAAATCACTTAATGATACATTAATGTCCGTCGTAGTTAATGCGATCAGACGAATGTATTTTGTTTTCTCGTTGCATTTACATATTTGTCTGAACATCTGAGCATCGTTTCACAATTAATACTAGTACTGAAATTGAACGTTTGGCACGCTATGGGTGATCTGAAAGAATAGCTCTTACTTCTGTCTAAAATAGTTTATATAATAAGTGCGTGAACTTATGGTTTTGTAATAGGTGTGGGAAGTTACGGCTTCTTACAAAATAAATATAGTGTAAAAAACAATAACTTCACTCACGAAGCAAAAACATTTTTTCTACGATCGTATAAAAATGCTTCTCTTATGAATGATGATTTGTTTCATGTCTACTCTTCTTAGTTTATTCAAAAGGAATCTTTTGAATTCTTTATTCAAAAGGAAAACCTTCGTTAATGTTGTATATTAGAAGACCCTGGCTTCACGTCATGAGGTAGTAAGACGTTGTTTAATGCGAGTTACTATTGTGTAACTGGTATGCCATGTTTATAATTACTGAATTTAAAATGGTTAAAGCAATTCTGACTTTCCAGAAGAGTTTTTCGAATCTGTGAACGATGCAGGACCTAATTTAATACCCCAGATTCCTAAGGTATTTACGAAAACACCAACTGTTGAGAAACTGGTGTACATCAATGAGGTTAGCTACGACTTTCATGTGTGAAAAGTTACATACTAATTACGTGCCAATAGTTATTTGTAAGTTAATAGTTTTGGGGAAGAATTTAATAATTGTAAAATTAAAGTTATTTTGCAATTAATGTGTGCTTTATTTTTGTACTTCTTTTGAAACCTACTAATGACACGTTTCTCAGATGTTCAAAGAAAAGACCAACTTCACGCACACGTAGCAGCACGTAGACCACGCATTTTTATACAGTAGAAATACAGACCCCTATATTTTTAAAGACAATAGTAGTTTATGTAACAAAAGCGCGAAACAGGTAATACACGCACGAGTCGAGTTTTGAGAAAGAGACGAGGGCGGGAATCACCTCGCGCTTGAGTCAAGAGAGCACGAGATGAGTCAAGACTGGAATATAAATTAAATATAATATAACTAAAAATATGTTATGCAGAACTTTAAATATTTGTTGTACGTAGCCTAGACAAGACGTTTTTCTATTTATTTTCAGAATTATCATTAATAACAAAATTAACCAAACAATTATTAAATTAAAATGAAAAACGCTAATTTCTTAAAGGATTTATGAATATAAATTGGAAATCTGAACATTTTTCACATCAGGTTTTCTCTTTCACGTCAGATCGTCATCTAACTTTTTGTCTTCAAAAAATCTTGCACAATTGTACAAGAACCGATATCAACGTTCTCATAAATATTAATGCTGGGTTTGAACATAGAGTAACTAGGCCATAATGTTGACGGAACTAAATTCTTCGACAGATCTTCTAATTAAACTAAAATTATATATTTGTCAACAGAAGTGTTTTTTCTTTCGTTGCATCACTTTTTAAATTCATTGTATGCTGAGCTATTTTCGTGTTGATTTGTCAAACAGCAAACGTATTTTAATATTATTTGCCATTTCAGCAAAATACTTCGGCCCCGTAACTGCAAAATCTATCTCCTCACTGAAGTCATATTTTACCTCGCTTGAAAAAAGTAAATGGATTCCAATCAGTGTCGTAGCATTTGTTTGTAAATAATAGACGAAAACGTCGTCAAGACGGATCGTTACATATATTTCTCACACGCTTCGCAATGTTTCGCACACTGTGAAAAAATTAGCTTTCGCACACATATATCCAGCACGAGACCCCACGTTTCACGGCGTGTTAAAAAAAATCGTTTTTAAGCGATGTGACGTAACCGTGAAAAAAAAGAAGCCCAACACGTTTTTCAGATGTTTCACGAAAAGACCAACCTCACGCACGCGGAGCAGCACATAGAAACCCACATTTTTACACCATCGTAGAAAAAAGGAAAAAAACAATTTTTTTGTCCGCTTTTCGCGGCCTCCAAACCATCGTGCGCTGTCGCTGCCGGCGCCCGCCACCAGAAGCGCTGCGAGCGCCACAATGGCCGGCACAGCTTTCATTAGCAGCATTCACATTTTGAAACCAATTTGTTTGGCAATTAGACCGCCAATGCGTAGAGGTGCGCGCTCCCCTGCTCGCGCTAATTGGGAGGCGGGGGCGGGGCGGGGCGGGGACGCGGAGGAGGTGAGGGGGAGGAGGCGGCAGCGGGCGGCGGGCCGTGAAGCAGACCCGAACGCGCTCTACCTGCCGGTGGGATCGCTCCGCGCCCAGATGCACAGCGTGGTTCGGCCGCCCCCGAGGTGTGATAAGAGCGGCGTGAAGGAGGCGGTTCTCAGGATAATAGTTATTCGGGGTGGCTAGCGATAAATTAGGTGGGTCGAAGCTGGTTTTATTTGGGGTAAAGAAAGCGTGCGCGCTGTTCGTGGACGAAAATGCTTTAATGCAGGTTCTTTCAAAGTTTTTTTTTTTTTTTAATTGGCGTCGCATTTTGCAGAATGTGCACGATTGTTTTTCTTTCTGTTTCACTTATCATTATTTTTGTCATGGTTTATCTGTAAAGATATATTCATCATCATAATCATCGTCATTATTAATATGATTATTATTACTCTCATGAATAAAGATGTTATGAGTCGATTGAATATAAAATCTAGACGAGGTTGCAACCATCTCCCAGGGGGCACATCTAGGAACTACCAGTGCCTCTACGATACTTTGCACAAAGTGTAGGCTTCTTCTAAATACTACACGTGCACTTTACAGCCTTTTGAATGACCTGGAAGTTCAATCAAGTTCTTAGTCGAATTTTGCGGAACAAATTCCAAAGCTCCGATAACTATGGAGGCGACCTTTGCTTTTACGATTTCCAAACTCTTGTTTATTCCAGTCCAGATCCCGATTTCCAAACTTGTTTATTACGGAAAACTATGAAGCCTCCGGCTTCGTGACAGGTGGTTAAGGTTTCGTTAGTTACATTCGAATTCGGAAAATATGCAAAATAATGAACAATTTTATTTTTAAAATAATTTTAATATGATATTTCTCTATTTTCATCCTTAGCGTACTAACTGAATTCTTATTTTCAGGGCATCACTGCTTTTGTCACAGGTGACGTCATGTGACAGTAACGCATCAAGACAGAAGCCCCCGCTAATAAATAGTTGCTACTAACTTATTACGTTACGGAACAACGACATTTTTATATTATTGGCATATATTGAACTGTTCTAGTGTACATAATATACTCTGTCATAGCAGTGTTCGTGAAGTATATTTTTTGTTGAAATATTGAATTTGTTGCACAATGTTATACGAGAGTATTTTATTTGTTGTTTTTGCGTGTGTGCGTTGTTCTTGCGTTGATCATTCAAATGAGAGTGGAAAAATTATGTCAGAAAAATTAGCGCTGATTGTGTTTTTAAAATACAGAACATTGCACGAAAAATATTTCGAGCACCCCCACTTCTAGTAGTCCCGGACATTCGACACATCTTGTGATGACTTCAGAAAAATGCCGCGGTTCCGGCCGAGGTGGCTCAGAGCATCAAGTGATGTCGGCGCAGTGTCTCTGACCGGAAGGTCATAAAGTTTCAGTTCTGATGGTGGCAGGTACCGTAGTTACCATACCAGTACCAGTATTGAGCCAAGCCAGTTCTGTGGCGAACAGTGCTTTCTTAAACTTTAAAGTGTAGTGCAGTGAAGTGCGAATGAATGGGAAGAATGAATGGTTTTGTATATAATAAAACTAGTATGAATGATGTGTGATTGTAGAGAAAAAGAAAAAAAATATCTCACCAGTATAATAACAATTTCCGTAGTATTATAGTATTAACAAAAGTGATCTTAGTGTAAGTTAGTAATGCCAAAGTGCAAGTAAGTTAACTTTAGGACTAGAATTTAAAACTTAGCTGTCAGAAAAATCCCCTGCTCTAGCTTCTTAAGCCGCAAGGCAGCAGTATAATGTACATAATTTAAAGAAAATAAATTCCCTTTCTCCACAGGGTTACTGTGGATGAGACCAAAAAAATACCAGTACCGCAACAAACTGATCGCGCGCGATCTTTCCTTTCTCTCCCTTCTCCTATCCTCACTCTTAGAGCTTGTCCGAGCTGGGGCGGTACCCCGCTGGTGGGAGATACCTGGTGGTCGGAAAACCGCAATCCGACGTAGGTCGGCAGCGGATCCCGCCATACTTCAAGGAAAGGTTACCGTCTCCTGTCGCGATAAAAACACGCACTATAGTTAAGGAACGAATGACCTAAGCAGTTGATGCGCCCAGAATCACTAATCAATCAATTAATCAAAAAAATGTAGTGCTCGTTTTTGATCGCCAACAAAAAATAACAGTACCTTAGTCATAGAACTTCGAAAATAATTCTCTACTGCACGAAGAGTGCAGCAGTCATCCAACATGGAGTAGCCCCATTCCTACATCAACATATCGCGTTTCTGATTTCAATCAACGCTTCATTTCCACCCTGTTGACATCGCGTCAGACGCAAATCTAATACTCTTCAAATTCAAGACCCCCGCGCTCTAGAGAGGAAGAGAGCGAGAGGGCCAGCGCAATGGCGGTTTCTAATTAGGAGCGCTGCGGTAACGCGCTCTCTCTCTCTCTGTGACTCGCTCTTTGTCTCTCTCCCTCCCTCTCTCTCTGACACTGGTTGGCTCTCGTAATTAACCTGGCACGAGGAACCAGAAGCGCATCCATTTCTGAATCGAGGTGAGAATTTGAAAACAAAAATCTACTGATACGTGCTATGGTATGTGCTGAGAATCAAAAATGGTTGCAAAATGTTAAAAAATATTATTGGTCTGTTACAATGCTATACATACTGTGTAATAAATTTAATGAAGAAATAAAATTTGGATTCGTAGACTTTAACACGTTGACTTGAATCGGTAAGAGATTAGCACGAATAGTACGAGAAAGTCTGTACCATTCTGTAGAAACACTAGTTACTTTTTCATATAGATAGATATAACAAGAGAAACATATGTAGTATAAAGAAAGTTATGAGAAGCTATGAAAAATCGTTTTCAAGATTGTAACGAAAATACACGTTTTGTATCACGTCCCCTAATACCGAAAAAAGTGTTTTGTTAAGAACGTACGTCTGTCTGTGTCCATCTGCTTATCCGACCGCCCCTAGGACCATCTGTGTGTCAACAACACTAGAGCGTAAACAATTATTTGCAATTTACCCAAAATTAATATTCCCTGACCTATCTGGCCCGTCGCCAAGCCCTGTGATTTTTAAAAAAATCTTTGAATTTTGACGATACTTCACTTTAAATCCTGCTGAGACTTTAAAACTTTTCACAAAACTTTTTTCTTTCAATTTATTGAAAAAATAGAATGAATTTCACTTATAAATGTGGTCCGATTTTCAGTGTAAATTATAAATTTTTGAAAATTGCAAAAGAATGGAATTGTTACCTCTTTGTACAACACTGTTGAAGAGAGATTGTTTCAAGTCGAATTAGTTCTCCACAACTACTTCCTTAATTCACCAACTTTGTATTAATTTCTCGAATATGAAAACTTTTTCTTAAACTTGTATGTTTTTTCAAATGAGATGAGATGAGTTTCTCAAAAACTCAACCCTTTTCCGTGATAATTACCTCAGAATTGCGTATTTTCAACAACGATCAATGGCCATTTTCTCAAGACTTCTCTCAATTTATCTCTGCTCCAATTTTTTCGATGAAAATTTGCATACAGGACCAATTTATACTCTTCTATAATATGTGTATATTCAACTAATAGGGACGCAAAATTGAGAATACACAGAATAATGCCTTTTAGGCGACGATAGGTATGACGGGTTACTCTAAAGAGACACCAGTTTGATAGACCGGGATGCAAATAAACTTCATGCAGGACGATCAATAATGGTGCAGATATTTACAAATGAGATACTGTAAACGACTCTATTGAGAAATTGAGCCCACGGGCATAACCTGCAGTTATGATGCCAGCAGTGGTCAAGCAGTAGCTGTCAAAAACTGTCCCTTCTTATAGTCATCTCTGCATAGCAGCTAGGAAGAGTGGTGTTCTACCAAAAAGCTAGTTCAGACTAAAGAGATTAGAAAAGTAACTAGCACCATTTAGAAGTCTATACCACTTAGAACCAATACTACATTAGTTAGAAGTCAATACTATTTAGAACCAAGACTATACCAGTTAGAAGTCTATACCATTTAGAACCAAGACTATACCAGTTAGAAGTCTATACCATTTAGAACCAAGACTATACCAGTTAGAAGTCTATACCATGTAGAACCAAGACTATACCAGTTAGAAGTCTATACCATTTAGAACCAAGACTATACCAGTTAGAAGTCTATACCATTTAGAACCAAGACTATACCAGTTAGAAGTCTATACCATGTAGAACCAAGACTATACCAGTTAGAAGTCTATACCATTTAGAACCAAGACTATACCAGTTAGAAGTTTATACCATTTAGAACCAAGACTATACCAGTTAGAAGTCTATACCATTTAGAACCAAGACTATACCAGTTAGAAGTCTATACCATTTAGAACCAAGACTATACCAGTTAGAAGTCTATACCATTTAGAACCAAGACTATACCAGTTAGAAGTCTATACCATTTAGAACCAAGACTATACCAGTTAGAAGTCTATACCATTTAGAACCAAGACTATACCAGTTAGAAGTCTATACCATTTAGAACCAAGACTATACCAGTTAGAAGTCTATACCATGTAGAACCAAGACTATACCAGTTAGAAGTCTATACCATTTAGAACCAAGACTATACCAGTTAGAAGTTTATACCATTTAGAACCAAGACTATACCAGTTAGAAGTTTATACCATGTAGAACCAAGACTATACCAGTTAGAAGTCTATACCATGTAGAACCAAGACTATACCAGTTAGAAGTCTATGCCATTTAGAACCACGACTATACCAGTTAGAAGTTTATAGAATTTTGTAGCACCACCAGTTTATTATTGCTTTTCCCGTCAGATTTCATTGCATTTGCGTTCTGTTCGCCACGTCTACCAACAGAGCCCGTTTTTGGCAGGCGACTTTTCGCGGAGAGCGCGTCCGCGTGCGCCACCCCGCGGCCCGCCTGCGCGTTGCGCGTGCGTAGTACCGGCGATGAGCACGAGATAGCGCAAAAACTGACGGCTCCGCACAAAAGGACAAATGACGGCAAAAAGCCCCCGAGCACACGACAGAGTGGCGAGAACGGGGGAGGGGGGGTTCCATTTTAAAGGCATTACCGGTTGATATAATGAAATCAGGCCGTCGGATCTGCTGTCTCTATGACGCCGGAGAATGGCGACTGCGTTCTCTCACGAGCCCAGATGGTGATGTGGCTTTGTGGTGTGTCCGGGCACGTGACACGTAAAGGGCTCGGTGACAAGCGCCGAAACGCGCGGAAGCGTCGGTCGACAATGCCAGGACAACGCCCCATTCTCTGGCCGCTATAACTGGTCAATATTTTCTCAGAATTCAATTGTGATACCCGCTATTACTGCGTGAAGAGCGTTTGAACACGTGTGTGTGCGTGTGCGTATCTTTGTGTGTTTTGTAGCTAATTTGAGTGAGTTGAAGGGGGTGGCTTGAAATTGGAATATGAAACAAAGGAAGAGCGACGGAGACGTGAAAGAGATGGGGAGGGGATGCAATGTCTGTAGTGTCAGAGGAAAGTGTGAACCGTTCGTATTCTCTGATCGGTGGAACTGCTCAATATTTTCTCAGAATACTATTGTGATACGCACAATCATTGCGTGTTTGAGGTGTGAAAATGAAGGTGCTTTTGTGTGTTTTGATGTTAATTTGGAGAAGTAGAAGTCGGTATTTAAAATTATAAACTAGAGAGATAGGGAGATGGAGAGAGAGGGTGAGGGAAAAGGAGGGACAAAAAGATACAGAGGGGGAGAGGGGGAGAGACGCGAAGAGAGACGGGGAGAGAAAGAGGTAGAGAAAGGGGGAGAAAGCAGTAAAATTAGTCGAAAGCTCGAAAAGAATAATGTAAATCTGATCACTGTTTGCATTTAAACACAAGAAAACATATATTTCGATCACAATTATATATTTCGTTTTAAATTCAGAATATCATAATGCAAACACTAGATGATAGGTCGTTATTTGAACAAAATTCAATGATATGTTTTAATTGTAATAAATCGTGAATAAAATCTAGTGAAATAATTTGGTTGCGATAAAAACCATCCTTGCAGCAATTAGTTTTATAATGTTTAAAATTCTAGATAATGGAAATAAAACAAAATAGAAAATAAAATTAAACAATACGTACACCACAAACACATACATGTACAACAATGTTCAAAATATATTCTTCAGTTCAAAGGTTGTTTCTTTTAATTCTTAACTTGGCCTTGACAAAGTGGATGTAATCTTTTGGTAAGAGAACTATTGGAAGAACAATGACATACCCTTACCCGATTAAACAAAAGTCTGTAACTATTAAAATAACTGTGGTATGATAACGAATTCCAAAGTCAATTTTTATTCTTTTAACAGCCCCGCACACCGTAGATGTATTGCGGGTTGCAACGTCTTGTATTTGTACAAGTTACCACACACCTACATTCTTAGATAAACTAGAGGTGAATTGTATGTATGTATCGTCTGTACTTGGCGCAACAGCCAGTGAACGGGCTCAGGCCTACCTGCGACGTACCTGCCTCGTTGCCATAGATTAAGGGGGTACGTGTGGTTATCACGTAGGCATCCCCACGCCGTATTCTGGTCTTCTCAACCTGAGAAGTGAATTTTCGCATCGTCACACAGCAACATACAAGGTGCATTCCGAAAGTAATGCAATTGAATTTCCCGCGTCGCTCCTATTGGTCGGAGTGGAATCGGACCACTTGCAGTAGGTGGGGGGGACGCTTAGCTTTGCTATGAAACCGGCCTCAGTGCTCTGCAAGCTGTACAAGCGGCAATACGTCGGTTATTGTGAATCTCTGCGCGCCGACCGTGTCACGGATAGAAATGGAATCGACGACCGAGCAACGTTACGCGATTAAGTTTTGTGTTAAACTGAAAAAGTCTCTTGAGGAGACTTACAAAATGATTCGTGAGGTTTATGGGGACTCTGCTCTGTCCTACTCTCAAGTTTCGAGGGGGTTAAAAGCCTTTAAGGAGGGCCGGGAAGTGGTTCACGATGAACAACGTTCTGGGCGACCGTCAACTAGCAAAACCGACAACAATGTCTTTTTCGACAGCAAAGGAATGATCCATATGGAGTTCGTTCCTCAAGGACAAACAGTTAACGCTGCCTACTACGTGGATGTGCTGGAAAGACTCCGAAAAAGGGCCGTCAGGACGAGAGAAGACATCTCCACTACCTGGCAACTCCATCACGACAACGTGCCTTGCCATAACGCGCTACGATTCCGCGAGTTCCTGGTCAAAAATCGGGTGCCAACGCTTCCCCATCCTCCCTACAGTCCTGCCCTCGTCCCAGCAGACTTCTTTTTGGTCCCTCGGCTTCAGGCGGCCCTGAAAGGAACCCGTTTTTCGTCCATGAAGAGATCCAATCAGCCGTGACGAAGACCTTGCGAGAGGTCCCCGAAAACGCCTTCCAGAGCGCCTACCGTTCATGGCAGAGTCGCTGGAAAAAATGTGTAGAGGCCCAAGGACAGTATTTTGAAGAATTTTAAGTGTTTGTGAAAATATGTTCAATAAATTAATTTAAAAAATAATAATTACATTACTTTCGGAACGCTCCTTGTATACTGGGATATGGTATGGAAAACGCACACTGTAGTCTTGGCTCGAGCATGCTGACCAACAGTTAACCATGAGGACGGAGGTGTGTTACTCCACATCTTTCCCCCAGATAAGACAAAGGCACACTATGTTTATTTGGATTCGCTCTAGGCGTTCTTGAGTAATGCTGCATACACACCTACTTTGGTTTATACATGAAAAAACATGGCAAAACGGAACACTTGACGGTTTAATAATTTACGGGAAACAAAAGTTAGGGATGAGAAAGGTGGAAAATTATGGAACATGAATTGTGTAAGAGAAGGGAGAAGGGAAGAAAGAGAGAAAAAGAGAGAGAAAGAGAGAGAGAGAGAGAGATGAGAAAATAAGGAAGAAAGGTGTGGAGTAGTGAGAGAATATCACTCTTGTTCACTTCTCGACTTCGTTGGCGTTTTCCAAAACTGAGATCGGATAAATAGCAAGATTATTAAGAAGAAAGCAGAAGAAGTTACAAGTTTAAAAAAAGCTCTCAGGGACTAAAGTTTTGGATTTCTGCATTACAACTAAATTATTTTCCTCTTGGAAGCAGATAAAAAATATACATATTGCAATCAGTGAATTATTGATTTCTTTCTTTCCAGACACGTACACACATTTCAAATGAGCTCGAATTCTATTTCTTGAACATTCTGGATAGGATCTTAAGGAACGTACGTCTGAAAAAAAATTATCTTTAGTGTGTAACTGCCAAATTAAAATGTCATGAAAATCATTTTCAGGGAAAAGACAATATCTAAGTTAGTATTAATTATTTAAGACCGGGCTTATAGTCATCGGTAGGCAATTTAAACAAATATGGATCTACAACATTTAGTGTGGAAAACTGACACAATTTTGCACACTAAAAATGGTTTCATTAAAAATTGTCTTGTTTCTCCAATTAATTCACTTCGCATGCGGAACTGCATTTGAATTCTTTTCCAGGAAAACAATATTCTCTAAACAGTCCACAAAAAATGCAATAACAAGTTTTGACAGCCGCGGAACCATTCACTAGAGTAAAACACCCCCGCACCTTTTGAGAACTATTTTTACGGCTTATCACGACTCCAAACAAAAGGCACGACAATGGCCGGGTTGTCGAACAGAACAGCAGCGATCAGGAAAGCACCTCCGCCCTGGGCCCCCCGGATCGGCGCCTCACCTTGAAGCTTCACGGTCACTTGTTTTGCAAAGTACCACGTGCTAGGCGACACGGAGCGGGGAGAGAGGTGTTGGGTGGGGGTGTTTTATCTTTAGTGCATAACGGACAAATTAAAAATGCATGAAAATTATTTTCATTAATTCTTTCAAAAAAATACAGTAGCTAAAAAGTAATATTCATTATTTACGAAAGGGGTACAGAGTCATCGGTAGATACATTTAAATCAATATGGGTTTATAACTTTTAGTGTGAAAAATTGCGTCGTTTTTGTTTTCTATAATGACCACAATCGAATTAACTTGCTTATCCAATTAAATTATTTCGTATACGGAAGTACATTTTAACCCTTTTCCACAAAAATAATACCCGCCAAACACTCCACGAAAAACACAGTGACAATTGTTTCGAGCCGCGTAACCGTTCTCTGGAACAAATAACCTCCACACCTTTTGAAATCTAATTTTACGGCTAATCACGACTCCGCACAAAAGCCTCGACAATGGCCGGGTAGTCGAACAGAACAGCAGCGATCAGCCAAGACCCTGCGCCCTGGGCCCTCCGGATCGGCAGCTCGCTTCGCAGCTTCGCGCTCGCTTGTTTTGCAAACTGCCACGCGCTAGGTGACACCGAACGGGGGGCGGGGGCGGGGCTGAATAGTTGCAGCAGCGGCAACGCCATCGCCCGACTGAACCTCTCAGTGACGGAATCTGCTTGCGGCCTCCTCGCCATCTTTGTCCTCGCCCGACACTCTCGATTGAATCGGCTCTCCCCGCGAGGGATCCGAGGAACCGGAGATGCACAAAAGCCAATGAACGAACGGAGCTCCGCCTAAATAGCTGGCTGCGGGCGCAGCTTCTCTTTGGGACCCGGCGTCGGGCACAAAAGAGGCAGCCACAAAGCCTCACCTATTGTGGCGTTCGCGACGAAATACGGCTTTTGTTGCCGCTATCCTGTCTACCCGCTCGCCCGCCTGCCCGCCAGCCCGCCCGCCCGCCTGCCTGCTTGCCTGCCTCGTGCGGAAAACTGTGCCCGCCAAAGGAGGCGGACGAGGAGGAGGAGGAGGAATGTTCAGAGCTCTTGCCTGGGATGTTAAAACTCGTTTGTGCGAGAGACGTCTTCTGCTCGAGGAGGCTTGCAGCAGTAAATTTCCTGGCAGGAGCTGCTACTGCAAAGTGCGCGCCAAGAGAACAGCGGAAGACTTTGTTAATGTAGCAGTGAGGCATTCAGATGTCTGTCACTTGGAGACGGAGCGATCTCATAAAGACAAGAAGTCAACTAAACAAAGTAAATCAGAAACACTTCGCATTTTGCTAATTCAATAATGCCTCATTTTACGTGGCGAGAGTCAAACCTTGGGGCCTGCTCCTGCGTTCGACCACGCAACTTTCGCTACACTCCTTTCACCATCTCGTGGCGAAAGACGGTATTCTTCGGGCGACGAAACAGGCGATTTGAATTAGCTCAGAGGCTTCTTTAAGGTTTGAGGAGTTTTTTTCCGTTCTCTAAATGTACGAATGCAACATGAGACAGCCGGCTTTACTTCCCCTCCGAAGGAAGGATTTTTTCGGCCTTAATAAAAACCCACGGCTTCAATCGGGTTTGAAGCTGCGAACTCGGGTAAAACAGCGTTACATTAACGAAACATGTTTAGGCAAAAGTCAAATTTATTTCTTTGGAAATGTTTTAAAATGTAAAATACTAATGAGGGTGTTTCATCAAAATTCGAACATCAATTTGAATTTTTGTGGTGATATATGAAAGACGTTATTCCGCATGCAAAGTCTACATATGCATATGAACTTTTTTTATTCATTTTCACATTTCACAAACTCAACATACGAGGATAGATTAAGTACCTGCACTTTTGTTCTAATCGTCTACAGGTTGACTATACAATTTTGTTCTCTTACCAGCGTTAAGATGACATCTTTTATTTTCCTCATTGTCCATTTCAGCGTTATCACCTAATGTTCGCTTGTCGTAAACATGACTGCACTACTCTCGGCTTGCTCCAAAAAGGAACAATCAGTTTTTGTGTGATCGGAATGTGTACCAAAAGTTGATATCTTTAGAATACTTTCAAACAAATGTTTTAGTAAATTAAATTATCTAGTGACTGCACGCGTAAAAATAAAAATATGTGGCTGCAGAACACCGTAACAACTCCGGACGTAGAACAACATACCGATTCCGGGTGTAGGGCATCATACCGACTCCGAATGTAGAACATCCTACCGACTCCGGGTGTAGAATATCCTACCGACTCCGGATGTAGAACATCATACCGACTCCAGGTGTAGAACATCATACCGACTCTGGGTGTAGACCATCATACCGACGCCAGGTGTAGAACCCCGTACCGGCTCCGGGTGTAGAAAACAGTATCAACTCCATAGATCCCGATGCAAAACACTCCATGACAAGGACAACAATATATTCAATGAAATATTTTCAAAAAAATCGGTAATCCGTCCTACCGTATTTCTTGCAGGCGTACATCACCGGCGGCGGCGGCGATGACTTCCTCGGAGACGGCGCTGGCGGTGGCGGCGGCGGCGGCGGCGACGGGGGTGGAGGCGTCGGGGGCGGCGGTCGCGGCGGCCATCGCCGCTGCGGCGACCATCAGGAGAGCAGCGAACCCAGGAACGCCAAGTCGGCGCTGTAGTCGGCTGCGGCGGCGGCGCCGGCGGTGGAGGGAGCGTGGGGCGCTGTGCGGCGGGGCGATGCGGGCGGTGGCGGCGGCGGAGGCGGTAGTTGAGACGACTCGCAAGTCAAATCCCCGAAGCAACTGCTGTACGCTCCTGCGAACAGGAATGTCTTTGTGGAAATCTCTCGCATTTGCGACACAAATTGATTTGAGCATAAATTGATGATGCTAAAGATAATAATATTAATAATAATAGTAATGATAATAGTAATAATAATAGTAATGGTAATAGTAATAATAATAGTAATAATAATAGTAATAATAATAGTGATGACTATCCTCTTGAAATTAAGATCAACAGTACTTAGGGAAACACTTGCAGTAAACATAAAATAAAGATACTGCTACTTAAGAGACTGCAGACAGTAAAAGTTTGGTAACACATTTACCACTGGTATTTGATAGTTCACGTTCTGATACAAACACATTTTGTGTACCGCTCGAACATTTTTGCATAATGGTGTACCAACCAATCGAGAGCAAATGTGCCAAGTCATGCTCATTAGCATGTTAGTAACCACCCACCCCGCGTAGTTTGCCATGTTGGTAAATTCCGTCTCCTCTCTAAAACCTCCTCGTCCGTCTGTCCATCCATCCATCTGTCTGATTATGTGTCCGTCCGTGTGTCCGTCTATCTGTCCATCCGTTTTCTGTCCGTCCATCCGTTTTCTGTCCGTCCTGTTGGCGACGGCGGGAAGATCACCGACAGAGCCCGCGATAAAACATGCACTACACTTAGGGGACTATCTGACCTGACGCGGCACTAATCAATTCAACAAGCTAGTTTCAATGGAATCCACCTGTTAGGCCTACCTGCGGCCACGGACCCGGCGGGCGGGGGCGGCGGGGCGAGGAAGCCGAACTGCGGGGGCGGCTGCGGCGGGGGTGGCGGCGGCGGGGGCGGGAGCAGCGCGCCGGCGGCGGCGGCGAAGAGGCTCCTGGAGAAGACCTCCACGGGGTCGAGGTAGGCGAGCGGCGCGTGCGGGGCGAAGGTCAGCGCCGGCAGCAGGCGCGGCGGCGGCGGGGGCGGCGGCAGCGGCGGCGGCGGCGGCGGGGGCGGCGGGTGGGGCTGCGACGAGGCGCCGGCCGCCGCCGTCAGCCCCAGGGCGACGGCCAGAGGGCGCGGCGGCTGCGGCAGCAGCGGGCGGACGCGGCGGCGGGGGCGGTACTTGTAGTCCGGGTGCTCCTTGATGTGCAGCGCTCTGAAAGGAAAGAAAGAAATGACTGCACCACAAACATAGTCCCACCTCTCATTTGGAAGACGAACGAATGAGGGTAGAACAAATGAGAACACGTCCTGTCAAACCTGCCGTAAGAGACAATGATTTCTCAATGAGGACCGAGAAAAGGCACTCTCCTTTCTCAATGATAAGACGTACCATGTACACAAAGTAAAAGAAAAAGGAACACAATAAACAGAAAAAGAGACAAAAAAATGAAAAAAGTTTATGCACCAGAAGAAGACAATAGAGAAGATAAAAAAGAAGAAGAAGAAGATAAAAAATAAGGAGATGAAGATAAAATAATGAAGAATACGAATACAATGAAGTTGAAGAAGATAAAAAAGACGACGAAGTTTAAAGAGAGGATGAAGAAAATGAAGATGAAAGAGTAGATAAAAATAAAATGAAGAAAATGGTGATGGAGGAGAATAATAATATGAAGAAGACGATGAAGATCGAGGAAATCAAGACGATGAAGGTGAAGGAGGTAAAGACGATGAAAATAGAAAATAATATGATGAAGACGAAGATGAAAATAAAGAATAAGATGAAGATGAAAAAGGACAAGAAAAAGCTCTAAAATGTCTCTGTAACTTAAACCTTTAACTGGAGCTAGTCAACTTTCATCCTGTTTCGTGGTCGTCCAAAGAAATATGCCAGTGGTGGGCCATGTACTTTTAGTGCAAGCGTTTCTTGATACATTCCACTCAATATAATTATTTATTCACCACGGGTGTTATAAGTGATCTAATGATCGCGATTATTGTTCTAACGACAGAGATTATTAGAACCAGTTAACGCCCGTGGTAATATAAGTTTTTATATTTTACTTAATTTTAATGATTCAGGTTGATTTATTGACTAATTCACAAGTTGTTAACTTGATTCGGTTTTTCTTTTCATATTTCCCTCCCATAATTCACTTTTAAAGTTCCCTCCATACGAAAACATGTAGCATCATTCAACTGTTTTCATACTTCCCTCGTAACCACGGCCCTCTCGATACAAGTACGTTACGCGGTGTATGTCGAGCTCCTTATCGAAGGCAATAACTAGCAACAACATATTAGAAAACATAAATAAATAAAAATTTATAAATATTAAAAGGATAAAAGACTCGTGGATGACACCTTAAATTGCCTGGAAAGGTAGCTTAATGCTAAGTCCAAGTTTGATTAGGAAACCATTTGCGCGTTATATTTATGTTACATATATCGATTAACACAAAAAAGTGTCTATGTTTTTTGTCGCAGCTGAAAATTTGTCATATACCACGCAAGCGACCTATATTATACTAAACAATTTGCAATCTCATTTATCACCTTGCGGACCTTCAAAGACATCTCACAATCAAGTCCAGGTACAAGAGAATCAAACATGCATGAATACGCCTCACAGAAACCGGATGCAAAGTTTCTTCATTGAATACCAACGGCCCAAATTGACGGCTGTGTTTGTGCAGCACCTGAGCTCCGTCAATGAGACGACAAAGCAAGGCGCGGGTCGAGTAGCGAAAATTAGGTCGTCCTTTTGAGTCAGGTGGTGTTTACAATTCGACACTCCAAAAATTTCGCATCCATTCACCTAACGGCGATTGGTCCCTCTGCTTCATTGAGAATCCATTGTGGCCCTTGACAATCACGCGAATGTAAAACCGCCGTGCAACAATCCTGGCAAACAGTCGACATACGGTCAACGAGAAGTTCATTGAAGACTGTTCTTTTCTGAGGCTCGGCTCAATAGTGGAAGTACCCCGAAACTAGCGTTAATTACGAACTACAATGCGGCCGATTCAGCCAGCGCCCGCGACCTAAACAGAAACCGAGCACTCAAAGCCATCACGTGCACGTTTTGTTCCTAAATGTTCTAGGCCGCGTGTGGAAATCAAATGACACCGATACCGTCAGCAATTGCTCAATTTCCATCATCTTTGTACGACTATGCTGATCCATTGATGTCTGTAGGCCTCCAAACAATGGGAGCGAAGGTATTTGAATGGCTGGCTTAGTTCAATTCCCGTTGGTTACAAGATATTGCCGATAACCAACACGACTATTAAAACGTACAATATCATTCAATTTTGGTTTTAAATCTTCGACGCATGTATTCTAAAGAACGTTTTCTCTACAATGTATTAAAGGCTCTCTAAATAGTTAAAAATATTTGATACGTCATGCCGTGATGTTTGCTAAAGGTCCTCGTATCAAATAATTCAATGTATTAATCCATATTATACTCGTATATTCCTATAAATCTGTTATATTAGCTTTAGCATAATTAATGATAAAAACGTTATGGTTATAAATAAAATAAGTGTCATTATGTACGTATAATAAGTGTCATTATGTACGTTTGTGTACCAAACGTGTATCATTCAATATATTCACAGCCTCAGTCATTATTTATTTCATTTCTCAGTGCTAGCTTCCCGGGCCATCGCTTCCAAGGTCAGTAGATTTACAGGATAAATGTCTAACTGTATTAAGATCTCACAGAAAAATGTGTAATAAAATGTGGTCTGCAGCTATATTAAGTTTAGTAATTAAACGTCCGCAGCTAAAATGTTTACCACCAAAAACGTCTACAGCTAAAATATCTACCAAAAAATATCTACTAACTACAAACTCTATCATCTAAATGTCTACTAGCTAGAAGTCTAACAGAAATGTGTAACGGGTACTCTGTTAAAATATTCTGTCAATATGGAGCAATTTGAAACAATGGTATCGCGAAGAGAAGAATGAAGACTACAGACAGCAAAACAAAATACTTGCATTCTTGAAAGTATTAAGTTATCACCTGAAATTGCAAGCAGATGAAGTAGAAGAATGTGATAAACGATTTTAATGAAATTCTGTCCTATTCATGTACTGCATATGTTTTATAGATATATTTTTCGAGTTAAACATGCATATATAATTACACTTACTAGTAAGTCAAACTTTCATTCGCAGATTCATTTCATATGTACACATATTTGCAATATTCATTTTTGCATATAGACATCTTTATTTATATATTTATTTATTTACGTTAAAAGCTAAGTGTGACGTGCTATAGGGAAAAGTTAATTTGAAGTTACGTTTATGTCCAGAAGCAAAACAAGGGGCCATCTCAGCATTTGCTCGAGGATCAGGGAAACTGGACGAAAACTTAATCGAGATGGGGGTCATTGATCCAGAAGCTGAAGTACAATATTTGTTACAGGTTCTTTACTACTATAAATTCAAATGATATATAATATATTAAATGTCATTGTTAAAATTAATATTACTCTCCTTTGGGATGCACCTTTGCCTGTAGACATACTACTTGCATTAGAGATGTTCATGTCATGTAGACTAGCGCAATGTGTAGATATTTACTAGGTAGACCTTTGAGAGTTGACCAAATGTCGGTAGATTTCAAATATTAGACATTCTTTACGTAGACCTTATTTCTGCAGATGTACTGACCGGAAATAAGATTATTCATAATTCGTTACATTAATAAATAGAACATAGTACTAGTATCGTGCTAAGACTATATACTTTTTCTTATTAACATTATTAATCTTATAAAATAACAATTATTAACTATTGTAATGTTTGATACTTAGCTATTTAAACAACAAAAACACTTTATCACATAAATTGTGGTGCAGTATTTCTTAATATCCTTCACTTTCTCCAGTTATTTAATTACATTATTACACGTACATTCATGTAGTTTGTATGTGTATTTAGCACTTTGTTAGTAATATGAGTTACAACATGAATTGTACTTAAAACTTCAATTTGAGTGTGTACTTTTTGTAACATGTAAGATAGCCTTAGTTGTTTACGATTTTTTGGTATATATTCAAAATGTTTCCAGCTCATTTCTGACAACGGTTTCTATTTGTTATTTTCATATTAAATTGCCACCGATCGATCGACTGATTATCCGAGCACGTCAACTGTTCAGAAACAACAAAACGTGGATTTTGATGATACGACATGTTGCAGGAAGAAATTTAATGCACATACAAACAAGATATATCCACTTTTTTTTTACATCTGGGCCTCAGAATATAAGTTTTTCCGCCCGAAAATCACAATTTTCCGCAACACTACAAAAGTTTTCTCCATAATACGTAATTAGTATACGCGAAAGTAATAATAATAATAATAATAATAATAATAATAATAATAATAATAATAATAATAATAATAATAACTACACAGAGACAATACATCACCTGGTCACCGGTTGCACAAATCTGGCCAACACACAGTATCTACCTCGGCACAACCCGACAGCACATAACTTACACCATGCATCGTTATTCGATTATTGGCTTCATCTCTTATTATTTAATTGTCATGTTTTGTTCTTAATAAAACATACTCAGTATTTTTTAACAATTCATTTATTTTTGACGTTTCGGCTCTATTTGGGGTGTTTTTATCTTTAATTTTATCTTTTTATCTTTAAAATATATTGTTCAGGTTTGTTGCAGCCTCATCATAAACAAACAGCAAACTTGTGAATGGTATAAAAGCCCTGGTCAAGTAACAAACATCATGTCTCAAATGATGGATGAGACACTGAGTCTGTTTTATTAAAGTAAAAAAAATACATCGTAATAAAATAAACAACATAACATACGTAAATATATTTATCCCATATTACGACAAGCGAAACTCATCACAAAAATTTAATTATTATTAGCCTACTAAGATACCAATAAGGACAAGGGCACAAAATGTACTCCAACCTTACAAAACCGATAGAACAAAAACGTTTTAAATAAACATTCTACTACAAAACTCACAGGAAGGAAAAACATGCATCATTGATGTTACACACTCCGCAGAACACATCAATAAGCAGAACTAAAACTATGCAGTCTGCGAACTTTGGAGAAGTGTCCACAGTTTAGTTTGAAACTCAGAAACAAGAGAAAATCCAAAACAATGGAACCGTTTCGATTTTGAGTGAAAATGCAAATATTCGATTGTATTATGCCGCCTATTCTCATTCTGCGCGTACTGACTAAACTTTCATATTAGTGAGACACACTTCATGACACATCTGATGAGAGAGCAGAACTCCAGGAAGAGGTCACCCCGCCCCCATTAAATATTTTCTACTCTTGTGATGCGTTAGGAAACAGCAACTTTTATATTCTCGGTATGTAAATGTCTATTGAATTTTGTTCACATTGTAATATGTTACTGCAGTATTAAAGTACACTGTTTTCACTTGCTCATACACGTACATATATATGGAGTAATATACGTAGTAGAGAAATTTACGTGATTCTGCGTCGAGATGTGCAATTGTTTCGACCGAAAAACTCGATTTGTGGCTCCCTTTTACCATAAAAGTGGGGGTTTCTTGTTTCTACATGCAGTAAACTATTGTAGCTAATACGCACTGCAATCAAAACACGCATTTTGGGGTTCTCTGGTGAAAAAAAATGTTTATCTTGAGAACGTCCGTTCGTCTGTTCTCCTGTCCCATATTATGTGAACAGCACAACTGTTTACACATTTAGTAAGATTTTTTTATAATCAATCAATATATCCCAATCAAACTAGGTCCTCAGGAAGACCAGATATTTTGAAAAAGTCCTTAAAATTTGGTTTACATGAAGCCCGTAGTCAAACTTTTCACAAAAATGGCTCCATTTTTTTTCTTTTAATTTTTGGTAAGAATACAGGAAAATGTACTTATAAAATTCACATTCGTTCAATTTTCACGGCTACACCTACATTTTCAAAAATTACAAGTTAAAAATATTTTAGACCCATTTGTATAACTACATGACTGAAAATTGTTTTTTTTTCAAAAGAAATTTGTTCATCACAATAGTTCTTTTAATATCACGCGCATTAAAAATTATTAGTAGATTTTGCGTAATTTTGAGTAAAAATGGACAAAATTTTAAAAAAATTAAGCAAAACACTAAAAATGGGCTCGAACGTTTTCCTTAAACGTTTTGTTAGAATATTACTAAATGCACTGAATAACATGACAATCGCCAGTTTAATGTAGCGTTACTCGTAATATTATTTTTTTAAATTACACAAATGTATTTATAAGCATCTTACACGTCGTTAATATTTATGTTTCGGGTGATTTTTATCCTTTATTCTATTCGTGAGTAAATGTGCTTCAAATGATTCCTGAAAACTTTTCTGTGAAAATGAGATGAAATTGCGCAGTTTTAAAAACGTTCAAATGATGTATCAAAAGCAACTCCAAATCTATATGTAAATTAAAAGGAATAAGCGTATGCATGTCGAATGATGCGAGTTGAATGTAACCCTTTCGAACAACGCGTCTACATTAAGAGAGCCGTTCTCCGAGGAAGAAATGTCTTAGAATAACACAGTAAATTGGTGGTAACTACTGGGAATAAAACCCATCCATACCGGACAGTCGCGAGATGGCCAAGTCAGTTTTAGAGTGGACACTTAGCAACCTGTGACCAACAACACACGGAACGACCTGCGAGTCTGAGGACCGACATGAGACGTGCGATAATCGAGCACCTGGTGGAAAGAGGCCGACGAGAGACGCTACTGGAGTCAAGGGCGAAAGATCGAGGAACGCGCACTCACACGGCTTCCCGTGCGTTGCTGATTACTCGTTTCTACGCGTCGTTCTTCTCGCATGGCGGTACTCAGACAACTGATTGCACAATGTTCTCTATGCTAATAGATACACTTAAAGAACCATCTGTTCTTGTAATGCATTTCTAGTTATGCATTTCTTTCTGGCGACAGATAACATTATGTTACCACATAATATTTATTTTAGAAAAAAATAGTTGCCATGACTTTTGCCCCAACCCTTGTGCAATTCGATCTATCAAAAAATTCAAGATATCTAAGAAATCGAGTTTAATAAGCACATCTACGAACTGGAGTTAATCAAGAATTTGAGTTATACAAGAATTCGAGTTATCTAAAATTTCAAGTTATCTAAAAATTCGAGATATCTGAAAATTCCAGATATCTAAGAATTCGATATATCTAAAAATTCGATAATCTAAGAATTCGAGATATCTAAAAATTCAATATATCTAAGAATTCGAGATATCTAAGAATTCAATATATCTAAGAATTCGAGATATCTTGGAATTCGAGATATCTTAGAATTCGAGATATCTACGAATGCGAGATATCTAAGAATTCGAGATATCTAAAAATTCGAGATATCTAAGAATTTGAGTTATCTAAAATTCAAGATTTTTAAAATTTGAGATGTTTAGGAATTTGAGACAATTAAAATTCTAGATATCGTGGTTGCGCTGGCGGGTGCAGATAGGGCCGTCCGCTCACCTGAGGCGCTTGGCCTCGTCGATGAAGGGCCGCTTCTGGTGCTCGCTGAGCAGCTTCCACTCGGCGCCCAGCCGCTTGGAGATCTCGCTGTTGTGCATCTTGGGGTGCTCGGCGGAGATGCGGCGGCGCTGGATGCGCGACCACACCATGAACGCGTTCATGGGCCGCTTGATGTGGCCCGCCCCGCGACCCCCACCGCCCCCACCGCCGCCAACGACTTTGTCGGGGATGCCGCCATCCGCGGAGCCACCGCAAGCCATGCTCGTCATGTTCGTTTGCATTGTTTGTTTTTTTACACGAGAGCGACGGAAACAGTTCAGGGAAACAAATTATTGCGAAATGCAGTTTTACTTCGTTACTTGAACGACAAAGTCTACCCAAAAAGAAGTGACTTTTTATATTTTATATTTCATTAATATCGGAGCCTCCACAAACAATGTTCGTCATGTTCGATTGAATTGTTCTTTTTACTCGGGAGCGACGGAATCAGTTCAGAGGAAAAACATTATTGTGAAATGCAGTTTTACTTCGTTACTTGCACGAAAAAGTCTACACAATAAACAAGTGACTATTTATATTTTATATTTCAATAATGTCGGAGCCTCCACAAGCAATGTTCGTCATGTTAGTTTGCATTGTTTTCTTACATGAGAGTGATGGAAACTGTTCAGAGAAAAAAAGTTATGATTGTGAAATTCGGTTTTCAGTCGTCAGGTGAACTAAGAAGTATACACAATAAACATGTGATGGTTTATATTTTAATTTCATTTATGTCGGAGCCTCTACAAACAATGTTCGTCATGTTCGTTTGCATTTTTTTACATGAGTGCGACGGATTTTATTCGTTCCTTGAAGGAGAATAAAAACCTGATTGTTTCTATTATATTTCATTAATGTCGCACTGATGTAACCAAAATATTCATTTATCGCTATTTGACGCGCTATTGTTGCCTACCTGTTGAAAACGTCTATTTCTATTTCTCAAAGTTCTCTATACATTTTCAAATATTTTTATAGTAATTAAAAACAATAATGTATATTTATTAGTTTGTGTGCTCTAAAATTTAAAGCTGGGTCTCTCTTACTGCATTACACATGTATGTTTCTCGATAATTAGAATGCATTGTTCGTAGTTAAATACCAATTTATACCTGTTCGGCTCTCAAATAATTTATATCAAGCTCCAAGCAATGTAATTGCAGATTTTAATATGCAATATGCTGTTTCTAATTTGTACATAGTTTTATATATAGTTTCTGAGCTTTTAAGTGGCTTAAACATCTTTGCAGCTAATTATACTGCGGGCTCAAATCAAAGTTATAAAATATCATGCGTAAATTTTGTTTGTTAATTTCCACAATTAATTCGTAATATTTGTGAACCAATAAAATACATTTTATTGGACTTTAATTTTGCATTTGTCTTTCAGATGTCTCAATGATCTCTTGATTTGCATTCTCGGGAAGCAATCACTCAAATACAGCCATCTTAATAAGGAGTTTATAGGAATATATTTCAGATAGAAAGGACAATATACTTTGAGGTTTATACAATCGAGCGTTATCTCGCAATGAACTTACACGAACACGTGAGACGTATTCACTACTCGCTTCACGGCTATTTTCCTTCAATCCAGCTGACGAATTTGAACTCCGTCAATCCGTCAGAAGACTTGAAAATCAAACAATTAGCGGCGCACGCCGAACACGAAAAACCGAACGACGGTCATCGAACAATGATCATCGAACACCAAACATCGGACACCGAACATCGAACAACAAACAACGAACAATAAAAAACGAACACCGAACATCGAACAATGAACTTCGAACACGTGCGCCGGCGCAAGGCTGTGAGCGCCAACGTGCGCGGTCGCGTGGGCGCACGGGAGGAGACTGACAGCGCCGAGAGTCGCGTCCCAGCGCGAGCACCACCGCAGCGGCTACAACGGATTGCGCAACGGATTGCCTGTTTTTTGCGCAGACAACACACTAGCGGGCAGCGCGCGTCGGCGGAGGCTGTGGCAGCCCGTGCCGCACAGTCGTCGGCGGGGATGGGGGAAGAAATTTAATCGCGGATTGAGTGGTAATGGGGATTATTATGGTTTGCGGCGGATTTTGATGATCTAAAACACCGCCAAAAATCATCGATAAAACGCTCTTAAAATGTTTTAAAAATTCCCTAAAAGCAAAGAAAATAGACATAAAAGATGTGATCAAAAACAACTCAAGCTGTTGGATACGTTACTGATGTAATCGAGGCTTCTTCCATTTGACAAGTGAACTCAGCAATCAAACTTTCGGTTTGGACTGTTCTTCACCAGGAAATTTATGTCGCTAGTAATCCCGAAATCAGCTGACAATGACGCTGATAGGCGTCACATACTCTCAACGGCTGACATTACAATTCCTAAGCGACGAAATCGAATAGGCTGTGACGGAATTCTGTGGAGAACATTTTTTGCAACTCGTAAATATTACATGAAGCAAGTACCAATAAAATGGTATTAAAATCGTGGAAAAATGATGGGAAAGGTGAAAATGGTGAAAAAACCTATTAGTCAAAACTGACGAAAAAGTAAAAAAGACATAAAAAGGGTCATTTCCTTTTGTCACAACATAAAATTAATGCCTATACTAAACGGCATTGTTGTGAAGTGAAAACAATAAAATTACATTTCATTAAAATACGCTCCCCATTTATGATTATCCGAATTTGTATTTATTTATTTCCCGTTATTAGTCCCGTTAAGGGCAATTGGCTTTAGCGCCCTTAAATCCTGGGGTTCCTAGTCGGTTACCCATCAAGAAACCCGCGATGTCTCATTCGCTTAACCCTTGTGACTTCATGTAGTTAACGAATTCGGCTAGCGACGCCGGTTTCGCAGTCGTGGCCTTTCAGTAGAACCATCGGCGTATTCACCTGTATGACCTCGAAGTCACGAAAATCCCGGTCATGATAGTTGCGCTACGCCATAAGCCAGTCTGCTAGGTATTATGACTAGAACAGTGTTTAGCAACGGGGTTGGTATCGACCCGTAGGAGTCGATGAAATTTTTGAAGTGGTGAATGACGATCTCGTGTCCGATTGGGGGGTCGATAGCCGAATACGTGCCGACAAATGATCTCTAAAGTCAAGATCCTTCTGATTACAAAAAACCTAAACGAAGTTATAAGACACAAAACTGGGATCTATCATCTGAACACAAAGAGCAAGACATTTTCTGCTCTCAAGGAAAGCATTGTTTCCCACAAGTTGAGGTGTACCTTCTACACCCTCAAGCACGAGTATCCGAGATTAAATAAATACTTGTTGAACATCCCAGCAAACAAATCAATTTAAAGGGATCAGCTCCGAAAGCAATGGGCACTGTTCATTAGTCCCATTTCTCGACTTCAGCAGTTTCCACCCTTCATCAGACCACGTACCATTTGAAACATTTACAATAGCACACCTATAGCAATTATTTTACGATGTGTCGTACGTACGATTATTTGTCAGGAACCAGGAGTCTATTTTTATTTCCGCTCTAAATTAATATTAAATTTAATAATATTCAATTGAACAATAAAGATTAATTAAATAATACTTGTTCCAATAATGACGTAATAATTCGTTCCATTACGTATTCGTGTACTGCTAGTATCAAATAATGTAGCTGTGGATAAAGTAGTTGTGATTTCTCCACATACGAAACATAGGCTCTTCGCACAACACGAAGCAATCATCACGGGCCACTCCTGATTCATTTCATCACTGTATTTCGTGTACCGTATCCTTCAAAATTATATCATAGACCGTTGGTTCTTAATCTGTTAAAGACCTGGCATACATTATTTATAATTCACTGGAGCTTATATCTATGTGACGGATGAGTAAGACACAGATGACAATGAAATGAATGATTACAGAATATCTATGAGTCACGCGATCTGCCATCATCCACGTCATAATCAAACTATCACACTGTCCGAGCTTTGTGTTTGACTCCTATTGTTTTTCATACAGCTAACGCACATCGATGATTTGCAATGCTAATGCTATAAATGACTGTCATATTTGTTTACAGCCTGCGAATTTCCACATTTTCGGTTGTTCTTCTTCCCCTAGAATCAGTTCTAAATGAGATTGTGTGAAGATTGAAAGAGCGGGAGAATGCGATGGCAACGATAACGGGATGGCGAGTTGTCGACGATGGTAGGAGTAAGAGAGAAATGAGAATTGCGCAAGGACGAAAGGATAACAGGCGGAATGCGCACGGACTGAGAGAATTCGAAAAGATGGTAAGGATTGACGGTGTGAACTTGCAATGTTGAACAAGAGCCGTTATAGTGAGCCGGGGAAGTGGCGTAATAGAAGTAGCATTTTGAACTTGCCAATTGAGGAGTGAGTGTGAAGAAATGGTGGACCGTGAATAGTAGGACCAGATTGGGGAGTTAACTAAGTGCCAAGTGGCACCAAAAAAACCTACATTTGGTATTCTCCTGTAAATTTAACTTTACTATCTGTGCACATCTTGCAAACTCCAGTGTAAAATATAGTTATTCAAATTATTGTTCTCCTTGTTATCGCGGCAAGAAATCGACTCCTTCAAGAAGCTCACGTTGAGTGATTAAAACAACTCCACAGCTGATTTGACATTGCAAAGAGTTTTTATTCACCGGAGCGACAAATTTCTTATCAATTCTTGCCAAATACGCTTATTTCCTTCTGTACTCAGAATTCAACTTGTATGACTGAGAGTAGGTATCCCAGAAATTAAAAAAAAACGTGCACAGGTACGCTTTTCCCAGTTGCATGTCCATACAGATTTTAAGTGTTTCTGGCATTAAATAAATTAAATATTGGGGTGACGAGCGACAGGGTGATTAGTGACAGTTAATGAATGACGAGTGATGGAGTGACGCGTGATGTGGCGAGTGAGAGGGTGGCGATTCACGGTGACGAGTAATTGTGTGATGAGTAATGGGGCAAGCGAGTGGCAGTATGACCGAGTGATGGGGGTCACAAACAGTTGCGCGACTAGTAATTGTGAAATGAGTGGCGGAGGGATGAGATGGAGCGATGAAAGAAAGAGAAACGAGTAACGAAGGGACGAGAGATTTAGTGGCATGACACGGCGTGACGAGTAATCGTATCACAAGTCCAATGTGATGATTAACGAGTGACGGGGAGACACGTGACGGGATGACGAAAGAGATTGACGAGTGACATGGAGGCCAATAACGGATTGGCAAGTGAAGGATAAACGAGTGACGAAGTGACGAGTGAGAGGGTGGTGGCTGGAGAGTGACGAGGAAACGACTGACGGGATGACGAGTGTCGGGATCACGAACGACACATTCATGAGAAACGGGGTGGTGTGTGACGGGGTGACGAATGACGGAACGACGAGTGCCGGGGCGATGAGTGCTGGGCTAACGAGTGGCGAGCAGACGAATGAAGGAGACAAACAACGGATAAACGAGTGCCGGGATGATAAGTGATGCGGTGCCGTGCGACGGAGTGTGTGTGTGTGGGGGGGGGGGCGTGAAGTGGAGGCGGGTCGTCGCCGAAGCAGGGTGTCGAGTCGGGCGGGCGATGGTCGGGAAGCTGGTTTCGCCGCCCGAATTACATTTCGCGCGAACAGAGAACGTCCGCGGGCGGAGGCGGAGGCGGGGCGGGGCGCGGGCAGGGGCGGGGGTGTGGGCGCGGGCGGGGGCGCGGGCGGGGGTGCGGGCGCGGGCGGGGGCGGGGACGCGGGCGGGGGCGCGGGCGGGGGTGCGGGCGGGGGTGCGGGCGCGGGCGCGGGCGGGGGCGGGGACGCGGGCGGGGGCGCGGGCGGGGGCGTGGGCGGGGGCGCGGGCGGGGGCGCGGGCGAGGGCGCGGGCGCGGGCGCCGGCGCGGGCGGGGGTGGGGGCGGACGGGCGCTGTGAAAGCGGATTACCCGCTTTGTGCCGAGGTCCTCTGTTCGGCCGCACAAAACGCGCGCTCTGTGTTTCATTTTGGGAGCGCTCGCTCGCGGAGAATGGCCGCGAAAGGAGAGGCGCTGGGGCGGGAAGCGCACGCGAGGGCAGTGGTTGTGGCGGCCATGGTGCGGGCAGTGGTAATTGTTATGTCCAAAAGATATGTGAAGGATCGAATGATTCCACGGGTATAAACGAGTATGAGGATTGGTACTCATACACGTAAATGAGTTCTTCGTAAGGAACACATTAGCGTACCCAAGTTCGCGGGTTCAAATCCGATTAGAGCCGTGGATTTTTAAGGGCGCAAAAATCCTTCGTACGCCTTCCTCCGGATGGGAAGTAAAGCCGGCTGTCCCATGTTAGTATATTTACTTGCATGTAAAAGATCCTCATGGCTAAATGAAACCTCTGAGCTAAATTCAAATCGCCTGTTTCGTCGCCCAAGAAATACCTCCTTTCTTCGCCAGTGGGTGAAAGGAGCGTAGTGAAATTTGCGTGGTCAGACGGAAGAGCAGGCCTGATGGCCCGAGTCTCGCCACGTAAAATAAGGCATCAATTCAACTCAATTTACTTTAATGTAGAAAATATGAACGTCGTTGAAAAGGATGTAAAGAAGAGAATTTGAAAGAAAAAAGAATTGTTGTATCTGTGCCATATTCGATGACTATGTCTTTTAGCAAGTGTAAAAATGAAGTAGATATATCTTAAATTTTATCAACTATGTAATATATATTTTTTGCTATTTAAGGTCAATATCTAGGTCATTAGCGAATTCTATTTCATTTCACGGAATGATAAATGTGAAGATGATATGATACGGTGATGATAGGGGGTGAAAGGACGAACACAAATACAACAATGCCCGAGGCGTGTCTCGAACCCGCGATCCTTCTGTCTGAGATCGCTACGGCACTACTGCGTTAACGATCACGGCCTTCTGGACCGGCTATAAATATTCGACATCAAATTGATTTCATTTTAACTCATGTGTAGTTAACTGAGAATGGTAAGTTAAATAAACGTCCCAATTATAACCCTTTCGTATTTGAAATTAAAATATAAATTACAATTATTCATACATAAGTGTAAAATATAACACATACAATATAACCAAATGTTAAGGCAATAAAACTTTTTCTGTCGAAATTTCGTTGTTTTCCGGCGCACATTGCAATTTTGAATACGCACATAAATTGAGTCGAAAACACTTTTGTCGTCATGCGACAGGAAACCTCCATTACGTATTTGCTATTTACGAGATGAAATATAGAACATTAAATGTTTTTATATTTTTGTAATGTAACAAAATTGTTTACTGAATGATACTGTACAATGTTATTGCAGTATTCTTGAAAACAGTTTTTGTTAATATATTCAACTTATTTCAAAGCTGTATGAGAGAATTTTCTTTGTTGTTCTTGAGAACCGTGGGTGCAACATTTTGTAAAAAACATTTTGTCTTTTTTTTCAACAGCATTTTTGCTTCTTCAGGCCTAAAGTATTTCCATATTCTCAGATTCACCTGAACTAGATTAATTTCCCCAAACCAGAATAAATCCTTTGATCCATTCCTCGAACACGAAATCGTAAAGGGCCTTTTTAAAATCTGACGAAGCTTCAATTCCAGTTCCTCCCACACCCCGCTTCATCTTGGCGCCGTCGCCAGTCACACGACAACCGGGTCTTTTGGGAGCGCAATCCAATTCTGCCAACGGATTCTCATTAAAATCAATAAGCGGACGTCTGCTCGAGAGGTCTTGTCACCACAACAAATCCCCGGGGCTCATCCTTGTCACAGAGCTCGGACTAAAGCAGCGAGAAGGCTTTGCTATACGCCCCAGGAGGTTCCTTGACTTCGTTTCCCCACACCGCGCTTCAATATTATTTTGCACTTCGCAATACAAGGAATACCGTAAAAATACCAACTATTTTACTTTCTCTCACACCACTTACATGGAGAAAGAATAACAATGCTGCAGCAATAATGGCAATTTTTCGGCAGAAAAAATTATATTGCGGGGCTCTGATATAAATAAACGGATAAAACTTCTCCCAATATAAAGTAAATAACTACTTCTAACACGCCGTGCAATAAGAATCCAACCTTTGTAGGTTCTTGGTTCCGAGATATTGGTTTACGGCAAAACATGTATCTGTCCGTCGGTGGGTGACAGTACCTAAATCATTCAGTGACTAAACCATTCAGACGATTTTTTTCAAACTGATATTCTCCAATCGCACTGGTCGAACTCGAGTCCTTACAAATTTCAAATAATATTCTGATTTTTGGGGGTAATTAATATACACCATAGTATTTTCAAAAGTTTTTCGCAAATGGCTCACTTTTTAAAATGCAAATTGTATCTCGAGTAGAACAAACGGGCGTTGAAAAATTGGTGCTGGTACCCTTTTCAGCAAAATTCGTATTCTCAAAGTTGCAAAAAAAACATTAAAAAAGTATAATATTTATGACAAAGATTTTTTTAAATAAAATTGTTGTAAAAATAAAATCTTTAAAAATGATCATGTATATTTTTTGAAAAATGTGTAGTTTTCGCTTCATTCCTGCTTGAAGTTAATCCAACATATTTTTAAAATTCTCAAAAACTGCTCCCATTTTTCTTTAATTTCTTTCCACGGATGAAACATAGAACGCTTAAAAATTGGGGTAGGGTTTCATTTTCGTTGAACTCTGAATTTTCTATTACTGCAAAACGTACAAATAATTTGAGAAAGTATATGCCTTTCTAGCACCACTAGTTTCTCAATGAAATCTGTTATTCAAAGGCAGGCTCTTTAAATAAGCTCGTATTCAATTTTTCGAAAATATGTGCAGTTTGCGTGTAATTGTGTGTGTTCTGTTGGTATTTTTTCAAAAATTATTTTCTCAAAAACGACTCAATATATTTTTATTATTTTTTGAAATAGAGCAAAATATAGTAAAAAATGGCAACAAAAAATAACATTTCAAAACTACAATACTGATGATAGAGTAGTCACATGATTAAATCTGTTCTTAAGAATTAGATTTTTTAATAAGATCAGACACACTTGAAGTTTGATAACGAGAGGTTTCGCGTAATTTTTGCAAATTTTAGAAATTTGAATTAAAAGCGCTTCTTTTGCTAGTCTTTCACAACCAATCAGGTCGCAATACGAAAGAGCCAACGCAAAAAATTTAAAAATATATATTTGGAAGATCAAGAAAAGATAAAGTCGGGTTAGTTACGGTCATACGGAATGCAAGAAAGTGGTTTAACAAATTTTGCTCTATGGAGTCTGCTTCTTTCTGAAATCACAAAGTCGTTTATAAATGGTTTTATTCTGTGTTATTTTTAACCCTTATTAGAAATTTTGTGCATATGTCTTCTCTCTTGATCTCTGTCTTCTTGCCCTGTCACTGAAAACAATGAACCTCCAAATTCAATAATACCTTTAAATCCTCTGCGTAAAAAACAAAACATACGTGGTTCTTCAGAAAAAAAGAAGCAATACTTCTCATATATTAAGAGGACATGAAAGAAACGTGAAACTAGAAAGAATGGCAAGAAAGGTGAGGCACAATAAACTAATTCCTGAAATCAACACGCAAGCAAGCGAATACGAAATGAATGTTTGTTAGAGTAATCAGAATCCTAGAAAAAAATCTCAAGAAACTGAATAACCTTGTGAGGCGCTGCTGGATAAAATACAGCGACCAAACGTGAAAACTGGTGCAATAGAAAAGAATACATTTGTTTGCAAGACGAACGTAGTTCAGGTTCAAGAAACAAACTTTCCCTGGCCCTCATCGCCCCCGCATTTGAAACGATTCAACGTCAATGAAGGGTGAATTTCTTCAAGCAGTGTCGTGTTGTAATTTTAACTGCTACACTGTGGGCATGACTGATCCATCTTTTATTGGTAGTATTTGGAGATCAAGAAAGATTTCTTGTAACCAACTTAAGTTGACAGTTTTCTGTAATTTATTTTTACATTTGTGAAGAGATTCATTCGAGTGAGTATTGATTCGTTCGCGTCAACGACGTATTCCCGTAACTGTAGTGAAGGCAATATCACGGTCGGTGACGGCTTTTCCACTTGAATGTGGATCCGGCGCCGACCTGTGGCTCTCGAGTTAGAAGATGGTTGTGACTAAAATTACAATGTCTAGTTCTTATTCTTAAACATTATCACCTAGTCTATTTCAGAAAAGTCTTAGCAAGTATTCACGGAGTAAAATTTAATATTTTTTTGTGCAGATGTCTAGACATCAATATTCTCCAGTGATTGATCCTTGCTTTCCCGTGCTGGAGAATGTAATGTCTTTCTATGTAGTCGCTAATGGACATAGTTGTCGATGCCACTTAAAATAAATTTTTAAAATGCAAATATTTTAGACTAAGGAAACTTATGTTAGTGACCAAAACCGAATATTTAATAACCAGTTCTACATAGTAAAAAATATAGTAATCCGTTAGTTTTAAGGTGATTGACTTTTAATTATTGGATGTACTTCTGCGTAGAAACGAATTAAGCCCAAAGAGTTTGCAAGGGTCTCTATATGTATTTCCCAATAATTGTTTCATTGATTAATGTTTCCGGGTGCGTCAACAACGAAAGCCGTTAATCCCGTAAGTGTAGTTCATATTTTATGGTGGGGGGAGGTGGCGTTGATATTCCATCGCTGGCTGACAAGATCCGGCGCCAACCTACTTCGACTATCGAGGATTTTCCCCGACCAGGTATCTCTCACCAGCCGGGACAGCTCCCCACCGCACCAGCCGGGACAAGCTCTAAACTCCCGACCGGCCTCCAGACATGTGTGGTTGAGTAGGGCATGTAAGTGTGAATGTGTAATGTAAGAGGAGAGGATAGGATAAGAAATAGGTAGGAAAGATCGCACGCGATTCGTGGCCCGTTTGTTCGCATACTACTCCGGCATTCGCCTGGTGTTGATTGGAGAAACCACGGAAAACTACCGACCAGAGCAGTCTGCCGCTAGATTTCTCCTGCACACCGTGAGTGACCTTGCTGACTAGCTGGTGTCGAAAACCCGGTCATCGTGAGGACTCTACGACCTCCGGGTCAGAGGTACTGCAGCGACATCAAGTGATTGCCTGAGCCGCGCAAAGCGGAGTCATTTCCCAACTAATCTGAAGACGGAGTATAGGGTGCTCGGTGATCCCCCGCGCGGGAGTCCATTAACTCAAAGAAGAAACCCCGCCGAAGCAAGGCCTCCTGCCGCTGCCACGCGCGTCTCGCCTGCCCGGAGCTGTTGGCGCGTGACAAAAGAAGGGCGCGCGTCTCGACGAACCGCTCGCGACAGGTCGAATCGAAACGAAGCGAATGGAATCGAATCGAATCGCTCAAGACGAGGCGCCGCGCCCTGGCAACAGCGCGAATCGTTACCGAACCGATATCGCCAATCGCACTTCTGTGCAGCCCTTCAACCGGGCACAGTGATCGGACACGCTATTTAGGGGGTAGAAAACATCGAAATTGAAAATTTGGAATTTCAGACACACTTTGTGAATTGCAGAACATTCATGTGATTGTTGTAAGTGAAACATTTGAATATTTTCAGAGACATGGTTATATTCCGATTTATCTTTGTTGGGCTCGCCAGTGTTTCCATTATTAAAAATTCTGCCATAGTATTTAGGATACAATTTATAGTGCCTGTGTCAAATAAGAAACATATATAGAAAAAATAGAACATAGTAAAATATAATAATTACTTACACATAAGTTATTTATTACACGAAATATAACTTTATATCTAATAAACGGAGAAGCAAGTAAAATAACAGATTATTGCTAAATGGATAAAGGCACAATTTTAGTATAACATTGTTTGTGAAGTCTGGAATTCGTAAACTCAATTCGCAAACATAAATAAAAAAATTGCAAGTCAATAGTTATTTTACAAACACTTCTATAAGCGTCTTATACTCGTGCATCTTCAGCATTATGGATATTGTCGTTCGTTTCAACTCGCCTTCGAGTATAACGAATAATATATACAGGGAATGAATTCTAATACGTAACGGAATGTGTAATTTATTTAGAGTCAGGCCAGGTATGTAATTAACCACGTAAAGTGAAGGACGTATTGAGACGAAAGGAACATTTCCAGAAAAAAAAATAGTCATAAAACCTTTTTAATAATGCATATAAAAACAAATACTAATTATAACAAATATTGAAGATTATATCACAATTTTTTTCATTATTACAACAGCGACATTATTAAATACGTTCTCCGACCACTTTAGAAACTACCTTCGACTCGGGTATTGAAATTGGCTCTGATAGTGTAGAATCTAGGTTTCTATGATCTAATTCTAATTTGCGGGTCTAAATCTAGCCAACATCAATGGACATTTGCTGTCAATTAATGCATAGCTCTCAGTTTTCACGTTCGCCTAAATATGATGGGATTGGCCCAAAAGAGTTTTCGACAGCCTCCGTACGACTTAACGGCTGGATTATTGCTGGATGGATATTTCATCGGACGAAAATCCCTTCTTATGCAGCCCTTGTCGACATCGCTGGAGGGTAAACTTAATAAGTCACCCAGAACGTCCATGACAAAATGTGATGTTTCGACTCCTAACTCTTACTTGTGGGGAAAATAATATATCTGAAACCATCCTTCAGGCCACTAACGGGAAGCACTGATACATCTATCTAATAGATAGGGGTGAAAATATATACAGTTAATGCGTTGGTCATCGAGACAGCTTATAGTATCTCATCAGCGTGATTCTTTTTAATACCCTAATTCTATCTTCTATATATTCTCTTTTTAATACCCTAATTCTATCTTCTATATATTCTATATACCCTAATTCTATCTATCTATCTATATATCTATATATTATGTCTTTGAGATCAATACTGACTTCTATCTTTAACTGTAGAATCTCAATAACAATTCTTTGACTTGAATTGCCCGAATGATGTAGCAAGAGTTCATAAAATGTTATTTGATGGGATGGTTGAGGATGATGAGAAGAGGAAGACTGACAGCGCTACGGACTTTAAGACTTGTAGTCAGTGTTTATACCTGCAGAATTGTCCTTTGCTTGTACTAATATGAAAGACGTAGGAAATTGTGAGACTGAAAAATTTCGTGACTAATTTGTTCGTTCGACTTTATTATTTACACTATTTTTCATTTAGACTTCATTATTTCAGAATGTATCCTATAATCCAAACAAATGTGTAATTATTTCTTAGAATCTAACGATATATCTACATAACATTTTTTACAAGATTTTGCTAGCCACTTAGTAAAGGTTTTTTATTCAATTTTTGTTATTAAATAGATAAAAGGTTTACATCAATTATTTACAATATTCCCAAAAAAACTAAAGCAAAAATTGGAAAATTTTACAGATTTTTTATCAAGTACAATGCTAGCAATAACACAAGATTTTTGATGATAGTAATCGAGTGCGAATCCATACTCACTTACAACAGGGTTCTACGGAGTTTGTTGTTTTTGGCCCAACGAAACTCAAACATCGCCCCACTGAGCCAGTCGCCTGTCGAAGGTCTCACACCAACCTTGTTATCTGCCTGAAGGGTTTCTTTAATTACAGCATCAATGGCAGGGTGTAGAGCGACAGCAGGGCGAGGGCGATGGGAAGCGATCGGGGAAGCCGTGAAGCCGTGAGGCCGAGAGGGAGGGGAAGGAGAGTTTTTAATCTTTAGAGAAGTTTACTTCCGCGCCGTCAGAGCGCGACACCGTCGCTTCAGCGATTTGTGAGAAAGTCTTGAGAAGCTCAGAGAACTCTGTAATAAGGTATTTACTCGCGGGGAGCGAAGCAAATGCTCCCGCGAGACGTGCATTATTCCCAGACCGAGGTGACTGAATATTCCGAATCACCGGTTCACCAGCGCTGCGTTGGCTGCTGAGGGGATTGAAAAGGGAATAGAGCGTTTGTTAAAAAACTGATTCTGAAGTTTATTATTTTCATGCGCATGTTATTGATTTTATCCTGTGCGACTCTGTAAACCACCCTTTATCCTATATACATTTATATTCCCAACCTGCTGAATTAAAAAAACTCTTCCTGTTGATAATTCTGTTTTACTGCAAATACAACTTACCCTTATCACAAAGAGTTGTACGTCCTTGAAAACAATCTCATTAAAACTACAAAAGAATTGTTTTGGTTTGAGTATTTATACAGCACCTGCATACTACGTTTTGCCATTTCCGCATTCCTTTACGTATCTCTCTTAAGAATATTATCTTAGCACCGCGAACCGCTGCCGTCTGTCAATTATTTTATTAGGTTACCCACTAAGTGTATACGGGTTACACGCTTTAGCATTGTAGCAACCCCTGCAATTGTCACGCTACATTATTATTATATTGGAAACCGCGAAGACGAAGAATAATGAGAAGAAAGGAAGGAAGAAAGGAACAAAGGAAGAAAGAAAGAAAGGAGAAAGAAAGAGAAAAAGAAACAAAGAAAGAGAAAAAAGAAAGAAAAAAGAAAGATAAAAGTAGAAAAAGCTGTTGCAGAAGAAAATCAATACGAACAAAATGTTTCCACTTTTTCAATATCAAGGCCCCAAACTGCAAGATTTTTCATCGAAAAATCGAACTTTTAGTCGCAGCACTTCCATATTTTATTTATGTATTGCCATGGTTTTTAATTTTTCTCATAATAAAAAAATAAAGTAAATTTGTTTAATGGAGGAAAATAAAAATATATATTTAATATTTTTTAGAGCCGTTGGTTTTATAGTATATACCAAAGTTTTGAATAAGGTAATTTACAGAAAATATTAATTTAAAACGCTTTTAAATTCAAAATTGAATAGTACATTTATTCATAATTATAATAAAAAACTTACATATATTGTTTTTAAACTGAAATAATAATGAATCACTAGTTAACTTCATACTTTTCAATAACGATACCTAGGTGTATCTTCTTCCTCTATCAAATAACGTAAGTCCTTTCTTTAGGTCCAAGAACACACATAGAATTCACTGGATCCACTCTCGAAAATATGTTAGTCCATTTAGTTTTTCATAATACTGTCCTCAGCCAATACACCACCTATACGACATTGCATCTCGTACATCAAATACCCCACTTAATTACACCACTCCAATTTGACTTAAGCCTATTAAACTTTACGTGTTCAGTCAATACCGTACTGTATTTCCTTTCTGCTTGTTGATTTTCGCCCTTCTTCTAAAACCGACAGTCTCCATGCCATTACAACATTGAAATCCTGTCATTTTCTATTTCAGTAGGCCGTGACAACAGGTGCATTGTCTTGAAGTCAACTATGAAGGAAATACGACAGACACCTAATTTCGACTCGCTTCAGTATTAAGAGAATGCAATAAAGAAAACTAGCTTTTGATTTGGCACCAATACTATGTTCTGTTTTCACTTAACGAATCACGAAATCACATTTTTTTCTTTTATGTAAAGCTCTGGTTTCCCGACAATTATTGATTAGAATAATGATGACACTCCAAATATAAAGAAGACTTTATTCCCTCCACAGAATTATAACTCTATCATCCATGCTTCGATGATTGGTTGATTAGTGCTTTCAGGTGTGTCAACAGCAAAGGTCATTAGTCCAGTAAGTGTAGTGGATGTGATCATCACCCGCTGGATGGCAAGATCTATGTTGGCTTACAGGGACTTTCTCCAATCAGGTATTACCCACCAACGAGGCACCGCCCTAGACGGAACATGCTCTAAGCTCCCTTCATATGTAGTAGTGTAGTGCATTTAAGTGTGAGTGTGCGGAAGTAGGGGTGATGAAAGGACAATGAAGAGGAAGGAAAGTTCGCGTGCGGTCCGTGAACGTTTGTTAGGGTACTGCTCCGGCATTCACCTGGTGTTGATCGGGAAAACCACGGACAGAGCTACCGGTCGTTGGAATTTTCCTCCAAACAGCAGTTGAATTCGATTTATCTATGAAGCTAGGGCCTAAAATCCTGTGACCGTAGAGACTCGACCCGTAGAACCTCCCGGTTTGAGGCACTGCTGTGACGTGAGTTGATGCCGTGAGCCGCCTTTGCCGATGCCATGCGTCGCTGTGGGAGAGGGACAAAACATCGCTTTAGTCTCTACTGCCGTAGAGCATATTAACATTAGTTTTTTTATCTATTTGATTTATTTAGTTTGAATGTCCATGTGGCTACCAATAAAAAAACACATATTGTCTCAGAGTGTTATATCAATTAATTACACATTGATAACGTGTGGTCGAACATGTCCAATAACACAGCAAATGCGTTCATATGAACTATATGTAAAGTTGATATGTAACTGAATTGCCTTTCCAGGGGGAGAATGGGAGCTCGGGTCACAGCACACACCGCACGTAACTACATAACTACGCCTTTGTCCCGGACAAAGGCTACTGTCCCGTACCCCGCTCATTTTTATAACGTCTCTTTCATAACCAGTCAGCGGCGCACTTCGGATGCAAAACACTATGGTCGCAATCACTGAAGTGGCCCGAGGTGAATTGAAACAAGATTTGGAAATTTATTGTTGTAGTCACATTTTATATCTAGTACGCAATGGTTTAAACATATACATTTGGTTAAAAGTAACAATTTTATTTATTTTATTTATTTATTTATTTTAAACCACATATTCAAGCAATTAGCTAGTTTTTTTAAAAATTTTGTCACCTTACTGTGATAACGTTCTTCAGCAAGCCAACATTTGGCATAGAAAATTTCTGGGATATCCTCCGCTAAACTATAATTTATTTCTTAACGTATTTAAAAATTGTTTAGTGCATGGACATTATTAATGGTTCCAAACAGCAACTAATCACAGCCAACAAAAAATGTAAACCACTGTGTACGTATTCTATCTTACCAAATTACTGATCTCTCGACTTATTTCTTTATTTATATTTCAATTTCCATCAAAAGATCGTGTGTGCGATCTCACTAACTACATAGTTCACATTACATATTACGGTCATAAGACTACACGCTAGTAGAATACGTTGTTTTCTATTACATATTAGAACTACACTGAAGGGTCTATTATTATTACTATTATTATTATTATTATTATTATTACTATTATTATTATTACTACTATTATTATTATTATTATTATTATTATTATTATTATTATTGGCGTATAGGCCATTACTGACCACGCTACACGATTAACGTGTGTAATTCTTCCAGGATCAGCTTTTCAGCTGTATCCTTGGATTACAACAAGGTTGTTACGCCTTGAAGTGTGAATTATGAGATGATAGGATGATGATGATAGGTGAAGGGACAATCACAAATACGACCATGTCTACGCACGACTCGAACCTGCAGCCTCCTCGGCACAGACGACGGCTGCCGCAAATTAACGGCTGCTGTCCTGTCGCTATTGTTGCATTACTCGTTTCTCAGATTCACACCTCAACACTTTATAGTTGGAGTACACAAGTTCGATGTGAAGCTTTTCTATAAATGTTCTGGCTCCTTGTTTGCCTTTTAACAAAATATTAATACTAAATTATTGTGTTGAAACAAATACGCAAAATACATTGCTTTCCTTTTATATAAATATATCTGAGAAGAGATTACTTCCCTCATTCTTTTAAAAACAAACTTATTTTCAGTCTTTTTGGCTCAGAACATTTAGTTTCGTCTCCACAGCTATTTCTCGAATGCTTCTAGCGCAGTCTTGACTAGTTTTTGACCTTTTGAAGCAATGGTACAATGGTATATTTTTCAGCTACCATACATTTAGACGCTATAATTAGAGATTATTAAAAATTTGAATGTCGTTTAATTATTCCATAAAATTTAATTTAAACATACAGTTTTTAATCATTTTAAACGAATGTCATGCATTTTTTACCTTATTTTATTGTCTTTAAAGCAAACTTCTTCCCATTCTGAATTTGAATAATATTGAACAAATAAAACCTACAAGAATACTACGCTAAATTAAATTTCGAGTTCAGAGTGCACCTCTCTGTAAAGTTAACTTTTCGAACACTGTGCATGTAGAGGATATGGCCAATAATCATCTCCCGGAAGTGGCTACGGAGCCATCACTTCCTGTCGCTTTGGACGCGACCATTCTTCACAGAATCAACCACGCGAAACATTATTATTACTTTATGAAAGCGGACAAACGATTGTTTTTTGTGATTTTTTTTGTCATCCGTTGTACCCATGGTAGATCCAGCCTTGCTTTTCGTATCTCTTTATTCAGAACGTGTCACGTATAGCATGTTTAAAGAAATGTGGCATGTAGAATGTGTCATGCCAATGAATGGATGGAACAAAGGAAACTCTCCTGTGTCGCTTCCATTAATGGTCGACTAGATTTGAAATGGAAAGAAAAATCACATGTATGAGGAGTTTGAGAGTGACAACTAGATAACGCAATCTAATCTGAGGTATAAATGCACGTTTTTTAGAAGGAAAGTGGAAACTTTTGTAATTTTGATGGTATTATATTTTTGACGAATAGTGACGTGTTTTTGTCAGTGAAACGTAAAAAATATGAGTTGTTTTCCATTAGTTTAACAAAAGCGAGTGTCAAAACATGAACCTGTTAAACAATATAGCCTTTTGAGTATATTATTTGTGAATAAAACATTGTCATTGAATTTTTCATTTAAAAAAATAATGAAATATCAAAAGGAAATATACACACTTATATTCAGTCTTTTCTAGCATCAAATTAATTAATAATTATATTCTTTCACTGCGCCAGACCTGTTCAATTGCAGAGTAAATAAGATTATATACATTAAACTCCATAAATTTCCGACATTCGATAAATCTAAATGGAAGTGATTAAACCTGTTTTAATATAAAAGGTGCATGCAGGGGCGAATCCAGGGGAGTATGGGGTCAAGACTCACTAGACGCCTAGAGTTTTCGTTTTTTCTTTTCTTTTATTTGGCAAAATTTATTTTAATATTTACGTTGGAATTATGTGATAATTTAAAAACGAATATTGTATAGTGTCATCTACACACAACAAAAATCATATGCAAAATAATAACAAATATGTTTATAGTTTAACAAAAATCTATGATGTCCCCCTTTCCCAAATGATCGACTGTGTCCGACCTTGGCTGCATGGCTGAAACTAGATCGACTGACTTTTCTCCGGACAATATACCCACCACCTTCATCTCCATAACTTCTACCTCATAACCCATTACTACGTCGCCTACAGCACGAGTACCTGTCCGTAAACACAGCAACTACCACCTCCACCTACATCCACACACCGGCTGAGCTAGCTGAGCGCAACAACTCACTGTGTTCGATTTTCTCATTCTAGGGCGGCAAAATTCGAATTTTAAATTTCGCGTAAGGGCTTCTATTTATTGCCCATCGCATTGCAAAATCTTCAAAGCTCACCAAATCGAGGGATGCAGCTTTTTGACCGGACAGTACCAATAAGATACTGTGCTAAATATAGACTTTCGCTGACGGTGACAGGCCAGCCGCGGTAACGTTTCATGTACTGTGTTCGATTCGTGCGTTCTTTTGCGTCTCATATGCTTATTTGGCCGTGGATTCAGATCAATGTAAGTAATTTCAAATGGAATATAACACTTTGCGTTGCATTGTGCAGGCTTCCTTCGATAAGGCTTTAAAATCAGATTAGAGAAGGGACAAAAAAATTCGCATTTCAAATTTCATCGAGTCATAAGTTAAGGCATACACAAGTGAAAGCACCGAGATATTTCGTGGTGTCGACCTGCATTCATCTAGAAACACGTAATAGTTTCTATCTTGTGCGCATGCTTGCGCGTTTAAGAAATATTTATTATTTCCAGTGCCTGAGCGTTCTATCTGCCGGCGCGAGCTATTCGAGCTGTGGCAGCAGGGCGACAGAAAGAGAGAGTGTATTGGACTCTAAATTTACACTGTGCAGAAACTGAACACCCAGCAGAGTTCAAAAGGTGCTAAGTGTAGTATTAAGAATGACTTATATTCATTCGTAGCAAGAATGAAGACAAAGTGGTAAAAATTTGGAAGACATTTAGAAAGATTTGGGCTGCAAAAAAGACGCTTTAGAGAATATCACACCTGCAAAACATCAAGAATGGCTTCAAATCATGATTTGTTGAACATGTTGCTTGTATCATCGGATTCTGTTAATTCTAGCATCCAGAAACTTTCAAAGAAGAAAGGGCATATTTCTCAAGATTGTTAACGCCTCCTTGGCGACCATAATGTATATGCTTAACATAATGCAGAGGCGAAGTATGAGAGCCCTTCGTGAAAAATCTGTTGCCCTTCGTCTAAAAATCTGATTTTCTGTAAGTTTGCAATTTCTACTAGGAATGATATCTTAAAATTTTATAGGAATTGACAATTTTGCCTCTTTATTATGTTCAGATACCAAAACTTCTCAGGGAGAGGATAGTCAACATTCAAAACTGCATTGTTTTGAAATGCATAACTTGAGAAGTCTCAAGCTCATGTATAACAATATACATTGAAGTATTAAAGATATATGTATGAAACACTGAGAGTATAATAAGTGTTCTTAATGTGTACTCATTGTAAAATTTCATTGAGTTTGGAGGAGTAGTCTTCGATAAATAGATTTTTGTCGTCCTAGATGGGTAAAAAGAACACCGTGCAACTATAGTCAATGCTCTCTAACAGATTGGTCATAGGGGTCAAAATCTGACTGCAGCTGAAGTTTCGACACGGACTCAATAGTTACGTTCAGTCTGGATGGGAATTCAAGATGTCAGACCCTCTGATTTGTGGTTTTTCGAGGTTTCTTTGATCAATACCACGTGAATGCTGGAGCAGTACCATATCAAACCGGTCACGAGGTTTGCCCATTGCCACATTTCCTGGAATCCAATTTTTTTTCAGAACAGAAGCGACGAAATCACGTTGTTTGAAATTCAGAGAAGCTGCGTCAAGTTTTGTAGCGATCATTCCGAGGAGCTAAGCAATATGCATATGGAGAATTCAAATTTGTGGTACGTTACCAGCAAGCAATTATCGAGCAGTGTCTTGAACCAGCGCTCTGAGACGCGAAGCGAAAAAGCAGAAAGCATGAATGATGTGAAATTCGTAACAAGAACGTCTATTTTCGTCCAGACAGAGGTAAATATTACAACCTCTTCAATAATCATTTATTCTTTCGGCAAAGTAATAATCTTTGTCAATTATTTCCCATGACTCTCTCGCCTGATGAGAACACAGAAGGCGCTGCACAAAACTTCTCGTTGCAGTTTCTGCTAATGCTCTCCCAATTCCTCTAAGCAATATTTTGCAGCCTCAACACAATTTCTTCATCTTTCATTCTTCATCCTTGTCCCTAACACATATACGTTCACATGCATTACACTACCCCACCTGTCCTTGTCCGTGTCAGCACCGCTACTCTCGCCACTGTCCTTGTCAGCGCTCTCACCACCACCCTCTCCACCCCTTCACCACCGCCGCTGCCGATATCGTCCTCTCCATCCACAGCCCACGATACACCATCTTCCTCCTCACCGGGGTCCTAGCCAGTTGTCCTCGCCACTGTTCTCGCCGCCGCCCTCAGTAGTGCTTTCGCCGCAGCTCTCGTCTACTCTCGCCGCTGCTCTCTCCGACGCTGTCGCTATAACTCTCATCACATCTCTCGTCGCTGCTCTGACCACCCCCATCGTCCTCACCTTCACCTCATTCCTCACCGCTATCCTCCCCACCGCCCCCGCCACCGCTCTTGACACCACCCACACCAACGCCCTCACCACTCGAATTCACTGTCGCCTCCACCCCCACCAGCGCCATCATCGCAGCTCCCGACACCGCCCTTCGGCCTTCCCACCACCCTCTCGCTCGTCCCCACCATCACTCCTCCCAGGATCCGCCACCGCGTCGGCAAAGAATGGCGCGCAGAAGGCTCTGGAGTTGGCTAGCGTTTTGTTGGTTGTTATTGAGTATTCAGGGGCGCCGCCGCCGCTCCCTTGTTGCGCGCTGTTGTTGCCTCTTCTTCGCGGCTGCAATATAGCACCTCCCTCCAGCCAGCCAGCGCCTCCGCGGCGCCCACAAAAGCGACTGCAATTTCCGCTGGAGCCGGCGGAGACGCGGCGGCGGCGGCGGCGGCGCAGAGGACGGAGACGAAGGCGAGAACGGCGGAGAGGGGGGCGAAGAGGGCGGTGGCGAGGGCGGTGGCGAGGGCGGTGGCGAGGGCGGTGGCGAGGGCGGTGGCGAGGGCGGTGGCGAGGGCGGTGGCGAGGGCGGTGGCGAGGGCGGTGGCGAGGGCGGTGGCGAGGGCGGTGGCGAGGGCGGTGGCGAGGGCGGTGGCGAGGGCGGTGGCGAGGGCGGTGGCGAGGGCGGTGGCGAGGGCGGTGGCGAGGGCGGTGGCGAGGGCGGTGGCGAGGGCGGTGGCGAGGGCGGTGGCGAGGGCGGTGGCGAGGGCGGTGGCGAGGGCGGTGGCGAGGGCGGTGGCGAGGGCGGTGGCGAGGGCGGTGGCGAGGGCGGTGGCGAGGGCGGTGGCGAGGGCGGTGGCGAGGGCGGTGGCGAGGGCGGTGGCGAGGGCGGTGGCGAGGGCGGTGGCGAGGGCGGTGGCGAGGGCGGTGGCGAGGGCGGTGGCGAGGGCGGTGGCGAGGGCGGTGGCGAGGGCGGTGGCGAGGGCGGTGGCGAGGGCGGTGGCGAGGGCGGTGGCGAGGGCGGTGGCGAGGGCGGTGGCGAGGGCGGTGGCGAGGGCGGTGGCGAGGGCGGTGGCGAGGGCGGTGGCGAGGGCGGTGGCGAGGGCGGTGGCGAGGGCGGTGGCGAGGGCGGTGGCGAGGGCGGTGGCGAGGGCGGTGGCGAGGGCGGTGGCGAGGGCGGTGGCGAGGGCGGTGGCGAGGGCGGTGGCGAGGGCGGTGGCGAGGGCGGTGGCGAGGGCGGTGGCGAGGGCGGTGGCGAGGGCGATGGCGAGGGCGGTGGCGAGGGCGGTGGCGAGGGCGGTGGCGAGGGCGGTGGCGAGGGCGGTGGCGAGGGCGGTGGCGAGGGCGGTGGCGAGGGCGGTGGCGAGGGCGGTGGCGAGGGCGGTGGCGAGGGCGGTGGCGAGGGCGGTGGCGAGGGCGGTGGCGAGGGCGGTGGCGAGGGCGGTGGCGAGGGCGGTGGCGAGGGCGGTGGCGAGGGCGGTGGCGAGGGCGGTGGCGAGGGCGGTGGCGAGAGCATTGACGAGAGCGGAGACGAGAGCAGCGGCGAGAGCACTGCTGAGGGCGGTGGCGAGGGCAGTGGTGTGGGTACTACTGACTAGGACCACGGTGTGGAGGAAGAGAGGACTGGTGAGGGCTGTGGCGAAGGTGAGAGCGGCAGCGAGAGAAGCGACGAGAGCAGCGGCGAGAGCAGCGGCGAGAGCAGCGCCGGGGTCAGCGGAGAGAGCAGGGAAGAAAGCAGCGGAGAGAACAGCAGAGAGTAGCGGAGAGAGCAGCGGAGTGAGCAGCGGAGAGAGCAGCGGAGTGAGCAGCGGAGAGAGCAAGGAAGAGAGTAGCAGGGAAGAGAGTAGTAGCAGAGAGCAGGGAAGAGAGCAGCGGAGAGAGCAGCGGAGAGAGCAGCGGTGGAGAGAACAGCGGAGAGAGCAGCGGAAAGGACGGTGGCCGAAGATGGTGGCGTGTTTGCCGGCGAGAGCAGCGGCGAGAGAGGTGGCAAGGCAGTTGCGAGGGCACTGGCTAGGACGCCGGTGAATAGGAGACGGTGACAAGGAGGTGTGGAGAGAATAGTGTGGTGGTGGTAGTTGTGAGGGCAGTAGCGAGGTTGGTGGCAAGTAAGATGTCGTGAGCGGTGGTGAGAGTAGTTGATGGCTCGGTGGCGAGGGAGTTGGCGATGCCCGTCGCGAGACTGGTGCCGAGTGGAGGGGCAGCGGCGTGGGTAGGCGAAGGCTTTGACGGGGATGAAGACGGAGGTGAGGACGGGGAGGAAGACGGTAATGGTGGTGATTGGTTAGCGAAGGCCATTAGTCAAGTACGTATATTTTTCTAGGATGGTTTCCCGCTGGACGGTACGATCCGTCACCTAGCGGGGATGTTCCCTACCAAGTATCTCCCACCAACGGGTCGCTGCTACAGCCATGACAAGTTCTAAGCTCCCGGCCGGTCTCCCGAAATATGTGCTATTGTGGTGCATGTAAATGTGTAAGAAATGGGACATGGAACGGGACGTGGGAGAAGGGACATGAGGAAAGAACATGGAAGAGGAATGAAAGATTGCACGCTGCCCGTGACCCGTTTGTTAAGAGATCGGAGGAACCACACCACATCGGAGGAAATCTACCGATCACAGCAGTTGCTTTCTAGAATTCTGAATTAGACCTAGCTGACACGCAAATGTCGAAAATCCTGCAGCTGATGTAGATGAATCTATAACCTCCAGGTCAGAGACACAGCTTCGACATCAGTTGATGCACTGAGCCACCTCTCCCGGTGTGATGGTGGTGGTGGGTGGGAGGTGAAGACGATTGCCAGACGTGGCCACATTGGAAGAGACTTGGATGAACGCGAAGGCGGTTTTGCGGAAGGCACAAAGGCGAAGGCGGGCAGCAAGGTGGTACAGACAGGCGAAGGTGGGGTTGACAATGGCGGAGGTAGTATGGACGAAATCTGAGGAGATAGTGAGAGTGAGAGCGACGGTGGCGATGGTATTGGCAGCAAAGGCGGCGGTGGTGTATGTAGAGCCGTAGGAGCGGTGAAAGCGGCGGCGGTGACGAAAGCAGTAGGAAGTGGAGGGGAAGATTTAGAGGTAAATGATGGTAATCGAGTTATTGACGGTAAAGTGGCGATAATAGTGAAAAAGATGGTAGTGCAGAGAGGGTGGACAAAATGATAATCGTGAAAGGGACATGTGATCGGGGAAGGCAGTGGCGACTGCACAGGCGGGGTGGTGGCGAAAGTAGAGGCAAATTGGTTGGTAAGAAGGGGAACAGAAATTGTTATAGTTGAAGTTCCAGTTGCTGAGAAAATAGAAAGAATTATTAATGGATAATAGTGGTGTTTATAGTATAGGGTATAGAATATAGCAGTATAGAGAAGGGTTTATAGAACAGAGTACAGAAGTGGGTGTGCAGTAGTCCTAGTGGTGGTTTTCGCTTGGAGACGGGCATTGACGATAGAGAGAGAGTGGGGTGAAGAAGAGAGGATATCTATTATGGGTTGGAAGTGGTGGAGATGGAAATGTCTATTTGAAGTATCTGCGGCGCACAGGATGACGCATTAAAACATTTTTCAGTAGAACGATTTTATTCTGTGCGGAACTATTTATTTTGCATCCAAAAGGAAGTGTTTGTTTAAACTATGTGTCGTGAATCTCTCTTCGTATTTCTTTTACTAGAAAAAATTTCATATTTTCTAAATATATTCATTTTTTGAAATAAAATATTTCAATTTTTAAGGTGTGCCACGGTTATTGGCGTTACAACGGCGCTATGTAAAAATGCTATTAACTCTCCAAATCTAATCTTTGAGCTCTAGAGTGAAAAAGAGATATTTAAATATTAATTTGCACGATCACGGTTTTAATTAGTATATTTGGTTAAAATCATCGTAGTATTTGAACCATAAAATAAGTCAAAGCGTCGATTATTTCGAAATAACAAATAATTTGAATAGATCGATAATGGAATTTGTGTAACAATTCCGTCTGATAATACGAATTGTTTCGTAATTCTAATTCTGTGTTAAATTGAGTTATCAGTAACTTCGAGGCGTACTGCATTCGAATAACCAACAAAACCCGTATTCCAGACAAATAACCATCTCTCGGTGCACGATCGCCTCTCGAGACCCGCTGCCCAGTTCGCCCGACAAAAAAATATCCGCCCGCATTCTTCCACCGACAACGCAGCGCTCACACCCCGCCCATCAACGCCCGTACGTGTTCGGCCACAGGGCGCGGGCAAGCTGGCGGGCGACGGCGACCGTACCTCGCCCTTGGCTGTCGTCTCGCCCTTCCCTCCCCCTCCACGTCGCCCTTTAATCACACAGGAGTGCCCTTCGCGCGCGCAAGCCTAAACCGGCGGCGGCGGCGACGACGGCGTCTCAATTTGCATAAACGCTAAAACGCTTTCCATCGCGATTGCGTCTGGTCTTGTCTCCTCTCTCCGCCGTGCGAGCGCTCGACGCGGGCCCGTGCGAGCTTCGCCGCGCCGCCGCCAGAGGCGCGCGAGCGGCCTCCATTACCCTGATTGGCCCGCGGCGGTAGCAGCGGCGGCGGTCGCGTTTTCCCGCGGGACGCGTAAAACCAACGCGCCCGCTAACCCTCCCCCCACCCCTTTTCCCGCGCGTCGTGTTAGTTCCGCCGCCCGCCGCGCCGTATCCCGAGGGCGCCACAGTCGCACGCGTTTCGTTTATGTGTCGGCGGCGTTGCTGTTTTTCGGGCCGGCGGCTGGTGGTGATGGCGGCGGCGGGCGCGCGTGCGAGCGAGCGAGCGCGTGGTAGAAGCGGTGAAGGAGACGGGGTGGGGAGGGAAAAAAAGGGGAGAAAGGGCAGGAACAAGTGAGCGTTTATGGCTGCGGAGAGGTGCAGCGTCGCTCGTCCACAGCCGCGTTTCGGTGCGTTGGCGACAGTGCGCGAATGCATGACATTTGCATAGCGGCGGAGGGAGGGGGAGAGGGAGGGAGAGGGGGAGGGGGGGGGGGAGGGGGGAGTGCGTTCAGACACGACTGAATTAGGCGGATTTTACGAGGCTCCCGGGAAACGATGGGTTTTAAATCCCACCTGCCATGCATATATTTTTCTACCTGCGTTTAAGTTCTTCTGTTCGCCTCCGCGTTTATCACCCGTTTTAGTAGTCAAATATGCTAAAATCCTACAATGGTTACCTATAGAATTTTAATAGATTATAGAAATAAATTTCTAATGGAAAACCATGGGATTTTGAATTCGATATGTTGTAAATATAGTAATAGACCTGCATTACATTCGCTGCCTCATTTATCACTCGTTGCAATGGGGAAAATATTAAAAATCTTACTATGGTTATCTACACATATTTCACTGAAGTATAGAAGTGAACACCTGAAGGAAAATGAAAACCATATTGAATTTTCTTATTTGGCACAATTATAATTTATGCGTATAGTAACGTTCGAGTAGGATAATCAAAGAGAATATTTGAATGGTCTAGAAGTCTGCCTAGCTGCTCTATGGAACAGATGGGGGAGGGTAAAGTAATTTTGAACCTAAGAATTAATACCCTTTACAAGCTAAAGAGAATATCGAGTAGTTTATATCTGAAATCTTTGAATCTAAAAATACCGGTTTAGAATTTATTCACGTTTTTATTTGTAGGTTAAACGTCCTAAAAATGTGAAAAAAACTGGTATTATTTGATGATTTAATGAAACAAACATGCTAACATAATTGCCTTACGAAGTAATAACCTACATTCAAACTATAAAGACATATATAATTTACTTCTTTTTTAGGAATACTACATTATATAGAACAATTGTTTTTCTGAGTTTATAACTGTACCTTACGACAACGTTACACAATCAAATCTGTACAGCAAATAAGAAAATGAAGGACGCCTGACGTGTATGCAACCCTTCTAACAAGAATGTTCATTTCTTACCATTAGGAATATACTTCGGCACACCAGTTATACACGTAGATCAAGCTTCCACGATATCTATTTACTCATGTAAACAATAGCGTGACTGCAACATGCCTTTAAATACCAGTACACCTGAATAAAAATACTATTACATAAAAATATACAAGGTCTCACATATTTGACAGAAAATACAATTTATATTGTCGATTGAAAACAAAAAGTAAACAATTTTCATTCATGATTGTCAGTTTTAATTTTATTTAGGGTGTAGAACCGCCACCAGTTACATTCTAAATTATTTAATTTATCTAATATTTTTCAAAGTCAGTTTGGTCCGGATATTGGATTAAAAATTTATAGTTAATTTCTGTTATTCCAGTTCAAAGTAGGAAAGAAACGGAAAAGAAGAGGATATTAAAAAGGAGATGAAGGACGAAGGAGGACGGGAGGAAGGAGGAGGGAGTTAAGAGGTGGAGAGGGTAAAAGAGGGATAAGTGGAAGAGGAAGATGAGGAGGAAGAGGGATGCAGGAAGAAGAGGGTCAAGAGGTGGAGAGAACTGAGGGAAAGATGAAGAAATAGAAAAGGAGGAAAAAATGCGGAGGGAGAAAAATAAGGAGGAGATGAGGAGAGTGTGGAGGAGATAGGGAGGATGAGATGGGGAGGGTGTGGTGAAAATAGAGGAGGAAAAGGAACACGTAGAGGATAGGAGAGTGGTATAGGATAGAGAGAGAGGATAGGATGAGGAAGGGAGTAAATAGACGCTGGAGGTGTAAAGAGGATAGAGAGACAGCAAACGTTCCCTCCTCAGGTGCCACCAACCTACGCACGCATGGGTGCACGCTCGCCCGCGTTCCGCCAACACAAACGCGCGCGGGTGGGCGACGCGGCAAATGACAAACCGCCCTGTCAATCAAGGGCCCTTCCGAATCGCCGGCGGGGCTTTCCGCCGCGTCTCCGCCGGCCGCGCCCCCAGGGCTTAACGAGTCTCCTCGTTTCGGCGAACGCAGCACGCAACACGCGCCAGCCGCGCCGCGCGGCGGCCCTTCCGAGAAGCTCCGCCCGCAGCGCACACTGGACCTCGCGCCGAAACCCAGGCGCAAGAGGAAGCAGGGGCCATCGCAAAACTCCTCTCATTATTTGAACTGAGAGGATACTGCTTCATATGACTTTCTTATAACTGAATATGTGTAGTGTATGATCCTTTAAATATTTTAGACAGTCAATTTCGTAATAAAATGAGAAATATTCACAACTTCATTTATTTATTGCACCAAAGAAAGAAATTATGTTACGAATATTTTTCATTTTATTACTAAATTGACTGTATAAAATATATAGAGGGTCATAGACAATACATATGTCAGAATACTGCAAACGATAATATGAATCGTTTATTTCAGAAACCAGTCAAACGCCAAATCACTCATTTAAAAAAACGGAAAAGAAGTCTCCTAGTTTTTCAGATTACAAAATACTTTTTTATTAAAGAAGACTATAAAGGAATATTTTTCATATAAATATGCACTAAACGATGTATCTATCCTCCTGGAACAATAATCTGTCGCTAAAGCGTGTTTTAGATTTTGGCGTTTGACGGGTTTCTGAAATAAACGATTCGAAACTGAAATAAACGATTCTGAAATAAACGACCTTTACTGTCACGAATACAAAATTTAAAATATATATTGTAAGGTCACGATTCATGCTGTTGGACATACTACAATGAATGTTTGAACAGCATGCACCTCTATGTTCCATTCCATTTTTTAAAACAATTATAAAAGTTTATTAAAAATTGTAAAGCATGTGCATAAGTAATAATACATGTCTGTTTCAAGAATTGTCGTTAATGGATAAAAGAACCCATCTAAGTTTAGGATATGTGACTGTTTTTCTCACGGAGTCATCTATCAAATGATCTGGGGGCATCGTGCTACTTTCTCGTATTTTGATAATTTTTAACGCCGAATTCCAAAGTCTTAAATGAACGCTTGTGAAGTTGTAGTTTTACAGGTGAAATAGTAGTTTTGAGTTGGTGTGGTCTATACCAACGTCCTCGTACAGTTAGGTTAAATAATTTTCGCAGCTTTAGAATTCAGTATTTCCTTCTTCGTTATTGCTAAAAATAAAACTGAGCTGATTATACAACGTATTTTGATCTATCAAATATTTATCTAATCGATCTAATAACTAATATCAATTTTTTCTCTTATTAATCCACAATTGGTTACTTGCACGAAATGCGCCAAAAAAATTGTTTAAAAAATTGCTGCCTACAATACTCAATGAGCTACATCAATGATTCAGTAAGAAAAGTGAAAGTTTTCACAAACATTTCAACATTAAATTATTTCTTCCTTTAAAATTGCAACCTCCTAGCTTCCACCGTCACTTCATAAATTAAGTTTCAATTTGACGAATTTGGCCTCAACGTGGGACCTTATCGGTAATATTTTACAGATATGTTTCTTCTAAACATTCTTTCAAATTCATCTCATTAAAAAGAGAAGACTTTGAAGTTTCTATACCAAAAATACCCTAAATGTAGTCAAATGTTGACGAAAAAATTAATGTTCAATAAAAATTCCAGATGGATTGTTGTAGTTTTCTCGATATTCAAATAAGACAATTGAAATTTAGAACCTTTTCTCAACATAACATGGTATGTAATGACACTGCCGGGGGGGGGACTGCAAGGAAAGCGCACATTATAATCTGCCCCGACCGGGAATCGAACCCGGGATTGCGTCATGGAAAGAGGGCACATTGAATTGAATTGAATTGAATTGAATTTGCCTTATTTTACGTGGCGTGACTCGGGCCATCAGGCCCGCTCTTCCGTCTGACCACGCAAATTTCGCTACGCTCCTTTCATCAACAAGCAGAGAAAGGAGGTATTTCTTGGGCGAGAAACAGGCGATTTGAATTTAGCGTCATTTAGGCTTGAGGATCTTTTACATGCAAGTAAATCTACTAACATGGGACAGCCGGCTTTACTTCCCCTCCGAAGGAAGGCGTACGAAGGATTTTGTCGCCCTAAAAATCCACGGCTTCGACCGGGTTTGAACCCGCGAGCTTGGGTATAACAGTCCGGTACGCTAACCGTCACGCCATCGCCGCCGCGCTGCACATTGACCAGAGAGTTGTATCCTTGAGGCTTCTGTGAAACCTACGAAGATAAAAGTGTTCACACTAAACACGAATGTGTAAGTGAGTATCTCGTGTTTGCGAGTGCCTCCACCACTTTGGTCATTACTTCTTTGAGTGCGATGAATGTCACAGCAAGGAGGCAATGTAACATCCGGTGCCGTCCTCGTCAACATACTCGTCAACATACGGGGTCTCTCCTTCCAGCAGACGTACCTAGGTATTCAGGCGCTCATAGCAAACAGAATTTGCGCACCTGTCAATATTCTTCAAATTAGTTACGTGTGTTAGAGGTATATTCTAAATAGCACCCCTTGTGAGTGGCGCCCTCGTCACGTGCCATACCACTGATCCGTCTCTGCCTTCCCGATACCTAGTACCTATCGCGGCAGGGATAACCTTTAAGGATACGACTAGTCTTCCGTTATATGAGGCAGTGAACTGGATGTAAATGTGTATGTAAGGTACGTTTAAAAACTCCGCAACCCAACGGGCATAATTAGGTGTTCGTTGTTGCCTTCGAAGTACACAGATACAAACAAGGCAGAAACACACACCATTCAGTTTGTTTTTTGTTGAGTGATTGATTAATGCGTGGCGCATCAACGCTAAGGTTATTTCTCTCGTAAGTTTAGAGCATGTTTTTCCTCGAGAGATGCCGGTGATCTTCCCATACCAGATGGCGAAATTCAGCGCCGAACCACCGTGAAGTAGCGGGGAAACCACGGAAAACTACCGATCAGAGCAGCCGGCCGCCAGAATTTCCCTCCAGACAGCGACTGAAATCGACCTAGCTGTCTAGCTGGTCTCGAAAGTAAAATGTAATGCGAGGGCGTGCGTGCCCCGTAAGCTAGAGGCCTTCGGCGACCCACCCTTCAGTTTGTCCCCACTGTACACCGCACAAGGGGGGGGGGCGAGGCGATGGGACCGCAGGACCTCATTATCCGCGAACACGCCAGGGCGCGCTGGCTTCGTTAGCAGGGGGAGAGGAGGGGCGGGAAGGGGAAGGGAGGGGATTGGCGACCGCAGCGCCGCCCCCGTCGTCCCGGAGCCTCCTGGTTGCATCATGGGCATCAGTATCACGTCGAGGAGCTACCCCGCAATAATTCCATACCACGGAGGTAAAAGGAGGGTCCATTTTGGGCCAAAATTGGATATTTTAGCGCAGTTGTTCCAGCCCGCCTAATTGCGATTCACGGTCGGGGTCTCTAAATTTCAAAATATTGTCGTGAATGATTCTACAGTAAGTATGTTTATTATTATTATTATTATTATTATTATTATTATTATTATTATTATTATTATTATTATTATAATACTGATCACGCTACACAATTAGCGTGTCTCCAGGAGCAGCTTTCGGCTGTATCTCTCAGTACGACAAAGTTGTTATGCCTTGAAGTGTGAATTACGAGGTGATAAGATGATGATGATGCGGGTTGGAGGGACAACTACAAATACGACCATGTCTACTACGCAGGACTCGAACTTGCAGCCTTCTCGGCGCAGACAACGGCTGCCACAACCATCACGGGTTCGACTATTATTAATTATTATTATTAATTGTATTATTATTATTATTACTATTATTATTATTATTATTATTATTATTGTATATTGATATTCTCTGTTCATTTTGTAAATTACGGTTATAAGTAGTACTCAATTGCAGTTAAATAAAATTTATTATTCATATTATTCATTCTGTTAAAATATCCAAAAGACTTTAATGAAAAGATTAGAAACCGTATTAACAACATAAATAATTCCATTCAGAGGGACAAACACGATCTGTAAAATTAGGACAATGAGACATGGATTGTTGGAACAGTGAGCCTCAACTGCTATGATTACTACTCCAGTGAGTGTAACACACGTTATAGCTGGAAGTGGTGTCACTCCCCCCCCCCCCCCACACTTACACACACGCTTGAAGAGGAAATCCGGCGGCGGCCTACATGTTGGCTTATGGAGCATACTTCTCAAGTTATCAGTTACCTGTAAAATATTCTGAAATTTGAGAAATTTGAAAAGTAGAATCAATTTTATTCTACCTTCCTCATGTCTGTAGAAGCTTATTCCACGCATATACTTAAGAGTTAAAATTACGCATCTGTGCACTCTGCCTTCATTCATATCGAGTCCAGAACGAGTGGTATAGTCCCATTTAAAACCATATTCTGTTTCGGGAAAATATTGTAAGAAACAAAAAGAAAAAAAAGACATACTCTACACAAATAATTGGAATGAAACTGGCTTTGAACAATAAGTACGATCTTTTTCATTAAGTCATCATTGTGTTCCTTCACGGTCTGTACAACAATGGATTTTAATTTTTAATATTTAATCTATGAAATGTACGAATTTCAGTTCCCTAAAAACATTTCAAACTTTTTGAAGCATTTTCAATGTACGAATAGAATTTAGAAAGTCTTCCAGGAAAGGAATTACCTTGGGAAGGATTTCTGAATGCACCAAATATTAATGTAATTAATGAAAATCATGCTTTTAGTTCATATCACTCCTTATTACTGATGTATCGAAACCAATGATTTGTCAAAAGAGAGACGCAAAACATCACTTGAATTGAAAAAGCAATGATTATTTTGAAAACACGGCCCTGATTGAGTCTTACCAAATACGTAGTTACATATTAGTGGAGTTAATTTTCTGATTGGAATAGCTAGACTCTCACACTATTTAAGGGTGAAGTTCTAAGAAGAGAAAAGCGGCACAATAATTACAGTATTACTCCATGCACACGATACATTCATAAGCCGTTCTTCGATTTTAACTGTTATCTATTTGTTGAAAATAAATTATGAATAACGACGTATCACTGACACTAAAATTTAAAGAGCAACGTCTTTTTGTCAAGTACATAACCCTGACGTTTCAAATATTTCATTAAAAATTATAGAAAAGATCGGATAATGATATTTAACAACAAAAACAATAATAATAATAATAATAATAATAATAATAATAATAATAATAATAATAATAATAATAATATTCAAAAAAATCGCGAGATAATTAAAACAAAAATATCAAATATTTAGTACAAGTGTTCCATTAAAATACAGATAGTACTGCGTTCAGTACTGCCCACAACATTTGGCGCATGGGGAAATCCGACAGCCGTTCTAATTATTCAGTTGTGCGAAGATCTGAAACCGCTAATAAACTCGCCCTCCCTGTTGGGCTCTGGGTCCCGTGGATGAGCTGGAGCGGCCCGGGCACCGCGCTGTGTTTAGATGCGCGCCGTCATCGGAACGAACCAATTAGCAGCCACGCTCCGCCGCCCCCGGCCCTCACGCCCTCACCGCCCTCACGCATTCGTCCCCACCTCCTTGGCCTCGCCGTCCTCACTGCCCTAGCCACCCCAGCACCCACGACGCCCCGTCAGCTCCCGCCGCCCTCGCCGCCCTCGCCGCCCTCGCCGCCCTCGCCGCCCTCGCCGCCCTCGCCGCCCTCGCCGCCCTCGCCGCCATCGCAAGCTTAACTTCCATTGCCTTGCGCGTGTGTTTGATCTACTTTGTACTGATATGAGTTTAGTTCTCAAAACTTTAAATCGTTGGGGAATTTCCGACAACAACCATTACGAACACAAAATTTCACTTCGCGGATGTACTTTTTAATTTTCGTGAATGAAATATTAATCCTTCTGTTAAGCAGGGAAAGGGTTTATAAATTGATGAAAGTATACTCTATTCAATACGAATGGTTAAATGATCAGCGAGTTTGTTATTAGCCAAGAATGAAGGATTCAAGTGTTAAAGAATGATCTGCATAAGACATGAAATCACCTCTCATGAGCAACTTCTTCCCTGCTTACTTAACATACAGAAACCCAAAGATTTTGCCATGTTGCCATGTGTTCAATGTTATCTCTGGAATGGTGAGAAAACATCTACGTATACGCGCGTACTGTATATGAATGCAAACTTAACTAAAATATTTACTCCTTTACGAAAAGTGAAAGTGGATTAACTGGTAAGCGGAAGTGAGAGAAAACTTAACAGGGGATGCATAAGGACGGTCCTTAACGAACAAACCAAACGTTAACGAACTAACAAAATAAGGCATTATATCCCATTATACTAGTGAGAGCGTAGGCTTCCGCGGCCGGAGTCAGTATTTACTAGGCTATCCGGGTGACGCCGCGTCCATGGCGAAGGCGCCAACGTTTCGGTCGCCATCTGCGACCTTCCTCATGCATTACGCCCTGAAGAAGGTCGTAGAATGGCGACCGAAACGTCGGCAACTTCGCCAAGGACGCGGCGTCATCCGGACATCCTAGTAAATACCCATTATACTTGTTGAATCCTACGTCGAATTAATGTTATGCTGTGGAGAAACCGGGACAAACCATCGGGTGAACCCTACACAGACGTCAATCCGAATCTCCAAAAACGGGTTTAGGTACGAGCAGACGCCTGGGAGAATGCAACGAGAGCGCGAATCCGCCACCAGCGCCTCCGCCTCCTACGTCAGGCGCCGTCGCCGGCGCCGGCTCTGGAGCTGTGGGGGAGGGTGGGCGCCGCCATTGTGGCCGCCTGAAAGCCCCCAAAGACGCGCCATTCTGCGGCCGCACCGACGGGGCGGGGCGGGGCGGGGCGGGGAGGGGCGGAGAATCGGAAGACGCGAGCGAGCTGGGAAAAACGGAGGCGCCCTCGGTAGTAGCGAGGAAGAGAGGAACAGACCGGGTAGGGAAAATATGAAAGGTAAAAAACAAAAAATAATAGAGAAAGAAGAAATTATGGAGAGGAAAAAATGAAAAATGAAGAAGAAACTACGGTGAAAAAGAACTGAGGAAAAATGAAGAAAATAAAAGAAATTGAGGACAAATTCGAAAGTAACAAAAATAATTTAGAAAGAAAGTAAACAGAATTAGGAAAGAAAGAAAAAATAATTTTCGAAGAAAGAATAGCACTGAATATTGAGTTAGATACAGTCATAAGATACAGTCAATACTATGAAAATTAGAAAGATCATGTGCACAGAAAATAGGATAAGTAAAAGTATATTACATTAAAATCCAAGACGGAAAACAAATGTAGTGCTTCCTCTTAAAAGATAGTATGAGTAATTTTGGGACAGATTAGACCAACAGGTCTAATTCTTTATGTCAATGACCACGATCATGTTGATAATTATGAGAAAAAAGGATAAAAGAATTGAGAAACAAACAGATAAGAAAGTGAGAAAATGAGGCAGGAAATTAAATAGGAAACAGGAGTGAGAATTTGGCGAAGATACGTTACGTGAAGTAAATAACAGTGCAAAACGCAATGAAATCATATGAATGACGAGATTGTGCAAAGAATAAGAGATATATGTAATGAAGTAATGTAATATAATGTAATGTAGTATAATGTAATGTAGTATAATGAAATGTAGTGAAATGTAATGAAATGTAGTGAAATGTAATGAAATATAATGAAATGTAAAGAGTAAGACAGTTAAGACAGTAACAAACACACTCAGTTTAAAGTTACACTGAACAGAAGAAACAAGAAAATTGAGAAGTTTATTAACAATAGTGGACGGAAAAGCAAACTCCCCAAGAGGAACTGCAATAATCTTTTACCTAATTTTTTTCAAAAACAATAAATAATGCGAAAAAATTGACGACCAAGTAAACAAGCTACCCAAAGCAAAGCAAATCAGTGACATACATTCTTTGAGCAATATTCAACCACCACTACAAGATATGAAACATTAAATTTGGAAAATGTATGACAGTGTCGATTTTCACAAATAATATCACTTATTGAATGGGCGGCAAACTCAGGGCTGATTACCAATTGTAGAGTATAGATTCTGAGGCTATAACAAGATTCTATGAAGAGTTCATAACAAAGAAGACGTTCAGATGTATTGAATTATGTATTAAAACGGCTTTATGAGTCACATTTTTAAAAAGAATGACGGTTTCAATGAAAAACGAGGCGTGGAAAAAAAGAAGAAAAGGAAAAAAAAGAGAAGAATCGGATTAACACAAAGGAAACCTTACGTTTCATTTATTAGTATTAGTCGCCGGGTCAATTGAATTTAACTCCTAAATACATCAAAAAGAGTTACATCGAGCTGAGAGGCCAAGTACAATGCATTGTACGCAGCCATTGTCGGCGTCATGTTTCCCAAAACGGTTAGCAGCTGTCGGGAAGTGTGCCAGAGGATGCACTTAATTTAATCCCGGCGGCCTCCCCTTCCGGGCGGAGACAATGCGGCCGAAGACACGTGACCGGCACGTGCCTTCACGTGCACGTGCTCGTGCCCGGCGGGGACGCAAGCGTGACTGCTCTTCCGTGCCGTGGATCATTAGCTCATCGCGCCGTACGAGAGAACGCCGTTAATGGGCCGTGAACGTAGACGCCGCCGTTAGCGATTATATGCCGAATCATGCGGCCGCGTGCGGGGTGGCCGTTCGGTGAACTAAGCGCGAAGCGGCCTAACCGATCACGAGTGATCGATCTCACGGGTTGAGACGTCGCTACACAGAATCGATACATTTCATTTCGATATTTCCAGTACAGCAGTATGTGCAGTGGCGGCTCCTTGAGATAGACACTGCCTACTCTGATGAATATGTACTAGTTTAATACATTTCATAATAATAACAAAAAAATTATGTAACAATTTTAATGTGGTGTAAGTGGTATTCATTTGAACATGTTTAATGAACATTTCTTTATCGTGACACGCGCCATATTCTCATTTCAAGCGTTTTTTAACACTCCATGCGCCATGCGATCCAACTTGTCTCATCCCGCCGAGACATGCGCCCGCTTGCACCTCTCAGAGTATGCACACCCGGACGCTGTGTCGCTTCTCACCTTATTCTGAAAGTGTATTTATGTTTCCATTTTAAATTAGTATGTTGGGGATTATTAGTTGAACAGATTTTTTATATTTAAATTTATATTATAACAGTTACAGTGAAGGTTACTACCAACACCGTTTTCCTCGCCTTAACGGCGAAGAAATAATAGAAATTTGACAACGGTCGACTTAGTCCTTTGTTAAGTACGACTATACATCATGCTGGCGAGAAAAATTCAATAAAATCCAATCCTTCGTGATTTGATCCATACAAATGGCTAACAGGTAGTGACTAAAGCTAAGCTTTATTGTTCGCCATATCTTTTATTGCCAGTTAAGAAGATTACTTGGAATAGAGATTGACATTTTGACATTAAAAAATTATCAAAAGCTACAGAAAAACAAGAAATGTCAAAAGATAGCATATATAATTCAGTGAATCTTAAACGTCTGAAAAAATTCAAACCGATTTCTGAATTATTGTCGGAGCAACATAAACTCGCAACACTGTTTTAGAAACTGAATATCTTGACGTTTGCGCGTTCGTTGGAAGATAATGGTTTGGAATGCAATAATATCAATGAGACTACTGTTTTGAATAAATTGAATAAAATTACCAAAAAAAAGAAAGAACTTGGATTGAGGTGGGGTACGGCCCCCTGCCTCCTTCCCGGGATTCAGGAAGCTGTTTGCCTCCCCTAGAAATTTGTTCACGAGCTGCGAAGAATCTGATCTCATATGTTCGATCTCAAGGTTTGGTTTGTTATATTTTCAATACTTTCAGATATTGTTTTCGAAATTCAAGGTACCGACATCGATACTGTTCAATAGCATGTTTTTGTAGTGTAAATACTAAAAATTGTCTATTTGTATCGAAAAACTAGCTTGCTGGCATGAATAATTTGATTTTTTTTCGAACTTTTTAATTGTTTTATTACCTGACAAATCGGGCACTTCATGTGATTATGTAAAAATTTCTGTTTTATACTTATTAAAAGATAAAAATATAACATATGTATGGAAATTTAATACGAAAGGTGACAACACATAATTTATCAAAATTGTAAATTATTTGTAATCATGTCTTTTATCGTGTAAGCAATCGGTATGCAATGTTTTTATGACACTAATTAGTGCGAACATTCCCTTCTGCTTTAGTCTAGATCACAAGATCATTTCGGTGTTTTAGGGTTAAATTAGGGGTTATTTTTATCCGTTTTGAGCTGATATTTCCATACCTTTGTACGTCTCACGTATGCCATGCACACGTTGTTGAAAATAATAGTAGTACTTTTGCTTTTGAACGTAATGCCTTTGAACTTCGAACTTTGAATCCTTTGAACTAAAGAGAATTTATATATTTTCTCGAAAACAATTCAAAATCTTTCTTTAATTTTCTCCCTGGAAAGTACCCTTGTAAATATAGCGCAGACGTGATTTTCGTTTAACTCTCCAAATGTTGGAAAACGGCAAAATTTATAAACAATGAGAGAAAATGTGTGCTGTTAAAGCTCCATCAGTTTGATATTATGGCTTCCTAATACGAGGTTTCTTGACGAAAATCGCCAATTTCCGCTGCAGTGTTACAATAATTTCTTCTTACTACGTAGTAGATGTATGTACGTGGTATGCGAGAATGTATGTTAGATCAACACTAGAAACATCAAGAAAGAACTGCATCAAAAAAGCTAAGTTTTCTTGATTAATTTTCTTAAAAACGAAGGAGCGTCGTGTCTGATCCCGTAACATTGTCGTCCTCACACACGCTTACTCGTACATGGTGAATCTCCTGCGCACACGGAAGAAAGCATTTTTCATATTTGAAATATCCTTGCTTTTGTTCCACAGTGATTGTTCATCGGAACATCCTGTGTATTCTTACAACCCGAGACCCTGGGGCTCTTTTCTCTAGCGTGTCACTTTTGAGACCATTGAGGTATCTTGTGACGGAGGGTGACACTTCTTTTTTCACAGACACAAAACCATCCCCTTTGGATGGCGTCTGAACCGTCAAAATCATCAATAACACGGTCAACCTACGGAACCTTCCTCCAAATGCGTGACCATGAATTCAAGACTATTGCTACCCTTATGCTTACAAATAGAATTCAAGTCTTTAGAAACGCACTTCGAAGAGATAATACATTGGAGTTAGCCGCGATTACTTTTTTGTTCTAGGGGGTTAAAATAAGTTTAAAAAATCTGATTGTGAAAAATATTAAATATTGAAAGAGAATAAAGGCTTAACAAAAACACCACAAAGAAAATATTAAATATTTTTAAATTACCTAAGGATGTTGTTTCAGTGAGAAATGAAACGTCTTCGGTTAACAAATGTAAAGGAAAATATTTCCTTATAAAAATGCATGTTTCTTTAACTTCAATTTTTAATAGAATCTAACGAGTGTATAAGAATATAAAATAAAAACAATATTATTTTTAAAATATACTATAATAATCGAGTCTATACAATGATAATTATTAATAAAACTGGCTGAAATTATAATATTTCAATTCTAATACCCGAGGCGTATTCATATCTGTCAGCTTAAAATTGATTTTTATTACAAACTCACGTGTTGTGTTTATTAGATACAAGAGGTTTGAAGAAAATGGTCAATTTTGAAGTACATTTATAGTACAAAACAATATAATTTGAGTTTAAACAAATAATATTAGCTTACAAACTAGTTTATCATTCCTGAAATAGAGACATTTCAATCTACTCATTCCATGTTACCTCCAATGAAAACAACTCGCAATAGAATTTTAATAAAATCTCTTAAACATAGTCCTTGAAACTGTATGCCATTTACCTTAAACGACTATAACTAAGAGTTTGTAATAGCTAAAAGTGTACATTTATGGCATTTCTCTCTTTCTAGTTTTCACAAATCGGTCATTAAATGGAATACCAACTACTAATATAACTAAAAAATCTTCATTTTCTTGGGATCGTTCGATGAAACATCTTTCATATTTACTTAGCAGCGTGAGCATTAAAACTGAAGTAACAAGAGTCAAAATGTGTCTTTACGATTATTCCAAACTATTTCCTACTGGAGATCCAAATTTTCGAATGCATTTTCTGGTAAGAGAAAATTTTGAGGTATGATGTTTTCCCATTGAATCAACAAAATGACCCTCCTTCAACGACGTACAAGACACACGTCACGTCTGACAATATTGAGGGTATTTTGGGGGTTCAAGTCCGCCGAGCGGCATGTGTGTCCCATGGAAAATGTTTGAGCAGAAAAGCCATCAATATCCGCCCAATGCTTTGTATATCGAGTGTGAAAGCGCGGCCTACAAAGCCAAGCGATTGTGTAAGTTGGTCGGCTGTTTACGAGACCGATGCACGACCCTCTTTTGTCAAGATGAATGAAAAGAATATCCTCAATGAGGACAACATTTTATACGGTCGCGTGGAGAAGCAGCCGACAGGCTGCTGCGTTCATGTTTAGACCGGGCGTCTTGCGAACCATTAAGGTAGCAGTCTATCTGGAAAAAAAAAAAAAATCACGAATATTGTGTCTATTTAGTTTTCCCTTGCATATTTGATTTGTGTATGCTCTCTGAGATCAAATAATTTAAAAAACCTGTATTTGTTAATATATAAACAAAATGCAGCTTTTTACTTCAAACATCCTATATTCACAACAAGTGGATGTATTTTGATAATTAATTTTCGCAAATTAATCACAAATGTATGTCAGTGAATGAACTAGGATGGTAAAGGTTCTGTCAAAACTAAAGAGACGGGATTTGATTATTTGAGAGAGAAAAATTGTTTAAAAGTTTATTCTGGACAATTCAGTTCATTTAACTGAAACTTTTAGAGACACATTTTCTATTCTATTTCATACTACTAGAGGAAAGTATGTTATTGCACGCTACAAAAAATTATATCGTTTTCTTTGATGGTTTGTTATTTATAATGATTGATGTGCGTGAAAGTGGTGAAAATTCCCAATTCTGGGAAATGCATCTGATGTTCACTCATTAAGGACTTGACAGTTGACCGAATATTATTTGCTCAAAAACCTAAGAAATGTAGAAGGAAATGGTTTGAAGCATTTACAATATAATAAAACAGGGCATGCGACTCAGTAATCACAGTAAAAGATGAAATTTCGCGATTTTTCATCATTTTCAGGTAGACAGCTACCTTAATTGCAATTCTGCCACGTACGGTGATCGTTAATCTAATGACTGTAAGCGCATATATTTATTCCCAACATTTTACAAAGATGATCACGAGGAAAATGAAATCATAAAAATTTAGTAAAACTTTTTATAATCATTGTTGTCTTTGTTTTCACAAACATTGTTCTAAGCTAGGGCTCAGTGTGCAACACTTTTTATTTCAAAATGTCCGTGATTGCATAATATTTGCGCTTTTCTGCAGAAAATTTCTGTAACAAAACTGTAGAATCTTTAACAAAGCAAAGAGGTGCATTTTAGTGTCATTACAACAAAGGTTGCCAAGTCAAACGCACACAGCAACCCAGAGACTTCTACTAGCGGTCCTTTTATAAAAACATCCAAGTACGAAATTATCAATGTGCTCAGAAAATTGAGCCACTATTTTGAATGTTAGCGTATGATGTGAACTTTAACGAAATGTTAATAAGAAATCTAACTCACTAATTCAAAACATTTTGCCAAGTCGACAACAAAAGCCATAAAATCATGAGCCTACTAAAGAGGTTAAATCGAAACTGACATTAAAAATGTTATTGACTTGTGAAGATTTAATATTTAAACCGTAAACCATTGTCTGCCGGTAAATAAGACTACATTCTCAGTACTAATCTGTTAGTTAGCAATTGAATTCAACGAGATATCTCATGGATTTGATTTGGCAAATTTTCTTAACTACTAGTACACAACTGTTACGTTTAACCACTGAATGCACAACAATAATAGGTTAATCTCATAAAAGTTGTGCTTCCCACAAATATTTTCCAAACAAAATTCCACAATTCTTAACGTAGGAAATAAGTGGATTTATGTAAGCACAAAAACGCCTAATATCTGAAACTAGTTCGAAGTCGAGGGCCGTCCGTCCAGAAGCCCTTTCAAAAATACACCCAAATAGGAAGTCATCATGTCCTCGAAATGCCTATGAACTATTTCGAGCATTGTCATATCATTCGAACTTTAATCAATTATTATAAGTGATACATCTGGCTGATTCTAAACAGTTTGCCAAAGAAGGAAACAAAATAATTAACAAATTAATGTTGTTAAATTGAATCTGACATGAAAAGACACATTGAAACGTAAAGGTTCAGTATTTTATTCCTTATCTTTTATAGTAATGAAAACTACATACAAACCGTTATGAAGGTATCAAGTGAAATCTACAAGTTACGTATCTCCCGTATTTTATTTGGCAAATTATTTTTAATACTCACACACGTAACTATTAGGTTCAAACATTGAATGCCAACAATATTATGCTGATTACACAAAAGTTTTCCTTTTCCACAAACAATTTCCATTACAAAAACCCACAATTCTTAACAGAGCAAACACGTGCATTTATGGTCGCACCAACAAAAGCCGGCCATCTCAAGCGCGTAGGAATTCCAGCGACAAGCGGCCTTTTCAGAAAAATATCCAAATAGGAAATCATCAATATCCTCAGCAAGCAGGAGCGCGGGTCGGGTCCGACGCGTGTCCTCCCTCCCAATGGGGATTGGAGAGAGCGATTCGCCCGCCCGCTCGCCCCGCCCGCTCGCCCCGCCCGCTCGCCCCGCCCGCTCGCCCCGCCCGCTCGCCCCGCCCGCTCGCCCCGCCCGCTCGCCCCGCCCGCTCGCCCCGCCCGCTCGCCCCGCCCGCTCGCCCCGCCCGCTCGCCCCGCCCGCTCGCCCCGCCCGCTCGCCCCGCCCGCTCGCCCCGCCCGCTCGCTCCGCCCGCTCGCCCCGCCCGCTCGCCCCGCCCGCTCGCCACGCCCGCTCGCCACGCCCGCTCGCCACGCCCGCTCGCCACGCCCGCTCGCCCCGCCCGCTCGCCCCGCCCGCTCGCCCCGCCCGCTCGCCCCGCCCGCTCGCCCCGCCCGCTCGCCCCGCCCGCTCGCCCCGCCCGCTCGCCCCGCCCGCTCGCCCCGCCCGCTCCCCCGCCCGCTCGCACCGCCCGCTCGCACCGCCCGCTCGCCCCGCCCGCTCGCCAGCCGTCGTCGTCCGTTTATGGATGCGACGCGCGGCGGAGGCCGTGGTGGGGCAGCCCGTCCTTTTGAGTGCGTCAATGGGAGGCATACGCCGCCACAATGCGCGCAAATAGTACGGCCGCCCGCCGAGGGAGCGCGCGCGGGGTCGCGGGGACTCCCCCCGTTGTGCTAGCTAGCCTCGCGCCTGCTGGTGTTTGTCATCGCAAAAGTGGATGAGGGGGCGGGACAGGGGCGCGGGGGACAAAACGGGACAATGAGCCCGAGAGGGACGCGCGCTTCCCGATGGAATGGGGCCGACTGAGGAGGAAGTATGGTTAACTGAGACGACGACGGAGGAAGATGGGGTGCGTTGGATTAGACGTGATGGAGTTCGGTCGAAAGAAGCTGCGGAATTGAATGGAGTTATTATGCGTGTTTTAGACGTGATAACGTTTTGTCATTTCCTATGCCTCCGAAGGGGGAAAGCAAAAGAATGTAAAGTTACGGAACATAACTGCACATGCGCAACAAAACGCATGCACTGAATCGGAACGCGACGTTAATCAGTATTACATTACGCCACGTACTCACAGAATAGTAACGTTATGTAGAATACGTGAAAATCGAAGTATAACCTGTTGGAAAGAACACTGATGTTTATTACAGGGTAGGTACAGACTTTAAAAATTGGGCAAAAAGACCAATCAACAATAAGTAAAATGATGTCCTGAAACTAAATTGCCAGAAGTATTGTTTAATTTTTACTTTCTATTTCGCAAATATTTTATTTTACAATACTCAGTATTTAACATGAACACAGTGCAAGTGTGAATGCCAAGTGGGATAAGGGGGCAGCGGAGGAAGTATGACGTGGAAAGGTGGGAAGGTGGAGGTAAGATGATTTAGACACGAATTACATCGGTGGAAATGTAGCGATACATAAAGAAACGTAAGTGTAGGATCGCAAGGAACCGTAACTCATCGTTGCGTTAGTAACGTAACGTAAGTGGTAACGTAGTGCCATGATTTTACGTTGAGAATTGTAGGGTTGTGTTATGTAACGTGCGGGAGAATGGTTGGCGCTGATTATTTGAAACAGACGTTATGAATTGGACAAGATGTGTGTCAAACCTCTTCGTTTCCGTATAGTGTTGCGACCCGAGAATTCTTGAATTGATACCGTTAATATATTTCGCAACATGCATACAGAATAGTAACGTAATGCATTTTACGAATAGAATTGTACAGTAACGCTACACAACTTGTAAGAAAATAAATTAGGTGAAATTCGACGCCGACCTGCCAGTCAGGTGACGGGGGTTTTCCCCAATAAGCAAGATATAAGCGTCAACGTCCCTGCAGCGACAAGCTCTAAGCTCCAGAGCGGTACCCTGACTTGTGTTGTAGCGTAGTGCATGTGTGTGTGTGTTTGTGTGTGTGTGTTTGTGTGTGTTTGTGTGTGTGTGTGTGTTTGTGTGTGTGTTTGTGTGTGTGTTTGTGTGTGTGTGTTTGTGTGTGTGTTTGTGTGTGTGTTTGTGTGTGTGTGTTTGTGTGTGTGTTTGTGTGTGTGTGTTTGTGTGTGTGTGTGTGTTTGTGTGTGTGTGTTTATGTGTGTGTGTTTGTGTGTGTGTGTTTGTGTGTGTGTGTTTGTGTGTGTGTGTTTGTGTGTGTGTGAGAGAGAGAGAGAGAGAGAGAGAGAGAGAGAGAGAGAGAGAGAGAGAGAGAGAGAGAGAGAGAAGAAGTGGGTATCGCACAAGGAGCACAATAGAAAGGAAACATCGCACCCGTTCGTGGCCTGTTTAATGAGGTTCTGCTCCAGCATTCTCATGGTATTCGTCGAAGAAACCACGGAAAACTACCGATCAAAGCAGCTAACGGCTAGAATTCTCCACCAGGCCAGTGGCTGAATTCCTCGTAGTTATCTAGCTAATATCGAAAATTCTCCAGCGTCGGGAGCACACAACCACGGTCTGAGTCGCTGCAGAGACAGCAGCAATGCTGGCTTTAAAACAGGGATCCACAACCATTTTGTTTCATCCACCCTTATAAAAAAATGTTTGCTCTACCCCCTTACTTTATTCTCTATAACTTATTACTTATTATATTAACACAGAATTGCACGTAAATGTCTTTATTATAACATTTCTGTACATCAATATTTTGACAAATATCTAGATTTTAAATTATCGAAGACGCTTCCGGTTCTATGCAGAACTCTAGTTGTTGTGCAATGATTACACAATTTGAGCGTCTTCTAGCTGACCATAACATTTTTCCGGAATGTACACAAGAGAGTATTTTCTTCCGCGTTGAATATAGTTGTCTTCTAGCTGACCATAACATTTTTCCGGAATGTACACAAGAGAGTATTTTCTTCCGCGTTGAATATAGTTGTCTTCTAGCTGACCATAACATTTTTCCGGAATGTACACAAGAGAGTATTTTCTTCCGCGTTGAATATAGTTGTCTTCTAGCTGACCATAACATTTTTCCGGAATGTACACAAGAGAGTATTTTCTTCCGCGTTGAATATAGTTGTCTTCTAGCTGACCATAACATTTTTCCGGAATGTACACAAGAGAGTATTTTCTTCCGCGTTGAATATAGTTGTCTTCTAGCTGACCATAACATTTTTCCGGAATGTACACAAGAGAGTATTTTCTTCCGCGTTGAATATAGTTGTCTTCTAGCTGACCATAACATTTTTCCGGAATGTACACAAGAGAGTATTTTCTTCCGCGTTGAATATAGTTGTCTTCTAGCTGACCATAACATTTTTCCGGAATGTACAGAAGAGAGTATTTTCTTCCGCGTTGAATATAGTTGTGAATACAACTGATTATACTGAATTTAAAAATTATTCTGAACAAGACGGATTGGAAACAAGAGGACCGAATGTGTAATTGAATTATTTATTGAATTACAATGGCCAACTGATTTACTATTGTAAAAATACACTTAACAGTATTTTAAGCATGTGCCTTATGTCAGAAAACAGTTAAATATCAAAATTCAAATTTTTTCATATCGATGGGATCTTGATTATACCTATCAATCGCCGGTTCATATTCGGCTTACACCCCGCACTCACCGCCTTCAAATTGCCATGGACCCCCAGGGGGACGATACCGACCACATTAGAACCCCTTGCTCTAACCTAACCTAGTCGGCGTTCCTAGGGCGTTGCTTGCTTCTCCGGCTATCCCCTCTCCCTCGGTGTGTGTTCCTCGCGAGTGCGGCGCCGCCCACAAGAAGGCTGTCCCTCGGACCGGGCTGTCAAGCGGCCACGCCCCCTTAGATGGACGCCCGCCGCCTTTAGGCGCCTTAGGCGGCTCCGCGACCTAATGAAGTGGAATGCGGAGGGGCTGGGACCGAGCGGGGCGGGCGAGGCGAGGCGTGGCGAGGCGGGGCAGGGTAGGGGGAGGGGGGAGCGGGGAGGGAGGGGAGAGTTGGAGTGGGGCGGGGCGGGGAATAATGCTGGAACGGGTCGGGACGGGCAGGGACGGGCAAGGACGGGCAAGGACGGGCAGGGACGGGCAGAGACGGGCAGAGACGGGCAGGGACAGGCAGGGACGGCACGGGACGGCACGGGACGGCACGGCACGGGACGGCACGGCACGGCACGGCACGGCACGGCACGGGACGGGACGGGACGGTACGGCACGGCACGGCACGGCAGGGGACGGTACGGCACGGGACGGGACGGAACGGGACGGGACGGGACGGGACGGGACGGGACGGGACGGGACGGGACGGGACGGGACGGGACGGAACGGCACGGGATGGCATGGGATGGCATGGCACGGGACGGGGCGGGGCGTGGCGGGGGAGGGTGGCGGAGGTCGGGGCGGGGCACGAGCGGTGGTGGACACCGCAGACATTTTCTGTGGCCGCCGGGGAAGGGAGCACTCATGTCAGGGCTGCCAACGTGATGGTGAAATGTCTGATGCGAAACGACCATATACACAGAGCAGTTTTCGAGCAGATTCTTATATTGATTCTGTAAAGAAACGTCAAGATCCCAAACAAGAAGTAGTATAAAAGCCAAAAGTCGCACATACATGGTCAATACGTTTTATGTATGAATCACCACAAGACGCCTCCAGGTGGGTGTACCAAAAAACTACTGTATGACGTCGTCCGTATTTCTGTGTGTGCGTTCTGAGTGATATTTATTAAGTATTAAATAACCATGAACATAAAGAAGAAAAATACGAAAGTTGGAATAGGGAAAGAGGTAGTTTATCACAATAACACTTCACACAATCGCACCTTCATTCATTCACCCAAAAATCGAAATGACCGATTACCGTCGCGTGAACCAGTAACTAGAGATGGCACTACGTGAACAAATGCGTTAGTGAATGATTTTGCCGCTAGAGGAACTTGGTCAAACTGTAAGCTTTCTGCATAAAAAATATGAACATGCTGAAACGTTTTGGTGCAAAAATGATGCAGTCAGAACTGCACGTTTTCTGTACGTCCAATCTGCACGAAAACTGTACCAACCAAACTGTACACCGCCCTTAATTAAAAAAATGGAGGATAGGAATTATTTCGTTGTTGTCATCATGGGGTTGAGTGTGTTCATGAAATTTTTCACGGGGTCGCTAGAGAAAGTAGGAAACTAATCCAAGAAACAGTTTGTATATCGTGTTCTTTGCACACGGATTGATGGAAGGAAGGACGGATGCATAGAAGGACGGATGGACCGACGGACGAATAGACAGGTATAAGGACGGACGGGTTGAAAGAGAGATAAGCAGATGGACGAACGGACGAATGAAATGATAAATAGACGAAACTCTGTCGGAAAGAAAGTCAAGAGAAGAGGGACCGACAGACGTGCATACAGACGGACAAACGATCTCATGAGCAAATAACGAATAGGTGTACGGACCAACAAACCAACGGACGGGCACAGGAACGAACAAATGAACGGTTGGTTCGTTCATTAGACACGCAGAAAAAAGAACAGACCGACGGGGTAGACAAATGAATAGTTGGATTAGGAACAGGCAGAGAGACAAAAATCTGATCAGATAAACGTAAGGACTTGCAGATAGGCGGGCACGCACGTGGACCGTGAACAGTGCCTGGAGAGAACAGACAGTGGATTATGAGAAAACAATCATCCTCACGAGTAATTTTGTGAAAAAATTCTTTCAGAAGTTTGTTTCATTTCAATACTTACTGCATATACAGATAAAATTTCAGATAAAATATTTTCTTCGTTATATCAGTAGTTCTAGTAGTTATATTAGTTGTTTGGTAGAGCGTGACGACGCCCCTACATCTAGTAACTCTAAGAAACTGCTAATGGTTGCTGCATCGCGAATCTTTGACAGTTAATCAGTGCTAAGATTAATGAAGGCAAAATGTATAGAACGAGAGTTGTACCTAACTCTGATTCTATCCTATCGGCGCTCGGCACACGAAAATGTTGTACGTATTGCTCACTGTAGGTCTGCTGTGCTTAAAAGGTGTCATTTTGAACATTTCTTACTTACTTTATGTACCAAGCATTATATTAAATCATGTAACAATAATTTCCTGTATGTCTCAATTATATTTCTGTCATCAACTTGAAATGGAGCGTGGTTTCGTATTGTAAAATGGTTTCTTAGTAACAAATTAAGAGTAAACGAAGGAAAATGTTTTATTGAAGTTTAATATTTCAAACTTTTCAGCGAATGCGCCATTGAAAATGAATATTCTGCAATTGGCTGATGTTAAGATCAAATTTCTAGGCCTTTCAAATCAGTCAAACATCAAATGTAATAACCGCATTAATTAATAAAAATACTAAATTAAGCGCATTATATTACGCATTCAGAATTTTTTTCTAATTTAGTCAGCCTTAATTAAGCTAGTTGTATAAATTCATCAAAATACATTCCCGCCCAAGATACGGCATAATATTTTGGGGAATCACGTTTTCTAGTATCCAGACCTAAGACTGCAGTAAAAAATGTTCGAATAAGTAAGTGCCATCCACGTCATTTTTGCAAGTTTCTCTCAATAAGCTTGGACTCTTCCCATTGCCTTGCACGTAGGAGGAATTATATTTATCAGTTGTCAATATCAACAGCTGACGTCAAGAAGTATTCATATAATATGTGTACTTTACAAAACGTTGCAAAATGACTTTAAACAATTAAGATCGTTACACAAGTTTATGAGCAAACTACAATCGTTTCTGCTGTATAACTCTATCTATTTAATTAGAATTTATTTTGATCATCAGAAAGGAAAATTATATTTATTTTTGGAAACATATACAATACATTACTTTAAATTTGTACTGCACAATTTTAAAAATATTAAACATGACTGTAACAAGTGATGTACTTCAACACCTTGGCTAAATCCTCGTCCCCACTAGGTTTTTCATCACGTTTCCCTAATTTATTGATCAAATACTGAGAAAGCACGTGTTTGGACTCGACACATAAATGTACACAATGCACATAAATGTAGCTCCACTACGCACTACTTCACAAGATTTGTTGAGATCTCGTATATGGAGGAAGTTGAGCCTGAGGTGTGGGTTTGCTTTTTAGTTTGCTGTACTTAAAAAATCAAATCTTTATTTCTTTTATCGATACTAGTAAGTTTTCTATAACTCGAAAACAAAAAGGTCACGTTTTCAAATGTTGCTAACCTTGCTTTTTGGTACTGTTATTTCTCAACAAATGCGAATAGTATTCAGCAACTTTATATAGTAAAACGGCGGGGAAAAGATTCTGGAGCTCAAGAAAACGTGCGCCGATTATGATTCTTCTCCATACGCCACGTACAGTTTTTATTGTTTTTGACGAAAATAAATCAAAACAAATAAATCAAACATATAATATAGTCTTTAGTAACTTTTATATCGCATGCATAGAGCACAACTCCCATGAAATGTCCGATTTCAACATATACGTTTTACATTAAGGAAATAGATTTCGAACTTCTATCTTTTCTAAAAGGCATTGTTAGTAGTCTCTGCAACATTGTATTCCTACATTTTATTCAAAGAGATCTCTAGTTGAAGAATACATCGCCATATCGCGCTCGAATATCTTTCACGTTGGCAACACTGATTTATTCTGCGGAAGATGACTACAAAATCCCGCCGTCTGCAGCGCCGGCGGCTCCTACAAAAAAGCTTTTCTTCCCAAACGCAATTTTTTTTCTTTCGTCGAGCCGCCGCAGTGTACACGAAAATATCGTGGAAGAAAGAGAGAATGGAAGAAAAGAAACCTTTTAGCAGAAGACGTACCATTAGTAAACCACAATAAAAGACGCCGCAATAGCTAGTAGTCTCGAGAATCGTTCGAGGAAGAATAATGATGGTTCTTCTTGTTGAAAGGATATAGCAGTCAACAGAAGGAAAAGGGTCGTTTATGAGTGAGAGGAGAATAAGAATGAAGCATGTACCCTACGTAACTGGAGGAAGGATCGTATCATTTCGACCAAGAGAAAATCATCCATCAGCAAGAGGACAAATGCAGGACGCTAACCCCACATTGTGGCATTCATTGTACGACGAGAAATGCTCGGCCGTTGTCATTGATTTTGTTAACTAATTAAAACATTGTATCACAGTGGAAAGCTACTAAAACATATAACTGTAGGGTAAATTAATTGTTATGAATATATTTTACAAAAGTACAAACCATAGGATTGTATAGCAATTACCTAATAATTTGCAACTAGTAGATAAAGAGATACTTTATCTACTAGAGGAAACTACTAACACTTATTTACGAGTGATGATAAGAGCTCGTAAGGTAGCTTTCACCAGCCGGAAATTTACCGTCTAAACAATATGGTGCAAGTCGCATTTTCGGGTATTGCTCGATATTTTTTAACTTAAAAAAATTAAAACTACAAATTTAAAGATAGAGATTTTTGCTTCAAACCAAGTCTTTTGTACATAATTGACTATTTAAAAAAGGTGATATGCAATTTTTTTTACAAAAACAGTAGTTTTTGCGTAATTTGTGCTTGAAATTAATGAAACAAGTTTATTAATTATTGAATAGAAGTTTCACACCAAATACGCACCACAAGAAAAGTTGAATGAATGATATAAAAGTTAATTTAATTTTAATTAAAATTTACTATTGAAAATGCCAATATTAATTATTCTTTTACTTTCTCGCTTTTTTCTTTTTCACTAAATCTGTATTCTCAATGTATTTCTTTTTAAGCAATCCGCAAAGCGTAATAGAAATTACGCAACAATGCCGCACCGATTTCAGAAGCGTATGAGTAGCACGTGTTTTGTTTACATCATTTTATTTCTCTTCAGAGAAACCATGAACATTATCTTTGTTGGGAAGCAATATGTGTTCATCGTATCTAAAGTATGTTAGAAGTCGGTGATGAAATGAAACGCTATCAGACCTGTTGTCTTACGACGAAAGACAACTCACAAATGAGCAGCTAGAATTTTCCTAATTATATTGATGTCAATTGCATATATTCTATTTACTGAATTGATATTATTAGCCATGCGAATGCACATAGTTTTGACAAGACTGCACTGGCAACAGTGCGTTGCCGCTTCTGTGTTGAATTGGACGTTCTGAAATAATGGCTGAGGAGTTAGTAGTGCAAAAAATTCAATATTTCAATATTACCTAGTTATTTCCAACAACGCGTGAAACAATGAGCTGTTGTACGAGTAGCAGCACTAGTTGCTTTACAAAAATCAGTGGTGAGGTGTGTGCTCATATATCAAGGATTATAAAAAAAAGGAATTATGGCACAAAAAATTTTATGCCATTACATTATCAGACTTTTATATATTTTTTAAAATTAATAATCAAAGAATAACCTGGTTTCAAAATATCGCCCAACAGTCTCTTGTAACGGCAACCGCAACATCACAGCTGCACTGCGGGTTGCATTACATAAGAATTGCTTTCTTCGACAGGATTAAATTTTTAGATTAATCATATTGTTAATTTGTAGAAATAATGAGTACGTTAATATTATTCAAAAATATATCTAATTAGAAATACATATTAATAATTTTAAAAAAAATATTTTAATATGAGGGTTCTGTGTTGAGATACGTGAGCTAATATGAGAGATAATATGAGAGCATACGTCATCTATCATGTTTTCTGGGAGAGGGGGGGGGAGAACTCGAGAACGGGTGGAAAATGAGAAATATACGCATGAAAGAGCAAGGTGCGTGAATATTTAACGACGAAATAAAATAGAGTTTGTCATATTTATTAAGATTTTTGAGATGATTTCATGTTCCAAAGCATTTTACGAGTAACATAGCATTTTACCAAAACATTCCACAAGCATTACATGCCCGCTCTAAAGGCTCGATTGGACAGATGCTCAATTACCGTACGTGACACATCGGTCTGCACACTCATAGGTCGTCACGTGCTGATCACTGATTGCTACGCGTCCTCACAGAAACTTTGCTGTGCATCTCGCGACTGTCGTATATCGAAGGGCACTATTCCTAAGAGCTTCCGCCAATTCCCTGAGACATTTTCTAGCATTTCGCACATGAGAACAACTGTCATGTAATATGAGCGCTGCTTGAAACACGGCGGTAATAGGTGTTAATAGACACTCTCTCCGAGCCATCTGTGTTGGTGATCGCACATTAATACACCATTTCGTTCACGAAATAAATAAAATTGTGATCTGATAACATTTTTTTAGAAAAAATTAGTTGCTATGACTTCTATCCCAATCTTCATATTACACATTTGTTCTTTTGTGATTTTTTGTCATATACGACGAGCTTTTTAATCGTATACCCTCAGTATTGTCATTAGCATCTGCTAATACTGACATCTGCTGCAACAGCTCAATGGCAACTACTGAAATATTTTTGACTACGAGGACAAGGTGTTCGCGTTCCGAAACTAGTGGATTAGCGACTCAATCTACATAGCTTGGGCAATTTTTGAATTAAACCACTGTTTGGGCCCGAGTTCTAGCAGCAATGTACAATGCAACGAATTTGGCAGCAAACGTATTTGCTATAATTGATTAATTTATTAGTGATTCCTGGAGCGTCAACGGCTTAAGTCATTAGTCCCGTAAGCGTAATGCACGTTTCTCGCTCTCGCGAGGTGGCGGTGATCCCCCAGCGCCTCTGCCGGTGAACTCATCTGCGATAGCGAGTTGTGCGCTGGACGTAGGCAAGTGCTGCTTAGGCGCCGCGTGACGGGTGAAACCGAAATCAGTGGCGGCAACGGGTAGGACGACAGGATGGAGGCAACAGGATGGCGGCAACAGGGAGAATGGAGGCGACATTACTCCTCCACTTCCCGAAAGCCAACCCTCACCTCCATCCCAGTTCACTCACGACGACCACGGCCTCTCGCAACCCTCTCGAGCCAACGAGCCAACCTTCACTTGCTCAGCCTGAATCACAATCTTTTGTCCACCCTCTCGAAAGAAGGCGGTGGAAGGGACGAGACCGCGTGGTGACAGCAGGCGGTGACAGCGGTGGAGGACGGTGAAGGTTGCGCTTCAAACGGTGATGGAGGTGGCGGTGATGAATATGGAGGGGTCGGAGGCGGTGTTATTGGGGGTAAGACAGCAACGATGGGAGAATGGGGTGGAGTGAATACCGCAGGCAGATGGTGATGACGCCAGCGGAGGGGATGATGGCGGGCTAGGTTGAGTCACTGGCGACGATGGAGGGGACGATGGAAGGGGTGATGTGGCAGAGGATGCCGTATGATACGAGACTATGTTATAAGAGGCGCGAGTAACAGCGCCGAAGGTTATGACAATGACGATGGATAGGGCCACGACAAGGGCACATATGTGGAGCACTGGTGCCTGTGGTGGTGGTGGTAATGGTAGAAATGGTTGTAGGGGTGGTAGTGATAGAGGAAGAGGGGGTAGTGGTGGAAATGGTGATTCTGATACTGGAGTGGTCGTGGGGATGGTGATGGCGGGGTGTGGTGATAGTGATTGTTGAAGTGGAAATGGTGGTGAAGATGATGGGAGAGGAAGTGGTGGTGGGGCTGGATAAGGTGGCTGGAGAGGAAGTGGTAGTGGGAGAGGAAGTGGTGGAGGGAGTGGAAGCGGTTAAGGTAATTGTCGAGATGGTGGTGGTTGAGGCGGCAGCAGCGAAGGCTCTGACGGAGGAGATAGAAACCGGAATATATTACCGAAGGCGGCGGTAGTGGTATGAGGGACTGTTATATCGAAACGGGGGTAGTGAGTAACTGAAGTTAGGGAACTTGCGGATAAAGTGATGAATTCCGAAAACGAAGTTAACATTTAGTGTGAATGTGATGTTAATACAAACTTGCATTTAAGACTTTGTTTTTTATGGAAGTATTTTATGTAAGTATAGATTTTATATAAATGAAATCACCAGTTTTGAATTCACAGAATATTAATTCGCAAAAATGTAGGAATATTGCCAAGGTGAATTAACCATTGAGTAGCAGTAACTCTCGGTAATATTAGTTGCAAATTGTTGGTTTATCTTGATGTAATGATATTGTGATGGGAGACGGAAAGAAGATAGTGATAACTATAAAATACTCCAGGTCTCTCACTTGAGGTTATTACCATGATTTATTCACAGTTGTTCAGATAGCGTAAAGTGCCGGAGATAATGCAAACAATGATGACGGACCTTCAGCAAATTAATGGCTACTTCACGATGGGGGTAATGGAGTCAGTGACGGCTATAATAAGCTATAATAAAGGAGGCTAATATAATATGCTGAATATTATGGCTGTCGCACGGGTCATCGAACAATAAAACAGATGGTTCAGTGGTGCGAACCATTAACATTATCGTCATCACCATTCGACTTCACGTCGTCATCCGTTTACATAAAACCGACGTCCACCGCCTTAGTTCCATCTCTGCGCTTTGATTCCCTGATGCACATGCTACCCCATACTCTCCTGCACGTTGCAGAGGGACAAAGATCCACAGCGGCGCTGTATATCTACAGCTCACAAGCCTGTAACACGCTCCGTGACCACCGGGCCCATGGCCACTTACACACATGGAACTGTTTTGAGATGTGGAAGATACATTGACAAGGCATACTCCCTCTCTCGACAGGCAGATCATATGGCCCTTCCAACCGGGACAGGGGAAAGGGCAGGAAGGAAAGGTAATGTATGGCGGTCCCGAAAAGCTCCAAACACGCCACTCCTCAGAAAGTACATGCGTACGGTGGTCATGGTGATGACACCACAGCGACGCGTCGACATGAGGCCACGATATGGAGATGGATCAAGAAGAAATCGAGAAGGAAATGGCAGCTTGGCAGCGGTGGCAATGACATTCGTGGCGGTGGTGACGTCTGTGGGGATCGCAGTGATTTTATTATCATCAGTGAAGAGCGGTAGCACGGTGGCCAAGGAGAGACGCCAAAAACACCGATGAAACAGTAACTCGGTGGCAGGGCTGGTGACAGTGCCAAAAGTGACGCAGACGGCGGAGGCGGAGACGGTTTTCTGAACGGTGACAGCAATGTATGACCATGAGGGGGCGGCAGGGAGAAGCAAACTAAGCGAAAATAAAATGGCAGCTTGCAACTGGTGACAAGAAGTGTGGGGTGATATCCCGGAAGAGAATGTGCGGCCAGAGGGAACCGCAGAGCACGGTGAAGGAACGACCACCCACCAGCACTGTTGGCGGTGACAACGGTGACTCGGGCAGCGGAGGCGGGGATTGTGATAATGGTGATCGTAGTGATTGCACTAATAGCGGTGAAAAACAATAAGGAGACGACAGGGAGAAGACGAAAACAATGCGAAAATAAAATGTCAACTTAGCAGTGGTGACATGCGCTGTGGGAGACTGGTGATCGTTGAGAAATAGGCGTCTGTGGTGAAACGTTTAGTGTACCGGGCTGTTTTACTCAAGTTTGCGGGTTCAAACCCCATCGAAGCTATGGATTTTGAAGGACGTACAAATCCTTCGTACGTCTTCCTTCAGACGGAAAGTAAATCCGGCTGCCCTATGTTGTAGATTTACTGCACGTAAAAGATAGTCACGCCTAAATGACGCCTCTGAGCTGATTTCAAATTGCCAGTTTCGTCGCCCGAGCGATACCTTCTTTCTCCCCTAGACGGTGAAAGGAGCATGGCAAAATTGGCGTGGTCAAATGGCCTGAGTCTCATTATGCCTCTCTTGCCACGTAAAAGAGTCATAAGTGAAGGCGGTGATGATTGTGCTCAGGTTGTTGGCACCAAGGGCAAGGTGCTAACATGGGGGGCGGGAATATGTAAACTACACGAAAATGAAATAGCAACCTGGCACTGGTAACAAGGGCAGTGCTGTGGAGGTTATTGCGGTGATTGTACCCGCACCGAGGAGTGCGTGAGACTCCAAGTGAGATCCGTCACGGAGAAGAACACGGAACACACAACACGGAGAAGAAACGACAACCCAGTGACAGGGCCGGTACCAACAGTAACGCACGCTGGGTTGGTGATAATGGTGATCGTGGTAATAGCACCAACACCGATACTAGGACACAAGGAGGCATCAGAGAGAAGTTGTATACCACACGAAAATAAAACGGCTGCTAGGAAGTGGTGACACGGACAGTGGTGCGGTGGTGATCATGGTTATATGAGCGGCAGCGATGAGTACGTGATGTAGCTAGGGAGATCCATCGAAAGAAGAAACGGCAACGTAGCGACGCGACGGCAGGGCGGGTGGCAACGGCGACGGCTTCGCCGGCGGCGAAAAGGCGATGGCGATGGCGATGGTGACGGCGCCTCCGCGAGGGTGTGCGGGGAGTGGGTGGGCGAGGGTGGCGCCGCGGCGGCGGCGACGCTAGGCTGCGGGGACAGGCAGGTTTGAAGGCCGCACAATAGGCGCGTGTTGAAAGCAGTCCTGTTTAAATTTCGCCTGCGTTTGACAGATATTAAAAAAGGACCCGTTGGGATGCTGATAACAGGCAACAAAATAGAGTAAAAACTTGCCGAGGGGTGGGGTGGGAGCGGTGGATGGTTCCTTTTCTCGTCGGCGTCTTCTCGCCACCGCGTGCGCGCCAGAGAAGGCGGAGGAAGGGAGAAAGGCAGTTGTGTGCGGGATGGGAAGGGGAAAGGGGGGGCGAAAATGTCTGCCGGAAACGAAAAGAAGGGGATTCGTCGCGCGGTACGTGTGACAGCGCCGCCGGCTCAGAAAAGGGGTTGCGGGCGCGGGGAATGGAAAAGAAGATGTGTGGGATGATTGTGGTGGGTTCGAGCAAAGAAACAGTGAACAGCGCATTGAGTTTTAAATGGACGCAGAATGTTCATTCATTATTCCAACATCACAAAAAACTGAACATCTACTGAACGGAAGAAACAATGCATCACGTATCGTTTGTTTTCATTGTTGAAAAAGCCAGATCCTAAAATAGTATTTCTGTTTATTCAATGAATGGAATATGTATATGAAGTTTATTTCTTAACGAGTTGTCAGGTATGGATTTATTTTTATTTGTTTTGACAAAAAACTACAAATTGGATCTGGATGCTTTTGAGGAGTTAATACTAAATCACATTGTGCGCTTGCAAAATTAGACCGATTTTTGCTTCAGCATAGTCGCAATGAATGCCATAGAGTCCCGGTGATCTGAACTAGATAGGACCCGTCCGAATCATGAAAAGCCCGGATTCAAAGAAATTTGCTGTAAAATGCACATACTAAATATTTTTGCTCGTTTTTCTCAAAAATACACAATATATTTCCTTCAGTCTTTTATTTTTAATGCTACATAACTGATTTTCAAACAAGGTTATGAAAACCATAAATCCTGAACAGGATTAAAATAAATACAAGTACATAATCAAATTCTGTCGGAACTGTTGCATATGTGACAACTAAGTCAAACTCTCTCTTTGAATTATATTTGTTCTCACTCTAAGAAAAATTAATTTTTAGTTTACTTCATTTTAATTATTTTTTTAATCCTGTTCGAATGAACTAGATGTCTGTTCAATTGGGGACCGTGTATACAAGTAGAGGGTATTGGAGAATACGTTCGAAATGTACGTTTTTCTTTCGTAGTGAGATTGCCATCATTCTACGAAATGTAAGACCCCCATAAGTAAAAAAAATCAGATAAGGTAGATTTTTATTGCTTGAACTGATCGCAGAACATTAATATTCCAACTCTGCCCAAAGCTGATCAAATATTGACACTTTTCTGTATCCGCGCAAATCTACTATCGTGCTTTATGACGTACTATGGCCGTTTGAAATTTGTGTTGGTACCATATCCTTCAGATGTTTTATAAAACAATATATATTAACTATATGTAAAAGAAACCATTAGCGTTAGGTCTGGTCTCCAGCAAAATTGAGCTAGTATTGGACGCTCACTTTCAGAAGAAGGGAGGTGTGTTGTCGGACAATGTTGATAAAAAAATCTTCTATTATAAATAAAAAACGATTTTGACAATAGAAAGTAGATTTTCCGGGCTGGTAGGCCGTGGTCGAGTTGGCATAGTTGGGCCAAACGTTTCGTCCACGTCTGCGGTGGATTTTGACAATACTAATTTTCTGAAACTTCTCCACAATATTCGGTTTATAACATTTTTTTTATTTTCTACTGTTACACTGCTTTGCATTTTATTTCAATTTGGCTGTAATGAACCAACTCTCCTTGACAAAAATTCGGGATTACTTTTGGGGTACATTTTCTAGTGTCACGTCTTGGAGGTAGTTTATTTTCTCTCAAAATCCCTCGGACACAACTGCAGAGAGTAAACAATACTCAAGTAATATTTACATTTACGACACAGTACTTCGCCGCGTTGGTAACAAAGCACACCACTGTTCGGGCCAGCGCGCTAAATACAAGAAAACTAAAAATTACAAGATGCAGCCATTCGCTTGCATTGCTAAAACACGAGCATATGCTCTACTGGATGCTGTATTGCTTCGCGTATACGGAACAGAGTATTTTCGCTTAGTCAGAAGCTGTTGGTTGCCATTGAGTCTCAGTGCATTATTGACAATCTTTGCCGGCGACGTAATTTATGCTCCATGAATGAACGCCGCTACATGCGCGTGCATACGACGTGGCGGAGAGCTGAAGTGAACCATATGAATATTTGGTAACAAATGTAGTAATAACGCCATGACAGGTTGTACATATTCTAATGATTGTATGTGCTGGCAACATAATATTGTGCCTTTGTGGAGCCAGAATCGGTATATGCTGCTTGAATGCGCCAGCCAACCTTACCAGTTTTCATCTAATTTGCTAAGTCGATTACTGGTAGAGTATTTATCTTTGGTGAATTTCGACCACAATTATTTCGAAAATATAACACTTATGTTTATAAATGTATGCGCGTTTGAGTAATTTTAAATCAACCTAATGGCAATAGTTTGCCAAACAGGCCCCCGCTCTCCCTCGTGCAAGAGACTCTGTTCTAACTCGGCCGACTCGATTCACAAAACATAATACTCGTACATTTAACGACTCCGACATCCAGATTCTCCTTCTTCCACATCCAACACGGAATGGCAAAATATCTTTCATTCCTGGAAGAATAATACTTAAGTATTCATTTTTTGAAGTAATAAATAGTAAACAACGATCTAGGAAAAACTGATCAGCGTGGAATTAGAAAATATAATTTTAGTGTGAAAATGGATTTAGATTTACTTTGCCAAAGAATGGCACTTCTTAAGGAGAAATTAGTGGTTTTACTTAACAAGGGTGAGCCCCGCCACGCCTCGCCACGCCCCGCCACGCCACGCCACGCCCCGCCACGCCCCGCCACGCCCCGCCACGCCCCGCCCCGCCACGCCCCGCCACGCCCCGCCACGCCCCGCCACGCCCCGCCACGCCCCGCCACGCCCCGCCACGCCCCGCCACGCCCCGCCACGCCCCGCCACGCCACGCCACGCCACGCCCAGCCCCGCCACGCCACGCCACGCCCAGCCCCGCCACGCCCAGCCCCGCCACGCCCCGCCACGCCACGCCACGCCACACCTCTCCCGTTCTGTCCCACATCGCTCCTCGCGCCGCGTCGCCTCGCCTTCCCCTGTTTGATTAAGAGGCGATTTTTTTATTCGCTCTTCGGGGACTCGCTGCTCCTGCTGGGGGAGAATAAGCGGAACAGATATAGAGGTAATGGAATCGCCCTTTCACTCCACCCCTCGCGGGGCGGCGGGGAGGAGGGAAGCGGGGGGCGGAGGAGAAACGGAAGACAGCGGCCAAGGGAGAGGGGTGGGGTTCGGGGATTCCCCGCGAGAAACAAAAGAAAGCGCGCGGTCATGCGCGGGGGACTGCTTCGGGACAGGTGGTAAAGCTCTGTGCGGGTTCGTATCACCCATGACGCACGGGCACGGGAAGGAGCGGCTGACATGAAGGAGGGAAAGGAAATGAAGGAAATAGGCATGAAGGAGAAAAGAGGAGATTTAGAGATGTATAATCATTGCGAAATGATTCGCCCCCACCCCTGATGTGTTTCGTAGTTGAATTCTACCTATTCGTCTTTCCTCCCTCATTTTTCGTCGTTTTAATCCGTTTCCAACCAAGAAACCCCCACCAGCGGGGACAAGCTCTGAACTTCCGACATGTGCGGATAGGACAAGGAAGAGAAAGGAAAGATCGCATGCGGTCCGCAGCCAGTTTCTTAGAATACAGGGGAATAATACTAAAAACCAAAGGAAACTGCTGATAAGAGCAGTCGGCTGTTAGAACTCCCTTCAGACACCGGATGAAAAGACGTAGTTATCCAGCTAATGCCAAAAATCCTGCTGCTGTCGGGGGTCGAACCCTAGCCCTCCCGGTCAATGGCACTGCGGTGACATCAAATGATGCTCTGAGCTACTTAAACAGGGGAGGAAGGAGAAGGCGGTTTAGGAAGAGCCGAAAAGAGCGATCTCACCACTATTGGTTGTCTATGGCAGTAGCAGTACTTAGGAAGATACCATTATTTTCTCTTTATTAACACCTTTTAAAAGAAAATTTTGTTTGTTGTTGACTTAACGATTGCGGAATTTGTGTCGATATATTAGCTTGAGAAGAATTGTTTTTTCATCTAAAGGCGGTTCGACGCATTCGGAATTAGGCGAGTAACGAGTGACTGCTTGCGAAATCTCGTGAAGTGTAGACAGGACGCTTTCTATTTGCCGAGCGACAAACTTTCGGTACTCACAGTGTCCACCACGTGTCGGTCGTTTGAACTCATCAAAGAAAGCGAACATTCGCCGAACACCTCTGAGATCGCGAATGCCCAATGTGTGGAGCGACCTTACCAGCTATGATAGGTAATGCGTTTTACAAGAGAAGGCGGAGATGAATTAATACGAACAGAAATATTATGATATTAATTACATTATAGTTATTACATTATAATATAAAGTAACCGTTGTTTATGCATGTTGGTGATCATAAATGTCAGTGGTCTTGTAGCACAACTAGTTTTGACATTGTTTCGAGTTAAATCTCAAATATTATTTACATATCCACCGTAAAATTAAAACAAATGCTTTCGGGTGATGTTTTAACATCGTTTTTTTCACCATGAACATCAATATTTGAAAATATTGATGCTTTTTTACCGCAGTCGCATCTACAATTACTATACGACAGCAGCGCTGCCAGCAGATGCGGAAACGCCAGCCTTCTGTGGTCGTGGGGGCGGCGGCTTCAGCGAAGGTGGGGGCGGTGGTAGAAGTGGAGATGGAAGGGGAGGTGCAGGCGGTGGCTGAGGCGGAGGTGGGAGTGGGGTTAGAGGGGGAAGTGGAGGTGTGGTGAGGGGCAGGCAGTAGTGGTGATGGGGGTGGAGGGGAGCGGTGGCAGTGGCGGAGATTGGAGTGGAAGAGGAGGAGGACGAGGTAGAGGTGGAGTTGGGATGAGGGTGGGAGTGGAGATGAAGGTGGGGATGAAGGAGGAAGAGAGGGAGGCGGAGGTGGGAGTGGAAGGGAAATTAAGAGTGAGGATGGAGGGAGAGGCGGAGGTGGAGGTTGGGGTGGAGGTGGAGGTGGAGGGGGTGGAGAGGGAGACGGAGGTAAAGGTGGGGGTGATGGAGGAGGAGAGGGAAGAGGAGATGGGAGAGGAAGGGAAACTGGGGTGAGGATGGAGGGAGAGGCGGAGGTGGGGGGGCGTGGAGGTGGGCTATGGAGGGGGCCGTGCAGGGGCGGTGGAGGTGAAGTGGAGAGGGAGACGGAGGTGAAGGTGATGGCGGAAGTCGAGGGAGGGGTACAGAGGGATGTGGAGGGTGCGGTGGAGGTGGCACGAGGGTGGAGGGAGACTGCGAAGACGATGGAATCGGCGAAGGCGACGTCAGGGAAGGCAGAGGGGCGGCGGAGACAACGCAGGGGGCGGAGGCAACGAAACCGACAGACGCGGGATGGAGTCGTCGTCGGAGGGAACGGAGGCGGCGGCGGAGGGGGTGGCAGAGCGTTGGAGCAAGCGGCGCGGCGGTCCACGTGGGCGGGGCGGCGGGGAAGACTCGGCTGCGCGGAATTAAGTGAAGAGCGCCCTTGGAAGGTGCCCGCTTACAGTAATCCACTCAGCCGTCTCCACAATGCGCGGGCTGCCTCCCTCTCTCTCTTTCGCGCGCGCGCGCGACGCCCCCTCCCTCCGGGGGGAGTGGAGGAGGGAAGGGAGGGGAGGGGAGGGCCGCGTAAAGCGAGACGCAATGGAGGGGAAGCGCCGCGCGGGACTCACTTAATGAGAAGGGGCGGAGCGCCTGGGGGAGGGGGGGTGGAGAGGGGAGGGGAGGGGAAAGGGCGGGCGCGCAGACGGTGATTAAAAGAGTGGGGAAGCGACGCCCCTGCAGAACGCCGTTATGGAGCGCGAATGGAAATATAATTGTCTCTGATGCCTGCTTAGACAAACTGGGCGTTATCCGTCTTCAGCGCCATTTCGTAAACACGAAAAAATCGCGAACTGAGGAAATGATTTGACCATGAAATAGTGGTTTGAAATGGATTTGTACAATGTCTTAAAAATAAAACGTTAATGAAGTGATTTTAGTGTAGGGTAGTGTAATAAAGGAAACGTATGAAGAAATTATCTTACGTTTATCGTACAATCATTAAAAAAATTATTATCTTATAACAATTTTCATATTTTTTAGTCATAATATGTAGTTGATTAATACGCTGTGTGAATATATATGTATATAAGTAGTATATTATATGTAATATATGTCTGCATCAACAGTATATTCTTATACAGTTAATACACAAATCAATACAGTATAAAGAAAATAAAATAAATTACTCTTTCTCCTCCGAAAAATGTATAATATAAATTCTGGTGAAAGCGTGCTTGCAACGAAAAAGCAAACAGATTTCATACCGATTACTTCGTAAATAAATTAGTTCAATGTTCACAATCCCGTCTCTTTTTCTTCTTCGTCTTTCAACACCAAATATAAATGCTTGGTTTGCCTCTGTGGCATTCGCGGTGGCTACAGCCATTCATAAGCTGCTAGTGTCGCGGATGCTACCGCGTGATAAATTTGTGCCGTGAATGGTGTTACTCGTATGTGTGATTCGTAACATCTGGCCTCTAGCTGCGCGAAGAACGCAACGGTAAAGTTACCTCTTCCTCCATTGGTCCAAAACCCTCATAAACGCTACTTTGAAAATCCAAACACACGGGGGAGCTCTTGACTATGCAGAAAATTCAGTGCGGCGGCGGAAAAAGGGCGAAAACATCCTTCGTACGCCTTCCTTCGGACTGGAAGTAAACCCGGCTGTCCCATGTTAGTAGATTTACTTGCATGTAAAAGATCCTCAAGCCTAAATGACGCCTCTAAGCTAAATTCAAAATCGCCTGTTTCTCGCCCAAGAAATACCTCCTTCTTCTGGTAGTTGGTGAAAGGAGAGTAGCGAAATTTGCGTGGTCAGATGGAAGAGCGGGCCTGATGGCCCGAGTCTCGCCACGTAAAATAAGACATTAATTCAATTCAATTCAATACAGTACGATACGTCCAAACCGAATTACAAGACCGCAATAACGCTATTAAAACTTGTAAACATTAAAATTAATTATAATTAATATCCAATTTACACAAGTATTTTCCGTTATAAACACACATAATATATAAACACACATCAATATCCCGACGGAATTTACCATTATATGCTTTTACTCGTGGGTTGAATGTTTTGAAGCAAAACAACCGAAATTAAAAAGGAACGGTTTCTGAGGCCGAAGTCAATGAATCTTAGTGAAATCAGCTCCATCGAAATAAATCCTTATTAGTTAGACGAAGATTGTAGTATGACGACAAAAATGTGGGCATTCAAACTTAGAAAGGGTCCCAGGCAGACAAGATTGAATTTCTTACAATCTCAAATACTTAAGGATAAAGATGAATAAAACCAGCCTAGAGAATCATCTAGAAAAGAGAGCAGATATCATGGTCGTAAAACTACGTGAAAAAAACGGAAGTTTACGTTAAGATCCATGACGTTCTATCCCCAAACAGAACGTGAGAAAATCCATCAGCATAGAAGCAAACACACCAACTTCCTATCTATAACCTGCAAGCACATATTTCATCCCCAAAACGAGATACGCACGAACAAACATCTCGAGCCACAAATTCTTCAAAACAATCCCCTGGGTAAACAACCCAAGGTTTACATTGTCCCCAATAAATACACCGGCGCCCCATACGGGACGGAGCCATAAAAAGGCGGGGCATTCAATCGACAACACACGCTCGAGCGCTCTTAATCCGACAGGCGCAGCGGTCGTCAAAAGAGCCGAACAGAGGGTACACAACGGCCGAGGCCATATCCACGCCGCGAGAAAGACGGAATTAGTTTTGGCCGAGTTGTGTCGCGATGCTTTTACAGCGCGTCGTAAAAGTTCTATCTTCGCGCTTACGATCTTTGGTAGGACGGACGTCTTTCACTGGACGACGGTGGTCGGAGAAGTGCAAGTTCAGAGGTTCAGTGTGAGGTTTGAGGTCGCTTTTGGGAGAGAGTGAGATATGTCTTAAAGTGCCCATGTATCTCAAGGCTCGCAAGTATTCATGTCGGTTGTCAATCTGTCGGCACCGCAATTTCACCTTCAGGTTCAGGTGAAACTGCTTTCGGAAAGGTAGAGATGTATTAAGCGCCCCATACACAGGCAAGCGCCCCTCTCCAGCATTTCTTTCCCCGGTTGTCAATCTGTACCGCAATTTTCGCCTGACGTGCCGGTGAGATCGCTTTCGGAAATGCATGAGTGATGCCTTAAGCGGCCCATACACCTACAAAACCTGCTCGCAAGCACTCATCATGACAGTTGTTAATCTGTCGGCACCGCAATTTATCCCTTGGTTCCGATGAGATTGCTTACAGTAATACGTGTGAGATGCCTTAAGCGGCGCTTACGCCTGCAAGCACTGCTTTCAAGTATTCCCTGTGTCAGTTATCAATCTGTCGGCACCGCACATTCCTGAAGTTCCAGTTAGATCGCTTTTGGAAACGAGTGAGAGTCGACTTAAGAGATCCATACATCTATCTAGAAGCGCCGCTCGGAAGCTTTCGCTCGATTGTCATTTTGTCGGAACCGCAATTTCCCCCCTCATGTTGCAGTGAGAACTCATTCGTAAATGTGTATAAGGTGCCTTAAGCGGCCCGTACACCTGAAAGCGCCGGTTGCATGCCTGCCGTGGGCCGGTTGCATTATTCCACGCATGCTATTAATCCTCCGCTTGGATCATCAGAAATGCCGAGCTCCAGAATCGTGAGCACATTGATCCAATAACATAAGTGTTTATTTAATTATGCAAGATACGGTTCATTTAAAGATTTACTGAATTTTAGAGTGTGCAGTACATACACTGTGTGACGAAAAGTATCTGAACACATCCAAAATGGTGTTATGCTGTGGTCGTGTTTTTTATGGAGGGGGCTCGCACTCCATGTTGTTTTATATGGCACTATCACGCCACAGTCCTATTTTGATGTTTTAAACTCCGTCTTGCTTCCCACTGTTGAAGAGTAATTCGGGGATGTCGATTGCATCTTTCAACACGATCGAGCGCCTGTTAATACTGCACGGTCTGGTTGGTGTGTGTGGTTACACGACAATAACATCCTTGAAATGAACTGGCCTGCATAGAGTCCTGACTTGAATCCTATCGTAAACCTTCGGAATGTTTTGGAACACGGACTTCGTACCAGGACTCACCGACCTACATCGACACCTCTCCTCAGTGCAGGACTGTGAAGAATGTGCTGCAATTTCCCAGAAAGCTTCCAGCACCTGATTGAAAGTATGTATGCGAGAGTGGAAGATGTTATCAACGCTACACCCTACTGAATTTAGCATTACCGATGGAGGGCACCACGAATAGGTAAGTCATTTTTAGCCACGTGTCCGGATAATTTTGATCACAAAGTGCCACATTATGGCGGCGAAAGATTTACAACCGGTACTAGCAAGGCTTACGAGCTTTAGTATGATGCATACCAATATCTTTCCGGTACCTGGAAAACAACAATGGGGGTGGGTTAATGTCGGATCCCACAATATATTACAATATAAGGGATGTAAAATTGTATACTTTTAAGAACTAACATTTCAAGAATTTATCAATACACAGTAGAACATGCTTAAAACGTAATCCCAAGGGACAAGATTTGTTTCCGTAGTAGACAAGATTCTGCTTTATGCAATGAAATGCTGTAGAATTCGTGATTCGCAGGACAATAGACACTTCCCATTAGACAGATTTCCACATTTTACACCTAGATCAAAGAGCAAATATCCCCAATAGAATTACATCTCGAACCAAAAAGATTTTAACACTCTTGATTCAAAATTTAAACTCTCCAACATTTCACCTGATCTGTGCCTATCGTTCCAAACTTTAACATTACTAAACAATTTTCTTTCTATAAAATCAACCAAACTTGATTGTTCAACATTAAAGTACTCGACACTCAACACTCGAAATGGACTCAAGAATTCTCCCGTAAGTTATCAGTATATTTTCGCTACTTTGTAGGACTTCTAGATTGAGCAAATAGAAATAAATAAAAATACAGTTATCGACATTGACAGATACTTAAATAAGAATGCACCGTGTTCGTGTGCTGTCAACACCAACACCCGCATGGTTATCGTCGCCAGTTCAGAACCCCTCAGTCTCTGTCACTACCACAAAGGCAGGCATTATTGGAATTCGAAGCTCTGGTCACAGTGGTATCAAGCTAGCTAGATGTGTTTCTTACTTGAATTCTACCTATTTGTCTTTCCTCCCTCATTTTTCGTTGTTTTACGCCGTTTTCCAACCAAGAAGCCCCCACCAGCGGGGACTAACTCTGAACTCCCCACATGTGCGATAGTGCATGTTAGTGTGAGTTGGGGGGGAAGTGGCTGTTGTTCCACAATTGACCTCTTCATCTAAGTCAACGCACTGGATGCTTCTGAAAAGTGACCTCCTCATCTATTTCCTGTCACCAGCACTTTCACCTCCTCCACCTACATGGTCATCATCGCCACTTCAGATCCCCCTTCTACGACGCTGCCGATATCGGGATTTGAACTCCGGACCATAGAATGGCAGCAAGCTACCACACTGGATGTAAACCTGCGAGTGAGCCCCTCATGTATTTCATGTCCCCATCGTTCGCACAACCACCACCACCCACATTGCTACCGTCGCCACTTTAGATGACCTCAGCCACAGCCGCCCGCATCACAATAGGCATTGTTGAAACTCGAAGATCAGCCACAGTGGTACCAAGCACCGGGGGGCTGTTGACCCACAATTGACATCACCTGTTTCCTGTCGCCATGACTTACACCCTCACCACCACCTACATGATGACCGTCACCACTTCGGATTCCGTCTTCTACGACGCTGTCAATATCGGAATTTGAACTCCGATCAACAGCATGGCACCACGCTACCACACTGGGTGCTAACAGGGTCAATGATCCCCATCTCGATCAGGTTTCTGTCCAGTTTCCCCTGATCCATTGAGCAAATGCTGATGGCCCCTTGTTTTGCTTCTGGACGTAAATGAAGCTTCACTATGCATACGCATATGCTACGCACCTCGCGCTTTTTAAAATTTTATTATTATTTATATCTTATATTTAACTTTTACTCATCTTTCAAATATTTATACTTACAATGATGGGAAGGGATTCTGGAAAACATGCGCAGATGATCTTCTCCCCCATACGTCACATACAGTTTTTTTCTGTTTTTTGACTAAATAAATCTAAATCTAAACCCGCGAGCGAGCCCCTCATGTATTTCCTGTCACCATCACCCCCACTACCATCACCCACCACCGCCCACATGGTTACCGTCGCCCCTTCAGACGCCCTCGCAGCCCCCGCCGCCCGCGCCACCGCAGGCATTGTCCGTTCGCACGGCGCTGTTTGATTTTCTTATAGGCTCTTAGCGCCACAAAGCCCCCGCATTGTGGCGGGCGGCCGGGCTCGCGCGCGGGCGCTCTATAACGGGGGCCTCGATCTGCATATGAAAGCCACGCAGTGTCAACCAGCCATAATGGCACACAGAAAAGTGAATTTTCTGCTGAATGCGGGTTACGTGTTACCGCGAAGAAGGAGAGAGAGAGGGGGGAGTGGGGGGGGGTATAAGGGACGCCTGCACCGCGCTCCCCCTACGCGTTTCCCCGCTCGCGCCCCGCCACTCCGTGACGTCGCTTCGGCAGGACGCCCCCGCTCCCCGCCCCCACACCCTCTCGCCGTGCCTGCTGCAGCCACGGATCCTGGTCTCCGCGACGCTCCGCGCTCTTCAACTTTCGCTTCCAACAGTTCCCGCCTCGCTTCGCGCCTCCGCTTCCTACTGCCCCCACTTCCTGCCAACACCGCTTCCTGGCACTCCCCGCTTCCTGCCGCCTCCTTGCCCGCTACCATCTCCGTTTCCTACCCAACCCTCTGCTTGTCTCAACCCGCAATCTGCCAACTCCGCTTCCCGATACCTCCCGCTTCCCGACACCTCCCGCTTCCCGACACCTCCCGCTTCCCGACACCTCCCGCTTCCCGACAACTCCCGCTTCCCGACAACTCCCGCTTCCCGACAACTCCCGCTTCCAGACAACTCCCGCTTCCAGACAACTCCCGCTTCCAGACAACTCCCGCTTCCCGACACCTCCCGCTTCCCGACACCTCCCGCTTCCCGACAACTCCCGCTTCCCGACAACTCCCGCTTCTCGACAACTCCCGCTTCCAGACAACTCCCGCTTCCAGATCACTCCCGCTTCCCGACACCTCCCGCTTCCTGCCGCATCCCCCAAGCCACCTCTGTTTTCTACCACACCGTCGTCTAGTCTCAACCCGCTTCCTGCCGAAACATCTTCCTGCCGTCTCCAAATTTTCAACGCAACCGCTTCCCGCAACCCCTGCACACACCGTCCAAGCTTTCCACCACTTTCTCTCGCTCACTCCGAATCACTTTTACCGCTTCACAAAATCCTCACTTCCTGGTACCTCTTCTACCACCTCCACGTTTCATCATACCTGAATCTGTTTTCTATCTCACCCCGTTTTTTGTGCTGTTCGCTGTTGTCTTTTCCCGTCCATCTCACTTCCCTTAGCACCCGTCTCCCGGGCGCCGCTTCTCACTGCTCCGCAGCTGGTTGGTGCGATCTGGCACAGATTGATTGATTGATTGATTTGATTATTTAGTGATTCCGAGCACGTCAACTACCAGGGTCATTAGTTCCGTAAGTGTAATGCACTTTTTTTGCTCGGGAGGTGGCGGTGATCCGTTTGACGAGATCCGGCGCTCACCTACCGTAGGCTAGCGGGGTTTTCTCTAACCAGATATCTCCCACCAGCGTGGCACCGCCCCAGCCGGGACAAGTTCTTAGCCTCTGACGGGTCTCCCGAAATGTGTGGTAGTGTAGTGCGTGTTAGTATCAGTGTGTGTGTAAGGGGTGAGAATAGGATAAGGAAGACAAAGGTGAGATCGCGCGCGGTCCACGGCCCGTTTGTTAGGGTACTGCTTCAGCATTCACGTGAAGTTGATCGGAGAAACCACGGAAAACTACCTATCAGAGCAGCAAGCCGCTAGAATTCTCCTCCAAACAGCGACTGAATCTTGCCACCGTCAGGACTCAAACCTTGGATCTCCCGATCAGAGGGACTGCAGTGACATCAGTTGATGACCTAAGCCACTTTTACCGGTATCTGGCACCAACCTACACGACGGCTAGGGGGTTATTTCGCCCTTGAGGTGTCTCCCACAGTTGGGACAACCTCTATACACCCGACTGCCCTCCCGATGTCTATAGTAGAAGTGCAAGTAAGTGTGTGGATAAAGAGTGAGGACAGAAGAAGGCAAAGAAAGATAAGATCGCGGGCGGTCCGTGGCCCGATTGGTATTGTATTGCAACAGGCATTCGCTTGGAGTTGATCGAAGAAACTACTGATCAGAGCAACCGGACGCCAAAAGTCTCCTCCATACAGAGGCTGAATTCGACCAAGCTGTCTAGCTACTATCGAAAATCCAGCCATCGTCAGTCCTGTCCTCTCGAACTCTGGGATCTCCCGGTCAGTCGCTGCAGGAACAGCGACAATACTGGCGCTGAGTTTAACTCAGCTTCTATCCGTTGTTCAACTGCGTCCGCTTTCTAATATTTCTCTACGTACAACCCTCCCTGCGTCTTGGCAGCTCCTGTATCTCCCCGCCCTCTGCCTTCCTTTTCTCTCCCCGCTGCGTTCCTCGGCCAAACACACCTCTTTCTCCTTCTTCTTAAGCCACCCCTCACACCCCCTCCCCTCAATACCACCTCTCCGCCAAGACCTGTCCCTGCACTCGTCCCGACCCCGCCTCGAACCCGCCCCCACCCCGCCGGGCCCCTCACCACCTCCGCCCCGCCCCTTCCCTGGTCTGCCACAACTCCGCCCCTCCTCCGATCCCTGCCCGCCACCGCCCATACCACGCCCGCGTTCCGGTCCCGTTCCGCTCCTCACCCCCCACCCCGCCATCTTTCCACGCCCTCCCCGCCCCGCCCTCGTTCCGCCCTCGCCCCGCTCCATCCCCGCCTCGCCCTCTTCCCGTCCGCGCCCCCACCGCGTCCCGCCCCGGCCCCTCCCTGCAACCCCGCCCGCCCCGCCCCCGCGCCCTTTCTTCGCCCCTTTCGAAAAGCAAGGCGCGCGCGCGAGGCCGCGGAGCCCCGAGAGGCTCACGGCGTGGAAATGATATGGAAATTGATTTGTGTGGAAAAGTTGACTTTGGATTCGCTTCACCTCGACGTTTACTTAGCACCGATGGGGCCCCGCGGAGGAGAATGAACGAGCGGAGGAGGAGGAGGGGAAGCGAAGGAGAGAAGGAGGGTGCGTGTCACGCCACGAATTGGGAGTGAAATATGAAGCGGAATAATAGAAATGATCGTAGAAAACCGAGAGAACTAACAAACGGAGACTGAACATTAATAGATGAACAAAAACAATGAACGAATTGAAGAGTAGGGATGAGTATTAATGAATGGATTGGAGTAAAGACATTCCAATCAGTAGGAAAATGAAAACGGATTTGTAACTGCAGATGTTCACGTAGAAACGCAAGGTTGATAAACAAAAGAGGGTAGGAAATAAAGAATTAAATGCCGTGAAAAGGTTCATCCAAAGATATGATAGAATAAAGCAAAATAAAACAGAAACACTTATTGAATTTATAAAAAAAATCTTAAAGCAGATAAGGTAAGTTAGTAAGCCTACGGATAATTCTGAAATTTGTACAATAAATTCAGTATCCTTGAAAAAAAAGAGAGAAATTAACAAAAAATAATAAAATTATAAAAGACAAAACAAAAGAGTTAAGGAGATCGAAAAGATTGTTAAAGATTGGTATTCCAGAAGTATCACCGTTTCATTATTACAATAAACCACCAACAATATTACTCTGATATCTAGTCATAATCGTAGCACTAGAAGAAGACAAGGAAAGGAGGAAGGAAGGAGAAAGAATAAAAGCAGGAATGGAAACAATAATATGAAAAAGCAGAATGAATGGCAAGAAAAACAATGTACAAAACACAAGAAGAGTAAAAACATGAGAAGATGATGAGTGTGGGATTAACAAAAGAGAAAGATCGAAGGATCACGAGTTCGAGTCCGACCTCGGACATGGCTGTATTTGTGTTCGTCTTTTCACCCCTTATGATCACCATGTGGTGACATCTTCATAGTAACTTCTCAGTTACACAACCGTTGAATGCAATGGTGGTCGCTAATGACCTAGATGTTCATGCGACATTAAATAACAAAGAAGCAGAAGAAGAAGCAGCAGCAGCAGCAGCAGAAGAAGAAGAAGAAATGATTAATAAAAGGAGGTAGAAGAACTCAAGGAGGAACAGAGGTGAATAAGAAAAGGTAATAAGAGGAATAAGAAAGAACGATCAATAAAACGAGATAGAAGAACCACAATATTCTCCCGCGGCGAGAAAAGAGTAGAAAAAAAAGAGAAAAAAAGACGCCGGCAGCGAAGAACACGAATCGAGGACGGATGTTTTCCACGAAGAGGCTGGGCGGGCCCTTCCCAAGGCGCAGGCGGTGTCGCCGCCTGGCGGGTTGTTTGCGAAGCTCTCTTGCCGCGGCCGCCTCCCTTTGGGAACTGCTCCGCCGCGACCGGGGGACAGACAGCTGAAGGCGAGCACGCGGACGGCGCTGGCTGGTGTGTTTGCGAGAAGGACGTCGGCTCAGACAGTTGAAGGGGCCCAGCGGACAGTCGAATCTGATTCGGAGTAGGACCGGAGCTCTCGGGCGCGAGGGCGCTTCTCTAGATACGAGACGTCTTCACACCCATCGGACATCGATTAGAAAATTTCTGGCTCTTGTCTCTCACTCGTCGAGCTCAACGATCGAACACGCCGCGATGGCGGAGAACGGAATGCAGAAACGAATCAGAGCAGTACATTGCGTAGTGGAATAAAGGGTAGTTTAAATAACGGAGTGCTAACAAACAGACATGCGTAAAATCTCTCTTTCTAATTCCTTATCATTCCTTCGTTCAAGAACAGACTCCCGACGCCACGAGATCGGTGAACGAAAGAGAAGAACGAGGGTATTATGTTTCCTAATTCAAATGTGTGTTTGTTTTGTGAAAACGTGAAGAAATTACAAAATTATTATATTCAATATTTTAGAAGCTGTTATTCATAACATGCCACTTTTATTACGACTCATTTTATTATTTTTATTTTTATTTATATTGTTTTTTAAAGAAAAGTTGGGCATAAAAATATTTCTTTTAAAAATCAATAAAAACTCGTAAAATAAATAGTAGTACATGTTTTATCGCGGGATGTGGCGGTGATTTAACCCCTCAGAATGGTCAAATCGGCCACCAACCTTCACGTCGGCTAACGGGGCTTTTCACCAATCAGGTACCTCCCACCAGCGTGGCGCCGAGACAAGCTCTAAGCTCTCGACTGGTCTCCCGACATGTGTGGTTGTCTAGTGCATGTAAGTAAGTGATATAAGTATTGGGTAAGGAAGAGGAAGGAAAGATTGCGCGCGGACCATGGCTCGCTTGTTAGGATAATGCTTGGGGATTCGCGTGATGTTGGTCGGAGAAACCTCGAAAAACTATCAATCAGGGCAGGCGGCCACTAGAATTCTCCTCCCGTCATCGGCTTAATTCGACCTAGCTGTCTAGCTGGTGTCGAAAATCCTGCCACAGGACCCTAGGGTCTCCGGGTCAGAGGTAACTGCACGGACTCCAATAGCTGCCTTGAGCCACCTAAGCCGGCATGGTGGCCATTTTGATGAAGAGCGGTGATGATAACAATTACGACCACGATGTTGGTTGAAGGCAATATTGATAACTCTGTATACTTGCCGACTGGTCTGGACCCACAGCTCACGAACGCAGAACTGTGCCTGGAAGCCGAAAAGTCGGCTCGGGGCGCGTGGTTCCCGCTGCGCGCTGTTCCCACGGGGGGCTCTGGGGTCGCGGGGCCCTTTATTACGCGCCCTAAGGGCACCTGCCTCTTCGCGAAAGCGCTCGACTGCTCTATTGAGCGGAAGACATCGCCGCGTCGGCCGCCGCCCCAGTCGAGGGCCCGGCCCCGCCGACGAGATGGCGTGAAGGCGGGCTGTTCTATCTCAGCTGCCCGCGAGCCGCCGCGGGTAGGGACGGTCCGATTCCACCGAATCGATTCCGGAATCGATTCTTATCTTTCGATTCCTGTGGAATCGGTATTCGATTCTTTGGCTTCCGATTCTTGATGGAATCGATACCAGAAGACCGAAATCAAAGGTAATGAATACCTCCGATTAAAAACCGCACATTCCTACTGTTTTTTTGTATTTTTCAGGGTTTTTGTCGTTTGCCTTTATTATTAACGTAGTTATTACTTTATTACTAATTTTATAGTAGACCATGTCGTATTTGAATTCTATCTCCGACCATGTCTCCACCTTTCACTTCGTTCAAACCAAGACTCTTGGTTCAAATTTCATTTTTAGCATCTTAATTTACAAAAAATAATAAATAAATTTTCATCTCTGGATCGCTTTGTGTGAAATCTTTCTGTGAAATAATAGTTTCGATCACGCAGTTAGTTATTATTGTCATTAAAATTTTATTAATTAACACCTAGTTGTGTTTAAATAGTAATTGCTCGCTAGTATTGTTACATTCGTTGAACGGTGTTTTGATTTCGAATCCTTAGGGAATCGATTCTTTTCTTTCAATACGATTCTAGAATAGACTCCAACTTTTCGATTCTGCATTAATTCCAAAATCGATTCTTTTACAGGAATTCAACACCCCTATAAACGCGGGCACTACCGGAGACTGGGGGCACAGACTGCTGTCCACACTCGCTGTCGGCGACTGGCGAAATATGAGCCCTCGGGGTGCCAATTGGCCTTGGCGGCAATTCCTTGCTGATAGCCGAAGCAGGGAGCGGTTAGGTTGGGGAGCGCAGGGCACACCGGCCCTCCCACTCAGAAAGAAACTATAATGTTTAACAAGAAACGTTCAATTCGATTAAATTCAACAATAATATTTTAAGCAATTAATTTTAGACCATCTTTTTCTTAACAAGTGACGGTGTGAGACCTTGGGCTGTTGCGATGCATAAAGCGCTCTTCAATGTCTTATCCTGAAGATGGCTTCTTTCTTTGTTTGTTTATTCCTTTCATTGCAGAGAAAAGCTGCTTACAACAATATGTTGACCTAAAGATTGATATAATAGTCGCTCATTTTATGAAGCATGGGAAAGTCTTACACTTGTAAATTCTGTTACCATCGCGACAAATTAAATAAATTATTAATATGTCTGTCCTTTAGAAGTATTGAATTCTGCAAATATATTATCTCTCACTGCATTTGCATTGGCATAGTATTAGGTGAGTCAGAAAAAGTGTTTGTGGCATCCTCTGCAAGCCATCGAACTACTCGCATTGCTTCCACGAAAAGAAAAGCGCAAGTGATAAGAGCACTTTTCCCTCCACCACCTCCCCCGGTTGGCAACGATTGCACGGGAGCGCGCCCGCGAGAAGCCGAGTTGGAACAGCCTGGCGTGAAGCGAAAAGGAGAGAATGCAGCGGTGAAGAACATGGAGATAAAGTAGTTCTAGCATACCTAAACCTTTTTTCTTGCAATGACCCGTTTCCTGCTACGGAGTACAGTGACACTCGTATTTTCGATTATTTTCCTCAATGAAATCTGTTCCTTAAAGATTCATTTTGAAATAGAATTTTAAATGTATTAGCTACAATTTCTTGAATTTTTAAACAACATATGATGAATGATCGATATGAAAGTGGACGAGCGAAATTGTAATTTTATTTAGATGTTTGGCAGATTTATACCAAAAGAATCCATTTATCACTAGGTTAATTAATAATTAATAATTTCATTGACATGTGAATTACACTATAATTTAATAGTTATTTAATATGTAATACTTAATTATGCTACATGTAAGTTAATTGCGCATCAATCTTCTCTACATGTTAGTGATTCAATTCTTCAACGATTTGGAAATTATGTTAACAACACTCCATCAGCGTTCCAACAACACGTGAATGATTACCTGGATCTGAATTCAGTGTCCTGAACAATTGTAACTGAGTGGCTAAGAACCTTATTGTGTGCGTGTGCATTTGTGCGTGTAAGCATGTGTGCGTGTGTGCATGTGTGTGTGCGTGTGTGCATGTGTGCGTGTGTGCGTGTGTGCATGTGTGCGTGTGCATGTGTGCGTGTGCATGTGTGCGTGTGCATGTGTGCGTGTGCATGTGTGCGTGTGCATGTGTGCGTGTGCATGTGTGCGTGTGCATGTGTGCGTGTGCATGTGTGCGTGTGCATGTGTGCGTGTGCATGTGTGCGTGTGCATGTGTGCGTGTGCATGTGTGCGTGTGCGTGTGCATGTGTGCGTGTGCATGTGTGCGTGTGCATGTGTGCATGTGTGCGTGTGCGCGTGTACATGTGTGCACTACTGACCAGAAGCAGCAAAAATTCTGCCGAAGAAAACCTCACAATGGGGTTTACCAAAGAGTAGAACGCACACTGCCCACGAAGTAGAAATTCAACATTCTTCTTGATAAATTAACAATTTTACAAAAACTGTCTCCACGAATATTTCAATAGCGTTACACGTGCTTACTACAACCGTTATTTGCATACCAAGAATATGAAAAATATTGCTATTCCACATTGCCAAACGTAAATAGCAAATAATTAACGGCAGACAGTCTCTTTCGTGCAGTCTTGCAATCGCACGACATCAGCATTATCTTAAGCTGTGCACTGGATATGAAATTTCAATCAGTATGCGCAGTAATTGGCGAATTAACACAAGTAAATATATGCATTTTCAGTCATATTCGAAACTGTTTCGTTGTTTTCGAATTTTCCTCAGTTCCTGGGTATCTATAAAACCACAATTACCTCTCACATGGCCAAAAGCTGCATAATTAGATAATTACCTTTAATTAGATAATAGATAATAACCTTACACTTTCTACGCACATTGGTCAGATAGATTTCTCACCGCAGTAATGAAATTGGTCTTTTGTGTAATGACATTGAAAGGTTCAACCCAATACAAACAATATGCCTAATCACGCATGATTAAAATAAAATATATCTAATGAATAATTCTAAAAATTGCAAACACTTTTAATCAATAAATGCACCAAATCAAAACTATTTTCTGTATTCACTTCATTTTTGTTGCATTTGTTATAGCGTAATAAGCGTATCGTCAGAACCTAATCGAAATGCAGTCTCTCTTTTTAAAGTACACATCGTAATATAAAAGAGCAACGTAGCTAACAACATTATAGTGCTATGATCAGAATAATGAAGCTACTCACCACAGTCTACACTTGCAGGTAGAGTCGAGAAAGACGTTTGGTCCAGTTGAATGTCTTCTTGCAACACATGCAGCTCTCGCTTCCCTTTTTTAAACATTGCACGCTTTTACGTTGTACGCAATTGAATCACAAACAACACAGATAGTTTATTAATATTCTGCGTAAACGACACAGCATCATTAGCGAAGACAACCGCCACGTGCCAGCTTCGCCGGTGGTTAACACGGAACTGAGACCGGTCTAGTCCAGCGATAAAAACAACAGCGAATCGAAATCTCAGAAACAGTTGATAGTGAGTCTCCTCTGCGACGATCAGAAGCCCGCGAAGCAGCGAAGGTCATTCTTTCCAGGGCAGAATTTGCTGTTCTCGTCGCGAGCTGCTGGTGGCCTTGGCATACCACCAAAGGAGTCGAAACTTGAATAACAGTATTTCTGCTCCCCTTATTCAAAACCCATTTCTTCTTTCAGGTCGTATAGTTTGGAGGTAATTTTATCAAACGAAGACCCTGTACAAAATATACACGTAAAGTGTTCTGGTGACGCATCTAGTTTCTGATGAAAAACAACTATTTCATATATAATCACAGAACGTAGTATGTAGCAAAAGTTGGAATAAAATGTTATTATACATTTCATAATGCTTCGTACATTGAGATCTACAAAAAGCCTTAAAAAAGGATTATTTCTCGTGATTCATTTCATTAAGTCATTTGTAGTTAAAAGTATACTTCGATATGATCTTTAATTTCAGAGTTGTAAGACTGTTACTACAATGAACACTCAGAGATAGAGGATTTTGGTGAATAGCGAATGTGCATGATGCTATCATAAGTATCATTTAATTTAAAATTATTGATATTAATTAAATTCTTTTGTGAAAACTGTTAATAATACTAGTCGATTAAATTTTTCGAATTAAAAGTTCCTTTTCAACACATAAATCGATGTAAGGATACATGGAATGTTATAAATTATTAGAAACATTAAATTTTCATATTTCTTTGGCGAATTTACACATACATTTGTTGTTCAAAAATAATATAATTGAAGTTTCAAAACTGTGTAAGATCCAAATCTGCTACTTTACTCTGTATTACTTTAGTAAGTACAATTCATACAGTAAGTACATACGCGCTATTTTCAGAAAACAGGAACAAAATTGAAAAAAAAACAACAGACACTTGTTTATAAAACATTAGTATTATTAAAAACTGCTCTTTCCACTGAAAAATTATAGCAATGAATTGTACAATTAGTCATTTGTGTGCACTGGAATGTTAAAATCAAATACAGTAGATCTTGTTGAGAATATACAAGTCTCAGATAAGGTAAATTTGGCATGGAAAGAAACTGAGAAAGAATTGAACCAATTTTATGAAAAAAGTCAAGGGAAAAGATTCATTGTAAAAACGTGAATTCAAAGAGATTAAGAGAGTTTCAAGGGAAAAGGGGTAATTGTTTGCCACTAAATTGAACCAATTTGTTTCAAAACGCTTTCGCGTTTAGGGACAGCAGGGGTTCCTTACGAACCCCTCCAGTGGGAGGGGGTGCTTTCAAAAAACGTCCGCGGCCCCTCCCCCAGACCGAGGGTATTTTAAGCGCTACTCAACGCAGTCGGGGGCCATTGCGTTTTCGAGCTCCCCTTTGCAGTCGGCATCTACGCCAGGGCTGTGTTCGAAGCGTGAGAGAACGGAAGCGGTGAAAAAGAAGAGAACTGTTTACTTTCCCAGGTCCCTCAGTCAGATCTTCTTCGTTTTTAGACATTTGTGACTGTGTGATGTTGTGTGGTCCCCTCAAAATGACTGCTTGAAGCCAAAGGCCTTGTTAGTCGCATTACGACCAACATTGTCGCTAAAAATACGAACAAATGGCGATGTTTCAAGAAAATCGAGCATTGAAATATTCTACGTATAAAATATTGATCACACTATATTCCAATATCCGAAAGGATATACAAAAAACAGTGGTAATAAAGCATAATTTTTCAAATACATCTTGACGTGATCTAAACACTGTAAGAATATAAGAAACATCACAAAATTTCAAGACACAAAAATAATCCGAAAGACCACACATGGACTACACACATTATCAATCAATCATTAAACAAATTACCAAGCAAAAAATAGATTTAAAAATTGCCATTACACTATTTTCATAATTATTGTTACAATATTTAGTCTTATTCAGGAAGTACAGTATTAACATTCTAGAGGGGGGCAAGGAGGGCGAGAAAATACTTGTTGCGATCAGGGACATGATTTGCTTGTCTAGATCACCATGAAGCACATTTTCCTGAATCCCCCTCCCTGTAATTTTTTTAATGATAGACTGGTAACTTAATAATCTGGTTTAATTGTGGACGTTACGATCTAATTTAAACCCAGACACGAAACAACTTTCAATAAAAATATGTTTTTAAAGTCAAGCATATCAATACTGCATACACTCTACGACGCATTAGGATTCCTGGTTCTACATTCAAATGCCTTTTACTCTGTTATAAGAAAATATCATAAATTATTTCATTTGTACGTGTATTTCTCCCGTGCTAAACAATTTACGATTTCCTTTTGATACTTTAAACATGAAGAAGAACATTTTTTGAACACACTCGTTCTGATCATTCCACCAACGTGCCTAGTGAGTTTTGCAGGCTTCCTTGATAACAGTAGTGTCGAGATTAGGAATAAACTTTTATCTACAAACGGATTATGGTCTCGCTCTAAAAGGTAAAAATACAGACGACAATGAAACAGGAGGGTCTGGCGCAGAAAATGAACAGAAAAGATCCAGTGAATAAAAGGGGTTAAGTACCTGAGAACAGAGAGCAGCGGTGTGACACAATTGCGACTAAATCTGCGTCGTTTTAGCAGACACAATCGTGCTCCGGAGGAGGGCCCCTGTACCCCGTGGCGCCCCCCTGGGGGGCTTTTAAAAAGGCAAAAGCGGTCCTGTGCCCCCTGGGAAGATGTCACCTCGTTATTGAAGCGGTGCATTCACTGTAGCTACTGCTAGTTGAACCACACAGAAAAATAAATTTACTCTCCGCATTCGGTGAAATTTTGAATGACTGCTGTAACCCCGCCGTTACCCAAATACTGCATTCGACTCCGTCGTTTCACTACCCGCTGAAGTAGCTCAGTGCCAGAATTACCATTGTCTCCGCAGCAATTCTGAACGGGAGGTTCAAATATTTCAGTCTCGGGGCGGATTTTTGACACTAAACACAACTAGCTTGAATTCAGTCTCTGTCTGGAGGAGAATTTTAGCGGCATACTGCTCTCTGAGTAATAGTTTTTTGTAATTCTTGAGAACAACACCAAACGGATTACAGCGCAGTATCCTAATGAACAGACCACTGACAGCACGCGATCTTTTCTTTCTCTTACTTTTCCTATCCTCACCCCTTATTTGCAAACACATTTTTATGAGTAACTTATAACACATGTACTTCACATATACACACACACATGTCGGGATACCAGTTGGAAGCTTAGAGTTTGACCCTTCTGGGCGGTGCCCCGCGGGGAGATACCTAGGGGGGAAATTCCCGCTAGCCAACGTGTAGGTGGGTGCCGGATCTCATCATCCCCCAGGGGAGAAACAACACCATAGTAGTAACACACACACACACAAAATCAGAGACAATAAGATTCACTTCACCAACGGGAGTAATGACCCGAGCAGTCTACGTGCTCGGAAACATCAATCATTCAAGCCACTGATGTACGTGGCTCTTTGATGTTGGTGGCAGTAGAAACTCTTCATGAACCATTCTGTCGTACATGAGGTGCGCCAATTTCTTATCATACGTTCATCGTGTGCAGACTCAAAAAAGAATGCGTCCGAGAGGTGGTAGTGGCCCCTTACTCTACGTCCCGAGAGGTAATTCACGCATGCTAAGGTGTTTTCGAAATTGATTGATTGATTGATTATTCAGCGTTTGCGAGCATCGCAATTACTATGGTCATTAGTCGTTCAGTGCATGCTATATCGAGGAAACGGCTTCTGAGACATAACGGTTAGCGAATCGCGCTGTTGTACGCACGTTTGCGGGTTCAAACACTATCAAAGCCATGGAAATATCGGACTAAAGGATCGCGGGTTCTAGTCCCGCCTTGGGCATGTTTGTATTTGTGTTCGTGTTTTCATCCCTATTATCACCCTATCATGTCAACCTCACAGTTACCATAGCGTCAAATGCAATAGTGGTCGCTAATGACCTAGATGTCGATGCGACCTAAAGTAACAAAAAAAAACCGTGGATGTTTAAGTGTACAGCCGGCCGTTAAAATTATCCTGCAGACAGAGTCTGAAATCGACCAACCGACGGGACAGATGGTTTATGGCATCAACTGATGGCACTTCAGTACCTCTCACTGGGAGGTCCTAGGTTCGAGGCTGACGGTGGCAGGATTTTCTAGCTAGGAAACTAGCTAGATAACTAGTTCCTGATCAGTCCGGAGGAGAATTGTAGTAACCGGTTGTTCTAATCGGTAGTTTTCCGACGTTTCTCCGGTCAACACCAAGCGAATGCCGGAGCAGTACCCTAATAAACGGGCCGCAGACCGAACGCGATATTTCCTTCCTCTTCCTTGTCCTATCCTAAACACTTCCTTACGAATACACTTACATGAACAACACTACCACATATTCCGGGAGACCGGTCGGAAACTTAAAGCTTGTCCCGGCCTAGGCGGTGTCCTTTTTTTCAACTGTCTCCCCGCCAGTAACCCTGGCGAGGCGGGAGTTTATTTTTTTGTTGGGGTACAACATACGCCGCAGCTCTACGGCTTGTGCGGCAAAGAAGGGGGCAGAACTTACTAACTTATTTCTAACTTAACCTATGGATGAAGCCGGCACTTTGGCCGGCAATCTAAGATTAACACAAGACTGTATTCTTCTTCAGGCTTATTAGTTTTAGTTTTCTTGGGTAGGCGGTGTCCCGCTGGTGGGAGCTACCTGGTTGGGAAAAATACCGCACGGCAACGATAGATCAGCGCCGGTTCTCGCCATCCAGTGAAGGAATATTACCACCACCACCTCCTGCGATAAAACACGCTCTACTCTTACGGGAATAATAAAAGCAGTAGACGCACCTGGAATTATCAAGCAATCAACCAAACTAGTGACAACTAGTGTTGAAAATCCGCCAGCGGTCTCGAACCGAATAACCTCTCAGCCAAGAAAGCTGCAGAATCAACACCAATGCTGTCACTAAGCCATCGCATCAAGTTTTCTTTAGATAGATTGTTTCGTACAAATATCAATCTTGCTTTTATTTTATACGACTCAAAAAAGAAAATATTGAGAGAAAAAATCACAACAGTTCCGCAGGCAAACCGAAAACACTTGAGCACACCAACCACACAGCAAGTGTCAGAAACGGTGGGACCTTTCAAAGAGTAAAAAGGTGCGTGCCCTAGATGCAGGGGTTGCTTTGTAGCGAACTATTGCGCTTTGTGAGAGGAAGAAAAGCAGAGCACCTCCCATTTCCGCCACCCGCCGCTGAGAACCCGCACTCAGCATCTACACCACGCCGGCGGAAGCTAGAAACAAAGGAGCATTTCCGGTGAAAGCAAACCACACGCAACTGGAGATATTGTGACCGGCTTCGACAGATCAGCGATGGTGTGACGGTTAGCGTACCGGACTGTTATACCCAAGCTCGCGAGTTCAAACCCGATCGAAGCCGTGGATCTTTAGGGCGACAAAATCCTTCGTACGCCTTCCTTCGGAGGGGAAGTAAAGTCGGCTGTCCCATGTTCGTAGATTTACTCGCATGTAAAAGATCCTCAAGCCTAAATGACGTAGCCTCTGAGCTAAATTCAAATCGCCTGTTTCTCGCCCAAGAAATACCTCCTTTCTCTGCTAGTTGATGAAAGCAGCGTAGCGAAATTTGCGTGGACAGACGGAAGAGCGGGCCTGATGACCCGAGTCTCGCCACGTAAAACAAGGCATTAATTCAATTCAATTCAATTCAATCAGCGGCAACACTGTTGTTGCTGCAGTATTTTTGGCTGGGTTGTCCCAGGTGTTTGGTACCGGTTGTAACTTTTTTGATTGGGCTGCCCAGATGTTTGGTCCGCGCTGGCGTGAACTTTCCACATTAGCTAGAGAGTTGGGTAGATTTCAACGATTGTTTGAAGGGGAATTCTAGGTTACAGGTACTCTGATCTGTAGTTTTCAGTGGATTCTCCGATAAAAGCCCGGCTTATCCCAAGCAATATCAAACAAATAGACCACGGGCCTCGCGCGATTTTTCCTTTCCCGTCTTTGTCCCCTCCTCTCTCCTTACGTACACTTACCCCTACATACACTACATGCATACAAGTCGGGACTAGTAGGGAGGTTAGAGCTGGAGTGCTGGCCCAGTGCGCGGTACCAGGTAGAGGTAAACACCTCAAATCGAGTGTAGGTCACTGCCAGGGTGGAACACTGCAATCTTCCGGTATATAACACTTACGGGCTAATGACATAAGTAGTGGGCTATCCAGAGCCAATAAAGACACACACAAGCACACATATGGACTCAGCTTCGGAATCCCTGACGTTGAGCCTCATTTGAGACTTGAATTTTATCAATCTTGTATCGTACAATCTTTTTCACGTGTTAAAGCTACTGGTTGTAAGAAGGAAGTACCGAAATTAATTCTTACAGTTATTAACATGAACGTTCCAATTTTAATTACCGTGAACGTAAACATGAAAACAAACACAAGACTGACACATAAAGTATACACAGTAGTGCTGGAATGGCAGGGAAAGCAAAATGGACGCATTAAAGCTAGAATAACAAATATTTCTTACATATGTAAGCGATAGGTGATACAATGATTTACACTCTTGGTAGCATGGCTTGGTATTGGTTTCAAATAAATTGCTAAGCTTCCTTCATTCATCGGTAAATGTGTTGTTCTCTAATCCCATTGACGTGAACGTGAGAGCTTTAAAATAAAAAGAGAAAAGGTATGAACAATTTACATTCGACTTGAAATTTATATTTATGTTCACCATTCTGAATGATTCCAAAGAATAACTCTTCCTAGCTACATAGCTAGATCGAATTCAGCCGCTGTCTGGAGGAGAAATCCAGCGGCCAGCCGCTCTGTTCGTTAGGTTCCCGTGGTTTCTTCCGATAATACCAAGCGAACGCCGGAGCTTTACCGTAACAAACGGGCCACGGACCGCGCGCGATCTTTCCTTCCTCTTCCTTATCCTATCCTCATCCCCTACTTACACACCCTTAGACCAACATGCACTACACTACCACACATGCCAGAAAAACAGTTGGGAGCTTAGAGCTTGTCGCGGCTGGGTCGGAGTATCCCTGGGGGAGATACCTGGAAAGGGAAATCTCTCACAAGCAGAATCTCACTATTCAGCGGGGTGGAACACCGCCACCACCCGCAATAAAACATTCACTGCACTAACGGGACTGCTGAGCATAAAAATAACAGTCAACGATTTTCTTTGCAAATGAGCCTTGAGTCATTCACACGAAAAGAGGCGAGTAAAAAGTATTAGAAAAAGAAGTTGCACTAAACATAAGGCAACATCAAGGTATTTTTAATGTAGAAAATGGCCTGAAATTGTCTAATACATAGTTTTGCATATGAATTGTCACGTTAAATTAATTTGAAGTAAGTTATAAACGCAACTTACCATTTTATCACCATTGTAGGTTTTGCTTCTAAAGATTGACAGCATGCAAACATTTGGAAAATGAAGATAAAGAGATAAAAAAAATCAGCATGATGTTTGAACAGTTGTTGGAACAGAAATAGCAAAAGAACAGCTGCAACTCACACACTTTCCCAACAAAAAGGACACATTGAAAACCCGACACCTCCAGGTTTGTCGGCGGGTTTCTTTTGAATCGGGGTCTTTTAAAGGGACCTGTGTCCTCCGAGCAAAGATCACCTCACCTCGAGGTGAGCTGTGAGGCTTGAGCAGAAAGGTCGCTTTGTGCTCGATAATTCCACCTCACGGGTCGTAGTAGACGCATCGGTCTTTAGCTCAGCTCTGCAACACGAGGGAAGAAAAACAAAACAAAAAGAAACCATAGCTTCCTCTATGTAGAGAAAGTGAAGGTAGCTATAAAACATAGACCGGGTGGATCAGGGCATCGATTGTTGTCACTGCAGTGCCTCTGTCAGGGAGATCCTATGTTCGAGTCCCGATGGTGGGAGGAAATTCGACACTAGCTTCTCAGCTACGTCGAGTTCAGTCGCTGTATACGGAAGCAGCAATGAAAGTTACAAATTTGGTGAATAATGGGTGTGGTGAGATTTTTAGAGTGACTTTTAAGCGAAATTCTGGTGATTTATTGCTGTAAAATGAGACCGTTGTCGTGCAGCTGGAAAAACAACGAGAAGTGAAATATTAATACAATACTATTAATACAAACGATACTCTCAGGTCCTTTCTCAAGATTTTCAATATTATACAAAAAATTACTCTAGAAAGTTTTTATTTGGCAATTACATCAAAAACAAAAATCTCACAAACAATAACACGGTGGCAGACGTAGTCAAACCATTTGTGCATGCATCTTTGAATGACCACTCCTGCACGTGACAACTTAAGGTCTCTTTCAAAGACTCCCAACTTCAATAGCAGTCCCCACCACGATGAAATTAAAGCTATAAAAACATCAAAGAAAAAGTGGGGAAAGAAAAAAATCTAAAGAATGATAGCCTGGCGGTAGACATTACCAAAGAATAGCGTCCGCTTGCACCTTTGGATGTCCACTAGTGCACGTGACACCCCGAGGTTCCTTCGAGGGGGAGAGTGGAAGGGAGGGGGAGAGTTAAAACGCGCAGGGGCGCCGGGGTTCGGTGGTGACCCCGGTCGGTGGCGGGCAGCCATTAGGCTTTGTACGCGCGGTGCGGGGCGTCGGTCGCTCGGGAGCGAATGTAGCTGTTGCATTGTGCGCCCTAATTCCGTCGCACGGCTCTTTGCCCAGCAGCTCGTTCTTTCGCGACCCGACACCAACAAGAGCGCTGCATCCCCTCCCCCCCCCTTCACCCTCCCAGACTCCCTTCCGAATCCCCGCGCCTTCCCCGGCTTGGGTGGCTCAGGGCATCAACTGACGTCTCCGCAGTGGCTCTCACCGCAGGGGATCCTAGCTTCTAGGACACTAGCTAGGTCGAATTCAGCTGCTGGGTGGAGGAGATTCCTAGCGGCCAGCTGCTCCGATCGGGAGTTTTCCGTGGCTTCTCCGATCAACGCCAGGTAAATGCCGGAGCAGTACCCTAACAAACGGGCCACGGACCGCGCGCCATCTTTCCTACCTCTTCCTTGTCCTTTCCTCGCCCATTACAAACGCTTACACTTCCATGCACTACACTACCACACGTGCCCGGCGACCGCTCGCGACGTTAGAGCTTGTCCCTGGTGGGGAGCTTGTTGCTGATAGGAGATACCTGGTAACCCCGCTAGCGTCCGTAGGTCGGCTTTGGATCTCGCCATCCAGCGGGGAAGATCACCGCCACCTTCCCAGGAAGAATATACACAACACTTCACTAATGACATTAGTAGTTGTCGCGCCCAGAATCACTAACAATCAATAATTCAATCTCCTTTTTTGGTGGTTCTCCCTAGACACCTCTTCGCTACCGGGATATCACCTCGATCATCGCCCCATCACCCTTGTCACCAGTGCCAAGTAGCCATTTTACCCCCATGGATAAGGGCTGTTGACAATAATGCGCAGCTAAAACAGATGTACATGTTGTCCGGTAATTTTCTATTGTAATCTTTAGAACAATGTTCTTACTTTCAATCCTTCATAATCTCAAAATACTGTTGATTAATGTGTTGCTTCAGAATAAGTGAATCTTTATTCAAATTCAATATCTATAAAATGAAAAGGGGTATCTAATTGAATACTGAAAATAACGAAAGATAAAATAGTAAAAAGAGTTTTATACATACATGTCGTAATGAGATTTTGCAAAGATGAATTAAAAACCAGTCAATAGTAAAGAGAGTAAATCATTTAAAGACTAAAATATGAACTTAAAAAGGATAGATAAAAAAACGAAAAAAAGAGAAAGAATAAAACTTTGGGGAACAGTCAATATAACTTATCCTTTGCAGCATGAAGCTTGAAGCAAATGGTCACGGTTTCCCACATTCAAACTTCATTTTTCATTACCACTATTCTCACCCATGACTTTTAAGAGCTATTTTCATCGTATACCCGCATCGTTCCAGCAAGTTATCTCTTCGAATTAGAGGTACTATTTCTCACACCTCCTTCTATACATTCGCACGACCCTTTTGACAGTTTTCCTTTCGCGTCTTTTGCAAAGCCTTTCTCCCCCTCTTTCATCTCACATCCCCTTCCGACGTCATCGTAAGTTCTCTCTCAACATCGTTACAGCCGTTTCGGATGTGTGAGTTACAAATTGGCAAAACGCAATAAAGAAGAGCGATGCCTATAGCTGAAATACTGAGGGTCCAAATAGTTAGTTCGTGTGCCAATAGTTCGTGTTCAAATAGTTATTCAGGTATCAATGCAGAAAAGTAAATGTTTTTTGAAAGGGGTTCATCACCCGACGTGGTGAGTGATGAAAACCCTTTTTGACCGAAGTTCATATAACTTTCTTTTTGACATTCACTTCTACTTCTTTATTACATATAATTGTTGATGAGTCCTAAAAACATTACATTTCATCATTCATATCTCTTTTGTAGACTCATCTATACTTGTTACAGAATCATGAAAAAACATTCAAATTTTGGAGATTTCAGAAGATTGCAATCATTTGAATGAATCATTATTCACAGTAGTATTGCTGGTATCTGTAACTTGGGTCATCCGTTTAACAATCGACTTCTAGTACCGTTTCATTTATTATTCAAGGTTGCAAAACTTCAAAATTCAATGGTATATTATTGAAGAGTAGAACGTTTTTTAGACAAATGATCTTTCGACTCAAAATATTTGGCATACGTCGAAAAATTTCAATTTGAAAAACAGCACAAGGTTTAGAAAAATGCAACTTTGGAAGTAAAAGGGCGAAACTAATTATTTTATGAACAACTACTGAACCAGTATTTGCTTCCGCTTACTATCGTATTTCTACTCTTAACTTTGGATCTCGAGCAACATTTCTTAAACTATTTTTATCGTTTGGGATGGTTTGAAACACCTAAGTCTATACCTAACAAATAAAATCTAAAGACGTAAATCGAAATTGTGTCAAACTGAGAAAGAGAGGAATCACGAATGCACAAAATGTGTAGAGAAAATAGCGAACGTGAATGGTATTATTTTTACTTCTCGCAGATTAATAAAAAAAAATAATCCTAATAAAAACATTCTTCCTGAATGAACGCACACACACAACACACGTACAAGAATGTAATACTGCGTTCATTTCATCTAGGCAGTACACTACCACTTAACTTACGACATAGAGAAGGATGTTTGAAACTACGTATTCAGACGGGGTATTTGATTGTACACTCATTTTGTGAAAATGCATTTGTAACATTATTTTAGACAGTGACTTCGCGTGTGAAAGGTAACAGCTTTACTTAAACCATTTGTCTCCCGAATTCTAGTTCGCTATTTCCATCGCTTAAATACGCCATTTCGTGAATGACACGGACGATACATCTGCTCTCAGGAATTGCCCCAACTGCATCACAACTCTCCCCAATCTTTGTATCATGTATCCACCCATGAATACGACACAGTCGCCCACCTGGCAAGGGCGCACTCGCTTGCACCTCAGGCTTCGAACTCCCAACCGCCCCATTCAACGCGCGCGACCCCCGTCCATTCACAGCTGCGAGGTCGGCGCGAAGAACGTTGTTTCGCCGCTATATTCATAACTTAAGCTCTTCCCTTTGTGCGCGCGGGCCGGCCGAGCCGTCGGGGACAAAAGCGCGGGCGATTCCCTTTGTAAGCGTGACGGATTCGCGCCACGGGCTCGCGGAGCGACCGCCCCTGCGCGGGCGACCGCCCCGGGCTGTCAAAACGCGCCCGTTTCCGCGCCACCGCCCGCCAGGGCTGCCAACGCGCGCCAGCGGAAGGTGAAGACGTTTTTATTTTGCCCCCGTCTGTGGCCCCGGCGAGGCGGTCATTTATTTTCGTGCGCCGCGGTTCGTCGGTTTTTGAGGCGAAGAAGGGGGCAGTACTTGAATAACTAATCTATGTTATCTTAACATATGGAAATAGCTGGCGCTTTGGCTGGCAAACTGTCGTTCACGTATACGATTTAGTTTTTTCTATCTTGTTAAGTCGGTGAAGACTCGAAGTGCACAACTTTACGAAGTCTCAGGGCCAAAACTGTATCACAAACTCATATTAGAAGAACCCAGAAGAAATATCATACCCAAACAAAAACGAACTTTTCCCAGCATTAAGAGAAAAATTCGTATTTAAGTTAAGGATGCCAAGGTAAATGTATTTTGAACTGTGCAAATAAATTAAGTTAATTGTAGATCTTATTAAGGTCCCTCGAGCTGCTAAAGTCGCACGGCAGTGACTCAATCTGCAAACCGTTGCATAAAATAAATTTTCTTCTTCATAGGGTTACTGTAGACGGGAAAAAGGGTTATCACAAATTTCGAATACACTCATAAATTGACGGAAAACAACCATGTCTTCAGCCATTAAGATCTGCCAGTGGTTTTGTTTCATGCCGAGAAACTCGGAAAAATACAAATCAATTTCGTTTTCCAAGTTTCTTTTTCCAACAGTGCCAAAGGACATTTCCGTGCAATGTCGGAAGATGAATCAGAAGTGGTGGAGGAAGTCTGTTTAAATATAATTTTGCATTTTTAACACCCGTGGACCACAGACAGCACGTAAACCGGTTGGCAGCAGGTTGCGGCGAGCGGCCAGTTGTGCACATTACAGCTACAGGCCAGGAAGTGTGTGTTTCTACGCAACCGCGAAAAACAGGATAAACGCCAGCGCTCCTTTTGACAGGTCCGGGCAACATGAAGTCGAATTGCAATATCAACGGAGTTCTTTTGCAAAGATTATTATTTGATAGGCCCATTGAAAAAAAAATCTCGCTTTTACTTCTTTTTGTTTATCTTCTCTCATGTTCGGCGTATGGATGAAATTAAAGGAAAGGAGACAGAACATGGATGTAGCCTAAGCAAGAAGCTATAACCTGTTCACCTGGATGTCCATGTATCACCACCAGCGTTGCAGAATTATTTCCGAATCTCAACTTCCCCCTCCCCAACCTTCCGGGCTCACCCCGGAGGCTACAGTTTCTCACACGCCGTGCTTCCGTGACCCTTCCCCCTCCCCCATTCAAGGCAGTTTGCAAGTTCCTCCCCCCCCCCCCCCGCCCAACCACTATCCCGTAGGGCGAACAGTGGTCCAGAATGAGTGGAAAGACGCGCCTAGGGCTTTCTTACATTGCGTCACATCAGCTAACACTAAGATCACGGTTTCCGAATCTGGTGTGCAAATGGAACAGGCGTCAGTGAGTAGAATTGTCACGTTTAGAGATGAGAATCGGTCAAGTATGATTGAAGGACTAGCCAATCTGAAATAATTTTTTTTAAAAAAAATTATTGAATGCTTTTATTTTAATTGCACTTAGTTGGTAAAAATGTAACATCGATATTAGAACATGCCAGAATCATATGCTGTGCCGATTGTCATTGATAAAACATTGAATGAAAACAAATAGCAAAGGTAACTTTAAAAAACCAAGGATATGGATATCAAGAAGTATATACCCATCAGTAGCATTATTTTAAACTGCTAATTTCGAATATAATGGAAACGCATCAAATAACATGAAAGTTGTTGTGTATATTGACTAAGATCAATGTTGACGAATAACACGAAAGTTATTGACATATTGTAGCCAAAGAATGTTAACGTGAATAGAATAAAACTCATGTTAGAAAATAAGAATGATTTTTTCTTGTACCAAAGCCTAATCTCTCCTCGTCCCAGTGTGCATGCATAAACATTACATATTAAATAACGTTTTCTTATAGACTCTAAATATATTTTTGTATGTATTAATGGAATACATTATTTATCAGAAATGGCCAAACAAACAAATTGAATAATACTATAATGCAAAAGAACTCAAAAACACTATATTTAAAAATTAATTTTGTGAAAACCACTGTACATAACTTAATGCATAACGTTTCCCTACTTATAATCATATTACCACCATACCAAAAATTACGAGCTTCGTAGAAAAATTAAAATCATAATTACTGAACATAAATCGATTATCTATAAAACCACAGTTTCCGGCCTTGTGCTATTTTGCATCACGTGACATCAGTTATTAATTGAAACTCGTTACGTATTCGGAATCACTGCGCGGGGCCGTTCCCTCCTTCCGACGGCAGCAGCATCGCGTCCGGCAACAGAGCGCGCCCATCACTTAAGCCGCACAATTGCCCGCGGACATAATGCCCCGTGCGGGCCCCCAGAGGGGCACCCTCCCCCCTCCCCCGGGGGTGGGAGGTGGGGGGGTGGGGGATGGGAGCAAGGGGCGCGCGAAACGCCGGCAGGTTGCCCCCTGTTCGAGTATTGTGTAGCCCCCCCCCCCCCCCCGCCACCTGGTCGGGCTTGCCAACCTTCGGTAAAAGGCTCCCGAACGGCGTGTGTTGCACGAAATAACCTCACAATGCCAAGTGGGGTATCGAGGTGAAAGTATTATTCGGGGTTCTTGGGCTGTGGAGATTTTAATACATGTACAAGTAGATACAAGAAGTAAAGGATTTGAGGTGTTTTACATTGTACAGTTTCAGAAATGTTGCAATGCTTACTTGGGTACTATTTTTTTTTATAGATACGATATGTCGATTTCAATCTCGTAACGAAATATTTAAATAAAAATTGGTATAGATATACTGTTTAAAATACAGAAAATTTCATGATATTAAAAGCATCTAGAATTATTTTATAAATTGTATATTTTTTTAATCTACGCTTATATTCTCATACTGAAGATGGAACTATACCCTGGACTGTTAGGATTGCATCTGCTTCGTTAGTATATTCATATTAGCAAAATATGAACACTATTTTTCATGTTATGTATCAATATGCAACATTTGTCCAATGTTTTTTTACCAGGTCCCGGCAAGGAGTTTTTCTGTCGAAAATTCGCAGTTTTCCGATGCACGATTACAATACTTTCTATTCTTACAAAGTAAGTACGAAAAAATAAAAACAATATAATGTAAATTTGCAAACTTCTTTGTTTTGCAGAGCTTAAAAGTAGCCTTATTTGTTGAACTCCAAAGGACTTTGCCGTCAGTAAAATAAAAGATGTATTAGAATCGCCCAGAAATCCATGAAGGCATTCATGTAAGGAATTCATGTGACGATAGCACCGTTTATTAGCTTCAAAATATCTTTAATGGAACACAGTACAGTTTCTTGCTGAATAACAGTTTTTTTAAGTATTTCATTATTCTGCCATACTCAAGGCATTAAATGGTAGTTTCCAGTTAGTACGATATGGACAGGAGTAACTGTAATCAACCCGGAGTTAATTTTCATTATTTAAATATTTTTGCATAAAACTTAATTTTATAAATTAAATTTTTTAACATATAGGAACATATGTACTAAAAAAGTTTACAAAAATTACTTTTTAAGTAGTAAAAAATTACTTACTTTGGGGCGGGAATATATTTTCAGCAAGCATCGATGTCTATAACTATAATTCTTTACGCAGTAATCATATTCATCAGCTGATATTATCAACAGATATCAACAAAAAAAACACATACAATACATGTACATTATTTTACAACACTTTGACAGACGACATTAGACGATTAAATACAATACAAAAGTTCAAGACCCAAGTAAAATATTTTCTGCTGCATATCTGTTTCTATACAACTAGAGACTATACAAAAGGAAAGTAATGTTTATTTCGACAATGATATTTAATGTATTATTTACAATTTGGACTGTGTAATTCTAAAGAACCTGTAACAAGTATTGTACCTCAGCTTCTGGGTCAATGACCCCCATCTCGATCAGTTTCTTTTCGCCCAGTTTCCCTGCAGTTGCCCCATCTCAACAAATGCTGAGATGACCCCTTGTTTTGGTTCTGGACATAGATGTAACTTCATTATCTGTGCATGTCTTCTAGAATGCAGTGGGATATAGTCAAATTATCGCTCTCCACGTCATGGCAGGAAGTATTATTCCTTCACAAAGGTCAGGAATAAGAGCCCAAATCTATAGCTGATTTACCCCTCAATATATATTTTATTACATAGGAACGAATATTTTGTTAACAATCCTTACAAAAAACACTCACTTCTTTCTATATTCAATAATTCAACTGGTATATGGCTTAGGGTAGGGATGACAGAATTATAAAAACATGCACAAAGTTCACTTCTCCTCGTAGCACGTTACACACTGTTTTTAACTTTTTTTTAAGTAAGTAAATAAATAAATCTAAAATCCAAACTTGCTCGACCAATTTCATAAGGCTACTAAACATATCTGTAGGTGACGAAAAATTGCCTGAAAAATATCCAAATGAGCCAAAACGTTATTATCGTTGAAACTAATTTAGAAATGTTCTTCAAAACATGAAATAAGAGGTTGCGTAGAATTCTGCACATTAGATGACCTTCAGATAAGACGAGGTACACATTTTCGTCAATGTTTTATAGTTTTACATATATCTGCCTTCTAAGACGGCCCCCGAAATATCAACGGTCTATGAATTTAGTTTATATTAGCGATCATCATTTATTGCAAGACGCAACACTGCTGCAAGTCTACAGAATGGGCCCCATACGACGCGCTTTTCAACACGTAAAGTGAGGATGTACTTCAGGAACTTTTTGCCTCACATGATGAATCTGAGAATTTTTATTATTTTCTTGCATTAGTCCTATAAAACAACCCCGCATTTTTGGGGTGGTTTTCATGATTCATATGTCTTTTTATGTGCCAAAATATACGTTGAGTAAATGTAGGGCCTCCAATCATTTATTCTCTCTATCGTGAGAAAGAAAATGTAACCTGCCGTTGGATTTAACCACAAAGCATCTTTCAAAACAGGCCACCATTCAATTTGTACCTTCGTTCAAAGCTCATACTCAATAGTTGGCAACACTGTAAGGGAGGAAGTGCAGTTTTGCTTTTCAGCAGTTCCGGAAACCGAACACTACACAACACTACACAAAGCTCATACTCAATAGTTGGCAACACTGTAAGGGAGGAAGTGCAGTTTTGCTTTTCAGCAGTTCCGGAAACCGAAGACGAGTTCTGTTTGTTTTGTTAGGAGCATAAAAGATCACTATTGTGTACATTGTTGCACCCTCCGCGATCGTATGTCGTGTTTATTGTCAGAGGAGCGAATGTCTGTTCTTTTCACGGAGAAACTAATATTTTATCGCGCCACAAAAGCTCCGAAGCTGGGGAATCAGTAGAGCTTCCTAAAGTTCCTGGTCACTCGTGTGTTTCAACTAATCGAGGATGTCAGTGAGATAGGGAGATTTTTTTAAAACGAAGCAGGAACTTCATAAAATGAACCCTTAAAAATAAAAATTATTTTTGAATTCGGAGGGTTTCAAGTTAAGCCAGATCGATCCGTGATTTTTTTTTGCAAAAATCCTGTGTAGGGTAAGTGTGCTGGAAATGTTCACAAACGTTTTAATGAAAATCGGTGGCAGAGGCTCCTACCCAGCAAGTGAGTTGGGGCGGGTAAAATTAAAAGATAGATTTGGTGCAGAATTACATCAGATTATCTAGTATACTAAGAATTCGAGAAACTAGTGGTGCTAAAACAGCACTTCCCCCGCACTTCCACGGAAAAAGTACTCAAATTTTCGAAAACCTTTACATGAACGTATTTCAAAATCAATCTTTAAGAAACTGATTTTATTAAGGAAAAAATCTATTTTTAATATTTTAGTTGAAGGAAAACGTCGGAAAAAATTTTAATTTTTGCAATTTTCAGAAACTTAGAGTATTAACGAAAATGAAACCTGCACCACTCTCTTTGAGTCTTTCACTCTATCCAACAACATACAATAATAAAACAAGATGGAGCCATTTGTTCGAAAATTTTGAAAATGTTTCAGGGACTTCATGTAAATTATTCCCTCCTCCCCTCAAATTAAAATATCAGTTTCAAATTGAAGGAGTTTTGACATCAATTAGATTGATATCAATTTTGGGGAAAATCGGTTGAACGGTTTAGCCGCTAGCGATGTTCACAGATGACGGACAGACGTTTGCCGTCATTCGATTTTTAGGTATCAAGGACCCTCAAAACGGATTTCGACTACTTAACGTGTTAGAGTATTTTTTTCTAAATTTAGCAACGTGATTGATCCACTTTTCGGTACCAGGGCTCTGTATTAAAAGTTTTTCTTCCGAAAATTTGCCGTATTTTTGCGCAGCATAATATACCTTTCCCTCTACTACGTAAGCGGTAGCGAGAGATTTAAAATATTTACACTTTACGATAACACCTAGGGTGGACATTCTTTTCGCAATAGTGAGAGGTTTTCAAACTATCTTTACATAAGTTTTTAAGTGAAAAAAGAAAAAGAATTGCAAATGCCCAGAGGGAATAAAGCTACATTATGTTGTAATACATTCTAGTACAACTTTAGATTTTCAAAGTAATTTTTGGATGTTTTTTCATAACAGCAAATACTGTGTAGATGACAATGTTTATCTTTTCACAAGTCCTACTCTTGGACTTGAATTGAGTGGCGTCATATCAAAAATGTAGGTGATGATCTTTCGTATTTGTCATCCTCAACAATTGTCTCAGCAACAGATTGCCTCTTAAACATTGAATTGAATGTTCTCACACAAATCATTTAGATCACTCCATGAATTTGCTAAAATTGACCAGTGTTTAGATGGTTCCATTTTAAACTTATCAATATGTTATCGGTTTCATTTGATTTTTAAATTGCTGTGAGTTAATTCAAATAATGCATTTAATAGTATACTTTGCTTCAAACACACACAAGTGCATTTTGGAAAGTACAGAATTTGTAGCATTTCAGTCATATTAAGTCGCCCACAGGGAAAACTTAATTTGCGATACCAGTTTCCTAACTAAATTGGATTCACCCGCTTCCTTGAGGAGAATTCTAGCAACCGGTTCTAGCATGCCGGAGCAGTACATTAAAAAATTCCAGAAGTACGATTAAGTGATTCCTAGTGTTAAAAGTCTCGAATTCGTAACAACAACAACAATAATAACAATAATAATAATAATTAAAATAATAATAATTGAAATAATAATAATAATAATAATAATAATAATAATAATAATAATAATAATAATAATAATAATAATAATTGAAATAATAATAATAATAATTAAAATAATATTAATAACAATAAAAAGCCATTTTTTCAAACTTTCGGTCTCTATATTGTTACCTTCCAATTGAATTTTTAAAATTCCTTGCCTTTACATCGTGGAAAAAAAATAATGACGTTTGGGGTAACTTTCGTAAGTCGCAATTAATTGGACAGTTTACGGAGCCGTGAAGCAAACGAAGAGTAGGTGGCGCACACACAACCCAATGCCTCAGTCGAGAGTGACTAAAAATAATTGATCCTTAGGCTGCATCAAGTGTTCACTTAGTTTGGTTCCTGCGCTCCCTAAACCTGTGTTCCTCCCTCCTGCCTTTGAGCCTACAGCCTGCTCCCTGTGCATGCCTCCCTGACACTTTTCAATAAACGGATCGCCGGAATTGGCTCCTCCCCGTCACACACACACACACACACACACACACACACTCATGCATATACACGCACGGCACTCACGCGCGCGTGCTCACCCACACACACACATAGAGCACCCCCACGCAGTTTCTCTCTTTTACGGTTAATCTCTCTCCCTCTCTCCCCCATCGCAGCGGTTTTCGTTGTTGTTTTCAAGTTTTTTATTTTTTATTTATTTTATATCCAGTTTTGGTCTCTAACAGAAATAACTATTACTTTCGGATATGAAATCCACAGATGTGAAGACCAAGTCTTTATCAGCGGTTAATCTAAACAAATCTGCTTTGAAAGGTAGAGCCTCACAGTTTCAGTGCTTACGAAAATAGTATTATTAGAAAATACTTTGCCACACATTCTTGTTTTGATATATCCAGCTCCCATATTTTCCTTTTCTCCTTTTCTTTCTTTCACCCACTTTCCACCTCTCCTCGATGGCAACTCCACCGTGCCCTCCTCTTTTATCCAATTTACGTACGAAACTATTGTAAGAAAAAACAATGCCACACAATCTTGCACTTACACGTCCAAATACGACCTCTCAGGGCACCGTACCTACTCAGGGCACCGATATTCCCATGTATTTCCTTTCCATCCTTCCCCTCCAGCTTTGCCACCCTTCCCCATCATCCCCCCTTCCCCCCCCCCCTCCCGATTCCTCGGCGCTCGTCTCGCGGCCCGGCGCACAACGGCGGCAAATTCTATTAAGGAGCTGGCGCGCGCTTTGTTCTCAGTCGCGGGTGCCTCGTGCTCATAATGCGAAATAAATACCGCCCCCCACCCCTTCCTCCCCCACGCCCCCGCCGTCTCCGCCCCCGCCGCACGTTGCGACCAAACGACGGGGACGCGGGCAAAAATCTCAAGTCGTTTCATCAATAAACAACATCGTACTACAATATTTAGGCGGTACAGAGAATTCCAAAGGGGAAACTTCAGTTTGCAGCATGCTGAGAGAGCGGGCCACGAACATCAGTTACGGAGGAAAACATTGCTGCTGTGAGTAAAATGCATGACGAAAACAGACGATTGACCTACAAGCAGAAATAAATAACACAGGCCAAAAAAGAAAATGTCAGATCCAAATACTTTGCACGTGTTTCTTGATGTACGTTGGCGCGCTGAATCCAAATTCGAAGCCAGTATTGCGCCCCAATCTTCCAGTTTCTGTAAATCGCGAAAAAACGCCATGAAATGAAAAAATTCTGTGATTTTTCGCGTTTAAATAAGCTGGAGAGTGGTGACGCGATTCTGGCTTCAGGTCCAGCGTGTCAGACATTGAGAAACATGTGTCAAGTCTTTGGGTCAGAGAACTTTGTGTGTGTGTGTGTGTGTGTGTGTGTGTGTGTGTGTGTGTGTGGTGTGCGCGCGCGTGCCTGTGTAACTGGTTGAGATGGCTCAATGGCAGCTTTGCCACTGGCACTGCAGCATATTTGTCCGGGAAGATGTAGCGTTTGAGTCCCGATGGAGGCGGGAGCTGTATAGATAACTAGCTCGAATGCAACTACTCTCAGAAGGAGAATTATAGCGTCCGCCGGCTCATATAGGTTGTTCGATCCATGGTATCTCCGACCAAAACGAGGCGAACGCCAGAGAATTACCTAAACAAATGAGCCACGGACCTCGCGCGATCTTCTCTTTCGTTTCCTTGACTTCTTCTCTCCCATTACTCACGTACACACACGTATACGCTAGACGCTACCACAAACGTTGGAAGCATAGAGATTGTCTGACAGTCGGTGAAGGAGATAACTGGAGAGGGAAGCCCGAAAGCCGGCGCCAGTTCTCACGTTCCAAAGGAGTCTGGATTAAAAGATTCAGTATATAAAGGAATTACTTTGACGGTCGAGAAATAAGAGAACATCACGCAGGGCGATGACATTGCAAGAGATAGTGATGAAGCCGATTACAAATGAGCTAACTGTAAAAGAACGCACTGACAAAATGAGTGCATGCACGTAACTTGCAATTATAGTGTAAGCAATGCCAAACAGTTATTGTCAAAGCGGTCCCTTCGTATAGTTTTCTGTTTATAGTTGTGGAGCGAATGATCACAGTAGTTAACGCACTTACAAACATCACAAAGTATAAAAGAGTCAATTGAATTCAATCGACAAGTGCCAGTTTCATTTTTGTGCATAGGCAATGAAGGATGTTTATGTCTTAAGTTCCTTCCCGATTCTGAGAAGGTGATCTCTCATTACTTGAGGTCTCCATTCCTGATTTCCACTTTACGAAGGTGGTAGGATTTTCATTAGGGGAGGATCATAATGTTGGATGAATGTTTACGGCAGAGAATAACGGTTGGTGGCGGCGAGTTATGTGGCGGTATGATATGTCAAGTCATATAAGAACACAGAACCATAAATGCAGGAAAAATATAAATATTCCTGATTAAACTAGTCTTATAATGTTCTAGTAAATAGGCATAGAAATGTGCGGTATGTTCATGTAATTGATAATGACGCTTTTGTCTGATAAAATGAAACACATTTATTTGAAATCAATTCACTATAATTTTTATACTAGTGGAAACTAGTCTAAATTTGACGGTAACTGACTAAAAAAATTACAGAAGTAACACTAATTCACATTTATACTAAACAAAATCAACGCTATATTCTTTTAGTTAACTGTAGCCTCATACTCACATGTGAAACGACTTATCTTAGATCGATTACAACACGCTAAACAAAATGAAGTAAAGAACATTGACGGTAAATAATTTTTTTGTTCTTTTAAGGTATAATTAATATTTAGTATTTACACTACAAAACCGATAAACATGTGAAAATGATAACACATGGAGCACTTTACCTTTCAGTACCAAAAACAATTGTCGCCGAAATGTTGGAGAATAGAAAGATAAAAGGGTGTTGTAAAAGAAAACCGTTAACGTTTTAATTTAATTTAATTAATGGCTTATTTTCAGTGGCAAGGCAGATTTCCGCATGTACACGAAAAATTCCCTCTGCTCCTTTAACAGTCTAGCGAGCAAAACAAGGAGATATCACTCGGGCGACAAAACTAGAGATTTTAATTTTGTTCTGAGGCTTCTTTTAGGCTTGAGGATCTTTTTACTTGCTGTAAGTCTACAAACTGGGCAGGCGACTTCGCTTCCCCTCCGAAAGAAGCCTTACAAAGAAATTTTTCGCCCGTTACAACTTTGATAATCAAATTTACAGCTTCGATCGAGTATGAATCCGCGTATTTAGGCATAGCAGTCCATTACGCTAACTGTAACACCATCGAAAACGCAACTCTTTTTTAACGTTTTAAACGTAAAGATTTAATCCAAACATTACAACTTATGCGGAACGGTCTGTACCATACTGTAGCAGTGCCCGATTATTACTTTTTTATTGGTTTTGGCCTCTTTTTTGGCATTTGGCCACATCGTACACCGCGCCACCGCCCGCGCCGCCTCACACCGCCCTCGCGACCATTTCGCCCGTGATTAAAAGAGACGACGAGGCGCGCAAACGTGTGAGAGGGGAGGGGAGACGGGGGGAAGCGAGGGGTGGTGAGAGGGGGAAGGAGAGGAGAAGGGTGAAACGCGACAAAGATATGAAGCCGCCCCCGCAACCCGCAACCCCTTCAGGCGCGTTAGGGGTGCCCAGTTCGAGGGGTGGAAAGTAGATCGCGACAGATTGCTGCTCCGGGATGGATAATAAAAACGACATCTTACCGAGAACACGGGTACAATTTTAAAAGCAAATGGATTAGATTTCAGTTGCTCTAAGAGACCTCTTGGTAGGAGGTAAATGCGAAATTTGAACATTCTATGGAGCTCATAGATACTTAAGTTACGTAACGGTTTTTTTCTGGATGGCGTTGTCTTGTTTCACCGTAAATTCATCGCGTGCCACAGTATTCTCAGTTTTACGTGTCATAATTTATCGCGTCTCGGTTTAACGGATAAACTTACATCTTAACTTTCACCTTTAACAAATCTACCTAATACATATTTACGGAAAATGATGCCCAAAATACGTATATAATTCTCGAATCCATTGTCTAAAGAACATGGTACTGAAAGAATTCGTTCCAGCTAGTGTTACCTCCAAAGTTATAGCCACACCCGCTTGGAATTATTTGAACGACTAAAATAGTTCGGGTTAAACTAACGTGCAATTGGAAAACAAATGGGAGCAATACGACCTTTTTCCTTTAATATTTATTATTATCATCAAATGTGTTAGTTCTGTTGCCAACATCTCTTTTTGTCCAGGAATACCAAGTCTACAACCAATTACTGAAAAGAATGTTAACAAGCTGCATTGATAACAAACTAACTTTACATTTTAAAAATATTGTTTTATTTTTCAGTTAAATGTAAAACTATTGGTCTGTGGTGTAGAGTAAATTCAAATTCTCGCAAGCTCATTAATGTTCGTGCGCTGATTCATTAAATAATACCCATGTGAAAGTTTGATACCATATATTCAAAGTTCATAATTATGAAATTAATATTTTAAAAGATAATACAAAAAACGGTTTCCATTTATTTAGTGCAAGTACTAATCAAAACTGCCATTACAGGCTGTAGAAGTAACTAGAAGTGACGACAGTTGTAGTTGACTTTGCCGAGTTTGGTGACTGGCAAAAACTGCAAGTGAACTTGAGCAAAACACAGCATCCCACTGGGCGAACCACTACAACGATCTGTAGCTGCCTGTTTCGTCAGATCTGTAGATGTCCCAAGAGCCATAATTAAATCGATGAGATTTCAAAGAACATCTCGTTTCCTGTGTTTCCATCTCTAACTAGAAGTAGTAATTTATTTTCATTGTTTCCATTTCAATCATGTTCAACTTTCCATTGTTTCTATTACGTTCTGACTTCTTCCGGAATCTCTTTTTGATTTCCATATAGACGTATGATGTTAATGCCATTGAAGTAGATCCGCTCCACCATCCTGACTTGCTGCTAAAATTATGTTGATATAATCCCATGAAAATACGAAATTCAACATAAAGCTTTGTCGAAAACGTTGCTAGTGCGTATTACTGCAGAAGTAATGACGGCAAGATGAACGAATTCAAAAAATGTTTGTGATTACTTTTACGTATTTAAAGAATTATATCATAAACTTCACATCACATATATCGATATAACAAGTAAAGAAATACACGTTAACCAAAACGTGATCACACATGCGAGGAAAAAATTATACGCTTTCATATCTATAAACCATGCAGAATTCGATTTCAACTAAACTTTAAACATTGCTTCCAAGAAGTTTCTCGTATGTTTCTTCAATCTCTTCTCAGCGTTAATCACAGCTAAGTGCATTACCTGATTCAAGGCGACTATCAGAAACATAAGAGAGAAAAAAATTCCAGGTTCCTTGTTCCGTTCGTAACTGAGACAGACATCTCAATTAGCATGCCTTTTTCGCAAACACAATCAAGGGACTTCCCCCCCCTTTTTTTTCTCGCCCGTTCCGTCCATCCATGCTTCTTTCTCAACTTTCTCTGCCTCCGTCCCTCGTCACACCTCCCATGGTTGCCAGATGTGTTGCGAGGTCTTTCCCCACCACTACTACGTAATTTCCCCAAATAGGTATCTAACAAAACAAAATATACCAACTTGGAACCGAAAAACATTCTCCCAACTGTGGTCAAACGACATGACCTGTCCCTGACGATTCCATTGGCTGTCCCCTTAAATGAAAGTAATTCAAATTAATCAACCATCGTCCTCTAAGCCGTATACTGACTTCGTTTCTCCCGTGTTTTTCTTTCTATATGCCTGTCGCTTATTTTCCCTTTTTGAAACATAAAAATGAGAGAGATTAACGTCTGTTTATTTTTTATTCCTAATAATTAAGTGAATAATATTTCTATCTCGGTTCCGGAAGAAAATAATTTCTCCAAAAATATCACACAATATTTCCTGTCCATTTATGTACATCTTTCCCCACGAGAAAAAATTCCCCCTTTTGGGGACGAAATTCCCCAATCTGGTAACCCTGCTCCTTCGTCGCACCTTCACCCCCATCCCCCGTCGCTCCCCCCTCCCCATTGTTCTCCCCGTGTTGTGTGCCTCGCTCACCGCTCGCGCATTATTGCGCGCACTGAAGGCTTGAGCGCGGGTGTATAACTCCGGGAACCGGCGGCAGAGCGCGGGCGCGCGCGTGCGCGCCTTCGAAACAAAAGAGAACCGCGCCGCGCACCCGCCGCCCCGCCGGAAGAAAACGTGCCGAGGGTGGAAGAGAGGGAGGAGGTTGTGGGAGCTGTGAGTGAAGGGGGTGGTGAGGAAATGGAGGAGGAGATGGAGGAAGGATTGTGGCTCAGGGCTTCAATTGATGTCATTATGGTGTATCTGACCTAGGGTTCGTCTTAATTTCCCGACATTGGCAGCATTTTTGACACTAGACAAATAGGTAGGTCGCGTTTAGTCGCTGTCTGGAGGACAATTCTACCGGCTGGCTGTTCTTACCTGTAGTTTTCCGTGATTTCTCGGATAAATACCATGCGGATTCCGGAGCAGTACCCGAACAAAGGGGCCACGTACCTCGCGCGACCTTTCCTTCCTCTTCCTTGTTCTATCATCACCCCTTAGACACACACTAACATGCACTACACGACCATTAACCGGGGTAAGACCTTTCGGGAGCTTAGAGCTTGGGGCGGTGCCGCGCTGGTGGGAGATACCTGGTTGAGGAAAACCCCGCTAGTCGACGGGCCGGTCGGCACCCGATCTCTCCATCCAAGAGGGATGATCACCGCCACTTCCCCAGCAAAAACATGCACTACACGTACGGTACTAATGCCCTTATCAGTTGACGCACCCGGTATCACTAATCAATCAATCATTCAATTAATGGAGCAGGTAAAATTCTTTGGGTCGTGGTTGTGATAGTTGAGGAGTTGCAGTGGAGATGTCAGTGATGATTGAGGGGTCGTGATGATGGTAGCGGTTGAGAAGTGGTGTTGGAGATGGAAAGATATTCAGGAGGCGGTGAAAGTTGTGGTAGTTGAGAGTTGGGAAATGGAAATGGCGTTGCAGGGTAGATATGGGAATGTGGTAGTGGAGATAGCGTAGTGGTCGCTTTGATAGAAGAGAGGGATGTAATAAATGGTGAAGACAGACGCAGTGAAAGTGTTGGAAGTGAGAGGTAGTTAATGCGGAGTCGAGTCCTCGGCAGCGAATGAAGACGCAGTGGAACTGGTGGTATTTGTGGTGATGGTGCAGATTAACAATGTCTTCAATGTCAAGTTCGATATACGCTACATAACTTATCTGGATCCCGAGGATCTTAGTTACGAAGAAATTATGAAAACAGTTGAATGGCATTTTACAATGGTGGAGGCGAAGACGGCACTGGAGGTGGAGGAAACGAGAGGGGGTGTAGGAGGAAGCGGAGACAGAGGTGGAGGTGAAGGCGGCGGGAGATGCAGGAGTAAAGGAGGAGACAGAGGTGGAGATGGAGGCCGAGGCTGAGGAAGAGGTGGAGGCTGAGGCGGGGGTGGAGGTGAAGGCGGCGGGCGAGGCACAGTGGAGGAGTCGGATGGCGAGATGGAGGACGAGGTGAAGGTGAGGAAAGCGGAAGGGTGGAGATGAAGGCAAAGGCGGTACTGGAGGCGACGCTGGAGACGATAGAGGAGGCAGGAGTGAAGAAGAAAGTGAAGGTGGCGCTGGAGGCAGCAGGGGAGGCGGAGGCAGAGGTGGAGGCGGAGGTGAAGGCGGCGAGAAGATAGTGTGGAGGCGGAGGTGGAGGTGGAGGTGGAGGCGGAGGAGGAGACGGAGGTGGAGTCGGAGGTGGAGTCGGAGATGGAGGTGAAGGCGGCGGGGAGACAGGGTGGAGGTGGAGGTGGAGGCAGAGGTGGAGGCGGAGGCGGAGGTGGGGGTGGAGGTGAAGGTGGGGGTGGAGGTGGAGGTGGAGGTGGAAGTGGAGGTGGAGGTGGAGGCAGAGGTGGAGACGGAGGTGGAGGCAGAGGTGGAGGTGGAGGTGGAGGTGGAGGCGGAGGTGGAGGCGGAGGTGGAGGCGGAGGCGGAGGTGGAGGCGGAGGCGGAGGTGGAGGCGGAGGCGGAGGTGGAGGAGGAGCCGCATGGGGAGGTGGAGGTGGAGGTAGCGCTGGGGGTGGAGTGGGGTCGGAGGCGGGGCGTCGGGCCGGGGAGTATTGCGCGCCAGTCAAGTGCAGAGGCAGAAGGAGTCGTTATGAATTTCCACGCCATTGTCGCCGCCACCGCTCGCTCGTATTAATTGCTTCTAAGAAGCGCCGCTCAATGCGGAGCGAACAGCGCGCGCGGCGGGGGAGAGAGGAGAAGGGGCGAGAGGTGTGAGGTAAGGGAGGGGAGGAGAGAGAGGAGAATAAGGGTGGGACGCGAGAGGCGAGGGTGAGGTCTAGGACGGATGAGAGAGGTGAGGAAAAGGACTTTTTGAGTACTGTGAGAATATAATTATGATTATTCAGTAAAGCTTGCTCAATGCAGAATCTCAATGGACCAATGTTTTTTTTTTCGTATTAGACAAGAATCCGCATTCAGCAATATAATGCTGTATGCCATGGCCACGATTAGTACATTTACAATTGACAGAGTTACGCATTAAACCTGTAACGCATTGAGCAAGCATTGTATTACAAACAGAGCGTTAAGGCTATTTGGTTTCATTCGTCGAATGGCCACCGAACTTACTGATTATAATACCATTAAAATTTTAGATAACTCTTAAATCAGGCTAATTTTATTATATGGTTCTCAGGTATGGTCACCTTACTACCAATGTCGTATCTACAAGACTGAGATTGTACAATAAAAATTTTTAGATTATATGGCTTGGAAAATGAAATTAGGAAAGGATATCTCATATTATTTTCAAATGGCTTGTGTACTTAACATAAGTTGCTTAAAATCGTATAGAATTCTGAATGAATTTTATTTTCGATTTCTGCGACCATAACATAGTCTGCATTTTTATGTTATCTGAATTATATTGGAAAATTCGCATAAAGAATCTGCGTAACAACATAACTCAAACTTTCTTTGTACCGATAGTCAAAACGAATTATTTATACGATGCGTCTTTACTGTGGATATCAAGACTACATAGTAAGTGTCTTCAGTAATTTGGAAATAATAAGAACTAATAGGAAGCCTTTTGTTAGAACCGCAAAAACCATTACTCTGTATGACTTTAAATGGAGTTATACGTCGCGCGAACGCAAACTTTCTGCAAATTTACTCTCACCATTTTTTATGTAATACTCTGTAAAACATCGCATATTGGACAGGTTGCCAGGTTGTTTATATCGAAATAACGCAAAGAATAGCTGTCGAAAATGCGGAACCGTACGGAGTGAGAGGGAATATTTGCGTAGTTTCGAGAAGTAGGACATTCATACTTTCCATTGCTGATTTAAAGCTTTGTGAGCCTAACGTGTGTGACGGTACACTGGTTGCTGCTACTGGAGGCGGTGGCTTTTGAGAGGAAACTTGCAGACAAGGAAACGAATGTGCTTATGTTGCCAGAGGTAGCAATAATATAAGCAAATCTGGACTTGAATCTTTGAATTTACTCCAAACATTAGTTTGGAGTCCTCAAACCGCAATGAGGACCAGGGTACTTCAAAAGACAAATGACATGCTTCCATTACCTTTAAAGATTAATCGGTCGTACATTATTGTGAGGACTATTCATCTGAATTGCTGAAGTCAGAGAACTTGTTTTCTAGAAAATGAAAAAAAAAAAAAAAACAGTGGAAAAATTGAATATACAAATTTTTCTTGATCAATGGGTCTTCGAAAAGCAAGTCCTTGTGACGTTTTCAAAATTTTCTAGTAAATGGCTGCAATCATATTCTTTAATGTTTTTAATGGAAGGACGTGCATGAATAAAAATGGTAAATTTATGATTTTCATTCCAACTATGAAAAATTGAAAATAATTAAGTTGGTTGCAAAATTAGTTGCAAATCGGTTCTATTCCTTTAATATTGAAGCCAGAGTTGTCTTTCTCAATCTAATATACTAGATCTTTAAATGCATGCACTTAACAAAAAAGAGTACTTGCTCAGTAACAACAAATAATACGAGAAGGAAAAGTTCTGTTATGGTGCGAATTATTATTATTATTATTATTATTATTATTATTATTATTATTATTATTATTATTATTATTATTATTATTATTATTATACAAACGCGCAGCAACATGTACATGAGCATTCTGGGACAAACAAAATCGGTTGAACCGGTTGTCAATGCATAATAATACTGAAATCGAAGACAACGGAAATCTGATTGAAAATCAAAACGGAAATAATACGGGCTCCCTAACCGAAGCGAAGACGAAACGGAAAACGCTACGCCTCGACATTTTGTTTTGTATACAATAGCTTGCGACCGTCTTCTGTCTCCCCTCGCGCAGCGACAATCGACGGCCGACATCGGCTCACTCCCCAAACCGTAAAAAATTTCCGTACGCGCCGATGAATAAAGCAGGACGGAAAACAGAATGACAAAAGAAATCAGGGGACGCTTCATGCATTTCGCAATGTAATTTAATTGTCACAGGCAACAGCCGTTCGGAGCGCCCCCGAAACAGCGTTCTACCTGAGGTCAAAAATGGCAGGCAAACCTTTGTCAACTAGTTTCGCGCGCGGTAATCATATGCAGGCTCGCGAATGCGAGTGCGTCCCCGAAACTGCAAGTCGGGCGTCTGTTGCATATGCAATCAGGGCCCTGCAATCAAAACTGGATCGCGAAGGCGAAGAAGACTTCGCTTTGATTCGTCGGGTTCGCTAGCGCATTATGAATCACAAATTTCATTTAGCGAAGAACACGCAGTCGAATTATTCATGTCGTCGAAATCAAAAATCAAAATCGAGTAGAGAGGGGTTGAGCCCAGGGGGAAGAGACCTTTAACGTCGATTGATTTTATTAAACACGTCGTTTCGTGCCCACTGGAACGAAAGGAAGGCAAGAGCCAGTAATAATAGAGGAAGGGTCCGCCAAAGGTAGGTCGATGAGGTATAGGTTGCGAATGCCGAAAGGGTTAACCCTTGTCCTCTTGGATCATGATAAGGGTATTGTGAAATAGTTAAGGTCGGTTTAACTTGATGCATATCGCGGAAGATGCTGATCACAAAGCTATAGGTTGGCAAAAAGTTGCACTTCTGGGATCTTGACAACGGTTTTGTTGTATAATGAGAATTCAACTGCTTTGCAGATGTTGCTATTTAGAAACACGCGGCGCGATGTATAACGTGCACCAGTGTGGTTCAACATTTAGTTACAAGTGGAAGAATCAAATTTTAGTATTGGAAAGTGCGATCCAGAAACATTAAAGAAATAAAACGAATTACTTATAACTCACTAGTTTAATATATCACTTTATTTTACAATCAAAAATCGATGTGATGGTTGGCACCAATGTGATTATTCCTAATACAATTTACCAATGTTCACTATAAGATCAGTAAGGCGAAGTCTCACACTCGATTCCAATGAAACACTTTCGATGCGATTTCTCCATTTTTATTTTATTTGTTTGACGTCAGAAGAAACACTTTCACACACGTGTACCAAAAGCTGTAACATTTGCAGCGAGAATTTAAGCAGTTTGGGAAAACATTCTTTAGAAATCAGACGATACCAGAAGTTTTAAGGGACATTATACAATTTAGAGGGCTAAAATGGATCACAGATTTTCAAATGAAAGCCACACGGCCCCTCGTTCTTCTCTTTATTGAGTTGTTGAACAATGCAAGTTTTGGTTGTAAGGAGACAAAATCCTGGAATGATCCATTTTGTTTATTCTTATATTTGTCCTCAAATCAATAAGAAACGAACACGATTTTTTCCAAATGTTTAGTTAATATTGTTTATCTACTGAGAAGGGCAAGTGCCAACAAAATTAATAAGGGCTGCATGCAGAGCATGGGCTGAAGCACACTCACTTTTAATAAATATGCCATTCTCATATTTTCCAGCACTTTATTAACGTGTATTTTGAAACTATTCTACATAAAAAATAAATTAAAAAACTAAATAATTTATTCAATCTCTTTTTTAATATTTACAAAATTTGCAAGGAAGAAAATTATGTTTTTATTTTCACGAAACTTTGTCGTGTAATGGTTTGTCTGGTAGTTAAAAAAACATGTCATATTTCAAGAGAGAAAATTACCTTATGGTCAAAAAATAAGATAGGTTAAAAAACCTTATGGTTAAAAAAAGGTATTTTAGAAACATTTTTGTTAATGTTTCCCAAAATTCACAGGAAGAGAAAGATGAAGAGAGTAATGCTTATATTTTCACAATTTGTGACTGAATGTGAAGATTTTTGTGACTGAACGAGACTCAGTCATTTCATCCAGAACGTAAAGCGAATATTGATAATTATATCCCAAAGGTGTTTATTTTATACATTCCAATTAAGCAGTTTATAAATGTGTTAGTCGTTTTGTACACTCGATTCGTAGTTAGCAAACGTATTTCTTGTAAAGTAGTATTTTTGATGTCCTTTTACGATCCAAAAAGCTGTATTTTGCAACTTCAATTCAAAATTCTAATGTCTGTTTAGGAATTTCAAACTTACTGAAGAAAAGTGACAAAAGTTGACAACAGGAAAAGTATTTTTTTTAAATAAACATACGAATATTTTGAATTTCTGGTGAGGAGCAAATATTTTGAGGTTTAGGTTTCATCAAGGAGCGTCAAAGATATTTTTACAGTCAAGATTTTGTGTACAGGGAAAACTTATCGAGGGTAAAGAGAAAAGCTCAAATATTTTGATTAATGTAACTATTGGCTCAAAAGATTAATCTCGAAATTAAATGGTTTGATATTCAGTGCTGTTTGATTGATGTATTGCCGTAAAGAACCGTTTTGGAAGCAGATGAAATCCAAAACGAAGTAGAAATAGAAATAGAAATTTTGTAGAAGATATTTGTTATAAAATACATTAAACGATAGAGTTGTTAGAATGGAGAAATCAGTGTGAAAGTAAAGACAAACAAATTCAAAACAAAATTAATTACAAAGACAATATATACAAATAAAATAAAGATGAAACACGTATCAATATAAAAAAAATCGTTCGGTTTGTGTTTGCTTTATTTTACTAGACCTTAGAAGAAAAATATTGTCATTTAAAGTTTATTCACTCATCCAAACATATTCGAATGCTTTCAACGCCAGGGAAGAGCTATTTTGCGGTCTCTTAATACAATAAAATACGAATAAGTACAAAACTATTGTTAGAATACAATTTCAAATAACAAACTTATCAAACTGAACATAACATATTTGTTTTTGTTATTAAGAACATTTTATCAAGTAATGACAGTGCCGTCTCTTTTGAAAGATTAGGAATGTTAGACGCTCACAAAACCAACAAATGGAATTACTAGAAATGAAATGGTAAAGAATAGCAGAGAAATACGAAAAGATGGAAGAAAATAAATTTTGAGAAGATCAGAATGAAAAATAATCATTTCAAATGAATACATAATAATCAATGAAACGTGTTTGTTGAAATAAAACGAGTATCACTTTTTCAAAAAGAGATATTAATGAAGAGGTGCTAGAATGATACGAGTTTCATTTAAATGTTTTATAATTTAATGTTTTATCTACGATTGCCCCACAGGTTTTTTATTTCATAATATTCTAAATGACAGACATTGAATATGCTCGTTTTGTTACTAATGATTTTTGTTTCTTTTATTGATTTGGTGTTTGTTGATATCGGTAAGTGTTGTTATGAAATCATAAGAACAAGCATTTCATTTTGAAGCTCATGTCAGCAATTGAATGAGCGTGCAATTCTGAATAAAGAATATAAAGAACTATTATGATATGTGATACGAATGTCGGGTCATAGAAAACTACAATAACATCCTACATTTCTGCCCCCGATTACGGAGAAAATGAGTATGTTCGCACATGTTCTTCACATAAGAGACGAAGAGATCAGTTTCTCTAAGAAACCGGAATAGGTCCATACTTCATCCTTTTCTTTATTGTTTACGTAGGTATATACGAAGTAATAGACTATTATAGAGAAAATTACGTAATGCTGCGGAAAACCGATATCGAAATATTGACGGAAATGCACATTTTGGTGACCTCTGATACTGAAAAATTGGTTGTCTCTGAGTCCGTCTGACTGGTTTTACTATTCAGTCCCGTTGGTAAAGCTATTTGTCGCTGATTTTCACACAAATTTCATTTTTTACACGTAAACCCGTACCTAGTGTGATAACATTGCGTAGCGGAAGGAAAATAAGAAGGTAAAATCGAATAGCATCTCACGTTTTCTTTCACACGAGTTACATCAGCAAACGCTCCACGACACATACAGATCAATGAACGTGTTCTGCATTTCTTCGATTGTATTACTCCAAGGCCTTTGAATTCGACCTTTCTACGTCAACAAAGGTAAGCATCTGAGACCCATACATCACGCACGCAGCGTATTTGCATCCCGACAGCTACTTAACATACATTCGACTGCCAACCCCACGGCGCGCCCCCAGACCGCCCACTTGCATGAGAACAAGTTCGGAACCTTCCTTCGCGTCCCGTAGTTGCATTTTAATCTCACCGAACAAGGGCGTCACATCGTGGCTTTATCAGGGCCTCCAATCGATTTCCCACGAACGAACGGATCGATTATTTCGGCGAAGGAGAGGAAAGAAAGAGGAAGTCCGACGAGGGGGAGAAAGGTTACAGAAGCGGTCACGCCTACGACCGGTGTATGGCCGAACAAATGAGAAAACGAAGGGTGCTTTGCATATTGGCACAAAGCTGTGCAGGCGGGAGAAGCAGTAGTAGTGGCAACTCTGGAGGGTGTGGGGACGATGGCATTGGTGGTGGTGATGGTAGAGGATGTGGTGTGACGGAAGTAGTGGCGTGGGTTTCGGTACACGTGCCAGTGTAGGTGTCTGTGCTTGAGGTGGAGATGGCGGTGGAGGATGACATGGTAGAGTTAAAGGCGGTAGTGGCTGTTGGGACCAAGACGGTAGGGGTGGAGATGGCGGTGGTCGTGTGGTGGAGTTGGTGGAGGTGGCGGAGGTGGTGGTGGTAGTGGTGGTTGTGGTGGCGGTTGTGCAGTTAAAGGCGGTAGCGGCTGTTGAGTGACGAGGACGGGGGCCGTGGGGGTGGGGGCGGGGCAGTGGCAGGGACGGGGTGGTGGCCGTGGTGGTGGTGGTAGGGATGGCGGTGGGAGTGGCGGTGGGGGTGGCGGAGGTGGCGGCTGTGGTGGTGGAGTTAAGGGCGGTAATGGCTGCAGCGGCGTCCACGGTCGCGGTGGCGTCGGCGGTGGCGATGGCGGCGGCGGTTTCGGCAAGGGAGGCGGCGGCTGTGTGATCTAATGCAGCCGCACTTTGCACGGTGACTTGGGCGCCGCCGCACGCCGTCTCCGAGGAGGAGGGTGCTGCGTATTCTTCCCTCTCCACGGGAGGTTAATCATATGCACCCTGTGAAACGGCGGAGCAGAGGGTCAGGGGACCGCCGACGGAGGCGGAGGTACAGTAGCAGCGGTGCGGGCGGTTAATGAGAAAGTAGAGGCAGTGGTGGAGCTGCAAATATTATACACAGGGTTACGAAATACATTTAGAGACATTTTCAGCAATAAAGGATAAGTAAATTTAGGTGGAATAAAACAGCGTGTTACTCGTAATATCAAGAAAGTAATTCCTCTGCTCCTCAGAAGTTTAGATTTCTGATAAACATTTTTTTCTAATTTCCTCATAGACTGTACCTCTCAAGAACTTTATGCGCATTTCCAAGAGTGTTGAGTTATTTGAGAACAGCGAGTGTACTGCAATTATGTCGGTCGGCTGGTGAGGTAGGGCGGCAAGGCCGCGTGCGATACAGTGCAGTTGAATATGGGCCCCGATTCCGACAATTCACAAATCTGTGTTTTGGATGTTTGTACCCGAAAAAAGTAATCTTCTGGCTGTTATAGAAGAAGGGAAATCGTCGAGAAACTGATGTGCAGACATGAGCGTATGCAGCAAAATTATATTAGAAATATTTCTTCATCTAATTGAAGGAAAGGCGGTGGTGTGTGGTTGTGTTTCATCTGAAACGATTCATTCTGTATATTTAGAAATAGACAAGTAAGATGAAGTAGTAATGTTGGTACAGGTAGAATTAACTTGCATCAACTATTTTTACATGAAACTAATATTATCATAATCATGGATTGTCTCTCTGTACGTTTGGATAAAAATCCCCAGTTTACCAGTAATTAAATTTATATTATTATATCTTTCGAAAATATTTTTACCTAATCTTCTAATGAAACTTATTTCATTTGCAAAAAATACAGCTGTATCAATTTAATAATGTCTAGGAATTATATTCCTTTGATATACGTATTCGTTTGATATACATGCCTTGTATTCCCTTCAACCCTTTCTTCTAATGATATGTCGAAAAATACAAATTAATTGTATATTCCTCTTTTAAGTAAAGACGTTGTTAAGCTCAACCGTATAATTTCTTTCATTGGTAATGGATTGAGTTGTCGGAGAAATATGTCACATGGGTTGAAATTTTTTTGTACCAATAATAAACACGAAAACAGTGGGTAACTATGTTCATTTCAAACATGTCAGATAGCTAAAAAGGAATATAGTGTAAATAACAGTAGTTGTTGTAAATAGATGGAAGTATTGCAGTATTGTTAAAAAATTAAAAGGTACGACTTATACTCAAGAGAGAGAGGGAGAGTGAGAGAGAAAGTGAGAGGGAGGAAGAGGGAGAGAAGGGGTGAGGGAGAGAGAGGGAGAGAGGGGAAGAGGGAGAGAGGGGAGAGAAATGGAGAGCGAGGGAGAGGGAGGGAGAGGGAGAGAGAGACGGGTAGTCAGAGTGAGAGTGAGAGAGAGAGAGTAGATCATTTAACATCCAAGTGCTACAAGATTGTACGTGATGCGAACTTACAACACCAATTTCCTATTAGCAATTTGGGAAACATGTGACCAAACAGAGTTACATTTTCGACAACTGCGTAGTAGAATGGTCATATGGAAATAGTATTTGTCGAGGCAATAAGTAAATTAATGCAGGCCCAGCCACGTGGACCCGGCATCTTCCAGGTCGGATATGATAATGTAGCCTACCGGGTTACCCCTTGTATACATGTGGACGAGATGAGGTGTTAATCCGAAGAACATGGCTGCGAAAAGGCAGTGAGGAAATAAATGAGATTATGGAAAACAGTTTACACGACTCGCGGAGACGGTACAGTGAAGCATAACATCGATTTCAGTCATTATTTACTTACGACGAAAAATTACAGATTAATGTTGTGTGAGGGTAGAGTAGAGAAAATGAACTCTCCGCGTATTGTGTGAAAGTAAATCACTCGACAAAGTGGTGCGATAGTGTTTGAAGTGGTGAGTTCACTACTGAACCATCATCGGCCGGGTGGTCGTTGGATCGAGCCTCGACGGTAGTGGATTTCCTTCATTTAGCTAAGGAGCTAGATGACGGGTTGGGCTACATACTTGAAAATTTAATACTTCGCCAAAATATAACATAAATATTTAAATACTTCGCCAAAAAACTTTGTAGTTTGTAAAAATAAGAATTTAAAATACATTAGTTTCTGGTTGGCTAAATACATACTCATTTAAAATACTTGAAATGGTGAAAATACAGCAAATACAATTTTATTGTATCTTTGTTACAGAAAGAATATATTGTAATTGTCAACAACAATAAAATAGTAATTGACTATCAAACAAAGTTCGGAGCAATAACTAACTCTAATATATATTGCATTCTTAATGTAATTAAACCTAAAAATTCTGAAAAGTAAGCAAAAAGGTTTCGAGCATAACTGGGTTAACTGTCTCACGAACGAAAGCAACAAGAAGATCCCTAAATTTTCTTTTTATTTAAGCATTTCCTATATTTTCTTTTTTAAATACACATACGTTATGTACTTAAATATATCTCCCAAATACCTATCAAAACACTCAAAAATACAATTTTTCAATTACAAAATGTATTTAAAACACCTATTTCAAATAAAGTTTAACTCCGGCCAAATGAAAGCGTTTCTAATTTACTTAATCCTTATGAATTGATATGTATTAAATTGCGAGTCTAAAACTAAAGGGAGTACTAAAGTTCGACTCCCGATGCTGGTGTATTTTTGACAGCAGCTAAAGAGTTTCACAAGAATGCAATCCGGGTGAATTGAGTATGGTAGTTGCTATCTGCAATGGAAGCTTAGTAGATGGGAAAGTCCCACCTTCGAGTCCCCAGGAGGGCGGAATTTTTTGAAGTAGTTTGGTCGGACAATGCTGTCGCCTGGATGAAAATTCAACAGCCGGTCTAACCTAATCAGTCATCTCCGTGGTTCTGTTCCATTACGTGGGCTGTAGAAGCGGAGTAGAATGCTTCTTCTACCTGAACGACAATTTCAGAGACCGGCTGCTCTGACCAATCGGTTTCGTGGTTACCTTGGAACAATTCCAAGCAAATGCCAGGGCGGCATCTTAAACAATGGCCCACGGACGTTTGATCTTTAATTTAAATTAGTTCCCCTTCCTCTTCTGATAGCGGTTACCAATTCCCATATGACCAATTCCACGTGAAATAGAATGACTCAGTTTTTGAAATACGCGGATAGTATATCAAATCTCGACCCGGGTCGTGGCAACACCGAACATAGAGTTTTAATACAATTATGGAATTCTGTCAATAATATTTATATTATTGCTTGTTATGCAATAGACATTTGAATACGGACGTAAGAAGAATAATTAATGTACTATTTTCTATGAATACATTCTTGGCTATCTGGGATGAGACGCGTCTCGGTCAATTGAACTGACGTTTCGGCCATCTTGCTGTGGCCTTCTTCAGAGCTATACTGCTGCTATATCAGCCGAAATGTCAGTTCAATTGACCGAGATGCGGCTCATACCGGATAGCCCAGAATGTATTGACTCCGGCCGCGGAAGTTTACGAACGCATTTTCTATGAATTACTTTATATAATGAAAAGTATTTTGTGAAAACGGTCACAATTGTGTCTTAGTGTGATTTGTTGAATTGAAAGGAAATATAACAGTTTCGTTCACCTTTTCATTCGCTCCTCGTCTCAGTCGAAAGAAACGCAACGTCGTAATCACCACTTGAGCAATTGTTTCACTGTTTTCAGGGCAAATCGCGGTTCAACCGCGCACCCTCCCACCTCTTGTTATGGAGGTTGAAATCGACTCAATACATGTGTGAGGTAAAAAATGTCTAGCAGGTTTCCTTCGGTTTCCCATGCTTTCACCCGCTTTTTCTATTATCATTATTCAAATCACATCATCACGAATCTGCACCTCTAACTCCATCCGCACCTATTACACCATCATAACACCATCTACTCTTCAATCTCTATCTACCTCTCCAATTCTATCTATCCATCTATCTCTTTCTACCTCTTCAACTTCATCTATCCCTCGAATTACATCTACCCCTCCAACTCCATCTATCCCTCCATCTGATTCAACCCCTCCAATTCCATCTTCTCCAACTCAATCTACCCCTCCAACTCCATCTATCCCTCCAAATCCATTTACCTCTGCAAATCCATCTACCCTTCCAAAACCATCTACCCCTCCAAAACCATCTACCCCGCCAAAACCATCTACCCCTCCAAAACCATCTACCCCTTTACCGCCATATATCCCTCCAATTCCATCTACCTCTCCAACTTCACCTTCCCTTCCAACACCACCTTCCCCTCCAACTCCCCCTAGGAATGGAGTTGGAAATGGAGACGATAGATGGAGATGGCGTAGGCGCCTCCAACACCATCTTCAGCTCCCCCTCCTCTCCCAATTTCGCCACCCGCGGCCCCTCCACCTCCATCCCCACCCCGACCGGCCGTGGCCGCGGCCGCGCGCTAAGCCACAAAGCGAGGGCTCTCCAGCGCCAGCGCCTGTTTGCCACACAAAGGGCTACAAAGGGCGCACAAAGGGCGATGGGAAGTCCGGCGCCGCGCGCCACAAAGCGCGGCCAAGGGCCTCCGCGGAGAAAGGGCCGGCCCTTCACCCCCCCCCCCCGCCCTCGCCCTACGCCAGAAGGAATCCCGGCACGCCGCCCGGCGCGGTAACATGGAACTCGACGCCCTCAATGAACGCCCGCCACGCTGCACGCGCGGCGCCTGAATGGATGCGCCAAAGCCTCCACGCTCCTTACGCGTAGCTCGTCATCAGGCCGATATTTTTTTTTTTTTTTTTTTTCGCGAAACAATCGTTCACGAGTTCTTTCCACCAACACCAATTAATTTGCGCGCGGCGATGGTGTAACGGTTAGCGTACCGAATTGTTGTACCCAACTTGGCGGGTTCAAACCCAAAGGCGTGAATTTTTAAGGGCGAAAAAATCCTTCGTACGCCTTCCTTCCGGACATAGGTTCAAAGACACTAATATTTTATTTATTAAAAAAAAATTAACATTATGACTTGTTTCAAACCTTTATTAATAACAAAGATTTTGTATATCGTACAATAATAAATGTTTAATAAGAAGAAAAATGAATTACTTGTGTTAGTGTGTTCTTTTTACGTATTCTCGTTTTATGGTAATATAGCATGTACCTCACTTATTTCAAGAGAAAGAAAAAAAGGAGAAGAAGAAGAAAATGAAGAAGAAGAAGAAGAAGAAGAAGAAGAAAATGAAGAAGAAGAAAATGAAGAAGAAGAAAATGAAGAAGAAGAAGAAGAAGAAGAAGAAAATGAAGAAGAAGAAGAAAAGGAAGAAGAAGAAGAAGAAAAGGAAGAAGAAGAAGAAGAAAATGAAGAAGAAAAAAAAAGAAAATGAAGAAGAAGAAGGAGAAGAACAACTACAACAACAACAGCAAGAAAAATAATATGAACGTGTTGAACGATGTATTATCAATTATCAACCATAAATAAAGCAAATGAAAAAATGATTAAAACTAAGAGAAAACACAAAAAATAAGTTAAGTAAAGACAACGTTAAAAATAAAGAAAGATGAAGAAAATACAAGCCGTTAAGAGAAGACTACGAAGTAAGAGAAGATGAAATCGGGGATTCGTTTCCTAGACAATTTGTACATTTTTTGCGAGGTCGCCAAGGTGTTCGGCATTCCAACCAAGCAGAAGGCCGTTGGGGTTTGAAGTATCTTCGGAAGCCAGGTGGCCGAGATTTTTCGCCGAATGGGCTGCGGTCCATTCAACAATCGGCCCCAAAAGTTGACAACTTTTGGTCGAGTGTTCTCGTCTATTCACAGTAACACAAAGGCACAATGGGACAATGGCACGTCGCAGAAAAGACCGGATGCTTCGGCCGTCGGAACCTCTTTGTGTCGGTTGATAAACTCGCGGAAACTTTGAAAACTTTGCACAAATGGCTGTAGTAACACGGAATTTATCTCCTTCTGGAGGGCCGGTCGTGCATTTCTGAAAGAACTCCAAGGATTTTGCTATTCGGTGTGTGTGAGTGGTCAAGAAAGACGCGACAATTGGTTGAACCAAGGCATTGTGTAAAATCGAAGAAAGATCTCTCCCTGTGATGCTGAGGCATTGTTTACAGTGTAAAGGTAGAAGAAATGTAGATTATTCCTTCTTCGGTTTACGATGTACACAAAGTGTGAAATTGTGAGCGTCATGACGTGGTTTTTGAGGTGGAATGGTTCATGAATGAATTGATTTAAAATCGTACCTTGAAAAGGTACGGTCTGCGGTATAAAACAGCTTGAACTTATAAATAAATCGTGTTATTCACCGATACTCTAATACTTCAAGAAAAAAATCGGCGTATGTAAATTAGGGACCAGAAGAAAAGTGAGAGCTTAACCCATTTGTAATTTGGAGACTCAGAGAGGACATAGTTAAATTGCGGACCGACTACCTCCTCACTATCCTCGTAAAAGTGGAAGGTGACACTTCATTTTCGAAGAACGTTTTCATAGCCACGAGTTTTAAAACACAACTCCCTCCGTAATTTTCCTGACTTACGACTGGCAAATTTCGTTCGAAATATGTTTTGGTTAATGTTGGTTTTCATTCAATTGAATTGTTATGTTAATTGAGTGAATTTCAATTGAATGGTTAATTGAGTGAATTTTGCTTGTCTTGCCATTTTTGTATGCTTCCCTGTTTCTCAGCTAATATTTTATTAAGCAGAACGTGAAATTTGGACACTTTACTAGTGTTCTCGTTGCTTTTCATTTTGATATAGGAGCGAGTCTGGAAGATTTTCAATAAGCCACAAGGAAGAGCTGGGCAGCAACGCGGCAGAGGCAGACTCCCAACCACGCTTACCTGCTGAATCAGCCTGTTCCTTACCTGGTTGGGCTTGGCCCTCAATTTACAAGTACAATTAGAAAGTACGTTTCGCAAGAAAAGACGAAGGAATTATTTGGTCTCCAATTTACATACGGGCGAAATAATAAGTCACGTAACAAGTGCACAAATCCCCTCGCACAGGTTGCATATACTACTAAATATTTTATTTAAGTGCATTTTTTTAATACGCTGTGGGCGAAAGTTGTTTTGCATACGCTAGGTCAAGTTTCGTGCAGGATTCGTAATATTTTGCAACTTAGTTAAAACAAAAAAAATGGCTGTTCCGCACATAAAAAAAACAACAAAAGAAACTGTTTGGTGCATAGGCAGTTAATTTTTTTTATTATAAACAGCGTTTTTGGAATAAATTATACTTATGTCTGAATACATAAAGTTAAATATAGTATCTATTATTACTTTTAGCATTCTTTAAACTAATTAACACATAGGTAGTACATGAATATGTAGATGAATCGATAAATCAAGGAGTTTCAATTTAGAAAATCGAACTTTTTAAGGCAAGATAAGTAAAAAACGAAAGTTTACAACATTTTAAAATACATTTTTAGCTCTATGCGTTTAACACATACTAACAATATCTTTTTATCAAATCATTTAATACAACTTCAAGTAATTAGTGGTGTCATCGATTTTTTCCGTCTCTTGGATTTATAGAATTTTACTTCCAGTAAAATTAATTTCTTAAAATGTACTAACGCGATATCTCGATGGCTGAAAATATCTAATTGGGCACAATGCTGTTAAAACGCCTTGATATATGGCGTCAGATGTCTCGTAACCGGTAAGTAAAGAGTGAAAAGCCTCGTGTGAAAAGCCATTGAAGCATTTGAGCAATCGACACTTTCACAAGTGGAAAAAGTTATTAAATAGAAAAGTAGAGAAATATTAATTACTTTCTAAAAATGAGAGTTACGGTGATTTAAGGAACAATTTGTGAACGAAAGTCGGGTAACATTGTTTGTAACGGGTTATTTTTTTTTTTTAATTATACTTTCATTTATACACCTCGATAATAGTTTATGTTTGTATCCGATCTCACCAACGGATTATTCAAGAAATGCATACACGCTATTGAAGTGTTTCGAGAAGTAATTGAAAAGGGTACGTACACTACGAACAAAAAACACGCGCAAGACTTAGGTATAGGTGTATTGGTAGAAAGGATATGAAAAGTTTCAAAAATACGTACTTGAAACATACATAAAATAGACTAATTATTTTCTTTCCTTTATAACAGTTCAATTAATTTTTATTACGTTTTTTAATTCTTTCAATTGGAAGTATGGGGTTCACGTAGTAAACGTATATCCATGGTGGTTTTGGTTTTATAATTCAAAGACGTGGAGGTTTATGGCAAATAAGAATGTGTACGTGCTCATTAGTTGAACGTTTCCTAATACCTACTGCGAACTCGCTGGATCCATGGGAACACTCCGCATTTTCATTCCAGTGTTTAAGAAGTAAAACTCACTTCCTACCAGAATCCAAGGATGAATATTTGCGGCAATTCATTCACTTAAGATGCAGTAACTTCAAAAAATATCGAACGTGTAAAGATGTCATTTTCTACAACACCGTAAAAGAAAGAAAAAAACATGTGCGAGAAGAAACTCCAGTTTTAAGGACCTAGGCAGTTTTTGAGTTAGGCAGGATAGCGTCACTCAAATAGTATCCCTACAGTCTGTGACGTTTATTAGATCGTGGGCCTAGTATTTTCACACTTATTCTAATCTATCATTTTTATTCACAATTCTGTTTGTTACAGGACTATAGGTAATTGACTAGCCTGCACATTTACGAGGTTTTAGGTCGATGTATTTTTTTGTAAATGACAACACCTTGGCGTAATGTGATGAAATAGAGAAGATATTACGTTATACCATAATCTGCTAACTTTGTCATAAGCTTGTTTGTTGTCAGCCTGGAGGTAATTCTCCATTTAACAGTGTTTTTTTTGTGGAGATGGTAACTAATGAATGACAAAAAAACGGACATCTTTCTTTGGGGGGGGGGGACATGGAAAACAGCAGTATCGCAAGCCCGGCAGCGTGCCCCCACCTGGTGCAGACGACACCACGACGCTCCTGGCGGGTCACGAGGTCAACTCCACCGGCGGCGCCTCTCCGCTCCCCCTCCACCGGCCCTCCCCCCACCGCGCGGCGCCGACCAACCACCGCGCGCCCCCGGTCCCACGCGGCCATTGGCCGGCGGGCGTCGACTCCTCCCGTCCGCCGGCGGTGGGCGTGGCCTGGGCCGGTGCCGCGCACCCCGCCGGCAGCCGGCTGGCCTCGTCAGTCCCTCAGCCGCACTCAGCGAGGTCACTGGCACGCGCTCTGCTCTCCTGAACCTACCACGTGGACATGGCGCTCACAGTGAACCCCGCGTACGGCTCGGGCTACGGCTTGGCGGCGCCCTTGGACGTCATGCAGCAGCACCACCATCACCACCACTTCATGAGCGAGCCGTCCCCCCAACCGCCCGCTCCGCCGCCGCAGCAGCAACCACAACCGCCCACCGCGGCCACCACCCCCGAACCCCACATCAAGCGGCCCATGAACGCCTTCATGGTGTGGTCGCGCATCCAACGCCGAAAGATCGCGCTGGACAACCCCAAGATGCACAACAGCGAGATCTCCAAGCGGCTGGGCGCCGAGTGGAAGCTGCTGAGCGAGTCTGAGAAGCGGCCGTTCATCGACGAGGCGAAGCGGCTGCGCGCCATGCACATGAAGGAGCACCCGGACTACAAGTACCGGCCGCGCCGCAAGCCCAAACCGCCCGTGCCCGGGGTGGGCAAGCTGCCAGCCGCCGGGGGCGCGTTCGCCAGCTTCGCCCTGCCGCCGTACTTCGCCAACCCGGCCGCCGTGGCGCCGTCCCACCACCACCCGCTGGACACGCTGTCGGCCTACCCGCACCTCTCGCCGTACTTCGGGTCGGCGTTCGACGCCGTGCACTTCTCCAAGCTGGTGGGCGGCCAGCCGCCGCACGTGCAGCCGCAGCAGTCGCCCTCGGACGGGAAGAGCTCCCCGGGCTCGGCCGCCGCCGCCGCGGCCGCCGTCGTCTCGTCCTTCTACTCGTCGCTGTACGGGCAGAAGTCGTCCCCGACGTACAGCACGGCGGCGTCGGCCCAGGCCGGCCAGATGCAGCCGCCGCACCACCTGGCCGGGGCGCTGTACGCGCCCGCGCCGCCGCTGCTGTACCAGGGCCGCCTCAGCCCCAGTTCGAGCCCCGTCGGCAGCGACTCGCCCCACGGCGCCGGCGCCGGCCTCGACATGGAGCAGCTGCGGAGGCCCGTCTCCGTTATCTACTAAGGACGCGCGATTTCCGCTCGTAGTAAGTTTGTGCTCGTAGCGCGACGCCAGTGTTTCTCCGTGGCCAGCTCGCGACGTCACCGCTTCGTTTGTGCGGGGGAGAGACTAACCAATAAGCACGGGCTTACAGCCCTCCTAATTTTGTTTTAAACATCGTAGTTGATAAATTTATATTTAACTATTTATTAGCGTCATAAAATATTTATTCGGATTTTCAAACCGGGCAATTTTTAAAAAGAATTCCGGCCGAGAAATTGTAGATTATTTTAAATTATATTTACATGTTCGTATTGTATTTATTATTTTATATTAAATTACAAAAGCTACAGCTTTATTTTTATATTCATTTTTGTCACGTGTGTTAAATATTTCAAAATTATTGGGAGGCCCACGTAGTTGGCTCCTCGCCCCTGTTTATGGACACAAAATCCCTCGCACGAAAGAAGTTTGTTTAGAATATTCTCTGTCAGTGTTTGTAGTGTCGCATTCATTTTATATCGTATTTTTCATCCGCAACGCCTACGTTATTTCGTTGTATGACAACGCGCCTGTATTTCATTCCTAAAACGAAGAAGTAATGTAATTTCGTTCAGAATGGAGCTTGCGCATACGTAACGTAGGTGATGCCGCTTGTAAACCACGATATTGTGACATCTCCAACAGAAATACTTCGTTAAATTCGTCTGAAATTCTTCTCGAAAATGTGTGATATATTTTGTCAAAATTATTGCTCAAAAGATACTGAGAAACACTGGTTATCGTGATGTATCCCCGTATCTTGTTTCTTGTTTTGCACTGTATTACATTGTTCCAAGGAAGCTTTGTAGTATGACTATTAAACTATCCTTTTATTGCGACACAATTTCACTTGTTCCGGCTGTAGTCGGAAAATGTTAAATTTAATTCTCGCTAAATTTTCTGCTGTTGGTTTTGGCCGCTCAATATTATTTATGAAGTAAAATACTTATTTTTCATGCTTTCGACGAGAAACACTTTAAATGTTTAATATGTTCTATTTACGTAGTTACATTTGGTGTACTGGGAAAAGTGTCTGGTAAAACTCAAATGCTTCCTGACGCAGTGCATAAACATTTCAAATCAAGAACATTAGCGCGAATGTCGTCTCAATGAATAACTTGTGTTTTTGTGGTTCCTGTTACGTTCATAAGTTTCTCGGATTGTTCCTTGTAAATAGTATTACAATACTTCACTTCACTGTTTTTTATAGCGTGATTCATGTTATGTGGCTTCGAAACGTAATAACAAGACTTGGAGAGCACAAATATTGATGAACAAATCTTCAGTGCGGCACGTATTGGGGAGAAAATCCATATTACAACAGTGATAATCGAGAAAAAGCTCCTTAACGAAAACAATTCATTAGTATATCATTAGAACTACCAACTCGGAGAATATTGTTCCCTGGTATTTTTAATTTGGCTTTGGAAATTTTCTCCTCCGGCGATTTAGCGCCAATTGAAAGAACCTACCAAATTATTTTTCTTAACAACAGTGTAATTATCATATTTAATACTAAATATGAAAAGTTAATTTCGACTTATCCTTTCCATCGTGAAGTAAATTAAATGTAATTGAAGATTTTTCAATATTTGTGCTGTCGCCGAAGCTAGTTTCGAATTTTGTTATGTGATAATTCAAGTTTTCTTGTTTAATGAATATCCATTTTTGTTAATATCTAAGACCAAATTTTGTAAATAATATTATATTAAAATTATTAAATAGTTAAAATTTTAAGTGCCATAATTATGTCTATTTAATTATTTTTTTATTTGAAGATAGTTGTGCACATTTTCAAGTAATAATGTTCGCAAGGCAATCTTATTTATGTTTAAAGTTGCATGATGTTGCACATGTAACGATTGCGCTGGTTTGTCTTAATCTGAATACTGCAATGTAATTTATTTATGAATGCAGAGTGTTTGCTCCGAATGTATTAAGGTCAAATACTTGAAAAAAAACTTGTTCAAGCATTGAAATAAAATCAACGAATCGATGAAATCAGATCCGTCTTGTTTCACAAAGATTTTGCTTCCTAGCAACATACATTACTTTTTCAAGACCTTACTACATTCGATATTACCCATTAGTTCATAAAGCCACAGCGGCTTCAATACATTTTTAAATCCATGTTCATATTCCCATTCACCCAACAGTCTCGACTTTTTTCAGTTGTATAATAGTTTGTTAATAAAATGAAAAGTTTATATATAGCAATTTATGAATAATTATTTTCCTGCATAATTTCCTTTCCTATGATGGCCATTTCCCATTTTTCCTACAGTTTGTGTATCCAGTCGCACGTATATAACGTGCGTTTCAGCAACCTTTAAAAGGTCGCAGTAGAATACGGAATTAATTATCAGAAATAGAAGTATGAATCAACACTAAAATAAAATATATTTGATAGAGAAAGGATGCTTTGTTTATTTCAACGAAAATGTAAATGGAAAAAATACTCAGATGCTTCAGTGGCATGGTGTTTTTGTCAAACTAAACCTTGAAAGGCCAACGAAGATAACAAATATTTAAAGGTTTTGAAAAATGATGTATAGCATTAGATTCTATTTTTTAATTTTATTGTTATTTATTAGGTTTTTAAAATGATGCTTATAAAATACAAAAATAATTCTATTAACATTTTAAAATTATTTTTACAATTAGTTTAAATATGAAATTTCAAAAAATCTGCATTTTTCAAGCATTAATTTGAAACTAATTGTATTGGCGTGGAAAGAACTTAGTTAACGCATAATAAAACGAAAAAGATATGTCCTTGTTTATAATCTTTAACGGTAATCTAGGAAATTAGCCTGGGAAATAGAAATAACAGTGCTGGAAAACTTGGTATAGTCATGGAATTTCTTAACCGCTGTAGCCTTGAAAGAGAAAGTACTTAGTACCTAGTTAAGAAGAAAGGATAGAGGCGACATAATCGAAATAATCTCTAAATTTTTAGTCCGAAAGCAAATCAACTGCTCAATGCACAAAAAAATAGGGGATAAATTTTCTTTATTCCATTGTTGGAACATTGCACTGCCCTAGAAAACGCGCTCACCATTTTTACTTCGAACTCATCGCTTAAAAGAAATACGGATTGAGGTCTTCACCACTAAATGGTGCAAGATGAAGCAGGAAGTTCAGACGATTGGAGTTTCTATGCTTTGGATATTCTGAAATCTTGTGTTTATTACCATTTCATCATTTTTGAATACGTTTGCAGCCTATTGGGATGAGTGACCGCGTTAATAAAGAGGAAAAAAATATTGCCCATTTCAGTAGTTTATAGTTATTAATTTTTCTCAATTATTTTAGTTATTTTCGCTAAAAAGAGGTTTTTTTTCCTTTTCAGATCTCCATCCTATAATATCCTTCAGCATATAAATGTGTTAAATATTGTATTCAAGTACGAAAAGATATATAGTTTTCAAATCACGTAATTCGCAGCACAATTTACACAATTGTGATATTGTTTATTTGTTCCTACGCCAAAATACAAACAAATAATAGAATTTCTGTAAGGAATGACTATTCTTCTACTGGTGCCAGAGGGTCAGTTTTCTGTGGTATTTTAAGAAACTGGCAGACCATAGCAGCAGCACCACGTGGCATTAAGAACTAGGGTTGTACAAACGCTTTTAAACGTGTCGGGCAGCACGGTAACCTGGAATTTTATAAAAATTCTTTCATGCATATGAGCAGCTGAAATATTGTGTGTGCACTATTCTTCACGTGTGTATTCTGGTAAAAAAATTCCGGGCATGTTTCGAATTGTCGTCTCCGGCCATTCCCTTGTCCGCAATACTGATAATTACCAACACTTTGCGACACGTTGCTCGATGAATCTGCCTACTGGTCGTTTTTGCTACGAGAACTTAAAGATAAAATAATGTTACACAACTTAAATACTGATAATTAGAGATAATTTTAAGAAAGAAAGTAAAAGGCGATATACGTAGAATTATAAAATTCTACTGCAGTCTGGTTCTTGACACTATCGTTCATTACATGCAATACCCTCAAAACCCCAATAATCGTCTTATTTGAGTTTATTGATGAGACATCTTTGAATTTTTAACTGCCTGAACGTCGTATCTGACACTATAGATTTTAAATGCATGGTTTTGGTAATCTCAAACTTCTTTTTATTGGTGTGAAAGCAAGTGTTAATCTTCATCCGCAATTTATGGAACGCGATTGAGTCTTGACAAAAGTACATTAAATCAAATATATGTTCGTAAGTTCGAAGAATCTAATTTTTCACGCTAATATATGGGAATGATTTATGTGTGAGTTGCCAATTTATATGTTCAATAGAGTTGTTGGAAAGATGAAGTTGAATTAGTATTATTGAACACGAAACTACGTTTGCTTTCCGTAATGGAGCGTAAACCATACCTTATCAACTCCACAGTCTTTCGCTTGCACGTGTTTCCGTAAACAAAGTAAACAATACGATGTTTCTTTCAATTAAGTGCACACGAAGGAACGTAACATTCATTACTATGATTTTCATTTTCGTAGTTTTTGCATTAAAAATGGCATAATTCAACACGAAACTATACCTTTGCAATAGGTCATTGACTGCAAACCAAATCTCATTATCAGCAAATACTAAATGTTTAAATCTGTAGCAGTGATGGTCATTGAAAACGTAATTCAAGTTTATAATATTCACAATGTGTGACCAACACTAACTTATTTCTAATGCGTTTTTCATTTAAGGTAAGTACTCGTTACTTGTAATCTGTTCAACTAGATTCAACAATAATTTAATAATTCTATTATTTTTTGAATTAGAAAATTACAAACTTTTATCAATGATAGGGTTTTTTCTTTGAGGGAGGAAAAGCTATAAGTATGGAGTTTAATTGACTGATGTTATCTTATCAATATTGTTCAATTTTATTGAATTTAAAAGGTACTTTCATTTGTTGATTTATATTGGTATTGTTGTGAGTTTTCGGAGGCATTTACAATGAAATAATTATATGAGTCGTCATTGCCAACAATATTGTTTATTACAATAGCAGCTTTCGATGGCTTAGCCATCATCATCAGTTTTCTGCTGTATGGAAGCCACAAAAACGACTACTAGATAGTACGACAACTCATTATAATTATTTCATTGTTGATTTATAGTTATTTATATCGTATTCTAATGCCATATTGAATGGCATTCGTTACTTTAGGAAATAAGTAAAAACTATTCTTGGAAGTATATGACATTGTCTTTTAAGGTGGTGTGAAGCCGCCCCCGCCCTTGGGTACATCACGAAAGATTCACACAACATTTTTGTTCTCTTATCAGAGAGACAGCCTATTTCCTCTTCTCACATAACTAAAACAGGACACATAATAATGAAAAATTGATGCAGAAATACTATTTTGTTCTGATAGAAATTGTCAGCAAATTAGATGACGTAAAAATTTTAGTTTCTGTAGTATTTTTGTTTGTTAAATGTCTTTCAAATATTGAACAAACGATCAAATAAACAGGCAATATTTTAATAAATAACTGTCCGTTTATGCGGTAGATTGTTTAATATTAATCGAATTTAGCAAGTGACAAAATAACAGCACAATCTAAAAAAAATATTGCATCATTGTTTTAAGATGGAATCTTGTGAAAAACGAATATTTTATTGGTTTCCCCTATTGGTTAGATTCGTTTGTCTAGTATAGACAGCGTTACCATGAAGGCGTTCTTATTCTTTTTCCTAAATATTTTCCATAATAACTTGCATTATATGTGAATAAGTAATCAGAACAGCTGTAAAATACAATCCAGTATAGTGGGAGCAATTAATATCAGGAAAATTGTGTCATTATCAGTGAAAATAACGAGCAGATGAAACTAGAGATTATATTTAGAAAAGTATACCTCAAGATTATATTTATAAAAAGAGTTAAGTGCGTTACTTATCCCACGCTGTCTTTAAAAGTTTCGATTCAACTTAGATCTGTTAAGTTGATGACAACTTTGATGTAGTAAGTAGTCGAAACGTGTAGCATTATCGCTAACACCAAGTACAGTGTGGAATTTAATATTTGCAATCTCATAACATATCTATACTACTAATTTAGAATCCGCGCATAAATATACTGAAAACTACTACCCTCCGCACTTTTTCAACTTTCCCCCGCCAGTAGCCCTGGCGAGGCGGGAGTTTATTTTCTTGTTGGGGTACAACATACGCCGCAGCTCTACGGCTTATGCGGCAAAAAAGGGGGCAGAACTTACTTACTAACTTATTTCTAACTTAACCTATGGGTGAAGCCGGCACTTCGGCGGGCAACCTAAGATTAACACAAGTCTGTATTCTTCTTCATGCTTATTAGTTTTAGTTTTCTTGGGTAAGCCTCCGCACATTTCAGAGGTATCTATAATATCGTAGAATACCCAGGAAGTCGAGAAAATACAATTTCACTGTTTTTTCTCGCAGCATTGCGTAACTTTCTCTCTACTGCATAAGTGGAAGCGAGAGAGTCAAAATGCGTACCGTTCGAAATTGAAACACATGTAGAAATCCCCGCCCTCCTCTCGCCTTGCCCTTCGCCCTACCCTTTCTCGCCGGGTCGCAACTTCCGTCCGGCCGTCGACGAGGGGGAGGGGTGTCGAGGGGGGGGCGCCACACCGAAGGGTGATTACAGGTGTCGCCCTCGTCACCGCTTCCGGCGCTTTGTGATAGCGCCGCGTTATCGGCTGCGAGGCCTAATGAGTGAGGCGGGACGTGCGCCGGCTCGTGTTCCCGTGCGGGCGATTCCTCTTGTGCTCCATTCTGCTCAGGATCCAACGCGTTGTAAACTCGCTAGTACGAAGAACCAGCTTTGAAGAATTATTGGTTGATAAGTGTTTTTTTGGGTGCTTCAACAACCAAGGTCACTAGTCTCGTAAGTGAGGAGCATGACTTCTTTCTTTTTTAATCTCAGGAGGTGGCGGCGATCTTCCCCACCGGGATAGCGAGATCCGGCGCCGACCTACATGTCATTTGCGGCGTTTCCCCCACCAGGTATCTCCCAAGAGTATCCCGCTGCCTGCAAATATTTACATTTGAATACTAATGCAGTGTCTCGCCCCCGTGAAGATTTTATTTATCCTTTCGGAATCTAGATTGATTATTTTGTGATGCTTCTTCTTATTTAATGATTGAGATTATAGTATTTCACATGCAGTTAAAGCCTCTTTGACAAACATAATTAAAAAATACAGGCGTGCACGTCTGTCTTAGAAAAACAGATTTCATTAAGGAAAAAAATATCTATTCAGTATTGTAGATGTAGGACTTAATTTTAAACTTCAGCAATTTAAAAAAAAATTGCGAGATATCAAATAAATTCAAGAAAATGAGAACTGTACCATTTTTAAGCGTCCTTTACACTACACGCGGAAAATATTTTATCAAAACTTTTGGATCTATTTTTGAAGACATTTTGAAACGTTGAGGGTTCATGTAATGTACCCCACAAAATCAAAAAATCCGTTTCCAACTCACGCGACCTCATGTTCGTTGAAATCGATCTGTGAATTATAATTTTGGTGAAAGTCGTGTGAACAGTTGTGGTGATACGTGAGACGGAAAGAGGGACTGGCGGACAGACGGACAGACGGACAGACGGACAGACGGACAGACGGACAGACGGACAGACGGACAGACGGACATTTGGCGTCAATAGATATTTCCGTATCATGGACCAATAAATCGAGATTTGTAACTGTACAGCGGGGTAGAAGTAATTTTCTACATAAGGAAAAGAGATTTATCAACTACATTGATTTCATGGCCCCACATACGAGTATTTTTTTATCGAAAAAAGCCGATTTCTGCCGCTACATTTATTACTTATTATTTATAACCATACTATTTTCTTTTTACTACGTGAGTAGTAAGACGTGAAAGTAAACAGGAAAACGCTCTAGGAGCATAATGTTACAAATTCTAAGCATCGCCATCATTACTTAACATTACATCACCTAGGAAAGAGATTTGAAACACTACTTTACAACTAATCAGTCTCTTATATGTAAATCTCAGAAGTTTGGATATCCCTGTTTTTTACCTCCAAAATCTTGCCGAAGACATAAGCTTGGATATTTCTAAGGGAATACAAGTTCTTAGGAGGGATAACGAGGGATAACGGGGGCTAATACAGCGAAGGTATTTCTGTGTCCATTAGTGAGGACTGGACCTCCCTCCACGCGAGGCCACTGTCAGAGAAAGTCCTTCTTTCTCAACAACTCTGAAAATGACAGGATTATTCCAGGTAAAGTTTCGCTTGCCCAGCCTGCATCACGTGGGTTGTAAATCTGTGACGGCTGCAATGTTTCCAGTTATGATTTTTAGATTTTTTTTTATGTTTACAAAGTTCAGTATTATTTACTTCCTCATATGTATTTTGTTGACTTATATCTATTCTTATTCTAACTTTATATTTAATTATACTAACTACAAATTGATGTAGGGGACTCATAGAACACCTACTATGCTTATTATGTGACCAATGAAGCACGTGATAGGGGAGACAGGTTTACAATCAACCAGAATCGCGAGTACGTTTTGATCGAGCCATAAATAAAGGTATAAAAACATATGAACTAAATGTTTGTTCACTGTTGTTTTGTGTTGTTGAAGATGTTGAGCAGTTACAGTCTTCCATTGGCCAAGATAATTATCAATATTGGCAATCTCAGATGCTTCAATAAGTGTTTGTTTCGATCTTTGATAATCTTAGAGGTGTTTACAAGACATTTTCTCTTGCTAATTGTCGCTAGAGAATATTCGAGTCAGAGGTGATTTCTTTTTGTCTCAATAAATTTACTTTTTTTTGTCCTAAAAACAAAATCTATACGTGACCTATGGAAGCAAAGCATATTCTTTGGGCATCTTTCTTGAATCCAGAATTTCATCCCACTCTTTTACTGAACGTAGTTGAATAATAATAATAATAATAATAATAATAATAATAATAATAATAATAATAATAATAATAATAATAATAATGGACTACAGAAATAAATACCTTCATCATGCGTGAATACTACACCATTACCAAAATGGAGACTGACACTACGGCCTACAGACAAAAGTTACATCAAAGATTTCTTCACCGTTTCCCTGATTCTGAAGTTAGTGAGCAAAGAATAGCGGACCAGCGTCGAGCAATTGTTCAGAAAAATCTCCTCTCTGCACCACTTTTGGAAGCAATCAAGGAAGAAGTGAAAAAAATGCTTAACTCCTCAGAACCTAGTAATCTGAGGGCAGTGGAGATATCAGCTGTGCAAACTCAGGATGACAATGGGACAAGCAGTCAGAAAGTATGGATGATAAGAGTAGTGAAGAGGTGCAAATTCGCAATGAATTTGCAGTCGCACTTGCAGAATTTGAGGGAACTGACCCACTGAACCGCTATCTCATTCCCAGACAAAATTGTTCGAAGAAATTAGCAAGAGCAATCAGCGTCTTGAATGAGAAAGTACTGCCACAACATCTACAACAAAGACCATCTTTCGAAGAAGTACACACAGCAATTTATTGTGCTGCGGTTGTGGCTTCAAGATGTAACGGTTCCAAGCTTTTCAGCCGCGTAGCAACTGCCCACAATGATTGAAGTGAAAAAAGAATGCCACCTTGGGAAAGACGGCTGGTGAATCGTATAGAAAGCACTAGGAGAGATATTGGGAGACTCACGCAATTTAAAAAAGGAAATATCTCAGAAAAACTGAGAAGAAAGGTGAATAACATCCTTATCAATACAAAAATACATACGAAGCACGAGCCCTTGAATTCAACAATAACAGAACATCTTGACACCCTACGACAAAAGCTTTTGGCGTTAGCAAAACGCCTTCGACGCTACAGAAATTGCACTACGAGGAAGCAACAGAATTCTCTTTTTAACAGAAACCAGAAAGCATTCTACAGGAATATGTCAAAGGGTAAAGGGCTTGTAAATGATATGAAAGAGTCAAAGCTCCCCTCAAAGGCACAAATAGAGGACTTTTGGAAGCCTATCTGGTCATCTGCTGTGTCCCACAACCCAGATAGGACGTGGATTGAAATGGAATATGACAGACACCGAGATATTCCTCTAATGGGTGAACCAATCATCACCGTAGAAAATGTCCAAGCAGCTTTGAACAAAGCACATAACTGGAAGGCACCAGGCAGTGATGGCCTGCACAATTACTGGCTGAAAAAATTTACAAGCACTCACCATCATATAGCTAATATAATTCAATATTTTCTTCACAATCCAGAAAATCTACCTTACTTCCTCACTGAAGGTAGAACATTCATGTTACCAAAGGAGAGTGACACTAAAGACCCCTCGATGTACAGGCCTATAACCTGCCTTCAAACTTTCTACAAACTCATAACATCTTGTGTTTCACAAATGATGATGACACACATTGAGGAACAGAACATCTTAGCAAATGAACAGAAAGGATGTAGACCTGGATCTCAGGGATGCAAGGAGCAACTCATTATAGACTCTGTAATTATGGGGCAAGTGCTTGCAAAACAAAGAAACTTGTACGCATGCTACATAGATTACGCTAAAGCATTCGACACCGTGCCACATTCTTGGCTCCTTCAATGTTTGGATGTATACAAGGTCCACCCGTTTATCCAAAACTTCCTGAAAACCGCGATGAGTCGATGGAATACAAAACTGTTTCTCTCTAATGGAAAACAACACGTCCACACAGATACTATGCACATCCGCCGAGGGATTTTCCAGGGTGACTATTTGAGCCCTTTATTGTTCTGCTTAGCCTTGAATCCCCTGTCTACTCTACTTAATTCAGCTAATTATGGAATCGCTCTTAAAAAGGGGAACTCAACTCTTCTCCGGGTCTCACATCTTCTTTACATGGATGACCTGAAGCTCTATGCAGACACTGAGAGTCATATGCGGCAACTAATAAACGTGACGGAGAAGTTCACTGACGACATCAAGATGAAATTCGGTTTGGATAAGTGCAGGAGAGTGAATATCATTCGGGGTCATATGCAAGTTATAAATTTGGAAACTGATAATGAACCAAAGATTACCTTCATGGAACCCCATGAAACTTACAAATACTTGGGTTTCCAACAGTCACTCCGAATCAAACACACAGTTACTAAGAACATACTATCAACTGAAGTGTGTAAACGATTGCATGAACTCTTAAAAACTCAACTCTCTGCTAGAAACCTTGTGCAGGCCATCAATTCATTTGTTATTCCAGTGCTCACATACTCCTTTGGCGTTATTAAATGGAGCGATACCGACCTCGACAACCTCCAGAGGACAATTAGAACCGCTATGACTCAACACCGAAAACATCATCCCCATTCAAGTACTGAGCGTTTTACCCTTCCAAGGTCGCAAGGAGGGCGAGGTGTTGTAGATCTCATAAATCTACACAGCACTCAAATTGCTTCACTCAGAAGATACTTCTTGGAACATTGTGGGAGAGTTCAACAAGCAGTGAGCGCAGTTGATAATAACTATAGTCCTCTGAACTTGAAAAAGCTTGATCCGCCTGTTCAACGAATCATTGAAACGGAAGAGAAGATATCCTTATGGAAAGCGAAGGCACTGCATGGAAGGTACCCTCACGAGCTGAGTAAACCAGAAGTCGACATCTCTGCGTCGCACGCATGGCTCCAGCACGGGGATCTCTTTCCGGAGACAGAAGCCTTCATGATAGCTATCCAGGACCAAGTGGTACCAACATTGAACTACAGAAAACACATTCTGAGAGATTCTACCATTCATTCCGACTCGTGTAGAAGATGTGAGGCTGCAAGCGAAACTATCCAACACGTGACAAGTGGATGTAGCAGCTACGCACAGTTGGAATACAAAAAGAGGCATGATGAAGTGGCGAAGCAGGTAAACCAATTATTGGCATTGAGAACGGGCTTACTCGCCACTTCCGTGCCGTATTATAAATATGTGCCTCAGAATGTGCTTGAATGTAGTGAGCACACACTCTACTGGGATCGCTCCATTATCACTGACAGACATGTCGGCGGCAATAGACCCGATATAACGTACATTGATAGAAACCATCAGCAGGTTTTCCTTATCGATATATCAATACCCAATACCCACAACATATCGGGAAAATATCAAGAGAAGATCTAGAAGTATACCGATCTTGCCCATGAAGTCGCATCTCAGTGGAACTTCAGTAAAGTGACAACTGTGCCTATAATAATATCAGCTACAGGAGTTATCCCAAAAATGACACTTCGGGCACTGGAGTGTCTTCACTTGGATGCCAGGAATGTATATAATATGCAAAAGTGTGTCATTTTGAATACATGCCGTATTGTCAGAAGCCATCTGAACCTTCAGTAAAGCAACCACACACCTGGTCATCATTCCTGTGTGTGGTTGACATACCGACCAGTAATACTGTGAATAATGTATAATAATAATAATAATAATAATAATAATAATAATAATAATAATAATAATAATAATAATAATAATAATAATAATAATAGGGATGTTGCTCACGGGATTGGTCAATTATGAACAATGAAACAACTAGTTTGATAACGTTTCAGATTTTTTAAATTCCTTCATGAGAGCTTACTAATATATTTGAAGATCGAGCCACCAAACCAACTCCAACTTGGAATTACTGCAGCACATAGTTGTTTGATTGTTCATAATTGACCAATCCCGTGAACAACATCCCTTATTTCATCAATGTTTATAAATTCTATAATGGTGAATAATAATAATTTAATAATTATTATTTATTTATGCAAATGAGTGTACGTTCGAGTGTACTGTTAAGCGAAAAAACAGTAGAAATAATGAATGAATCATGAATAAACAAACCAAAAATTTGAATTGATTCGAACTGAATTGAAAAAGTTGAGATATTTCTTTTAAGTGTTGAGTAATGTTTAGTAAGGAAAAGACATTGCTTAATAAAGTTTATTTGTAGGTATCAAAAATGGCGTTCTTTGCACATTCTGGTAGTATTTTGTTTGTGGATTTTCCTGTAAATACGAAAATAGTAAGCTGTACAGTTTTATGGAGGAAATGACTCAGTGTCTGGGAGAGACCATTTTTCTTAAACAGTATTTTCGAATAAATCAATTGGGCATTTTCAAATTAATTTATCATTCAAATGTATAAAAGCATAACATTATTGCTGCTAAGTCACTTTTGTCGTTATTTTGGAACCTAATTTTCTGTGATGTGCTGATTATGACGCGTTTTCATACTTCACATTTCTCGGCTTGCATTGAAAGGTTAAGAATAGCATTTTTGCAACTTAGGAAAGTCTTCAGCATATCTCAGGTATGTCTGCTGTGAGTCTGACACAAACAGGATCCTTAGAACCCGAGTATCATTCAATTTTACAAGAACTCATTTATCCCTAAAGCAACACAGGTAAAGAGAATGGAAACGGTAAATGGAAGGAAAAGGTATTTTTAAAGGCTTCTTAGAATTCCATAGCAAAAATGAACTTTCCCTACTTTCAAAAGAAATTCTGCAGTCTTCCTGACCCATACTTGCTAAATTTCTAGAGAGGACTTCCCAGTTTTTCATTTGGAATTGCTTGGGAAAGTAAATGAATAATAAAGATGTACGGAAATAGGAAAAGATGTTTCATTCAGTTATTTCCAGAATTAATAATATGAAATATAAAGCATAGGAATTCGATTTATTGGAGTGACATAATTTAAACATAACGTCTGTGTTTCTTGCATCTTTTTTTTACAATATTTCGAGAATTTAATTCCTAAACATTGAAAAAGCAGAATGAGAAATGGGGACCATGAAATAAAATATAAATAAATAATTTATTGGCAAACTTCTGATCATTTTTAATGCAAATCTGACCAAATGCATTTATATTGTTTAAAAAAATACAAAACCTCAATTTCAATTTTGGAGGGGCGTAGCATTTCTTCACATCACATCTTACTGAAAGAAAGTAGTATAGTAGTATTTTATAATAATAATAATAATAATAATAATAATAACAATAATAAAGACATTGTCTTTTTTAATGGCGAGGCTCAATCAATTAAGCCTGCTCTTCCGCTTACCTAGTCATTTGAAATTCAAAAGAAAAACGAAACGTTAACGCGTGTTTTTACACGAATACTATCATACAATTCCTTCTCCATTTAAATGTTTTCTGCAAAGGTTGAATGCACAGTTTTCATACACTCTGTAGTTCTTTAATATTATACACAGAGAAAAAACACCCACTTTTTGAACTAACACAATAAGAGAGATTTTTTTTTCAAAACGAGAGTAAAAGGAAAACAAGACGGAGCATGCAAAGGTTTTGAGAAGAGGGTATTTCACGCAACGCTCAGAAAGGGCGAACTCAGTTTCCCGCTAATAAAAGCGACTAATTAGCTGTACACGTTGTACCGCTGAGAATATAACGCCGGGGTTGGTTATTTCTAGGTGAGGAACCTCGAAAAACCCAGTATCGACTTTTATTCACGAAACAATGCAGAATCGCGAAGAGTGAACCAGGGCGTGAAAACCAAGTTGCTAATTAACACGAGTTGATAATTAATATAATACGAATTAATGGAGGAATTATATTCCGAAAACTGCAGCAGCAAGATAAAGAGAAGTTGAAAAACGAGAATAATGAATAGAAACGTTAAGTGAATGCCTTTACACCGGTATTGCGTTGTGAATAGCGTGTACACACGATTTGAAAGACGGTTCAGCGGGCAGCTACTACAGCGAACCATTGTACACAATGTACTACACGCTTTTTTGTGACGTCATGTACGCAAGATTTTGCGTATGTGCTCATATCAGCGTGTTTAAAAGCAAAATTCAAGCAGGTTGTTTTCAGTCTCCAGAATCGCATTTATTTCCGTTTCTGTTGCAGCCGGGGTGGGGGAATATAGTTGAAGCAAAATTCGTAATTTCGTTTATCCAGTTGTAATTAAATGACGTAATAAGGAAATAAAAATATAAGCTATAAATAATAATAATAATAATAATAATAATAATAGTAATAGTAATAGGTTTAATTCTTCTTCACGACAATTGTATCTCAATTTCTTATTTTCTTAAAAATAAAGCTGCACGTTGATTTGTTATGGTTATAGCCTCTAAGTCAATTTCTAGCAGAAGTGGAGTATATCTAATTATTGTAGAGACTTTCATACGAAATGTGGTCATATTACAACTCATACGGTTTTCATGATATTCCTTTCTTTTGATTAGTGTAATTATACCATTTTCTCTTGTATGTACCTTTAGACAACCTTCAGAAACCCATAAAATTACTCTAAGGGTATATTAATCTGGGAATTTAGTCAAAAATTGGTAAATAAAGTTCTCAGATAGTACGAACAAAATGAATTATAAAAAAGTTGCTAATATTTCTTGACGATTCTCCTTCAACTTTTTAATTCCTCAATTGAATACTCCCGTTTGAATGATCGAAATTCACATTAAATTGGGGTACTATATTCTAATATGCATCACATAGTTGTATAACGAAGTCATAACACCAAACCTTTCTTTACCTTATAACTTTCATTTTAGAGGCAGCGTAGCACATTTGGAGCATTGGAAATTAATTAACAAATCTTTTGTGATCCAGAGATGCCGGAAGAAGGTTATCTCGAACGCCGGACGTAGTCGGGGGTTTTGTGGCCACATCGTGACCTTGTACGCAGCCGCCCTCTCACACACATTGCCACCCGCTGCAAAGTTATCACTGCAGCGCGTGAATGGAAGGGCCGTGGCAGTTAAAGCAGTTATCAATGGCAGGCACCGGAGATCGCGAGTACAAGGAAAATGCAACTCCTAGTTTCCTTGATGAATATAGAAGCAACAAAGCCATCGAAGGAGTTAACATAGGTAGTTCTAATATAGTATATTAATACCATAATTACTAATACTCTTAATAGTAATACTATAACTACTAATATAATAATGGTTATTGTAAAAATACTAATACTAGAAATAATATTAATACTAATAATACCATTAGCATGAACCTACTGTCATGATGACCACCGTTACAACCACCAGTGCCACTACTACTACCACTACCACTACCACCTCTTACATTTCACTAGCTACACAGTAATATAAATTCAACAACAGTGTTTGATTATGCCTCCTTCACAGATGCTCCCAACTCCTAAAGTCTGGTCAAAGAGTTGACTGTCATGGTAGTCAAAAGTGGCTTAATGATATTTTGTAATTCTGAGTAACTAAAGTTAAATTGGGATAATCCAATCGTGAAGTTGGTAAAAATGGAGTTAAGGTAACTAATTATTACCAGGAGACATGTAAGACATTTTTTCAAATCTTATGTCGGGCGTTTTTGTTCTTCTGTTCACAAGTGTTTCTGTAAATATGGTACCTATTACAAACATATTATTTAAATAATTTTAAATCAAAGAATTGGTTCTTAAAACATGCAAAAAATTATCATGGCCCAAGACAAGTCAAATAAATATTACATACAATGCCAGGTATGAGTCACAAACACTGGAACCAGGAAGTACGAGGAATGGTAGAATCTAAATGTACTTAAAATGTATTAATTTCAGCAAAGAAATCAAGCAGCTACTAAACTTTTATTAAATCTTTCAACATTATTTAACTATACACTCATTTAGGAATCGTTTTCTTGAAATTATCGAGCAGGTAATGATGAAATGACATGGTCGCAGTGGCAAAATTCTGCTCGTCGACTGTTTCCGGTATGTTGGTAGATTAAACTCTCATATCGCTGCTATTATCGACTACATTATCGACTGGGAAACGTACGAGGACGTAAGATAAAAGAGTTAATAAGTTATTTTCTTTCTGCATTAAGTTTGTGGCTTGCGGTGAAATTAATTTCCTTTTTTGTAGGAGCTGTTCAATTGAAAGGAAACCATTATGGCCAAACAACTGTATTTTGTACTCAAACTTTATAATACATCCTTAGTTACTAAAACTAAAAAAAAGAATATGTCAATATTTTATTGAATGTACTATATTTAAATCCTAGAGAAACATTCTTGAGTAGGAGAATTATAATCAAACCTTTAAAATGATATTTAGCCACGGCTGATTGAATAATTATTTCGAGTTTCCGGGCGTGTCAACTGCTAAGGTCATTAGTCCCGACGGAGTAGTGCATGTTTCATTCCTGGAGTTGGCGGGGTCCCTCCCTCGCCGGAGCGGGTGATTCGGCACCGACCTTCACTGGGTTGCGGGGTTTCCCACCTTCAGGTATCGCCAACCAGTAGGGCCGCGCCTCAGCCGGGACAAGCTCCAAGCTCCCGACCGGCCTCCCGGCATATGTGTTGTAAAGTAGTCCATGTAAGAGTGTGTAAGTAAGTGATAAAGAAATGACAACGACTTTGGCGGCGGCGATGGTGTAACGGTTAGCGTACCGAACTGTTGTACCCAAGTTCGCAGGTTCAAACCCGATCGAATTTTTAAGGGCGAAAAAATCCTTCGTACGCCTTCCTTCGGAGGGGAAGTAAAGCCGGCTGTCCCGTGTTAGTAGATTTACTTGCATGTAAAAGATCCTCAAGCCTAAATGACGCCTCTGAGCTAAATTCAAATCGCCTGTTTCTCGCCCAAGATATACCTCCTTTCACTGCTGTACCCAAGTTCGCAGGTTCAAACCCGATCGAATTTTTAAGGGCGAAAAAATCCTTCGTACGCCTTCCTTCGGAGGGGAAGTAAAGCCGGCTGTCCCGTGTTAGTAGATTTACTTGCATGTAAAAGATCCTCAAGCCTAAATGACGCCTCTGAGCTAAATTCAAATCGCCTGTTTCTCGCCCAAGATATACCTCCTTTCACTGCTAGTTGATGAAAGGAGCGTAGCGAAATTTGCGTGGTCAGGCGGAAGAGCGGGCCTGATGGCCCGAGTCTCGCCACGTAAAATAAGGCAAATTCAATTCAATTCAACGAAGACGAAAGAAAGATAGCTCGCGGTCCGTTTGTTAGGAACTGCTCCGGCACTCGCCTAGGGTTGATCAGAGAAACCACGGAAACCTACCGATCAGAGCAATCGGACGCTACCATTCTCCTCCAGACAGCGGCTGAATTCGACTTGTGGAATGTGGAAAATCCTCCACCGCCAGGACTCGAACCCTGCAACCTCCCGGTCAGAGAAAGTAATAGGAAAAGATATGTTCGTAGGCTTCCGCGTCCAGAGTCATTGGATACTTGACGAAATAGTTCTGCAGTATAGCTCTGAAGAAGGCCACAACACGATGGCCGAAACTTCAGCTCAATCGACTGAGACGCGGCTCAACCCTGACAGCCAGATAGTCAATAGGAAAAGTTGTTGACCTCAGCTAATTTAGACGGCATCAATCATGAAGAACAATTAAATAATTACTTACAAAAAATGAGTGAATGAAAACACCTCAGCTGTTTTTGAATTCCCTATAAACAACAAATAAACTTTTGGAAACAGTAGTTATGTCCATAAACCGAAGTATTTGCATACTTGGTCTTTCATTGAAATGTATATCTGCTGCAGTTTGTCATCTCATCGAATTCTATCAATCGCATCGTAGACGCCTTTGAAAATTTACATTCTCACTTGGGGCATAGTAGGTCTATTTTATATTTTAAAAATTTTAATTCAACTGAAATGTTTTGTAGTACTAAAGTCGTTCATTAGAAAAATCTCTCCTAAAAAAGTCACGTTTTTTTGGTGGTTTCAATGCACCTGTGAGTACATTAGGCGAAACACTGTGATTTACTATATTCTTTTAGTGGCTTTTATATCATTTGTAACGACTTTATTAATCAGATTGATATAATTAGAAACAAATTTTATAGTTAAACAAGTATTTTATTCGATTTTTTATGTAACTTTTGTCTTGAAAATGCAACTGTAATATGTTCAGAATTTATTTTTATGACGGACTTGCAAAAAAAAAAAAAATCTTTATCGTAAAAATTCTTCTCCCCGGAAGTGCTACGATAAGCTAGTTTTATGTAATTTGAATTCTATAGCAAATGCTCTCCGGGTGAATTCAAAATGTTCCAGAACTGACGAAGATAACTTTATATCCAAAACTTAGACAACACAGCCTTCGAAGCGGTACCATCCAAACAATTGAAAGCGGTATTGTTAATTAGCCGCGGAAGCCTTAGACATACTATATAGATAATTTTGTTTCCTACAATATCCTGTGATACCTGTGAAATTACATAGTCAATGAACGAAAATACATTACTCGCAAATACATTAACTTCTTGGTACGTTTGTTTACGCTGCCTTTTGAGTATCACGATATAAATTTATTTCTTAGTATATAAATGTATTTAATTAATTTTGAATTTTAAAAATTTGTATTTATTGAGGTAAATGCAGCACTCATTTTAATTGGAACTCGAATGAGTTCGAAAGAAAGTCTAATGATCGACGAAATTGAAATGAACAAAAACCAGAGAATTCTCGCAGGAGTTCTCCCTATACTGGTGGTCGAGTTGAACGTGTATGTAGTTTAGTTTTAAAAACATATACCAAATTAAGACAAAAAAATCCGCTTATTCAGGGGCAATGATAACTTACACAATAACTGATAAATTAGATTTAATCTAACATTAAGTTCGTTTTAGTTACTTATTAAGAAAAGCCACCCCCCTTCTCAGCTGTTTAAGTCGTCAGGCAGCAGCTTCCTGTACACCAAATTAAAGAAATAAACTCCCAACTCTTCAGGGGATATTATGGAGGGAAATACATAGGGATTCTGCGGAGGGGATATCCGGAATAAAGAATTGAATATCTGTAACCGTCGTGTTCCAATTCTAGGACGTCCCAATCAATGTGTAGCAAGTGTTGCTTTTTTTTTTGGGGGGGGGGGGTCTTAGCTGACGATTGGTGTGTTTGGTGTTGCAGTTCTCACGTATTTTGCGTGTGTAAGTGGGTTCCCGTCGGACCTTATTCAGTAACCAAATCGGCTTTTGCGTTACATTATGCATCAGAATATCCGAGGGGAGTGCTTGTCTTCTTTGTCCTATAGTGAAGAAGTGTCGGACTAATTATTTAAGCGTTGCCGGAGCTTCGTTGGTTTGGAAGGCTTCGTTAAACGATAATCGTCTCAAGCACTGAGAAAAGGACTCGACATCTAGTTCCTTCCTCGGAACTTTCTACCGTTTCCGAAACGGAGGGCGCGCTATGAGCCGTAGTGCAGTGAAGTGCAAATGAATGGGAAGAATGAATGGTTATGTATATAATGAAACTATTATGTATGATGTGTGAATGTAGAAAAAAAAAATTACCAACATATACAAAAACAATTTACGTAGAATGTATATATATATATATATATATATATATATATATATATATATATACACATATATATACATATATATATGTATATATATATATATATATATATATATATACACATTCTACGTAAATTGTTTTTGTATATGTTGGTATTTTTTTTTCTACATTCACACATCATTCATATATATATATATATATATATATATATATATATATATATATAGTATTACAAAAATGATTTTAGTGTAAGTTAGTAATGCCAAAGTGCAAGTAAGTTAACTTTAGGTCTAGATTGTAAATTAGTTGTAAGAAAAAGCCCCGCCTCTAGCTGCTTAAACAGCAAAGCAGCAGCATAATGTATAAACATTTATAGACAATAAATTCCCCTTCTTCAAAGGGTTACTGTGGAGGGGAGAAAAGGAAACTATGAGCCGTAGACGTGTTGCCGCTGAGCTACCGCAGCCCATATACCCCGCGTTGGTGATGTTGCTAGAAGAGGCGGCGACCAACATCGCGAGTAGCATCACCAGGAAATCGCCTGCGCTTTTCGTGGAGGCCGCGTGCTTTCTCCGGCGGAGCTCTCGTCAAAGCGTGACGGGCGGCGGTGGCGGCGCGTTCTTGCCCCCTCCCGCCCCTTCCCGCCCCCTCCCACCCCCTCCCGCCCCCTCCCGCCCCCTCCCGCCCCCTCCCGCCCCCCGCCCGTGCCCTTCCCGCCCCCGCCAGGACAAAAGAGGCGAGTGAGCTGTTGGCCCCAACATTTCAGCGACCGCGCGACGATTCTCCACGCCCCGGTCCCGCCTGCAGTGGCCGACCACGGCACAGCCGGCCGGCGGCGGGCGCAAGCGGCCACCATCACCTCTCGTGGCTGGCGCTACAACGATCACTCTTTCCCCTCCACAGTGCCCCCCGGGGAGGCGGGAATTTATTTGCTAATCGGGTTACAGTAAACTGCTGCCTTGCGGCTAAAGCAGCAGATAGATAAGCTCTCTTAATAATTAACTGAAACTAACTTAATTATACCTTAAATTCAATTTATTAACATTAGACTGTGTAGCATTTTGGACAATCTAACTTTAACAAATGTATTATTATTTTCGCGAAAAAACTAAGTAATGTTTTATTTATGCTCCTTGGTCAATTTTTCTTTTTTATATATTTATTTTTCATTCACATATTTTTTATTCAATTGCTAATTAATGACGAAAAAATGGTTGCTCTTCGCATATTTGCGTTATTAATGGTGAGCTAGCTTAAGATTAAGCTGGCGCACCACAATCGGTTACTACGAGAACAAATTTGCCATTTTGATGAACGATCTAATTGAAAATTAACTACGCGAAAGTGATTTAATTGCTCTTCAAATTCCGAATAATAATGATGAACTGGCCCTCAAGATTTGGGCGGGCACACCTTAAAAGGTTGCCATAAAAACACATTTAGAACTATTTAATTACTCTTCAAACTTCCGAGTAATCCATGTGGGAAAGTAGCGTTGTAATTAAAGACAAATCGCTTAGTAAGCTCCGAGTAAGCAATGCCTCTGTCTCCGCAATGACTCTCGCCGGAACATTACTCTAATAAGAAGGCCGCGCGTGATCTTTCCTTCTTATCCTCTTCCCTTTAACACACACGCACATATAAATTCACTACACTTTCAAACATGAGGGGCTTCTGGCTAGCTCTTGGTCAGCGTGCTCGCCTTCCACGCGGCCCCGGGGGTCGATTTCCGGTTGTTTTCCGCCAAACATTTCCGCACGGTGCTGTTTGTACAAAACGGGTTCACTCTTAAGAAGCTAAGGCCCGAATTCATGGTCAATCCATAAGGAGTGCTTATGCAATTATGAGTTACTCGAAATGAGAGGTCACTTAAGGAGGCTTGTGTTTCATGGACGTCTCTTATGGGAGCACATAAGAGTGTTCCCTAAGGTATCAGAAATGTTGCAACGTTTGTCAACTGACCCAGTGTTTAACAGTGGTTTCCATAGTTTCGTTGGTTGTTTTCGTTGTGACGTCTGTGTATTGTTGTTGAATTTACATTAAACGCAATTTTACGAAGATTATAAGGGTACGCAATTTAGAATTTTATCTGGTCAAAATACGAAATCTTTCTATCTGAAGGAACTGTATAAAATCCTTGATGTTACGCACCAACGTTTCTGAAAATTTAGAAATTATTCGGCACAGTGTAGCTTGACTAACTTTATAGCGATTTGCACAATCTAAAACAAGATGAAATTTAATTTATATACATTTATCATATCTACAATAAAATTATATGGAAAATATGGAGAAATATTTTTTATACGATTGCACAAGATATTCCATATCTTCTACAATCTTATAGAACGAATCTGAAAGAATGAAGCTGCGGAACATCAAAATGCTTTTATTATTAATTAAATCTTTATGCTGTAATAATAGAATATTCATAAGAGGAGGGATTAGTAAGCCCCTTTTTGTTTCATTTCTTCTTTCGTCGATGAGAGAAACGATTATTTACAACTGTGATTTTACGAAAACGAAACTAGCTTCTGAATTATTCTTCGTTATATATTTCCAAACCGATTCGTTATGCGGACGATATTTGAGCGTAAAACTCAGAATACTCCAAGAAATCATCGTCGTTGTCTGCGATATCGTGTAAACTTGTCATTCGTGTTCACGATATCGTGTTCAGACTTCACTTCACCGAAGTTGGTTAAGTCTTCGGCGAATAAGGAATACTTAAGGCCACAGGCGACGTACCTTATACAAATGTGTGGTTGCTCATCTGTCACTCATCTGAAAATAAGGACTCTTTATCAATCAGAATCTTTTACTTAAGGAGTACTCATTATCAGATACGACTATGAATTCAGCCCTCTAACTTTGTTCATATTGTCGAGGCCTAGTTCTCCTCCAAGGCATACTAAAAGGTAATAATTTACTTCAATACTTGAAGTATACTTTAATCCTCAAAATAAGAATAAAAGTATTGGATTTCCTTGAAAATATTGAGGGTGGACTGTCTTCTCCCCCTACCTCACAACAGCATGGAAGCACACAACAACACCCATGGGATGAGAGGCAGTTGGTGGAGTTGTTCTTGGTAAGAAAATGCCTCCGCACTGGTGTACATAGCCACAGTATCCTTTGGCTGGCGCGAACACCACGTGCTCACCGCAACGAAGGATTTATGGTGAGAAAGCGGCCAGCGCACTCGCATTGTTGGCAGCCGAAGGACGGAGCAGGCGCGAGGGCGGGGGTGGGTCCCAAACAAAGGGGAAGGAGACGCAGAGCTGGCCAACCCCGTCGCTCATAAACTGATAAATCCTTCAACCTTTCTTCAAACGCGCGTCATTGCCTCCAGACCCCTCAACGCACCTATCGATCTATCGGCATCTCTCGTGACAACTATCGATGTTACTTTGCAGGGGAACGCGACGCCGCGCCTCACTTGCCATAATGAATGGGAAGAATGAGTGGTTATGTATATAATGAAAATAGTATGAATGATGTGTGAATGTAGAAAAAAAATAAAATAATAATAATAATTTACCAATATATACAAAACAGTTTACGTAGAATATATAAAATAGAATTACAAAAATGATTTTAGTGTAAGTTAGTAATGCCAAAGTGCAATTAAGATAACTTTAGGTCAAGATTGTAAATTAGTTGTAAGAAAAAGCCCCGCCTGTAGCTGCTTAAGCCGCAAGGCAGCAGAGTAATATAAAAACATATAGATAATAAATTCCCCTTCTTCACAGGGTTACTGTGGAGGGGACAATTAAAAAAAAACTTGCCACGCCTCCCAATGGGCCCGAGCGCCACGGACACTTTGAGCCAAGTCAGTGCCGTGGCGAACAGTGCTTTATTAAGTGTAGTGCAGTGAAGTGCGAATGAATGGTTATGTATATAATGAAACAAGTATGAATGATGTGTGAATGTAATGGAAAAGAAGAAAAAATATCTCGACCGTAAATTAACAAACTTTGTAGAACTATAGTATTCGCAAAATAGATCTTAGTGTAAGTTAGTAATGCCAAAGTGCGAGTAAGTTAACTTTAGGACTAGTACGTAAGACTGAGCATTAAGAAAAATCTCCTCCTCTAGCTGCTTAAGCCGCAAGGCAGCAGCTTATTGTTAATAATTTAAAGGAAATAAATTCCTCTTCTCCACAGGGTTACTGTAGAGGGGACAAAGAAAAAAAAATTACGATGCAAGATTCCACACAATAATGGTTTTCGTTCGAAATAACAGTGTTTCGATGCGTTGAATTTTGAATGGTATTGAGTCAGTGCAGAAAACCAAGGACCGGCAACGAATGTTGTTTACTTCATTTGAATGGTGAAATATATTTAAGAAAGTTAACTATTTTTATTTATTATAATCTATTATTATTTACAATAATCGCGTAACCTGCGTATGTCTCTATGTCTGTTTCGATTAAACATCTGGTTCTCAATTAGACACACGTGAGATGCCATTTAACGGAACTCGGTCTTCTGACAAACTCACACTTTTTTGAATCCTCCATGAAAAAGATCATTTCTTAAAAAAGCTAAATCCTTGTGTACATTCTACTGTAATATTGTTTACATTTTGTGCAGTACTGTCCTGTTCTAAAACTGACGTAAAGTGTCAGTGGCCACACTGACTGGCACTGACAAACATCACGCGTGTAGAATAATGCGCGCGTAATTATCTTCCCTTCCCAGAAGCCCAGTGGAGGCGGGAGTTTATTTATCCATGGGACAAATACATTTTTGTACTATTGCTTTACGACTTGAGTAGTTGGCAGGAGAGCTTTTTCTTAAATACACAGTCTAAAACTAGTGAGTTCTAGCTTAAATATAAAAATAAAAATTATTGTGGATTCATTGGCCTGCCTAATTAGGATTAAAATGTTTTTATTACTACTTTTCCTAAAAGCTAATTGTTCAACAATTTGAAATAAATGGTAATCATAAATTTATATACAAAATATTCATACATTTGCAAGGAATTTTCTTCAGTTAAGGTCAAAAGAAAAGAAAATAAACGGGATTTAAACTGCCAACGTTTCGGCTTTTATTCAGCCTTCATCAGGATATTTTACTTCCGATTTACATCCCTTTTAAGTACATATCCATAACTCAAGCCCCTACAATACACATTCAACCAACACATTCTTCCCACACATTCCGGCGTGTGGCTTCATGTACTTCATGCCCATTGCGTCCTTCAACAGACCCTGATGAAAGCTGAATAAAATACGAAACGTTGGAAGTTTAAATCTCGTTTTTTCTTTTGACCTAAAATAAATAAAGTTCCTTGCAATTAATTACAGAGGTCAAGAAATCAAAAATATGTAAAAATTCATACTTTCTTACATTAGGACAAGTCATACATGTTATTCATCCTCACTGCACAATGCGCTTACTGTATTCAATATTTTCTGTAAGATTTTGTCTTCCTTTTCTGTGGTGCGGATTTATTTTAGAACGATAAGGAAACGTACAGTGCGACGCAACGACACGACTGTAACAACTGTCAAACGAAACCAACTGGCTTTTAAATTGAATTAATGTTAAAACCATACACATTTATCCACTACCATTACCATACACAGTAAATGTACAGCTTGTCCTCCCCTCTTAAAATGTTACTACTCTAAATGTATGTAAATTCAGTGGTTAGGTGGAAGAGCAGGCCCTATGGCCTGAGCCTCGCCATTATTAAAGACATTATTATTATTATTATTATTATTATTATTATTATTATTATTATTATTATTATTATTATTTATTTTTTCCGCAAACCTACCCGGATGTTTGGGATTCTGGATAGTTGGCGTTCGGACAATTGAAGTTTAACTGTACTCTCCTATGGTGCCTAATAAAAGCAAAATACCTCAACCTTACATTTCAAAGGCCATGCATTATTGCAAAGGCGTAGTCTGACGTACTACTTTCGCTAAAAATAGAGAAAAACTACTTATTACAATGAATCACTACATTTAATAGATTGAACATGTATGATATGGAGTTACAATTTCATTTTAATGGTATTATAGATACAGCTAAAGGACTTGACTGTCGCAACTGACACTTGCTTGGTGCTGCCCACGCATGGCTTTCCAGAAGCGTCCGCAGAAGTACCTTGTAACGCGATCATTGTTATAATCGCCATCATCTCATTATAATTGCTAAATGCTCAGAACAATACTTAAATGCTATAACACATGGAGTTTGTATTCGTTATTGACAATATTATCCAATAAAGCACCAAAAATATCACAGATGTAACTACAAAGGCAACATCTACTGGACGACGGGTGTTAAAACGGCGTACACTGGAAATAGGCTCGCGCACAAGGTTACTTGTATTTCACTAACTAATCACACAGTGAAGGTACACAGAGCTTCAGAAAAGGGAACGAGGGGGAGGGGTGGGAGAAGCTTTCGGCACTTGTTGCGTCGTCTGATAGACGACGCCTTCGTAATCTAGGGTTAATATAATTAAGTATTTCTTCCCAAGTAAATAAGTGAATTTGGCACGAGTTTCATGCTTGAGACGTTTGTAAACATGTACTTGTACTTGCGGGCGAGGGCTTTTGGGTGTCGGTGGGTGCGTGGGCGGAGCGCGGGCGGAGCGCGGGCGGGGGCGGGCCGTCCATCCCTTTTGTGAAGGGCGGGTGCAATAAACCGCCCTTCGGCCAGCTGTCAACCCTCCGCCCCGCCGGCCCTAAATTAGTGGAGTCCAGACAGCCAACTTGGGTCGCGCGCCCGCCAGCCAGCCGGCGGATGTCTCAATGCGGAATGCTTACGTGAGGGACTGTGGCGGTTAGTGGACTGACCTTTTACACAGCAGGCATCTGCCCGCAGCCAACAATCGCTTTGAGCCGTCTCCTACGCTTTCTAGCGGGCTGCGTCGGGGGATGAGAACAAAGAAGACGCGGAAAACCATAAACGTCGAGTCGCCATAACGCAGCCGAAGAATCTGTTGGGAGTGTGGAAAACAATTGAGGAAATGGTCTTTTTGAACGTGCTGAATGTTGGTTTCGGCTATTTCGACTCGCCTAGTTGGGGTGCATTGAAAATTCTTTTCTTCGGGACTTTGGGAGCGTGGTTGCGGTGAAACTGGTGGTGTTGCAACATTTCACTAGAAAGATATTCTTCCGTGGTTCGTGATTTTTGTCGGAAATTTAGTGAAACAAATACAATACGGAACAGATTTTTCTCGACAACTGTTCCATTCACTCTACACCTACATCATCATCACCTTCAAGTGGACTTATTAATGTTGAAAGATACCAACCTACAGAATTATAAAAATTGAGATTATAATTTGTTTAAGTTAGTTTTAAATTAGTTTCTCTGCACACGATTGTAAACAATGTAGAACAGATCCAAACCTTCTTGAGAAACAATCGACAAATACGATTAAAGTAAGAAAATATATATTAGCATGGTATTGCCTACTCAAAAGAAATGCAACTGTTGCAAAAATTATTTTCTCTAAACACATTCAGTGTGGACGGTGTTTTCTTTCGGCATAGCTCCGTCCAATTTGTCTATATGAGCCTTAGCAGTTGGTAATATCGACAATGTTTGCAAAGGAAGCGCGCGTTTTACAAAATACTTTTGTGCGCTGACAACAAAAGGGACATGGAAAGCATAACGGGTTAATAATATAATCAAGGGTTTTGTAAACCAACATCCAAACGAGCGTCTTTTCCTTCAACTTTACGCATTGCGTCTATCGCAGCAATAGCTCACATTGCAGTGTCATGGCGAAATTAGCACCTTGGAGGAATTAAGTCAGTTCCTTGTCGAATAGATGAGAAAACATTACATTAAAGTGTATTGCAGTGGGGGTGAATGGGGTGGATAAATGGTTGTGTATAATATACATTGTATTATAAAGCAAATAAAGAATGAATAATGCATGACTGGAAAAAGAACTAAAGAATACTATACAAAAGAACAGAGCATTACCTAGTAGGAACAATCGGTGGTGTCACGGAATAGCACAGAGTTTCTCGTACTAGTATATTTTCTAACCCTTTAGACAGGGCTAATTTTTTGAGATTTTCTTTTCCCAGCTGCCAATTATCGGCACGTAACAAATATTTCTTTTCCCCTTTTTTCAATTTTCAGTCACTTAGTAGTAGAACTGAATTTACTTAGGAGTTTATGATTTTAGAGCAGTTAGACTTGGTTCTAAATGCACATTTTCTTTGAAACATTTTGAGCCGTTTTTGAGAAAATGCTTGCGAGTTTCTGAAAATACTCAATTATGAGCTCATTCCCTCGGAAACGAGAAACGTCATAAGAAATAATTTGAAACACTTCTACTCAGAAATTCTATTATATATAAAAACGTCCGTAATAAAAATATTTACTACATGAAATATTTTTCACAAAAAGTTATTTTTATTGTTATATCGTTTATTGGAACATCATTGAAAATATCTATTTACTGAAAATTTGTCTCTAGTGTTACTTTTGGGTGCACAATTGAACTTTGCAACACACAACGAACTTTGCAACCGTGGCGAACAGTGCAGTGAAGTGGGAAGTGAAGAAGCGTGAAGTGCGAATGAATGGGAAGAATGAATGGTTATGTATATAATGAAACTAGTATGAATGATGTGTGAATGTAGAAAAATAATAATAATAATAATAATAATAATAATAATAATAATAATAATAATAATAATAATAATAATAATAATAATAATAATAATAATAATAATAATAATAATAATAATAATAATAATAATAATAATAATAATAATTTACCAACATATCCAAAAACAATTTACGTAGAATATATAAAATAGAATTACAAAAATGATTTTAGTGTAACTTAGTAATGCCAAAGTGCAATTAAGTTAACTTTAGGTCTAGAATGTAAATTAGTTGTAAGGAAAAGACCCGCCTCTAGCTGCTTAAGCCACAAGGCTGCAGCATAATTTAAAAACATTTATAGGTAATAAATTCCCCTTCTTTACAGGGTTACTCTGGAGGGGACAAAAGAAAAATTAAACTTTTTCAACTTGAACTCAACTTGAGCTCAATTGAACTGAACACCGCTTTTCCCTGTTTTATTTTTTTTCCTGCAGCCCTGGTGAGGCGCTCTATTGGGTGTGGTGAGCCCCGGTGAGGCGCTCTATTGAGTGTGGGAGCCCTGGTGAGGCGCTCTATTGGGTGTGGTGAGCCCCGGTGAGGCGCTCTATTGAGAGTGTGAGCCCTGGTGAGGCGCTCTATTGAGTGAAGTGAGCCCTGGTGAGGCGCTCTATTGAGTGAGGTGATCCCTGGTGAGGCGCTCTATTGAGTGTGGTGAGCCCTGGTGAGGCGCTCTATTCAGTGTGGTGAGCCCTGGTGAGACCAAGGGTACTTGGTTACAAATAAACCCCGTTTCGTTGTACTCCGATTTCAACACAGAGGCACTTCAATATCACGATCTGGAAGGAGAGGGGTCATCCATTCTGGAGCTCCAATACCGAAAGTTTAAGTCTTTTTTCAACTTTCCCCCCGCCAGTAACCCTGGCGAGGCGGGAGTTTATTTTCTTGGTGTACAACATACGCCGCAGCTCTATGGCTTATGCGGCAAAGAAGGGGGTAGAACTTACTTACTAACTTATTTCTAACTTAACATATGGATGAAACCGGCACTTTGGCCGGCAACCTAAGATTAACACAAGACAGGATTTATTCAGACTTCAGGCTTTTTAGTTTTAGTTTTCTTGGGTATTTTTTTTTTCGTTCACACGCACATTCACACTAGATTAAGTCGTAACGAAGCGACTGATTGGATGTCAGTGCCTCCCCCTCTCAGTCCAGCTCGTGTCCTTGAAGTTCCACTGTGTTTAAACCGGAGTACGGAGCCTTTTTTCCTTTTGTCCCCTCCACAGTAACACCGTGGAGAAGGGGAATTTATTTACTTTAATTTTTTTCATTGAACTGCTGCCTGGCGGCTTAATCAGCTAGAAGAGAGGCTTTTTCTTACAGCTAAGTTTTCATTCTAGCTCTAAAGTTAACTTGCTTGCACTTTGACATTACTAACTTACGCTAAGATCAGTTTTGTTAATACTATAATACTAAAGAAATTGTTATTTTACGGGTGAGATTTTTTTGTCTACATTCACACATCATTCTTACTTGTTTCAATGTATACAGAACCAATCATTCTTCCCATTCATTCGCACTTCATTACACGAGCATCCAGCCAATGTTACTCCAGAAATAGGCTTTCAGCCCACTGTACCGCGCCTGCGTAGCGACGTGGCGGCGGCGGCGGCGGCGGCGGCGGGGGCGGTGCCGCCAGTGCCTCCTGCATCTGACAGCTGCCAACTTTTGACGAGGAGGCTTTGCCCAAGACAATCGTAGATTAGCATGGGCTCGACGCGGCGGCAGGTCGACTACAAGCGAGGAGCCGGAAAAACTTAAATTGCTTGCGCGCTGCCGTCACGCCAAGGCACAGAGAAGAGGATTAACATGGAAATGCGCGCCGCTGAACGAGGATTGTCCTACATACAACACTGTGCCATCTAGAGCACGCTCCGCGTACAAGCGAGATGAAAAGTCTGGCGCCGTTTTGTGGATAAGAAAACAAAGAAGTAACACACACACACACACACATGTATTTGTGTGTGTGTTTGTGTGTGTTATATCTTGTTATTGACTTCAATACACTGCATACCTTATCTGGACCAAAAGGATCGTGGTTACAAGGGAAATATGAAAACAGTTGAATGATGCTATATGTTCTCTCATGGAGGGAAATATGAAAAGACAAACTTAGTAACACCTAGTTAGTTAACACAAAGTTAACACCTTGTTAGTAAACAAGTAAATATGAATTAATAACATTAGGTATGAAGTAATAGTATGTAGTATGTACCACAGGCGTGAACTAATTATAATGATCTTGGGCGGCAAAAGGCCCTCGAGCATTTCGTCGCCGCTCGATCGTTAGTATCCCTAAAACCCTCTTCGAACGTTAATAACTATTTTAGACAGTGATAAAAGTGATTATTTTAAGGTATGAGTGACGTGCTAATATTTCCATCTTTAGCACAAGTACTAAAAGGAAGACAATAATAATGTGTTTTGATAAATCTGTGAATGAACACAGAAAACAAAATACTTTCGTCTGACCGAATCAGATATCACAGACCTTAATGTATCATTAAGTGATTTGTATTCTTGAATTAAATGAAAATAAAAGTTACTAGGGCTGTCTAGAAAATAATGTATGTTTTCATGCTCGCAAAATAAAATGTCACTTTTACGTCGACTATCATAAATAAATATAACTTTGATGATCTAAAGTCAATTTTTACGAAACTGTACCCGGTTTCGTAATAAAGGTATTAAGAGAATAATTGTTGAGGGGCAATTATAATCCGTTTCGTAATAAGTATGACTAGTACGGGGTATTTTGAAAATTATAGTACATTAGAATGTTTACAAAGTGGATCGTATATTGTACAATATTTGCACGGTAACTTTCTAGACTGGTTATCAAAATTGGTTCAAAGGTTTGGTTCCATAATTCTCCATAATCTATTGTATTAAGATATTTTACGATACTCATTTCGTGAATGACAATTATGCATTAATACTATGTATTGATTCGATCATGACGATAAAATGTTTTAATACTATTAGTGAAATAAAATAAATGGTAATATTTTTATATTACTTGCAAATAGGGCACAATATTAATAAATGGAGAAAGGTCGATTTCTTTAGGTTTTCTGTTCAATATACTCATTAAAATTATCCTTTGAAGGAACATAATATCTAGATATTTTTCATAGTCTTGCTTTCTTTTTACGAAGTGATAACAGATGAAATTACATACAACTTTCTTGTAAGCTTTAACTTCATCCAATAAAATTATATAATATTAAGTATGCAGTGTCGAACCATAAAATACTATTACACTTTACTAGTATACACAATGCTATGATCACGTATAATTTTATTCCGTTAACAAACAAACTTAAAAACAAATTACATTCAACTCGAAAATTTGTCTTACGACTGTTTGTCATAAGGAAAATGACTTGTAAATATAGTAAAAAATAGGTCGGCAATTAAATGTTCTATATTTAGTCTATAAATATTTAGACTATAAATAGTCTATAAATTAAAGTATAATTACTCGTTGTCCTCATTTACAATACCGCTACGTTGAGAACGTTTGGGAAATCTTGGCGATTTGTGAGTGAGTCGGTTTTGATAAGAATATTGTAAAATGAGCAATCATTAAAAAACTTTGTTTTTCATTTTACAGAGTCCAAAGAGCATTACTGTATTTCAGAGCAGTTTATTAAAAATAATATCCTTTCATTCTCCGAAACTACTACAGTAAACCAAAATGATGCAACCAACTCTTATTCACTAATCAAAATTAAAACCCCAAATTATTTTTGAACATTAGACAAAATGCATGTCATTTTCATTTGCGAATAAAATACCTCGGCTGCCCACATGTTCTTGTTCAGCTTTTGATTTTTTTGGAGACTTCAAGTTTCCCTCTCGAGAAATATGTTCTTTTTTTAAAAAAAGCAGAAAGAGATTTAAAAAAAATCATATATCGGTTCCCAGAATATGGTTCTAATGCGGGAGAAGAGTCAACTTACTTTACGTTAAAGAAAACCAAATTCAACTCGAAATGCTGAAAGGCCAAGCAAGCAGCATGAAAGTCCATATAAGCTGCAGTTACACGTACGTATTAAATAAATCTGCGCTACAAAGGAAACGTGAAGTGGAAGGTAGTACTTCGTGCAGCATCAGCTCAAATGTCAAGTCCTTTATGCTCCCCTAACACAAAAGACCCTTAAAAAAATGAATGCCGAAAGGAGAAAACACAAACTCTAGCAATAAAGCAACGATTATTAAGATAAATTGCTTTCAAACGACTCTGGTACAGCGGCGTATTGTTCCAGGAGCTTTCAAACCGAGACTCGCATATGTCCGACAAAGCCACACTGCAAAATCGAGGGGGGGAGGGCTACTTCAGTGCGCTGTCAGCCGGAATAACCGATCTCCTCTTCGAATTACAGCCGGGGTTGGTTTAACCCGCGTACTCCCCTCTCTGTGCCGATCGAGGCACGATAGCCCGTCGGAGAATAGCAGTGGCTGGCGCTGAGTTACGTAGGTGCAAAACGGTTAAGACCACTTGTGGCACGTCAATGAGTTTGAAGGGTGGTAGCGGGATGGTGTTGGTGGAGGTGGCGGTGGTGGTAGCGGGATGGTGTTGGGGATGGTGATGGTGATGAAGGATACTACCTGATTTCCGGTAGTGCTGAAAACTGCAGTAAAAGTTGGAGACAAGAAGATTACTAACTGTGATACAACGTAGTAATTTCATGATGGTATTAATATGGAAAATACGAAACAAATGGCTGCTGTTGTTACGCATTCCTTTGTGAGTGATCCTATATTATAAACTGAAACAAATAACACGTAATACGAATACAATCACTTCCTTCTAATGTGACAAAATTTTAAAACATGTGAAATTTAGAGAAGTTCTACATTTTTTATAATATTGTTATTGTTATTATTATTATTATTATTATTATTATTATTATTATTATTATTATTATTATTAATAGTATTATCGTACTTTTGATTAGTGAAAATGATATTAGCAGACCTTCATGGTAACCGAAAAAAAAATTAATAACCGCCCGTCTTTGCTCGAATCACCGAAAAACTCTGAACGTTTGCAAAATTTTTCGAAAATCAATGGAGTTCAACGAAATTGAGACCCTCTCCATTTGTTTCGATGTTCTTTGCTCTATCACAGAATAAAGCAGCCCCAAAACAAGGAGCCACTTTTCAGAAAGTTTTGAAAATGTTAAGGCTTCTTGTAAAGTACCCCTCAACATAAGAGTGTTTCAAATTCGCAGGACCTTGTGTTCGGCCACAGCGATGGGGGGTCAATTTTGAAGAAAATCGTTCAGAACAGTTTCTGCTTAATTACAGGCAGCCGGAAGGGCGAACAGACTGCGGACCGACTGAAACGGACCTACTGAGACGTACCTACTGACACGGACTGACAGACGGACCGACTGAGACGGAATATCTATAGCTCCCGGAAAAGGAAGGTCAAGGAAGGACCGGACAAAGAAGTTCCATATGTCAAGGAAGTCCATACAAGGAAGTTCTATATCATTGTCATTATCTAGAATTTGTTTAGTAAAAATGTAGAAAAAACCCGAATAACCGTTCCTAAATCGATACTGAAAACTAAAGCAAAATATTTTTTTAAGCGAAACCAAACCAACAACGTAATTTGAAAAGGTTTGCTGCATTAATTTAAATTTTTCGCTGGTGATTGCAATATTTATATCCCACCATTAATAGTTGATGGATAATAGTGTAAGCATTAATAAAATGCCCATCGAAACTTTTTAAATGACAGTTAGTAAAGTATACTGTAAAATAACGTCATAACAGAAATTCATTACTTTCGAGTTGTGTCGGTTTTGCAGCCGATGAACTATATGAATAAAATGTACACATGTGGAATGCACCATGGAGATTGCAGTAATTAACTATGTCGGTTTATAAATTAAAAAATGTCCCTAAAGTGCAGCAAGCGAGTGCAGAAAAAGTATTTAAATTTTAAAGGATTAGGGAAGGTTACATTCCATTTACAAATAATTTTGACACACGCTATGAAGGTAACGTATTATTTGTTGAACACATTGGTAACATACAAAAAAAAAAGATGCAGCAATGTTCTAACAACGCCCTTGTTTTGTCTACAAGAGAATGTATTACAAAGAACTTGATATCTATTACTTATAAAGTTTACAAAACACCCACAAGGGTGCCTAACTCTGACCTGAGCGCAGAATCGTAGACAAACGTCTTTTGGAGAAGTTTTCCTTTGTTTCTTAACAAAACGGTAATCTTGTTAGTGATATTGAAATGCATTTATAGTAGTATTCAATAGCATTTCCCAACTTGCTTTTTGTTTCAGATGTAGTTACCACACAATTTGTAGCACTGCATGCATGTGTAAGTTACTACTTCGCCCGTAGTAGGAACCTTTCACGATGCAACTTACAATAGTCGCCAGACGCACGCAATGGACCGTTCTCTCGCGAAAGGGAGCAACAAAGGGACACTTTGGCCATCCCTCGCGCCCGCTGTTTGACGCCACTCGGTTGGCGAGCGCTTTCGAGCAGCGGGCGGCAGGGGCGGGGTGGGGCGGGGGCGTGAGCAGAGGAGGGATCAGCGACACGGGCGTTGGCGTGGGGGAGGCTGCGGGAGCTCAGGGCGGGGGCAGGGGCGGGGGCGGGGACCGAAGTGAAATGGAAGTGGAGGAGAGGGCGGGGGTCGAAAGAGAAAGCAGAGGTAGGAGTAGAAGCATGGGCGGTGTCGTGGGCGATGGCGTGGTGGGGGAGGGGGTGGCTGTGGGGCGGAGTCAGAGTGGGGGTAAGTAGGGGGCGAGGCGGGATTTGGCGTGGTATTGGGGGGGGGGTTCGGACGGGGTGGTGGTCATGGAGGCGGAGGTGGGGGCAGGGGTGAGAACAGATTTGGGGCGGAGGCTTGGAAGGGGGAGGATGAGAACAGGGATGAGTGCGGGGGTGGTGTTGAGGGTGGGGACGGGGATAGGGGGCGGAGGTGGCAGGGGAGGAGTCGGAGGCTGGGTGGGCGCAGGGGCGGAAGCGCGGGCGAGAGCAGAGGTAGGGGAGGAACGCCGCAACATTAGAGGCAGGTGGGGAGAGCTTGGGGGGGGGAGGCAAGTTGGAGATGGTGGGGGTGGTGTCGGGGCTTGATGCTTCAGAGGGAGGGGTGGGGGTGAGAGCGACGGTGGGAGCAGAGGGGAGGAGGTGGTGGTGGTTGCGGGGACGTGGGTGGAGGCTGGGATGTAGGTAGATGCGTAGCGGTTGAAGGAGTGGAGTCGGGTGTGGGGGTGAAGACGCGACTGGGGTGGTATGGTGGGGGAGGGGGCGAGAGGGCACGGAAGATGTGGGACGGGGAGGGGTCGGTGGTTGCTGCGGAGACGTGGTCAGAGGCGGGGACGGAAGAGACGGAGGGGAAGGAATTGGGGGCGGGGGTGGAGAGGGAGGAAGGGGTGGCAGGGGGTGCGGAGGTGGGGGCAGAGGTGTGGACAGAGGTCGAGGTTTGATGTGGGGTGGTGGCGGGGCTATGGAGGGAGCGGAGATGGGGCAGGAGTGGAGGAGGGAGCGAGGGTGTGAGGGAAGGCGTGGGCGGAGGCGGAGGTGGGAGCTGGGGCGGGAACATGGGAGCCAGGGCAGGAGCGGAGGCCGGAAGGAGGCGGGGGTGGTGGGGACGTCGGTGGCGGTAGTGGCCTAGGGGGAGCCGGGGGCGGAGGAGGGCGGTGAGGGCGGGGTCGGAGGAGGAGCCAGAGGTGGATACGGAGGGGAGGTTCGATGGCGGAACGGCTCATGAGTGTTGGCTCTACTCGCCAGCCCTACGTCCTCTTCAGACAACGCGATTGATATTTCTGCCGAGGTCGCGCATCCATCGCCGCCCCCGCCATCTCCCTCCCCCACCCGCGCCGTTTCTCGACCGAGGCGCTTTCTGTCGGTTTTGATTTGCACTGGTTAAGTAGGCATTCACAAGCCCCCGACGTGTATGCAGCTTGTAAAAACCCCAGTCTTCTTTCCCTCTCTTGTGTTTTGAACGTCTAGCGTATTTATGCTGCAGATATCTCCGAGATCCACTGTCTTATTCATTCTCATACATATCTCTATCTCTCTCTTTCGCATTTCTCATCTACTTTTTCTCTTACGAATTCAGTACATAGTCCCTTGCCGCTTTTCCACTCTCTCTTTCAAACCATATCACTTTATCTTGCAGAGTTTATCTCGCTCTCTTGTCCTATTGCTACGCCAGGCTTCGACTTTGCCCGACCACTTCTCGTCTCGCAGCATTATTTCTCCACTCCTTTCATGCTTGTATTTTTTTGTGTGTGTGTTTTATTCCGCCATCCATCCGGACTTACCATTGACTTCGTATACAGCGCGTAAGAGGCGGGCTTTCACGTGCGCGAGCACTTGCCTGCGTCATGCGTCGAAGGGCACTTGACTGAGCAGGAGAGTTGAGGTTACTCGAGTGGCGGAGTGCTGGCTGCGGCTGTGGCGTGGGCGGGGGCGAGAGTGGGGGTGGGGGACGGCAGCGGAGGCGTTGCCTCTATTACCGCCTACTCGCTCTCCCCTCCCCTCCCCTCCTCACCAATTCACCGCTGCCGCCCCGACCCGCCCCGCTCTCCACGAAGCAGTTGGCTCTCAAAGCATCACCGCTTCATTTGGGAGGCAAGACTACATAGCGACGATAGTAACTGCGGGTTGGTTGCGTTCGAGTGCACGGACGGTTCGGTCGGCTGAACACTCCCTCTTATTCTGATTTTTCTCCTTGAATTAGGGACAATCAGCTAAGAAGAAGTTGTTCAGTCAATTTTATACATTTATTGAAACGACGTTCAGAAGAGCCTCCTCTTCACCATCGGGCTTTTATAAAGCGTTTTAATACATGATAAAGAAGACATGCGTTCCTCCATCATACAGGGAGAACCATGGTTGCCTCTGGCATCGAATATTCTGCGCACAACAAGCGCGGCCCTAACAGTCCAGTGAAATAAACTGTTACTTTTTTAGAGAATTTTGTTGCAAAGAGTTAACTCCATGTGTGGCTACCGTATAATAAAATCGAGTGTTTCAATTTCATCAGTATTTTTAATATGGTATTTATATCTATGTTTCTCCTTTTTTCTATTCACAAACTTCAAGTGATTATTCTGTATCTATTTTCAGAGAAGAAAACAACAATCGATGTCAACTTATTTAAGTTAATAAAAAATATTATAAGCTGGACCCCTTCAATTTCATCGCACAATAGATAGAACTGTAAAGAAGTTTTACTAGCAAACTTCAATATATGGGCTGTACAGAAAACTGAAAACTCCAAAATATTTTTTATGCTTCAAGGCTAAAAAAATGAAGGAGATTTAAAAATTCTGGAACAATGCAATCACTATTCAGGGTGGAAACACATTTAAATAAATTTTCAAAATGTATTTGAAATGTTTCGTATTTACCAATATCTCTAGTTGTATATTGTAGTTGACTATAGTAGGGATTTCTGCTATTCACAGTAACTAAAGACGTAGTACATCATGTATTATTAAACATTTTGTATAAAGGAGCACTACTGGGCAGTACGGTTATATACACACACTAATATTTTATTTAAAACACTATTTTCTAACTGAAAAAGCTCTCAATGTTTGCTTCCCTGACTATAACCTAACGACTTATCTCCTGCTTTTGATTGATAAATTGCAAAACCTACAAAAAAAACGTCAATATCAACTAGTCCCTTCCAACTACACAATATAGTTCGTCTAGAAGACTACGAACCACAAATAAGAGCATATTTGTGTCTATTCTAACAATTTTAAGATCATCTTAAAAGTCAGTGTTAATTCTTTAATACCGGTTAAAAACAAGCCATAACACATTAAAGGCTTGCTCCCTTTTATTGAAAGCAAAAAACTGGAAATTTGGTCGAGTAGGAAGCTCAAATTTCTTTCTAAAGGAATACTTTAGTGCTTTAGGAAAGTGCTTTAAACATATAGATTAAATGTGTTTGCCAAATTGTAAACTATGATCAATACCAAGGGATGGTTCTTTTGTCTTTCAAACTTCACAGACAACGAATTTTTTAAATTCACCATTACAAAACTTGAAGAAAGCCATTCATCATGAGGAATGATTTTGCTTAACGTAGATTTCTTCTCTAACTGCTGTACTTCTTTGAAAACATAGAATACTCACAAATTTCACTGAACAATTTACACCTTTATATATATTTTATCATTATTAACTACTTACTGATAATTTTACAATGTTCCTTTTACATGACACCTGTGCGATAGTCTTATTCCAACTCACGTTAACTCAATCTACATGTTAAGTTAAAATATGTTAGAAGAAATCTGTTTATTTATTCCATTCGTTGTGCATTGCAGTACGCGCGCATAGTAGAACGCGATTTACCTCCTCAGATTATTCTGTGGCATCGACAAATCTCAAAGATAACAATAAGCTGGGAAATGATTCATTGTTATTGTCCACTGCTTTCTAAGGTCACTCTTGGAGGGTCGGGAGACGACAATGTCAAAGATGGTTAGAAAGATATCTGCTATTCACCCGTCAATATGAATCCGCCTACTCTGAGAACGACCGAGAGACGTCACGAGGTATTATTCCAATCCAGATGTTGACATCACGTATTGACATCACTGCACATTTAAGTGTATGTGGTATTTCATTCATGATCTTATAATTTCAATCTGTAGTGATGTGTGCGTTAATTTAGAAGAGAGTTAAAATGAAAAGTAGAGTTACTGGCAAAATAACTTATCGCCTTTGAATAATTTTAATATGACAAATGTGCTAGATGAGTTTCTTCTTATCAAGGTATTACATGGCTCAGGATCTTATATTAAACAGATGCAAGTCTGATGCACCAAAGATTGAAGTTCGAAATAATTGTTTTTCTCTCCAATTCTTCTTCATTGCAATTCTTCTTCCAATTACTCGTGTCTACATACACTTATCAATATCAGCAGCTTCGATACCAATACTATTAATTTGGTAATATTGCCATATATTTAACAAAACTGCGGTATCAATATAGGAAAAACTATTTTACTGTAGTGGTTATCAGATATTTACAAATAAATTATCTTTTTCTTTTACGTTTACATCCTTTGTACTTATTTTGGAGTATTGACTCCTCGGAAGGATTGACATGGAATAGGAAAGGAATGGAAACAATAAAAATTAAAAAGTGCTGATAAATAACCCATTAAGTATTAATAATACCTTCCCGGCTGTTTAGCCGTGGTCTATTGGACATTTGGCGCCCAAACGTTTCAACTGGGTCTGCGGCAGACATCTTCAGTGGCTACTGGAACACGCAGTGTCTCTTAGTGTCCTTTCAGATAGCTAACTGGTGACTCGTAAGCATTTCCTCTTTGTTTATAGCACTGGGGCATTGGTGATTGTCGGCCGGGCTATCCAGCACGGAAGGTATTATTAACGATATATCCAGCCGTGAAAGCCTACACTGTTTTATAAACCCGTTAAATCCAGAAAAAATCCTATATCCTGACAATTCCATTACTGAGAGATGTAATGCATATCAAGTCATATTTTAAACCATATACATAAATTACTGAATTTACATTTGATGCTATATGCCTAATAATATCAATGTACCAATACCATTTGTTGTATGCAATGATCTATTGCAAAATTAGGGAATAGAACCATGCGAGGAGAAAACAAAACATTCAATGCTTTAAAACTAGTTACAACAAATTTGCTATGATCACTTAGTTCTTCAGTGTATTTCATATTGATGCTTCCGTGATCGACTGCAATACCCTTGATGATGTCAAATGTCACAATAACCTTGATGAGAACCGTTTGAAAAGGAAACAAGACATTCAGTGATTTAGAAAATTGTTATAACGTATGAGCCGTGAAAACCCAATCCGTCTGATTCATCTCATCTCAGAAAATGATTTGTATCTCACAAGTTCATTAATTCCAGATATAATGCATGTCAATTCTGTATTTTAACCATTATATTTAAATTACTAAATTTACCAAATTTGATGATAGATGCCTAATAATATGAACATATCAATATAATTTCTCGTATGTAATGATCTATTGCAGAATTAAGGAAGAGAATCATTCGTGCAGAAAACAACACATTTAATGCTTTAAAACTAGTCACAACAAATTGGCTATGATCACTTAGTTCTTCAGTTTATTTAATACTGATGCATCGGTGCTACACCTTTGGTGTCGTCAAATGTCGCAGTCCCCTTGACGAGAACCGTTTGAAAAGGAAACAAGACATTCAGTGATTTAGACCATTGTTACAACGTATGAGCCGTGAAATCCCAATCCGTCTGGTTCATCATCTCATCTCAGACAATTACATCTATCTCACAAGTTCATATATAATACATGTCAATTCTGTATTTTAAACATTATATGTGAATTATTGAATTTAAAAAATTTGATGCTAGACGCCTGATAATATGAACATATCAATATCATTTATCTACGCAATGATCTATTGCAGAATTCAGAAAGACCCTATTCGTGCAGAAAACAACACATTCAATGTTTTAAAACGAGATACACCAAATTTGCTATGATCCCTTAGTTCTTAAGTTTATTTAATACCGATGCATCGGTGCTACACCTTTGATGTCGTCAAATGTCGCAGTCCCCTTGACGAGAACCGTTTGAAAAGGAAACAAGACATTCAGTGATTTAGAAAATTGTTACAACGAATGTGTCGCGAAAACCCAATCGGACCGGTTCGCCATCTCAACCCTCCAGCGCAAGACAAGGACCGTCGCCTTGATCTCCCCAAGTGTCCCCTGTCTCGTCTCTTTATTTGCTTGTTCAGCTGGCGACCGCAGAAGATGGGTATCATGCGACAGTTTACACAGAGGACACGGGAGCCGGCTTTCAAACGATCTTCACTCCTCTTCCACTCGGGTGAACTGAAAAAAAATGGCAAACGTTTCGTGACATCATTTCTTGAGATCGCATGCTCGATTACTTGCTTTGCAGGTTCTTGTTGCCGGGCAGTATTTTTATTACTTTATCATTTCGTCTTGGCGATTTGTCCAGCGAAGAACCTGAAGAGTAGAAATGAGTAATGGAAATATCTCAGTAAAATGTATCCAGCTGTCTCTAAATAAAATAACGTTTTGTGATGATGTCAGTAAACATACTTGTAAATGCACTGCAAATATTTTTCAAAACATTTATTATTGACAATGTGTGACTATGTGTAAGGTCAGTGTAATTGCTTACACATATTACACATATTAATACACGTTTTTCTGAATATGCTAGATACAATTTTCAATTTTAATTTGTTTCGAATTTGTATGAAGTATGTTTGTGAATTTCTAAAATCTATGTAGAAATGCAGGAGAGTTGTGATTCATTGAATCTCAGGGGTAGGCAAAAAAGTATAAATTTTTTGAAAAAGTAGTAGGCAAAAAAAAAAAAAAAAATTTAACAAATTTAAGTTCAATCTTCTAAGAGAAATAATAGTCACATGAGAGATTTTGCTAGACAAAATTAGAACGGGTTTCTTAGTTCTTGTTGTTTTTCATTTTACAGAAACTTTAGCAGGGAACGAATATACTACCACAGTCTTCGAGTTTTAGAAGCACAGTCATTTATATAGCTGATGTACGAGACGAAGACTTTTGTGAAAACAAATCAGTATTTAAAATGCTCTTTTGCAAGTCTTTGTGTTATAATAAATTTGTTCATAGTGACGTTTTGTTTTAAATAAGTAATCTGCTTGTTTATTCTTTAAACTTAGCTCTTTCTGTATGTTATCTGTCATATTCTTTTAATTTCTCGTATTAACAAATATTTTAGACTGCCAATTTGTTGGCCAAGTAAATGACGTAGTATTAGAAAGTCCAAATGTCTCGCATATAACGTTCCTCATCTCTGATACTTCAGGCTACGTGTCTTGAAGTCAAATTTGTAGACCGGAAGGCCCAAGTCACTGTGACAGATTTTTGACAACACAAAGACCAGGGACTACGACTGAGCGGAAGTTCTAAATTCACTCATCGATCGTTTGAGAGGTTTCCGTCGATCAGTTGGGGGTGAATGCTAGAATACTACCTTCAAAACGGGCCACGGACCACAGCAATCTTTGTTATGCGCCCTGTTCACGTGGATGTTCCGATCATTTTGAATGTACCGGTCGTGGTATACGTATGCTGTAGTAATAAGTTCAAATCAAATTAGGTCGAATTCAGCCGTCCGCCATCTGACGGAGAATTTTAGCGGCCGATTGCTCGGCCGGTTAGTAATTTTGGTTTGTCCGATCAAGAGCGGGCGGATGCAAGAGTAGTACCTTACCGAACGGGCCACGGGCAGCGTGCGTTTTTCTCTTCCCCATTCTTATCACTTATTTCCTCTAACATACACAAACGAACATGCACTACAGCACCTAACGAGAGGAGGAGATTTGTCGGGGTTTGCGTTCTGTCCTGGCAGGGAAGAACACCGCTACCTCTCGATTGAGTGATCATTAAAGATCCGGGCGCATCAACTACTAGGGTCATTATTCCCGCAAGTGTAGTACGTGCTTTTGTTCGGAAGATGGCGGTGGCCTTCCCCCACTGTATGGCGAGATCCGGAGCCAACCTACAGTCAAATACGAGACACCATTCCCGTAAGTGGAGTGCTTGTTTTGCTCAGGCGATGACGGTGACCTTCCCCCAGGGTATGGCAAGATCCGGAGTCGACCTATCGTCAGCTAGCGGGGGGTTTTCCCAACCAGATATCTCCCACCAGCGGGGCACCGCCCCAGCCGGGACAGGCTGTAAGCTTCTGACGGTCTCGCGGCATATGTGGTACCGCTACTCGTACCTCTCGAGATACAACACTTACATGACCAATGCCCATTAGTTCTCTGGTCCGGTAACACAAAATATTCAATCAGTCTGATTTTGGTTTCGAATCCAATGTAATTTATAGTTACCTCATGAACTCGCGAGCCTAAGGAATTTCTGTAATGGATTTAGTCACATTTTAACTTAAATCTCATAACACGTACTTCACTTACGGTAGGAACGGCCATAGTTCCCGGCCCCGAATCACTAAATAATAAATCAAGCAATCAATCTGAGTTTTTTGTAATGCAAGGTAGCTTCGATTACACAACATTTACAGGACTAATGTCCATACCAGTTGATGCGCTCCAAAACAGTAAATAATCAATCACGATGGGTTCTTTTGTGAATCCGAGGTATCGTCGATGCAAGTTCGGATAATCGCAAGCCTAAAGCATTTCTGTACAGTAACGGATTTAGTCACAACTTCCCTTCAACCACATAATATCCACAACACACACGAGATTACTGTCCATAGTAGTTGACGCGCCCCGAAACACTAAATACGAAATACACTAAACTACACTACACTACACTAAATATTCGTAAGCAGTCAATTAACCCTTTTTTTCGAATCCGAGGCAACGTAGTTCCAAGTCCGGATAATCGCGAGGCTAATGCATTTCAGTACAGTAACGGATTTAGTCACAACTTCCCTTCAACCACGTGTGCCGGCTGTTTCCCTCCTCTTTCTCCTCCTTCCTCTTCCCTTCCCGCTCCACGCGCCCACTCGACGCCCCGTCGCGTCCCCTCTCCCTCCCCCTCTCCCTCTCCCTCCCCCTCTCCGTGGCCCGGCCCGCGCCCTCGCCGCGCCGCGACCATAATAGCTCTAAATGGAAATCTGATTTCCAAAAGAGTTTACGCATCGTGCACTCTGTTGCTCATAATGCGGAGTATCTGGGTACAATTTATTTACATTAGCAATGAAAGGACGCCCCTCCCCGGACTTTTCCTCGTGGACCCCCGCCCTGGCAGCACGCGCAGCGGCCGACGCCGCCATCACCGGCCAAGAGGCCATTGCCGCCGCTGGCACCTCCACCACTGTTCCACTTCACGGTGAGGTCTTTCGCATTGCAGGGCTTTGTCATTAGAAAGTTTGCGTAAAATTTTGAGTTGGGTACTCTCAATGAATATACTCTCCCTGAAGACTGCGGCATTGTAATGTGTGGAAATAGAATTTAATTTATTAATTAAAAAGACAGTATTAACTGAAATAAACATTTGTATTTAATAATAATTTTTAAGTGATCATAATATTAATTTTTATGATAATGTATGTGAGTCTTTCGTAAATCTCGTTTTGGTTATGGAGGAAATTAACAATAATGGCCTAAATTAAATGTTTTGTAAGGGAAATGTGTTAAAACACCATTTTTTCCAATTAACAAGTCTAGTAATGACCACAGAAGTTGATGCCCCAGAATCAGTAAATATTGAAACACTCAATGCGAGGGTTTTTATCGATCAAACTTACCGCGATTAATCGCAAGCCTACTGAATTTCTTTACTGAAACGGATTCAATCACAACTTCACTTCAACCACACATCATTTACTATAATTACGGACTAATAACCATACCAGTTCCCGGACCCGAAACACTAAATAATAAATCATTGAATCAATCTGAGTTTTTGGAATCTGAGGTAGCCTCGATCACATATTATTCTCTACACTCACTTTCCAACAGCTAATCCTCACCCTTAACTTGCACTAACTCTCCCTCTTCCCCTCATCTTCTTCTTCTTCTTGTCTTCTTTTTCATTCTCCTCCTAACAATGATACTACCTCTCTATTATACCTGCTCTACTTGTACCTCCTCTTTTACTTCTAATTTACACTCTCAATCTTCTCCAACTCCTCTCCTCCTCCACCATCACCATTACTAATTCCACTAAATCCAACACCTCCACATTCTCCAACCTCTATTACTCACCCTCAACCTCCACTATCTCTTGCTCTTCTCTTCTTCTTCATCTACCTCCACCACCGACTCCTCCTCCTTCACCTTCTTACCTACCGAGCTACCTACCTACGTACTCCATTATCTACTCGTGATTTTCACCCTTACCCTCCACCAACTCATTCACCAGTCTCCACCCACTTCCTTTCTGATTACTATTTTAAGCACTGGGCCATTTACCTCGGTCTCGTTATAATAAATTGACGCTTTGGATTCAAAAAGTTACCAGCCTGTTTCTTTAAATTATTTCATTAATTAGTTATTCCGGGCTCCTCAACTGCTAAGATCATGAGGCCTGTAAGTGAAGTGCAGTCCCCCCCCCCCCCCGCTGAATGATGATCTCCGTCACTGACCCTCCTGTCCTGTTCCTCACATAGGTATCTCCACTCCCGACTAGCTCTCAGCTCCCGTCCGGTCTCACGGGATATATAGAGTAGTGAAATGCACGTACGCTAGTGTGTAAGTAATAAGTAGGGATAGGACAAGAAAGGAGAAGAAACAATTGCGCACGGTCCGTGGCCCGTTTGTTACGGTACTGCTCCGGCATCAGATGGTATTGATAGACTGGAAAACTACCGAACAGAGCAGCCGGCCGCTAGAATCTCCTCCATACTGCGTCTGAATTCGATCTATATAATGTCGATAATCCTGCCTCTCTCGGGACTCGAACTCGGTAAGAGGCTCTGCAGTGACATCACTTGATGCCTTGAGCCACCTCTCCCGGTTTTAAATTACGTGATATTTCCTTGCTGTTTTCTATTCAATATTAACCGCGCGTTTTAGGAAACGCGAGTCAATAGAGTGTGCTCCTCCGCCTTCTGGAGAGCCTGCACCAACACGCGCTCCCGGGGGGCCGGTTCCCGCCCCACCCCGCCCCTCCCCGCCCCGCCCCGCCCCGCCCCCTCATCGCGGAGCGGCCTTTGCGACGCAGCGGCGCGCGTAAGCGGACGTTCCACTCATCAGGCGAGCGCGCGCGCGCGCCGGCGGACAAACGCCGCCCCGCGCAGGAGCCTCTTGTGCGCAGTCAAGTGGTCAGATGGAGACGTCACGCACCGCCCTCCCGCCGCCTCCCCGCCCCGCGCCCGGTTCACCGCTCCTCTGCCTCCGCCTTGTCACTTTCGCGCCCTTACGAAGGGAGTTGGTAAGAAGAGAAAGTTTATGTGATCGCGCGCCGGCCAAAACTTTTATTACAAGGCCCTGGTAAGGATAAAGTGGATAAGTCCAGTTGCCAAATTACGAAAAAGAATCCTCTAACACGTGGGACAACCACAATTCATGTTTTTTGTGAGTCCTTCGTACCGAAAAATCGATTGACGGCATAATATTTCCGTCAGTCTGTCTGTCTTGCTGTCCGCTTGTCCATCTGTCCGTCTGTCCGCCGGCCGTCTGTCCGTCCGTCCGTCTGTCCGTCCGTCTGTCCTCCCGTCTGTCCGTCCATCTGTCCGTCTGTCCGTAACGTCTATCCGTCTGTCTTTGATCACCGCTATCGCCCAAACCTTTTAGCTGATTTCCAAGACGTGTACTATGTTCTCTGATCTTGATTTGACATAAATAAGTACTAATACCAGAGATATATCGCTTACAAAGTTGCATGTTTCGTTTTGAGCGTAACGTGTTCACACAGTTCCTCTGTCTGTCTACTTGACAGTTAGAGGCTGACAGGAGATAAAGTTCCGTTAAACAATCAGAGGCTTCTAAATAAAAAAATAAAAAAAACTTTTAAAGTGCGAAGTAACAGCAAAGTTAAGAGCGCCAAGCGCCACTTATGTTGGCGCCATTTCTTGCTTGGTTACGTGCGGTCGTTTGTGAGGTTCTGTGTGGTCGTTTGGTCGTGGGTGCGGTTCGGAGACGCCTTCTGCTGTGTGCTCTTATTGCGATTTGATTCTTGCTACTGCTGCTGCTGCTGCTGTTGTGATCTGACGCAAGAGCGACCGACACTACCACGTGTCTGCCGCCCGAGTAATGGCAGTACATCTTTCCCCCACCCCCAGATGTGAAGTAGACCGTAACATTATTCGAAAAGCAGTCGAATCGGTATCGTTCGTTCTCGATGAAGGCAGTCCTGGAACTGCCATTCTCGGACATAGCGATTTTGGCGCACTGACCTTGCCAAGACGCGATCGGAACCGAGTGCCTTTGTGCCGGCTCCAGTGGGGACGAACCCTACAAAATCGGCTGGCGAACCTATTCATCAGTAACTTAGCCAACGCTCGCGTTCAAGTTTTTATTTGTTTATACGAATGTCTCCGAGTCTGGCGGGCATTTCATCACAGATGACTTGGCGGGAGGGGTTCCAAAGATACATTTAAACGCATCTCGTTTTTTTTCCTTCTCTTTTTGTGTTGCCAGCAGGTTTACAGGCAGCGTGCATCGTCATTATACTACTCTTGACTTTGTCAAAAGATGCGCCGAGTACGACGTAGGGCTCCTGAATGAAAAGGGGTTGTTTAGTAGGAGGGTAGAAAACAGGGTGAAGAGTAGCTGGAGAAGTTTCTTGTTTGACTTAACTGTAACAGAAGCTAGTACTTTATTGCAGAACAAAAGTAACATACATTTATGGCCTTTATAAACAAAAAGGTACGCAAAAAAGTTATTTTGGAGATGAATCAGACGTGGAGTTATAGGAAAGCGATTTTTGTATGGAATGAAAACTTGAGACATTAGCAAGATCATTAATTTTTATTTTAAGAATAGTAGCAAAACTTGTTTTCCCAAACCACAATTATGTGAATCCAGTCGTTATTTATGTGTGATGTTGCGTAATTTACTAAGAATCACTTCTTTGAAATGTGATTATTTTTCTTAATATCGCAAAGGGAAATAATCATTTATTTCAAGTAGTACCTATTATGTATTCCAAATTCTACCAATTTTGTAGATCCACCTCGCTGCCCAATCACGTGGGATGACTTTACGTCTACGATGTTGTGAAAAATTATACACGCACGTTTATAACGTACTATATTCGTTCATTCAATTTTCTTTCTCTCTCGCCTTCAGGTTTCACCATTTATATTTTCTTCACGACCCCTCTGTTGATCATTTCTCTTCTCTTCCCCTTGCTTGTGTATCCTTTTCTGCTCTATTGATGGTCGACTCTAAGACACCATCCTGATAGAGATTTTTAAGTTTATTCAATCGCTAAAGGGGTATGTCGGGATGGTCCCTAGCTTTGCAATCCCAGAAATACATTTGCGGCTTGACTATCACTTGGTCTAGCAGAAACCAATTGCTGAAAGATGTTGCGAAAACGTATTGCTAATGTAAGGCCAGCATTAGTTCCTTCTTCTGCCTTTGAATTTCTTCTTCATTTTCTTAAATTATGTTCCCATCTCGTCCACTTCGACTTTAAGTATTTTCTACAATTTGCATTCTCAATGTATTCATGTATTTTCTTTGAAATTTTGAAACATAATCCGGGGCAAATCGATTTTGAGGTACAAAGTTGCATGTATTTCACCCCACCAGCAGTAATCATAACGTCTTTCATAAAATCTTCGAAACAGAACTCATAAATCTTAATACTGACGTGTGTGCGAAGTTGCAGCTGAAAAATCTTAAACGCGGATTTTACGGCCGATATTAACGAACGTATTGTTGTTATTCCGATACTTTTCCTCCCTGTACAATAGTACAACCATGAAAAATACGGGGTCATTTCAGACATCATTAAAACTATTTTATTCCGAATAGCCGCATATATGGTTATTGTACTAAATACATTTGAATACAGGGTGTACACCAGTGCGGGATGCCAGATGTTTCAGTTCATTGGTGTCTTGTAGACCACACAATGCCAAAGTTAGTATCCTAGAGACTGTCTTTCAAGTTATATGTCACTAAAGTTGACGCATTTGTAAAACTTGCATTTCTGCATGGCAGAAACGCTCACGAGTGTCATCACGAGCTACGAGAAGCATTGGGTGATAGCCTCAAACGTGGACGCGTAGCAACTGTTGACCTGCCGCGCATAAACGTATCACAAAGAGCTGATGAACTTCAGCGCCTTCCTCATCGTTGGCAAAGATGTATGGACTCCCTGGAGGATTATTTTGACGGTTGTTAGCTCGTAAGAGTATGAGTAATACGCGTACTATTTGGTTTACGAATAAAACAGTGATATCTATTAACGAATCTTTCAATGCCCCTTACACCTAGCGCCTTGAATCCGGATCCCAATTCAGTAACAGCATTACGAAGTACATTTCAGCGACCTAATATCCTAGTCCTGCAGCCTACAAGGTTAAACTGGCTTCTGGGGAGAAAATCATCTTTAAGTATCCCAAACAAAGTAATTGTGTACAAAGCAATATTAAAACTAATTTGGACATACGGCATACAGCTTTTGGGAACAACTCAAAATTTCAATATTGAAATAGTACAACGCTTCCTAGCCTTAAGAAAATTTGTAATGGTATGTAACGAACGCAACTAAGCACAAAAACTTACATATCCCAGCAATAAAAGAAGAAATCAACAAGATCAGTGCAAAATACCTGCAACGACTACGTAACCATCCCAATATTCTAACCATCAACTTACTAGACAATAGTGACACCGCCAGACGACTAAACGACACCCTGCTATTGACATTACATATTGACTTAAATTAATTGTTCTATGTCCTTATTATTGTATATAATATACATGTATGGTTATTATATATAATAACTATACGGTTAACTACTATTAATGTAGTAATTTAAGTGGAGTACGCTCAAAGGACTCTATTCCTCTCATTTACTAATAAGCACTAATTTATGCAATTTTGCCACATGTTTGTTCGCAAACAAATTGCCAAATAAAATTATTAAAAAAAACAAATATTCTAATTTTTGTTTCCTGTAGTTTTATTATCTGATAAAAAATTGTTGCCATGACTTCTCAAATGACCCACGTAATAATATATTAAATTTAACAGAATGAACGCTGATGTTAATTACGTCATTCAGTTTGTCTTCGTTGCTCGTTGAGTGAGTCGCGATCCATTTACCAAAAGCAGTCGATGTTTCGTAGCGAAGTAAGCGTGTCTTGTTCACGAAGTGAAGTAGATAATTTTTTTTTAAAGTTCGAAGGTTTCGTGTTTTAAATACGAAGATTTGAGAGCGTATACACGCGCAATATCTAACAATAATCTGATACGCGTTGTCTTTTACATAAGGGCCCAGTGTTTATAATTATGTGTTTTGAATTATTATTAGGATTTTGAAAAAAAGTGGATAGCGGGATTTCCGCCTTATGTCAAGCACAAACGTACATGTACAGATTTTGAGTACAGACAGAAGATAAGAACACAACATTTCAATGACATTTTCAGAAGTATGTTGAACTGTTCTCACAATGAATATTGGTTGTAGGGGCCAGAAATTATAAACCTTGCTTTCTTTATTAGACTTGGAGAAAAAGTACAGAACGACATTAAACAGAAATGTGTTTTGAAGTGGAAGAGTAAAAGAGAACAAGGTTACTGAGATTATTGTAAGAGATGTACACCAACTAGCAGATTGACTAGGGAACTGTTTACTAAAAATGTTTATAAGAAGCCACGTGTACGTTTGGGTTATTCAAATCTGTCAGGATCCTGCCGACAAGACAATAGATGTGAAGAAAACAGTAGATAGTAAAATAATTGAAGGGTTCAGGAGAACAAGAGGCTATACCACATTGACATTGTTCTGAGAAAATGAAGGTTTTACATGAACCTTCCCCATATAACCCACTACATTTATATATTTTAAACACAGTACATTTACTTACACGTCCATATTAAGTTTTAATAACATATTACACTGATATAATAATATTAGAAGTTTTGTATAATGCTATTTACTCAATTTCACAAAAACATATGGGATAGACCATTGTTCTACTGAGCCCTTCAATTTTCGACTTGTGTTCATGGAAAAGACCTTTACAAGACTGCTCTGGCATCGCGTTTGACGTAAAAGTTTGTTGTATACGTCTTCGGGTCGTTATATTCCCTCTCATCGGCATGGAGTTTAACCTCCTCTTCTCCGGCCTCCATGAAGTATACTCCGGCTACTTGAATCGTGGCCCGAGAACCGAAACAGCGGCTTAGAGGGGTCGGGACAGCTCGAAAAGGGGCGGCTCGCTGGTGTATCGATTGTTGTGTCAGTGCTATTGTTGCGGCCCCCGGCGGCGGCGGCGTATCGAACGCCACGCATTGTCGCGCGCCCCGCCACACCGCCGCACCCCGGCAGTGGCCTCCCCCCTCCTGCCACACCCACCCCACTTCCATACGTGCAGCACACAACCACTCATCCCAGCCTGCCTCCCTCCCCCGCATCCGTGCGCCCCGCCTCGATTCTCCCCGCCTCATCCCATTCCACTCATCACGCTTCGGCCCCTCCCGCCCCACCCCGCCCCACCTGGCACCGCACCGCCTGGCTCCACCCCAACCCCCCAATTCTCCCCGTACCTCCCTGTCCCGTCCCGACCCCTACCCTAATCACACCGCACCTGTCCATATCCACAAGTCCACCCTTCTTCAGTCTGCACCGAACCGCTCCCACCTGCCTCTCCCCGCCTCCTCCATGCACCTAACTCTCACCCCCCTCCGTATCTCTCCACATCACTAAGCCTCACCCATCTCAACCATCTCCCTTTTCCCCATCCCATCCCTCCTTCTCCGCACCACCCTGTACCTCCACCTCCCTGGCACATCCACCCCACTTACCTACGTGCTGCGCACAACCACTCCTCCCAACCTGCCTCCCTCCGCCCGCATCCCTCTCACCTCTCCCGCACGGCCCCCGCTCCCTCTCAAATCGCTCCTCCCCTCCTTTCCTCGCGTCGCCTCACCTCGCCTCGCCCTGCCTTACTCCGCCCCGATCCAACACTTCTCGCCCCGCCTCACCTCACCCCGCCCCGCCCTGCCCCACATCGCCCTTTTCCGCCACGCCCAGCCTCACCTTTCCTCACCGCCCCGCCTCGTCCTCAGCCTCCCTGTCCTGCTCCGCCCCACGCATCCCCGCCCCACGCATCCCCGCCCCACGCATCCCCGCCCCGCACCATCCCCGCTCTCCCACCCAGCCCCGTTCCACCCTGCCCTGCCCCACCTCACCCCGCCTGTCCCTCCCGCCCCGCCCAGCGAAGTGAGTGCGCTGGTGCCCGCCCGCGCTCACGCAAATGAAAGTAGCCCTTTCTATTTATTTTCCGATAGCAGGGGTCCCCGGCGCTGTCTGACAGGGGGCGGCGAAGCCGGCAGCGACCGACCGCGCCGGGAACGAGCCGCTGGAAAAGAAGGTGGGGCGGTGCCTGTGGAAACGGTGCTGGTGTAAGCGAAGCGTGTGGGGCCGGTGCGAGCGGAGTATAGTCAAGCGGAGAGGTGGTCTGAATAAATATATAAATGTCTGTACTGGTGGTGACTCTCAGGCCATTTAGCCTGCTCTTCGGCCTGACCAATCAAACAAATTTTAATACATAGTTTATGACAAGAAGGTCATTAAAAATACGCATTGAATTGAATTAAAGCCTTATTTTACGTGGCGAGTCTCAGGCCATGAGGCCTGCTCTTCCGTCTGACCACGCAAAGTTCGCTACGCTCCTTTCACCAACTAGCAGAAAAAAGAGGTATTTCTTGGGCGTGAAATAGGCGATTTGAATTTAGCCCAGGTAGTAGCGTCATTTAGGCTTGATCTTTTACATGCAAGTAAATCTACTAACATGAGACAGCCGGCTTTACTTTCCTTCCGAAGAAAGGCGTACGAAGGATTTTTTCGCCCTGAAAAATCCACGTCTTCAATCGGGTTTGAAATCGCGAACTTGGATATAACAATCCCGTGCGCTAACCGTTACACCATCACCGCGCAAGTTGTGGTACGCAAGTGGGTGAAGGGTTCCCCACATTGAAGACAGGAATCAAAGCGAAGGAGGAAGAAGTTGATAGAAAAGGGAATGCCCGCGCAATATTTGCGAGATTAAATGTATTTCAATTTAGGGGTGTATTAAGATTATTCATAAATATATCAGATTAAACACTACGATATTTTACTCAAATTTAGAGAAATTATATTTTGTGACTTAGCAAGTGAGATACAGAAGAGGATTCGGATGATCTTGTTTAAGTCAGTGAAATGTTAATAAGTGCTACTAATTATTTCAAAGACGTTCCTGAAGAGCTAAGATTGCGTATGTATTTTTGAAATCGCCTGTTTCGACGCCCGAGTAATACATTCTTTCTCCGTTAGATGGTGAAAGGAGCAAAACGCCAGGAAAAATAAGGCGTCATTGAAATGAATGTAGGTCTGGCCAATTAGAGTAAGTCGAATAGAGTTTTCGTGCGGGTCAGTTACTATAGTCGTAAGTTAAGAGGATACAGCACGCATTATACTGCTAGCACGTGACATCCGGCATATCGGCTCACGGATTGGGCGTATACCGACTGCATCCCGCGGCCAATTTTTCCTGAGCCTTTTACCTACCTCCGCAAAATGGCATAGCCCGACTGCATCCCGTTCCGTTTTTCCTCCTTAGGGTAAGAATTGAATTTTACCTTTGCCTTATTTCAACAACAATAACGCCAACAAATTGCGTCGTTTTAAAGCACTGCCAAGATTGAAAATCACACTTAAGTGTTTGTGGAAACCAAACTTCAAACCTCGTATTACGAGCGTCTTCTTTCACCACTGCCTTAACATACACAACGAAGGTTCTGTCATGTTCACCTACGTTCTAGATATTCTGTGGACTGGGATGAGAAATATATTTACGCTATTTATTAATGGAAACTTAACGACAATTCGTACTACTTCGGAACATGACATCTTGGCTGTCCGGGTGACGCCGCGTCGTTGGCTGAGAGGCCAACTTTTCGCCTGTCATATCGCAGGCTTCTTCAGGGTAGTGCGGAACACTACGTCGGCCTCTCAGCCAACGACGCGGCGTCACCCGGACAGCCAAGATGTCTTGAACTCGAGCCGCGGAACGTGCACTTTGAAACATAAAATGAACGAAACGGGATCAGTCGAGCTATGCCTCCTGAGGTAACCAAAATTGAAAGGGTATTAACTGGGAAGCAGAAGTGAGGGAGAACTGACGGCAGGATGCAGTCGGGCGATTTTCAGTTGGGTTTCCCCTTCACGTATTTCTTCCAGTGGGCACCGTCCCACCAGCCGGGATAAATTAACCGGTTCGTCTCCTGGGATGTGAGGTAGAGTAGTGCATGTAAGTGTGTGTATGTAAGGGGAGAGGCGAGGATAAGGACGAGGTATGAAGGCTCGCGCTCGGTCCATGGCCCGTTTGTTGGAGTATTGTTGTAGCGTTCGTCATGCCACTTGGAGCGCTAGTTGGAGGATAGAGTTCGAATATTTGTTGGTGACTCTACCTTCTTTATTTATACGTCGCACACAGTCGCTCCTACCTAATTGCGCTTTTGTGGTGGGCAAACGATTTTGGTTTAGGTTTCTTTCTTTTTCTTTCTTTATATCTTCCTTATTTCCTTTCTTTCTATCTTCCTTCCTCTTTCTTTCTTCCTTCCTTCCTTTCTTTCTTTCTCTGTCTTTCTTTCTCCGTCTATCTTCCTTTCTTTCTTTCTTTCTTTCTCTTTCTTTCTTTTTTCCTTTCTTTCTATCTTCCTTTCTTTCTTTATTTATATACCGTAAAATACTTCTGGTTCTTGAATGTTTACACTTGCTCCCATACTGCTTACGGAGTGTAGAGAAAGTATTGTATTGCCATGGCAAAATACAGCGAATTTTCGACAGGAAAACTCTTATTGCGGGACCTCGTCGGCGAGAAAAGTGGATAATTTTGTTTCAATATGTAGTAAACTGTACAAAGCACAGTTTGAGATATCGAATTTGATGTATTAGCTTCAAAAGAATAAGTTTTCGAACCTCATTCACTACGATTTGTAATGAGTTTTACAAGTGATAGTTTACATGTATTAATCAGTAATTGCTGTGTAGTAATAGTTATTAATGCGAGAAAGTACGTGCTGTTGTGGCACCACTAGTTTAAATATTTGTTTGGGAAACTAGTTAAAATAAAAAATAGATTGTTACCTGAAAAGCACTTTTAGTTACAATTGTAATGTAAGCGGTATTAACGATATTGTTTGAAGAGATTGCTGAGCGCAGTCTTTTAAAGTGGCAACTTTATTATCCGCAAGATCTTTGTCGGAGTCATTTACTTTATAGAAAAGTTGGTCATTGTAGCATTAATAAGAAATTATGTATGGAACATTTTTAATTAATGTTATTCTTTAATATTTTATTCATGATTCGCAGTAATTCCAATTTGCAGGTATTAACATTACTTACTGAACTCGTGCTATGCATCCTTTTTGGTGAAACGATTAATAATTGTTTTTCCTTTTTACATCCATACACTATGTTTCACTACCCCAACTTATTGAAACTCGTTGTTTTATATTTAATATTGTGACTGGAACTGCCGGAGATTCTAATGTGTGAGTGATATTTATTGCACACGTGTATACAGTTCATTGAGAGGTGTTTCTCGCACAACATTACTAAAACATCCAAACAATATTTCGGGATTTGATTAATTCATTCTCATTTTAGTAATTTTTAACTACCACGAGATATCTGCTGCCCCCACTGTCCATATTCGTACTTCATTTACAATTCAACCCACCCACGTACACTGCCTAACACATGGTCCATGTCCAATGATTTCGACTGACTTCGCAACCCTGGGAATTCGTGACCACCAGGGTCATAGCGCCATCGGAAAAACGGGTACTTCCCCTAGTTGAGGCACGCTTTAATGAAAACTGTACGTGCCTCCTCAGTATCGGAAACGGAGGTGATATTGGAGATGAGAAGTTCGTTTCCGATTACTTGACCACGTGAGTCCCTCATGTAAAGCCCTTAACCTTTTCTCGTGGTCGAGATGCAATTGTTTTCCGACTGAATGCTGCCCCGCGAGCAGAAGTAGGAAAAGAAACAAGGCGACATTGAATTGCGTTGAAAAGTCACTGCGGACGAAGTTACATTGTCTGTCGCTATCGACTTCCTATATTAACACGGGACGTGGAGGAGGCCGTGAATACAATTTGTTTCTGTACACAGTGACACGGAAAAGGTTTTCGAAATCCACAATCGATTTTTTTTCTTTCGTTTTGACAACGAAATGTTTGTCAGGTTCATAATAAATGAGAGTAAGAAAGATTCGGTTTTAAATGCATCAGTGGGGTTATGAAAACAAAAAGGCATAATTATGAAAAGAAAAACATTTGATAGAAGCATTTTTAACATTACCAATATTAATCATTCGTTACTGCAATCTGATATAAAGACTGTTATAATATTCTGGGAAATCAGCTGGGAAACGATATCGTAAAGGGAGTTTTAATTAAAATAAATAATTATTTGCGAAACGGAAAATATTGGGTTATATTTTTTAAGGAAGAAATATATCACGTTTTTGTTGGCTGAATACGAGTATTGATATCAATACGAATGCATTTCAAATATAATGCAATAATGCAAACATGACGTTTTTCTAGTACTAACATGAATTAGCTCAATTTGAATGTTTCAATTTTGCAGATTAAATATTCAGAACTTTTGGACATAAATTAAAGAACATGTGAATAATACGAACGAGGATCCTTTCAGATGGCATTAAGATGATATTCAATTCAAGATCATGTTGCCTTCGATTGAATTTGTTTAGATAGCTTTGATTATTCTGACACGTATCAATTTTGTCAATCAAACTTTACAAAACTGAGATCAGGTTCGTATTTGGTGTTAATGAACATCACAATTCTAACAACAACAATATAATAATAAGTAATAATATTCATACTAATACCAATAATAATAATAATAATAATAATAATAATAATAATAATAATAATAATAATGAACCGTCGCTCACTACCAACAATGATCAGTTTAGTAATGAATTAGAAAAGTGTTCACACTAGGATTCTAATAATCCGTAGCCTTTAATGTATTGTGTAATTTTAACTCCGGCCTACAATATATCTAATCCTCTGAGTGAAGGTATGGTGAATGAAAGAGTAAGCGCAACTGAAAATAGTTGTTGCAATCAAGTGTAAACAGTGAAAGTAATTAGGAATTTAGAAAACCATAGATTGTATGCTAGAATATAAGCAAAGTAGTGTAAATATTAAGTGCAAAAGAAATTAGATACAGCTATTCAATTTGTCACCTTTCGCAAGTCCAATAGTCTCTAAGCGAACATTTTCATTCATTGGAATGTTTGCAAGGAATTTCATTGGAATGGTTGCAGATCCTACGATTTTCGTATCGCAACATTGTTACAATACTAGGCTGGTTATCAAACTTAACGACCTCGTTTGATAATTGTCCAAACTCCTATTGCAACAAAATGTTTTACAATACTAAATGTTGTCATCCATAAACAACTTTTGTCGTTACTAAATCCAGTGTACATTTCATTTGTCATTACGAGGAATCTCTTATGTATTTAAAAACATATCCTTTAAAGGGTTTCATTGCCAGTACGTGCTACTTTTCGGGAGTGAAATATTTTGTGAAAACAATGAGACGCAGGCCCGTGCACCCGTTTGGTCAACCGGCCCCAGGGAAACGGCAACCAGCCCACTTGCTGTTCGACCGAAGGGCAAGGAAAGGCTAGTCCTTTGTTCTAGACCCCTGCTACATTCCAATCTGTCGAAAGACAGCGTTCACAAAAAGCCCAGGTCAACAACCCATGGCAGGCTTCGCGAGGTTCCACAAGGTGCAGTAAATAGCTATTCCCCCCTTTCACCCAAAGTTTTCCATCTTTTTGTGTGAAAAAGGTCCACATTGAGGAAATCTGCAAAAGTTTTAGAACAAGAGCATTAATCCTCGGGTAAGAAAAGATAAATATTTCTTGGAATGTCTGAGGAATGAATAGACCGGGAAAAGAAAAAAAATAAATTAGTCATGAAAGAATGTCCAGTTTACACGGGAACCTTTTACTCGTAATGTTCCAAGTTTTTGACAAAGTGTTTTTCGAAATATGTTTTATGCGTCATTTATTGCCATGTAATCTAACGTCCAATCAATATATTTTCGGTAATTTGATGGTTTTTAAAGTCAGTGACCAGCCAGATTAAGCGTATTTACACGAAAAATAAAATGGCGTTACTTCATGTCTACGAATCAATGTAAATGTCCGCGAGATACGACCTTGCAGTAGATTGCTACTAATGAATTTTGTTTTTTCCGGACAATCTTTACGCTCGAAAATATCATTTTTTTACTCCTAGATATTTGAAACTATTCTTTCCATGTGTCCGTAGTTTTTGTCTGCAGTCGCTCGATCGGCATTTGTAATATCTTAGAGGTTTCAGCCCAGATCTTGTAATTTATTTTATAAATTAATGATTAGGGATGATCAGTACCACAATAAATGAAGTTCAAATAGTCTTAACAAAAAAAGAAGCAACATTATTATTTAAAACATGTAAAAATGTTTATTGACCACAATTACCTGATTGAGTATTATCTTCACTAAAATGAATCATATTTATCTGTTTTTGATGTGCATTGGATTAATTTAAACAATTGTGCATGTTTCCCCCAAAAATCCCCCACTACTAGTGTGGTGTAATATGAATTAAATATCCTGTCTATAATTTATTCACTGAGTTCTGATTACCTCTAATCATTAATTTGTAAGACCTTATTAAGGTAATATCTCTACTTTCTATAAAGAAATTGTAGGAAAATGGCGAAAAATTTAACATTTTCTATTTCCAAAATTTCAAAGATTTTAACCCAAATCAGTTCCATTGTGCCATCTTTATGAGCGTACATTACTATTCAAGAAAAAATTAAAACCTTTTGGAAATTATCTTCTCAATGTCGACGAATATCATGTAAATTAAAATATCCGTTACATTTTCAGAGGGCCGTGACATCATCTACATCTATTGCGAAATAAAGTTGATAGAATTGCAAAATGTCACTCAGTGAATCCCACAAAATGTGGATTTTGACTAAAAATCAAAAGAGTTATTTTCTATACATAGAAGCAAGAAAAATCCCCATTTTTGTTATTGTGTACCAACAATAAGAGTTTTCTGTCGAAAAATTATCCTTTTTTCTGCAGCATTACAATAATTTCTAAAGCGTGCACATGCATCCACGTACGCACACGCATAAGTGTGCACAGCTCACGCACACACACACGCGAACCAATGCTCGCGCAAAAATATTCACACATGCGCCCCCACTAACTCGCTGTTGAACACACACACACGCACACTCACACACGCCCACAGGATGTCTGTTACGCATTTACACACACACACACAAGCGTCTGCGCACACTCCCACAGACTAGCACACTCACGTACATACACACGCACACATACACAAACACGCATACGCATGAGCGTTTGTGCACAATCTCAGGCCTGCACTCACACGTACATACACACGCACACATACACATACACATAAGTGTCTGCGCATATTCCCACGCCGACACTCTCACGCACTCGCATTCACACACATGTGCGTTTGCGTGCACTCACACACATTGTGCGTTTGCGTGCACTCACACACATTTGCGTTTGCGTGCACTCACACGTCCGGACTCACACGTACTACCACACACGCACACATACACAAAAACAGAAACACATGATCGTCTACGCCCGCCCTTACACACACTAGCACACACACGCAAAACACATATGTAACTGCGTACACTCAGACTCCCTCACGCCCACGCACTTGCACACACACATACGAACACACGCACACACTGCGCTCACTCCCTCGCCCGCTTTCCCCCACACACACACATACACCCTCACACACTCGCACACACATGAACGTTTGCACCCATTCCCGCTCTCGCACTTGCACGCACATACACACACACTCACAAGCGTCCTCCCACACTCCCACCCCCGCACATCCACACACCACCCAGCGTGGCATTCCTCCCCCCCTCCGTCTGCGTGGGGGTGCGGGGGGAGATTCCTACGTGCCGGGCGCTTGGCCCTTTGCGCGGCGAGCACAACGGTTCGCCGCCCGCCTCCGCCGGGATACGCGCGTTATAAATTCGGCGTCGCGACGAGACGCGCCCTTCGCCGCCCCATTGTCCCTCCCGCGCGCCGCCGCTTTTGTCCGCGCGAACTCGGGGCCGCGGGGCCGCCCTTGTGGAACGCCCGCCCCGCGCGCGGAGGCCAGCGCACGGCATCGGACACGGAAAAAGTCACTGTGAACTCAGGTCGAAAATGAACTCAGTTGAGGATTATTATTATTATTATTATTATTATTATTATTATTATTATTATTATTATTATTATTATTATTATTTTCGTTTCGGCCGACTAGGACCACGCAGGGCAAGCAACCTGCATTTACCGTGGCTCAGTTTTTCATTTAATATCACGGTGGCAGGTGCTTGCGAACAATTCTTTGGGGGGACCAGCATTTAAGCTGGATCCGATTTTTATCCCCCAAGGTTGTTAGCCCTGGGGGTATGGAAGATAAAAATAATGATATGATGATAATGGGGGTGAAAGGACAACACATACAGACACACACAAACACACAAATACACCCATGCCCGAGGCGGGATTCGAACCCGCGATCTTCTGGTCCGAAACCACTCCGGCACTACTGCCTTAGCGATCTCGGCCATCTGATCGGCATTATTGTTATTATTATTATTATTGTTATTATTATTATTATTATTATTATTATTAATATCATTATTATTACTATTATTATTATTATAGGGTGACGAGAGGTTAAAGGATTAGGATGATGGTAGGTATTAGGGTGGGGGTATGGAAGGTGGGAGATGTTCGCAGGATGTTGGAACAATCCCAGCAATTCTCCTTGTCACCCAGGGAATTCACCAAAACCCCGGTCAGGATTGCCGGACCGGGGATCGCACCAGGACCCCCGATTGCGAATCCAGCGCGCTACACAATGAGCCACTTCGCTTGATATTATTATTATTATTATTATTATTATTATTGGTATTATTATTACTATTATAATCTATACTAGTGGGATACCTGTCAGGATTTAATCATAACTGATTGAAGAAATCTGCAAATGTGACACTCATATATTTTCCCTTTTAATAACCCTTTTAATAAGTGAAATAAAATTTCCAGTTTTATTAATTTTTTAATCACCTTTTAGTAATTGAGACAATGTATTCTGCGACCCATCACATAAATGGATGACAATTCCTCGACGTGAACTGGCAAGTCATCAGACGTCTACAAACACTTATCGCGGAACAAAATTCTTTTGCTCGAACAATTCCGCAATCGATCAATTGTTCCTTCCTTCGCCGAGTAACACAAAAGAATTCTTAAAAGGGACAAAAAAGAAGATGGAACACTGAACGAAGTGCAAGTAAAAGAATAAACTAAAAGAAGTATTGTGTCCGGAAACAGCTCTCTAATACTATAAACAAACTCCCCTGTTGTTTGGGTGGCAGGCCCGATCGACAAAAGCTTTCCCACGGCGCTTTCGTATTGAGCGCTACGAGAGGAAGCGGTGATCGCACTAACCAACCAATCAACCACGCAGTTCAGCTGCCGGAGAGCTCATGCACAGTCGAATTTATTGTTAACATTTAAGGATTAAGGAAGTTGTTAAACAATAAGAAATTACTTGCCATAAGTAGACTCTTATTCGAGTTTGTGTGTTATAGATGACTCATTTACAGACAGAATAGGTACTTTGTAAGTGTTCGGAAACAGGGCAATTGCAACAAATAATTTATGGCTGACTTGTCGTAAATGGTGTACAAATGTGTCGTGAACCGCGTGCGGTGTTTCCTTCCTCTTCCCTGTCCCAACCTCGCCACTTACGTACCCACTCTTGCATTTACATGCCCTACACTGTCACACATGACGGGGGACCAGTCGGAAGCTTAGAGCTTGTCCGTATGGGGCGGTGCCACGATGGTGGGAGATACCTGGTGGGGGAAAACTCCACTACCCTCCGTTAGGTCGACTCCAGATCTTACGAACCAGCCCCCTCACGAGCAAAAGCATGCACTACACTCACAGGAGTGATTACAGTGATAGCACTTGACGCGCCTGGAAACCTGAAAGAATCAATCAATCCAACCAACCAACAAACAAACAAACAAACAAACAAACGTTTTGCCATAAACCACTTTCTCGGAATCAAAGACTCAGAAACTATGATTCTGTGTACACAAGGTGTTAGAGGACGTTGTTGATTTCATATACGATCAAAAAATAACATTTTTATTCGGTATCAGGGACACATCAGATGTTTTTTTTCTGAAAAAAATCGCCTTTTTTGCTGGATCGTTACATTACTTTTGCTATATACGTAGGTATGGGAGGAAATTAAAGCAGATACGATAAGGGAGGTAATGAATTAAATAATACACGAAAGACACAAATGTAGGCTAAACGAAAAGCAAGAATATAAAATTTGAAAGTACCCAGTAAACAATAATTTATTATATCAGCATTTGTGTTCAAGAAATAAAACAAATAGAATTACAGAACTCAATCATGTTGTGCACATCATAACATATAAATAATATGTATTAAAGTTTAGTGTTTGTATTGATTATCAATTCCAAATCAGATTTCATAAGTTATTTTAAATAGGATCATTAATAATTAATTTTATATAATTCAGTTTGTGTGTAGTGAAACAATGAAAGTTACTTATATTTAATAATAATAATAATAATAATATTAATAATAAATAATAATAATAATAATAATAATAATAATATTTATTTTTCTGTTAATGAGCTTTCGCTCGGTGGCAGAATTTTACAGCACATATACAGAGATATTAATGTTACATATATATAATATGAAAAGTACAACTAAGTAAAAACTAACGAAAGTAAAACTAAGGAGAATGTCTAAGAAGACTAACATACACAGTTATTTGGCATCACACGCAATTCTCTAGGCGTTTCCGGAAGCAACGCACACTGGAGGGAAAAGTCGCCAGTACTGCAGCAGGTAAATTGTTCCAATCAGTTATTGTCCGGTTGGCAAAAGAGTATTTACCTACGTCGGTTTTTGATTCCTATATTTGATTTTGTATGGATGATCTCCTCTTCCGAAATATTGAGGGTGCCCTATCCTAGTTCGAATGTCATTTAACGCTTTACATCCAGTGTACGCTTTCAGAAGTTACTAGTCTAGCGATCTTTCGACGTTTGCCTAAGGGTTCCCACATCTGAGTTTGATCAATGTTTTTTCCAACAAGTTTTATTCCTCTATTTTGAATACGGTCTAACAAATTTACCTGCCCAGCCCTATACGGGTCCCAACACGCGGAGCTATATTCCATCACCGGACGCACAAGGGAAGTATACGCTAAGCGCTTTGTGTTCGCGTTTCCTTTCCTCAATATCCGCATTACAAAATGGAGTGATTTCCAAGCTTTGCGCGCAACGTGATTGATGTGGTCGGACCAGTTCAAGTCGCTACGAATAATTACCCCCAGATACTTAAAGCTACTAACTTCAGGCACAAGTTGATCTGCAAGTGTGTATTTTAGTGAAATTTTGTCACGTTTCCTACTGAAGGTTACCGCTTTGCATTTCTTAGGATTAATTTTCATTTCATTTTCTTCCGCCCATTTCATAATTTTATCGAGATCCTTTTGCAAAATCTGCCGATCTCGGGCGTCATGTATTCTCCGGTATAGTATGCAATCATCTGCGAAGAGCCTAATTGTTGAATTAATGAATCGGAAATGTCATTAACGTATGCTAGAAATAGAAGGGAACCTAGCACGCTTCCCTGCGCAACTCCTGACGTCACTTGAATTTCATTAGAAAGATAATCGTCTACCTTAACTCTTTGAGAGCGGCCGCGAAGGAACGATTCGATCCAAGTGATTACTCTTGTATCAATTCCTGTATTTCGAAGTTTATTAAGTAATCGCTCACACGGCACTAAGTCGAATGCTTTTGTAAAATCTATTACTACCGCGTCTATTGTTTCCCCTGCGTCTAAAGATTCGGAAATGTCTTGCAAACTGTTAAAAGTTGGCTTTCGCATGAGTGGCCTTGCCTGAACCCGTGTTGCCCTGCGTTACAACCATCCGCTGTTTTCCCAAACCACTCTCATGTATTCTGCAATGATTTTTTCCATTTGTTTACCTACTACCGAAATTAGACTAATCGGGCGGTAGTTTTCGACATCAGAGCGGTTTCCACCCTTGAGTATTGGAACAACTATGGCCTTTTTCCAGTCATCAGGAAGAGTACCGTTGTTTATGGACATTTCAAACAGACGCGTGATATAACGCACAATGATTTCGCCCCCAAGATTCAGTATCTCCCCAGGTACACCGTCGGGACCTATCGATTTATTGCGTCCTATTGTTGCTAAATTTTTCCTAATAGTTTTCACATTAATTCTGAATGGCGAGTTACTTAGAGAATTTTCCATCGGTATGCACAGCCGGGCGTTTGTAAAACAGATGCGTAGTAATGATTGAAAACATTTGCTTTATCCGTTGGATCTGTTATTAGCTGGTTACTGCTATCTTTGATTGCTGGTATCCTCATATTAGTTTCTTTCCGCTTTTTAACATATTTGTAAAATTGTCCCAAGCTATTCTTGGCTTGCAACAAGCTTGATAAAAACGTTTCCTGCGCGTGCTTTTTCGCATGTAGTAGTTGTTTCGAGAGTTGTTTGAAGGCTGTTTTATAATGTTTGTCGCGTCTGGATCTATTGTATGCTTTACGAACTTTTACTTTAAGTCGCTTCACGGTTTTGTTAAATATTCGGGATCGGAATTGTCTTTCAACATTTTACATGGTACGAACCGATCCATGCCTTCGAATAAGATATTCTTAAAATTCTCCCATATTTCATTTAAACTTTTGCCGGTGCTGGTCCAGTGTAAATATTTGCTTTCGAAAAAAGATTTGAGCCCCAGTATGTCGGTTTTTTTCCAGAGCGAAATGCGCCTGGCCCTTAAGACCCCTGTGGGCTTCGGTAGCCATTCTACTTCAAGTATTACCGCGCGGTGGTCACTAATCCCTTCCACTACGCTGCACTCAATTAGAGACAGCCGGTCGAACGAGGAAAATGTCTAAGAGCGCGTCACCGCGGATCGGAGAGCTCACTACCTGTTCGAAGTTCTCCTCCCAGATCATCCTATTTATACACGTTTGCCCCCCTCCCGTGGCCTCCTCCTTGCCTTCCCAGTTAGCGTGCGGAAGATTAAATTCTCTGCTAACTATAATAGACTATTGTAAATAATTCGTAATTTAAAATAAAGAAGAGATAATAAATCATATTTTCTTATAACACACACATTATGTACACATATTTTGTAAAAATAATAGTATATTATACTAGCAATCACATAAAAACTGATATTCTTGGCTGTCACTCTCAATTAACATAGAAAAATTCTTTGGCTATTTCATTCAACCCCCAATGAAGTTGGCAATTTTCTCTAAATGAAATTAATTTCGACATCACCTATTCTTTGGATGACCTTCAAAGATAATGGAGATATTTTCATTTTACCTTCTTATAAACCATTTAGAATCTTCCGGTATGGACGGACGAGAACAAACATTCACGGTCTCAGCAAACCGCATTACCCTTTGCGTTCTCACAATCAAGTAATGATCAGTTTATGCAGAAAAATCTTTGACCATTCTTACGACGAAAATATTCCTGAATGAAGCATTGCATTTTTAACAAATTTTGAGTCTTGTTGAAAAGTACCCACAAAAAATGAAAATTTCCGTTTCAAACTCGCAAGGTATGAAGTTCGTTCAGATTGATCATCAAATATCAATTTTGGATTAAACGGTTTACTGTTGCTGCCTTAAGACACTACTGTTGACCATTCACCGACAGAAGGTTTGCTGTAAACTGATTTTTCGGCGAGGACGATCCAAAAAACATGCATTCAGAATACACAACGTGTTAGAGAAAGTAACTCACAACTTTCAGAAACAAGACTTATCCCACGTAAAAATTAAATATGGAAAATGTTTAAAGTAGCTCCTGTCTTCCCTATATAAATTCATTTAACTCATTTGCTGAAATGCAAATGAATTAAATTTAAGAATATAATGATAGTATGCAGTTACAAAGTCAATTTAATTTATTTGCTTAAAACCAAACACATAGCCCTACACACACACGCACACACACACGCACACACACACACACACACACACACACACACACATATATATATATAACATATATAGTTCATATAATATATAATATGTATTATATATGATAATAAGAATATACATTATAAATACAATGAAGTGAATATATCTGATTAGACTAAAGTTAATCAGAGAGAAAAAAAAACTACACAAAGGATAAATTCAAAATTCACCAAAGTCTCATTTCAATCTACGTATGCTGAAGGCTATTGGATCACTATAGAAATATGCATTTTTGTCAACATATTGCAAAACCCGAATTTTAATGTTTATAAAGTCTTAAAATAGGTTGTTTTAATCTACCTTATAGGTTTTGAAGTGCTTTTCATATTTTCATTTAGACATTTTTGGTTATCATGCAAATAAAATTTGCAAAGGAAGTAGCATAATTTGTAAAGTACTATCACAAGTTTGAGATATAGTACATTTTAAAACATCGGCATCGCTGTTCAAAATAGTGGAGTAAATACAATAATTTTCATAAAAATCTAAGGTCCGATAGTGAATAGAAAATTTGTGAATAAATGTGAAGTATATGCCATGCAAAAATTAAGTAATAAGCTATTAAAATTCAAATAAAGCAAACATCATTAAAATTAAATTTTTTTTCGATTTGAACATCTTATCTTTATTGATTACACCTTGAAAGGTTTCTTCTCTGTGGGAAAGCTCGACTCCTAGCGAGAGAAAGAGAATATTGTAGCTGTAGTCTGTTGTATCTCGTCTCTTTTCTCATTAGGAGATCTACTATTTCTCCTTGATGGTATTTCCTTGCATACACCAATGCGCATTCTTTCGAATTTTTACGTTTGGTCGCGGATGCTCCTTTATTCAGGAGTCATTTTACAATATCCAAACGACGAGCTTTCGCAGCTAGCACAATAATTGGATGACCGTCGTCACTGCATGCGTCAGCCAATCCTTTTGTTCTGTGCAGAAAAGTGGCAACTAAATTTCAACAACGGCTTTTTGCGGCCATAACAATCGCTTTCTCATCAATTTTTGCTTTCTTTCTCACTAGATCATCCACCAAAAGCGTGTGTTTGTTTCTCGCTGCAAGTGCCATGGGTGTCAACCCGTCACTGTCTGTGGCGTTGATCTTTGCTCCGACGCCTACAAGGCGAACGGCAACTAGCCGGTGGCCGTTCAGGGCCGCGAGGTGGAGAGGAGTTCGCAATTCGTAGCCAGTGGCGTTGACGCCTATGACTCCGACGAGGACTACCACAGCTTTAATGTGGCCTCGGGAAGCTGCCACGTGCAAGGCCGAGTCACCCCCTACCGTCCGCTGGTCTCTGCTTTGAACTGCATCCTCCCCGCTGCTGAGCAGTTGGAGCAGGCCGGCGTCGTCTCCTCCTTCAGCCAGTTCGAGCAAGGACCTCAGCGGGGGTGTGGGAAAGACCAATTGCGGACAGTCGGGGAAGCCGTGAGCTGAAGTAACGCGGTGTGTTTTGTAGCGGGGAATAAGCTATCATCTCATCTCTTTGTTGCCTCGACTCATCTTCTTCCGCCGACCGTGGTGGCGATCAAGGTGGCGTTGGAGGTCTCGCAGGGGCGCTGAAAAGAGATGGAGAAGAGGAGGGAGACGAAAGGTATCTGTGTGTGTTCCTGTGGAGATACACGTTAGCTGTCGACGTATCTTCCCTGTTTGCTTCTGTGTCCTGCTTGCCGGTGTTTCGCGAAAGCTTCCACGTTAGTCAACGAGGGTTCCAGTGGTAAGCCCAGTGGACGTCTTTTCACCTGGACAACAAAATAAACATTAACAATAATACAATAATAATTATGATAACGATCATATTAAACAACAATCTACTTAAAGCATCAACTATTTTAAATAAGTCAAGAGCATGAAAAAATATACGTCCTACTCTTTAAAAAAAATCATTTATACATATTATAGTAATTTTGAGTAATAATAATAATAATAATAATAATAATAATAATAATAATAATAATAATAATAAACCGAGCGAAGTGGCTCAGTGCGTAGCGCGCTGACGCGGTTTAATTCCCGGGCCGACCATCCTGACCGGGGTTTTCCTGGTTTTCCTTGGTCATACAGGCGAACGCTGGGATGGTTAAAAAAGGCCACGATCACCTCTCATCATCATCCTAATATCTCATAATTCATAATTCAAGGCTTAACAACCCTGTTTTACCAAGTAATACAGCCGAAAAGCTAATGTCACACGTAAATCTCTCCGTATTGTATTTAGTCAAAAAACAGTAGTAATTGAATGTAACGAAAGGGGAAGAAGATCTGCGTACGTTTTCTTGAGTTCTAGAATCCCTTAGAGGGGGATTTAGGGGGTAGATTTAGATGTATTTAGTCATAAAACAGTAGTAATTGAATGTGACGAAAGGGGAAGAAGATCATCTGCGCACGTTTTCTTGAGTTCCAGAATCCCTTTGCATAATTTTAAATATAAATAGTTGAAAGATGAGTAAAAGGTAATGATAAATAAATAAATAAATAAATAAATAAATAAATAAATAAATAAATAAATAAATAAATAAATAAATAAATAAATAAATAAATAAATAAATAAATAAATAAATAAATAAATAAATAAATAAATAAATAAATAAATAAATAAATAAATAAATAAATAAATAAATAAATAAATAAATAAATAAATAAATAAATAAATAAATAAGCGCGAAATTAGCAACATTTGAAAAACTAGGCATTTTCGTTCCCGAGTTATAGAAAAATTATTTGCATCGGTAAACCAATAGCAAATATGATTTTTCTGCATTGCTAACAAAATAGCAATCTGCGCGTTTCCTTGAACTTCTCAATCCTTACTCCCTCTCTCATTAAAGGTCTCTTTATACAATATAATTTTCGAGCAGTTTGCGCTTACAAAAAGCGTGCAGTGCAGCCAGCATGGTTTTGCATAAAAAATCTGAGAAATGATAAATGACTAAAGATATTGTCTGGTATCAATTCTGGTATCAATCTTTAGTCATTTATCATAATAAAAAGGTATCTACATCACCAACAATCCAATTAATAAGTCTGAGAAAGTTCGATTTTTTCCATATAGTAAGTTAGAAAGTGCGACTGAAGCGCCTTTGGTGGTAGAATCGTTTACTACCGGATGTTTATGCCCGACATATTGACCCATTTCAATTTTTATTGTTAGGTAATGTTAGTTATGATTTTGTATGTTGGCGTGGCAGCATTTGAGTTTTCGGATATTCTGGCGGGTTTAGTTTATTGACATGTGCAAATATGAGGTTTCTGAATCTCGCTTCCGCAGCCAAAAATTCATCCCCTCGATGGGTTTATTCTGCGCACCTAATGTAGCCGTCCTAGACACAACCACGCTCATAGCGACACTGATGATGGCCTTCCTCTTTTTTTGATACTTGCATAACTGGCATTTTTATGCATACGAGGCCTATAATGTACGTGGTAAAATTCAATCTATATATCTCAATCACTTTTACACTTTGCGTTGCCGTAGCAGCAATTCGAAAATAGTTACTTTGGCATTAAAATAGTGGTCGGCAAACTTAGAAAGCTTCGTACAGTTTTTAAATCTTATTCTGAGCTACCAAATGACTCCAAATGAGAAATACGAACGTGCGTCAACAATCTGCATTAGCGAATGACTGACGTACACAAGCAAAACATAACGGGCATTACCTCAAACACACGCAATCAATTGAGACTGCCAAGGAGAGTTGAGTGGAAGTGGCAGTTTTCGTCAGTCATCTGTCAGAACTCAGTGGAGCAACTTCCGGTTAGATAACTGGACCGGAAGACGGTGATCTACGGAATATTTTCTGAACTCCCTCCAACAAATAAATTATTGAAGATAGGGAGAGTCCTTTATTTCAGTCTATTCTTCACAATAAGATCTTTAAATAATATTGTGTACACATTTGCGAGAACATTAGGAGTTTTCGATTAATTTAGTAGTCAAATCATGATAATACTAAACAAGAGTCGCTCAGAAAGTGTTCATTCACTGGTGTTTGGCAAAGAGATTTTGTGCAAGATTTGTTGCCTCCTACTTCAAAGGCAAATTCACATTGAAATTTTGTTTTATGATATTTCAATCGCATGTTCACTAGAAAAAAATGGTTTGGCAAATTTACGTTGTAATTTTTGTTATTAATGGATATGATTTCTGTCTCACATCCGTTAGCAAAAACCGAGGCAAATTCACTGTGTAATTCTATTACTTTTATTTCCTGTGCGTTAGCAAAAAGCGATCGTCTTCAATATAATTCATCCCCTGGAAGTTTATAATATTTATTCAGTACAGAACTCAAACAATCGTCTATTGTGTCGATAAGAGAAAAGTTGAGGGACGGAGCCATTATGCCTATTAGCGCGTTACCATTGGACTGTCCATGTTTAAGCAACATGAGTTCCAAAACAACATATAGGATATTTTTCCGAAATAGATGTTGCTGTCAAATTGAGCTGATCTCTCTCTCTCTCTCTCTCTCTCTCTCTCTCTCTCTCTCTCTCTCTCTCTCTCTCTCTCTCTCTTTGATATCTGAGAATTTCACAAAGATTATTTAAATTTTGAAATATACATGATTTTGGAAATGTCGCCGACTTAACATACCTTGCAGTAAACAAATGAATTTCCTAGAAGCGTCCGAAGTAATTAATTGAAATTTATTTACACAGTTTCCATTAGCCATCAAATTGCCTGAAGTTCAAATGATTCCAATTTTTTTCTACCAAAGTATATAAACCAACAAATAATAAAATAATAAATAAGACCAGGAATAGTCCAGTAATATGTAAAGAATAGGCATATCTATATTTTTTCATTTTATTATCATGAATAATATTAATTATTAATTTACACTGAAATTCTTCATAGTTAATGCTACTCGTACGTACCTAAACACTACTCGCTGATTTTTGCTAGCATAGAAAGGAGAAAAACAAAACCCGGAACAAGTATGCCGCCACATATAAAATATTTAAGGCAGAAATCATTATAACGAAGATTTTAAACTTTCCACTGCAGTGAGAGAGATGCCGAATGTACATTGACGTGTCGACTACATCATTGTGAGGTCTCATCCATAGTACACATCTACGGCGGAAAGCAAATTTCATTTCCCGCATCATACCAAAACATACTACCACCCTCCCGGGACTCGGATTCTGTTTCCCAACACCTTCCAAAATACCATTCATTCCTCACCCGCGTTATGGGCGTCTCCCCCCGTGGAGACAACGGCAATGTTCAGACGCAGAAGAATAAAACCCGCCCTTTCCGAAGAGACCAACGGAGGCCTCAAGGAACCTGCGCCAATAGAACATCTCTCCTTGCTGGAGCTTGCGGCAGCCACCACGCCCACAGGCGTACCACCCTCACAGCCTCCAAATTCCCTCGGAGCAGCTCTCAATCACTGCCCCTGGATGAGAAACCATCCTCGCCGCTCGCTTGTCTCCCGCCGGAGCGACGCATTTGTTCGAAACGACCCGCGAGACATCGCAGCGAGCGGTTGGCAACAATGACGGCGCAGGTCGCAAACCAGGAGCCGCGAGGTAGTTCCTGTGGGGAGAGAAGCAAAAACGCGCGGGTGAGATCTCACGTGGGAGGTTCCATGCAATGACAAGCTTTCGTCCACGCTCGACTGGTGTCCCTGGAGTAGAAAGCCGAGGGAAGGCCCGTGAAAAATGAACGCGCGCTCTGCGCACCTGGCGGGGCTAGGGGGAACTACGGTGCTCCGTCAATCACAGCTAAGTGCAGATGGGGGCGGCGGCCCTCCGAGAATAGACAACGTGCAAAAAGGCACGGGGAAGGGGGCAACAGGACGTTTTATTCGATTTTCGAGAGAAAAATTTCGAAACGTAATGCGATGGAAGACGTGAAATGCGTTTTTAGATAGAACGCGAAGCTTTCGAAAACTATTTTCTGACTACCACGTGTCCAAGTCAAATTAAAATATTTTATACGATTTGGGCATATCAAGAAAAAATGTTTCGACAGATTCATTAAGTCTACACATCAATTTCTCTACGAAAAACAGTTTCGTTTTGTGAGTTGCGTGACATGCCAAAAGAAAAGTTGTATACGAAGAAAATAACATGTGAATATTCATTTATTTATGAAGTTACAATACTGTCGTGGATCAATGTAAAAAAATAGATATTACTAGATGGCTAAATACTAGTGGCCTGCAGTAGTAAAATGCTGCTGTTCAAACCAGCCAGATTGGTTTCCCAAAAAATTAATTACTAACTGATTGGGGACAATTAAAGAATAATATATTCTTGTATTCGTATAATACTGCAGTAAATTAAATGATTTAACAAAACGTGTATATTTTGCTTTCTTTAGCCTAAAATACATAATATAAATTTTAAAAAAAGGTTTTAAGGACTCATGAACTCTGTGTTACACTCTTTATCTAATAGAGAAGCAATTAATATTATTTTATTATTCTTTTTTATATTAAGCTTTTGAATGATGAGATAGGAACATATAAAAGATGAGCCGATAATCCTAACACTTAAAAGAATTAGGGAAGTTATGTTGTCGAAGCAAGCATCGAGAAAATTTGGCCAAAGTCCTGGCAGTACATTCTTCTTTGTTCCGTCATTTTTACCCCCACATAATCGACATTGTTATGATACAAATTAAACACACGCAAATTGGTAATCTGGTCAAAATTTGGTGGAAATAACGTACTTGCTCCATCTTAGGTACGTTTAAAATTAATTAGTATTACGAATTAGAAAAGAAGAAATAAATCTTTGTTTCAAAAACATGAATGTATCCTCTGGAAATGCTACTCTAAGCTAGAATGTAGTTCTGCGACGGCTGTGCCCTTCCATACAGCAACAGATATTTTCACGGACGTGGGTATGTGCAGTTCAAACACGTGCCAACTCCTTCCGTCATCTTTTGATTAATGTAGTCTGTTGCCTGACACATGTCATTTGAGTACGATATATTTCTGAGTAGCTCTCAACTCTCACCTTCGTTTTTTTTTTAGTGAATAAATGATGGATATCGCAGCAGATGTACTGCCAGTGGTGTCTCCCACGATGAATCCCACGTGACACACGAAACGAAACTATTTTCTTTTTTTACTTATTATTTTCTATTAAATTGTTATATACATTGAATTATGAATGAGGCAACCAGTGTTTTCGACAAAATTTGAAAGCAACATATATTCGCTCTCATGAAATTATTTGCATTGGCAAAAGAGATACTGATTCTGGGTCTTGTAAATTATCGGGCGCCACTCGAAGGAATCGGATTTCTTCTGAGAGGTCGTGAAGAACGGTTGTCTTATGGTATTTCCTGATGAAATAACTAAATTACCTACTATCACACTATCATTCTACAGTGCTGAAGATTCATGGCACACTTAATTTTTAAAGAGAGATAATTTTACTCCAGGAAATGCTTAATGCATGCAATTGTAGTTTTTTTAAGTGATAGTTCGAAAGATTTCAAAGATTGTTATTCAGCTATTACATGAATATTTACATAAATATAACATCTACAGTTTTCGTAACAATGCCGTGTTCATTCATGGCCATCCTATTACACAGTAAAGAATGGTCCTCGTCCTTAACAGCCCTATCGCTGCTCTTCAAGACAGCGCTCGACATAAGGCAAATATGACACATAGAAACTATCAGCAAAGTGTATTGCAAAACTTCTACCACATCTTCTTTACAGCCCTGACATTGCATCTTCATATTTTTTGTCTTTTTGCTTCGATGGAATGAGCTTAGCGTGGCGTTACGTTCCACGAAAGTGAAGAGATGAAGAAAAAAATACAAAACTGGCTCTGAGATCAAGGAAAATATTTTTTCGCTGAGGGGGACAAAAATTGTATTGATCTCTTGAGAACGAAAATCACCAAGTTGACTCTTTTTGTTCAAGATGCAAGATGACGGTAAAATGTACCACTGGGATACCTGTAGTGAGATAGTTTGTCAACTGTCAATTTTAATATACTTATAATTTTAATATAAAACAAATTGTAAATTTACTTTGATCAGAATAAAAAACAATCAAATACTTTTGCTGTACAGCTATTTATCTATTTAATTATTGAATGATCTCTCGTATATTTCAGGTTAGACGCGGATTCAGAAACTGAAATAAGGAAGACATCATGTAGATTGCAGACTCCCTTTAAACGTTTTTATTTAATTTGCGCTGTACACTTTCAAATTTTGTAATATAATTTTTTTTAATTATCAGTTTGTAATATCAGTTTTTTAACTTGTAAGTTTTACAAGTTACATTATCAAAACATTGGAAACCTAAACAAGTTTGATGGAAATATGCGATATACTTTGGTTTGTGAAACATATTGCATTATATGTTTTTAAGTATAAAAATAATTTTAGACGTTTACCATGTACAAGTCTAAACGTTATGACTCGTGTAACAAACCTAGATTAGTGAAACATTTAAGATAATATAAAAAGGTTATGACGTTGATACTGCATAGCGCATAAATCACAAAAGTATACATTTTTATTTATCTTCAATTATAGTACAACGTTTGTATGTACGTTAAAATTTAAAAAAGTGTTCAGTGACAGGCTATATTTACTAAAATTTAACGACTTAAATAACTGTACTGAGAATATATATTTTAGTGCTGTAATATACGAAAATGATATTAAACATTTATGCAAAAGTGTAATGCAAAAGTGCATTTATGACACTTATAACTTGGATTGTGAAACTTTGAAGACACTGCAATTGACTGATAGTAGGAACGCGACGTGGGCGTCAACGGGAGCAATGGGGCTAGCAGGGGGCGACAGGGGCGGGGGGGGGGGGCGGCGATGAGGTGGGAGAGTGAGGATGGAGTGTATGGAGGGGCCGTGAATGGTGCGGCGTACAGCGATGGAGTGGCGTACGGCGATGAGGACAGAGGAGACGCTGGGGACGGAAAGAATTGGGAGTTCTGTGAAGATGGGGAGATGCGGCGGGGGCCGCGGGGGGGCGGGGTGACGTGGGCGGCGGTAGCGGCGGGCCGGCGGGGCAGCGGGGGCGGCGCGGTGGTGGGGGCGGCACGGCGGTGGGGACGGAGGGGGCGGCGCGGCGGTAGGGGCGGTGGGGATGGCGGGATGGCGGTTTGCGGCGGGGTGGTGGGAGCGGAAGAGATGGTGGGGGCTATGAGGATGGTGGTGACGCTGAGGGCGGAGGTTACGCGCAGGCGAAGAGGTTGGTGGGGGAGTGAGGATGACAGAAGCGGTGAGGGCGGTGGGTACGGCGATGGCGAAGGAGATGCCGTGGGCGGCGGGGGCGGGGGCGGCGGGGCGCGTGCATGTTTTAGAAAGGCATTGTGCAGCGCCAGCGCATACACAAGTGTCGTCTATTGGCGGCCGCGACGCGCGCGTAACCGGGGTCTCCGGCACAATGGGCCCCCTCGCCCCCGCCGCCCCCACCGCCCTCGCCGCCCCCGCGGAGCCATTGAGCGCGCGCCGCGCCCGTCAACTGTTTTTGAGGCGGTGTAATGAGTGCGTCAGCCACGATAGGTGCTCCCTGTTCCGCCTGCCCGCTCGCCCCCGCCACCCCTCGCATTACCCCAAATCGCTCCGCTCCGCCACGCTCTGCTCTCCACTCGGTCCGCTCGTCTCTCGCAGAATCGCTCCGCCCCGCCCCTCCCTGCCCCTCTCCGCCACTCCCCGCCCCCTCCCGCCCCGCCAAGCCCCCTCCCACCCCGCACTTCCCCGCACCGCTCCGATCCGCCACTTCCCTCTCCCTCCCGCCCCACCCCGCCTCGCCCCGAACCGTCCCTCGCCCCTCCCCGCGCCGCCCCGATCCGCCCCGCCCACCCCCCATTCTACGGCGGCGGCGATGGTGTAACGGTGATCATACCGGACTGTTATATACAACTTCACGCGTTCAAACACGATCGAAGCCGTGGATTTTTAAGGACGAAAAAATCCTTCGTACTCCTTCCGTCCCATATTAGTAGATTTACTGCATGAAGGGATCCTTAAACCCAAATGAATCCTGTGTGTTAAATTCAAATCGCCTGTATCGTCGCCCAAGAAATACCTTCTTTCTCCGCTACTTGGTGAAAGAAGAGTAGGGAAAGACGGAAGAGCGGGCATCGTGATCCGAGACTCGCCACATAAATTTAAGCATCAATTCAATTCAATCTCCAACTACCCTCTTCCGCCCCCCTCCCCGACCCCGTTAACATAGGTTTGTAAAATATTAATGAAATGAAATATATAGCTTATGTTTATGTTTTTCGTTAAGATTATTCTTTAAAACGTCTATTTAGTAACTTCACTCGAAACTACTAAACAGGTACTTTTATTGAGTGTAAAATATTCTTCTATATGTTATTTGATTAACATCTGTTAATCACCACACAGCAGTTGCTAAGAATCTGAACATACATGTCCATCACCGAAAGAGGTATCTCAGAGAATCAACTAATGTCTCTGTAGTCCCTCTGACCCGGAGGTGTTGAGTTGTATGGCAGAATAGTAGACGTAAGCTACATAGGTAGGTCGAATTCAGTTGCTGTCTACATACACAAGTTGGGAGACCCATCAGGAGCTTAGAGTTTGTCCCAGCTGGGGCGGTGTCCCGCTGGTGGGAAAGACCTGGTTGGGGAAAATCCTCGCAGGCAGACAGAGGTCGGCACCGGACTTCGCCATCCAGACAGCGAAGATCACTGCCACCTCCAGCGATAAAATCATGCACTACACTTACGGGACTAATGGTCTTAACCTTCACGCGCCCGGGAACACTTCTTAATTTATCAGTGAAAGTACACAACATACGATATTCGTATAGTAACATCATTCGGTAATAGCAATACTCCATAGCAGCATTGTACCTAGAACAACGGCAACAACTGAAAATTCTTCAAAATCGATACATAATATGGTACGATATTTATTGTATAATTTCATACACATATTGTATATTTGTTAGGGTTTTATGATGTGTGTAGTTTTGAAGTCGTGTGTATTACGATAATAATGTAGGTGATAACCCTGTGAAGAGACTGCAATGCAAAAGGTGAAATGTTTGGTAAATATAGTAAAATATATTAAAAATGTTCCAGAAAAATACGTTATTAAAAAGTTTTGAAGGCTAAATAAGTACTGAAACTTCTTTTTTACAATTAGTGAACTAATTTAATTTAATACTCACGACCTATCTTCATGAAAAGCCTTAACATTGCATAAACATACGTAAATATACGCCACACTAGACAGATGCGCCACAAATGCATCCGAATAGATTGTTTACTACATTTGTTGATTCATTGTTGCTATTCATTAAACATGGCAGATTCGTTTCCTGTTTACATTGAAACGCAACTGCGGTTAGAGGTTAGTTTTTGCTATTCAAAAGTTAGCAAGTTGAAATGCGTCGAAAACTTCCGGAACGACGCCATGCAGCGTCTGAACACTCCAACGAAATATTCTGAAGCACAATAACATTAAGACACACAACATGTAAAGATTACTGAACTTCCCTCTCCAAACAAACTGAATGGACTGATTGCCTGAATTAAATCTGAGCTGCTCTTGCAAAACCAAGATGTAAGTATTTTAGAAATATTAATTATTCTGGTGTTATTCAATTGGTATGAAGTTTGGTTTTTTGCTTTAAAAGATTTGTGAATACTGTGATCCGAATTAAGGTAGTTTACTTGTCTTAGAAAATAAGCTAATAGTCTTTTTCGTACGTGCAAAATGGAATGGAAGATTTGTCAGTAATCCAAATAAATATCAATATTTTATCTCTTCGATAAATATTTCAATTGTTATGTCCGAAATTGAAATATCTCTGTTCGTAATCACTCTTTTGTCAAGCAATACAAGTCTGATTGATTAATTCACAGTAATTGTAAATTGTAATAATTCAGAGAATTTCTGAGTTAGGTATATTGAAATGCTTTAATACAGAAAACTGTTTGAAATGTTTTAAAATATTAGTAATAAATTGAAAGGTATTAAAATACTAACGTAAACTATATTTTAGGCCTAGAAGAATATTCAAATGAATAATGGTACATATACAGATATTAAAGAAATAAAGTGAAATTTTTCAAAAAATGTAGAATGTAAAATATTAAGTTACAAAGAAAATTTGAGAACATAACGACTTATTAATTAATTATTAATACTTACAACATAAATAAAAATTCTTCAGATTATGTGATACTTCATAGGAATATTAATTTCAAAGGCTTCTAGTTTATAATTAAATGAGAAAAAAGTGTTAAAAACATTTTTTTAGGATGATGCAGACTGGAGAAGAATTGTAAAGGCCAGCTGCTCAGATCGGTTGTTTTCGTGGTTTACTTACAGTGGTACATCTGCCTGTCAGTGAATTCTCAAAAAGACCGCAGCCCTACTCGGTCGTTTCCGTCTCCTGTCGCTTCCAGACGGAAGTCGATGCAGTGTCTCAAACTATAGGTCGCGGATGTTGGGCGATCCTTGTTTCGGGGCTCCGAAAGGTCGGCTAATAGGTAGATATCAGGGCTGACATGGGTACTATCGATTTCGAAGAGCCAAAAAGAGGAGGAAATGAGGAGTAACAGGGATAAATAGATGATTGATTAGTATATTCCGGGCACGTCAACTGCTAAGGTCACTACTTCCGTAAGTGTAGTGCATTTTTTCCGCGGTAATATTACCACGTGGATGGCGTGATCCGACGCCGAACCAACTGCCGGCTAGAAGGGTTTCCCTTATTAGGTATCTCCCGCAAGTGGGGCGGGGCGAACTCTTAGTTTCAGGCCGCTCTCCCGCCATGTGTGTTAGTGTAGGGCCTGTAAGTGTAAGCGTGATTAAGAAGTGAGGATAGTACTAGGTACTTCAAGCAAAGATCGCGCGCGGTCCGTTGCCCGTTTTTTAGAGTTCTTCTCCGACATTCCCCTGGTATTGCTCGAAGAAACAACGGAAAATTACGGATCAGAGCAGCCGGCCGCTAGAATTCTCCTCCAGACGGCGACTGAACTCGACCTAGGTATCTAGCTGGTGTCGAAAATGCTGCCACCGTCGGGGCTCGAACATAGGACTCTCGGTGAGAGGCACTGCTGTGACATCAGTTGATGCTCTGAGACACCTCTCCTAGCCTGTGTGTGTGTGTGTGGTGTGTCAGTGTGCGTGTGTGTGGTGTGGGAGGGAGAGTAGAATATGAGGTGTGCTTGGGTGAGTAAGTGTGGTGTATGTGCGAGTGTGTAAAAGACGTACGTGTGTAGTGTGTGTGTGTGTGTGTGTGTATCTGTGCGAGTGTGTGTGTGTGTGTGTGTGTGTGTGTTAATAAGCGTGCGTGCGAGCGTCGGCCGGCGGCGCCCGTCCTGGAGCGCCTGCCGTCGTTGGCCTCGGTGCGTGTGTGCGAGAGAGATGGCGTATGTGCGTGCGTGCGTGCGCAGGCCTGCGGCGCCCGTCCTAGAGTGCCTGTCGTCGTTGGCCTCGGTGCGTGTGTGTGAGAGAGATGGCGTATGTGCGTGCGTAGGCCGGCGGCGCCCGTCCTGGAGCGCCTGCCGTCGTTGGCCTCGGTGCGTGTGTGTGAGAGAGATGGCGTATGTGCGTGCGTGCGTGCGCAGGCCTGCGGCGCCCGCCCTGGAGCGGCCGCTGTCGTCGGCGTCGTCGCCCGCCGGGGGCGGTGGCGGGGCGGCGCGCGCGCTGGCGCTGGACACGCGCCTGGACCGCGCCCTGTCGCGCATGGAGGACGTGGAGGTGCGCGTGGGGCGGCTCGAGGCCATGCTGCACCGCGCCATCGCCTCCCCGCTCTTCCCGCACGCCGCCCCCAAGACCGCGGACGGCGCCAAGCAGCGCTGCCTGCTCGAATACGAGGTGTTCTTTCATTTAATTAATTAGAGAGGAGGGGTGTAAAGGGAAAGAGAGAGATAGGTAGAAAAAGAGAAATGGGTATACTGAGATGAATAATTTTAAATAAATAAATAAATAAATAAATAAATAAATAAATAAATAAATAAATAAATAAATAAATAAATAAATAAATAAATAAATAAATAAATAAATAAATAAATAAATAAATAAATAAATAAATAAATAAATAAATAAATAAATAAATAAATAAATAAATAAATAAATAAATAAATAAATAAATAAATAAATAAAAATTAAAAAATATTTACTTATATATTTTTTAAATTTATTCATCTCACTATACCAATTCCTCTTTTTCTACCTTTCTCTCTCTATCTCTCTACATCTACTCTCTCTCTCTACCTTTTTCTCTATGTGGCTATCTATGTAATCATCCATCTTTCTATCTATTATATATTTTTATTGATTTATAATTCATGTTATATTCGCTCGATAATAGAGTTTACAGAGTACACCGAGTTTATAGTACAGAGTTTACAGAGTGACATACGATCTAGCTAGTGAATAGAACTCAAAACTGTTGTCTATAGAGTACATTACTGGTGTCTTTTAGGTCACCGGCAAGCAACGGTCCTAAATCCTATCTCACTACTTTTCCGATTTATTTATAAGAACTGCGTGTTCCTTTCAACAGCTCGAGCAACATCAGAGGCTTCTGCTTTGCATACACACCAATGACGCCAGCACGTCTCCGATGCTGATATCTGTTTCAGTCTCTTGTATCACACACTCGCTCTCGCAGCGACTATTAACATGATCTTGACGCTGGTAGTCTATGATTGGCAGGCTGGCCGATGTCGGTGTCCGAAGCTTCGAAGTGTTTTTGAAGAATTCCGCCGATATCGGATCATGTTGTATCTTCCTGATTCATCTGTTGGAGAGAGTTGTTTTTGCGAAATAAGTGTTCTTTTGAAAGGATCCATGAACGCCAGCAGCTTGCTGTTCGCAGTTCGAGCTATGTCGGCGACGGAGTCGGCATCCTTGGTGTTTTCGAAGCAATTCTATACATTGTTTGATCAATGATTCCGATTGCGTTAACTTCTTCATCTTCTTTCTTTCTTTAGGCTGTAGCCTGTCTTTAAGGAAATGTATTTTAAAATAACGTTTCATGTAACATCTTTCACGAGTTCACATTCTCCGTTGTTTGGATTGCAATGAATTAATAAAGTTTCTTTCCATGTTTCCATGTTTTGACATGTTTTCTCAGCAATTCTTATAGTATCACTCATTTTGTTTCTCCCTGATCATCTGTTGAAGAGCGTCATTTTTACGAAATGCTTGCTCTTTTCAAGAGATCCATGACTGCTAGAGGGTTACGCTAAGCAGGGCGGCCGATTTCGGTGTCGGCGACTTTGACATGTTTTCGGAGCAATTCTTATAATATCACTCATTTTGTTTCTCCCTGATTCATCTGTTGGAGACTATTGAGTTACGAATGCTTGCACTTTCCAAGGTGTCCATGACCACTAGCGCTCTGCGTTATGTGGGACGACACATATCGGTATTGGACATGTTTTGGGACCAATTCTTCCAACATTTCTCATATTATTTCTCCCTGATTCATCTGTTGGAGACTATTAAGTGACGAAACGCTTGCTCTTTCCAAGGGGTCGGTGGCCGCCAGCGGGCTGCGCTACGGTAGCCGGCCGATGTCGGCGACGGCGTCGGCGTCCACGTCCTCCACGTGCTCGTCCAACGGGGGCGTCGGGGGCGGGGGCGCGTCGTCGTCGGTGGCGTCGTCGGTGCTGTCGGCGGCGGAGCGCGGCAACGCCGAGGCGCTGCTGCGGCTGCTGGCCGGCGGCGCCAACGCCAACGAGTACACGGAGCGCGGCGACTCGGCGCTGCACCTGGCGGCGCGCTTCGGCCACCTGCGCGCCGTCATGGCGCTGCTCGGCGGCGGCGCGCGCGCCCACGCGCCCGGCGACCGCCTGCGCACGCCCCTGCACTGCGCCGCCGCGCGCGGACACCTCCAGGTGCGGGCGATTCTTTCGACCCCGGCGGCGGCGGCGGCGGTGGAACGGTTAGCTTATCGGCTGTTGGTGGTTCAAACCCGAGCGAAGCCGTGGATTTTTAAGGGTGAAAAAGTCCTTCGTACGCCTTCCTTGGGAGGGGAAGTAAAGCCGGCTGTCCCATGTTAGTAGATTCACTTCCATGTAAAAGATCAAGCCTAAATGACACCACTGCCTGGGCTAAATTCAAATCGCCTATTTCTCGCCCAAGAAATACCTGCTTTCTCTGCTGGTTGGTGAAAGGGGCGTAGCGAACTTTGCGTGGTCAGACGGAAGGGCAGACCTCATGGCCTGAGACTCGCCACGTAAAATAAGGCTTTAATTCAATTCAATGCGTATTTTTTAATGACCTTCTTGTCATAAACTATTGTATTGCTTTTCTTGCATTTAAAAGATCCTCAAGCCTAAATGACGCCTCTGAGCTAAATTCAAATCGCCTGTTTCGTCGCCCAAGAAATACCTCCTTTCTCCGCTAGTTGATGAAAGGAGCGTAGCGAAATTTGCGTGGTCAGACGGAAGAGCGGGCCTGATGGCGCGAGTCTCCCCACGTAAAATAAGGCATCAATTCAATTCAATTCAATTCGACTCCAATAAATTCAAGTTGGGTTGGTTATTAGTGATTCCGGGCGCGTCACCTGCTAAGGTCATTAGTCCCATACGTGTTGTGCAGTACTTTTCCTCTGAAGGTGGCAGTGATCTTCCTCGCTGGATGGTGAGATCCGCGTCGACCTGCCATCGGGGCGCCGCCTGCCATAGCGATATCTCCCACCACCGGGGCACCGCCTCAGCCCGAACACGTCCTAATCTCCCGACCGGCCTACCGGCATGTGCGGTAGTGTGGTGCATGTTTGTGAGTGTGTAAGTAAGCGGGTGAGGCTAGGAAGCGACAGAAAAGATCGCGCGCGGTCCGCGACCCGTTTAATAAGGAACTGCTTCGACATTCGTCTGGTGTTGATCAGAAAAACCACGTATGACTACATAAAAGAACACCCGGCTGCAGGTATTCTCCCCCAGACAGCGGCTGTATTGTTAGTGTCGAAAAGTGTACCACAGTTGGGACTTGAACTCTAGGACTTGCCTTCTCAGCGGCGGCGTGCGCACCCACGCGCCCGGCGACCGACTGCGTACGCCTCTGCACTGTGCGGCCGCGCGCGGGTGTTATGAATCTACGGAACTCGTGTTCCCGCGACAGCGTTTGCGTACGAGAGGGGCCGGCTGCTTTGATTGGTAGTTTTCCGTGATTTCTCCCATCAACACCAGAGAGTGCCGGAGCAGTACCTTAACAAACGGGCCACGGACCGCTCGCGATCTTTCCTTCCTCTTCCTTATCCTTACTTACACATACTCACTACGACACACGCCTAGAGACCAGTCGGGAACCTAAAGCTTGTGTCGCCTGGGGCGCTTTGCCGCTGCTGGGAGATACCTAGTCAGGGATGAACCCGCAAACCGATTGGTGGGTCGGGGGAAGAGCATCGCCATCTCCCGCAATAAAAAAAAAAGCATGCGCTACACTTACTGAAGCAATGACCTTAGCTGTTAACGCGCCCTCAATCACTCATCAATTAACGACGTGGCGACTGCCGGACTGCAAAGAACATTCGAATAATCACGAGTACTAGTTGACATGCTCGGAAACACTAAATAATCTATTCCCCGAATTATTATTATTGCCAAGCACAGCGGTGCAATCTGTTGCTTGCGGCGTTGTTGGTGCCGCTACAAGACTCCGTAACACCGCTGTGTGCGTCAGGTGGCGCAGCGGCTGCTGGAGGCGGGGGCGCCGGTGGACGCGGTGGACGTGGACGGCGGCACGGCGCTGGCGCTGGCGGCGCAGGGCGGCCACACGGATGTAGGCATGCCAACTCACGAGCGACATGCGTTTCTCTCGCGAGCTAGGGTCCCTTCACACTGCGCCACTGGGTGGCGCCACCGGGAAATGGCAGAGCCACCGCCAACGACCGCCGACCGAGAGAGAGAGGAAGGTTTCGTGAGTCACACCGCTGTTGGACTCAGGCGGCCGAAAGGCAAGCAGCAGGCAAAAAACGGTTCATTGACGCGTCTGATGTCAATACCTCAATTTAGAGCCGCTTCACAAGTAGACACTGCAGCGCGCATCCAAACACCGCGGATGGTAGCAAAGCATTGGTTTAAAAGGTCTTCCATCTTGCTGCTGTGTCTTTCGGCGGCGGACTATCGCCACGAGCAGTTCGGGAGGGATTCCGCGGCACCATTAGCAAATCATTGGTTTAAATGGAGGACTTCCCACTGGGCAACTCGTCGCGGCGTTTTATTTGCTGCAATTCTCTTTTCGTCGTCGTTGAAGGGTCGGCGAAACCTATCCGCGCCAAACCCTCCCCGTTTCACAGCGGGAGACACAATGCGCTACCGAGTGGCGCGTCTGCTGGTAAAGCATTTTTTAAATGGAGATATTCACCCGAACGCGGCGTTGTTACAATGCTATGGCGCTGGAGGGTGAACTCTAGCCAGCAGCAGCGCAGAAGCGATTCTGCGACATATACAAGTTCATAAATTCAGTTTTCACACTAACTCTCGCGTACGCGCCACTGAAGCTGTTTTTACCTTTTGATCTACTGTTTACCTCCCGGCCTTGCGGCCGCCGAAGCCCACAGCAGTGCGACTATCGAGTTCTCCCTCTCTAGCGGTCAGTGACGCTCGGCGGCGGCTGTGGCTGTGTATGAAGGAGCGCGGCTCTTTTCGGTGGCGCTACAGAGTGGCCCCATATGAAGGCAGCCTTAGACTGAGGGTGTTTCTGCGAGACGTGAAACCAAACGTCCCGTTACATGTTTTAAACCAACGATTTAAATGTAATTTCTCCAATCATACGAGTTCATGATGTATTGCTCTGATAAGGGTTTTAGCAGATCAGTTCATGCAACGAGCCATGGACTGTTCCAGTCCATTCCATTGTATTCCTATAATCAGTATTATCACTTCATTATCTAGCTCAATAAGGACTGGGCCACCATGTGAGATTACATCCGTCCTAAAAGAATATTTTGTTTCCTGTGATGAAACGGTCTCATCTTATTCTCCTTCTCATGAATGATCAATGAAATGATGCATTGGCGATATGGTTTGATTTGGGAACAGCCACCAGTAACAGAAAAAAGAAGAGTTGAAATCTATGATCTACAAAAATTGCGCGGTCCTTTAACTAGCGACCGTTGCTGCCGTAAAATACGAAGGTTGCCTTTTATGTTTCGGCATTTGGCAACCCTGGTGTTGCAATCTGGCAACTGACAGCTCTATCGTAAAGTTGGATGATTTGAGGTTATACGTGCTCAGAACGGTTTGACATACGAGCGCTATTTGTGTTGTATACAGTACCTTAAAAGATTCATCTTGGCCCCAAAATGGAATTAAATCGTGAACAGCTTCGACAATTGGTTCAAACGCACGCAAACGCGTATAGATCTCCATGAGGAATATTTTGAAAAACAGTAAAGTGATTTTCGATGATTAATATTTGTTTTTGTTCTCTAATCCTGAAATATAAAAGGCAACCCTTGTATGACAGTGATTTCCGTTTGTTGCCGCCGTGAGGTGGTGGCGCTGCTGATAAAGAAGGGCGCCCGAGCGCAGACCCGCAACGACAAGGGCCTCTCGCCCATCTTCCTGGCTGCCGCGTACGGCCACGTGGACGTGGTGGACTACCTGCTGCAGAAGGGATACACCATTGACGCCCCCAACCTGCAGGTAACTGCAGTGGTCCTTCCGTCTGTTCTTCGCCCACCTCATCAGTGTGTATGCATGTGTATCTCTTAACCTGTACAATTCTCGCCGAAAGCACAGCTGAGGAGGACTTTTCCTACCATTTCCCCACCATCTGGGTCGAGCTTAAGTTCCAAATACGACCTCCATGTTGCCCATCAGATTCCCCCACTTGATTTTGTTCGCAGGCCTTTATTTTAAGAGAGTTAGCTAAGCTTTATTCTAAGAGAACTAGCGAGCCCACATAGACTTGACCAGGTACAGTAGTGGATCCAGGGGGCTTGGAAAATTGGCACGTGACAATGCATAGATAGCACCAGCATCGTGCTGGAGGTCGGTACTGAACGTGTGTCAACTGAATCAGTGTTGATTGTGTGAGCTTCAGATGAGAACGTGCCGATAGAGAGTGTGGCGGTTGAGTACTTGCCGGTTGATTGAACTATATCTGTTGAGCACGTGTCGGCTGAGTGCGCTGGTTGAGAGCATGGCGGTTGGCTGCGTGTCGGTTGAGCGCCTGTCATTTGAGCTCTTATCGGTTGAGAGCTTGTCTATGGACTGCGTGACGGTTGAGTGCTTGTCGGTAGAGTACGTTAGTTAAGCGATTGCCTGTCGATTGTACGTCGCTTGACCGCGTATCGGTTGACCGCTCAACGATTGATTGCAGTTGGGTGAGCACGTGTAGGTTGACATCGTATTATTTAGGACCTCGTGTCTGTTGAATGCGTTTGATGGAAACTTGTAGGTTGACATCGTATTATTTGAGACCTCATGTCGGTTGAATGCGTTTGATAGGCGCGTGACGATTAAGCGCATGCCGGTTGAGCCCGTGTCGGTTGAGTGCATGTCTGTTGAGCAGGTGTTGGTTGAGCACGTGTCGGTTGGTCGACGGCATGTTGACCGCATACTGGTTTGATTGTATGTCTGTCGAGCGCGTTTCGGTTGAGAGCGTGTTCAGTGAGCGCTTGTCATTTGAGCGCGTGTCGGTTGAGCGCTTGTAGGTTGAGCGTGTCGGTTGAGCGCGTGTCTGTTGAGCGCCTGTAGGTTGAGCGCGTGTCGGTTGAGGGCGGCGCGTGGGCGGCGCAGGGCGAGACGCTGCTGGTGCACGCGGCGCGCGCCGAGCGCTGGGGCGTGGTGCGTTCGCTGCTGGAGCGCGGCGCGTCGCCGCTCAAGTGCGACCGCGTGGGCGAGAGCGCGCTGGCGCTGGCGGCGCGCGCCGGGCAGGCCGACTCCGTGCGCTCGCTGCTGCGCCACGGCGCCGCCGCCGACCCCGACATGGTCAAGACGGCGCTCAAGGTGAATACACACGCGCCTCATCTGCACACCTCTTGTGTTCACATCTGATCTCATCTGCCGCCATCTTTCCAGTTTGTCTGCATTTCGTGCTTCTCTGCCATCTCAGTCCATCTCATTTGTCAGCATTACATCTAATCCTGTTTTCCCTGCCTTTACTTCATATTATATCATATCGTTCCCTCAGTCTTCATTTCTTCTACATTCATCTTATCTGCCTCCATCTCAATTCATCTCATCTGCCTTTATCTCAATTCATCTCATCTGCCTCCATCTCAATTCATCTCATCTGCCTCCATCTCAATTCATCTCATCTGCCTCCATCTCAATTCATCTCATCTGCCTCCATCTCAATTCATCTCATCTGCCTCCATCTCAATTCATCTCATCTGCCTCCATCTCAATTCATCTCATCTGCCTCCATCTCAATTCATCTCATCTGCCTCCATCTCAATTCATCTCATCTGCCTCCATCTCAATTCATCTCATCTGCCTCCATCTCAATTCATCTCATCTGCCTCCATCTCAATTCATCTCATCTGCCTCCATCTCAATTCATCTTCTCTAGCTCGATCTCATTTTTCGTCTTCTCTAGCTCGATCTCAACTTCTCTTCCTCGTCAATTCATTTCTGCCACTATCTCATCTCTTCTTTGTTAACTGCAATTTTCCTCGTCAAATCCACTTCCACCTCATCCCGTCTGTCTTCATCCCGTCTCCTCTACCTCTACCTCATTTCACCTATTATTTATCCATCTCATTCCATTTTCACTGCCTCCATCATATTTCATCTCCTCTGCCTTCATCGCAACGCTTCTTCCTTTCGTTCATTCCCCTCGTCTCCTCTGATTCAACCTCATCCCCTCCGTCTTCATCCTGTCTCCTCTGCCTTCATCTCATTTCATCTGTTGTTCCTCCATCTCATTTCATTTTCACTTCCTCCATCACATTTCATCTCCCCTGCCTTCATCTCATCGCTTCTTCCTTTCGTCCATTCCGCTCGTCTCCTCTGATTCCACCTCATCCCCTCCGTTTCATCCTGTCTCCATCACATTTCATCTCCTCTGCCTTCACCCCATCGCTTCTTCCTTTCGTTCATTCCCCTCGTCTCCTCGCCCTCCTCTCGTCTCGTCTCCGCCTCCCCTCTCGCGCGCGCGTGCGTGCGTGCGTGTCCCCGCCAACGCGCGCCGCCGTGCGGTGCGTGCGCAGTGCGCCAAGAGCGCGGCGGTGGTGTGGGCGTTCGTGGACGCGGTGCCGGAGGCGGTGCGCGGCGACGCCGGCCGCTGGGGGCTGCTGCGCGCCGCCGAGCACGGCCGCCACGAGCCCCTGGCGGCGCTGCTGGAGGCCGGCGTGCCCGCCGACGCGCGCGACGACGTGGACCACACGGCGCTGCTGGTGGCCGCCGCCAACGGCCACCTGCCCTGCGTGTGCGAGCTGCTGCGCCGCGCGCCCGACGTCCACGCCAAGAACAAGGTAAATGCCCCATTCCATGGCTTGGAGGGAGGTCGAAGATGATCACATTTTGCCAATAAACGTGCGGTGCGACATTTCGTAATGGGCGTCATGGGCAAACTCAACTTGCACACCAAGATAGAGACCTCTCTGTATAGGATGTCTCACAAGAAACGTTACATGATAAGGTTTATTGGATGGTCAATACACATACGTGGGAAATCTCATTTAGAGTATTCTAGAACTGACGCGCACGCCAAACTGACGTGGACATGGACTTCACAGGACGTGTCAGTAGAACTGTTGCATTCCCAGGCTTGTAGGGAGATAGAGGATGATCACATTTTGCCAATAAACGTGCGGTGCGACATTTCGTAATGGGCGTCATGGGCAAACTCAACTTGCACACCAAGATAAAGACACCTCTCTATACAGGATGTCTCTCAAGAAACGTTACATGATAAGGTTTATTGGATGGTCAATACACATACGTGGGAAATCTCATTTAGAGTATTCTAGAACTGACGCGCACGCCAAACTGACGTGGACATGGACTTCACAGGACGTGTCAGTAGAACTGTTGCATTCCCAGGCTTGTAGGGAGATAGAGGATGATCACATTTTGCCAATAAACGTGCGGTGCGACATTTCGTAATGGGCGTCATGGGCAAACTCAACTTGCACACCAAGATAAAGACACCTCTCTATACAGGATGTCTCTCAAGAAACGTTACATGATAAGGTTTATTGGATGGTCAATACACATACGTGGGAAATCTCATTTAGCGTATTCTAGAACTGACGCGCACGCCAAACTGACGTGGACATGGACTTCACAGGACGTGTCAGTAGAACTGTTGCATTCCCAGGCTTGTAGGGAGATAGAGGATGATCAGATTTTGCCAATAAACGTGCGGTGCGACATTTCGTAATGGGCGTCATGGCAAACTCAACTTGCACACCAAGATAAAGAGACCTCTCTGTACAGGATGTCTCTCAACAAACGTTACATGATAAGGTTTATTGGATGGTCAATACACATACGTGGGAAATCTCATTTAGAGTATTCTAGAACTGACGCGCACGCCAAACTGACGTGGACATGGACTTCACAGGACGTGTCAGTAGAACTGTTGCATTCCCAGGCTTGTAGGGAGATAGAGGATGATCACATTTTGCCAATAAACGTGCGGTGCGACATTTCGTAATGGGCGTCATGGGCAAACTCAACTTGCACACCAAGATAAAGACACCTCTCTGTACAGGATGTCTCTCAAGAAATGTCACATGTTAAGATTTATTGAAAGGTCGCAAATCATTGCATTTTTCCTATACATATACGTGGGAAGACTCATTTAGGGTATTCTAGAACCGACGCGCACGCCAAGAACAAGGTACCTCTGAACCCAGGATGTGATGTGCCAGTAGAACTGTTGCATTCCAAGACTTGTAGGGAGATCGAAGATGACCAGATTTTGCCAATAAACGTGTGGTGCGACATTTCGCAATGGGCGTCGCAAAACTCACACTGCACACCAAGAAAGGGTATCTCTCTGTACAGGATGTCTCACAAGAAACGTTACATGTTGTCTCTGAAGAAATGATTCATTTCCAGGCATGTAGAGAGCTCGATGTTACGAATCTAAAGAACTGATGTCCCGCAACAGTTTTTGCACCCGTAGATGCTCGCAATCGCCGGTGTAGCCAATAAATTCAGGACTGATCCTTGGTCAGTATAAAAGGTGTTCTGTAGTTTTTTATTTCTTGTAATACAATTACCTGTACTTATATTCGGAGAAGTACGGTAATTCATGCGCCACACCCTAGGGCTGGCCGGGAAAAAAGTATGATGGAGATCGCAAAAGATACAAAAGTTGCAAATAGTAATTCTCTCCGGTCTGAGGTATGCTACGCTGCTCGCAGTTTGACTGTGATTATTCTCATTACGACAGCCTATTGGTTCAAACAGGTAGCTATAAAATCTAAGAACAATAATAGAGAGGTTCTGAGATCAACCATGGCCTCAAAACTTTCTACGACGCTCTATCAACGGAAAGAAGCACTCAGCCATCTGAGAAATAGACCGCGTGCTCCGCAGGGTGAATAACAAAGACACACAAAAAAGATGTCTGACACAAAGACTTGACACGTGTTTCTCTATGTATGTCGACGCGCTGAATACGAATCTGAAGCCAGAATTACATCACCCCTTCCTGTTTTTAACTCACGGAAAAACATGAAATTGTATTCTTTTGTTTTCAGGGGTTGTTCTCAAACTCAAAGACTCGACACATGTTGCTCTATTTATGTGGGTGAGCTGAATTCGAATCTGAAGCCAGAATTGAGCTATAGCCCCCCATTTTTTAATTCGTAAGAAACCGCCGTAAAATTGTATTTTGTTCGGTGATCATTGACAGACACAAAGACTTGACACACATTTCTCTATTACACGCTAAATTTGACTGTGTTGTCAGAATTGCGCCATTACCCTCTAGTTTTTTTAAGTCGCGAAAAAACAACGTAAAACTGTAAATTGTAGATTTCACTGTGCTTATTCGCGATTTTAAAAAACCGGAAGGTGATGACGCAATTCTGGCTTTAGATTCGGACTGAGCACGTCGACATACTTGGAGCAACACGTGTCAAGTCTTTTTCCCTAATGGCGCCAACTGCCTTGGCCAGAACGGCGACACGCCGCTGCACTGGGCGTCGCTGAACGGCGAGACGGAGTGCGTGCGCGCGCTGCTGGCGGCCGGCGCCAGCCCCGCCGACCGCAACAAGAAGGGCAAGACGCCCGCGGACGTGGCGCGCTCCGACTCGGTGCGCGAGCTCTTCGACGCCGCCGACGACGTCCTCAAGACCTTCCGCCACCCCGGCGACCCCTGACGCCCCTGCGCCGTGCCCAACTGTCCGCCAAGGGCTAACACGACACCACCACCAGCTACGCTACAAATCGACCAACAAACTACCACCAGATCACATACTAATCGATCAACCAACTAAGCGACAAGTCGACCGACAGGTATCATTCTAATCGATCAACCAACTAAGCGACAAGTCGACCGCCAGGTATCATTCTAATCGATCAACCAACTAAGCGACTAGTCGACCGCCAGGTATCATTCTAATCGATCAACCAACTAAGCGACAAGTCGACCGCCAGGTATCATTCTAATCGACCAACCGACTAAGCGGAAAGTCGACCTACAGATAACCTACTAATCGATCAACCAACTAAGCGACAAGTCGACCGCCAGGTATCATTCTAATCGATCAACCAACTAAGCGACAAGTCGACCGCCAGGTATCATTCTAATCGACCAACCGACTAAGCGGAAAGTCGACCTACAGATAACCTACTAATCGATCAACCAACTAAGCGACAAGTCGACCGCCAGGTAACATACTAATCGATCAACCAACTAAGCGACAAGTCGACCGCCAGGTAACATACTAATCGACCAACCGACTAAACGACAAGTTGACCACCACCAGATAACCTACTAATCGACCAACCAACTAAACGACGAGACGACTACCAGCTACGCTACTAATCGACCAACCAATTAAGCGACAAGTCGACCACCAGACTAAACGACTACTAATCGACCAACAAACTAAACGACAAAATGGCCTCCCGACAACTTACTAATCGACCAACAAACTTAGCGACAAGTCGACCACCAGATACACTACTAATCGACTGACTAAACGACTAACCGACCACCTAACTAAAGCACATTCTAAACATCCGTTCGAACAATCAGCCAGCAACAGACTGACCAACTGATTGATAGTTTGAGCGCTTCACTAACAAAGCGAATTGGTGATTAATCGACCCACTGAGCAGTAAACCACAAACTATTCTACGAATCGAGACAACGCGACTTATCGACCACCTTAGTAACTACCCAATCAACCTGCGAAAGACTGACCAATAGACGAGCGACATACTGACCGAGCGACTTGCAACCGAATGACTGACTAACCGACCACTCGACCACTCACTAACGTACGAATCGACAAACCCACTAACCGTCGTGTCGATAAAGCCGACCGTTCGGTATAAAGAGAGTATCCTTCCGCGCTCCCAAGCTACCAACCGGATAGCAACAGACTGACAAGCTGACTGGCAGTCGTTCCGCCCGAGCAACCTGTTGAAGGAGTAACTCGCTGATCGATCATCTTTTTGATCACGAGAGGGAAAAGACGCAAGCAATGGCAAATAACATGTTGTAAAATAAAGTATTTCTCATGAGAATAATCATTCTACTTATATTTGAATCGAAGAAAAGAAAAACGTACGATGTCCAGGAGCTTCAAATTTTGAAGAGTAAGCAAAAAGGTTCTAAGTTCAGGACATCGATACTTTTTTCTTAACATTAATAGTTGATCTGCTAATGTCATAGAGTATACAGACAACGAATTTTTATTCACAGAAAGTTGAATTTATATTTTAAGAACAGTTTCCCACCGTTAACCCAAAATCGGCATAATGTGACACCGAACCTTTTTGTTTGCACAGATTAATTTGTTTTTATAGCACATATTTTATAATATGTATTACGGTGATCTTAATTTAAGCAATGTTGATTTTTTCCGTTTCCACTCTTCTCTACATTTAGCATATAAAGAACTCAGCTGTTCACATTTTATTAACGAAAAAGCAATAAATAATATAAGTACACCAAATTAATTGGATTAATTTTTTTCGTGTTCCTGATTTACCTATGTTAATTAATAATTTACGAATTAAGTGCTTGAAAATATACTATATCGCGAATTCTTAATATATCGCTATTTTTAATCACGCACTCTTGGAAAGGGAGACCAGGATAGGAAGATCACGGTCGGGCGTGGCCCGTTTGCAAGGGCACTGCCCCGGAATTTGCCTTATATTGATCGGGGAAACTACGGAAAACTCCCGATCAGAGCAGCCTCTAGAGTTCTCCTCTAGGTAGCTTCTGATTTCAACCAATGTTAAATATCCTCTACGGTCAGGACTTGAAACCTAGAAGATCCCAGTGTGAGACGCTCCAGCGGAAACAGAGTTAGTCACAAATCTAAAAGTGAAAATCAGCTCTCAGGGAAAATGCGAAGAGCTACATAAGTCTGAGTAAACGATTGATGTCCTCCTGTTGGTGGAAAGATATCACATCAGAAACGGGATTAGGAAGTTCCCCAAAGATATATTAGAATTGTACTACTTCTGGTGTAAAGTGTAAGAAAAAGACTTGTTTAATCAATAGTTTCACCATTACGAATATAAGGAGTTTTGGTAGAACATAAAAATTCTCTTGAATAGAGCTGAATTATGTATTTGGACATACCCTCAGTTTAGTTGCATCTCACGCTATTTTCGTGTTTGAAAGAAATATTTCCTTTTTTTATTCTCATGTATATGAGTTATATAGAGAGAGATTTACGCAAGACTGCGGAAAAACGATGTAAAGATTTTGAAGAAAATAGATGTTTTAGGAATCTGTGATTCCGAAAAGTTATTTTCAAAAAGCGTCTGTGTAAGCATGTCGGATTTTATACCATGGATACAGATTTTCCCAAAATGAATATCCCTAATCACTTTAACCCGAATTGAGACTGAATAGACCGAAACCCAAATTGTATCTCCGACTCAAAAGAACAGTAAACAGAACAGTAGTTTAAGAAAGTCTTGTCATTTTATAGCGCCAGTAGTTGGATTCATTAACGAGTCAACATCAGGGCTAAAACGTATCATAATCATGATTATTATAACATTGTTTTTCTCACTAATAAAAGAAAAAATAGCACATGCTATTATAAACTAAACCAATAACAAAACAATATATTTTATTTTACTTCTCATATTTTTCTCTGGTGATTTTTTTATAAATTCAATAAAACGGAAAATGGTGGAGTCCAAGAATATTGAACGATACATGTGCATTTAAGCGTTGACAAAGGGCCACAAAAATATTTTTATTTACAAAGATGTCATACATTTTTGTTTACCTCTAATGAGATTTACAGTATGCAATATTTCAACAACTACTTAACTGGCCCCTAGCGTAAAAGAACAAAATACAATTCAGTCCATGATTCTGAAGACACACGAAAATTCTAATGTACTTCTGTACTTTTTACCTTTGTTTTCATCCAATTTAGAAGTTACATTGTTGTTCTATTGGATGACCCAAATGACTTGTCTGACTCGTGTAAAGCATTTGTGAGCAATCGTTCTTACGGATCCTACGCTAACCTTTGTACAGAATGGCTTAGGATAAATGTTAGTAATTTAGGATGATATACGAAGGTTTCCAAGATCAATTTTTTTCTGCTAAATATGCCCTGATGTAAAGACAACCCATGAATTTTCACAGGTTACGTTCTAATGCAATATAAGATTTTACTAACCTGCCAAACATCTGTAACAATCCAGTACAAATATAACATGCGTCTCTTAAGTAAACTTTTCCACAAGTTAGTTGGCAAATGCTATCATATTGGACCCCGCTTCATATGGTGGGAAATTTTAAATGAGATAGTTACATATGTGACATGGATGTGACATATGTGTCCCTGGGAGGGAACCCACCATGCTTTGGTTTTTGGGAGGTTACGATCTAACGCAATCAAAGAGATTTCACGAACCTGCCAAACATTGGTACATATGCGGTGTAGAGCAATCACGGTGCATTGCTATTTTGGATCTAACGCAATAAAAGAGATTTAATGAAGCTACGGAACATTTGTTCTTAACAGTGTCTAGCAACGAGGGGCAAGTGTCACATGTTCATGGAAAAATTTGATCACCTTGGACCACGCTACATATTTTCGAAGTTAGTAAATTGTATCTCAGACACATGCACACACACTAACATAGCATCGATTGATTGATTCATTGATTGATTTGTGATTCCGGGCGCATCAACTGCTAAGGTAATTATACGCGTAAGTGTAGTGCCTGTTTTTATCATAAGAGGTGACGAAGATCATCTCCCTGCGGGATGACGAAATCAGGCGTCGACTTATATGTTGGCTTACCGCTTTCCACATCCATGTATCTTCCATCAGCACCGCTCCAGCTGGGACAAAATCTAAGCTCTCGACTGGTCTCTTCGTATGTGTGGTAGTGTGGTGCATTTGAGTGTAGTAAGAGATGAGGATAGGACACGGAAGGCGAGAGGGTGATTTTGCGCGGTCCGTGGTCCGTTTGTTAGGGAACTTCTCCGGCATTCACCTAGTGTTGATCGGAGAAATCACGGAAAGCTACCTACCAGAGCGGCTGGTCTGCTGAAGAATTTTCCACCAGACAGCGGCTGAATACGGCCTATCCACTGTGTCAAATATCTTGCCACTGTCAGGCTCGAATACTAGGACCTCCCGTTCAGAGGCACTGCAGTGGTATCAGTTGATGCCCTGAGCCTCCTTTGCCACTGCCCCACTACGTATTCTCGAATGTAGTGACATGTATTGTGAGGCACATGCACATATTCTAACAGAGCATCGAATAGATTTCTACTTACCAACAATTATTCGTCGAACGTCCTTGACTTCTGTCATATCCAAGGGCGTCTTCCCTTGCTTGTTCTTCAAGGCAGCGTTCGCGCCGGCGTCCACCAGCGCTCTCACGCACTCCGCCCTCGCGAAGAAGGACGCCCTGTGAAGCGGCGTGTCCCCGTTGCAGTCACGCGCGTCAACGAGCGCCCGGCGGGCGAGCAGTTCCCTCACGCACTCCGCGTGCCCGTTGGCAGCCGCGTGCCACAGCGCCGTGCGTCTATCCCAGGTGTAGACGTCCACCCCCACCCCCGAGTCCAGCAGCGCCACCAGCGTGCCCAGGCGGCCGTCGGCGCCGGCGGTCACCAAGGCGAAAACGCCCGCGGGCCCTTGCACCGCCGATGGAACCGCGTCTTCGAAAATGGAGACGACCGGGCGGCGATGGTGGAACGGTTAGCGTTTCGGACCCGAGCGTTTCGTTAGCGTACCCGAGTTGGCGGTTTCAAACCCGATCGAAGCCGTGGATTTTTAAGGGCGAAGAAATCCTTCGTACGTCTTCCTTCGGAGAGGAAGTAAAGCCGGCTGTCCCATGTTAGTAGATTTACTTGCATGTAAAAGATCCTCAAGCCTAAATGACGCCTCTGAGCTAAATTCAAATCGCCTGTTTCTCGCCCAAGAAATACCTTCTTTCTCTGCTAGATGAAAGGAGCGTAGCGAAATTTGCGTGGTCAGACGGAAGAGCAGGCCTAATGGCCTGAGTCTCGCCACGTAAAATAAGGCATTAATTCAATTCAATTCAATTCAATTCACCTGCGCCGTTTGGGCCACGCTCCACGCCAGCTTCACTTGCTCCCGGTCGGAGGCGGCTCCGGCGCCCAGGATCCGACGCACGGCACCCTGGTGGCCGCTCCTGGCAGCCAACATCAGCGCGCACTTTCTCGGATCGTTGCTCTTCGTGGCGGAAGCGCCGCTCGCCAAGAGCAGGTCCACCATTTCCCAACGTTCGGTTTCCGCTGCTTGAACCAAAAGGGTCTCTCCTTTCTCGTTGCAAGCGTTAGGGGAAACACAATTTTGCTGCAACAAGAATTTGACTGATCGCAACTGTCCCTTTGAAACTGCTGTACTGATTGATAGCTTGGGCTGAGCGCCACGATGCAAAAGCAGATATGCTACGTCCGTGAATCCCTTTTCCACCGCGAGTATCAACGGGGTAGCTCCGTCTTGATCCAACTCGTCGATCGTCGCTCCGGCGTTTAGGAGGCGTGCAGTGACTTCCAAATGACCCTCATTAGCTGCGCAGTGGAGAGGAGTACGCCCATGCTGGCCGCTGGAGTTCAAGAGCAAGGTAAATTCTATGATCTCTAAGATGGCGCTGACAGCTTGTAGGTGCCCTTGCACAGCAGCTACGTGTAGCACAGAGTCGCCGTTGGCGGTGAGCTGGGAGAGGGCGAGAGATTTGGCGCCGTGGATTTGTAGCAACCAGCGAAGGCCCTCCGCGTCCCCAAGCGTCGCCATGTCGAGAGGCGACGGCGGGGGACTAGCTGGGAACCCAGGTGCGCTGCAAGATTTGCATATTTCTCTCGGGAAAGGGGCATCCTCATTACGCAGAAAGAGTTTATGTATTTTGTTGACTGATTCTTCGATGCGAGATATTCTATATTCCATCTGTTCCATCTTGGAATACACATATTCAAGGTTTTTACTCATCCTTGTAGCGATGGTTGAAACTCCTTTTTCTGCAGAGTTGATATCGCCTAGAAGACAATAAATATTACCATAAGCCATAACATTTAATATAATTGAAAACGCAGCGCCATTTTTGTTATTGTGAGTTTCTCATAAAAGAGGATTTATGCCAGAAAGTGTTTTCATGCCATTGTTGTTACTGTGAGTTTCGTGTAATAATTGTAAAAGTAAATGTGACTTCAATTTTTTAAACGTTAAAAGTATTGACGTTATGTGACGTATGGGGCAGAAATTTAATCTCCATCCTTCTCTCAGACCATTCACACGAATAGCACGCCTATAAAATTGGCGCAGGTCCAATATTGATTGAATTATCTGAATTTTCGAAAATTAAAAATGTGTAATTGTTTTCGGTGTCTTCCTACAGCAATTAATTTTAAATATGTTATTCAAAATTATATATTTTATGAGATATTACAAAACTTTTAAAAATATGAGTAGTGTTTGCGTAATTTTAGGTACAATAAAGGCAATTTTAAAAACTAGATTTTCTCAAAAACGGTTCCAAATTCTTCTTGAAACTATTTGTACGGATAGTGTTCCATGTACTGAATTCTCTCTCTCATCGTTAAGATTTACATTTCGGGCTGTTTGTATACTACACTTTTGTAGTTTGTTTATTACACTTGCGAGTTAGCATGTTTCGAGTGATTCCTTAGAAAAGTTCTCGAAACCTCTTTAAGTTTTCTATGAAAATCAGCATGCAATTGCGCATTTTCAATAACGCTCACAGGACATTGCCTCAAGAAATGTTTCAAATGTTTCGATAAAAACATGCTTTTATGACTAAGTTTTATTCTTCAATAATTTTTTTTAGTCGTAATTGATTTCTACTAATAGGGAGCCGACAATTGAAAAAAAATGAAAAATTGTAGGTGGGTACTGGGAAGAGGATGGGGGCAATGCCAAAAGTTTACATTGACTAAGCAATAAAAAAGCTTGATTTTCACTACAGCGATTTGAAAATTAACTAGCGCGAGGAAGTCTGTGCCGTTCTATAACACCACTAGTGTAGTATTGCTAACAAAACAGCAACACGTACGACTGTATTCTTAACATGCGCATCAAAAGCTCCATTTACGTCCAGAAGCAAAAAAAAGCGAACAATTTAGAATAATTACGCTGCTTGTACCAAAGATCAATGATTCCATGATACCAACGCTCACACAGTTGCCGTTTCCGGAAGGGATTAAACTGTAGGAATTTTATGGGAATTTGCGTTTGTCACCTTGCCGTCTTATTATTATTTAGAAATGCAGGCCATGCGGTACAGATTAGTCTCCATGGAACTCTATCATAATTATTCGTTCCAATGACATAAATTAAAACTACTATAATCTTTATTATACCACACTATGTTATTACTCAGGGTTTGTATTTGTCACTTCAGTTAACAATTTGCATGTCTAACCATCGATCATCAATTAATAATCACGGAGCGTCCATAAACGTAAAGTTAAAAATAATAGCAATAATAACAATAATAATGTCCTGCACAAATACATCTTTTTACGAACTCCAAGTGTTATTTAATAAATGATACACTAATCACATTCAATTATTATAATTTTTCCCGTCCGAGCTAATTTCCAGACCGGCCAACCCGATTTGGATTCAGTTTCCACTGAAGGGTATAGTATTTTCGGGACCGTTATTTATGCCGCTGTTATTGAATTGAATTGAATTGAATTAATGCCTTATTCCACGTGGCGAGACTCAGGCCATTAGGCCTGCTCTTCCGTCTGAGCACGTAAATTTCGCTACGCTCCTTTCACCAACTAGCAGAGAAAGGAGGTATTTCTTGGGCGAGAAACAGGCGATTTGAATTTAGCTCAGAGGCGTCATTTAGGCTTGAGGATCTTTTACATGCAAGTAAATCTACTAACATGGGACAGCCGGCTTTACTTCCCCTCCGAAGGAAGGCGTACGAAGGATTTTTTCACCCTGAAAAATCCACGGCTTCGATCGGGTTTGAACCCGCCAGCTTGGGTACAACAGTCCGAAACGCTAACCGTTACACCATCGCCGCCACCGCTGTTAAGGGTTAATAGTTTGTTAAAAGCTCTAATTCAAAAAACGTTTTAATTGAAATTTATTTCACGAAATACGTCTTATAAAACTCTACGTTATATTATTTTGTGGCAGTGCTTTCAAATTTACAAGAAGTGCCGGATAATAAATCCCGCAGGCCCTCGTTCGCCTGTCGCACGTGACAGCGTTCTTTACACGCATGTTGCACGAGAGATACGAAACGTTACAATGGTAAAGGTGCATTGTACAATCTCACGGCTAGAATTCTTCAGTTCGATATCCGAAGATAAAGCTGCCGCATACTGCGGTGAAGGATGGAAAGTCTACGAACAAGGAGAGATTGATGAAAACGTTAAGGCGGTTGGCAACCATGAAATTTTGAATCAGGAATTCCGACGCCGAGGGAAGCGTATAGACAGGCAGGTGTTCGGATACAACAGGGGTGGCCAAACGTAGTTCACGCTATTACTTAACTCTTGTTGATTCACGACTATGTAGTTCAATGTTGGAGGTTCAGATGATAAGATTTGGTTATTTGGTGAGATCAGAGTAATTAAAACAATTAACTACTTAAGTTTCCCCATGCTATGGAATATTTTGTTCCATCATAAAGCCTGGTGACAAGTATAACTAATGGTGCCACAACGGAACAAACTTCCTGGCAATACTGTTAATGGGTATGTAATATAACGTGACAATTTCTGTTCTACACTTCAGCTACCTTTTGAAAAATTCCTAAAGAAACGAATCGCGAAATATACTTCCTTTTTTTATTTCAAACGTTTAAACGAAAACTACTTTCTGCCATTCATTTCAGTATATTCGCATTCTATATAAATGTACCGATAATGCCTGATGCGCATTTTAACCGTATAAAAAATCCATCAGTTTACTATAACGCGAACTAGTGGCACCGTCACTGCCGCTTTCTGTTATCAGTGCAGCATAATCAAAGTTACAATGGCCGTTCGATTCGTATGGCATACACATTTTGCTAATCAATACCTCTGCAGATACCACAAACAACAGAAAGTAAATTGATAGAAAAATATAATATTTAATTATAAAATTGATATTTCCCTTTCAGAACCACACTTTTGAAAAAATATTTCAGATTTCTTTTCCACTTGTCTATTGTTGGACAATGGTCATATTTAGGGGTGGATAATAACATAATTATGTAGATTAGGCCTTCCTTTATTTATAGTAGTAGCATTGATGTAGTTATTTTGTTACAATTATTCTTTGAAAATGGGAGTTGCGGAATAATGAAGTTAAAAAAGTATTCCAGAATGAAATAAGCTTATTATTATTATTATTATTATTATTATTATTATTATTATTATTATTATTATTATTATTATTATTATTTTTATTATTATTATTAATATTGATTTAGTGTGAAAGCATTTAATGCAGTTTTTTTTCTTTTTGAGACACCCGACATTTCTTTCAATGAACTGTTGACACTGAGGCAGTTTTTTAGATGAATAACTCTGGTTGTTGTCAACTTGTCTATTGTTGAACAATGGTCATATCTAGGGGCAGATTTTAATGAAATATATTTTTAATCTTTTCACTTTCGAAGAAGGCAGTTTAGTATATAAATTCATTTTGTGTTATGACAAAACGAAATGTCCCGTTTTTATAGGTCATTTTTTACATTTTTATGTCATGTCAATGCATTTTTCGCTGATATAGTCGATTTAATATAATTTTGACGCCACTTGCTTCAAACAATATTTACGAGGTGCAACAAATTCCTGAGTAGCATAATTGATTTATTCGCTCATATTTTGAAATGTCAGTCGTCGTGAGTACTCTATGTTCTAAAGTTCCTATGACGCCTGTCGCCACCATTGTCAGTATCGTGATAAAGACAGAGATTTACTTTTAAAGAACTATCCAAACCAAACGTTTGCAAACGGAGTTCGTTTGAACGAAAGGAAGACGCTTCGATTACGTCAGCAACATATCGAACAGATTGAGTTGTTCATCTGAAGAGGCGCGATCAATTTGTTTACGTCATTTTTCTTTGTTTTCAGGGCATTTTAAAGCATTCAAAGAGAATTTTATTTAACAATGTTTTAGAACATGAAAATCCGCCTCCTAGTCATATCCATGTTCCCTATTCTGCTTCTGGGAGCGGTGACAACCAATTGTGGGGCTTGAGTGCATCTTTTGCAATGTATCACAGGACTGTAGCAGAACTATGGATCCTAACGTTTTCACTCTTTGTTCATGTAGAATGTACGGGAGCGGATAAATATGCTTATAAATGTATCTTTTATGTATAGACTTGAACATATCGACTATGTGCAAGACATATAAGACAATTATGTATAAGATATTAAACTTGTATTTTTATAAAATTGTACTGAGCTAATCTTCTTGCAACTTTTTCACTTACTTTTACGCATTTCTTAAAACGTTGCCGAGTGCCTCGCATTCGGAAGCCTTTTTTATAAATTCACAAAATAAAATGTTGACGAACAAATTACTATATTCTTAATTCTTTCCAAAAATGGATTCTTGGCCAAAAATGTTAAGTATAATATACCATTTGTATAACTAACTATGGTATGCATTGCATATATTTCGCTTTTATTGTGGAGAAAATTGGATTTAAAAATACTAAAAAATAAGATGGGTCCCTCCTCTAATTTTTTTTATTTCCTCTAATGAACTCAACAATGAGCAATATTCTCAAAATTACTTTTCGGTATTACGGGTGCCTTTTATTTCGATAAAAATCTCGAAATCGATTTTCCACGACATTACATTATTTTCTCTTATACTTCGTATATACATACGAATGCGGAACGTAAAACAACAAAAAAGTCCATATATTTCGTAAAAGTGTCACCCCAACCACAAGAATACGCGTCACTAATTACCAGTTGAAACGTTTTGAGATTGTGTCTTGCTGAAACAATTATCAAAAACAGTAAATGATATAGATCTGCGGAAATAATATTTGTTCAACTCTGGTCAGCGCTTTGCAAGGAGGCGAGACCTCGACCTAGCTTTCCTTTCCGAGTATAAATCAGTTCCTAGGCAATAGACTGCTGAGGCGGTGTCCAAGTGAAGAAGTTATGGTTGCCTTTACCCTTTGGATCCGCAAACACTCGCGCAAACCTTCCTTCGTGTAGCGCCACGCCCACCACTGTATCCATCTATGCCTTGGCTTTTACTAACGCTCCTTTTCCACATATGCCTACGCGCTCACCCACGCCTAAACACATGTCTACGCCTACGTTTTTGTTTACGCTTACACACACGTCTTCAACTCTGCACACAGCTACGCCTACGTGCACGCCGAGGTCTAAACACACGTGTACGCCTAGGCACTTGCCCGCGCCAACCCCTACGCACACGTCATCTCACACACACGTTTACGCCTTTGTACACAAAACTACGCCTGCGTACACGCATACGTCTAAGCAAACGTGTACTCCTCTGCACACGTGTACGCCTACGCACACGTTTACGCTTCCACACACGTCTAATCCTTTGCACACAACTACGCCTACTAACGCACCTACACCTACACACGTATACGCCTACACATATCCTACGTCTACACACATCAACGCCTACGCCTACTCCAGCGCGTGCATTATTTTCAGCCTTACACCCACACCAACTCCAACGTTCAGATGTGCTTACAAACCGCCTGAGCTCCAACCTATTGATCCTCTCCCCAGAATTCACCCCCTCCCCTTACTCACCCCTTCTGAAATCATCACACACCCGTCTCATCACCGCCCTGCCAGCCCTCGGCTTCGTCTCTGCCCTCTCTCCTCCATTACGCGAGCCCTAAGTCGCCCTGTTCTCCGCGCTGATTTGGACGTGACTGGTCGAATCCCTGTTGGCCTTGCCGGCCTTTGTGTGTTTTGAGGGGCCGACTGCCAGACCGGGGAACTCTTCATTATGGCACAGAGGGTGCAATGGGCAGGCAACAAGCAGGGGTGGGGGTGAGGCGATATGATCCGAAGCGAGATGCTACTTACTGAATGAATGCGGCTACGTCGCATGCGCGGGAAGAAAAATATGAGCAGTAACTTACGCAAGAAGTGTGTGAGGTAAACTGGTAAAAATTCCATATGCTCGTACGTTTGATTGATTTCGCGATAAATCTGTGTTGCCGGGGGTGTCAATTGATGTGATCATGAGTTCCGTATGCGATGTGCATGTTACATTGCTGTAGATGCTCCCTTCCCTGCTAAAATATGAGTTCAATGCAAATCCATAAGCCGGCATTCCAAGTTTCTCCATCTAAGGGGCGTTGCTCCAGTTAGGATACACCTACATTCTGGGTCTCCAGGCATGTCTTCTTGTGTAGCAAATAAGAGTATATATTGTGACGTACCTGATTGTCGGTACTTTCCACTGCAAATCTAAAGGTTATAAAGGACGGGTGTCTTGCTCGTGAATGGGTTTTCTGAGGGACTCGATAATACATTGGTAAATCAAAGTAGTAAATTAGTATAAACACAAATACAATTTATTCATGAATCAACGTCTAATACACCTGATTACATACATCAAACCTCGATGTCTTGGTACCAAGATTCTATCAACCATGTAATCTTATCATACATTGGGGCCCCATTAATAATTCGACTGTTGTGGCTGCTCACCCACGGCGACGGCGACCGTTGACCTTCACCGCGGCTCGGCGTCCCCAGGCGGTTGATGACGCAGACACGTGCCTCGCTGCTCTGCAGAGGCGGCGACGAGAATTCCTCGGCCGCAATCCCGGATGTTTCCGCATTCGCTCCCACACACGCAATCACAGCATCTCGTGGATGTCCATCGCGTTCATACCATGCACTCGAATTATATTACTGCCCCCTTTCTCGGTTCTGTTCGGCTTCCCTCTCGCAACCGCTGTATACATGATCACACTTCGTACCGGCGTTCATTACGCCATGCACTGTTCTATAAATTACCGGCTTCTAATCAGCGATTAGACAAATCTAACACTGTTGAACGTCTTCCGTCTTTGATAATGTCCTGCTCTGCTTACAGTTAACCGTCTTTTTCCGGCCACTTTCTTACACACGCTCTCAGCAACTGTCCTCAACGGCTGTCTCCCGGCCACTGCTCGCCGCAACTCACTCCAACCGTCGCCACCCGGCTTCCCCTCGCAACTGCCGCTATGCCGCGTAGTTCAAAATGAGTAGTAATTATACTCCTGTACTTCTTGTCTTTAATTACGTATGGAAACGCTTTCCGCGTTTCAATATATATATATATATATATATATATATATATATATATTGAAACCCAGAATATGTGTTTCATTACACTAATTAAATCATTAGTGTAAGAATTCAATAGCTATTCTGGACTACGCGGTGCGAGCGCCGGGCGCTGCGAGCAGCGGGCAGCCGGCAACGGTCGCCGCCGCCACCGGTGCCCGCCGGGAGGCGAGCGTGAGAACGGCGGGTACAAGCGTGGCAGCGCGCACGTGCAAAAAGTTCGTTAGTTGGATTGAGGCGGCCGCCGCCGAAGGATGTGCCGACGTGCGGCCGGCGAGGCAGACGTTAGCAGAGCGGCGACCAGTGCGGACGTGTAGCGAGGGCTCTCCGCTAGTGAATGGACGCATGTAATACGCGACATAGCTATGTGATTAGGAATCGCAAAGTAATGGACATGTAAGCAGAACATTAGAAGTATCAGTATAGTAAAAGATTAGTGTTGGTAAAATAATTGACGTCGCTCTTATTAGTTGGTGCGGAGGAAACATTCTTGAAAGCGTGCGGTACAGAACTGTGACCAGTATACGGAGTAGGCGGGGGTCGTGTAATTAAACCCACTAATGGACAGTGATTCGAGGAAGGTGCGCAGCCGAGGTATCAAGATCCTGTTCGGGGAAGAATTGTTGGAGCATCAGCCGTGGATGATCACCACGCCATCTGCTGCCGACGGCCCGCAGCAGTAGCAGAGGTCGACAACCCTGTCGGCACGAGCGGCTCGACGAACTTCATAGGTATTCAAACGGGGCCCCGAAGGTATGAAAGTTGTATTTTACTCTTAATCTTGGTACCAAGGCGGAGTATAAAAACGGTGTCTGATTATGTAAATAGTAACTTTGATTTAAAATAAATCTTGTCATAATTGTATTTCTATGTATGAATAATTTCCCCAACGTTGCACCGACTTATCCTAGGACCCATTCACGTAAAAGACACCCTCTCTTAGTGTTATATTGCAGTGAAGATACCCGGAACCACCAGGTACGTCACAATATATATATATGTATGTGTGTGTGTGTGTGTGTGCGTGTGTTGGTGTGGGTGTTGGGTTGGCGTTTGTGTGGGTGTAGGTGTGCGTGTAACACGTGCGTGTTTATGTAAAGAGAGCGAGGAATGGGATAAGGAAGAGAGAGGAAAGATTGCGCGTGGTCTACAACTGGTTTTTTAGGTACTCCAACATTCGGCTGATACTGATACGAAGTAATCAACGAATCTTTTTTGTACTGCATATTTTTTCCGTCTTTCTTTGTTTTACATGGGATGCTGAAATTACATTTGAACTTTGCTACCTCGTCAATGTGCATTCTAAGAAAACTGCAATACATGCTCTGTTTATAGTATTTCAGTTATATCTCGAAAAATCTTCAGTCTTAGTCAACGATGCTCCAATACAAAACCAAATTTCATTAAAGTTTCTACAAATTATCTCTTAGTTTTCGTCAGAAAAACTGTTTAGCTGTTAGAGCACGGTAAAATTTGCCACCAATTTCACAATCTGTCAAAATAGATGCATTTTTCCCTCGCTTATAACTAATAAATTTCGTATTTTTAGTTTCTACAAACTGTTGCCTCGAATTTTTCCACCCGCCGAATAGTTAAATTGCGAATCGCGAAAATGTTTAACGTAAATGTTTTGCGATCTGAGAAAATTGCTCTTTTTACAGCTTTTACCTTCTACAATAAATACGTATTTTCCTTTAGAAAAGTAACTTAACATTAAATTCCCTACACATTCTGTTTTAAATATTTTTCGTCAGGCAATAGATTAGGAACTATAGTTAGGCAAAATACGACAAATTCACAATTCGTGAAAATATTTTTTTAGTTTTTACTAATGACCCCAAACATTCGTACTTAAAGATAATGTTTTTTATATAAAGTACATATGATTTCCAAAACATATTTCGTAGGCTTCTTCCGTCAGGTGAACAGTTCAACCGCTAGTGCGGGTTGAAGTTTATTGTATATCGATCATCGCGGATCAGCAAGACCAAACTTCCCATTTGTCATGGTGATCCATACATTCACGATATGTTTATTTTTAAAAACTAATTTCGTTAATATGTAAGTAACAAATTTCCATCCCTCCGGATGGCTCGTGAGGAGCGTTCTTGCTTTCCTTTCGATTTCCGGCCGGGACAACAATGAAGCGGTAGCATTCCATTACTACCGTCTCAGTTTCTATAGATGTATGACGAAAGAAAACTCAGTCAGGCCAAAGGTGACGGGAATGCGTCTTACTCGCCACATGTCTCCCTTACCCCCAGGCGTAAATAATAAATAGAAAAGAGCCCTGGCCTAGGAATACCGCTTATTGTCAAATGACGGACTAATCCGACCCTAAAGAGGCAAATACATACATACAAATTAATTTCTTTCGCCCTCTCCTCCCCTCACTGCATTCCCCCACCAACATCCCGCCACCGGCTTAGGTGGCTCAGGCCATTAATGGACGTACCGCAGTGCCTCGATCAGGTCCGGACGGTGCAGTGGTACGAATATCGATATTAGCTACGTAGCCAGGCCGAAATCACCCGCTGCATGGAGGAGAATTCTAGCGACCTGTCGGTAGTTTTCCGTGTTTTTTTGCAATCATCACTTGGCTAATGCCGGAGCAGTATCCTAACAAATGGGCCACGGACCGCGCACGATCTTCCTTGACCTATCCTCACCGCTTACTTACACACACACACACTTGCAAGCACTACATTACCGCACATGACGGGAGACCAATTGGGAGCTTGTCGCGGTTGAGGTGGCGAACAGTTACTGGGAGATACCTGGTTGGTGAAAACTGTCCAAGCCGACGGGTAAGTCGGCGCAGGATCTTTCCATCCAGCGGGGTAAGAACATCGCCTCCTCCCGAGCAAAATTAACATGCACAATACTTACGGTATTAATGACGTTAGCAGTTGACGCGCCCGGAATAACTAATCAATCAATAAACCATCGTTCCTCCATCTTCGTTGCCCCCGCATCCGGTTCTCCCGCCCCCCCCCCGCCCCCGCCTCCACCCCCGCCATCGATCTCTCAATGGCTCTCTCCCGCCGCCAAGACGCCCGGGATCTGGAAGCTATTAATCTTGGTGCACGTCGTCTCCCCGCGCGACACGTCAATGGGGCCGATCTCCGCAGACAGGCTGTTGTTCGTCGCCTCAAAGGGGCTGTGTTGTCGCATTCAGACGAAAACACGAACAAAATGCGGGCGCGCGGCGGCAGCGGCGGGCGAGACGAGACGGGACGGGACGGGACGGGACGAAACGAGACGAGGGACGATCGACCTACGAGACGAGGCCCCCTGTTAGAGAGCAGCAAGGAAGAGGATTTACGCACACCAAAGAGGGGAGAGATAAGGGCTACAATGCGGCAGGACAAGAGGTTGTTTTTTTTTTTTTTTTTTTTTTTCAATCACGAATTTCATTTTCTGGTGTCCATTATCGAGACAAAGTTGATACTACAACCGGCAAAAGAAGCTCGTAGCATCAAATGATGTCACTGTAGTGCCTTTGACCGAGAAGGTGGGATTCCAATGCCGACAGGCGTAATATTTTCGAAACTAGCTAGACCGACATGCACTACATTACCACATATGGGGAGATCAGTTGAAAACTTAAGAGAACGTCTCGCCTAGAGCGGTGCCCCACAGATGAACTCGAAGTGTCATCTTTTGATTCAGCGAGTTTTCTCAGAAGTTACACGATGTCGCAATGTTAAATTTTTTATCTTAATTCAATCACTAATTCGTGCAGTAGAATACCGAAATGCATTGAAATCTATCTAATTTTAATCTTGCAAAGTAAAAATCTCTTTTGACATTGTATTATTGACATTATATTATTCCCAGTAAGAATTCAAAATTAATCATTTAAAAATTCATATATTTGGAAATAAAACGCTTGTAGATAAATGCGATTACATGCTATCTTACATTATTGACATGCTTTGAAAAAACAAAGGAATAGAACATTATGGCGTCATCTTACTGAGTGCATTTATCACAATCCCTATCAAAAGTTTAAAGAAATAAATTGGATCTGTTTTTCAGAAAATCTTGTCTTTGTAATTTTTTAAAATTACACAATTTGCATCCAATATTGCGCGAAATCTACTATAAGTTTAAAAAAATGTATTTTAATGACCTCAATGAAAGAACAAATTAAGGACAACAAATTTAATTTGAAGTAAAAATCTTTATCTTTAATTTTGTTTTTGTAGGAGGACACCCCAAAAGCTCAAACTTTATAAATTTTCGTAAATTCAGAGTTAACCATAAAAATAGGACCTAAGACACCTTTATAAGTGTATTTCTCTCTGAAAGGAAATTTAAAGAAAAAAATTGGAACATTTTTTTTAAAAAAAAATGGAAATGTCCCAGGGCTTCATGAAAAGTACCCCAAATACTAATAAATGATTTTCAAAATTGCAGTGCCTTGACTGAGGCCAAATGAACCGGGTGTTCTTCAATTTGGAAAACATCTATGGTTTAGGTGCTAGTGTTGTTCACATACAACAGACAGACGGACGGGCAGAAGGACAGATGGACAGACGGACGGAGGTTTGCAATAACACCACTTTTTCGGTATCAAGGGACCCCAAAATGTGTATTTCCGTTGAAATCTCGAAATCTACCTTCCGCAGCAATACACAACTCTCCCTATTATAGTATATTACTCCAATATATACGTACGTATACGACAAAAAGTAAAAAGCACTCTAATTTTTGTACCCCAACAGCCTTCATTAACAAAACCTGTACTGCGGCTCCGATTGGTCCGAAAATATTCTCCATTCGCTAAAAGAAATTGACGCCTATTTCAACGCCACATATTGAGTCTCCACCCTGGAAACGCCCACACCATGTCCACGCCTCAAGGCACATTATTCGATGTGTCCCGTCACGACACTCAGTGGCTCTTCCCTGCTCTAACCTCCCAATTGGATAATACGTGTACATCGACACCACGTCACCCGTACACCACGCCCACTTATTCGCCTCTTATCCCATACACAACGATCATCCATACACCACAACCACCTATTTCCCACGTCCATCCATATTTTCTAATTACTTATTACCCACGTACATTCGTACTCCACAATCATCCATTTCCCACCTCCATTCATACCCCACGCACAGTCATACCTCACGGCGTTCCACATTCCACGTCCATTCCTACCCCACATCCACCCATTCAAACGTCCATCCATAGTCAACGTCCACCCATTTCCCACATTCACTCATTCCGCACGTTCATTCAAACTCTTCGTCCTGTTATACTTCTAGTTTACTCATACCTTTCGTCCAACTGTACCCCTCGGATACTAATACATCTCGGACTCTCATCCACCTCTAGGCGCATCCCCGACCACTCGCATCCACGACCACTCGCATTCCCGACCACTCGCATCCACGACCACTCGCATCCACGACCACTCGCATCCACGACCACTCGCATCCACGACCACTCGCATCCCCGACCACTCGCATCCCCGACCACTCGCATCCACGACCACTCGCATCCCCGACCACTCGCATCCCCGACCACTCGCATCCACGACCACTCGCATCCACGACCACTCGCATCCACGACCACTTGACTGCGTCCATTCACATCCACGATCACACGTCTGCAAGTCCACACCTATTCTCACCGAACTTCCCTACTTCAACACATTTTCCTTTCCGCGATCCCCACCCTGCTGCAACAGGATCTGCCCCTGCCTCTCGATGGCCGCCGCCCGGTGCTCTGTCTCAAGGTTCACACCTCATCTCCTCCCGGCACAGCCCACATTGCTCGCAACGCCGCATTCTTGGCAGCCGCTGAGTCACTGAGGGAAGGGTCTTTTGTGTTATTTCCATGCGATGCAATGTATAGAACCAGGACGCTAGGTGATACGTGAAATTAAATGAATCGTCGCTTCCCTTCAATGTATTTCAATCGTAGTTTGCACGTTAAAATCTTAAAAATTTCGTAATAGTAATTTCAATTTTTTACTAAGTAATTTTCATGTAAATATTGCAATCGTAATTTAACTTAATTCATATTAGTAAAATAATATACTGTTCTGGCAAAAAGTATATATTTTTTTCAGTTTTTGCATGTTTATTGTCAACGTATATATCTTAAAATAACTTTTTTACTTGCATGATTTTTGTTGAAAATGTATACTCTCTAAGTATGTATAATCAGTCCGTCGTTTTTTTTATTTTTGTTATTTTTTGAAATAAAGAATACAAATTAATAATGTTCATCAGTTTTTTTAAATACTACATAAATATTGATTGATAACGTTTCAGATTATGTATACTTCCAATCATTAAATTACTTTATTATTGTCACGATGCCAATTTCAACGACTAATTGAAAGCACGTTCTAGGGGAACGTTAACAATGTTTAACAAACAATGAACGGTGAATTCGTAATGCTGAACTTTTCATCAGAAAAGCTGTATTTTTGAAACGTTCTGGTACCTATTTTTCGTCTTTAATAAATACTATTCATTACACTCTTAGCTCAAATTTTATTTCCTTAAAAATAGAAATGTTTCATTAAACACAAATGATTCATGAAACATCGTGATCGGATAGCCTAAAACAAGGCTTTATCCAGTCAATAAATTCTGTAAACCGATACATGATCAGCGAGGTACTTTAAGTATCCATCGAATACTTGAAGCAAAAGGATCAAGAACCTTTACAACCTGATAATACACCGTCGTACAAGTTCCGGCTTACCTCGCCCTGCACCCGAAGTCGAGCAGCAGAAACTTAGCCTAGCTTAAAGCCCATCGGGGCGTAAAGCAAGATCGAATGTCCTAATTAGGCAATGCAAACCAACTAACGCTGCACCTCTATGCTATCAAAGGGCTGCCATTTAAAGCAAACGAAATCCACAAACGCCCGTGAATGTCTCCCAATTATTCAAGGCGAGCTCAGCTCGCGTTTAAGTCAACAGAGCCGCGCCAAAACAACCCTCTTACTCGACACCCCCATTCCATTTTTTTTAATGAAAAAAAAATCATTTAAATTTACACCGCGCACTCTCGCGCTAGCAAATACTAATTTACTACGCCCTGGTAACTTCTTGGCTAATCCGTGTCGTCAGTACACAACCGGGGTGCCTGCAAAAGTCTGCCGCTCGAAAACCTCCGAATGACGGGGAAGGCCGTGAAACAGAAGAGCATCGAAGGGGAAAAAAAGACGCATCGACGCACGTGGGCCGCGTCGCGCGCAGACAAATGACTGCCGCCTGCGCGAGGGCGAGAAAGCGTCGTCTGTAATTAACACTTGCCAATTAGCGGCTTTGCAAGACTGTGGTGCCGCTCGGGGATTTAGCCCTTTTTCCCCCCAAGCCCCGTCTAGCAGGCTGCGCCTTTGTATTTTTGTATTTATTCGCCTCTCTCTCTTACTCCATCCCTCCCACTCTCCGTCTCTCCCTCTCTTTCTCAGTCCGTTTTCTGAGTTTATTTTCTGACAACGGTAAAATCAAAATTTCATTTTGCATATTATTATTTTCTTCTTTTCCTATCTTCTTAATTTCTTAACTTTTTCTGTCCTATCTAAATCCTTCATACTTTCTGTCTCTATCTTATCGCAACTCTCTCTCTCTCTCTCTCTCTCTCTCTCTCTCTCTCTCTCTCTCTCTTTCTCTCGCCTTTTTTGCGCTTATATTCCTCCAGCTATGAAACAATATTCTTCTGTTTATCCGTTCCATCTGCTTCTTTCATTGTTCGTACATCTCTTATCTTTTCCCATTATGCCATCCTCTCTCTACTCTTGTCTTATCTGTGTTCTTTATTTTTTCCACGTTGTTATTATCCCAACGAGATAATACTCCGTTAATCCAACCTTCTTTACTTAGTTCTTTCCATTAACTTTCTTTCCATTTCTTCACTTTAATCGTTTATGTTTCTCAGCTTCATTTCTTATTTGTATGCCTTATAGATCATTCTACATCCCTTCGGATGGGTCATGAACACCGTGCTAGCTTTCTGTGACGTAGTTCCGGGCTTAATATCGCCTGGGGCAAAATTGAAGCTGTAGAGTTCTAATACAAATCGTCTCTTTCTGTAGCTCTAAAGAAAAGTCCCAGGCGGGTCACGTAAACCTCGTACTGTGAAGGGAGAGCGTCATGCTCGCCACGTAACTCCATTACTCCAGGAATAGAAAATAAATAAAACAGGGTCCAGGCTCGAGATCACCGCTATCTGGGAAAAGTCTGATTAATCTGACCCTACAATGCCAAATACATAGTACATAAATCATTGTTTCTTCAAAAGTTCGTTTACCTGTGACGTTTCACTTTTTCTCCTATTGTTAATTCAATTCTCACATTACATATTCATTCTAAGTTTCATCAAAGCAATACTCAACATCCTAGAATTTTTCTTGCTGTATACTTTCATATACTTGTTGTTATGCTTCGCTTTCATATCCTTCGTTAAATTGTTGTTGTTATTATTAGCATTATCATTAATATAAAAGAGCCTTCTCCAAGAAACATTTTTGTGTGGTTACAGTAATTTGCATAATAAACTGAGATCACTTGCACTAATACATCAGCTCCACCTTATCATTTCCAGAACATCGTAGTATAGTCTTTGCTTACTAGACCTTGCACTTATGTCGCTTCTTTTTCATCCTTTCGTACTTACTCTTCCTCTTCTCCTCTTTTCCCTATCATATATAACGTAATTTTTCGGCGTTTCGACTGAGCAGCAGAATTCCCTTTTCAGAGAAGTTACGTTCTTGCAGTCAACCTATATTTTTCCCCCATTTCCACCTTCTTCTCTCTCCCTTTTCCTTACTTCCTCTCAAACTTTTCCTCACTCCCTCTCAACCTTTTCCTCACTTCCTTTCAACTTCATCTCTCCCTTCTTCTCAACTTTTTCGTCCACCCTCCCTCCCTCTCAATATTTTCCTTCCTCCCTCTCAACCTCTTCCTCTTTCCTCTCAACTTTTTCCTCCCCCCTCCACTTTTTCCTCCTCTTCTCCACATTTTCTCCTCCCTCTCAAACTTTTCTTCCCACCCTGACAACCTTTTCCTCCTTCCCTCCCTCTTCTTCTTCTTCTTCTTCTTCTTCTTCTACTTCTTCTTCTTCCATGTTTACACGCCGTTCCTCCACGAGCCCCTGCAAGCGCGTGGCTGTTTAGGCATTGTCTATAGCGACGAGCCTTAATTGGCATTCGGCTAAGGTGGCGAAAGGGCCTCTGCCTGCGACACCACCACTGAAATATCAACGCTCCCCTCAGCGGCAGGCCTCCGTGAAACACACTTTGCACCTTTCTGATTGCTGTGTGAATTTTTCTAATGAAAGAAGACTTCCCTCACTCCCGCCACGAAACGCCTCGCCAGACCATGCCCCTTCGCGGTACAGAGGGAAGCAGTGGGCTCGCTACTGGAGATACATGGCAGAAAGTTATTTCCATTCCCTTTTATTGCCACAGGTAAAGGTGGCTCAGGGCATTCATTTGATGTCACAGCAGTTGCTCTGACTGGGAAGCCCTAGGGTTCGAGTCCCGACGGTGGAAGTATTTTTTTTTTTTTGACACTGACTACATAGCTAGGTCGAGTTAAGCCGCTGTCTATGCGGGAATTGCAGCGGCCGGCTGTTCTGATCAGTAGTTTTCCGTGGTTTCTCCGATCAACACCAGTCGAATGCCGCAGCTTGTGGATGTCGGGGCAGTAACATAACTAACGCGCCGCGCACGATCTTTCCTACCTCTTCTTTGCCCTATACTTACACATAGTACATGCACTGCTCTACCACACATGTCGGGAGCTTAGAGCTTGTCCCGGCTGGTGCGGCGTCACGGTGGAGGATACCTGGTTGGCGAAAATCCCCTTAAGACAACGTGTAGATCGGCGCTGGATCTCACCATCCAGCGAGGGAAAATCGCCGGCACCTTCCGAGATAAAAACATGACAACACTAATGACCTTAGCAGTTGACGCGCCCCGAATCACCAATCAATCAATCAAACAAACCTATTAATTACCAGTGGCGAAGCTACAGTGATGAGCCGTCACGGATGTCATCATTGTAGGGCGGCGTCACATGAATGTCAAAACTGTATAGAATTACACGCGATACAATAATTGTAATATAATTATTATAAACGAAAAGTATATTCGTACTCGCCAGACATAATGCCCATATGTATTGAATTTTTTATTAAAAACTGAATTTGTTAGCTTTAATTCACATTCCACTCATTAAAAATGTTATTTTTTCAATAAAAATCTTGTTCTCTTCTTCTTGCTTAACCTTCTCCCATTAATCTGCCCAGTTGTTTGCTTTACCCTTTCAATTTTTTTCTTTCTCGCACTTACTTCGTAAGAAGAGAATTTTTTTTAATTGGGCTCCGGAAAAAGTTTTTCACAGAAAAACTTCTTGCAGAGCTTCTTTCCTGGTGAAAAAACAAATATTTTTGCCTTAAACATAATATGTTCCATAATATCAGGGGTTCAAAAAAATGTATCAAAGACCTCATTTACGTAAATATAAAATATTTCAATATTATTTTCAAAATCACGTTGTAAAAAATTATTTCTGTTCACAATAAACAGTGATTGATACTTTCTCGCTACATCGTAGAGAGAAAATTATTTCTCAATGAAGAGACATTTCTCAATGAATCTGCCTGATGTCTGTCTGATGTCGTTGAATTTGAAACCGATATTTTAATATTTGGGGATACTTTACTTGAAGCTCTTCCCGAAGTTACGTTAACTGACATGCGGGGTTTTAAACATAACCGATGCATTTTGATGATCTACTAGAAGAAGCAGAGAGAGAGTCAAGGGCATGAATACGCGTATTACATAAAAAAACAGAATTCCAAATAGAAAAGGATGAATAGAGAAATTAATAATATAGGCGATTGAAAGAAAAAGTATGCAGGAGTAGAACAGCCAGACTTAGACTGTGCAATGAAATGTGAGGCAATCATTTCTTCGGGGGCTGATGAAAAAACATTCTGTAGGATGTGCTGTAACGAAAGACAATATGGGAACATGCTGCTAGCATCGCATGGAGAATAAAAAAATCGTAAAGAGAGTGAATGGAATTTTAAAGGAAATGGAAGGGGGAGTGAATGCATGAAAAACACTGGAAGAAAGAACTCCGTAGAATAAGAAGTTCTTGATGACACACAAACAGGAACAATAGTATACCATGATGTAATCACTCAAGTCAAGTAACTACACTTTATGGCAATTTAAAAATAGAATACTGCAAAAATCTGCGTTTCGCTCCTCAGCACAAATACAAGATATAGTTTTATAGATACAAGAATATGTTTTTAACAGACAGTTATACCATTTCCAAATTTTCTTGTTGTCCCCAAAGTTACGTCAACTGACATGCGGGGTTTTAAAAATAACCGATTCAATTTTTTTCGGTGTCAAAATTATAATCGCTAAATTTAACATTTTATAATAATTTCATTGGTTAGTACTCCATTGTTTAATGTTTAACTTACCAGTGATGCTTTTGAGGTTGATTTAAATATTTTACTCAGGTCCACAATTTTGGAGTACTAGCGCACTTCCTTTGTTTTTGCTGATTTTCCCTGTCCGCTTCAAACAAATGCTGGAACAATATTTTGGCTTTTGTTAGCTCAGGAGTAATACTTGTCTAAGTTATGTATTATAATTTTACTAAATGGATCTTATACTGGTCTTAGGTAAATTTTTAGGCATACATTTGTGACACGTGGTAAGGTAGATATGGCGGCCTGATTGTCGTAGTCTTGTTATAGCACTTTAGTGCAGTTATTATTATTATTATTATTATTATTATTATTATGTTAAATTAAAAAAGGGTTTTTGTGAGATATGTTTCTTTTCATTTATTGTTTTCATTATGTCAATCTATAATATATAGTCCCATTGTTTTAGAAAATCTCGAAGAATGACTGATTTCAAAAGAAAACATGTTTTCAAAACTTAAAAACATAAGTATTCCTTTATAAATGTTTAAAATAAGGGGACGAAATACTATACATTGCAATGCGGACACTCGCATTGCGTGCTGTATATCTTCGACACACATGGGCACATTCACGTTGCATGCTGCATATTTCCAGCGACGTAGAAGCTTATTGATTATTTTTGCATACCTTGAACATCAATACGTTCGCTCTTAACCTGAACTTTCGACCGTATGTGGTTAGGATTATCAAGTATGTCGTTAGTGTCTTGAGAATTAAGAACTCGTTACCTTAATACTGAATGAATAATGTGAAATAACCTAATAACAAGTTGAATTTATTAAAACATTATGTCCCAAAGTATTTTCTGGAAAATAATTTCCCTATGTCAGTAAAAATATTTACAATTGGGCAAGATTTTAAATGAAAATTCTTTTTACGTCCTTGAAGAGCTGAATTTCTTAACATTTTTTTAAGTGTTCAATTTTTGTAGTATATTTATTTGCTAAAAAGATAATTTAAAAATAACTTTAGGGTCAAAAGATTATTATTCAGTTAATTATGCTGAATCATGCGTTGGGATTCAATGTTTTAATAAATCTATAAAAAATGTATTATTGAATTTGGGGTTTGATTATTTCACATCATTAATTTGCAATAGATTGCCATTATATTTCTGTTGCGACCACTGAATTTGTTTAATACTGAATAAATACGGTTTGAAATGGTTTATTAATTTTCAATAACAATAGAAATATTTTTATATTAATGTACGTGATTATTCACGTATAACTCAAAAGCAGAAATTCATTAATTTCAGAGTCATTTCCAAATTTGAGAGTTTTTATTTAATAATACCACAAATTGTCATCCCTCAGAACAAACAGTAGGACACCTTGAGATGTTCGAAGGCTGTCTTAACTCAACAGCAGTCAATGAAATGGAAACGGAAAAGTTACTGCACTCTATTTTTAACCGAGTAAAATGATCAATGTTCACTTGACGTGAAACGAAATTTCTATTTCACCACATGCCTACCTTTGGATGATGCCCCAACGGTATTTTGTATGGTAGTCCTTGTCCCGACGTGAAAACGGGGAGAGGAAATCTTCACAGCAATTGCGCTGCAACGTCCACGCAACCCAAGACACTCCGTTGCACAGAACACAGTACATTTCGACCCTCGTTAGAACTATCGACCCACGACCCACGCTGCGAACTGACAGGGAAGCAGGCTTGCCACCTGACGAACACGTGACTAACATGACACCTTGTTATGTTCGAATGCCGTCTTAATTTAACTGAAGTTAATCGCATTTCAACGTCTACTTTTCGCAATAGACTCCGCTGCTCAGAATACTGTACGTTTCGACCCTCGTGTGTTAACATTATTGACCCACGACCCACGATACAAACGCATGAGGAAACACGCTTGCCACCTGAGGAACACATGAAACCTTTTGTTCGAAAGCCGCCTTTATTTAACTGCAGCACATTGCATTGAAACTGAAAAGTTTGAGTACTATATTTTTAATTATTTTGTTTTAATTGTACATATTTTAACATCATTCTTAGTAATTTAAGTAAATGAGATTATTTTATTAAATTGAGTATTTGTCAACTTTTGAATATCAAACACAGCATTTACAACAAAATCTTCATCCAGTGTATAGAATGGCCGACAATAAATGTCTAATGAACATCAGTGGGGAATTTCATATAATTTAGCTACACATACGATATTTCCGATGGTTTTTAGGCAACTACTCTTGCACTAGTGTTCGCCATGTCATGTTCTTACATAAAATACTCGCCGAACACGTCAGTTCACTACAGAGCTTTTCAATCAGGGGCAACCGTCATTTCATTAAAAGAGATTTCCTACTACTTGTTCATCTGAAAAAACTGGCGGGGAATTGGTGTGAAATGAAGGCCAGGAAGTTAAGGAATAAATATTTGGGAAGGAAGTGCCGTTAGAATGTGGATAGATCCGAGAGATTCGGAGTAAAATGGTGAGTTCATAATTACACAAAATTGTGATACACTAGATGAGTGTTAAATTATTTGTACTTAGTAAATACGGAAAATTCCTCTGTTATAGTCCTGATGAAGGCTATATAAAAGCCGGAACTTTGGCTCTTTAAATGACGTTTATTATTGATCTGGCGCAAGGTAATGTTCCTACATAAACAAAATGCAAATCTTTGACCAACCCACGCGCTCTAGATGTAAGTAACATTATTTTGAGACGAAAATATTTATTGGAGTGAAAAAAAATTAACTTATATTGATGTTGTTCGACACACCTTTTATCTACTGTAATTTAGTAGGCGGTTTCGACTATTTAGTCATATCCATGAACAAAACAATACTAAATTAATAGTTGGTTGTTCATGTTTGGGAAAACCGTTAACTGACTCATTTTTTCTGCTCCCCATACCTGACCTAAACGTAGTATGCGAAAGAAAGTGCGTAATATATTCAATTTTCAAATGACGCGAGACTAAATATAATTTTACTCAAATACTCACCTTCGTAATTCTAGCACGTACCTCTGTATGAGTATTTATACGAGGAACTAAAGTTGCTACAAAGTATTGTTGTTTCAAAAAATATTTGAACATGTTAAATTTTTACAAATATCGAAAAAATGTTAAGTTCAACAAAAAGAGACTAGCACCATTTTTTTACCGTCAGAAAATTTAAGAAAAATGTTACAGCCATTTTCGAGAAAACATTGTTTTACAAAAATTAAAAATTGCGTATACTTCACACAAAATTACGTCAAAAAATAATATTTTCAAAAATTTTTACATAATGTTATTTTTTGACATGTCTCTAAAGAATATATTTTAATCTCTTAGCAATCTAAAGAAATTATCTCTTTCATTAATATTGTAGGAGTAGTATAAGAAGACGCAAAAAAAAATGAACTTTCGATAATCACGGATTTCAACGAAAATGAGACCTGCATCATTCTCTTAAGCGTTAAACGTACATAATTTTGAAGATATCGAATAAAAAATCCAAAAGAACAAATTAGAAAGATAACAAAGATTAAAAAATATGGTCTAGGAGAATAAGTAGTAAGTAAAAAATATAAAATATACGGAAGAGAACTTACCAAAACATTAATTAATTTTGAACATTCTATATAATAATAAAACTTTCATTGCAATGTTATTAAAAATATTTTTTACATTAGACTGCTACCTCTCTGCCTATACTTCCCCCACTCTCTTTGTCACTCTCTGCATACAGTGAAGGTGTATGTTTTATAACGGGAATTTTCGCATTGTAGGGATTATCCATATTTTAAAAAAAATTATAAAATAATTCCAAAATTTTGTTTTTTATTTTCAGATCAAACATATATATTTTTACTCTCCCGTATACGCACGGATATACGGAGTATATACGTAGTATAGGGAAAGATATGTAATGCTGCGGAAAATCGATTTCGTGTTTTTAAACGGAAATACACGTTTTAGGGTCCCCTGAACACGAAGACGTGTTTTTTTTCAAAACATCCGTCTATCCGTGTGTCCGTCTGTCTGGTGTATGTGAATAACACTAACCCCTAAACAATGCTTAGGATTTTTTCCAAATTGAAGTAATCGCTGTCCATTTGGTCTAATTCGAAGCTCTGCGATTTCGAAAAACTTCCATCAAAATTTGGGGGTACATTACATGAAGCCCTTCAACATTTTCAATTTTTTTTTTCAAAAACAGCTTCAATTGTTTTCTTAGAACATTTCGAACGGATAGTGATAATTGCACTCTTCAATATAACGTAAAGTTAATGTTCGGAGTATTTTTGCTTTGTAATGCACATTTAATGCAATTTTTCAACTCTATTTCATTTGTGAGTTAATGTACTTAAAATGACTTCTAGTTAAGATTTTCAAAAACTCACAAATTTTCTGTGAAAAAAAGAGTTTCAAATTTTGAATTTAGCGCTTAAACGCCATGTTTTATAAAAATGGCTCCAAATTTTTCAAAGAAAATTACCATTTAGGACGAGATTTTACTGTTCTTTATAATCTTAAAATAATATTTTCGCTCTACAAATTGTAGAGCGGAAACCGAAAATTAAGGAAATGTCAAAAAATGTACTTTGGCCCGCGATAGATGGCAGCAGGCACAAATATGTGGCAAGTTCGAATAGCTAACCGAGACCAAAGGAAATAAAAAACGAATACGATAAAGCCTGTGCCATTCTGTAGCACCCTGTTTTGTATTAAATTACTCACCTGAAGATGCGTGTAACCAACATGCGAAACGCCGAATTTTAAAAATAGACTTATTTTGACGATTAACAAACTAGTTGATTATCATAAAAGAAAGATTATTTGTATTTTGTTATTAATATATGTAACTTTTCTATACCTGATATTTCTTACACATAGTTTTATAAATTAAAATAACGTTTTATCTATGTCTAACGCTTTTACCTTATTCCTCAAATTTATCCTAATTTATATTATTCGAATTTGAATAATTTCGAATATGTTTAACCCAGGTTTATTCAGATCATTTGAACTCTATTCTATTGCATTCTTTCTTAGATCTCATGCATATTTAATAACTACTATGTATTTCAAAGCATTCTTTCCTAAATCTCACGCAGATTTAATAACTACTACGCGCTTGAAAGCGGTGTTTGCGATGTCTATCCGGAACGGCATTTTCGGCCACTGTACAGCCCAGAGAGGCGGGTCGACCTCCAGGCCAGCAGCTACCGACCCGCCCGCCTTCACCCCTGCGCCGACTCCGCCGCGAGGAAGAAAGAAAATAAACGCTAGCAGCAGTAGAAGTCTGTGTAATTAATTAATGCTTAAAAAGAGGCCCACAAAGGTGGCGGGAACCTTCAGCGGGCGGCAAAGAAAAGACCCTAAGAAAAATAGTCCCCCCCTGGGGGAGGGGGCGGCAGGGGGCTAGTGGAAGAACGGGCACCCCTTCATCAACCTGCCTCACAAGAGGGTGACTCTATGTATATAATTCTTCCTTGGCAGGGCACACCCACACACCCGCCCTTTTCTCACTTGGTTTTCAAAAGTCAAAACCGCAAAGGGCACCACGGGAGGGATAAAAAGGGGGCGAGAGTGGGGGATCGTGGGCGGGGCCAGTGAGTGAACGGAAGGCATGGAGGAGGGGGGAGGCTCAATGTAAACTGTACAAAGTTTCTATTTTCAGCGGAACGACTGCGGAGACTTTTGGCCTGCGAAAGCGACGAGGAGAAAACGGCACAGAGTGCGGGATGAGAGAAAAGACGTGGAGTTAACTCTCTTTTTCTCTTTCATTCTTTTCTTTATCCCCACCTCTCCCCGCGGCTCCGGGTGTCTCCTTCCAACGCAGCGTAGTGTCCCAGCGATCAAAAGACAAAGCGACCAAGAGAAAACCCGCGTGCAAACGTTGGGGGCGGCGGCCAGAGTTCTGATCTAAAAGGGGCCACACAGCTGCACCTTGTGGGACGCCATCTTTGTAGTTGCGCGCAGGTTGCGCGTATGAGGGTGGCAGTCGGGCGAAAGTGGGAGTGGCGTCCCCCAGTGCGGCATACGGTGAAGGCGCTAATTAGAGAAAGAAGGGGGTGCTGTGATTCAAAAAGTTGGAGCGGGCGACGCAAAGCACGTCGTAATAAAGCTGTGGCCGATAAGAAAGAGGTTTGTGCGTCGGCGGAGGGGGGAGGTGAGAGGTGGGAGGCGGGAGTTGGAGGGAATGGGGTCTGGGAAACAAGAAAGCGCCGAAAGAGTTTATGAAGCCACAAAGAAGAGTTGGAGACGAAGTTTCTGTGAAGAGAACCTGGTTGGTCCATGAAAGTATCGTGATGCAGTCTTCGCACTTTCAAATGAAATATTTGATGTAGACTTAATGTTGTGGTCTTAAATACATAACACGTATTAGTATATATCTATTTACAACTTATCATAATTATTCATTGCAAGTGAATTATACAGCAAACGATAGAAAGTTACAAAAAACAGGATTTTCTCGTGATTGTATTCCCTATATTCTTAAAAATGTAGTTCTCAGAAATTTTGTGTGGACAATTCAAATGAACTCGCTCGACATTTGTAAATTATTAAATTTAGGCTCTCATTAGGCCTATAAATATAGACGCCAATCATTATATATACATAATATGTAGTGTTATTTACAATGTATTAGGTGTATTAAATATATTATTATAATAATACTCTGTAATTTGGTAAATACGAGCACAAGTAATGAAGACACTGACACGTGGTGATGAATGAACACGTTATTAACACGATTCCTTTTAACGAATGATTTTCGAATTAGCGACCCGGGCATGAGCAGAGTGCTCATGCCGGGCATGAGCTAAGTCGCTCCAGGAGCGACACATGCACGCGGTCATTAAAACACCCGAAATTGCCCTTTAAAATTAAACGTGTAACATTAAATTGAAGTTTTAGCAAGTACCACTCGCCCCTCCCTCGCACTACCGCACAAGCCACTTCCAAAAACCTAACAAAATACGTTTCTTTGTTATTTCGATTGTTGGCATTTGTAGATGCAGTGGACATGGGCGAGTATCGGGTAGGAAGATTGGTGAGTGGGGTGGGTGAAAGAGAGAGGGAGCGAGAGAGAGGGAGCGAGAGAGAGGGAGCGAGAGAGAGAGGGAGCGAGAGAGAGAGGGAGCGAGAGAGAGAGAGGGAGCGAGAGAGAGAGGGAGCGAGAGAGAGAGAGGGAGCGAGAGAGAGAGAGAGAGGGAGCGAGAGAGAGAGAGAGGGAGCGAGAGAGAGAGAGAGGGAGCGAGAGAGAGGGAGCGAGAGAGAGGGAGCGAGAGAGAGGGAGCGAGAGAGAGGGAGCGAGAGAGAGGGAGCGAGAGAGAGGGAGAGAGAGAGAGGGAGAGAAAGAGGGAGCAAGAGAGAGGGGGATGAGAGAGGGGAAGTCAACGGTCACTTTGTTGGTAGGATGTCGATTGATTGCCGAACAGCGGGTCAACTTCTGGCAGCCCCTTGGAGTTTCCATGTTACGACCGCAGTATATTTTGATCCACACAGTCGCCATAAACGCTGCAAGGAAGATACCCACCGACGTTGTCAGGGGATGGGAGATGTTGAGGGCGATTGAGTGAGCCCGGACAACGACGCGGAGGTGGACAGAATTGGGGGCGGAGGAAAGCAGAGAGTGATAAGAGTTCCCGTATGGGAGTAGTGATAAGTATAAAACAGGCCCTAAAATTATTGGTTCACTGAAGCAGTAAACGTTTTATTGCCGTAAGAAGTATAGCAAGATGGGAAAACGGTAGGGATAATGTGAGACATGAATAATGGCGATATTCCATTCGAACAAAAACACGACGTATCAAAGAGTTACGATATTTTGGATATGTGTCTGCATCGAAGCTTCCGATACAAGTCGGTCAGATGTCCAGTCAATTCATGTGGAATTTGTGGTGGATAGAGTTTGTGGCAGCTACATTCTTGGCGTTCTACGTGTTTCAATGCCTCTCATTGCAACATCGCTTTACCATCATTCATGTTGATTGATTAGTAATTCTGGGCGCGTCAACTGCTAAGGTCAATAGATCCGTAAGTGTAGTGCTTTATCGCGGGTGGTGGTGGTGGTCTTCCCCCACTTGATGCTGAGATCCGGCGCCGACCTACCTCCGGCTAGCGGGGTTTCTCACCACCAGGTATCTCCCACCAGCGGGGCACCGCCTAAAACGGTATATGCTCTAAGCTCCCGACCGGTCGCCCGGTATGTGTAGTAGAGTGGTGCATGTGAGTGCTAGTGTTTATAAGGGGAGAGGATACGACACGGAAGTGGAATGTAAGATCACGACGTCTGTCGCGTGTTTGTTAGCAATCGTCAATATCGTAGTTTTAAGAAAACTTCGAAAGATATTCACTTTTTTGAAATTCTCGAAAATTCAGGTTTAAGAGTGAAAATCGGCTCTGTGTCATCTCTCTAAGTGTATTTCATTCTATCCTTCTAAGACATTTCAAGAAAAATTTGGAGCATTTTTGACAAATTTTGAAAACATTTTTGGGGCTCAATGCAAAGTACTACTAAAATTTAAAGAATTTTTAAAGTTGCAGGACCTTGAGTCGGAGCAGCTCAAGCGGAGATTATTCATTTTGGAGAAAATCCTAAGACCAGTTTAGGTGCTACTGTACTCGCAAAAGACGGCCGAACGGGTGGATTTAACGAACGGATGGACTGACGGGCGCATGAACTGACGGACGGATGAACAGATGGACGGATATACTGACGAACAGATGGATTGACGGACGGATGGACTGACGGACGGACGGATGGACTGACGGACAGATGAACTGACGGACGGATGGACTGACGGACGGACGTTCTGAAAATCTTTTGGTACCAAAATGCATTTCCATTGAAATACCGAAATCAATTTTCCGTAGCATTTCGTAACTCTCTCTATTCTACGTAGTAGATTGTACCGTATATATATATATATATATATATATATATATATGTGTGTGTGTGTGTGTGTGTGTGTGTGTGTGTGTGTGTGTGTGTGTGTGTGTGTGTGTGTGTGTGTGTGTGTGTGTGTGTGTGTGTGTGTGTGTGTGTGTGTGTGTGTGTGTGTGTGTGTGTGTGTGTGTGTGTGTGTGTGTGTGTGTGTGTGTGTGTGTGTGTGTGTGTGTGTGTGTGTGTGTGTGTGTGTGTGTGTGTGTGTGTGTGTGTGTGTGTGTGTGTGTGTGTGTGTGTGTGTGTGTGTGTGTGTGTGTGTGTGTGTGTGTGTGTGTGTGTGTGTGTGTGTGTGTGTGTGTGTGTGTGTGTGTGTGTGTGTGTGTGTGTGTGTGTGTGTGTGTGTGTGTGTGTGTGTGTGTGTGTGTGTGTGTGTGTGTGTGTGTGTGTGTGTGTGTGTGTGTGTGTGTGTGTGTGTGTGTGTGTGTGTGTGTGTGTGTGTGTGTGTGTGTGTGTGTGTGTGTGTGTGTGTGTGTGTGTTACTTCGACGCAAACATTGGTAATATACATAAAAGTTAGGGTTAATTTGGAAATATAAAATAATAATGCTACTAAAGGAAGCACCCGCATTACTCATTTTTTAAGTCAGTTGAAATTTTGATATATTTTTTATCGTAAATATATATTATTGTAAAAATTCCTCCTTCAGTCCGTGTTGAAGAAACATCGTCTACGAATGATCGATATCATAAACATAAGTTTTACTACAACCATAGATAGTTCCCGAAGGGCGCGAGATGGACGCGAACCCAGGGAGGTGCGGGTGTCGGCGAAGGGGCTGGGCGCGGGGGAGAGGTGTTGAGCAAGGGAAGCGCTGAGGGCGGGGCGCGGCAGGGGCGGGCGCAGAAGCACCTGTCTCAACACCTGCCCCGGCTCCTTGCGTTCGCCGAGGCGTCTTATCTGCGCCTTCATTAGTGGGCGGGCGGGATGCGCCGCCGGGATGGCTTTACAGCGGCGAGTTTACTGCCGGCGGCCGCAGCAAAGGATCAGGGCGCAGCGCCCAGGCACCAGGAGATGGTGGGGGCAGGTAGCTCTGACTCCAGTCTTCGGACCTGCAGCGGCAGATGACGAGGCCACGACAACTCAATTCTGTTCAATGATTTCACGTGGCGATGCTCGTGCCATCGGGCCTGCTCTTCCGTCTAAACACAACTATTTTGCTGAGCTCCTTTCACCATCTAGCTGCGGCGAAACAGACGATTTATATTTAGCTCAGAAGCCACGACAATTCAATTCAGTTTAATGAGGCCTTATTTTACTGGCGAGACTCCGGCCATCCGAGCTGCTCTTTCGTCACGCAATGCAAATTTCGCAATGCTGCTTTCACCATCTAGCGGACAACGAAACAGACGATTAAATGTAGTTCAGAGGCCACGACAGTTCAATTCAGATTAATGATGACGTGTTTTACGTGGCAAAACTCGTGCCATCAGGCCTGCTCTTCCGACTGAACACGTGTATTTTGTTGAGCTCCTTTCACCATCTAGCTGCGTCGAAACAGACGATTTATATTTAGCTCAGATGCCACGACAATTCAATTCAGTTCAATGATACCTTATTTTACGAGGCGGGACTTCAGCCATCAGTGCTGCTCTTCCGTCACACAATGCAAATTTTGCTATCCTGCTTTCACCATCTAGCGAGCAAAGAAACAGACGATTGATATGTAGCTCAGAGGCCACGACAATTCAATTCAGTTCAATAATGCCTTATTTTACTGACCATCAGCGCTGCTTTTCCGTCACACAATATAAAATTCGCTATGCTCCTTTCCCCATGGAACGATGGAATTTTTTGCCTTTAAAAATTAACTAAGCTTTGATAGGGTTTGTACCCGCAAACTATAACAGCCAGAACAGGTATAACAGTCAGATATCGTTTTGTCACCGAAACCGCACGACTTTTGTCGATTGATTATTTTGTGTGTCCGGGCGCGCCAAACGCGTCATATTAAGTGTTGTAAATATGATATTTCAGGAAGAAGTGGATCATCCCCCCTAGAATACGAGACCCGGCGCCGACTTATACGTCGGCTTGCGGGAGTTTCATCCAAACGAGGTAAAAATGTAGATCGGCGCCGAATATCGCCATCCAACAGGGAAATACCACCATTACACCCAACGGTAGACATATGCATTACACTTACGCGAGTAACATCTTTCATAGTTCACGCACATTTTTTTCCTAAGCGGGAGGGGGGCTAAAGGATATGTGCCGTCCAGCTCCCCTCTTCGACACGCCCCACTTTCCCCGTGCCATATTCTGTTCTATGTCCACCTCAATACGCTTTCTTCTCCCTCTCCTATCGGATGCCAAATAGCACGCTTGAGATCCTCCAAACCCTGAGGCTGCCTCTTAAACATAGGCACACAAATCAGAGTGGTACCTCTTTCAGACTCTCGCACAACAACATTGAATACAAAACTTAAACGTTTTTACTCTACATAATAATGTATTGAATTTCGTGTACATATTTATAATTAAAACTTAATTTCAAAGAGATTAAAAGAAGAATACGTAATAAAACTTAACTTATTCCAAAAGAGAGGGGTTACGTGCCTTCCAGCTTTGGTCATCTGCTTACACCTATCCTCCACGTCCACCTCAACAAGATTCCTTTCGTCTCTTAAACTAGATGCCAATAGCACGGTTGGGATCAGTCGAACGTTAAGGCTACCGCTTAATCACATGGGCTAAATAAGAGTGACATTGCTTTCAGATTCTCACAAAGAAACATTAAATTCAACACTGAATCGTTTTTGCACTAATGATATATTATGTGAACAGTTTCCTACTTGAAACTTAAGAGATTGGAAGAGGAATAGGCATTAAAGCATTACTCAGACCAAAGGAGGGTGCCACGTGCCTTCCATCTTCCCTCTTGGACCCGCCTCTGCTTACACGTATGATATATCCTGCACGTCCACCTCAACAAGCTCCCTGCCCCGCCTCTTCAACCAGACGCCAACCAGCTCGCTTGAGATCCGGCGACAGACGAGCTAACCTCCGGGCTGCACAGAGATGTCACTTCCCGCGCCGTAGCGACCTCCTCCGCCCACGCCGATCTCTCCTCCTCCTCCTCCTCCTATGTCTCCGCCTGCGCTTCGCCAAACGCGTGTCCATGTGTCTTGGCTCGCCTCGCCGCGTCTAAGCCCCCTGGCGCGCGCGCATATTTGTATGCGCACCGAGTGGGCGCGCCGTTGAATACCCGCGTCGGTCGCGTGAATGTCCGTCGTGTGTGAATCGCGCGTGTATGCAACGCTGTGTCGTGCGGAGAATGCGCAGGTGAGGGACATAGCGGTGGCAAATCGCACGGGGCTGTTCTATGGTGAATGCCGTTCGCAACGATACACGCGGCCTCTGTTTGTACTACGCCTATTCAACGCGTTACGGCCTTCTTACATGTGTGCCCTCTTGTGACCAATGCATCGACTGGCCGTATTGTTTCCTAAACTACAATTGCGGTTTGTCGTGCGATGAATGCGAAGTTTTTGTGCCGGGTGGCGCCCTCTTTCACAAACGCGTGTGTGTCAGCGAGGTAACACGACCACGTGATGATTCTGACAGTTTCATGGTCACCCTGAAGCGACGCAAACTGCTTTTCTGATTCGCCCCGTGCGTTTTTGTTGTTGTTCGCACTGGGTAAAGTGTCATAAATGTTTTACGATTTGTTGAGAACAATAGTTTGCAATATATTGTCCCTACATGCCTTTGAAAAGGATGAACGTTGCAAGGAATTAGAAAAAAATTGCTCTTATACTCTCTAGGAGTGGTTCTTTTCACTACGTTACAAAAGAAATCGTATTATTTCTGTTAAAACGTTCTTACGAGATTATAATTATTTTTACAAACAAGAGGAATAAATAAACAAATAAACATTAACAAATTGAAAAGTTGAACAATAGAGTCTTTAAAAGTGAATCATTTACTTACAATCTTATTACTTAATACATTCGACTTATTTCTTGAATATATTCATAGAAATTTTTGACAAAAAATGTGCATAGAGTATTTATTTTTATACATTCATTTATTTAACATCAGAATACTCAGAACACTGTGTGTGACGTATGACTGAAGGGAGAAGAGTGTTCCGTGAACGCTTTCTTAAATTCTGGGATCCCTAACTTGACCCATATACAAGTTGAAACCTGAATACAGATGATAAAAACCTAATAATTAGAAATTTGACTTAAGAAACAAGCTACAATTGAGAGACAACAATTATGAAAGTGGCGCTTCTGTTTAGAAAATGAATATCTGAGATTCGTGGTAATGACAATAAAAAACAGTGGATCGCTATAGGCAGATCCAGACTGAAGTATGCAAGTTTGAGTCTCAAGAAAAGTCAGGATATTTCACCTAGTCATTTAGAGTGAGTGATTCAGTATTTCCTGGTACCCAATTGGTCATCATTCCCGTATGTGCCTCTATCTACCAAATTGCTCATTATTCCCGTATGTGTAGTGCCATTTACACCCTGGAGGGCGGTGATTTTCCTCCTAAATAAAACGTCAGATCCGGCGCTGACCTATACATCGGCATGCGGAAGTTTTCCCCCCTAGTAGGTATTTCACCCTAGCGGGATGCCTTCCCAGCCGGGACAAGCTACGAGCTTTCGAATTATCTTTTGAGATGAGTTGTAGTGTAGTGCATTGAAGTGTGTAAGGGGAGATGAGAGACCAAAGATAATGAAGAAAAGACCGCATCCAGTCCCTGGCCCGTTTGTTAAAGTCCTGCTCCAGCATTCGCTTAAAATTGATCGGAGAAACTACGGCAAACTGTCATTCAGAATATTGGCTGTCCAACGAGAGAATGAAGTAGACGTAAACAAGCCGGAATGTATTTCTCTGCTACAACGGGTGGGCCGGGGCCACTGAGATGTAAGATGCCACTGAGATGTCATCTAAATAGCTGTCAATACTCCGAGTGTTGGCGGTCTCCAATTCATCCACATTGCATTGAATTGAATTGATGCATTATTTTACGTGGCGAGACTCTGGCCATAAGGCCCGCTCTTCCGTCTGACCACGCAAAGTTCGCTAGGCTCCTTTCAGCAACTAGCGGAGAAAGGAGGTATTTCTTGGGCGACGAACAGCGAAAGGCAATTTGAATTTAGCTCAGAGGCGTCATTTAGGCTTGAGGATCTTTTACCATGTAAGTAAATCTACTAACATGGGACAGCCGGCTTTACGTCCCCTCCGAAGGATTTTTTCGCCCTTAAAAATCCACGGCTACGATCGGGTTTGAACTTGCCAACTTCCGTATAACAGTCCGATACGCTAACCGATACACTATCGACGCTGACAATAATTGCAGAATACTCTTCTATTGATCAGGATGAACAAGATGGGCAAAGGAAACGGATAAAGGTTTGATAAATCGGAATATAGATCATAGCAGTCGTAAATATAACAATGCACTCACTAGACTTATTATTTCTAAAATTATTATTAAAATTGCCATTAAGATATCATGAAACTTTTGCACGCCTCAAAATCGCGAGCAGGTCGTCTTGAATGTGACACAGTGGTTATTATTACCAATCCAAAATTGGTACATCACTGAAATAATCTACCGTTAATTTAACATGAAATTCATTCGTTGCTTACACGAAAACAAAATCGTTCATTCTGAATCTGTCATTCGCTCCATCGTTTATCAGTTGCAAATTCATATTCTTCTCTTGCGTAATAAACTGAATACGTTGTAAATCAGTTAAAATAGCAGTTGTGTGGTCACCTTATGTCAGCGTTTCGTAGGAATGTGTTACAATTTCAGACATTGACGACGATGGAGACGATTGGTCAATTGACGATTGGTCGACTCGGTCATGGTACTTTAGTGAAAAATGCACTACACAGAACATACTCAATAGCCACGTCACGAACAGTCACATACCCACAACTTTCAACAACAAACCTTGACACTGTAAAGAGAGTTTATTTTACACTCATTCTTTTTGCACAACTCAGTTTCACTACACTATAGGCACACATGTTACGTGGGTCACCATTACATCGAAACTATTTCTTCGCTTGACGTGTTCGGTATCTGTGTTAGCCACACCCGTTTGAAGTAACACACATCATGTAATGTAACTTTACACTCATATAAACGCTAACATCCGATTTTCTACTGTATTTTACGAGCATTTGGAATTTACGGAACTATAATATTACGCGTGTATTTAAAAAAAGTCCGAGGTAGAATGGGTATCGCAGACTTGCCTACCCAAGTGGCAATGTTTACATCCACTTCGTTCCCTCGTTAGATAAAAAATAGCCGATTGCGATCATTTTTATTCTGACAGTGAAAGTCCGATGCCTTCTGGGAACCCTCCGGTCGTCCTGGAATAGTGGAGCGGGAACACAACAGGGACTTACGGCAACCGATGAGCGTGAGTCAATGGTCGAGCTGAAAGCCTGAAACCTAGCCCTGCCGATAACCCTTTGCGGTCGGAAACGATAGGTAACATGAACGTCCTACATGTCGGAAGACATCTTTAAGATGACACGGCGTCAAGGGCTATTAGCTCGGATCTTTCAGGAAGGTGGCTCCCCCTACAGGTCGGAGGGCATCTCTCAGAAAACAACGTCCATTCCGTGACCCAGTCGGAGGGCATCCCGAGAGATGACAGCGGATTTCCTTCCTACTTGTAGATAAGACCTCCATCCAACAATGAGATAGTATCGTCAATCGGAAATAGATGGTCAGTCGAAATTCATACAAACGCTATCTGATAAAAATGTTTTGCCACACTTATTCTCGTCATACAGCGTAGTAGGTCGGCGCCGGATCTCGCCATACAGCGGTGGAAAGATCACCACCATTTCCCGAGCAAAAAATACATTACACTTACGGGATTAATGACTCTGGTAGTTGACGAGTCCCGAATCAGTGAACAATCAATCAATCAATCGAACCGCCGTCGGGACACGATTTCGAGGATTTCCGGTCAACGAAGCTGCGGAGATAATCGATGACGCTTAGCCATCGCAGCCGATATCATGCAGTTATGATGTTGGCCTCTCATTCGATCTCGTATTCAAACCACAATCATCGTCCCAATATAATCATTGTATCTCAGCCCCATTCATCCTCTATTATCGACAACCCACCATTTCATAGAGTGGAAGACAAAGGCAAAACAAAAGCAAACCACCATCGAAATCATGATCGTGAGCAGAAACGAGCGTTTAACAGGGAAAGTCTGAGACGCTTGGGTTCAGAAATTAGAATGGGAATTTTCATTAATAATACTCCAACTTACGTGATGCTTAGTTCTCATCTTGATTTTGAAATTAACTCAAGAAAAATACAACATAATACAAAAATTGTTTCATATTCGTTATTTCACGTGATCATGAGGAAGAAAACTGTGAAATATCGCGAAAAACGCAATATTTGTTGCCTGGATATGACCTCTGCAGTGAAATTAAAATTATCGTTTGTTAGACAAATCTTATAAAGAATTAATCCACTTCGAAAGATAAATGAATATTAAAACACTGTTTCCCTTAAATCAGTCAAAAGTACATTATAACTTTAAAAACATATAGTACAGATCTTACAGTACTGTTCGTCTAAATGTCTTCATTTTACAAAATCATGAAAATTTGGAAAAGATATCACGTTGTGATTGTGAGTCAAAGAATCAACTTTTTGCATTTGACAGAGGCGAAGGGGGATCTTGATGTTCGGGGTGTTGAGGTTGGCCTGGTGTAGTGCTGTGAGAGTGAGAGTACTTGATTGAATGAATGTTTACAAACATAATGCAATAAGTATGAATGATTCGTGAAATAAAAAAAAACTAAGAAGAAAGAAGACAATATTTCTAACTATTAAGAAAAAGATTTGTTCAAGACAGGCATGCCTAAGTTCTTATTAACTGTTAAATTATATTTAAGATACCCCCCTCCCTAGGTACATAAGCCGTAGAGCCCCTTAAGCCACAAAGAGTTCGATGCACCCGAATTATGAAAATAAATTCCCTCTCCCACAAGGGAACTGAGGAGTAGAAATTGCGCAAATAAAGTTGAAGTGGTGATGGGCTGGGGTAAGTGGATCGGTGTGTGGGCTGATGTGACCATAAGACGTCTAAGATGAGTGTGTGGTCGGCAGGGGATGGTGGAGTCAGTAGAGGCGGCGGGGGTGGCTGGACGGCGCCGGGACTGCGTTGGGAGCGGCGGGGGTATCTGGGTGGTGGGGTGTTGAGGTCGGCGTAGGAACAGGCAGGGGTGAATGGGTGGCTGGGCGGCGGGGATGGTGGTGGTGGTGGTGGTGGTGGTGGGGATGGTGGGAGGCGATGGGGCAAGAGACTACTTGGGCGCCGTGGCGACAGGGATGTTGGGAGGGGAGAGGGTGTCTCCTGCACGGCGTCCGAAGCGCAGAGGGGGGTGTTGGAAGCGGCTAGAGGTGGTTGGGTGGCGGTGCGTTCATGGAGTTGATGGCGGCGGGGGCGGCGGGGGCGGCGGGGCGGCGGGGGCGGCGCGGACGTTCAGTGGACAGCGGGGAGGTGGAAGGCGGAGCTGGCGCGGGCGCCTTGCCCTTCGCTTTCAGCCGCTGACAGCCGCTGCCGTTGCGGTTAACGACGCGCGTGCTTCCAGCTGGGCCGCGCGGGGCGGCGCATTCTCCGCCTCCAGTGCCGCATTCCGCAGGGGAGGCGCCTCGAAGGGACCTCGCGCCGCGCAGCCACGCAGGCTGCGTCTGCAACGCACGAGCCACGCTGAGGTGGCTCAGGGCAACAGTTGATGGCTCAGCAGCGCCCCTGTCTGGGAGGTTTTAAGGTTCCACTCCCCACAAGATGGCAAGATTTTACTAGCGACCGCCTGCTCTGATCAGGAGTTTTCCGTGGTTTCTCCGATCAACACCAGGCGAATGCCAGAGCAGTGCCTTAACAAACGGGCCACGGACGGATCGCGATCTTTTCTTCGTCTTCCTTGTTCTATTCTAACCCTATACTTATACACACTTACACTTACATTCGTTACACTACCACACATGTCGGGGGCGTAGTGCTTCTCCCAGCTGGGGTGATAACTTACCGTAGGGAAATACCTGGTTGGAGAAAAGCTTTCTGACCGAAGTATGTTGCCACCGCTAATAATAATAATAATAATAATAATAATAATAATAATAATAATAATAATAATAATAATAATAATAATAATAATAATAATGCATTGATTAACATTTCTGTAGCAATAATTCATGTTGTGAAAGTAATATACAAAACATATCACCTTCCATATCCAAACATATCACCACCCACCAAAACATATCAAAATCCTTCGTACGCCTTCCTTCGGAGGGGAAGTAAAGCCGGCTGTCCCATGTTAGTAGATTTACTGGCATGTAAAAGATCCTCAAGCCTAAATGACGCCTTTGAGCTAAATTCAAATCGCTTGTTTCTCGCCCAAGAAATACCTCCTTTCTCTGCTAGTTGGTGAAAGGAGCGTAGCGAAATTTACGTGGTCAGACGGAAGAGCAGGCCTCATGGCCTGAGTCTCGCCACGTAAAATAAGGCATTAATTTAATTCAATTCAATTCAATCACCTGATAATTTGTTTTGAATGTAAATAAGAAAAAAATCGTTTTCTGGCGCACAATACTTCCTCTCTTTACGAAGTAAGTGCGAGAAATTATAAAAATTCACGAAAAGGATAATGTTCAATTAAGACACTGTAATTTGTCTGTTACTGACGAATGTACTTCAAGATATAAAAAGGTATTGAATATTATTATATTGAATCTACCTCTACTCAATCAAACGACGAAAAACTGGGCGGAACTGAGGTCCATATTGTTAAGCTTCGTTCGTCATTTTCCCCTCTTTTGGAGCACGATGATTTCTTTGCTCCTTTTTTGGTACACAAGACGGAAGAGCGATACAGAGTAGAGCGGAGGCGGTTTTGCTACCTGACGGCGGCCGCAGCCACGTGCAGTGGCTACACTGTTTCGCCCGTCTTTTGTCGGGCGCCGCGCGGTCTGGCGGTGGGGTGCCGAGTGGTCGTTTAGGGCTTTTGTTGGTCGCGTTGGGGCCCTCTTCAAACGCGCCTGCCGGGTATTGTCTTTCACGCCTCCGTTACCGGCCCGCGAGCCTCCGTCAGCGACAGACAAATTTTAGACGCGCCCGCCATCGCGTGATGGGTTCATCCCAGAGGGAGCTTCTTTCTTTTTTTTTTTTTAATTATCCCCTCCACGGTACCCCTGTAAAGCCGGGAATTTCGTTTCATGATTCGGCTACATAGCGATGCTGCTTTACGGCATTACCAGCTAGAAAAGGAAGCTTTTCCTAATAAATAAAACTAACTTATTTATATCTTAAATCTAATTTAACAGTTATTATGCACATTTTGGCATACGTAACTTTTAAAGACATTAAATTTGCAATTTCCATCACATTATTTTTCTTGATAAAATATGTTTGTACTGGTTCCGGGATTAAATCGGCATTTTAACCTAAGAGGGATTAAATTAACAATACAGAAGAAAGAGTACCTCCACTCGAACTCTCTGTGAAGTCAGAACCGCCGAGTGAAAATGGATTCCCACTTACCTCCTACGTGTAGAAGACAGTAATCAATAGTCATAGCCACTAGCCAACGTTGCATAAAAAAGTTTACGCATTCAAAAAAGCCAACTTAGAATGGACGTAGGTCAATAAAATTGGGTTTGTTTCAAAGAAAACATTACATAGAATTTTTAATGTAAAAAAAAAATTGAAGCGTGATCCCCCTTCGGCACCCCTTAATATTTTTAATGTGAAACAGCTGATGTAACTTCATGACACAGTTTTGCATGGTAATGTATTAAACTATACTACTGGAAACCCGACACAAGCTGATGCCAACTGAAAAATAATCCACGGAATTGGTTGTTTTGAAAACAAATGTCTATTTGAATTGCAAATATTTTTGTTGTCTTTCAACGTCTACTGCTTTTATTCCAAACACAAATGGCATTTCAAGATAAATGTAATTACTTTTGGGTTCAAAATATACTTGATAAAATTAAACAAGCACTAACCTCTGGATGTCTTATCTGCTCTTAAAGGAATGTTTTCGAAGCATCGTATTTAGTAGAATACACTTAAAATAAATGAACCTGTAAACGGATCATACAACGTGATTGTTCAGACATGTTGCACTCAAAATTTATGTAGCAAACTCTCACGTCTATACCTGGTATATCAAGTAGAGGCATCATACACTATGTAATGAGCTCGCCAAGCAGAAATCTAAGTGAGGAGCCTAAAGAAAGATCTTGATCTGACTTCTCAGACTAAGTTTCCTAGAAAATTCTATTGGTGCATCGATATGATAGCGATACTGAGGAATAGAAATGAACGCTCTTCATTCCCTTGCTTGCAAATGCTTAGTGAAGGACAAACAGGAGTCGAACATTCTAGTATCCGATCACGCTTGGCTAAATGATAAACCATCAATTACTTAAAATAATTCAAATTATTTGTCAATCTGCATTTCTTTATTAATATCTGTGCGAAAATAATAAAATTATTGGCTACCAAACAAAAACATACAATAACTGCCAGATCCGTATGGATTATTCTACAGTGCTGTGCATTGCCAATGTGGTAAGTATTCTAGATTTGAAATCCCTATAAAAGATGTAGCCTAAGAAGAAATAAACACATTGTATTACCAAAAAACTTGGTACGCTGTGTTTTGTGATATAAAGCGTCAAAACGAGGTTAACTTTACAACACTGCCCATGAGAAAGAGTGATGTTTCTTGAGGCAGACATTTTCAAACTGACAAAGTGTAAAATGCGCTTAGGGATTTAGGAGATAGCAGACAACTCGTATGCTACATGTACAAATGAAAACATTTAAGACATTTTTTAACAATTTTATTAATATTACAATGTGGTATTTTTTTGCTCTGAAGCCATTTCGACCCACTCGGAAGATAAATTACTCAGCAATTGTCGCTTGCTTTGCATTACTCCAACACATAACACTTGGTACTACAGAGGTCAAATCGACCGATAATAATCGGTACAATAGTACTTTCTGCTGCATCGTTCAATTGTCCTGGTTGAATCACCACAGCCGTCTTTGTATCCATTCGCTTTTCGGACCCTCGCCGGAATATAATGCTATAAACATTGATTTTGAATGCACTATTCTCAACAATACGACTTCAGTTTTGTATCAAGAGCCGGAACAAGACCGGGCATTCAACGACACAGCAACAACTCTTACAAATGGTGCTAATAAATATTGATAAAGGGGATAACGTCGGAGTGTGGCAGGGGTGGATAAAGTGCAGCAACCCACAAAGCATCAATAGGTCGTCGAATAGGATTAGGACGGATTTCAAATTGTTCTCTGGTCTGGCAAAGCCGGCAAAAATTCCTTGAGTGTTTATACAATAGTTTCGGAAACAGCAATTACAAACAAAACAACGCCATCGTTCAATGAAGATACAAAAACACTGAAAGACATTTGTGTCTATGACGGTGGGCTGTAATTTTGACTAGGAACATTTATAAGCTTTTTTTGAAGAGTATACCACAACTGTGCAGAAAGTAGTGTATTTCTATCACAAATTCGTTTTTTCATTTTATTTCATCTCACCGAATATTGAAAACTAAATGAAGACGCAATCCCCTCTCGGGACATTTGCAGAGTGGATTGAACTGTACTGATACATTTTTGTAAGAAAATTCTAATTAACGTATGATAATCGTGGAATTGCAACTAACACATTCAATGACTTCAGTGGTGGTAGTAGATATTTCATTGCCAACAAAAATCATACATTCCGTTAAAAATTTGTAATCATAAAAGAAATTGAACTAATAGTCCACTAGAATTTGGGCCAGCAAACAAAAAATGCTTTTCAGCCCTTTTTGTTATGAACAAATACAGTAGTATATCTAAAAAAAAAGAAAACTTATTTAAATAAGAAAGAGTTATCTTACGTTGTATTCCTTATTGACTTCTACTTTCTCAGAAAGTCTTTCTGTAATCTCATCAACCTGCAATAAAAAGTTTGTTTTGCTTTACATGAAACATTTTACATCTCCCTGGTTGGAAGTTGACGGTTGAGAGTCAACGAAAAAACGTATCGTCCACAACTTTGTAGGTTGTAACGATACAGGAGGGGGCAAGAGCCCCTCTGATCTCAATAGTCAAAATAATCCATGGGGAAGGCGAAAGACAAAAAAAACAAAACAGAACGTACACCATCTGCATCCCATGGACTTTCCCTAAGCCGTTAACCTCCCCCCGTAAAAGGCAGAGCACAACTCCCTGCCGTTCTGTAATCATCCTTAGTATGAGGACTGATTTTCCGTGGTCTGCTTGGAATCATATTGATCGGTTATAATGTATCCACTTTTGTATCTTTTCAAAAAACATTAGCATGCCCTTCTAGAACACATCCAACATTGAAAGTTACGGCTTAAAAGTTTGTGGAAACATGACAGCATGGAAGTTTGTGAAAACTATGGAACATGAAAGCATTTATCACGAGCATCTTCTTACCTCCTTGACTTAACATACCCAATTCCAAATATTCTTCCGTGTTCACCTGTGTTTGAAGTTTTCTCTGGACTGCTGCGAGAACATCTATATGCGCTCATTACGAATACAAACTTAAGAAAAATGTATACTCTTACCGAAACACCCGATGAACGAAACGGGATGGAGTCGGGCTACGCCTTCGCAAGTAACGAAAAGTGAACGGAGATTAACTGGCGAGTGGGGGTGAGGGGAAATTGACCGCGGGATGCAGTCGGGCGATTTCCGATTGTAACGATACAGAAGGGGGGGGGCGGATCTCAAAAGCCGAAATAATCCTGAGCGGGGCGGGAGGCAAAAAACAAGCCGATCGCTTCCTCTGGGGGTGGGGGTGGGGAGAGTCGGCGGTGCAGGATTAGCGAGCAGCGCTTTCCGCGCCGGTGGCTGCCCTCAAAGAGGCCCACGACTCACAGGGCAGCCGTCCGCAGGGCGCTTGAAGGCGGCTGCAGCCACGGAGAAGAGAAACAGCGATACAGAATGAGGAGGAGGAAGAGGAAATGAAGGTGTGCATGTGCGAGAGACAGAGAGAGAGAGAGAGGGAGGGAGGGAGGGAGGGAGGGAGGGAGAGATAGATATATAGATAAAGAGAAGGAATGAGAGGAGGAAAAAGAAATAGCGATATAAATTTAATAGAAGAGAGGCAAATTTAGGGTGTGCATGTGCGTGATAAAAAAGGGAGGGACGGAACGAGAAAGGGGATGAGAAAGGCGGAACGAGATAGATACAAAACAAACTGAACAAGATAAAGAACAAGAAAGACTGGTCAAAATAGGAAACAAAACAAGGAGGGGACAAGAGAAAGGTCGAAAGAGAAAAGAGAGACGGGTAAAGAGAAATAGTGAGAAAGAATGGTAGGGAAAGAATTAGAGAGAGGGGAAGGGAAAGGAAGAGAAAGAAAAAAGAAAGAAAAGGTGAGAGGAAAAAGGGAGGAGAAAGAAAGAAAGAGAAAGCGAGAGAAATATGTCAAAAAGAGTTATCGAGAGAAATGCAGAACGAGAAGAGAAAGAGAGAGAGAGAGAGAGGGAGAGGTGGGACAGAAAAATAAAGATACGAGACAAAGAGGAAAGAGAGAGATCAAGAGTAGAGAGTAATCCCGGGGAGAGAGAAAGAGGTAAGCATAGAGAGGAATACGAAGGACACGAGATAATAGGAAAAAGGAAACGGTAGATGGGTGATTCACAATGTAGTAATATAGAAAAGGATAATTAAGGGCGTTGTGTACGAAAGAGGAGAGGGGTGAGACAGCAGAGACACATATGAAAAAACATTCATCGTTGGTGACAGGAGGGATAAGATAAGGTAAATAGTAAAAAGGAAGGTAAATAAATATAAAGAAAGGAAGAGGAATATGAGACTATATAATAATAGAATTTAGAAGATGGAAAACGAAAAATGGTATATAAGGGAGAAAAGGGTAATATAACGTAGGGAGTAATGTAAAAGAGACAGGCAAATGAAACCTAGAGGAGAAATGATGAAAATATGGAGAGGTGAGAATGATATAATGAGCAAGGCTTTCAATGAAAGGTAGAACATTTGCTCAGGCATAATTAACGATACATTTTTTTCATTATTTTCTGTTATTCACAGAAGAATTTTTGTCGTTATTTTTTTACAAATCAACAGACTTTCTCCCAACTGGGGACCTTTCATCTTCAAAACACGAAGAAAGTTAGTCCACTTGAAATTTTGAAAAAACTCCTCCCATATTTATTCCGTACAAGTAGAATATAAAATGCGCATTCTTTCATTTTCTTCACGAGTATGAGGTGAAAATAAATCAGAGAACATATGAAATCCTAACAGTCCATAAAAGTTCCTATCTAAATATTTTTCATTTTCATATCTTTGTATTGATTCATTCAATATCACCATTAGAGTGAGTAATAGGAGATCAAATTTGTTACTGGAAGATTACTGAGAGCCTACAACAATACGCGTACGTCTGTACACCGATTGTGTTGTTTCTCACAACGATGATCATAGTGAAGGAAGGAAGATAGGGTGGATGGGGCAAGAGCAAGTGGGCAGAGGAGGGGCAGGACAGGGTGAGCAGGGACATGATAGACTAGGTAGCTGGGACCTATCAGGGTGGGATCGGGCTAGATCGAACAGGAAGAGACAGGGTAGGTTTGGGTTAGCAGGACAGGGCGGAGATACACTATAAATATAATTAACACATTATCTTTCTAATAGTGTTTTGTTATCAATGAATAACCCTGCCAAAGCGGTGTACTTCAGCTGGTACTTTAATATATGGTAGTTAATTCAATTAATTTATACTGTTAAGCTTTATTGCATGGGTACACGTTTTGAAAAACGAGCAACTTTAGGAGCGATTGTTCATATTTGTAGGAATGCAATAAAGCAACATTATAAACGAGATGCATACGCTATATTTTCATATAACAGCATTATAAACTTATAAGAGAATCAAACTTAATTTTGCGAAACCACGTTCTTGTGACGACTCGGGTATTTGACATGTGTTCGAGACAACAGTGGTCGGCTGTTCCGTTTACCTATACCTCCCCACGATTCTCTTGCTGCGATTGGCTGAACGTGTGATGACCCAATCACTCATGCCGTAGAATGCTAATACGTCATCACTTGTGCCGTAAAATCTCAGATTATGAACGATTTCTTGCAACAGAAAAGATTGTTTTTAGTGCTGGTGATGACGTTTATCATAACGGGAAACCAACTTTTCTGTGCCCTCTTCTTAAAATAGATGCCACCAATGAAGTCAGCTACTTCTGAACACAGTTTTTGAACGTAATGAATGTTATGCTAATTGAAATTCTCCTCCATCTTGTAGAGATGTATGGTAAAAATGAAATGAGTGATGAAATGGTGGGAAAGTGGTTTAGACAATTTAATGATAGACGAACCAATTTTCATGACGAAGGACTTTGTTGTCAATGATGGGTTTGTTAAAAAAGTGAATGAAAAAATCGTGAAAATAGAAGGTTTACAGTAAGAATGCTTTGTGATATTTTTTTCACAAATCGCAGCACCGTTTTCGCAAAAAAACAGTGTTCAGAAGTAGCTCTCTGCACTGGCGAAATCCTTCTATGATGAGGACAGAAAAAAAGTTGGTTTCTCGCTGTGATAAATGTGTGAAAAATGCTGACAACTGTATAGAAAATATTTTAAGAAATGCTATTTCATGTGAAAACAAGTTTTGTGTTAAAACAAGGTTTATGAGTATTTTCCAAAACGGTACTTGCTTGAAAAAATACTCCTCTTACATTAAAATTAAGTTATAATAATAATAATAATAATAATAATAATAATAATAATAATAATAATAATGATAATAATAATAATAAATGTGCAGGATTTTCACACACAATATATTACACCGTAGAACGAGCTGAGAAGTGTGATTAATGTGGGCAGAATAATATTTGAGCGCTTCAACCAGTCTGCCCCTGGTCGAAGACCGTCACCCCTTGCAAGGGTGCGAGCGGGGGCGGCAGCGTCGAGGGTGAGGCGGTGACCCGGTTCTACAAATCGCGTTAACCACGCCCGGCTGACCGGCGATGCAACGCAGGCGAGCAGCTGGCGCCGAGCTGTGCCGCGCCGTCGCTCCTCTGCAGATGTTACAGTGACCAGGTGCTCGTGTTGTGCCTACGAAGTGTTTACTTGGTACATGGAAAACGAGGCCATTGATGTTTAAAACTGCGAGATCACGCAATGTATTGGTGAGGCTTTAATTTTTGTAAATAATTGAAAAACGGTTACTTCTAGCGACTTGAGTTTTGTATATATTTAGTGCTCATATAGGTAATTATGTGTCACTCATTTGAACAGGCCGGCAGAGTTGGCTCAGGGCATCAACTAAATTCGCTGCTGTCTTGAGGAGAATTGTAACTGCCGTCTGTTTCCGAGGTTTCTCCGATAAGCACCAGGCGAATGCCGAGCAGTACCTCAACAAACGGGCCACGGGCCGCGCGCAACCTTGGTTGAAAGATTCCTGTCTGGGAGAAATCCCGGTAGCCGGCTGTTGATCGGGCTGTATCTCACAATAGAGCGGCGGAAGATCGATAAATATACATGCACTACACTTACGGATCTAATGACCTTAGCAGTTGACGCGCCAGGAATCACTTATCAATCAATCATTTCAACAGTTTATTTATGAAAAAGCTCTGACTAAGCTGAAATTTAACCGCCTCCTTATAAGTTCGTACTTATCGTCATTGGAAAAAAGAATCCTACATACTGGGAAAGGCGAAGAAAAATCTCCACTGTGATCATTTGTGCACAAAAGAAGGGTATATACGTAAACTTACACGGTAAAACTGAGTCTCTGAATCATCTCTAGAAAAATGAATTCTTCACACTGTGAAGGGCAGAGGGAACCACCACTTTGTTCATTTGCTCAGGAAATGAGAGAATGTAAGACCTAAATATCCTCCGTCGCCTATCTTCGGCAACCGGATCAACGACACTCAACAGCTCGTCATCGTCTGTACCAGGCTTATGTGTGTTGCGTCGGTCAGCAGCCAAGAGCGGTGAACTGTGAACCCATTCGGTTCGACGGAAGTGATGATTGGTTGATTGATTGATGGCGTTGAGGTTCCGGGCACGTCAACTGCTAAGGTCTTTAGAAGTGTCAGAGGTCATATCACGGGAGATAGCGACACTTCTCCCACGCTGGAACCTGAGATCCGACGCCAATCTACACGTCGACGTGGGATTTAGCCTCCAGGTATCTCCGTCAGCGTGTAGCCTAGGTGAGATGAGCTCCGAACTCTCAACTGGTCTCCCGACATGTGCGTTAGAGCAATACATATAAATGTAGGCATGTGTGTGTGTGTGTGAGCAAGGGGAGGAATGATGGTGATCGCGCACGGTCCGTGTCACGTTTGTTAAGGTATTCATCCAGTATTCGCCCTGAACTGATCGAAGAACTGCCGATTAGAGCTGCAGAACAACAGCGCTGTTAGAACAGTCCTTCAGACGGTGGCTGAATTTTCTCTGGGATATACATCTAGTGCTGAAACTTAGCCACCGTCCAAAACTCTCGGTCATCAGATCGTCGCGGGGTATAGAACTCCGCACTATGTTCTACCAGGGAACACAAGTCTCCGGGGCTGGTTCCTAAGCTTTAGCTCTTACTCTAGCCCCCCGACGGCGCACAAGTACGCCCTTGGGCTGGTATCCGGGTCCCGCCTGAACGCAGTTTGTCCCCACGGCAACCTCCCCATTCATTGCCTGGCTCGGGCCGCCCTGCCAGCTCAGAGCTCTTAGCTGTCCAGAGTAGTACCAAATCAACGGGCCACTCATATGCGCCGGAACAAGTCGCACCTCTTTGCCCAGAGTATCGGGCCACTGCCACGACGAAACCGAGAGCCCAACTGGGGGCTACCAGAACTAAAGTTTGAGCGGCTCGTAGCCCCCATCCCGTCTCCTCACTGGCTACACATTTAGGGTAACGACGTGAGTATCGTCATGAACCTAGACAACCTAAGTGGTTCGGTTTCCCACCGGTTTTCTATATGTGGATTCCAGAGCATACCGAAGGATCTCCTTCACCCGGTCCTGCCCAAAGGTCGACGCGCCACAGGCCGGGGGTTACCGGGTTCAATCAGCAACCAGGAGCTTACTCCATCGCCTTCTCACTGCCTACACCTTTAGGCTAACGACGTGAGTGCCGCCGTGAAACTGAGGGTCCGAGTGATCGTCTACAACTCTCCACCAGAGACCGTGACCACCTACGTAGTCACCCCCCTCTTCTGCGGTGATCGTCACGACCCCCTCCCTCCCGGTCAGAGACAATGGAGTGGCAAGAGTTGTTACCGTGCGTGAAGGTCGCTCCACACATTCGGCATTCGCCGAGCAGCGAGGAACTGTTCGCCCAATTATGAGCAACCGATGTGCTCGGCGAATGTTCACTTCCTTCGTTGTGTCCAAAAGACCGACACACGGTGGATAGGGCGAGTACCGAACGTTTGTTGCTCGGCGAACAGCAACCAACCCATCCACACTACCCGCGATTTGGCGATTGGTCGCTCGCTACTTGCCGAAAGTGGGGAGCCACTTTGAGATACCTACGCATAGAATTTTCGCTTCCTTCGTTGTGTCCAAAAGACCCACGGTATATAGGGCAAGCACCGAACGTTCGTCGCTCGGTATATATAGCAAGCAACCCATCCACACTACCCGCGATTCAGCGATCGGTCGCTCGCTCCTCGCAGAAAACCGACTACGCGGAGCCGCCCTGACACACCTCCCCAGGCGGGGGCAAGGGAGGCTGCAGTTTAACCCCCGCGGCATCCGGCGCCGCTTTGCGCATCGCATCAAGCGACGAGCCGCCCTCGCGCGGGCGCACGCTCCCCTCGCGGCGGCGGCGGCGGCAGCAGCCAAGTGTTTTATTGAAACATCGCGCCCTCGCCAATGGGGCGCGCGCGCCGGGGGCGACCGGCCGGCCGGGCGGGCGGGGGATTACGGGCGGCGGGGGCCGGATTTGCAGCCTCCGATGGGCGACTGCGCGGCGATTAATAACGGAAACAACCAACACGTCATGACAATAAATAGAAACACACTTTAAACAACATTAAATTAAAATAAACATAATTAAAAATATTATGAATGGTAATAACAAAATAAAAATAATAAAAAATATAAAACAATATTAATACTAAAAATAAATGTAAGAAAATAATAATAATGATAATAATAATGAAGTAATAAAAATTATAATTAGATAGGAACGCGATAATAAAATAATTATAATGAGACAGTGAATGCAGAGAGAAAAATCCGGAACAAAAGCATCCTAAACCACTTGAAAGGAATCCACAATGCGTGATTTTTATTACGGAGACGAATGCGCGTTTGGAGCTATTTGGGCCTACCTACGAGTAGATTTTTTTCAAAGCAAACACCAGCACTTGTTTTGCAGATTTTATTTTCTCTACAAGTGAGATACACAATATTATTAGTTTCTTCTGTAAATAACTTCGCACTTTGGTCACCAACAAAATCACTGTAACGTAGGGACGACTGAATAGTGAACGTGTTTTTCATTAAGATTTATTATTCATTTAGAAATCTATTTTGAGAATATTTAACTGTGATTTCTGAGAATTTTAAGAATATTTCATTTATGTACTACATATGTCGTAAATACGTGTACAATATATTTAGATCTAAATTCTTTTAAAATAACTCTGATTGCAGTTCATTTGAAACAAAAAATTCAAATGTTTTCCAAAATAATTTTACGGGAATGACTAGATTACATGCAATTTAAATAACTTTATTAAGTTTTGATACTACATAAATTTTATTTTTTTAATTATATATAATTTTAAATGAATATGAACGTTGGAAAGAGAAGAAACGGTTCGCGTGTGAGTATGTGTGTGTGTGTTCGCTTCAGGGTGAAATACAAATGGCTTTTACGAAGGTGTGAAATATAAATACAATAAAGAATAACGACTGTTGTTTACCCTTCATTGTTTGGATTCCCTACCATAAGTCGAACTTGACTTGACTTCTGGTATTTCTGCTTGTATTGCTCTTATTTACAACTCGTTTGGAAACTGGACTTTTGTATTTCTAGTACGAGAGTGTACATGGAGCAATGGAGCAGACGTTGTTGTACAATGCCGCTTTCGGAGTTCCCAACATCAACTGATGAATATACCATCGCTTGATAGTGTAACGATTTCAAAATCTCACTTTTACTAACACAATGTGCTTCACATTGCGCACGCAAAATCTGCAACGAATTTAAAATCACGATATTTAACTTTACTATTTGCCCGACATGGTGCAAACCAAACTGAAATGTTTTTTGCAATTCTGAACTTAAAACTTGAAACCATTGATCCCAGTTATTTATTGGTGCCCGACTCCCACGTTCTTTACACTTAAATATTACTTACGTGGGTAGACATTCCATCTAGTTCGGACTAGGTAACTGCTGAAAATAGGTTATGTTAAGAAGAAACCAAGATAGTTGATCTGCGAAGCGTCTTAAAAGAAACCAGCCTTCATATTAGGTAACACAATTTCATTATTTATTGCTCCTTTTTTCATGTTTCATGTACAACATTTTGTTTTATAATTTATTCGGCATGCCATCAAAGTGAATAGGGATTTTGTTACCCCTCAACTGGAGAACCAAGTAACTACTCGTATAATTACATAGTAAACGGAAATAAAATACGAATGCTCTGTGAATTACGGGTCTCTCCGGTAGTGGGGCACAGCTCGAGGCGAGAAAAGTTCTAAGCTCTGACAGACTTCCCGAAATGCGTAGTAGTGTGGTGCAAGTAAGTATAAGTGTGTGTAAGGGGTGACAAAATGTCAAGATAGAGGAAGGAAAGATCACGCGCGGTCCGTGACCCGTTTGTTAGAGTACGAGTTGTACGGCATTTACGCAATCAGAGTCACCGGCCGCTAGAATTTACCCCCAGACAACGGCCGACTTCAACCTAGCTACGTAGTAGTGTCGAAAACCCTGCCGTGGTCGGGACTCGAACCCTAGGACCTCGCGGTTAGATACAATGCAGCTACATCAATTAATTCCAGGAGCCACATAAGCCCGGTGTGTCTGCGCGTAACCTCGCTACCTCGGATAACACTCCCAACACTCGGAACGCCCCGGTATCTTCACCCAGGTATCGCTCTCGGCCAAGCCCGCCCCTCCCCCCCCCTCCCGACAGGAGGGCATGCGGGGGCGATCACTGAGACAAAGGGCGCGCGCGGTGCGGCGCAGCCCACAGGGAATAAACGGCGCTTAAGCCCCCGCGTCGCTGTGTTTCTCTTCGCCCAACAGAAAGGAAGACGACCTTCCTGACGGGCGAGCCCCGAAAGGCGGGCCCCGCCGCCCTTTTGTGCACGCAGGTGCGCGCGCGCCCGCGGGCGAAGGGCGCACGGTGCAGGAGGAGGGAGGGGGAGGGGGAGGGAGGCGAAGGCTGAACGCAGAAATTCACGGGAGGGACCCACTCTGGACATCTGCCGCGTGTCACGTAAAACGGACGGGACTAATGTGTTGCCGATTCAAGCAACGTCCACACGACGCGTCTTTTCGAAAAAGAATTGCGTGCGTGAAGTTGAAAGACGCACGTGCTACTAGATGCGTATGCGCTACACTGTCCACACAGGTGCAAGTAAGTTAACTTTAGGGCTAGAATGTCAAACTCAGCTGTAAGACAAAGCCCCTCCTCTAACAGCTTAGGCTGCAAGACAGCAGTTTAATGTAAGAATTTAAAGTAAATAAATTCCCCTTCTCCACAGGGTTACTGTGGAGGGGACAAAGAAAAAATACTCTCCACACCGTTCCTCCTTGGCGTTCAATGGATCTGACATGCTTAGGATTCAAGTCAGTGTCATGACGAACGTTGGGTTGTAGTGTAGTGCAGTGTGAGAGAATGGGATGAATGAATAGTACAATGAAACAAGTTTGAATGATGCGTAAGTGAAACAATTATAAAACAGTCAACGAGATAGAGCACTAGTAAAACATTATTTAGCATTAACACACTTTTTTGCCCAAGTCAGGGATGCCAAAGAGTGACACAATAACTGGTAAATTATATTAAATCTGAAATTAAATTACGTTTAGTTATTTATTAAGAGAAGCCTACCACCCACCTCCCAGCTGCGTAAACCTTAAGGCAGCAGCATATTTACTGTATACCAAATTAAGTAAATAACTTAACGCCTACTGTGGAGGGGAAATAATCAAAAATATCCATGGGACCATTGGGTCATCCAACATTTGAAACATTGATACATCCCCAACAAGGGCAGAAATTTTATAGTTGGTATCTACTATGCTTTGGGCTTTGCCAGTAATTATTGACTTCAATATTAGCCCCAAGGAAGCGCCATAACTGTTCCAGTAATATTTAAGCATTATTCGAGTTGTTCCGCCACGAAGCAGATGTTTCAGAATATGGGATTAGATGGAGCATTGTCGGAGGATTTTGTTTTTAGCAAGCCTTTAGCCACGCAAATCGTATTGCAAGTACATAGTCATTCTCTCAATTGATGGTTGCCCTTCCCTTCGGAAATATACGCAACTCCTCTGGGAATTAGCGCGTAATTCGAGATTTGAGAGTCCAGTAAGCCATCACCCATCAAGGTGAGCAGGCGATATAAACCCAGTTATGTTTTGTGTTCGCGATCTTTTCAATAACCGACTCTCCAAGTAGAAGCAAGCTCGTCTTCTTTGTTTCCCCTGTCCTCACCTCTTCGCCCCCGCCGATTCGATTCCTTTGAAAACTACTCGGGCAGAAGAACTCGGTCTTTCAAAAGTTGTTTGGACCAAATCGGCCGACTCGCTGCAAACGTTAGCTCTGACGGCGATTGGCGAAAGTCTCAAAACTCCACGTACAGACGTTGAAAAACAGATGTCATTCCTGATCTCGATGAAGTGGCGTCTCCACAGATGGTGTCCCCCTCTAATTTATCTCCCACGTTGATAAATCATCAAATTACCTGAAAGCGTTGATTCATCCACTTTAGTAGATAACATATACAGTTTTTCACGTGAAATGTACGTAATTACAAATATACAGATGTTATAAATTATTTTCCTCACGCTTCTATCTCAAAAGTCTATAGATTCCTTCTGCCACACATTTCAAAATTGGCAAAAAATCCACTCCGTAACCATTTAAAACGAAAAATTTCTGTTTTGATCTGCTAAAATTACATTCACCCAATGTGCCTTTTCACGCGCTAACTAAATAACTCTTATATTATATCTAATATAAAAATATTTTAAAACTTCAACTAAAAACCGTATCCGGCTGCTGTGGACCTACAGGCCAAGCAGGAATAAATTTAAAAAAAGTGAATAGTCACACTGATATTACTCTATGGAGTGTTTGCCTACTATTGTCATCACAAAGGTTTCTATCGTCTAGTTTAAAGATAGAACGTCCTTGATTTGTACGTGCCCCCCAGTTGCCAATATTTTATTGACAGATAACGTCAAAATACTGTAAAGAAAGCTACTGAAGTTTCCGATATCTTTTACAACGGGGATCGTTTCATTCTTAAGAACTTGGTTCACTGACAAGCGAGCCATATTGTTCGGGTTTCATTGTTCCTGGAAGCGCTGCAGTGGTGCAAAGTCTTTTGAACGAATCGGTGAAATCGTTCGCAACGTGTGAAATCCATGTATTGAGCGCGAGAGCGGCGTCCTTTGACGTGCTCAGCGGCGAGGAGATGAAACGTAAGTCTTTTGAATCCTCTTCGGATACGCCTCAGATGCTAGCTGCCTGCAGTCACTTTTTAGGAGCATTCAAGAGAAACGGGAAGATGGCTTGGCTAAATGTTTTGAAAACTGATTGCTCGCGAGATTGTGCGGTTTCGTACCCATAAGAACTCGCATTTTCGTACCTATAAGAACTACCTAAAGAAACGATTTCTCGCGTTTGTAATGTTACTTGACATCCTCCCCGTTTTGATAATGTGTTTTTTTAAACACACAACACGAAGAAACGTAATTGATTAATTAATTGATTAGTGGATCCTCCTTACCTTATCTACACGAGTGTGTCACAGTTAATACAATTACAATAACTAAAAATACAAGACCAGTTATAAACAAATTAAATATTATCTGTTATATAATTATTCGTTTAACTGTTTTCCAAACACTTCTGATCTATCACTTTTCAACACGTCGGTTGAAAGTTCAATATGATCTCCATAATTGTAGTTGTAGGAAGGCTACGAAAACGTTTTAAAAGTTGGCTATTTTCGAAAATTCATAGTTTTCAAGGATAATGAGACGTTCTGTTAAACGTCCTTCACCCTATTCAACAACAAAGTTGAATCAAATACGAATTGAATCAAATATTTTTTTGAAAATTTTGGAAATATCCAAGGGTTTTATGTAAAGTACCCCCAAAATTAAATAATATACGTTTCAAATTCAAGGAGCCGCGAGATCTGTCAGATTGATTGGGGAATGTCAAATTTGGAGAAAATCTGCTGCACGGTTTAGCCGCTAGTGTTCTTCGCAGGCGGACGGGCAGACAGACGTTTTGTCATTCGATTTTCGGTATCGAGGATCCACAAAACATGGATTCTAGCTACCCCACGTGTTAGAGGATTCCACCCCTTCCCCAATTTAGCAACTGGATTTATCCAATTTTTCGTCATCAAGGTCCTGTAATAAATAGTCTTTCTACCGAAAATTCACAGTTTTTTCGCGCAACATTGCATGATTTTCTTTCTACTGCGTAAGCAGTAGCGAGAAAGTAAAACGGGATATTGTGTACAAACAGAGGAGGGTGACCAGAGCATGATTATATAGGAATATACAAAAAGAGAAGAGATGTACAAAGTGAGTTCAATAGGAATAAGAAAATAACAAGAACAAAAAGTATGATGGATCTGCAAACAAACCAACTAATTTCCATCGAATTCTTAATAAATTCAATGATTTGAATATAAGCCTTTAAATAAGTTGTTGTAAAATTCCTAAGTTTCATTTTTAATGACGTTTTTTTCATGTTGTCGGTCCCACTTCGTCCACGAAAACTGAGAAATGGTTGACACTGTACAGTTCTACTCCCAGCACAACCCTCCTCGTTTCCTTCTTCATCCCTCCTCGCAAGTGACAAGGAGAGCAGGCACCCTTCACGCACAGTGATTTGCCCGCCCTCCGGGGGAAAGGACTTGAAACTCGATTCCAGATGTGGAGATGATGCCTCAGATAGAGAGACTTAAGGGGGAGGTTTCTGGCAGGACAAAAGAGGATCTGTAATAATGAGACGGAGCTGCTCTGTTAAAACACACTATGCGAGCCCACACGATTCGTTTCTGTTTCCGATTGAGTTCATTTGGTCGCGGAACTCGTGTATAGAAACTCAATTCAATTCAAAGATGCCTTATTTTATGTAGTGAGGCTCAGGCCATCAGCCCTGCTCTACCGCCTGACCATGCAAATTTCAACGTGATCATTTTGCCATCTAGCAGAGAAAATTGGCATCCATTGGGCAACAATACCTATTTGAGTATATTTTACATGCCGCAAATCTACACCATAAGGCAGCCAGCTTTACTTTTTCCCTAACCAGGTATCTCCCTCCAGCGTGGCACCACCCCAGGCGGGACAAGCTCTAAGCTCCTGACTGATATCCCAACATATGTGATAGTGTAGAACATGTGAGTGCGTGTGTGTAAATAAGGGTTGAGTAAAGGGCAAAGAAGAGAAAGGAAAAGTCACTCGCGGTCTGTGGCCCTTTTTTTAAGGTTTCTGTCCCGGCATTCACTTCGTGCTGATCGGAGAACAACCGATCAGAGCAATCGACCGCTAGAATTCTCCTTCAGAGAGTAGCTAAACGCCAAGAAAACTAAAACTAATAAGCCTGAATTCTGGAAAAATCCAGTCTTGTGTTAATCTTAGGTTGCCGGCCAAAGTGCCGGCTTCATCCATAGGTTAAGTTAGAAATAAGTTAGTAAGTAAGTTCTGCCCCCTTCTTTGCCGCATAAGCCGTAGAGCTGCGGCGTATGTTGTACCCCAAGAAAATAAACTCCCGCCTCGCCAGGATTACTGGCGGGGGGAAAGTTGAAGAAAAAAGAAAGAGTAGCTGAGTACGACCTAGTTGACGAGCTGGTGCCGAAAGTCATGCTACCACCGGCGGGACACGAACCCTGGGACCTCCCGGTAATAGACACTGCGCTAAATGTTTCAGGAAACGAAATAACAACAAGATTAAGAAAAGACAAATATCCATTATTGATAACAAACTTTCTCTGGAATGTGTTTGAAATATTTTCGTCTCTAAGTGTTGAATCGCTTTGGCGCTGTACTTCATTTATGATTAAGTAGGTTTTTGTAAAAAATAATTTACTTAATGAACGATAAATCTTTTTTACGTAATTTAGAGAGCATTCTAAGCATTACAATCAGTCATATTGTACACGAAGCGTTAAATTCTTTAGATATCAGTAACAAAAACAAATCAGCAATTCACATATCTTCAAATAATTCGTCATATCATCAGAATCAACAAGAAATAATCAATTTTTTTTATTGGAACTAATGAAACAGTTTTACAATAATTTATTTCTCCACGTCAAACATGCAAAGATATTACATTTATTCAAAAGATAGGTATATTCAATATGTATTTTCACCAGCGAGATATGAATAATCTTTCTTTAGGAAAAGCGAATATTTTCTTACCAAATTTTGCCGAAAAAGCACGTTGCTACTTGGTTTCATAAATCAACTTAATGTCTATATGAGATAGGTCAGAGATCCAAAAGCTCAAGAAACCATGCATCAATTTTATATCTCCTGCTGTACATCAAACACAGATTTAACTGATTTTTGACGATAAATTAAAAAAAAGAAATGAAATACAATGTGTGTGTGTGTGTGTATAAAAAAATAATTCGACTTCACAAACATTTGTTAAAAATAAATCTTTCTTGTTGAGGGATTTGAGAATATTTACTGCACAGATCTACAATACTTGGATTTCTGCTTAATTTTGGGGGCCAAATCTACTTTTACGACCATTATTCTTGATCCATCTACTTGCCTCTGCACAATAAAACGTTTTTATTAAATACGCTTTCGTAGCACATAATGAATATGTTACTGACCTAAAATAATTAGAACTAAAAACATGAGATTTGTGTTTCTAATTGTAGAGAATAACATGAAAGCGCTATCTTGAACTTTATTGTCATTTACTGTCCATTAACTCTTGTTATCACGGTGAGAAGGGTAGTGTTTCCCCTGAGACAAAAGGTACATTAGGCAGTTGGTTTCAGGTTCATTTTGAAAGTAGCAGTTCCAAAGAACAACCATTAAGGCAGGTGTTTCACTCGCGCGGCTCTTCTTTTCTTTCATCATAGTCTCCGAGACAACGCGTACGAATAAAATGAAGATTTTAGATCCCTGCTTTCAAATGCAAGTTCTCATTCACACAGTAGTTCTAAACGGCCAGCAGCTTCAATGTGATATCTTTAGGGCCTCTGTATCTCTGTAAATGGCTGGAATGGAGGTAAGATGTTTTCTAAAAAAGGCCTTCCAATCTTCAGAGAAGAGAAACAATCTTTCACAAAAAAATGCTTCCCTGAATAATGGTTTATATCACTCCTTCGTCTTCGCGTTTTTATTTTTAATGTGTCATTGTGTTCTCGTTTATTCACGAATACATCGCATTTAATGTAAAAACCACTATGGGTTGAGAATTACTATGTAAATAAAAGCTATTTCGAGTTACACTAAAAATTTAAAAACACTTTAAAAACCTTTTTCAGAACGTTATTTTTATGCTTTGTGTTTCATCAATTCAATAGGAGACAATGCCTATCACTGTACCGATCTAATAATGCTGTAACGCGAAGTTTATGGGTTAACCTTTGGATAGTAGTGTGAAGTTAATTTTTTCTATCCCAAAGACATTTACATATTGCACCTTATTTTTTAATAATATCTAAAACCACAATATCATTTCGTGTAGATTAATATGTTGTTTTATATTTTCACACAATTCAAAAACTTGTTGACAAGTCTAAACATGGAGTACAAATAATGTGAAAAAATGGGAAGGAAAAGTGCAGTTTACCTTAGGCTGGAAGAAATATTATATGATGTATTGCTATTGCATTCTGCAGCTTAAAGGAACTTAAGGGAAGCTAATTATCCCTCTCTTCCCTATCTCTCCCCCTCTCTCTCCCTCTCATTCTCCCCTCTCTCCCTCTCTCTCCCTCTCTCTCCCCCTCTCTCCCCCTCTCTCTTTCTCTCTCCCTCTGGAGAATGAAACGCTCGAGCGAGTGAAGGCGGCTTCACGCATGCGGCAACCGCACGCCAAATTCCGAGTAGTGTGGACGGGTTGCTTGCGATGCGCCGAGCGCCGAACATTCGGTTTTCGCCCTACCCACCGCGTGGCGGTCTTTAGAACCCATCAAAGGGAGGGATCATTCGCCGAAAACATCAGCTGTTTGGGGTTGGGCGAGCAGTAGCTCGCTGCTCGGCGTATGCCGAATGTGTGGACCCGCCTTGAGCAATGTTGCTCTTTGCAGTATTCTAGCGCATGTACCACCTTCAGCGTTCGGTCAACCACAAACTAGAAATGAAACATCACCAACAAGTAACTAATGTTCAAAATCGAAACATAGATGTTGGTCGCGCAAATACCATCGATGTTTTGAAGGTGGTTTAGTTACTCTAAAGTTTATATTCGTGCTGGGGAGTAGGGGTTAATTTGAAGGTGAAAGTGGTTTTAGTGAGAACTAGTGATGCTAAACAGCACATACTTTCTCACAGTTTTTAACTTTTGAAATTTATAAAAATTTAGAAAGTTCAACGAAACTGAGATATTCGTTATTTTTCAACGTAACTTAATCTACCGTGGGAGAATATCCATAGAGAAAATTTGAGAAAAAAAATTGGAGTTGTTTTCGAGAAAAAAATTGCATTAAAGCAGTTATTTTGCCTACCCCACACATACTAATGCTCACTTACACACATATACTCACACACACTCCCCAAACACACACACTCCCCCCACACACACACTCCCACCTCCCACACACACACACACACACACTCCCACACACACACTCCCACACACACACTCCCACACACACACACACTCCCACACACACACACTCCCACACACACACACACTCCCCCACACACACACTCCCCCACACACACACTCCCCCACACACACACTCCCACACACACACACTCCCCCACACACACTCCCACACACACACTCCCACACACACACTCCCACACACACACACTCCCACACACACACTCCCACACACACACGCACTCCCACACACACGCACACTCCCACACACACGCACACTCCCACACACACGCACACTCCCACACACACGCACACTCCCACACACACGCACACTCCCACACACACGCACACTCCCACACACACGCACACTCCCACACACACGCACACTCCCACACACACTCCCACACACACTCCCACACACACTCCCACACACACGCACACTCCCACACACACGCACACTCCCACACACACACTCCCACACACACTCCCACACACACACTCCCACACACACACACATCCGGAGCACCGCGAGCCGCGCCGGGAGGAGGTGTCGGGTGATCAGTGGTCCGGCCCAGGGCCGTGGCGCGCGGGGGTCCACGGGGAGGGGGGCGAGGGGGTTCGAGAGGGGGCCCACCGCAGGGGGACGCGTCGCGCGGGCGCGGCCCCCCTTTGTGGTGCTCAATCGCGCCTCATTATGGCCGCACAATGCCGCTGTCTCTCCGGGCGTTGTGCTCCGTGCAGCGACCACCGCCACCGCCGCCGCCGCGCGAATGCCTGCCCGCCCCGCCCCCCGCCCCGAGCGCGGCACCCGCTGCAGCCAACGGCGCGCACTGGGCCGCGCCGCGAGCACGACAGGACACAAGGCAATTCCTACTTCCTCGCTGCCGCTCACGCAGTAGAGAAGGAGTCATGTAATGCTGCGCGGGGAAACGGCGAAACTTCAGCAAAAAACAAACAAAAAGAACCCTAATTGCCAAGCCCTGGTAACGAAAAAGTAGATAAATCCTTTTGCTACATTTAGCAAAAAATCCTCTAACGCGTGGTGCAGCCAGAATTCATGTTTTGTGGGTTCTTGATACAGAAAAGTCGACGTCCATCGCAAAACGTCCGTCTGTCTGCCCGTCTACCTGTCCGGCTATGAACAAAGCTATCGGAAAAACTTTTCAGCCGATTTTCTCCAAAATTGATATTTCCCATTCGATCTGGCTTATGTTGCAGCCCCTTCAATTTGAAACCGATATTTTAAGTTTGGGTGTACTTAACTTAAAGCCCTTGGGATATTTGTAAAATTTGCACCAAAAAAAAAAAAAGTGGGGGCTCCAACAATTTTTTGTCAAATTCTGTCATTTGATAGTGTGAGGGACAATAGTGCAAGTCTCATGTTCCTTGAAAACACTGATTTTTCGATAACTGCAAACGTTCAAAATTTTTTACGCGTCTTCCTACACTTATGAAGATAGAGATTTCTTCTCTTAATGAAATGTGTTTCTAAAAGATAGTTTTTGAAATAACGTCATGTACTATGTTTCCTACATTTGAGTGTTTTTCACGTAATTTTGCGTGAAAGTTCGGCCGAGAACGTATATGCTGTTTTAGCACCACTGGTCTTGATAGCGTAGGCTTCCGCAGTGGGGATCTGTAGCTACTTGGCTCCCTGGGAGCTACTTGGCTTCCAATCTTTTTGAATAAGTACTGTGGGCTTCTGAGGGTGACCATCGGATGGGTGCGCCACTAGCTATGTAACTATCTGAAAAACATCTAAAATGAATTAGTACGTTTCATTTATATACTGAAAATGTACACTTCGTAACATCGTCATGTCCACTTCGAAAAAGTACACTTCGTAACACACTTCGTTGTCGGTTGGCAAAAGTGATTCTCCTAGAACACGTTTGCAAGGGACGTCTCGGTTGGCATCTGGTCTATTTTGGATATTATCGTAACGCCCGTCCAGATCTGAGGATACTTCAGTTCTTAAATTCAGGATACGCATAAAAACGTGGCCTTCCGACATACCCAAGCACTTCATGACAATCCATTTTCTTCAGCATCCATCATCTTTGTAGACAGCGAGGATTAGGTCTTTCGGTCAGTTCCATCTCTAGGAAAGCCATTAGGTAACTCCGTTACAATCTTGGCCGACTCACATTTTTCTGCCTTGACGCTTATATTTAAAACTTTTTTAGAGGAATACGTGAACTGTCTATTCTAAGAAGATGGTCATACCATTGGGACCCTATGGTTGCAGCACACTGTCAACTTTAAGTTCTGATGTAATATCTTCGTTTCTCAAATGGTTACACAAAGTGTACCTTGCAAAGTGGTCTCAACAATCTCGTTTTCGTTCTTTCAATCTTTCTACTCTGTTGAGCCGTCATTGTTTATGAATACACCATTGTGCCCCATATACGAGAGCTGAAATCACCACGGACTTTTTGAATTTAATAACGGTCTATTTTCTTACTTTTCCTCGGCAGAGTTTCCTTCATTGTACGTGGTAGCTACAGATATTTTGAAGATTTGCGCTCGCTCATTAGAACAATCCTATGCTAAGTTTTATTCCTGATATTTAGAATTTGAAACGTGTTTAATTTTAATGTTATTAATTTCAATCTTCATTATCCAGTCATTACATCTGTAAGCCTCTTCCTTAGACAAAATCTTGGTTGTGCCACTGGAGTCTACATTGCTATTTCACTGCGTTTTTATCATTCTCTTGTTTAGTAAATCATTTAAGTCTTGGAGTTACGATGGACGAATTTCGTTTTAATTATTTAACAGAACAGGGTGATTGTACAGAAATATCCACTTATAAAATGAAATTTGTTGTTTCTAAAAAACAATATTACATATAAAAGTGTATATAAATAAAACCGGTTTTACCTTCTACGAGTATCTGCAAAAACAAATTGAGTAGACAAATCTAAAACGAATGGAACTTGATATATCTCCAAACAGTTTCAGGGCATAGTAAGTTTTACTTTATTCCAACCAAATATTTGATACCAACGGGAGTCGAATGAGGGACCTTCCCTTAGCCATTTACATGCTGTACATACTGAACAATAAAGACATCGTAATTGAAACAATTTAACGATTTTATAGCGATCACAGACCTAAAATGCGAGGCAAGTAGAAAGAATGGTGAAGATGAACGAAACGGGATGATATACACTTTGTAAGTTAACAAAAAGATCAGACTTGGTTTGTCATTAGAAATAATTGCTAACAAAATTGCTTAAAATAGCTTGAAAACCCCTCTCCAATACTGAAAACGGATTATCGTATATTTTACCCAAAGATCTTTTGTTTTGACAGGAAACGTCCAAAGCCTGATTTACACGGAATAGTATTGCTTGTATCAAGACATTATAAACCAAACTGGACTGATTTTGTATGGATAAATACTTGGTGACTGTGTAATGTGAATGTTACTGGCTATGATTGGGTGTCGCAAAATGTCTACTGACTTATCCGCGTCAAATATAACAAATAATAGAACTTCATTGTCATAAAACGTCACGAATATTAATTTCGAACAGAATATAAAACGCACAAAGTTTGATGGAAGTTTGGCGTATATTGAATTTCCTGAAATTAACGGTACTTACTATATACGAGCCATACTAAATAATTTTCCAGGTAATTTCTCGGGCGCTTTGGAAATTATCGATAAATTACACGCCTGGAGTTGATCGAAAAGAAAAACACACTCAAATCTATCAATGAGAGCTGTCGGCCTAAATTTCTCTTCCAGACGGCGATGAAATTGAACCCAGCAAGGTGTCATGTGTCGAAAATTCGACACCATTGGGCTCGAACCCCATGACCTCCCACACAGCCGTTAAATTGGATCTAGCTATGTAGCTTGCGTCGAAAATTCGACATTGTTGGCTTCAAACTCCCTGACCATCTATACAGAGGTTAAACTGAGCCCAGCTATGTAGTTCGTGTCTTAACGTCGCCCACCATTGTACTCAAACCACATTACATCCCACTCAGCGGTTAAATTGGATCTAGCTATGTAGTTTGTGTCGAAAATTCGCCACCGTTGGAATCGAACCACATGACCTTCGGCGGGAGACGCTGCAGCCTCAACATGTGTTGTCACTGAGCCATCTCAACCGGTTCACCTCCTTCTTCTTCCTCCTCCTCCTCGTCTTCATCATCATTTCCCCACCGTCGTCCCATCGCATTGTCCGCCCAGAACACACTTCGCACCCAGTGTACGCGACTGCTTCGGCCGCCATTATCGCCTACCTGCATCCAGCTCGCGACAAACGCCTCATCCTCCCCTCCCGGCCCTTCCCCTCCCTCCGCTCTTCCCCTCCCCCACTCCCCTTTCTCTCGCTCGGGCTCAATTGTCATGGAAATATGTGTCCTCAAGCTCAAAGCCGGCTGCTGTAGCCGGAGCTATGCACGCTGCCTCCGCCTTCGCGCCTACTTCTTTCCTCGCTCCCGCCCGCGTGTGTCTGTATGCGTCTGTCTCTGTCCGCCGCTCGCACACACTCGCATGCACACGCGCTACAATGTGTGTGTGTATGTGCGTGTGTGTATACAGACATATATAAAGTTTTTATTTGTGTGACCGCGTGGTTCGTACTAATGTGCCAAGCGTCCGTGCTGGCTCCGTACAAAAGCATGCGTTCGGTGAGAGGGGGGAGTTCAAAGAAGGGGAAAAAGACGGTGTCTCGCCGCCATTATGGTCTGCCTCGTGCGTGTGTATGTGTGAGTGTTTGTGTCCGCGCAGGTGGGATGGGTAGGATCTTATTCATTATTCTCGCCCTTTTGATTGACCCCCCCTCTCTCTTTTCCCCCCCTAGCTACACTGTGGTGCTGCTACGCTTTCTACTGTTCGTCTTTTTATTTCCCATCCTTTCCGAGCCCTACCCCCCCGTCCCCCCTCCTTTTGTGGACGTAGCAATAGCGTTTTATACAGAAAACTTCCAGCAGAAGGGGAAGAATAAGAAGATAGTTTACGCTCCGGAAAACAAATGAATGCCTCGTGCAGAGAGACGGTGACGAAGCTAAGTGCTTTGCGTTTGGATGACAACAATCGGCAACAATTGAGCACTCAAATAACTGACTAATCTTTGTCCGAAAAAGGATGTGACGCGAGGTTTCGGTCGCGGGAAATGAATGTCGTTTGGAGAATGTCTTGAACTGGGACGAACACGATATCGATCAGCTTGTTTTGTGGAGTGGAACGAGCATTTTTGTGACGTTGGTATGCGCGAACGATGATTCCTTTTTATTTTTTTTATTTTCTTTAAGTTCGTGGTAGTACGATCAATATTTCTGACACATCTTCCTTCATGTGGCGGGAAAGGAGTATAAAGACAAGTTGCTACGATACGAGGCTTTTGTGATGAGGCGATTGTGAGGGCAAACTGAAGAGTCTTTTCATTGCTTTGAAGTGATGTTATGACTTACGGTAGGGTTTGACTTAGATGTCAATGGAGACAAGAGAACAATGATGGCGGTGGTGTATTTTTACACACGTCTGATAAGGAAAATATTAAAGGCAGGTGTGTAACACCGCTCAAGGAATAACAATGATCCTTATGTATTAGTTTTAGATAATCGTGAGAGATAAATGGTTGTTAAAATGACATATAAACATTTAAAAATTGATGATTTGTTATGTTGAATTAAGATAGTACAAATTTCAAAATGATAATTATTCAAAAAATATAACTTTCTCGTAATGATGAATTATGTAAAAATAGTACCCATGAGTACGGTACAAAAAACAAACAAATGTGAATGAAATCTAAGAATTGATATAAATATTATTCCAATCTTGATGAATCACGCTACATATTAGTATTTTGTGATTCAACTAGTACCTCTTATAAATATACAGACGTCGCAATGATGAAAATGCAGATACAGTACGAAGCGTTTATTATATAGTCGTATCTCAGATATTAGCAAACTCCTCTGTAAAGACGTCATAAAACACAGTAAAAATTTAGAATGTATCGAACTCGTTAGAAATCAATATATACGTATTTAAATGAGTCGACATTAACCTAATAATAAATATTTAAAGAATTTTTGAAATTTTGAAAATTCAGAGTTAACCGTGAAAATTGGACCTGTGCCACCTTTATAACTGTATTTTACTCTATTCATACAAGAAATTTAACGAGAAAATTTAGAGCCTTTTGAGAAAATTTTGAAAATGTTCAGGAGCTTCATGTAAAATACCCCTAAATTTTAAAGATTTTTTTTCAAAATCACAAAGATTCGACTCGAGTCAAATGGACAGGGGTTCCTTCAATTTGTTTCGGCGCTAGTGGTGTTCACAGACGGACGGACAGACGGAAACACGGACGTTTTGGAAACACTTTTTGGATGTTAAAGGACCCCAAAATGTATATTTCCGTTAAAATCTTGAAATCCACTTTCCGCAACGTTACATAACTTTCCTTATATTACGTATACTTACTCCGTACGTGTACGGGAAAGTAAAAACTGGTAAGGCCAACGTCGATAACAATTGGGCGAATTTTCATAGCATATGATATATATTAAATCCACCCTAGAATGATGAGTACTATGCTGCTTCTGTAAAAAGAATAAAAAATTAGCAAATTACATGTAGGTGATTATATGATTAAATATGAAGAAAAGGAATCTAAGATTTAGAGGTGAAGATTAACCCTCCAAATCATATGTTGTAGGAAGGACGTTTTCAAAGTGTAAAGGAAGGTTGTCTGTTCAAGTGATGTTTGTTTAATGACTGTTTTGTAATGTGCAAGGTAAGGTGTTATGTGCAAGGTAAGCCCTATATCAGGCAATAGACAATTGAGAAAATAATCAACTATATAAAAACATAGTAACATTTCTTAAATAATGCTGATCGTCCAATGTTAAAGAATCTAAATCCGTGAATATTAATGTTATTTTAAAGTAAGAAATTGCACAAATTTTATCTTAATTTCAATATCTTTACTATTTTTATCTTATAGGGCAATTTCAGCTGTTCCACAAGAGATTACTCACACGTTACATTTTCTTCATGATTTTTTGAGCAAACCTGGTTTTCATTTCTCATACCTTTGTCCTACGAACGACTATTTCAGGTTTTGCTTAAGCAAACAAAACACCATCATCCCTTATTTGTCCCTCGTAACTCATATCATTTGCATTCATACTCTTTACTGCGACTGTTACACAGTGTAACAATAGCCTAGGTGTCACCGACTCTATGAGACCGGCTTGGAGAGTTCGTTACTTGATCGCCTGGGTTCGACTCCCAACGAACTCCCGAGGACTTCACCTTCTTTCAGCAAACTGGCACTTCAAACAGTCTCTAACTTCGAAGGTTCGGACCTCCAAGTCCGGGATTCAAATGACATTTGGGGTGAACAAAACAGTTTGCGGTAGATTTTTCCGCTTTCGCGGTTTTTCGTTCCATCGGTATTGCATATTTATTCATTCCCTCTCGATAATAATTATCTTATTCATTAACATATTTACCTTTCTTGATGGAGATTTCAAAAACTCAAACACAGTAAAACGTAGTCAAAGTTTGCAAAGAAAGTCGTAAATCCAAGAAAAAAATGATGAAATGTAAATAATTTTCGAAGAGTTGAAAATCGCTCAATTATTCTTCTAAGCATGATATACAATTAAAAGACAATTACAGTGGGTGGAGCGTAGCTTAACTGTGGAAGGGACGTCGAAGGATTCTAATATTTTTTGCATTTTTTGTTGTTGCAAATATTTAGACACTGATGTGAGCAGTCCAAAAGTCCCTGCACTAAAAACGTAGATAAAATGTATCATAGAAATTGATCCTTAAAATTTTCCTACCATCAATATATTAAGAGATAGAAAGGGCAAATGGGGAATTTTTAACGCTGCTCTGTATCCTTATGGAGTTTTTTGGTTTAAAACGGCACGTACTTTCTCGTCCATACTTTCACGCAACGCGAAAAGGAATCAAATTTTTCAAAAAATGTACACGACTTCTTTCAAATCATCTTTAAAGAATAGATTTCATTAAGGGAAAAATATCTATCTGTATAATAGTAGTTGTAGGAAGACACGTAAAACATTTTGAACTTTTGCAATTTTCGGAAAATCAGTGTTTTCAACGAAAATGAGGCCTACATCATTATCTTAAACGTCCTTCACACTATTCCATAGTAAAATTTAATCAAAAACAATGAGGCTATTTTTTTGAAAATTTGTAAAATATTCCAGGGTCTTCATATAAAGTACCCACAAATTAAAATATCGATTTCAAATTCAAGGGGCCGCAACATCATATAAATTGGAGATCATCAATTTTGCAGAAAATAGACTGAACGGTTTAGCCGATAGCATTGTTCACAGACGGAGAAACACGATTAACTGTCATTCGATTTTTAGATATCAAGGACACATTAAACATGAATTCTGGCTTCACAAAGTGTTGATTTTTTTTAATTCAGCAACTGGATTTATTGTTTCTGATTACTGGGGCCCTGTTATAAATATCGTTTTCGCGCAGCATTACAAGACGTTCTCTATTCTGCGTAAGCGGCAGCTAGAAAGTAAAAAAAAAAAAAAAAAAAAAAAAATCAGCGCAGTTAGTTTGCACAAGTATCATCTAGGAAGCAGCATCGTCCAATCCAACTTCCAGCTGTTGTTGAAAACCCTCCGCTGCGGAGACTTGAACCTAGGATCCTCTCGTCTACGAAGCATGGACTCGCAACGCAACTCAACCGGTCGCTTCAAACAAGTCGAAGCCTATTCACTACGTCCGCCCACAGTTCTCGACATACAAGACAGATAGGCTAACTTATCTTTTATTCATTCTCCCTTTATTACATAAGCTCCTATCAACTTGATGCTACCCGAGCATGTCAGATCCACCTAACATTGTAAGAAAACAATGGGCACAATCCAACCCAAACACAAAACAAACGCTTTGAACCAGTCGGTCCTCTGGGCCTTTGAATAGACCTCCATACAGATAAGCTCCTGTCTCTGCGCCTTGAGTTTCTGTCATTATCAACACCAATGGAACACCGTACACCACTCACAGACAGCTTTCTTATGATTACAATTACACCGAGAATTCAAAGGAAGCCCGTTTCGGGCTAAGAACGTACAAGAGAGACCCGTAAAAATGAAGACCGAATGTTTATGGAGAAGAATGGACACTGTCGTTAACTCGCTCTTCAGGGTATTTGTGTAGCGACTGTACATTGAATTGAAATCTCTTGTTTAAAAGCTATTGTTTGATTTCTTTCTTCCTCCCACTTCAAAAATGGCTGCAGCCACTAGCACTGAATGACGGCGTTGACCGTATTATCTTGCCATGATAAATATCTGCGCCTTCCATGGTTCCATTTAACTGCTTTTAAATCGTTGTTCGTTTCTTGAGCTTGACCATTGCATACAAATTGTGTCGTTATGTATTTCAGGATGAATGTAAAGGCGAATAAAATTAAAAAGGCGAATGGAATGGACAGAAGCTGAGAACATACAAAGCATTTCGAGTGATTGTGTTTATCCATTCACCCGTTTCTTTTTTGGGAGAAATCTTTTGACATTATTAAATGACGTAACATTAATTAAATTCTGGTATTAAACATATATATTATTTTATTCATGAAGTTAATGCCGCTTCTTAATAGTGAAAAATATGTTTCTGCGGTTCCTCTTTATCATCTACGGATGATAACACTTATTTATGATACGAATGTTGAAAGTGGCCTTTTATAAACAAAATGTTATCCCATGGCCTCATTCTGGCCAAAATGACGAAACTTATGTTCATCTCAGTGAACGGAACTTCCTGGTGATTTTTAGACCCGAGAAGACGTCACAAACCCCTTAATGTAACGATTTGTCAACTTCCAGTGCCAAATGCTCACCAGCAGAAGAAAAAAAGTTAAATTTGAAATCAAACTAAATGTTTATTTCAAATTTATAAACTTCCATAATACAATTCTCAGCAATACATTCACTGATATTTCATATTTAATTAACTGATTTAATTTCAAACTATTCTAATTTGTTCGTAGAAAACATAGTTTTGTTCTTCAGGGGGAAATATTTGGAATTTTGAATCATGAATGCCAATTGGGTCCTTGATATCACACTTAAGCGAATGACAAAAAACGCTACCTCCCGGTCATAACATGCACTATACTCACAGGGATATTAATCAAAGTAGATGACGAACCTGAAACTGATTAGTGATTGATTAGTGATTCCGGGCGCGTGAATGGCTAAGGTCATTATTTTCGTAAGCGTAGTGCATATCTTTACTCGGGAGGTGGCGGTGAACTTCTGCCACCGAATGGCGAGTTTTCACGCGGGAATTTTTCGTCGGCTTTCGAAAAATTTCCCGAACCAGGTATCTCCCACCAGCAGTGCACCGCTCTAGCCAGTACAAACTCTTAGCTTCGGACTGGTTTCCCGACAAGTGTGATAGTGAAGTGCTGTGAGTTTAAGAGTTCGTAAATTACGGGTGACGATAGGACAAGGAAATGGAAGAAAATATTCCAGTTCGTTGCCCGTTTGTTGGGGTTATGTTTTGGCATTCGCATGATGATGGCAGAAACCACCGATCAGACCAGCCGGTCGTTAAATTTCCACTCGATACAGCGGCTGAATTCGACCACTCCAGACAGCGACAATTTACCTTGTGTCGGCAACCCTATCACCGCGGTGTCCAGTGTTTGTCATTAGGGACTCGAAGCCTAGGATCTCCCGGTCAGAGGCACAGCAGTGACATCATTTGATGCTCTGAGCCACTTTTGCCGGTCCGGAATCGCGCCAAACTCACTCATTTACGCAACTACTTACTACTCATATAATTACTCTATTAACATTTTAATTAAGCTTCAAAACTATTTCCGGATTTGCCTGCCTTGCCGCTCAGAAGTTTCTGCTTATGAAGAGGCAATCACTCGTTTTCGGCCACTCCACGTACGATGTGTTACGAGGCGATCACCCGCCCAACAATCAAGCGGGCCACAAAAGAAGGGCGGCACAAAAGCAGTTGGCTTTGGAGCGCGCGTCGGCGGTGCAGCAGGCTTTGGAGAGCCACGTCTCGCGGTCTGCTTCCTTCTACTACATTCCGCGCCGTCCGATCCTTGTGTATAGACTGTGGCGGGGTCAGCTTCCCTGTGTCCGGGGCCATTCATGGGAGTGTTCCGGCGGCGGGGCGGTGGGCCCGCTCGTCCAAACGAAGGCGGCGCGCTCGCGCTTATTCGGGGCGCGGGGAGCGGTGGGGGGGGGGAGGCAGAAAGAAAACTTGTCGCTAAACTGCTCCTCTGCAGCCTTTGTGAGGCCACTGTGGCACACCATTGAGTTGAGCGAGACGCCGTGATACAAAGCGAACGTGGGGCTGGGAGCGAAGGCGGGGGCGGCGGGAGGAGGGGACGGATTTGATGACGAAGGTGGAGATGAGGGTAGGTGTCGGAGGCGGACGTTGAGATGGATGCGGGGGATGAGACGGGGACGGAAGTGAGTGGACGGTGGATGTAGGGACAGAGACGGGGCGGAGACGAGGAGAAATGTGGGGGCGAAGACGGGCTTGGGACTTCGGTGGGTGTGTTTTTGATCGATAGATTTAGTGATTCCGAAGGCGTCAACTGTCGAGGTTATTATTTCCGTAAGTATAGTGCATGTTCTTTCCTCCGGAGTGGGATATGATCCCCCCCCCCCCACTGGATGGCGAGTTGTGGCGTTCCCCAACCCGTTGGCTTGCGGGGACTTAGCCCAACCAAGTATCTCTCAACAGTGGGGCACTGCCCCAGCCGTGTCAAGCTCAAAGCTTCAGATTGGTCTTTTGGCATGCGTGGTAGTGTAGTGCTTGTAAATGGAAGTGAGATTTGAGTAAAGAACAAGAAAGAGGAAGGAAAGATCCCCCGCAGTCCGTGGCCTGTTCGTTAGGGTGCTGCTCCGGCATTCGCCTGGTGTTGATCGGAGAAACCACGGGAAAATAATGATCGGAGCTGCCGGTCGCTAGAATTCTTACACCGACTGAATTAGATTTAGCAACGTAGCTAGTGACGAAAATTCTGCCACCGTCGGATAGATTAACTGTAAGTGCTTCAGGGCACGTGAACTAATGGGGTCCCATAAGTGTAATGCATGTTTAGCTCGTGCGGTGGGAGTGTTTTCCCCATCTGTTTGGCGAGAAATGTCATTAAAACTAATGTAGATTAATGTATTATATATTAAATTTAATATAACTTTGTACATTAATAGAATTTAATGTATTTGTACATTAAATTTAAAGCTGAAGTAAAACACAGTGTAGGTTTAATTTGAAGTTCTACCATTTCCCGTGACACTCATCATTCATCTCGTATATTCATAATCACCAGTCTATTAATGGAGGAGAAATCTAAAGGCTGACTGCTTTGAACGATAGTTCTGATCAACACCAGAAGAACGCCGGAGCAGTATCGTACAAAACGGGCAACGGACCGCGCGCGATCTTTCCTTTCTCTTCCTTGACCAACCTCACCCCCTACTTAAACTCACACTTACACTAAAATGCACTACAACACCACACATACTGGAATGCTGAACGGGAGGTACGATCTTGCTCCGGTTGGAGTGGTGCCCCTCTGGTGGGAGGTACCTGGTTGGGGAAAACCCCGCTAGCCGACAGTTGGTTGGCGCCGGATCTGGCCTTCCAGCGAGGGACGATTGCCGCCAACTCCCTAGGAAAAAACAAATACTACACTTGCGGAACTAATGATTTCGTCGCATCCGGAATTATTAACAACTAACTAACCAACCAATCAGTCCATCAAAATCATTCATGCATTCCAGATATGTCCATAAAGCTTTGGCTCATGCTCTCTAATGAACATACTATGTACATTAAATTTAATGTGCGTTCATGATAATTAATGTAATTTATATTAAAGTAATGCGAGTTGTTAAAGTCTGACAATCTATTTTTAAAAGATCTTGACAGTGTTCTTTCTTCTCCTTTCTTCTTTTTTCGTATCCCGTGAGCCGTGGCGGGGCGCCCTTCTGTCTGGGATAGTGCGGCTGAAGGGAGCGGCGGCGGCGGTTGCCAAGGGTGCGAGGGGGCGGGGGCGGGGAGGGGGAGCGTGGGTGGCAGGCAGCTCAGACAGCGCGGCGCCTTCCCGAGCTCCTCCCGCCCCACCTGCCCCGCCTGCCCCGCCCCCACACAGGACGGCGACGCGCTCCGTTAAGGGACTTTCCCTGCGACAAAGGGCGCGCGGCGGCGGCCGCTGGGAACCGCTCGACCACCTCGCCGTGTGGCTTCTGGTAACACATTAATAAATCACTGACGTAACGGGCGTGGGATGAAAGAAGGCGAGGAATCCCTGGAAAACGATAGGAAACCAGGCGCCTTCCGTGAGAGCGGTTGTGGACGAGGTGGTGATGTGCAGTGAGGCAATATTTGGAACCGGCATTGATTGTAGTTTGATTGCGAATCTCAGTCAACTTGTCCGTCACTCTCTCCGTCCGCCTTGCTCACCGTCTGTCCACCTCTCCGTCCCTTCCTCTCCCTGACCTGTCCCTCTCGTCGGCCGTCCCTCTCTCTCTGTCCATCTCCCCGTCGGCCCGCCTTCCTGCCTGCCCCTCTCCTCCGTCCGTCTGTCCCTGTCTCCATCCGTCCGTCTGTCCCTGTCTCCATCCGTCCGTCAGTCCTTCTCTCTCTCTCTCTCTCTCTCTCTCTCTCTCTCTCTCCGTCCGCCCGACCCTCCGTCTGTCCCTCTCTTCGTACGGGTGGACTTTGTCCGCCCGTAGTCCTAGACATTTCTGCACTTCTTGTGATGCAGACCACCTCTTTTAGACTTCGATAAACATCTCAAGAGACGTATGACAGATGACTGCCTCAGCTGAATTTTTCCAAGAAAGATTTTTACGTTATTACTTCATAAACATCATTGAACTTCGGTGAATGGTTTATAAATTATTACAAAAATAGTTTTGCCCATTTTTTTCAGTTTCTATACAAAAGGTGTTAATGAGTGTTGATTTTACACATTTTTAATCCAAAATAATGAGATAAATATCCCGTCACATGCAATTTTGTAAACTCTATCATAACTATCCTCTCCATTGTTTTGTCGCGAATTGTTCCCAATAATCATCGTGTCTTCTACGGATCTCAAAGGAAATATAAATTAGAGAATAATGTTGAATCGCGATCTTACGCATGACCATAAGTTAAGTTAGTGTATTCTGCCACCAAGTTCTCAAACTTAATTGCAGAATTAGAAATAAATCTAATTCTAAACAATATTTAATGATAAAGAGTTTGCTCTCTTTCACCCGAAGGGTATTTCCTGCGAGTTCGACAGAAGCTCTGTAAGTGGTCTACTTTGGCCATTTCCCATTCAGTCAACTTCTGCCCCGCCATTTCGTCCCAGAGCATCCTCCCCAACCGCCATCACAGCCACTGTCACTGTCACTGTCCCCGCCATTGTCCCCCGCGCACCGGGGCCGCCTCCGCCGTGCCACCCCGTCGGGCGCACCTGTATCACAGATTAAGTGGCCTCAAAGGGCATTGAGGGCCGCCCATTGGAGCGGCCGGGCGCAAGGGAACAAGGCTCTCGCCACAGTGCCGGGGCGGGGGGGAGGGGCTGCACTTTGTGCGGCTGTCAAACGTGGAAACTAACGTCAGCCGGCAACGCCGCCGTTCGCGCGCCGGCCGCGAGGGCCTGCTGCGTGCGCCCGCCCGCCCGCGCCGCCCGAACGCGCGCGAAAGCTCCCGACAATGCCCGAATGGGACAAGCGCCCGGCGAGGAGACCCTGCGGGACACCGGCTTCGCCGGAATGGCGGCAGGGGTGCACATGAATGGGCAGGACGCGCCAATAGGCAATCAGCCACCACGATTCCTTTCCTTATTATTATTTTGACACATGAAGAATCCCTAACGTCCCTAAATATTATAATAAAGTGAGGTGTTTAAGGTCTGATCAGTAGGAGCAAAAACGTTCAACATATAGTTGTTTGCCAACGTTTTGGAAATGTATATCCATCAACAGGGCTTGCAACTACCAGAGTAGTAAATACACAAAAAATAAACAGGTACAGTTCTTGAAGGTGAGAAACGTGAGTGAATGTGTACTTATGTTCGCAAACGACCACGTGTTAAATTTTTTGCACCTACTGACCCTTAGGCCCGCTTCACACGGCGCGGCCGCAGCGCGCTTCCTTCAAGGAGCAGAGCTCTTCAGACGACGCCACCGCCGCAGCCACCGCCGCCGCCACTGCGCTTGGAAGAGGGAGGATTACGACGTCCGCTGCGTCGGTGACGCGACGAGGTGCAAAAACTCTTGATAAAACTTGAAAATACAACTATCCCCACCGAATTTTTTCTTCTATCAAGTTTAATGAAATATTCTTAAGGCTTATATAAATTATCACACAGTATATAAAATCTTTGCCGATACATAATTTGTGAGCGGAACGCTCCTTATTTCCAATAATGCACATTGGATATTGCCGTCACACGCTCCTAAGAATTTTTTCGTAAAACATGAATATACATGACACGCAGCCAAATTTTCCTTTCACTCTCTATAAATTTGTATTTGTTGCATTGGGTTGTATAACTTTTACGTAAGTTATATTTTATATCTCATTGCTAGGAAACAGAATTTACTGTAGTAAAAAAGTAAAATCTATATCTATACATGTAGTTTTTTTTTTCAAAATATGTAAGGGAAAATAGAAAACAATAATAAAAATTCATTATAGTGTTTGAAATTAGTATACACAAGCATTATCTGAGCACAGTACATCGTCGAAATGCTCTTAACATGATTTCGTAGCGGCGGAAAGGAAGTGATACCTCTACAGATGTAATTGTACATTAAGTTTTACCATTATTTTAAATATAAAATACATTCGCCGCACATGCAATTTTTACAAGGAGCCGGTTCTCAAGTAAACTGTAGTACCGTGGACCAAGTGATGGATCCACGAAGGGGGGAGGGGAAGTTAAACGATACACTCCCTTCTCCCCAAATTCAACAATGCGATAAGGCAATAAATAAATATGTTCCCAACATATTACAATGGAAATATATTTCGAAATTTATTTAAATTAACATGATGTTTTTACTTACTACAAACATAGACATCTTTGATTGAAAAATATTTTAAACATTATTTTAAAGCATGGTTTTATAAATAAGGAAACCGCAGCGTACTATTTCCTGTGAAGAGCACTGACCGCGCACTCTACTTTCAACTTGGCCGTGGAAGGGGGTGGGGTCTGGAGGGGTAGGTTTCGCCGACCCTCCGGCGACGACGAACAAAGGGACCCGAGCAGGTAGAACGCCGCGACCGGCGGCAAGTGAGAAGGCTCCCATTTAAAGCTGTGTTCTGCTAGCGGTGGCGCGCGGCCCCTCGTGCGCTTCTGGTGGCCGGAGTTCGGCGTCTGCTGCCGCAGCAGCCGCCACCCGCTGCACGTGGGAAGGCCTCCATTCAAACCAATGCTCTGCTACGCGGCCCGCTGCTGCGTGGCGCGCCACCCGCTTCACGTGTGAAGGGGCCCTTAAACATGACTTCAATGTTATTTTGACATTGAAAATATGGCCGGCTTCAGAGGTTTTCCTGCGGAGAGGGTAGAGCACTGGGTTTCAGAATCTGAATTTGCGGGCTGAAACGTTCCTGGAATGGGTTCACTCGACCGCACATGTGAATGGATAACCGATCTTCTTATCACTCACTCTACAACTCAATAGTTTCCTGCGTAAAAAATGCAAAAGTAGTACATGACACGTAGTTCGTAAAAGGGACAAAACGAACATCAGTATGACTGAAATGGCGACATTTTTTTCGGGTTCAATTTTCTCAAACTAGTACAATTTTAAACTTGTAAAATCCCATTACAAGTTGAAACTACTCTTATTTCCAAATTTCGTACGCAGTAAAGGACCCAAAAAATCTTGAGGAATGTAGTTAATTCCTATTTATGCCACATTATGTTAAGAGTACGAAGTAAGAGTGTCAAACTCGAGCCCAATGACACTTTGGAATATGTACTCTCCTTCCCCTTGGAGCTATGTGTTCATCGTGTGTTTAAGTGTATCCTAAAGAAGCTGACAGATGCTCAGTTTTACTTTCTGGTTTACTGTGCCTTTAATCGTCACAAGTTCAAATAAACGAACGCAGCAGAACTTTACTTGCTCACACATTTAGAGAATGGTCAACCACGCAGTAAGGTAGAAAATCAGCAGCCGTGCGGCTTCATTAAAAAAATCTTCCTGGCCGTGTTTTGATACCTCTGAAAAGTTCGCGCCGCCAAGTTTTCGGAACTACTATAAATTAATATAAGAAATGTTCATTTATTTGTTACCAATTTGTTACGCAAAAAGTTGTCGCTCTAGAGATAATACCAACATTCAATTTTACGCCAACTTCTTATCAAGTAAGCCCGATAATTACAGAAAAACAAAATATTACAGAGTTAAAAACATAAATAATTGCATGGCTACAAACGATTGTGTTTTACCTAGATGTTTAAAAATGATGATGTTCTGAACCTACATGTGGTCTTCTGAACCTGTCTGTAGCAAGTTTGCGCAAATGCACATGTTGCCAACTAAACTTGTGATGGTGAACCTTTGACATACATTTCTAAGAAGACACGTCCAGAGATTTTGGAGAGTACGCATTGTATACTTATCCGCCAACTTCACCAAGCCATCCTAGCAGAATCAAAGATAAGTCGTGTCAGAATTTTTAAATATATAATTACTAATTATGAACCTCAGAATAAACTTTTTACCATTTTTTAAATAAAAAAAACAGATATTTGGAAATTTTGATATTACGAAAAATGTTTATAGCAAATTCCTTTTTGCCATTAACTCTTTCAAACCAAATTGTGTTTTGATTGTTACCTATCAATTTGGCATAATCAGTTTTCACAAACACATGTAACCACTTGCTAATGATTCCCAAACAGGTCCATGGAACCGATAACAACAACAACAACAACAACAACAACAACAACAAGAAGTAATTATAGGAAAAAATCCGCTTCTTTAAAAAAAAATATTTTTTGAAATGTTTTTATATCTACAAACATGATCGCTGATTCCGCCTGGTATTGATCGGATAAGGAAAGTACAGCTGGCAGGTCGAATTCTCAATTCAGTAGCTGAGTTCGTCCTATCTATGGAGCTAGTGTCAAAAATCCGCCACCGAGAAGACTCGAACCCCAGGTCCTCGGGGTCGAAGTCTCTACAGTGGCAACAGATCATCTCAACTGGCGAAGGACGTCGGACACGAAAACATTCCTGTGAGCATTCTTAAGCGAAGATGGTTTTCATTTCATTCATCAACTCAAAAACATGGGACAGTATCATGATTAATCACAACCGTCACCCACAGACATACACACAAACCTATTCAATGTCGTAATTTCGTGAGTTTGGTCAAAATGTTGCTTATCTTGATACCTCCCGAAGTTTTGCAATTTATTAATTTTGAACCAAGCACTTCACAAGCATACACACATGGACGAAAATGGAGATATTAACATTAACAAATAGAAGAAGATATCCTGTGTCTGACGTGTATCATCTTATTGTCTCAAGCCCTTCAACTTTCCGGTACGAAACCTCCAGGAGTCTACTGTACAATTAGATTAAATTATTTTTTTAGTTAGTTATTATGACAAATCCTCCCTGTAGCTGCTTAAGCCGCTAGGCAGCCGCTTAATATATCCAACCTATAAGAAATAAATTCCCGCTCCCAAAGGGGTACTGTGCAGGGGATACCTCCAGAAACTTTGAGTGTCCTGGGGAGAAATCTGCCTGCTCGCAACCTGGGGGCTGGGCCGCACGGGGCAGTTCGTGGGGGTGGCACCCCTGCCGCATTGTACCTCCAGCGCCACCGCCTGTACCAAGGCTCAATGAGGCCGTTGTGGCCATTATTAGCGGCGAGGTGCCGCCCGGTAGCCTTCTATGCGAGTGTCTCCGCGCATACGCAGTGGGTCGCCAGGGCGAAGAGGGGGCGAAGAGGGGGCGAAGAGGGGGCGAAGAGGGGGCGAAGAGGGGGCGAAGAGGGGGCGAAGAGGGGGCGAAGAGGGGGCGAAGAGGGGGCGAAGAGGGGGCGAAGAGGGGGCAAAGAAGGGGCGAGTTGCCTTCCAGGGCGTTGTTATTCGGGGCGAAATGGGTGGCCGTTGAAAAAAATACGTTTATGTAGTTTACTCTTGCCAAATATTATAAGCACTTATATCATTAAGTGCTGAAAGTTTCGAGATTTAAATTGTCTTATCATAATGTTGTTTTTTTCGATTTTCTAACCCTCTCTCATTTCTCTCCCCCCCCCTCTCTCTCTCTCCTTTCCTTCTCTTTCCCCTTACTTGCTTCTTGCCTTTCTTTCCCTTCCTCTTCCCTTGCCCTTCCTCTCCTTTTATTGTCTCTATTTCCTTCCCACCCATTTTTATTAATTTCCTCCCTCTCTCACCTACTGTACACACTACAGTAAAATTTAATTTTTCCTGTCCTTCGCAACCCAATAAATGAGTAGAATGGCTTACAATTTGATATTGAAAATATTGAAATATATATTTAAACATACTCTGAAACCATAGTTTTAAAATTTCGACACTTACTGAACATAAAAAAACCTTCGAATTACACTTCGTAGAATATATAGCATCGCCACTCGGTATCAAACATGTGTTCAAAGATAAATGATGATGGACTTAAAAAACAAGAAAATTAATACGATGTCCGTTTTTGGAAAATTTAGAATTTATTACCTTAACCCTGGACTGGTGGGATAGACCTGTGACTAACAAGGTAAGAAGCAATTAATATTGTCAGCATATTTTTTTCTAAATGCATAAGTTCTTTAGGTAAGCTTTCCGAAGAAGATTTTATCGATGATAAATGATTTCTAATAGTTGCTGTAACATTGGCTTGAACAAAATATTGAAAACTTAAACAAAATGTTTGCACACGGATACAGCGTTGTTCTGCATTTCGAAGCTCACATCCGAGTTCTTTCTCTCCACGAAAATAATAGCAGTTACAGTTATTTCAAACTCCGATGAGTTCCAGGAACTCTCAGAGCTTTATTCCAAAACTTACCTAGCCAAATGAAGCTTCACCTTTCAAAGCTCACTAGTTTACTACCGACCTTTTGTATGAAGGTGAGAACGTTTCTGTAGCTTTACAACGTTTTTGTTGCTACCAATAGAAACGAATACACCGGCGTGATGCCTGACCAGCCTCAAACAACAAAAGACATTCGAAAGCACGGAAAACAGGGTTGCCACACATTTCACACTAAAATTGTAATTTCCCACTTCCAGTGTTGTTTACCATATTACTAGTAAGAATATTATTTGGTGTCATGTCGTTCTGTGGAATTTACCTGTCACTCGATTTGAAAATACATTTGAAAATATTCGTAGTTCACGGTCACACGCACGTACACACACACACACACACACACACACACACACACACGCACACACATCCACACACACAAGCGCGCGCACACCCACATTCACCATTTTTCAAATCGCTGAGAGATGCTGGTAGGTTTAATGAAATATTGTGGTATCCTTAAAATGGGAAATTTTGACCGAAAATGAACAATTTTCTTTATAATTTGGTGACTTAGACAAGAGGGGGGCAATATTTTGTTAATACGATTGAAACTGTAGTTGGGAAACAGTTTTAAATAATTCCCAAACACTGGACGAGTATATCCATATAAATCATCATTTTTCCATTTTGTTTAAGGCTGGCGGTCAACAACTTCACTTTTGTTTCGATTATAATTCGTTTCTTGGGATTATATTCCAGGAGAAACGAGGTAAGTATAACACAGTTCATGAATGAAGGTTGTCAAACAATGGACAAATGAATGTGGACGTTCAAACTTTGATCATTTTAATTTTGTAAGTTAAATCAAAGGGTTTCGTGAAATTGGAAAAAATGTCTTTACTGCATTTTCAAGGCAAACCATTTCTAAAAAAAAAGGAATGATGATATTAATTTTCTAAAGTATGGTGGTCAAATGATGAACTAGAGATTTCAAATTAAGAGTTTCAAAATTTTCATTTTTGTTAACCCACTTTACGGGTGGAGTGTTTGTGAACCAGAATTTCATGGAAGATGGGTTGTGTCTTCTGCTAAAGAGGTCCACTAGTACCACAAGTTTCTCCAAAGATTTCAGGACACCATTCTCTTCTTTTCAAGCCTGCCGGTGAGTCATTTGCGTCGGCATTATCTGCTTTTCAATGGAAGAGGGCTATTAATTTTATGGCGGTCGACATGGGTAAAGGAGAAAAGTATGGATTGTGAAATGAATAGAAATAAAATGCTGAGAAAAGGGTACTAGTGAGCAGAAAAGATCAATGCGAACAATACAATGCACGTGGAAGAATCGAGAAGGAAAGTGAGTAGTATGTGTATATCAAAATTTACAACAGTTTTGGTTTATGTATACATTCAAAAGGTGAGGTGACAAAAAGGATCTTTCGAAGCCTAGAAAGAAGAGTAAGATAAAAGACAGAATTGTATTTTTTCTTGAGACGACTACAAATTTACAACGTTCTGCTTAAGCAGAAAATAGATTTTGTTAAAATAATAATAATAATAATATTAATAATAATAATAATAATAATAATAATAATAATAATAATAATAATAATAATAATAATAATAATAATAATAATAATAATAATAATAATAATAATAATAATAATAATAATAATAATAATAATAATAATAATAATAATAATAATAATAATAATAATAATAATAAGCAGTTGAAGTCTTGTCGTAATATTGAACTCCAGAAATCGTAGAATTGCATTCCAAGGAAGGACCGCGAATACACCGACCGCTGCTCCAAGGGTAACTAACTTCCACCAGTGTGTACCAACCTCTCTAGCGCGAACACTCCAATGAAGCGAACTGCTTCGGTGCCTCAGGGCATCACTGTTGTCTCTGTAGTGCCTCTGACCGGGAGGTCCTAGGGCTCGAATCCCGCCGGTGGGAGGAGATTCGACACTAACAAGATCGCTAGGCCGAATTCAGTCTGGAGAATAATTGTAGCGGCCGATTGCTCTGATGGGTAGTTTTTTGTAGTTTCTCCTATCAACCCCTAATCAAGGCCAATATCCTAACAAACGGATCACGAACCACGCGCAATTTTTCCTTTTTCTTCCTTATTCGGTCATCACCCCTTACTTACACACACACTGCAGTGCACGCAACACACACGACGAGAATTTAGAGCTTGCCTCGGTTGGGGGATGCTCCGCTCGTGGGCGATGCCTGGTTGGGGAAAACCACGCAAGTCGACGTGCGGGTCGGCGCCTGATATCACAATACAGGAGGGAAAATCACAACCACCGCTCGCGAAAGACATACGGGACTAATGACCCGGAAACACTAATCAATCAATCAATCCATTGTAGAGAATTCGTAAATCGCAACATACTTCTGAAGCTATTATTTCCATCAATGATAAAAGAGGAAATGAAACATTGGCAATTTCTCATGGGAGAGAATCGAACGAAGACATATTTGACCTTACTTCGTGCTAGTGAGATTTTGAGACAGCTTGTGAGAAAAGACAAACCGAACCAACCTCCCTAATCCCATCCCAAATTGTCACATGTAATTTGTTGACTAATTTGAAATTAAAAGTGCCATCAATCAATTGACCTAATCCTTCCTTTTAAGAAACAACAGCCGCCAATGAAAGGAAAGGAAAGGAAAGGAAAGGAAAGGAAAGGAAAGAAAATATGAAAAGAGAAGGAAAGAAGAGAAAAGGAAGAAAGAAAGGCGAGGAGAAAGGAAGGAAGAGGAAACCAGAGAAGGAAGCAGAGAAAAGGAAAGCAGAGAAGAAGAAGGGAGATGAAAAAGGAAAGGAGAAGGGAAGGAATGGGGTGTAAGGGAAAGAAAGGACGAAAGAGAAGAGAAGAGATGGAAAAGGTAAGGGAGGGAGAGGGATGAGAAAAGACGTGCAGGGAAGGGTCGTGGAGGGGAGGTGAAGCATAAGCAGCAAATTGTCTCCCGAGCGAAGAGCAGCGTTGTTATCGTTCCGCCCCCCTCCCCGAGGGGTGCGACCGCCCACGGCGGGCGAGGGCCTCGCCCAGGGCGTCGCCTGTTGACTCTGCAGCGGCGACAGTAGCGGCGCCTCCGCCCGTTGCACCAACAGCCGCCCCAGCCCCCCCCCCCCCCCTCCCTCGCACCAGACCACTCCAACGCCCCCGTCCAGGACGAGGGTTTTGGGTGTTCCGGGCGTGTCAACTATACTGGTCGCTGATCCCGTAAGTGAACTGCGTGTTATAGACGGGGATGTGCGGTGTTACTCTTCAACTGAAACTTTAAATCCAGCGCCGACCCACACGTCGGATTGCCGGTGACCTCCCTCCACGTATCCAATGGGGCACCACCTCGGAAGGCACAATCTCGAAGCTCCGAACTGACCTCCCGCCATGTGTGGTAGTTCAGTAGTACAGTAACGGTATGTGTGTGTGTGTGTGTGTGTGTGTGTTCCTTCATCTTGACTCGTTTATTACCTTGAAACTCAAACGAAAACTTTCAGCTCTGAAGAGGTCAAATTTATATTGACGAAACGTAGCAGAAAATGTAGAAATAAATTATTCTAACTGAATTCTACGTGTTTTAGACTTTCTTTCACTTAATTGTTCCTCACATGCTTATTTCGTCCCAATATTTGCCCATGCTCACCATCGACTTTTTGTAACAATATCTCGCTCTGAACAAAATACGATCCTGCGCCCGGTTACAGAATGCAATATCATTCGGAGTTCGGAAACACGCGATTTTACATTACGACTGGAATATCTAGCAACAAATGTTGCCAACATCATGTAAATTAATTACAGCAGTGTTTACATTCGTAACTTTTGATGCAAAATAATATTGCCCACTATTTTCTTGAAAGTGTAAAGCGCATTCATTAGGGTAAAGAAATATTCTAGGAATAAAAGGTAAGGGAAATATTCTAAGCAGTAACTTCTCACCTAAACTAAGATAAAAACCAGCTAAAGATAATAAAAGAAGATAAAAAGAGTGAAAACACTTCGCTGGATTCCGTTACTGCCTCCTTCCCCATTAAATTCTCGGCTATCCGGGAGAGGCCGCGTCGTTGGCTGTGGTGCCGACGTTTCCCGGACAGCCGAGAATTTATGGATTCGAGCCGCGGAAGCTTACGTATACATCCTTCCCCATTGGCGGCGCCTGTTAAATATCTAACAAATTATAGTTATTAACTGAGTATTAGCCACACAAACGTAAGTATTGCACATTTACAACGCTGCCAAATAAAATTGCTAGTATGGCTAAGGGTCGTAAAAGTCCTGAATAAGCCTAACTTCTCTATAGTATTAGGACCGAGTGAGTTTGCTCAAAGCAACACCTGTTACAACGGCAATGTATCGGATTGGGTTCGTTGGGTTCGAGTAGCAGGATTTTAGACAATAGCCTCTTAGCTCGGTCGCGTTCAGCCGATGACTGGATGATAATTATACCGGCCAGCTGTTCTTATCGGTAGTTTCCCACGGTTTCTCCACTCAGTGCTAGGCGAGAGCTGAAGCAGTATCCTAACAAACGGGTCACGTGCTAACCACGAGCGATCTTTTCTTCCCCATCCCTGTCCTTTCCTCACCTCTTCTTTACACACACTTATACTTCAATGCACTGCACTACTACACATGCCAAGAGACCAGTTGAGAGCTTAGAGCTTGTCCTGACTGGGGCGGTGCCCCGCGGTGGGTGATACCTGGATGGGGAAAAGCATTGACCTGACGTGTGTGTCTGCGCCGGATCTTGCTATCAGCGACGATAGATCACCTCCACCTTCTGCGATATAAACATGTACTACACTTACGAGTCTAAGAACTTTAGTAATTGACGCGCCCGGAATTTAATAATGAATGAATCAATCTAGAAAATGTATTAAATATTTACAAGCGAGCAAATACTACAGATACTCTACAATCCTGTCTAAGGGGTCTTGGGAATCGTGGCTAAGCGAAACGTCTCCGAAGTGGTAGTCGGGCGGTCGCCAGTGCCGGCGCTAGGCATGGGCAGACCCGGCGAACAGTGTAAAGTAGTGAAGTGCGAATGAATGGGATGAATGGGAAGAATGAATGGTTATGTATATAATGAAAAAAGTATGAATGATGTGTGAATGGAGAGAGAGAGAGAGAGGGAGAGGGAGAGGGAGAGGGAGAGAGAGGGAGAGAGAGGGAGAGGGAGAGAGAGGGAGAGATGGGGGAGAGGGGGAGAGAGAGGGAGAGACAGGGAGAGACATAGGGAGAGAGATAGGGGGAGAGATAGGGGGAGAGATAGGGAGAGAGATAGGGAGAGATAAGGAGAGAGATAGGGAGAGAGATAGGGAGAGAGATAGGGAGAGAGATAGGGAGAGAGATAGGGAGAGAGAGCGAGAGAGAGAGGGAGAGAGATGGGGAGAGAGGGAGAGAGATAGCGGAGAGAGATAGCGGAGAGAGAGAGAGAGAGAATATCTCACACATGTATAATGATAACAATTTTTTAGTAATTAATAAAAATACATCTTAGTGCAAGTTAGGAATGCCAAAGTGCAAATAATTTAATTTTAGTTGTAGAATATTAAGATTAGCTGTAAGACATATAAAAACATTAACATGAATATTACCTTCAAGTTTATAAAAAACGCTGTATATACATATGAATAACTTTGTATTCCTGATTGATATCGTTGTAATTGTAATTTTTATATATTAAAGCTGGATTATTCCTGTTTTAGGCTTTAAGGTTTCACTATTGAGATATGATTTATCGTAACCAATTTCAAACACCATATATTTTTGATGTACCTGAGGCTTGGTCAACAATGATTACTTGCTCAACATTATTTCATTGTACTTGCATCTATGGCCCTTTTGGGATATTCGTCGAGCATCCTTACCGATGTGAGAAGGATAAGGGGGAAATAAAATACCCCTCACTAGATGTACAAAAACTTGAATAGGACCAATCACTCTGTTTTCGTCGTTTATCTTATTATCTCATTACTACTTATTTCATATTGTAAAAACTGATATTTGATATTGATATTTCATGTTAATGTTTCTGACTGATATTTCATATTGTAAAAACTGATTCATATTGCATTTGATAGAATACCGAACATGTTATAATGAATTTCAAATATGTACAATTATTGTAAATTGGACAATTAGTCCGTGAAATATACTAAATAAAATAAAATAAAATAAAAATAAAGACAAAGCCCCTCCTCTAGCTGCTGCAGCCGCAAGGCAGCAGCCTAAGTACAAATTAAAGAAAATAAGTTCCCTTCCTCCACAGGGTTACTGTGGAGGGGACAAAGAAAAAAAGCGATCACTCGAGTCCCCGGGAGCACAAGAGGCTCGATGGTGTGGACAAAATAAGCAAAATAATGGAAAAAGAAATTAGTAATGGAGAGAACCCTTATTGTAATTTTATAAGTCCCTGTACGGTAGTCGGATATTTCATATTTTTTCAATTAAATGTTTATCTTAAATAGTTAATTATAGTAATTACTTATAAACTCTATAAAATAAATCAAATGACGCTTACTTTAAAATATGTTTTACTGAAATTCATATTAATTATTTCATGTATATAACAAACGATTATATTAAACACTAACTAAAGTCAACTTTTTCTAGTGTTTTAGGCTCACCGTGGAAATTGTATTATTTGGTCACTAAGTAATTTTACTTAAAACCAATATTTAAGATATAGTTCCAAAACCTTTTTCTATCTTAAACGTTGTAGTTTTTATTTGTTTAAATAAAAAAAATTAACTCGTATAGTTTCGTGATACAACTTTTACATTTTAATTTTTTTCGAAGCCATGGGCCAACGTTCCTGTATTGCCCAAAATTGTCTAGCTCCGGCACTGGCGGTCGCAGCCACAAGAGACAGGCCAGGGCGCGGCGGTGCGGCGTGGGCGGCGGATGAGGTGGGGGAGGGGGGAGGGGGGGGAGAGACGGGCGGAGACGCGCAGTCTGCCGCGGCGGCCTCCGCCTGCTCCAGGAATGTCGCCGCCCCCGCAACCCCGTCCTGCTGCCAGCTGCGCCCTCCCGCAGGTAGGGGCTGTCCTGGACCGCCCCGCGGCCGCCCCCACGCCCCACTCGGGGCTCTTTTCACCGGTGACATTCCGAGAGGCGATCGCGAAACCAGCCACCACTTGGAATGCTCTTCCACTTGATGCTGCACCCGAAGGACACAGCCCTACGAACACTGAGGGCTGACGGTTCATAATCTAAGGGCTGCTGTGACAATATACATTTGTAACGTCGACAGAATGAAGCCAAATTAGAATCGAAATGCGGTTTTGGTAAACGAGCCACGTGGAACGAGTTTGATCACCAATCGAAAATTGTAATGTCTTTTGATACGAATATCATGCAACGTTTAATCCACTCGGAGTTCTTTTCACAGGTGTCATTCTGAGATCCTGTCGCTAAACACGCTACCGCTTCGAAAACACCACTGCAACACCAGGCAAAGCGAATCACCATTGAGAGTTATTTGCGTAAAAAGAGAGGAAACAATGGGCATTTGAGAGAAATGATATTATGAAAATTGATTATTGATATTTATTATTTATTATTTCATGGCATTATGTGCGTAAAAAGAGACGAAACAATGGACATTTGAGAGAATTGATATTATGAAAATTGATTATTGATATTTATTATTTCACGGCATTATGTGTGTAAAAAGAGAATAAACAATGGGCATTTGAGAGAATTGATATTATGAAAATTGATTATTGATATTTATTATCTCATGGCATTATCGTCGGGTTATTTCATGACTATTACTTTACTAGAGATATTTGGTAGATTCCAAGCATCGTTTTACGATTAGCTAGGCTTGTTTCCGAAAGCGTCAAAAGCGAAGTAGATAACCCGTCAGGCCCCCTGCTGGGTCTTTCCTTTCGTTGGGGAAAAGAAAAAGCATCCATAGAATGATACGCATTCTCCCTGAGACAAAGATCATCCCCTTTGGTGACCCTACTTAGCAGGTTCCACCGTGGTGAACAAAGCAAAACAGCAGGTAGTATTCCCATTTTTGAAGGAGAGCTTTTGGAATCTATTGTTCGCAAATGTTCTTTATAACGTACGCAACCAGCTAGAGAGAAGACAGGAAAATAGTAAATGATTTTAAACATTATTAAGTAGATTGCGTTGGTTGAGTTGTTCTGTACGTTATTATTGTGCATTTAACACTTTCTTGAATGATCACGACTTAATAACACCTCTTGTGAAAATCAAGTTCATTGTTTCTTCCTTTAGTATTGTTGCGTCGTAAAGCCCATTTACTACGAAAAGGGAAATAGTGATGAAAAGAACCCGTACGTTCAGACATTTATTTTACCTAAAATAGATAAGCAAAAGGCATTTATTTTTCGGCATTCAAAAAAGGCATTTATTCTAGCTAAAGGCACATAACAATGCAAACTCACAGGTAAAAGGAAGTGTACAAAATTAATATTTAAAATTATTCAAACTCAAAAATTTACAATAGCACTTCACGTGTAAGAGAACGATATTTTCTTTATAATCTTCATTCTACATGACCTCGTAATGTACCGCTTGTTATTTTCTTGCCGCAGGCGGTGGCAGTAATCTTTCCCCGTTGAAGGCCAAGATCCGGGGACAATCTACACTAGGTGTGGCGGCTAGCGGGGTTTTTCCCTAACCAGGTATCTCCCACCAGCGGGGCACCACCCAGCCCGAACAAGCTCCCGACCGGTCTCCCGGCACGTGAGCTAGGTAGTGGTTGTTGTTAGCTGTGAATGTTAGTTATAAAAAGAGAAGAAACAATAGGCATTTGAGAGAATTGATATTATGAAGATTGATTATTGATATTTATTATTTATGATTTCATGGCATTATCGTCGGCTTATTTCATGACTATTACTTTACTAGAGATATTTGGGTCTGTGAACCGTTTTTGAAATTCGAGCTGGAAACCAAGGTGGAGAGAGTGTCGGGGACTGAGTCGTATACTATCAGAGAATCTTCAACCGAAATAGTGACTGATTGGGAACTAACGCAATGATAGTGTTCTCGATTGAGCCGTCAATCGAGTCAGTGAGTGAGGAGGGAAGTGAGTCACTGCTGAGTCACTGTCGAAGTGTAATGTGGGAACTGAGACTTGACGTGATCCATAACCAAACAGAAACAGACTCATCCTCAGCCGGGGACTAAACCACGGGCGGCCGGGGAGCTGGGGACGGAGCTAGCCATGACTTCAACGGGAAGAGCACGGAGGCGTTTAAGAAGACAATCAAGGCAAAAGTATGTATTCACGGAAGCATTGCACGGACCATAAGCTGAAGGCTACTCGAAGACTCCTTAGGCGACTGTGCCGAGAACCGAATCAGGATCGGGGCTGAAATTCGAGTTGGAAGATATGGCGAGATCCGAGACAGAGACTGAGTCGGCGACTGAGTCGCAGACAGACAAGGATCCTTAAACCGAGTTAGTGACTGAGTCGAGAACTCAGTTGAGGACTGAGTTCTGGACTGAGATATAGACTGAGTCAGTGAATCGGGGCTAGACTTGCAGCGTAAGGCGGGGACTGGGTCTTGACCTTATCCCTCGCCAAACAGAAACAGATTCGTTCTCAGACGGAGACTATGAGTAAATAACGGACAGCCGAGTTGACGAATGAATCGTGGAATGAGTCGGTGTGTGTTGCAGCCAAAAGGCAAAAGGCGTTTGCTTCGTGGAGTACAAGTTTGATTCTAAAAGTTTCCAGATACCCTTTGGCAAACACTAGCAAATTCTATTCTTTGGCTTATGCCTACGTCCTCTTTTGCTTTACTGTTTCGACTTCAATTCGTCTCATCAGCTTGGGAAGTGTTGAGATCAGCGACATGGCTGACCGCATACCCAAGGACAATAGTGGGGAGATTCTGGAAACTTTTAGGATCGAGTCGGTGTGTGAGCCAGAAAATGTGTCGCTGACTATGTAAAAACCTAAGGCGAAGCCTCGGCCTTGACCTGATCCATCGCCAAACCGAAACAAACTCATCAACAACCGGGGACCAAACCGCGGCCGGCCGGGGAGCCGAGGACGGAGCCAGCCGTGACTCAGTGACTTCACCGGGGAGCGGGGTGGGGGGAGGAGGATGGACGGCGCGCGTGAAGGCGGCTGGCCCGCCCCCACCCCCCGCGCTGCCCCGCATTCCACGGGCGCATAACTCCGGATTAAGAACCTCCTCGCCGCGCTCTGCCCCGCCTCGCCCGCACTTCACAGCCTCCCGCGCAGCCACGGCCCCCGCGGCCGGCGCCTGATTTATCGCGACACGGCCACGTAATAATATTAAGTATGTGTGGGGGGTTGTGAATCAACGGCTCCGCCACTTGTGTCGGCGCGCGGTCATCATTGTCCTACAACGTGGGGGGGGGGGCGCCGGACCACTTGGCTGCAGGTGCGAGTGTGTAGGAGTATTATATAGAAAAGAATGGTAAGCAACGCGGACACTTGGATTTATACAGAAGGAAAGAAGGGCTGTGAATTCGGGAAGATATGTCGTTTGCTGGACGTATAAAAACGGGGTATGTTTCTTAATAAATTAAAGTAAAAGAATAGAGCTAATGTAGTGGGCGGGGGATAATCCAAAACAATTTTGATCAACCTTTAAAACGAGTTTTTATGATCGCCAGTTCCAAGTCTTCAATAAGGAGTGAGCAACTCCTTATTCTCTGCCTTGAGTTACTGATCATTTTGTTAAAGAACTGAATATCGTCTTGTCTGAAGACGAAATACAGGAAAAGTTGTTTTGCTTTTGAGCACACATTGCAATTGAGCTCTTGAGAAAAAAGCAACTCCAAAAAAGTTAGTAGCAATGGGAAGCAAAATGTAAAATAAAGGTATGTATGTGATTTAATGTAGAATATATTTTGAGACGTTTCTGTAGGCAAGTGACATCAAGGATTAACGTTCAGTGAACACATGTGTAATAGTTGTTTCTTAAAAAACACAAGAACACTGAACTGAAATTATCACAAAAATTATAAATTGTGCAAAAAGAAATAAGAGGAATTCTGAGAAAAACAAGGAATGATCTCAGATTTTCTTTTCAAATAATAGGATGGAGAAGAGAAAAGAAAATCGAGATGTGGATATTGATACTAATACAAGTTCGGTAATGATAATAGTATTGCTAATTTACCTTAGTACAATAACAATTGTACCATTATAAATAGCAATAACCTTACATTGTTAACAAGAAAACGAGAAAAAAACTTCATTTCTCGGCTCTGTTGAAAAGTACCTAGCCAATTCTCAGTCAATTCTCTCTTCGGTTCGGAATTTTTAGGTTTTTTTTTCTTTCTTTTTTTTCTTTTTTTTCTTCTTTTTTTTCGAAGGTGTTCATTCCCAACGGCATCCTGAAAGCCCCAACATAGTTAATCCACAGTTGATCTATCACCAATCACCACCATTCCTACCTCTCTCATAATCTCCATCCGTATTATCACCTGCTCACCATCCTCATCCCCCTCACCATTCCCATGATCCTCTCCATCTCTACATCCCTAACCATCCTCACATGACTCATCATGCCCTCTCTATCGCCACCTCCCTCACCATTCCCAGCTCCCTCAACATCCCCACCTTCCTCATCATCTCCATCATCCCCATGTCCCTCACCACCGCCTCTTCACTCACCACCCCATTTCCCTCACCATCCCCACTTCCCTCACCACCCCCACTTTCCTCTCCACCCCCAATTCTCCCACAATCCCCACTTTTATTCCACCATCTCCACTTACACAATCAGCCCCATTTCTCCTACCATTTCCGCTTGGCCCAACATCCCCACTTCCCCCTCCATCATCCCTACTTACACCACCATTCGCACTTCCCTCACCATCCTCATTTCCCCCAACCAACCCCACGTCCCTCACCATACCTATTTTCCTCACCATCCCCACCTGACTCTTCATCTCCCTTTACATTGCCACTTCCCCCACCATCCCCACCTTCCTCACCATCCCCATCTCCACATCCATCACCATTCCCACACCTTTCATCAATTGCCCCCCCCCATTTGTACGTCCCTCACCAACCCCACCTCCCTCACCATTCTGACTACCCTCACCCCTCCCACACCACTCACCATCCCCACATTCCTCATCATCCCCACCTCCATTTCCCTCCTCTCTTTCCTCACCATGTTCATCTCTCTCGACACCCTTGTCTCCCTCACCAACCCCCATCCCTTACCGTCTCCCCGCCATCCCCCGGCGCACATCACCGTCTCCCCCACTCCGCCCACGCCGCGCCAGGTGCCGATACGCGGCGGCGGCGGCCAGCAGCCCCGAAAGAAGCGCGTGGCGGAGGGCGTGGTCATCGGCGTCCATCGGGAGGGCTGTCCTTGGGCGAGCGCGCAGCCATCCGTCAGGCGAAACGCCGCATTCACACCGCCTAATGCACCTCCAGGATCCTCCCTGCCACACAAACCCCCCACTCAGCGCGCAACAAATCCGGTGATGGACATGCGGGCGACTCAATGGGAAGAATCGTGGTTTTCACGTCACAATTTCCGACGACGCCCTGGGCTAAGCACGGCTCCACACGCGGCCGCGGCCGCGCCGGGCGAATTGTGGGGGTGAAATATTGAATTCTGCAGGTGTCGAATCTGCCTTCGAGGTCGCGGGAAAGGTGAAAAATGAGCAATGGTAACGTTTTGGAGGATAGTGTGTTCCTTGTGCTGCGGAGAAAATTTCGTTTGAGAATACGTAACCACCACAGGGCTTCCTATCTATCTATTTAGCGGTTATTTTTTTTAAAGACTTGGCCGTTTTCCGCATCGCAATTTCCATGCCTCTTTATGCCATAGTCGTTTTTCTCCATTTCTCTTTTTTCCATGGCTTCAGTTATTGCCATGTTCCATGTTCTTCTCGGTCTTCCCCTGTATCTTCTTCGATTTGGTATCCATTCCCGAACTTTTTCTGGAAGTCTATCCGATTTCAACCTTCTCATATGTCCATACCATTTTAGTTGTTTTATTTCGATCGTCTCGTTGTTTACACTTTCATCTTATTTCTTATTTCATCGTTTTTTATTTTGTCCAACAGAGAAAGTTTACATCTTCGCCAGAACATCATTTCTGTTGATTGAAATTTGTCTTTCAATTTTTTGATAGTGACTAGACTTCTGCCCCATAGAGTGTGGTACTCTCTATGAAGGAGCTATATATATGCATTTCTTTGTTTTTATTGAAACAATTGAGTTCCACATAACTGGATTCAACTGGATTGTGCTATTTTTCCTCTTATAATTCTATTTTTCACATCCAGTCTGTCTCTACAATTTGCTGTTAGCATGACTCCCAAATACTTACATTGTGTATTACTTTTAATTATTCCTATACTAGTCTCTAAATCATGGGGCATACATCCCACCACCATATATTCAGTCTTTGGTACATTTTCTTCCATTCCCTATTTTCCGTACTCTTCTACTAATTTTCTGAACATATATGTTAGATCATCTTCTCATGCCATACTTTCCTTAGGGAAAAAGAGGACATATTTTTCATAAAGATAAAATTTTTGCTACTGACAAAATAAACACTTAAATTATTCTCTTCACTTTCACAATCACACAATAGACCGACTTCATTAACATTATTGTCTTTTCCACTTTTATATCAAAAGTATTTGATGGTTGATGACATCTCCATCAACACTTGCAACAAACGCTTTGAACTTTTAAATATGCCATTAAACAAGACTATTTGGCATTCTGCTTAAAATATAAGCACCACTGAGCAGTATTAACTCCATACGCCAGCAGAGTAGTATTCCCAACACAGAGCAAAGACAGCCAGAACCATCATACAATACGTTGTACTAGCTGATAGCAGCATACGAGTATCTCAAGTGTTACTATACTCTTTAAATGAGTCATTGCTGAGAAAATATATGGGAAATAAGCAACAGTGGCAAGAGCCATGTGGGAAAATGAATGTTTTTTTTTTCGAAAATTCAGGGGGTTTAAAAAAAATGGAACCAGCGACACTTTTAAAAGCTTACTTTGCTCTTAAAAGAAAGCTCTCGTTCTCTAGAATGAAATAAAAGAAAACTAGCTGAACTCGAGCGATGCATAAAATGCATACAAAGAAAGAAAAGTGGAAAAATTACAAGAGAAAAATTCTGCATAAGCACTATACATAAAATAGAAAAAACCCGAAGATAATTTGATGACATGTTCTAAATTATTTCTTCAAAAGTAAAGCAATGAGGAATGTTTACAAAATGAAATCAGAGTTGAATATATTTCTTAAAATGTTATTTAAATTATATTTCATATTATCAAAATATAATTCGTAATCATTGTAACATTGTCTAACCATGTACATGTATGTTTATAGTAGACCACAGAAGGGAATTTTGCTATCCATCTTAACTCCAAAACCTAATGAATCATCAATAATTATAATCATTGGTGAAAGGACATTATTGGCGAAAATACACGTACGTTTTTGGCGAATATACACGTTTCAGACAATTACTGATCAATTTTGGTGTTTAAAAACACTCAATATTTCCAGCCTAAAGAAATGCTTTCTTTGATTCGTCAATTAGCATTGTTAACTCGCGACTGCTAGAAAACGGCGATTACAAATCGTACAACGAAACCACCAAGAACAACTACAAATAAAAGGTCTTGGAAATGATGTAATGTAAAACTGGAGACAGATAAGCGTCCAATGTATTAATTTCAAAATATTATTAAAACATTACATTATAAAATTTGTTAATAACGGCAAGCAATAACAGATGGGGTAATTTAAAACAAAATTTAAGAAATTTGATTGAGAAGAAAGCTCAATAATATCTTTCTAAACAAAACCCTTCACATTTTATAAATATTTTTGAATATAAGATACTTAGAAAGACTTTTTGAGAAAACTGAAAACATTGAAGTTTCATGTTAAGTACTACAAAAAAATAAAATCTTACGTGTCATTCAAGGGGCTCCGACATCAGCCAGAACGACTGGAGACTAAACATTTTTTTAATCATCACCAAAAAACTATCGCTGGAAATTTAAATATCTCTTGCATTTTTTATCACAGGCCTAGGTAATCACTGGTTCCCAATGTGACCAATCCCCGTTGAAGTAGAAAGACACCGACGTTGCAGGGTGTTCGTGAATCTTAGTGGTAGAGCCAATGGTAAAGAATTGAAAGAATGTAATGTAAAGAATGGTTTTATTAGTGTGTATAAAAAGCCGCTCCAAGCAATAGTAGTTAATGCTGCTATACATTACTAGTCTGCCTTGATTTTGCTAACAGGTGCTTGTGACTCTTGCAAGGAGCACGTAAGTTAGGTTTCCAGCGTTCTCAAGTACGGGAGGGTTCAGTGAAGAGTAGTGACATTTTTCGGGATATGGAAAGGGCAAAAAAACTGCAGGTCAAGGGCGGCTAAGTATACTGATGGGTATGAAGTAGAGATGGGAACATTTTACCGATTTTCATCTTTGACTCTTTGTGTTTTTGTGAATTTATTTGTCGATTCAATAGAGATTCCAGGCGTGTTTACTGCTAAGGTCATTACTCCCGTAAGTAAAGTGTATATTTTGATCGCGGGAGCTGGCAACGATCTTCCGCTGGATGGCGAGATCCGGCGCCAACCTACGCCGGCTTGCGAGGATTTTCCCCAACCAGGTATCTCTCACCTCGCCAGCCGGGACAAACTAAGCTCACGACCACTACCCCACCGTGTCTAGTGGTGTAGTGAATGTGAGTGTAAGCATTTATATTTTATTGAATTAAATTGTAAGTTCAATTTAGACGTCACTCCAATCGTCGCTCTAAAGAGAATTCAGATCTAACCAAGTGGTTTATTTTTGTGAAAAATCAGTAAATGCTGTATGTGACGTATGGGAGATAAGTATAAAATTAAATGAATATTACATTTTAAAAAAGTCTTTGTGAAGCCTTGATCAAAGCCTAGTTGTTTAGGTTTGTAGATAAGTAATTTCTCATGATTTTTCTATTTTATCAAGTGCATCGTATTAGTTATCTCCAGTGAAGCTTATATTACAGATATTTAGGTAAAGTAAACAAATTGAAAACACAGCATACTTTGACACTTCCTCTCTACACCACCGATATTATATTTACACAAATTTAGACAAATTACTGTATGTCACGCGTACTTTCTAAATGGACATGTTCCTTATATCCTCCTATTCTAAAAATACTCATTTGTAAGTCGTGCTTGCCAAACACAAAATCCATCAGTGAAAAAAATCCGGCTTACCACAATAGAAATATTTGAACTTCATAGCACAGGTACAAGCAATCTTACTCTACCGCAAAACGACGGTGCGAGGCACCCTTCTTATGGTATAGCTCCGGCATTCGCCTGGCGTTGATGGAAGAAACGACAGAAAACTACTGGTTAGAGCAACCGGCCGCTACAGTTTTTATCCACCCTGCGGCAGCTGAGATTTCCCCTCTCGGTGATAAGGAAGCGTTGAGGTGACAAGGAGAGGCGGCTGCGAGGCGCAGCGATCGCACAGACCGTCACTCGTCATCACTGCCCTCCTCATCGTCAGAAGAGGAACTCGCATCGCCAGGGGCGTCCAAAGAAATGACAGATACATCAATGTGTTGATCCTCATCGTCAGAAAAGGATCTCGCATCGCCAGGGGCGTCCAAAGAAATAACAGATTCATCAGTGAGTTGATCCATCACATTATCTTATTACTGAAGCCCTTCTACAACACACGGTTAATTTCCCATTAGTCGTTTGGACAGCCCTTATTGCAGAAACACGTAAGCTGCCTTTCGTCTGACCCTTCTCACTCATCAGTTTGTTATCAACGAACTCGCAGTGTTGAATTATCGCGTGACTCACGAGAGAGAGAGAGAGAGAGAGAGAGAGACAGTCAGACAGAGAGAGAGACAGACAGAGAGACAGACAGGGAGAGAGAGACAGACAGGGAGAGAGAGACAGACAGGGAGAGAGAGACAGACAGAGAGAGACAGGCAGACAGACAGACAGGCAGACAGAGATGTTGTGACAAAGAGCGCAGGCAGGCGGAGAAACAGCAGCAATGTAGCTAGTGTCAGAATCCCTGCCACCACCGTCGGGAGTGGAAACGTAGGACCTCCCGGTCAGAGGCACCGAACTGACATCAATTGATGCCCTAAGCGACCTAAGCCGGCATGCTCCCGTATCTTAGCGACGATAGTGATACCGACAACGTCGCCCCTCGAGCGGCGAGCATCCGTGCGGTGCGGGCTCTAGCAGCGGGCGGAGGCGCGGCGAGTGACCAGCGTTTTCCAGGGCGCTCCATCCATCCATCTTGCCGGCCGGGGCCCTTTGCGTATTCACGCCCGTTCTGGCGCCCTGCACGCCCCCGCCCCCGCCCCCGCCTTCGAGCCGCGTGGCCACAAAGGAGCGCGCCCCGGCGGGGCCCGGCGGGGCGGGGAGGGGCCATCGGAAAGTGGAGGGATGCCCGCCAGCCCCGCCCCGCCCCGCCCCGCCACACACACACACACACACACTAGTGGCGCCGGCGCTCAGTGGCACACGGGCAGCGTCTGTCCGGTCGAATGACTGACCGGATTCGGTGGCTCAGGGCATGAACTGATGTCACTGCAGTGCCTTCGATTGGGAGGTCCTAGGGTTCGAGTCCCGATGGTGGGAGGAGTTTCGACACTAGCTACATAGCTGGGTCGAATTCAGCCGTTGGGTGTAGGACAATACTAGCGGCTGGAATGTCTGATAGGTAGTTGTCCGTGGTTTTTCCTATCAACATCAGGCGAATGCCGGAGCAGTATCCTGACAAACAGGCTGCGGAACGCGCGCGATCTTTCTTTCCTCTTCCTTGTCCTATCCTCTCCCTTTACAGACAGTGACACAAGCACTACCCCACCACTCATGTGACGAGACCGGGAGTCGGGAGCTTACAGCTTGATGCGATTGACGCGACAGCATTGAGTTCCGACACTACTTGCATACATCGAATCCAACCACTGTGTAGAGGAGAGTTCTAGAGGACGGCTGCTCTGATCGGTAGTTTTCCGAGGTTTCTCTGATCAACATCAGGCGCTTGCCGGAGCAGTACACTAACAAGCTTGGATGGACCTTTCTTTCCCGTTTATTCCTATCCTTCCCCTTACATACAGACACGAACGTTTAGAGCTGTCCAGGCTGGAGCGGTGCTCCGCTGGTGGGAGATAACTGGTGGGAAAACCAAGCTAGCCGAAGGTTGAGGCCGTATCTCTCCAAAGTGCGAGGGAAAATCACAGCCAACTCCCGCGATAAAAACAAACAAACAAACATGCATTTCAATTTCGGAATTAATGTCCTTAGCAGTTGATGGGATGTAGACACCAATCGATCCATAAATGAATCGAAATACCATTTTAAAATGTTGTTCACGAACAGTTTCTTGAGCTTGTAAATTATTATTTTTTTTTACTGATGTACTATTTCTTGTTATTGCTTTTGATGTACACGCATGACTTGAATGAATCGAGAAGACCGTGGTTACGTGGGACATGTGAAAACTGTTGAATGATGCTACATGTTCTCTTATAGAGGGCTTTACGAAATACAATTATGGTAGAAATATGAAAACAGTTGAATGATTCTACATGTTCTATTATGGGAGGAATTATGAAAAGGAATGCTGGGAGACGAGAGAGTATTATGAGAGGAAAATATGAAAACAGATGAATAATGCTAGATGTTCTCTTGTGGAGGAAATTTTGAAAAGGAATTATGGGAGGTAATTATGAAAGGGAATTATTGGAAGAAAATCTTTTGGCGCTGAAGAGTATGCGAGGGCGATAAATTCGATTTGTGGGCAAATTGCCTGTTTCGCACGCTTATTACTTAACTTACCACTTTGTAATTTTGTACTGATATATCGTAATGCAATGAAAACCAAGAGCGAAAAGCCACTCCAGGCTGACGACAGCAAAGGCTTTTAACAATGCGACATCCGTTGAGAACAATCTAAACAAATGAGTAAATAAAATGGCGTTCGAGTGCTATTTTTCAAAGACGAATTTCTTATTTTAATGAGGTTTGCTTTTAAGATGATGTTACTCTAGGTATTGAACGACACACGCCCGTAACACAAATAACGGATTTGTTGGTAATGCCCTTTGGATATCGCCTCTGTTTAGAATCTTCAACTGCCTCCCTATTTACTTTCTCGAACTAAGTTAACAACTTCCCATTCACTTGAATAAATTTTCAAAATTTGAGAGTTTTTAAAAACATTTGTCTTATTGCAAAATGCGAGGAGAAATAAAGTTAACATCTCTATCTTTGAAATTCTGAAAATGTCCTGGGAGCTTTATGTAAAGTATAATGGTATAAAAAATTAAAATTTGCTTCAAATTTGTAGGGCCTAGAGTTCAGGCACATGCATTTGGAAATATGAAGTTTGGCGGAGATTCTTGTGCGGTTTAGCGTAGTTACGCGCTAGTCATTTACACAGGAGAACGAGCAGACTGTCGCGGAGACAAATGGACGAGCAGATAGACGGACAGAGGGACGGGCAGTCGCAGAAACGGACGGATGAACAGACGGAGAGACGGACAGATCGACGAACAGACTGATAGTCAGATGGGCGGACAGACTGAATGGTGGCCAGATGGACAGATAGACTGCCCGATGGTCAGACGGAGGAACTGGCGGAAACACAGGCATGCGGGCAGTCGGCCAGGCGGCCAGGTGGTCGGATGGACGGACGGATGGGCAGGCAGATGGACCGTCCCCGCTTGTGTCCACCGAGAAGGGCGTTGCGTCGCGCTGCGTGGAGGCGGTCGGCGCGGGCGGGTGCGCACAAAAACGCCGTGTGGCGGGGCATTGTGGCGGTGCATTAGCGGCGCAGTGGAGAGCGGGCGCTGGCGCTACGCGGAGGACGGACTCGGCGAGGACGCGGTAGCAGCGGGGGAAGCTGGTGATGTTTAAGTCGGTGCGATATTTGATATTGGTTCCAGCAACAAGGAATCGATACATCGATGTTAGCACACGTGCAAATCTCGTTTTGTAATATACTTGCGGGGTTCGTAATATAGAGTAATATAATGTTACATGAAAATGGTGGAAATGATGTGAAATTTATTTGCAGTGTTTTGTGTAAAAAAGGTAACTCTCTTCAATGGGAAAACCATCTGAACAGTAGATGCTCTTTTGCATTGTTGTAGTGATTTGTTGTAACGTTTGGAGCCATTTCACCCAGTTTTGTGGTGAGAGGTACTTGAGTGGCATGATGTCCGTTAAATCCCATGGTGTTTTGCTATGACAATGCATCTGTGCTTACTGTTCACAAAGAATGCTGTGGTTTTTACAGAGTTAGACAATTCACCATACAGTCCAGTTTGCACACATAACGATTACAATCAAATCTCAAGAAAGACCTTAAGCGAAGAACATTTTTAGATTAATGTTAGTTGAAAAGCAATTTTCTACCATTTTACCAACAAAACTTCGGAGAATTTTTCCAAGAGTGTAGAAAATTGAATACACCGATATGAAACGTGAGTTGACGTAAAAGATGATTCAGTTGAAATGTTACATACTTTTTCTCTTTGTGTCACAAATAGAAGTTAGTGAGGCCAGAAACACATGGAACCACTCTCGTACATCTTCTGGTGCAAAAAATTAATAATCTTATCCATCACTTATTTCCCGTGTCCATACATGCAGTTTATGGTGGCACGTCCGACGAAGATGAAATCATTTTCCGTCGTTTTGTTAGTGGGTGTGTTTGTAACCAGGGAACATTCCTTCTAGTAACGGGTCAATATTGTTTATTGTAAATATTGTACATAGTATTCAGGTGTTGGAGCATTTTTTCAAATAAATACTTAATAATTTACAAACCGTTCACGTCTGTGGTTTATTGCCCCGGCAAAGACGCCACAAGAAGAAACCTGCGACCTAGTTCAAGCAATCTGTCAGAAACCAGACCACTCAAGCAAAAATACAAGTAGATTAAACTAGCTTGGTGCCGTCTGTGCAAAGAAGAGAAAATAGTGACAATGTCTGCACCAAGATTCCTCAGAGCGATTGAAAACAATGCCATGGTAGAGTAGGTAGTGATATCTGTGCAGAGAATATAGTTTTCAGGTAACTAATCAATGACGGAAGTACAAGGCTGACAACGTGACAGAAAACCTCAAATCAGAAGGACACAGAGATTTCAGGATCAGAGATAATCTGGGCTTTCAAGACAGTCGGTTATATAACATGTGAGATTTCAATGTCTTGTGTCGCCGGCGAGCACGCGAGCTAGCAGGTGAGGAAATGGGCAGGCGAGCGAGCTTGCGACAGAGTGAGCGAGCGTTTAAGCCAGTAAGCAAGTAGGCGAGCAAGCGGGCAAGACAGCGGACGAGCAATCTGGTAGAGCAAAAGGGCGAGCAAGTGGAGGAACAAGCGAGTGAGGAAGCTCGCGAGCAATCGAGGAAGCGAGGATCTGAGCTAGTGGGCGAGCGAGCTTGCAACCAAAAGAGCAAGTGATAAGGAGAGTAAGCATGCGGGCGTGCAAGGCTGCTAGAATGTGAGCAACTGGGTGAGAGAGCGGGCGAGCTTGCGTGAAGCCAGCACGCGAGCATGTGAGCGAGTAAGCAAGCGAGCTTGCGACCTAGCGAGCGAGCGAGCGGCCGAACGCGTAAACGAGCGAGCAAGCAGGTAAGACAGACGTGAAAGCGAGCGGCGGAATAAGAGAGTGGGCGGGCGGGCGAAGCCAGCAGGCGGGCAGGGCGGGATAGCGAGCAGGAGAGCGCGAGGGCGTAAAAGCGAGCGGGCGGGGGGGGGGGGCGATGTCAGGGAGAGCGGGCTTGCGCGAGGGCGTGTAAGCGAGCGTCCGAGTAAACGAGCAGGCGAGTGGGCGGGGCTTGGCGGGACGGGGTGAGCGGGTCGAGCGGGTCGAGCGGGGCGGTCGAGCTGGTGGGCTGGGAGAGGGGAGCGGGCGGGTGGGGCGGGGTGAGGGGCGGGTGGGGCGGCGGGGCGGGGCAGTGTGAACGGGTGGGAGAGGCGGGGTGGGGTGAGGCGTGCGTGCGGGCGAGCGGAAGGGCGAGCGGAAGGGCGAGCGGGCGGGCGGGCGGGCGGGCGTTCGGGCGGGCGGGCGGGCGTTCGGGCGGGCGGGCGGGCGGGCGTTCGGGCGGGCGGGCGGGCGGGCGGGCGTTCGGGCGGGCGTTCGGGCGGGCGGGCGTTCGGGCGGGCGGGCGGGCGGGCGGGCGGGCGGGCGTTCGGGCGGGCGGGCGGGCGTTCGGGCGGGCGGGCGGGCGGGCGGGCGGGCGGGCGTTCGGGCGGGCGGGCGTTCGGGCGGGCGGGCGTTCGGGCGGGCGGGCGGGCGTTCGGGCGGGCGGGCGGGCGGGCGGGCGGGCGTTCGGGCGGGCGTTCGGGCGGGCGTTCGGGCGGGCGTTCGGGCGGGCGTTCGGGCGGGCGAGCGGGCGGGCGAGCGGGCGGGCGGGCGAGCGAGCGAGCGAGCGAGCGGGCGGGCGGACGGGCGGACGGGCGGACGGGCGGACGGGCGGACGGGCGGACGGGCGGACGGGCGGACGGGCGGACGGGCGGACGGGCGGACGGGCGGACGGGCGGACGGGCGGACGGGCGGACGGGCGAGCAGACGGACGGACGGACGGACGGACGGACGGACGGACGGGTGGGGTGGCGGGCGGGGTGGCGGGCGGGGTGGCGGGCGGGGTGGGCGGGGTGGGCGGGGTGGGCGAGCGGGCGAGCGGGCGAGCGGAGGCGGGGGTAGCCGGCGGGAGGGGGCGTGGCGGGGCGGCCGCGTACAATGTAACCAGGCACAAAGGGCGGCGCCGGCGCGCGAGCGCACATTCTCGCGCGTTGAATGTGCGCGTCTGCCGGTGACGCGCCGCCCGCCGCTCAACGCGCCCGCAGGGGTGGCCGCGCGCCGCGTGCTCCCGCCCGCCCTCCAGGCGCCGCACCGCACTGCCCCGGGTTGAGGCGGGAGGTTCGTTCTATCGACCACGCTCAAACACACCCAATATAGTTATTTAAGCACCTAGGGTGGTAGAAGCGATCTAAAGATCGAGCGGCGACACAAAGCTTGAGGGTCTTTGGCCCGGGGGGTTTTGTCGCCTGAGATCATTAGAATCATGAAATAATTGTAAAGGTTGTCATTGCCAACAAAAGTACTACTTAGTTGTAATACTTTTGTTGGCAATGACAACCTTTACAATTATTTCATGAAAGATGCCAACGATAACGCACCACAACACCTATATCATTAGAATCAGTTCACGCCTTGGCGCATCCATGATTTTTAAAGTAATTTTATTGATTCAGATTAACTTATTTACTAATTAGCTAGTTGTTAAAGTGTTTCGGTTTGTCCTTTTATATTACCTTCCCATAATTCCGTTTCATATAGCCTTCCATAATAGAACATGTAGCTCCATTCAAATGTATTTTTTATTTCCTTCGTCACCACGCTCCTCTCCATCAAAGTAAGTTATAGAGTGTATATCGAACTCCGTATTGAAGGCAATTACAAGCAATACCGTATCAGTAAAAATAAATATACTTTAAATCAACATAAAATCTCCGTTATAGAAGATGGTGAGAAAAAAATTCGTCATTACAGGCCTTATTTTTTTAATAGAAAAGTTTAGATTAGTACAGGTCCTTATGGAAAATATTTCGCGGGCGTAGGTTATTTTAAGTTGTCTTTTAAAATTTATTTCTTCTCGTTCGGGAGGCTTTGTCCTTCGGGCTTTGTCCTTCGAAGAGGTTGAATATACAGTACTATAATTTTAGCTGTTTGGGAATGGCGTCCCTAAGCAGCGGTTTTAAGTTAATGAAGACGTTGTCAAGGTGGAAGTGTCTTTTTCTTTTATTCAATGCATAGTAAATTGTTGGAAGAGTCAGGAGATATAAATGTAACATACCTCACCATTCTAAGGAATAATTGACAAAAAACTGTTGCAAAGTTTATCGCAACTTGAAATACGTCAACATTATTTATCTTGGGATACAAGACAAAACCTCTACAACTTAAAAGTTTGTACCACACACAATCACAAACTACTTAACTATAATTAACTATCAATGTAAACTATGTGAAGAATATATTCAACGCACAAAAGAAGGGCGTCTAATTCACTCGAACATAAGAGGTAGGATCACCTTATGAAAATGTATTATTAAACATTGTTTTTATGGAGCAACTATTCAAAATCTATCTTTTAACTATTTATAAATGATTATTTAAATGCTACACTTACAGTTAGATTTAGATTTATTTAGTCAAAAAAATTGTATGTCACATACGGGGGAGAATATTATATGCCCACGTTTTCTTGAGTTCCAGAATCCCTTTCCATCATTTTAACTACAAATAGTTGAAGTTTGAGTAAAAGTTTAAAAAAAGAAGAAAAAAAAATGAAAAGAAAAATTTTAAAAAAGCTAAATTAGCAATATTCGAAATACTAGACATTTTCGTTCCCGAATTATAGAAAACGTATTTGCAATCAAACTGCAGATTTGATTTTTCTGTATTGCTAGATGAACAGCAGGCATCTATTATTAATCTATCAATGTAATAAACTGTTGACTGTTTAACTAGCTACTGGCACGAACACACCACCTTAAGGTACCCGATTGTGTTCCAAAATAATATTTTCACTCAGAAAAGAATGATTTTATAAAAGAGGAATATTCGCACGGATCCAATAAGTCTATATTTTTATACCCCAGATTAAAATATTAAATTATGTTACACGCTTTCCACCAAATTGTGAATTTTTACTTTGAATTACTGGGGCTCGATTCTCGGTCATGTTGACTAGAGCTTTGAAGAATTATATCACGTAGAGTTTCTTGTTTTTCAGACTCAAGAATGCTTCACAGCATAAAAAGACGTTCCTCGTTAAAGTCCATCCCCTGGGTCTGTTACAGAACACCACATACGCGCGCGGACAATGGAGAAAAGAAAAAAACACTTTAATTTCAACAACGATAAGGTAATCACTGTTCACTTAAAATATCAATTGTAAATAAAAAGTAAAAATAAATTCTGAAAATGAATATAAAACTCTTTAGGAGAAAATCAGTTCTATTTAATTTGACGGAACTTAAAGATAAAGAATTCAGTAATCAAATCGGTTCGGAAAACTGAATCATTTTCTTATTGCAATGGTGTGGTGTTATCAAGGATGAATGTTTACTTGATGCATTATGCATACCAAAGTACTGTATTTGTCATTTATGAGTCTTAACGATCATTCTGTAAATTGTAGTCATGGTTACCACGACTCTCAAATCAAAAATTAAAAATAAATAATATACATTTTTTGCAGTATACTATTCTTTTAGGGTCATTGATATGAATTATTTTATACACATGAAAATTTTCGAAAACTCAATAAACTTTATGTATTATACACAAATACGAGTATAATTATTGTTTTTAGACTTACCGGTGATACAAATTGTACGAATATTAAGAAAAAGTCATATTTACCAAAGGACCTAATGAGAAATTCTGCACAATGACATAAAAAATGTGATCGCGCACAACTCGGGATGTTGAACAGTTGACGATATAAGTCTCTCAAATGACTCGTCATTCGTGGAAGTCCGGCCGCCTTCGGGAGTCTTCGCTCCCCCTCGGGGTTGAGCTCCCTTGTCTGGCAGCTTGGTAAAGCCCTAGGGGCCAAGGTACTCGCTCCAGGCAAGGCAAACCTACCTGCCTTCGCGCAGAGCTCTGAAACTCACACTTCTCACAAGAGAGATTAATTACCCGAGACAGTTGGCGCAAGGCGCCAGCTCCCGGGTTCGTAGCCCGGGGACGGCAAGTGCCGTCGCCTCCTCCCTGAAGGCAAACATCGACTTCCCTTTTGGGAGAGTTTACCACTAAATTTAAAATATTTAAATTAAACCCAAGTTGCAGCCTACAACGAAAGTAATATTTTTGTTACTTACGCAACACAGGAATGAAACTAAATGAATTATGTTGGATATTTCTACAGTGCGACAAGGAATCTCTCCTCACCACACTCCGCCCTAATCTTCGCTGCCGTCAGGGAGAATCCAATTCTTTGGGGGCGGGGGGGGTCATAGATTGTTAAATAATAAACGCATTTGTTGTGTACATACATACATACATACATACATACATACATACATACATACATACATACATACATATGTATATATATGTGTGTCTATATATATATATATATATATATATATATATATATATATATATATGTGTGTGTGTGTGTGTACATATATATACATATATATGTACATATTTTTGGGAGGGTGGTTCCCATGACAATCACTCGCCACCTTCCGGAGCGCTAGTGTCGCATACGTGTCGTGTCGTCTCCTCGCCCCCCCCCCCCCCGCCTCTTTCCACACTGCTTGTGCACCACCCACCAGACGGTGTGGTGCTGCCTGGTTGCGGGTGATATCAACGTGATTTCCGCTGCTGGCACTCTCGTAAGTACGGTGCTCTGTGGAGAAACATTTCTGGCGCTCTGCGTAATTAAGTGGTGTTTTATGTTAGTCTAAAATGGCTTTGAACACTGGACAGCTTGACGATCTACGAATGTGTGTCAGTGGGCGAGTCATAGGCATCAAACATTTTGCTATGTGATGAGATCTTGGAGGGGGGGGGATAAGTTAATGTTGCATAAAAGCGGTTAGGTTAAAACAGCAAATATATTAATTGGGTGGGAGTAATAATATTAAGATACATGAAAGGCGTGTTCGTGAGGGATATGTTTTATCGGTTACGGTCAATTTATAATCTTAAGTAAAAAGAGTTTATTGAAGACATCGCAAGTAATCATTTTACTGATTAATATTCCAATGTATGTATGCAATCATAAAGAATATTAATTATCTGCATCGCAAAATATCTCCATTCCAGACATAAACATTTTAACTGAAACTTTAAAAAACAATAGTTTTAATTCTATTTTATGTATTTGAAAAATTGCTAAAAATTTACATGATGAAAAATTAATTATGAAATTTACAGAAATTCATACGGGTTTTTAAGGCAGCACCTAACCACGCCTGTAAATTGAGAAATATTGTTTTTTTGTCTGGTTCTCTGTAAAGGAAAGAAAGACCTCCACTTCGAGACGTGCTAGGATAGATCGAAAGGAGGGTGATAAAGGAGGTTGGCGAAGGACGACGTGTGAAGTGTCTGATGTACACATCAGAAGAACAACGAAGTGTACGCTGGTACCCACTAAATTCAAAGAATAATAATGTTGAACGTAAGTATTTTCGGTAAATTAAATTTCTCTAAAGACCATTACGGTGGCCAGTTTTCTAAAACAAAAATGAAAAAAAAGAGGTGAGAGCGGCGAGGGCGGCGAGGGCGGCGAGGGCGGCGAGGGCGGCGAGGGCGGCGAGGGCGGCGAGGGCGGCGAGGGCGGCGAGGGCGGCGAGGGCGGTGAGGGCGGCGAGGGCGGCGAGGGCGGCGAGGGCGGCGAGGGCGGCGAGGGCGGCGAGGGCGGCGAAAACACTTCCCTCGCCCTTCAGCCCTCCAGACGACAAGTGTAACTGACACTCCATTTGATGATATACCTCATTAATGGCAATGATTGAATATATTCACAGGGAAATCAGATAACGCTCCATTCTCTATTGAATGTCGCTGATGGATTTTCTTCTTTGGGCTGTCGTGGTATTGTGGCGCGGGGCGGGCAGTGCGAGGCGGGGGTCTGCGCCGGGGGGATGGAATGGGGATGGAGGCGAGAGCGGAGCTGAGGACAAGGGCGAGGGAGGGGGTTGGCTGAGGGCGAGTCTGGAAGTGGAGGCCGAGCCGGGAATGGAGGCGAGGGTACGATGGAAGCGCGGACGAAGGTAGGACAAGTTGCGAGGGCTGGAGTGATAGCTGATATTGGTGATAGTTGGTCGTCATGTAGCCGTGCTGGGGCCGTTGTGGGGATGGGGGGGGGGAGGCGGGAACAGATATGGAGGTGAGTTCTGGCTGAATGGAGGGTTTTAAGGAATTAGAATTTTGATGTGTCTTATCTCAACCTAAAAAAATACAATATTAATATAGTGCAGTGTTTACATTGTATTAATGTATGCACACCGTATACAACTTAATTGTAGTGTATGTTTTTTCTCGAAAGGTGTCTATGATCTTCTCCCTCTGGATGGCGTGATCCGGCGCCGACCTACCGTCGTCCAAAGAGGTACCGACGTCCACAAGCGCGTCTCCGCCTCAGGCAGGCCAAGCCCCAAGATCCCGACCTGTCTCCCGGCATCTGTGGTAGTGAAGTGAATGTAAGTGTAAGTGTGAGGAAGTGCGGTCTGTGGACCGTTTATTAGGGTACTACTTTTGCTTTCGCCTGGTATGATCAGAAAAAACACGAAACACTACCGATCAGAGCAGCTGGAATCTGACCCAGAACAGTGGCTGAATTTGACCCATGTGGTGTCGAAACTCCCGCCACCGTCGGAACCGAAGCACTAGGACCTGCCGGTCAAAGGCGCTGCAGTGGCATGAGTTGATGCCCTGAGCCACCGGATGGGGTGAGGAGGGCGGGGTGAGGGGGTGATGGGGGGGGGCGAAGAGGTGCGTTGCGAGGGGAGGCGGAGGTGTGACTGAAGAGGCAGAAGAGATGAGGGGGTCGGGGGAGACCATGTGGAAACTGGACGCCGAGGGTGCGGCCCATCACGGCCTGGTCTGGTTGACAGTAGGTTGATTGTTATGTCTGTCGGTTAGTAGGCGTTCTGGGTCTCTGCTTGTTCAGTATCATTGGGGAGAGTCGCAACCAGATAGCGATCAGATTCGCTTTCTACCGCATGTTTAGCAGTTTAGATTTAAATTTATTTAGTCAAAAAAACAGTAAACTGTACGTATGGGGGAGATTATCTGCGTGCGTTTTTTTTTGAGTCCCAGAATCCCTTCCCGTAATTGTACCTATAAATAGTTGAAAGATGACGAAAAGTTTAAAATAAATAAATAAAAATAAATTTTAAAAATCGCGAGATAACAATGTTTGAAAAAAATAGACATTTTCCTATCCGAATTATAAAAAACTTATTTGCATCGGTAAACGAATTGCAGATATGATTTTTCTGCATTGCCAACAAAATAGTATCGCCCTTACCTCTACTCCTACCTTTACAACGAAAAGGAGAGCTCAACAAAACATGTACGTCCAGAAGCAAAACAAGGGGCCATTTCTGCATTTGCTCAATGGATCAGGGAAATTGGACAAAAACCTGATCAAGATGGGGATCATTGACCCGAAAGCTGTATATTATTTGTTACAACATATTAAGTTTTTAAAAAATTATACAATATAATGTAATCTAATTCAATATATCACCGTTTTGTTAAAATAAACATTATTTATCTTTTTGATAATCAGTGTAGTCTCTAATTGTATAGAAATATGCAGAAGAAAGCATAATTATGCAGAAGAAAAGATTTTACTTTTAACTTAAATTTGTGAACCGACTTCAATTGTTTAATGTCATCTGGCAATGCGTTATAAAGTAACATACATGTATTGTATCTGAATTTCTGATAGTGAGCTGTTGATACTGACACATGATGAGCGTCATTTTTACGACGTGTGTTGTGATTATAAATATCAGTAAGTACATATTCCGATCGATCCATACGAATCGGGGTTTGACAAAGTGCGATCGCGAAAGATTTTCTCGAAGTTCTGTTTTCCCTACCTCTATTTCCATAATTCCTTCATCATTCATAACCACTAAGAAGCGGATTTTGATGTCCAAAACCACCGCCAAAAATGATCAACAAAATGCAACAAAAAATTGCCTAAATTAAATTGCCTAAAATGCAAAGAAAAATGACGTAACAAATTTGATCAAAACCAGATCATTCGAACAACCCAAGCTGTCGGATTATATTACTCTCGTAATCATGGCTTCTTTGTTTCGTTCAAGTATGCTCATCTTCCAGACGTCTGGTTTAGACTGAAATCTCTGAATTTAGTTATTCTGAAAGCGGCTGAACGGCGCTGGTAAGCGTCTCAGGAACCTTAGATTTCATACTGACAACGGCTGACATTACAAGTTCTGAGTGAAGAAATCTAATAGGTTACTCAGTGAATTCAGTGAGAACATTTGTTGCAACTGCAATTGCAAACGGCAAAAAAATGTTATATAAAAATGGTCATTTCTTTTTGTCATAACACGAAATTTGTGTCTACACTAAAATGTGTTGTTCTGAAAAGAAAAGAAAAAGACATTTCATTTAAATCTGCTCACTACTTAACACTTATTAATTCAACTATTCCTTGTATGGCCATATTGCTGAAATAAAAGAAGAAAGTAAATATCTATGATGTTGGTTCTGTAGGTTAAGCCATCTGTCTATTCTATATCAGTCATTGGTAGGTTAATAGGTAGTGAATTTATCACTTCTGATTTTGTCGACTGCTAACAATTTTTGTTTGCTATCAAGTTTTGTTGACTTTCACTGAGAGAATACTTACCCAAAGAAAAAATATATGAAATAAAATTATTTCAGAATAATTCAGATTCTTCAATAATCTAATATTATGAAAATGAATACCAACAAATTTAGTGGAAGACCGTTTTATAAAAAGAGTTGTATTTTAATTTCTGAAAATTTGTATTGTTTATCTACTAATAATTAGTACAATATTTGCTAAAGGAAAACAAGTCCATTTACAATAACATACTTGGTCTCTTATGTGAACTAATCTAGTTATTTGTATGCAGCCTTTAGAGAATCAAATACTATTACCCATATTTTCATATTCTATCTGACTCTTCCGTTTTTCCTTTCCAAATATCTTTTCTCCTACATCCATCGCCAGTCCCACCTGCTAGCCACGGGATTAATACAACACTTCCTACAGGTAGCAGTCACACATCCCGACCCAAGTGTGACGCAGAAAAATCACAGCACCCCACAATGAAAGCCTGGAGCGAACGCAGCGTGTTCTGGCGGGCATTAAGAGGTTTCTGGCTCTAGCCAGCAGTTTCCAGATACAAATAAATAATCTTTGTATTGTGCGAAAGAGGGCAATGAAAATTTTTCACGCCGAGAATGGACCATTCATTCAAGCTGCGCGATTTAGTCCACTCGCACAAAGAGAATTGTGATATATCGGGGCGCTTTCAGGGAGCTATTCACTGGCTACCGGGCCCGGGTGCCGTCGTGCTCTGAAAAGAAAACAGCCGGTCTTTTGAGTTTCGGTTTGAATCAAAAGAAAGAAACCCAAAGCCAATTCTGTGCTGACGTTGCAGCCGGTAGAGAGCACAGTCATCGATTCAGGGCCCAGGGAAAGGTTTTTGAGAAGTGTGATGTCATTTGGGTCAGCATTTTCGCGCCTGGCGTCGTGCGTCCTCTGTTTCCATCTGGTTCCGCTTTGTGCGAGAGTGACATATCGGGAGAGAACTAATAGTTTTTATGGGTGTTACGTCTTTTGAATGGTCGTGGCTCAATAGTACGGAACAAATTGGGATGCGAAAAGTTATGAAGAGGTTTTAGTTACAGATGGTAACCCTGCAGTTGAGGAAGAAATCAGTTGAAACAAACGTGAAAAATTGAGAACTTGATTACAAATTCTGAAAAGACACTAAAAGGCAGAAAGGGAATTATTACAACTTACGTCAGTATGTGCGTTCGTATATCGATAATTTTATTACCAGTAAGAGTTAAGTATTGAAACGGGAAAGATTCATATGACTTAAAATGTAATAAACCAAACTAATATGTCAATAATAGCCTTGAAATTTAGAATACCTCGATGATTGTCCAAAAATTGTTTTTTTTTTTGGAGATTTTTCTGAATATGACAACGAACATTGCTTTAAGATGATTGATTCTGGTATGCTCTTCAATGGTTTTATGAAGATAAAGGGAGAAAATGTATGAACAAAATTAAAGCTGAATGATCAAACACGTAAATTTTACAATCGATGAAAATTCAAAAAAAGATCAGACATACATCAGACCGACGAGGTTTCATATGTTGAATTAATTTTACAGGAAATATTTTGTAGGTTTGAAAATGTGTAATAAAGACACGTACAATTGAAAATGAAACTATAACATTTTGTTCCCCCGATAATTTACCACATGATTGATACCATATCCCGCAAACGGAGTTCGAACGTGTAAAAAAACACTATTTTCGTCAACAATGTGAGATAGAACCTCGTCCTTTTGAGCCCTCTATATACGAAATTAATTTCAAGTACAAACCGCTCAGTCAAAAGGAGACAATTTAATCGAAAGGGGTCATTATCCTACTTCATTTCTAGGTATATAATTCATTCCTGGCACCTGAAAGCGTTCTGGCGTTCTGAGAGATTTTATTTATGTTAAATGCGAATAGTATTACTATTCGCATTTAACATAACTGTATAGCTCAAATAATTTAATGTTAATGGAAGATGAGAGAAATTTAAATCTTCTTCATTTTATTCGTATTAAACCAAAAATATTACTCTTGCAACCTACGCAACAAAAGAATTTTTCACAGTAACAATCAAGCTGAGAAGAGTAGGATTCACAGAAATAATGTGATCGAACAATTAGGGGACTGACGTCCTGTGGTAGCCAAAGGGTTTGCTTGCTACGTAGGGCGTGGTTCAAACCCTGCTCGAAATATGAAATTTTTGTTGTCAGAGTGGGCTTACGGCAGAATGGTGAGAGTGGTGTGGCAGTGGTGTCGCAGCAGTATCGGCGGTGGAGGTAATGGCAGTAGTGATGACGGTGAGGTTGACGGTTGTGATGGAGACGGCAGTGGTGGTGGTGATGGCGATGGTGGTGACGGCGGTGGTGGTGGCAGCAATGGTGATAATGGCAGTGGTGGTTATGGCGGTGGTGGTGGTGACGGCGGTGATGGTGGCGACGGCAGTGGTGGTGACCGCAGCGGATACAACGGCGGTGGTGAAAATGGCAGTGGTGATGATGACGGCGGTGGTGGTGACGGCAGTGCTGGTGATGGCGGTAGTGGTGATGGTGGTGGTGACGACGGCGGTGGTGTTGAGGACGGTGGTGGTGACGACGGCGGTGATGGTGGTGACAGCGGTGATGGCGGCCGTGGTGGTGACGTTGGTGACAGCGCGACGGTGAACTGAATGCAGCGGTGGTGAGGGCGGGGACGGGGCGATGGCGTCGCCAGCAGACGGGGGGGGGGAGGGTGGCGGTGAAGGAAGAGGCGGCGCGGGGCAGGCGAAGGCGGCGACGGCGGAGGCTGCAGCAGGTGGCGCGGTGGAGGCGGTGTGGAGGGGCGGCAGCCGGGGGGATGTGTCTGCGGCAGCCAGCGTGGCGACGCCCACACAAAGACAGAATTCCCGGTGAGCTTTAGAAACAGCATCCGCAGCTGCCCCGCGCCTACAACGCTATATTCGAAGTCACCCGCCCACACACCAACGCTCCCGAATGGGTCTCATTTGACACCGTTTTTCGGCAGCTCACAAAGACTGGGGCAAAGAAGGCTGATCTGTGAAAGGAACAGATTCACCTCGTACTTTTTTCAAATGATATTTTGATAATGTGATTATTATGCATTTCGAAGTTCTCCGAAACGTTCTTGGCTATTCTGTTTAGGTTTCTATTCATGATTCGTTCTGGGGCCGTTTCAAAAAACATCCCCGGTTTGCTTACTTCCATCTTAATCGATTAATTTGGAAACTGAATCCTGCACAGAAGCGGATACAAAGGTGTGGTATGGGAAGCACACCCCTTTTCCCAACCTGCGATGCAGAAATATTTTTAATACGTATATGCCTATTCTTCCATATTTTTTTCATGCGAAATACCTACATATATTAGAGTACAATGAAAATAAAGTTTTATGTATTATTAAGTTATTTACATATTGCTAGAGAATTTACGAAGAAGACAATAAAGTGGAGTTAAGGGAGAAGATGGGAGGAAAGGAAAAGAGAAAACGAAGAAAGAAAATGAAAGTTGAAGGGAGAAGAAGATGAATAAGAAGAAAAAGGAGTAAGAATAAGAAACTACAAGAAGTATTGATTTTCTCACCCTAAAAAAATAGACACTTAAATTTTTTAAACAACTTATTGCTTTTTTAACGTTTCGACAATACTTGGGACATTTTTCAAAAATGTAGACAATTAATTTTATATGTAATATTCCACTTGCTTGATTAGATAATTAACCTACAATATAAGCTCTGCAAACAAAAGATGGTGCAAAAGTTATCACTTCCTGGCAGGTGATAAACAAGAACTGATAATTTTGCTTGGGTACGTCATTCCTAATTGGTAGGTATGGTTTCAATTCACTCATGTTCATTATTTCATTCTGTTAATGGTTATTACACTCATGAAACTTCAGCCAATAGGCTGAAATTTCATGAGTGGAATAGTCATTTTAACATCTTATTTGTTATAGTATTTATTGAAAAATTACAATTTAACTCTTTGACTTCTTTGTTATATTATCATTCCTTCTTTCGTGAATCAATTCTCTCTTGTTTGTCTCCCTTTACAACATATTTTAAATGATTCTATGACAACATGCGGCTCCCACACTACTTCAAAGTACATAGCCCACGAACACATGTGTTTTCTAGAATTATTTCAGAATATACTACAGGTTTCTGCTAAGAATTCTATTTATGTTTTCAATAATAATCAAATGAGCTACTAATCACCTGTGTACGAGCCATAATTCACCTCAAACTCTTTTTAGCTTAAAAACAAGCTTTAGAGATTTAAAAAAATGTTCTGGAAACGACGGCAAAAGGAAACTAGTTGGGCTACAACGGCACATACAGGCAACTCCGGTTATAGTGAACTTCTCGGGACTAATAATTTTTTTTCACTATATCCGAAGTTCACTGTATCCAATGATGTCAAAATTAATTAGAGTTTCTCCACAACAATTTATTTTATTAATATAGAGATACAGCAAAATACATTAACAGCACGAACTGTAAATTTCATCGCATTATATGTCCTTAAAAATCAACTATTTTCAATTGTTTGCTTTATACTTTGTCATTAGTAATTTCTGTAGATCCTTATCCAGAGTTTGTTCTCTCTGCACACTTGATTCTCGATTGCCCGCTGTGTTTAAGTATCGTAATGCGTCCTTGTCACCCTCCAATGCTTCTTGCACTGTTGGAACATCGTCCCAACTCTCCGAAGGTCTTCGCCAAATAACATACATCAAATACGAGTAACATACTCGCCAAGTAACACGGGAGACGCGTTAGGCAGCGGGATGGCGCTGATGAAAGCGACCGCTTTTCCGCGCGTCACTGCGGATATCGCCAGGCCGTGGCCGTCGCGTGCTTCCTGCGCAACTCAAGCGCTTTGCCCCGCTGAATCTCAAGAAACACCAAGATTGAAACTGAAGCTAGTATTTTTTTTGAATTGAATTGAATTGAATTTGCCTTATTTTACGTGGCGAGACTCGGGCCATCAGGCCCGCTCTTCCGTCTGACCACGCAAATTTCGCTACGCTCCTTTCACCAACTAGCAGAGAAAGGAGGTATTTCTTGGGCGAGAAACAGGCGATTTGAATTTGAGGATCTTTTACATGCAAGTAAATCTACTAACATGGGACAGCCGGCTTTACTTCCCCTCCGAAGGAAGGCGTACGAAGGATTTTGTCGCCCTAAAAATCCACGGCTTCGATCGGGTTCGAACCCGCCAACTTGGGTACAACAGTCCGAAACGCTAACCGTTACACCATCGCCGCCGCGATGTAATCGCGCGTCGCCGCCGCCAGTGCACGTCACGACCTTTGTTTTCGCAGTGAACTGAGTGGCATAAGGTCATCAGTAAGGTCCCCATTCCTGTCCGCTATATTAACCCTTCTTCTTCGATTATATCCTTTGGACGACGATATGATTTTCATGCCTAGTGTTGGAATTTGTGGCACTGAGGCGATATATTCTTTTCCAGGAGGGAATTAATTTTCAGGACGTATTTCCTACGTTTACAATAGTCGAGGTATAGGTTCACTATAACCGAATATTCTTATGCTTATTTGTAATGTAACTGAAACCGGACCAGTGACTTAAGTTCACTATAACCGAGGGATCCCTATAACCGGAATCGACTCAATTAAAGATCCGCCATTAATGAACAGATGTAATTCAGAAAACCAATATCTATTTTCAATATTACAGCTGTAGGAAAATGCCCCAAAAATTGCACTTTTACAATTTTCAAAAAATCTGGGATTTTAACAAACATGAGATCTGTTCCATTCTCATGAGCGCCCCTTACTCTTCCGAAAACTAAGATTGATCAAAAAATTTCGTGCCATTTTTGAGAAATTTTTTTAATTGTTTTCAGCTTTATGTAAAGTATCCTCAACAATCCTTATATTCGTTTGAAACTCCTAAAGCATGAAGTAAATTCTGATCGATTGGAGAATGTCAATTGTGAAGAAAATTCGCTGAACGGTTTATGTGCTAGCGATGACCATAGACGGACTGACGATCAGGCAGACAGACACGGACGTTTTGGCGTCCATCGATTTACATGGATTCTCGCTATACACATGTAAGACGTTTTGTAGTTAAGAATAGGATTTATCCACTTTTTCGTGACCAGGGCCGTACAATAAGAGTATTTCTGTCAAAAATTCGCCGTTCTCCGCCGCACGATTCCATAACTTTCTCTTCTTACAAAGTAAGTACCTTCGTAAAGGCGAGAAAGTAAAAAGATCACTCAATGCATTTGGTAGACCAGGAGGGATGAACGTTACTTGATTACTATACAATGATACACATATCAAAAATTTTATTTACTTAAATGGATACCTGTATGTGTGTTCTAAAAAAGCTCCCAAATTTTGCTCGAGTACTTTTGAGTGGACAAGAAAAACCCCAATGTGAACCCTCTCGTTGCTGTAAGACGTATTGATAGATCGTTAAGAACAACTTGGCAGAAACGACGTTCCAGGCGTAAGACTAAAAACGTTAACCAAATGAAAAGAAAAGACGACAAAACAATACCTGAAGCCAACGAGAAAGCAACATCATCAGAGGGGAGGAAAGGAGCCAAGCAAGTGTTGAAAAGTCAGTTCAACACAATACAGCTAATATGAGATTGTAACAAATGAAGGGCGTGCGACGACAAAAGAAAGACGCACACAGTGTTAGGTGAAAAGGGTGCAGGGAAAATTGAAAGACGCAAGGCTCCAGTAGATGAGAGAAAGAGCACTGCAAGTTCTCTTCTCTATCAGCAGAGATGCAGGAAATACGAACAGGGGCGGATTCAGGAGACAACGCTCAGTGTGAAGTATTGTTTCCTCGACGGGGGGGAAGGACAAAGAATACCCGAAACCGGTAGGGACACTGCCATAAGAAACCTATTGTTGTAGCTGGCGGTATGCCACATGTGATCGTTTCCTGCAACATCCCAAACAGGATTTCCAGCTTCTGCACATCCCCTTAAACGTATCTAGTGGACCAGCCTTGTAGATGTAGTTCAGTTTCGACGCGATCTAGTATTGTCAGTTTCGTTGTGCACCGAGAGGTTTTGTACGCCCTACATTTCGTTGGCGCCGGTTAAAAGAAATTTGATCTTTAGGCGGTTGGTGTTCCTGTGGTGTCCAGATGAAAGTCCCGTTTGTCCCGAGACAAGAACAGTCCCCATAAACTTTCGCTGTAACAAATATAAGACGTGCGTCTATTTCCTTTTGCATTGCGTCTTTTTGGAGAGCATTCTTATTTCTTTTGAACGTATTATATTTATGTACGAGTATTATTCTCCATTACTACGAAAATACTATAGACTGATATTTTTTCTGAAAATAAGTGGATTGAAAGCACAACAACAAAATTATCACATTTGTATATTAGAAAGATTAAGGGTCAACCCACTGAACACTTTTTTTTAAATTCAAACTATTTTTTAAAATTCATTTCGTTTGGTCGTCTTTACAAGGATTTGAAAGATGTTAATTTTCCATCGCTATTTTTCTTTTGTGCTTACTTCATCAAAAGTACATGACAGATACGAGCTTTGGTCATGAGCCAACAGGAACTGCGACAAGCCAGTTATTTTCCAAACTATTCTAGTTTTCATCTTCCAGAAAAAAAAATGTTGTTAGACTTCGAAAATTACCACATATTTTTTGATTCCCATAAATGCCGTCAGTGACACAAAGGTAACCAATCTTTCAATTCTTTAACGTGATCATTTTGACTGAACGAATTTAGGATTCGATTAAAGAATAATTCAATGATTAATTGATTGACGGGTCCTGGTAAACCGTGGACTAACTTTCACTACAATGGAAGATATATGTACCCATTGTTTATGATGAGCATTTTGTTCAAAATATGATGCAATGTTTTACAAGTGTTTGTTATAACTACAGTTATTGCAGTGACTTTGGATGTGTGTAAACAAAATCCGGAATTTCACTCACAAACTAAATAAATTGTTGAAAATATTGTAGTACTTTGAAACTTAGAATAATATAATTTATAACATTACTGTGGAGGGATTCAAGTGCACAACTGATGAGAGGGGTGGTATGTTCATTCGCTCGTTAGCATCAATTCTTGCTCTACTCGCACTCATTGGGCCACCTCAACGAAAAAATATACATTCTCATACTCAAAATTACATTATCATATTCTCCCTAATGCTCAAAAATGGTCTAATAGAACTCGCGGACTCACGAACGGACGGATGACATACGACGGGTGGGAGGACTGGTGGGTGGTGAGGTGCTTGGGTGGGCGGGCCGGTGGGCGGATGGGCGTGTGGGCGGATGGGCGTGTGGGCGGATGGGCGTGTGGGCGGATGGGCGTGTGGGCGGATGGGCGTGTGGGCGGATGGGCGTGTGGGCGGATGGGCGTGTGGGCGGATGGGCGTGTGGGTGGATAGGCGTGTAGGCGGATGGGCGTGCGTGGGTGCGTGTGTTGGTGCGTGCGTGGGGGCTGGCGTGCGTGCGGGCGTTCGTTGAAGAGACAGACGTTTTGCCATAAACCAATTTTCAGCACCAAGGATCCACAAAATGTGGATTCTTACTACACCGCGTATTAGAGGAAATTATTTACTACATATCTAAACAAACATTTTCCACTTTTTCGGCAAAAGGGATACACAGTACGAGTTTTTATGTCAAAAAATCGTAGTTTTCAGCAGTAGGAATACAAAATTTAATACTACATAAGTATTATGCGAGAAAGAAAAAATATATGTGACCTATGGGGAGAAGCACGGTTTATTGAGCTCTTGAATCTATATCGCCAATCTTTTATTATATATAGTTAAATAAGTGAAATATTCACGTTGTTAAAAAATACAATTTTCATATATTTTTTTATTTTGCTAATCTTTACCATTTTTTGAGTTGGCTACCTTTTTGAATATGGTGTGTGTGTGTGTGTGTTCACTCAGCTTTCACCCTAGCAGAAAAAGGGCAGCCCCACCCCTAATTCAAGGATCTTCCCAGGTGCCTCGTTGTGCACGCCTTTTGAAGGCGAGTGCTACAGTAGCGAAGACACTTTGGTTCCGTGGCTACTCGGTCGGAAAAAAAAGTTTCGTTACAATGGGAGAACGGAAAGTGAAGAATCGTTCAGTATGAAAGACGAGAGCTCGTGTTCACAGGCCACTTCCTCTGGTGAGTTTGCTGAATGACCGGTGGGTGCCGCGGACCTGAATGAACTGCTAGTGGCCCCGAGTGGCTATGGGAGAAGTAGAAACCGCTTCAAATATTTTGTGAGTTTCACAGGACAATTGATTAGAAAACATAGAATACTAGGTCTGCATCTCATATTTCATCAATCATGAATGATTCAGCTTTGAGAAGCGACGTTATAAGAAGGTATATAATAATATTAATATTAATATTAATAATAATAATAATAATAATAATAATAATAATAATAATAATAATAATAATAATTCTATCTATAAACAAATAAAAGAAAATGTGCGGATGTCTGTTGAATATAGACGCAAAATTCGTCATTTCGCTGAAATGTTCACACTTTGTTCTTATTGGTATCGGGAGTATTTAAAGAGTGGTTTGTATTAAATGTGGCGTTTGGGGGCGCTATTTTTTCAAAGTTAATTGACGAGGTAGGCTCTACGTCGTTTCCAGAGGACCTTGCTTGAAATGCTATCTATGGATATCTTTTTGAACTACATGCATCGCTTCGACTCATAATGTCGAATAAAATAGAAATTGAGACCGAGAAAGAAAGAAGTCTGAACCAAATGCTGGCGGTGCACAACGTTATTTGAATATTTGATTTGTGAACTGTAGTGTAAAGCAATTAATTGAAATTAATACGTAGGTAATCTTTATTGAATAAGATAATTTTGAATTTGTGTTTACTTAATACAATTCAATAGAAGCACGGGCAGCGGAAATTAACGGATATTTCCTAAAAAAACAATTTAAAAAAAACAATACCATTCTTTCCTTTCATTAAATTATAGACGTATTCCATCAGATCAGGCGTATGACATGCATTTCAGCGTGAGAACTAAAATATCCAAAATTGATATTTCTAGAAGATTCAAAAGTAAAGAGTGTGAGAAAGAAAAATGTTAGTTATGCGCATGATTCAGGTAAAATATTTATACATTTTTACAATATTTATAAAAGTGAATTATTATGTGTTTGCAGTAAATGCGTTACATTTTTTAATAAACGAGTATAGTTGTTTCGATAAGGCTGTCCTACTCCAAAAGGGGGCCTCCACTCAAAAACAGTACACTTTCGATGTGTCTGATCCAGAACTAACAAGTGAAATATACTTTAATATTAACAAGTATGTATTTCAAAGTTATATACTATTTAATAAATCAAATGTAATGAAAGAAAATATAAATTAACAATATGAGCAATTTATAATCATGATAAAACTCAAGTTTAAAAACTCAATTAAAACAATCTTTTTAAATCCCTAATTTCTTCTACGTTTATTTAAAATTGAAATTGTCGAAGTTTCCATTCATTTTGTTTTTGTGTACTTTTGCTGTCAGCATGGAGACGTACAAAAAAAAGTACATCAAATTCAACTTGTTCTTAACAATGAATAGGATACAAATATTCAAAACGGTTTCAAAGGATAGTGTAATATTCAAATCTTGTGCCATTAACAAAAAAAATGCCAGATTTGCAAATACGTCCAACAGTGAACAAGAAACTAAGAAAGAAAGGTTTCGTATAATTTTCAGATATGCAAATCCAAGTTCTGAGTTGCCTATGCTATACTAGTATTTTCACACTCCTGGGTGTTTTTCCAGCTTCAGGGGATGTTGATTTCGACCTCCTCGTCCGGTACCCACTATGTCCTCCATGGGCACACATTCACCTTTTACACTAGGCACACTTGCGTGCTCCTTGGTGTACGGTCAGCAGACTCACAAGTCCGTCCACGACCACACACATGCATGAAAGACTAGAGACAAACCACCATGCCCACGGCGGGACCCGACCCCCTTCCCTTCAGACTGAGGCCCTGAGTCAGCATTCGCTCATGACCTACTCGACCATCCAGGTCGCCAGCTACGTTATACTAGTAATAATAATGGTAACTTGAGTGATAAATAATCATTGAAATAATAACTTGAATAATATTGGAATAGGAGTATTAACGTGCACAGCAACATGAATAATATCTTTTATGGTGACCACATAAAACATCTTCCTATTATGGTTTCCAACGGCGAATGAAGTAAGCCCAACCATTCAAGATCCTGAACCAGACCCCTGTTATGCGGATACACGCACCTCCGTTTCCAGGGTTTTCTCTGCCATCTCGCAAACCTACGTAGCAAACCTCAGCCCATTCATAAACTCACACATTGAGAATGTTCTGCTGTGAATCTCTGCAGCAGGAAAGCATGGCTACCGTTTGAACGTACGAATTCGATGAATGGGAAGCTTTGAATTTTACCGTTTTCGGCCCTTGTTGCAATCCCACAACAACAACCACATTCTTAGACACAGGCCGCTCGCCTTTGATGTTCCGACTCCTGTCTACGCAGCCACCTGCTATTTCTCACCCGCACTGTCCTCAGGAACAGCACTGCTCGTGGAGTCTTCTTCAATGGCCGCCCTCTGGGATCTTTTTCAAATTCCGCGAGTCTATGAATGAACTTCGAGGCGGCAAGAGAGTCTTTTCTGAGAGTTTTCGAACGTTTTGTGCAGGCGAATTGCTACCTGTAACGGCGGCTGGCTTCATTCACGTCGCAAAAGCAGTCGACGGGGCAGCGGGGGCGGTGCTTGTGGGAACTTGACGGGCGAGCAGCCAAGCGAAAGCGAGATAGGCGACTCCATGATCTCTGCGATACTTTCGGCCCACGTTTTCTTCGGCTCTTTCTCTTCCCCCATTTTCTTTCACATACATGCCCCACTGAATTATTAATAAAACATGATAACGAGCTAAAATGGAAACTTTTAACAACAAAACGTGTTCGCTATGGAGTATTATCAACTAAATTATCGGAAAAAATACAAGGATATACTACATAAAAAGGGAAACCGTAACGATTATGATAATAAATAGCTTTTATGAATCTTCCATTACTAAGCACCTCTTTCAAACAAAATAGTCCGAATATCCTGCACTTCGTGAACGGAATATGAGAAGTGATTCCAGGCACTTGGATGTTACGTAAGTTAGAATTAGAACATTATTTCATATTTCTTTGTTAGTTTCTTACATTCGAGGTTTTGTTATAGTTAACAAATTAATCTTTTAGAAATTATTTAAAACAATTTGAAATACATGAAATACAAATTGCTAGCTTTCAGAGAATATCAGGTTGAAATGCAACAATTACATGACTTGGCAATGTAGTTTCTGTGAATTATATCTCATTGTTGTGTCATGATTTAGCTGTATGGAACTTTATGTTTTGCAATTTGCAATGAGTTTTACAAAAAACGATGACTGAGATGTGTTAATTCGGAGAGATATTGTGCTATAAATTGTAGTTTTAGAGTAATATTTTTGAAAACTTGGTATTACGCGTTTTTAACTGTCATAAACACGTATGACAAGAACATTTCGTCACAAAATAATTGGAAAGAGTTTTTTCTGCGATGGGACATTAACGAACCAGTGGACTAACAAGATATCATTACAGAGAAAAATATTTTACATTTTATTTTTGCTACCGTCTATAATACAAAAAAATGTATTTAAAACTGTGATTAAAAAAAATATTTATCGTGAAGAGAAACTTATCATTTTAGCGAATTTGTCACCAACCGGAAACGCTGTATTCTTGATAAAATGCAAATATTAAAAAATCTCTCCACATTGTATTTGACACCGTAATATTGTGGGATTCATCATTTACTTCCCAGTACATTCGGCGTCTTCAAACAACTACTTATGCATCTAGAAGAATAATCCCTAGGAAAGCTTGCAATTCTTGTGGGGAAAGCGTAAATTGGGGATTGTTTTTCTGAAGTACATATAATATATCCCCAATGATATATTCTGAAGTACATATACACCCGACTACTGTAATAGCGACATTCAAAAAAATCAATGTTGCTCTTTGTTGATCTGATTCAGTTATAGAGGTTCCAGATAAAAATTCAAGAATATTGTCCGAATCCAAGTTGATGCTGGAATGGATGGAAGCACTGACATAGAAGAAATTTGAAAATTGTCAGTTTCTGTCAGAAAATGTCAGGTCAACTGAATACTTTGTCCTTCCTGTCATCTTCTATGAAGCCTACCGCAGAAGGTTCTCCTTTAATTCAGAATTCTGCCTGAGCTCGAAGACAATTTTTGCTAAGACGTTCAGGATATTTGCACATTTTATTTCCGGAGTCACCAACAGAGTCGCGATTCTAATTATTACGTCCAAACGGTGTTTTGAGCAGCTGCGATTGTAATTATTACGTCCAAAGGACCCTGCACATCGTCGAGATCTGTAGTCTTCAACAATGAAAGAATTCCGTGGGTATTTTATCCTTGTGATCTAAATGTGTAAAATACAGGACTTTCAACTTACGTAACCTCATTTGCCCAATGGGTCGTCAGCGAGCCAACAGTTTTTATATAAGTACAACTGCACAATTATTCAAGATATCGAAATATTTCATAGGATATTCAAGAGACTTGCATTTTAGGAGAGCAGTAGTGCAAAACAACAGAATCTAAGTGTCTTGCCTCTCACAAATACAAATATTTGTTTCGCAGACGGTGCCGTATTCCGACCCACGTGCGCGGAAATATTCTCTGAAATGTGATAAAGATTCTCTAGCTTTGGTTGAGATGCAGGAAATGTCAAGAATACATATAAACGGGATGTCTGGTATCAAAAGAATATTATACAGGTCAAAGTAATATATTTGACAGGTTTAACTTAGTATGAACGTTTTAAAGTGGGTCGTTAACGAACCAGTGGTCACAAATGGGTTACAATGGTGCATAGAATGACTTGAACGGAACAAATCAGCTTGTTGGAGAGTTGCTTTCAGTGATGAAAGTAGATTTGCGTTATTTCCAAGACGTAAAGTAAGTGTACGCCGAACAAGAGACATTTTATTCAGTGTTGCTCCAGCACTGCAGCAGGGAGGTTGAGCTTTACTAACATGGGGCGTCATCACATCTCAAGGCCGCGGAGACTGTCCTGCTGTGGATGGCTCTGCGAACAGCACATTTTACTGCAGAATTCTGGAGGAATTTATGTTGCCTTTAGTTTAGCAGCGTCTTGGGCACAACTTCATCTTCCAGCAGAACAATACCCCTGCTCACAAATTTAGTGTGACAAATATTTGGTGGCCGGATGTTGAGGTTTTATCATGACCTGCAAAATATCCGGACTTCAGTCCTACAGAAAATCTATGGAATACAATGGGATAGAGACTGCTAAAGAAGTCAGCGAGTAATAAAGAACTTACATTGCAAGTTGTCAGACTTTACAGACAGACTACCGCTGAGGAATGTATTAAAGTCATTGACACAATGCACAACAGAATTAGAGAATGTGTGTGCAACCATAGTGGTTCAATTGATTATTAAAAGAGGTACAATTTTCATGAGTACATCTTTTCTTGCGCCTTTCAGTGAATACAAATTAGTCTTTGACAATGTGTATTTTTCTTAATGTTTTCATTCTTTTTGTCGGCGCCTGTAGATCTTTAACACTAAGTTCTGTTGAAAAAATATTCAAGCCAATTTTAACGAGGATAAAATTTCCTACAATTTTTCTATAAAACATATTTTCGAACCCCATTACCAAGCGATCTAAAGCTTAAAAAAAATCTTTTTTTTCCACTTTTCAAAAGTGTTTGTGCTATTATAAGCAGCCTACAATAAATATAATAATTATTACATGTAATGATTTAATCACACTGTCGGTGTAAACATTGCATCATATGTATATAAACGAAGTAAACGAATAAACGAAGTAAACGAAGTAAACGTATGTAAACGAAGTAATTTTGGTAAAAAGCGATAATTCTATTTTTTAAAGTTGTTTCACAGGTAAGAAACAGTAGAGTATCCGTGATTTTATGAGAGTTTAATAGATTTGACGCGTAAAAAGTAAATATTTATGAATTTTTCCTTCATCAATTTTGTAATAACTATTATTCTATGTTACTTGACTGTCTCAGGCAACTCCCAAACCCTCGGGTCTCGAGCCTATGGTATTGGAAGCCGTACTCCAATCAACAGCATCTCCTTAACGCCATAGATACATGCAATTTATGTAGTTATACATAATAATTAATATTTCGTTAATCGCAGAAGATCAAGGTCGGAGCTCCATTGCCGACTTCGAACTGCGCGATTGAAGCAAGTTTCGTTGGTTGCATCAAATTCGCGAATGCTTTTCTGTGTTAATTTAACCCACCTACCTTTACACGTCTACACGATCTCGGGTTCGATTCCTGGTCGAGCCAAGATTACAGTATGCGTTTTCCTTGCAATGTCCCAGTATATGTTGCTGTCTGACGATGAGAAAATTTACTTCTCAGGTTGAGAAGACTGGAATACGGCGTGGGAATGTCTATGTGCTAACCACACGTATCCCCTTAACCCATCGCCGTGAGGCAGGGACGTCGCCGGTAGGCCTAAGCCCATTCACGGGCTGTCGCGCCAAGTGCATACATACTTGGTGTACTTGTGTACTTGAGACTCACCGGACTCGGTAGCTCAGTCACTAAGAAGATGGTGGGAGAGGAAGAGGAGGAGAAAGGGAATACGTTAACACGTATAATATTTTGAATCATCACCTATAATACATCCCATTCCAAATGTGTTCCATTTATCCATGTGCTATAACTGTTCGTCAAAAACTATTCACATCCGGAATAAGACAGACATTGTCTTAAGAAGTCATGCTTTAGGCCGCTTGAACATCAGGGAGTTTGAGGTACCTCAAAGGATTGCGATTTTTAAGAATTTGGATCTGCTGAATATTAAAGAGGTTTTACCGTATATTCGAAAAGCAGCCATACTATTTTGAAGGATTTATAATTGCACTTGAATTTGTACTTGAGACTCGGCGGACTTGGTAGCTCGGACACTAAGAAGATGGTGGGAGAGGAAGAGGAGGAGAAAGGGAATAAGAAGAACAAGAAAATCAGCAGTCCTGGCACAGCGAAGTTTCGGCAGGTTAATAATAATAATAATAATAATAATAATAATAATAATAATAATAATAATAATAATAACAATAATAACAATAATAATAATAATGACAACAACTCATGTTTCCCCAAAAATATTTTGTAATCACAACAATTATTTGCTTGTGGACAAACTGTCTTTTCGTGTGTACTAATATATCGCTCGAAATATTCATCACATAAATCTTGCTCCCCAATTCGAAAATAAATCGAGAGCTCCCTCTCTTGCATTGACCATCCTCTCCAGTTGCCCCTGCCCCCTACCTCTCCCATTCCCGGGGCGCCAGCCCGCCCCTTGCCGGAAGGTGCAGTGCGTTGGGACAGCAAGCTGCCGCTGGGCGCCGACACAAGTCGGTCGCCCGCGCAAGTCGCGAGCGGCCGCTTCGCCGCTCCAGATCTTCCCAGCGAGTTCTTTGCTTTGTGCACGCTCCGTGCCGCTCCGCCCCTCGGCAGGGGGATACGTAGCAAATTGATGGGCGCCCCCTTCCCCCACCCACCCACCCAAGGTTATCACGCACGCGGTTGGACTCTCGGGGCGCGAGGATGCGCCCGGCAAACGTGGCTGGGGGTATCGACTCATATCACTGCAGTGCCTCTGACCGGGAGGTCCTAGGTTAGAGTCCCGACAGGGGCAAGTTTTTCGACATTAGCTTGTCAGCTAGGTCGACTTCAGTCGCTGACTGCAGGCGTCTCTCACCGGTAGTTTTTCGTGGTTTCTCCGATCAACACCAGGCGAATGCCGGAGCAGTACCCTAACACACGGGCCACGGATCGCGCGAGATCTTTTTTACATTTTCCTTGTCATATCCTCATCCGTTTCTTACACATAAGAACTTACATGCACTGCACAATCACATATCCCGGGAGACGGGTCGAGAGCTTGAAGCTTGTCTTTGCTGGGACGATGGGAGGTACTGAGTTTACCGGCAGCGATGGTGTAACGGTTAGCCTAAGTTCGGGGGTTCTCGATTCAACCCGTGTATTTCTAGGGCGAAAAAATGCTTCGTACTTCCGAGGGAAGTAAAGCCGGCTGTCCCAAATTAGTAGATTTACTGCGAGTAAAATATCTTATTATTAAGCCTAAATGAAGCCTCTGAGAAAAATTCAAATCGCCTGTTTCATGGCCCAAGAAATACCTCCTTTCTCCACTAGTGCGTGAAAGGAGAGTAGCAAATTTTGCGTGGTCAGACGGAAGTGAAGGCCTGATGGCCTGAGTCTCGCCACGTATAATAAGGTATCAATTCAATTCAGAGTTTCCAGATTCTCTTCCATTTCGAGATTCTCTTCCATTTCTCCTATTCCATTTTTGTTGCCACTTCTGAAAAAAAGCGAGATTACAGCGAGAAAGCACTGTTTATTAATCATAGACATCATAGACAGATTTAAGACAGTGGTTTCCAATTTCAAAAAATGCAAAAGGGAAGTCGATGTTTGCCTTCAGGGAGGAGGCGACGGCACTTGCCGTCCCCGGGCTACGAACCCGGGAGCTGGCGCCTTGCGCCAACTGTCTCGGGTAATTTATCTCTCTTGTGAGGAGTGTGAGTTTCTGAGCTCTGCACGAAGGCAGGTAGGTTTGCCTTGCCTGGAGCGAGTACCTTGGCCCCGAGGGCTTTACCAAGCTGCCAGACAAGGGAGCTCAACCCCGAGGGGGAGCGAAGACTCCCGAAGGCGGCCGGACTTCCACGAACGGCGAGTCATATGAGAGACTTATATCGTCAACTGTTCAACATCCCGAGTTGTGCGCGATCACATTTTTTATGTCATTGTGCAGAATTTCTCATTAGATCCCTTGGTAAATATGACTTTTTCTTCTTATTCGTACAATTTGTATCACCGATAAGTATAAAACAATAATAATATTCATATTTGTGTATAATCCATTAATGCAATGTTTATGACATTTTCATATATCTGACATAATAATTAATTTTAATGGGCCTAAAGTATAGCAATTTGCCAACGATGTAAATAATTTACATTGCTTTTTCTTAATAGCCGTAGTATCTATGGCGCTTCAATTTATAGAATGATTGTTGAAATTCTGATAATTGGCCAAACCAGTACTTTGGGCTTTAGGTAAAGGTAAAGAATTGAGTAATCAAATCTGTTCAGGAAAATGAAGCATTTTCTTTTTGCAGAGATGTGATGTTATCCAACATGAATGTTTGTTTCACAGTCCTTACCAGGTAGCAGATTCCTGGTTAAGGAAAATTGCACCAGTTGGCGTGTAGGCCGGCGCCTACACGCACCACGTAGTGGGGGAAGTTCTCCGGCGCCCTCTGAGTGAAAAACATTCACTATACATACGGGAGTAATGACCAAAGCAGCTGCTGTGCCCGGAACACCAATCAATCATTGAACTAATCATTAAAAAAACGTGGTCTTAAATCTTTAAAAATATGTAACAAATTTGGAGAACAGGATTGTAATATATTGCTAAACATGTGTACTATTATTATTCCGTGTATAATTTCCCTCAGTAGCACTGCTATGTATTTCGGGGTCTGCTACCGATCGCTTCGTTTCTGTTCTCCTGATGCAGAAATGGAATTGGTATGGGTGATAAGCCAGAAACCTCGGGTTTAATTTGAATAAGAAAAACGGCATCAAGTGGGTGTAATACGATGCAATTATGTGCAGGCTTGGAAACTAAAGAATATGCGTTGTTAGGACAACCAATAAACAAAGTGTAGTATTCCATGCTTGGTGTCACAGCGCTGTTCATTTCGGCAGGCACGGCCCAGGAGACTTTACATGCGAGAAGTATGGAGATGGCATTGACAGTCGTCATTCTGAGGGAAAGAAAAAATAATCACTCTCTTGAAAGCTACCAAGCTGAACACACCTAAGCAATCGGCTTGAAGCGATATTTTTAGTATAGACTGGTATTAGATAAATAATAGTTAGTCGGGTAACTTATGCCTAGTTTTGATAGCTTGGCATTGTGCAGAGTAAGAAGTCGAAGATGTTATTCGCGTCGTATTATAATTGTAATATTTGTTATTGTAATTTCATGTGCATTCAAATACACTCCGCGTTTTGAAGGGATTCATATCAGGGTAGCCCCATAGACGGGGAAGACTTTTTAATGAGTCGGCTGAAGATAAATAGTCGCGCGTAGGTGTCTCAGGCGAAGCCCAGCTGGGGCAAATCACGTCCGCGAATAAATTTAATAGAAATTACAGAATACTATGAAGTATCAAATAGTCGAGGATACTCCGAGAACATCATCTATTCTAACGAAAGGCAAGACCGCGATAATAGGGGTATAGAGGACATACCACGGACAACATCGAGCCCGATGATATCCGAGAAGAACATCTGAGAAGTCATCGCAGTAAGCTTACGAAGTTTATCCAAAACAATTAGGTACTTCAATGTTCGTACAGAGGAAAAATTAATCATTTAATTCGTGAGCAAAATAGAATTTTGTACGAATGTCAGAATACATATTATTATTATTATTATTATTATTATTATTATTATTATTATTATTATTATTATTATTATTATTATTATTATTACTATTATTATTTGAGGAATGAAAAGGCTGAGTTTTTAGTAGTTACCATAAACTCAATAATTAGTTTTCATCCAAGATCTTTCAGGAATCGTAATTCTGTATATAATCACACGTCCACATGCATCAGGTAAGGAGAAAAATGTTGTATATCAACACAAATTATTAAATTTAAAAGTGAAATTAATATAATAATATTTTAACATGTTATGAGATTAGCAGGGTGATGAAAGAAATAGTAATATTGATAATAGCAGATAAAGTAATCCCTTTATAATATTCATAGGATTGTTTGTAAACAGTACAAAGATTTATTAATATTCATATCAGTAGGAGAAGTTAGTATATCTCATGTGCAACTATAAGGGACCAAAAACTATTTAATTAATTTAGTGTAAGCTGTTATTCTCACTAAATGAAAGTATTTGTAACTTCGGTGCAGTTCATTTAATAGTTTAATTCCATCTTCAGAAAACACTAAGTATGTATTATGTGACATTTCCTCTTTTCTAATATTTGGATTTTAAAAACATAAAAATATTTTTGGTATCATTTGACTTAATACATTTAATTAAATAGCATACTCAGTATCATTAAATAGCAAGTAATAAAAACTACTAATTAAAAACGTATCATAATTTTGTATTAGTAAATATTTGCAGCAATTGTAACTCACGTAAGAAAAATTTTATCTGACTCAAATCCAGAGACGCACATTGAATTCTTGCCACGAGTTTGAATTTCAATATCCTAGACCCTTTTCATCCGTTTAACTTTTCAGCACATTTACATACGTTTTAAACAAGCCCCACAATTCCAAGAAGATTTTCCAAATTAAGGGCGCGAACTGGAGTGTGCGCGATGCTGAACGTAAAATGCGACTTCTGGCACTCGAACGTGGGAAAACTGCTATCCCCTAGCCCTTAGGGTTGAATCAGAGCTACCCGCCAAGCGGTCTACAGGATGAGTGGACGAGCATAATACGAATAAAGCTTCATTCTGGTTCTAATACGCTACTGTGCGGACTCGAGCGAACACAAACACTGCGCCTCCAATTACAAAAACCTCCTCGAAACAATGCGACCCTTCGTGAGAGAACAGGTTTTTCGACTTAAGCCCTTCACAATGGAAACGCGTGTCCGAGCTGGGGTAGGGTGGAAGGGCGAAGGAGGGTCTCTGGGAAGGGGGTGAGGATAGGAAGGGATCCTGCGTCGAGGGACATTGTATATAAATAGTTTTTGCACAACTTGAAACTAGGAGAGAAACCCGATACCATTTATCATTTGGTGCTAATTGCATTTGGTACAAGTCTTAATAGAAGTTAATAAAATGTATGGATTGATTAATTGATTGATTTGGGCGTGTCAACTGCTAAGGTTATTCGTCCCGTAAGTGTAGTGCATGTATTTTCCTCAAGAGGTGGCGGTGGCCTTCTCCTGCTGGTTGGTGAGATCCCGCGCCAACCTATCGTCTGGTTTCGGTTAGAGGTTTCGGTTCCATAGGGCCCTTTGCAAGTTAATGATGCTTTTCGCTAGTTTTAATTTCGACCACGGATCGAAAGAGTCAGTCCTGATCGTTCCTTTATAGTAGATCAAAGTTGAAAATCAAAGACATTCTTTATTGTAATTGTAGTATCAACGTAAATGTAATATTTTCCTGCTAAAGTTATATTGTACCCAAAACCTACAGAAATGTATTTATAAATAATATAATTAAAATAGGGCTCTTTGATGAGATACATTTTGCGAATTTCGTTTAATTTTTGATAAGGAAGGTGATAGTTTAACTATTTTCCCGATAACATCATTATATTTCAAGATAAAAAGGATTTTAAACTTTGCCATTTTTAAAAAAATCAGAGATTTTAATAAAATTCTGATCTGTTCTGATCTAACCTGACATGTTTAAATGAGTATATTTTTCTATTTGAGAAAAAAATTAAAGAAAAAATTGGAACCATTTTGGGGGGAAAATTGAAAATGTCTTCATATAAAATACTATCAAAAATTAAAATATCCACTTCAAATTCAGGGGTCCGCTACATCAGCCAGATATTTTAAGGAATATCTTACTTCAGAAAAATCCTGGGTATAGTTTAAGCAATAGCGTTGTTCACAGAGAGTCAGACGGACGTTTTGACGAAAAACAGTTTTTCTCGGGCCTACGAAATGGATTCTGTAGATCGAGGAGGTTGTGACTACGTGAATTTTATTCATCAGCATACATTAACCTTAATAGTGAATTACATGTGTTTTTTGGAGTGTTTGAACTGTTCGAACTTTGATATCTAGTGATTCTACCAGTGCCAGCCACATTTAGTGGTTGGTGTTCTCCAGAAGGATGGACTCTTCTGAAAACAAGGCAGCCCTCATAATGAAATGCAATCCAACGTCGCGCAGAAATCTTATGCTGAAACTACTGCAAGTGAAATCTTCCCAACCAAAGATCAAGCAATTGTAATGAAAGCACACGAAGATCTCACCATCAAAGCACCAATCATCTCACATCTGTACGTTAACCACAATAATTCAACCAAACTATTTCAGATTTCTCTCTCCCATATCTAAAAACAGAACATTATTAGAAAAGAGGAACTGTCACATAATACATACTTAAAGTGTTATGAAGTTTTCTGAAGGTCGAATTAAGCTGTTATATGAAATGCACCGAAGTTACAAGTACTTTCATTTAGTGAGAATCGTCATTAACACTAAATGAATTAAATAGTTGTTAGTTCCTTATAGTTGCACACGAAATATACTAACTTTTCCAACTGATATGAATATTAATAAATCTCGATACTATTTACAAACAATTCTATGAATATTATAGAAGGATTACTTCATCTACTATTATCATCTCTGTAGTAATTATAATTTCTTTCGTTGTCCTGCTATGTTCATAAATTCTCTCAATGTTAAAATATTATTATATTCATTTCACTTTTAAATTTAATCATGGGTGTTGATATAAAACATTTTTCTCCTTACCTGCTGCATGTGCTTTTGGTGTAAAAAACTAAAAGCTAGTGCTGATACAGAATGGCGTAGACTTTTCCGTATTAGTTTCCTATTTCCTTTAGTCTCGGCTAGCTATTCGGACTTGTCACATACTATTGCGAGCTGCCATCTATCGCCGCCCATAGAACATTTTTTTAAATAGATTTTCTTATTTTTTCGGTTTGTTAATAGTAGAACGGAAATATTTTAAGAATATTAAACAACAGAAAACCTCAACCTAAATGGCAAATTTGGAGGTAAGTATTTTCTTATAAAAATTACTACCATTGAAGTGAATCAAAATAATTTCTACTTATAATATTGAAGCGTAAGTGTGCTAACGCCCAGAAAATCAAATTAAAACCAGAGCAAGCCACGAGAGAGAACGTGAGAGAGAGAGAGAGAACGAGAGAGAGAGAGAGAACGAGAGAGAGAGAGAACGAGAGAGAGAGGGCGAGAGAGAGAGGGCGAGAGAGAGAGGGGGGGCGAGAGAGAGAGAGGGCGAGAGAGAGAGGACGAGAGAGAGGACGAGAGAGAGAACGAGAGAGAGAGGACGAGAGAGAGAGAGGACGAGAGAGAGAGAGGACGAGAGAGAGGACGAGAGAGAGAGAGGACGAGAGAGAGAGAGGACGAGAGAGAGAGGACGAGAGAGAGAGAAAGGCGAGAGAGAGAGGACGAGAGAGAGAGGACGAGAGAGAGAGGACGAGAGAGAGAGGACGAGAGAGAGAGAACGAGAGAGAGAGAACGAGAGAGAGAGAACGAGAGAGAGAGAACGAGAGAGAGAGAGAACGAGAGAGAGAACGAGAGAGAGAGAACGAGAGAGAGAGAACGAGAGAGAGAGAACGAGAGAGAGAGAACGAGAGAGAGAACGAGAGAGAGAGAGAACGAGAGAGGGAACGAGAGAGAGAACGAGAGAGAACGAGAGAGAGAACGAGAGAGAACGAGAGAGAACGAGAGAGAGAACGAGAGAGAACGAGAGAGAACGAGAGAGAGAGAGCGAGAGAGAGAGAGAGAGAGAGAGAGAGAGAGAACGAGTTCTGTATGTATGCAAGTAAGGGTTAATGCGAACATGATTCAAATAGATGAAAAAGATGACCCAAGAACAATATTAAGAACTGTTGAAGACCGTCAAAACCTATCTGTTAAGTAGGTTAGTTTTAAGTAGATGTAGTACATGTAGTAGATGTAATATCTCACAAAACTACGTACGCCACATTGGCTGTAGAAACATTTATGTACTCCAGCAAGTCAATAATCTCTTGTATATTCAGAGTTACTGAAGAGAGAAAATAAAAAATAAAAATCAAAAAATTATCTCTCCCATCGTATTGCCTTTTAACTATGAATATCTATCCATGATGGATATCTATCCATCGCAGCAATAATTAGTTCTCAATTTTCCTTTCATTTTATATTTAAGTATGGTATGTTTACGAGAGAAAATGTAATTGGGCTAATTTCAATTAAGGTTATTATATATCAAAGCCATGCGTCGTGATGGCCTTCCTATATATTGACACCGCCTCAAACAAAGAGCGGAAAATTCGAATTTACAATTTGGAACTTCTTCCACGTTTCGAAAATACAGAGTGCGGTAATCATGGAACCAGTACCACTTTCTTTGCTGTTTTTTGCTACATACGTGAGAAATAAAGGAAAAATGAGAGATTTTCTGATAATGCGATTGTTTAAAGTTTGCCTTTATTTGACTCCAAAACTCATATTTTCCGAAAAATTGAACCAGAGCTTACTTGAAAATCTGTTTTTGATGAACATATTTCATTATCAAAAAAATTATCTTCATAATTGTTATTCTAAGAAGAGGGACAATCTTTTTTTTTAACTTTTGCAATTTTTGAAAAATTAGCTATTTTGTCGAACATGTGTCCTCCGCCATTTTCTTAAGCGTCTTAGGGCAGTCGATAGGAAGCAATAAGAGGGTCCGCCTTCCAAAAGGTGAGATAGAACATAATATTTTTTGTTTTGTTTATATTGGCATTAGTAAAAACACGTAAGTTTTCCGCATCGAAATATTCCGAGAAAAGATTTGGTCGTCAAGAAACAAAAAACAAGAAAAGGAATCGGATTTTTTTAAATTTTGGTATAATAACGTTTTAATGGTTGATATTATTGCAAAAAAATGTTATGTACAATTTTAAAGGTCATAAAAGTCTCTACATATTTGCTTTATAAATTATTTTTCTCAAGCAAATAGTAACAGAGCTTTAAGATTTTAAACGTTTACCAACTTTTTCATTCTAATCTAATCTAAAGTTAACCCAAATTCTTTAATGGTCTCTCTAACGTATTTTTAAATTCCTAAGGTCATTATAAATAATAAACTATTAAAGACTAAAGTTTTTAAGTAAAACTAAGGTTAAACGCTAATAGATTGTAAAATAATTAGTATTAACAGAAACTCATTGGTTACTGTAGTACTTGTTCTATCGAAAATAACTTACAACGAAACTTGTTTATAATTGAGCTGTGAGTACCCACAGCAATTTTTAACAGGTTAATCGTATAAAATTGAATTAGAATCGTCATACAGAGAAGCAGCAAAAACCTTAACACCACTCTTTACATTTCTGATTAAAGAGAACTACCCAACTCGTTAATTTTCTTCGAAAACTAAACCACTGTTGAATCCCACATCTTAATTCAGATCGCACGGGTTTAAACCCCGATATCAGCTTCGACGTGAGGAAACGGCGGTCAGTGTGGTGAGAGCGGCAACACCAGACCACCAGGTGGTGGCGGGCCCGACCGCAGCGGTGGCGGTGGTATCGCGGTGGTCAGGAAGCAATTAGGGCTCAACCTAGGTACCCAACGTTGAAACCGCACGCTGTGCTACATCCTGCTTATAAAGAACGTTTACCGGTCAACGCTTTGATAAACGCCTTCGCCTGGCACCGGCGGCATGTGGGAGCCGGAGCTGGAGCCTTTTTTCATGTGAGTATTCATTGTTTTTCGAATTGTTTTGTATTGTGTTTGACTAGATTGCCCGCGTGCACTATTGGATCTCATTGTAGAAATATGATTTCCTTACAATCCAAGTTCATCATATTGTTCATAATCTTCATATTAAGGCAATCGTATGGCTACTGCCAATCAAAAGATTATTCTGCTAATAATTTTGTTTTTAGCTAATTTATGTAACTTTTTGCTTCTAAACAATTTAATGATATTATACATTTACCTTCCTATCTTTTGATAGATTATGTTTGAGAAGTTAACTGCTGTATTTTCGATTGAAATATACATATATAGGGGTTCCTGTTCTTTAAATGATTATTCTGTTGATGTACTTCGTCTACATTGCTTATGTGCGATATTGACACTCATTGACGAATAAATAGAATCTCTAGTCGGATTCCTTAAAATCCAATACAAGATATTCTATTTCACATTGCTGCCTATGATCTTCAAATTATTGAATCATAATACTTTCAACTGCGTTTTCTACTTATGAACCGTCTATTCTACTAGATATTTCACGTTTTCATTAATCAGTATTTTAGAGTGTGCTGATATTAATGATTGATTCGCTTTCCTTTCTCATTATGTGGGAGATTGTGGCTTCTAATATTTCTCATGGTCTTTCATTTGAAAGGTTTTTACATTACGAGACTAGTTTCTACCTTCTAAGTGATTATTTCACTACTTTGTAATTTCTTAACTGCATTTCATGTGATTAGCTGCCAATGATTGATTAATATTCTAAATTTTTCTTTTTTTGCACCATATAAAAGATTATAAATCACGAGACGTTCCTCATTTGCTCGCAAATGAGGTCTATACTAAAGAGATGCATAATCATATTAATTGAAGTTCAACTTGTAAATAGGAATTATGAATTAAGACATATCAATTACTCGAATCTATTCAATTTAAAAAAAAACGCACAATTCTTTTCAATGGGACCTATTCATCCATTTATGAGAACACTAAAGTTCACAATAATATTGTCATATGACTGTGGTATTAGTGTTTCGATGTCGATGTTTTGAAAATATCGATGATTTTATAAAAACATCCGTTTTAAATATCGACGTTTTAAAGCTCATGTGTTTTTAACATCGATGTTTGTTTAGTGCTCGATGGTTTTACGTTTTCTATTTTTTTCTGTAAATGAAACAGTCCAATAATACCAATTTTGTAAGAGATAAAGTATTGACATGTAACTGATAATTCACGTGTAGATGACCCCGATGCCCTGACATTGCCTATGCCTGTCCTCGTATCATGTGGAGAAGCATCAACATATGCGGAGCCTAGGCGTCCGTAAGGGTCCCTCCTTCCCGCTCCCTTTTCGGCGAACTGAGGAAACTCTGAACAATTGAACGTAATTTTTACGATAATGATTAATGTAATTAAAAGGTATATTATTGTAATAATTGTTAATAGGAATAATTGTAATTTTATTAGTAAAGGAGTCGTTTTTGAGGCCTGATGACTCTAAGGCTCAGTTTCTTGTAACGAACTGAAGTTATCAGTGCTATCAGTGCTATTCGGGCTATCAGTAGATATCAGTGCTATTCGTGTGCAAGAGTAAGACAATTAATACCCCGTAAGAAAGAGATTTTTGTTAACTAGGGGAATAGGGACTGAAAAAAGAAATCAGGGGGACTTCAGGAAGAAAAATTTAAAAACCTTTTTTTGCAAACTATCTATAAAAAATATTAGGGCCTATAATAGTTAGTATTAATTGCATTTTCGTCCACAAAATAATGTAGTAAGTCATATTTTTGTATTATTCACTCTTATTATACGAGTTTTGTTAAATGTCACTATGTTTTACTTTTTTTGACAGTTAAATCTTAATGGATATTAAATACGACCACTAGTATCGAATTAAATTTTTCTCCGCGCCAAAATTACAACTAGAGACTATTAATTCAGATTTTAAAAAATCGGCGTTTAAAAAAATTATTGGTTTTTGAACGATTTTTTAAATAATGGACATCAATGTTTTGAAACATCGATGTCGCAGTCCTAGGTGGTATAGGTAATTTTATTCGAGAAATTACTTCTGTTACTCTGCTACTTTGACTTCAATTCAATACTTTCATTCTTTAGGTTTCTTGTTTGAATTTCTCCAAACAAAATTTACACTTTTATCATATTACATATATATTTAATAATCGATTTCATGAAAAAACATGAAACAATTCCTACATGTTCGTTAAAAATACAATTAACATTATTTATCGCCCCATTATGAATCAATTCATTTCTACAATCGTAAAATATTGGCGTTCACTGAAACACATGCGAATATTTATTTAGTACTAGCAACAACCATTTTTATTCAATATCGTGTCGCGGTTGTGCCGGTCAACAATTTAGGCGAAATGACAACACACAGATTTAGGCCTATTGCCCACGCCGCCACAGAAGCGCGCGAACGTCAATCATCAGGGCTCTTCGCCGACCCTCCGGCGACGACGGACAAAGGGACCGCAGCAGGTACCTGCTTCGGTCCCTTTGTCCGTCGTCGGCGAAGAGCCCTGATGATTGACGTTCGCGCGCTTCTGCGGCGGCGTGGGCAATAGGTTTTAGTCTACGCACCCACCTATGCGATGGTGTGACCAGAAGGAGAATGTCGTAGAGGCGGTGGTCGCACGCTCCTGCAACTGTTGCGGTTGACCCCAAAGAGAGACAGGCGTCTCAAGCGCCGCTTGGTGGAAAGCTTGGATAAGCTCTTGCGCAACGTATCCGACTTCAACCAACGACCTTCAGGCACCAATTAGCGTCTCAATATTTGAGGGAATTTTAAATGCAGCCAGACACTAAAATTATCACCATGTTACAAGTCATTGAAACAGGTACATCAAGCTGACTCACCTGCCATTGCAGAACCAAATCAAATTAATACTAGAATTTTTAACAAATTTATTACCGCAAAACCCATTTTTTTCGCTCATCTTCACCTTCCTTCCCAAGAAAGGAAAACGGGCAGAATATCATTAAAAGAAAAGTTAATTTAAAAAAGACAATTTAAAAATGAAACAAATTTTCGGAATTGTACATCTTGAATTACAAAAATAGTCTATATTTTTTTAAGAATGGCCATTCAAATAATACAGTACAAAATTGCGCAAATCTGTGCATGTATGAAAGGAATGATTGTGAATATTTTTTAATATGAATATTAAGAACCCCGAGATAAAGAGTATAAAGTAATAATTCTAAAGTTAAATAGTAAAAAGATACTGAGCAAGCCAAGATAGTAATCTTCGAGATATTTACTGTCAATATCATTGTTAAAATCAATATGGTTTTGGTGTTTAATGCTCAGTACAGACTAATTGAACAGAAACAGTTATGAAACAGAAAATATTTTACTTTGCACTTAACACCTGTGTATCGTTGTTATTCGCTTTATGACATCTGAAAATGTGTTGTGAAATGATGTGCATGTATTGAATGTGTTTTTGTACTTAGCAGTTGGTACTGACTCCTGATGAACTGGTTAACACTATGTAGTAACACGTAATTATAAACATCCCTATTGAGTGAAAAACAATTTTGAGTAATTCATTTTTGACAAAATCAAACAGACTCTTAACTCAATAAACAAGGCAGTGGTAGAATTGTTAGACTAATAAATAGAAGCTTACACGAATCACGTGGGTGGGATTTGTTTATTATTCGAAAACCAATATCTAATCTATCAGTTTGGAAGCTATGGTTTGTGATATTTTTTTGAACTTACAAATGGAAGATTATAAACACTTGCGAGTAGTAATTAATTATCGTGAAACGTTGTTCTTGTAACAAGCCTTTATAAGTAATTCATGTACGGAAATATTTTGCTGATCAGTATGAAAAAATTCTGAGTTATTGAAACACGCGCAGTATCATCATTGTGTAAAGTTTTGTGCGCCTATATTAACAACTGGCTGAAGTAATTAAAACTAAACATATTTTGTAATTAAACAGTGTTCTTTTTCTTAATTTGATTCCAAAATTACTATTGCAAACCTGCTTAGCCAGTGCGCAACAAAAAACCGTATGGAAGCAAAACGAAATTTGTTCTCTTCACATAGCGTTTGATTCTCGTATGGTAAGCAGGCCAGTTTAATTGAAGATAAGGGAAAAGCACATTTTTGGTGATGAAGATAGAGGGTAAAAAATTGATTTTGAGGTAATAAATTAGGAGGACAAAAAAGAGTAACAAATTCTGTATTTAGTTTCGTTAGATTCTACAATGAACCGACTACAAGTAACTGAGCCAGGTTGACATGCAGATAAGGAAATCTCCGTTTTGAGAGGTGAAGATGGACCTAAAATAAATGGTGAGTGGTAATAAATTAGTAATAAACAAGAAAAATAATTATGGCACTAGTTTCGTTTGAAGATGCAATAGTGGGCTGGCTCGTCACCCGTTTGTGTGTGTGTGTGTGTGTGTGTGGAGGGATGTGAAGATGAGCGGTAAAAGAATGGTTTTACGGAAATAGATTAGTAATGATATAGTTAAAAATTCTGGTCCTAATTTGGTTTGATTCTCCTGTGGCATGCGCCAGCCTGATGGATATATTAAGCATTTCTTTTAAATATTGCATCTTTTATTTTAACTACACTTTTGTGTTATTTTTGGTTAGTCATCGTTGAAAACTGTCACTTTATGCCACTTTCAAAATGATTCTCAACACTCCTCGCTCTACGTGCAACATGGAGACCAGCCTATGGCCTGGCTTTTCAAAGAAGTACCCTGTGCAGTGGTAATGTGATTCGTGACGCAGACTGGTGCTGCGTAGAACAAGCAAACTAGTGGTGCTAAAACGGCGCGTGCTTTTTTGATCATACTTTCACGCAAAATTACGCAAATTTTTGGAAAAATAATACATGACCTTCATATTCTGTCAAAATCTATCTTTAAGGAATAGATTTCAGTCAGGGAAAAATATCTACCTTCATAATTGTGGATGATGGAAGTTGTCGAAAACTTTTTTTTTTTTTGCAATTTTCGAAAAATCAGAGATTTTAAGGAACATGAGATCTGCACCATTCTCTTAAACGTCCTTCACACTATCAAAAAACAAAGTTTAATAAAAAACGATGAAGCCATTTTTTCGAAAATTTTGGAAATTGTAATACAATGGGAGGAACAGGGATGTCCCAGGGGCTTCATGTAAAGTTAACCTTGAGATTAAAATATCAACTTCAAATTCAAGGGACCGCAACTTCAGCCAGATCAATTGGGCAATGTCAATTTCGGAGAAAATCTGCTGAACGGTTTAGCCGCTAGTGTAGTTTAGACGGACTGACGGACAGACATTTTGCAGTCGTTCGATTTTTCGGTATTAAGGGCCCACACAACATGTATTCTGGCTACACCATGTACTAGAGGATTTTCTTTCTAAATTTAGCAACTGGGTTTATCCACTTTTTCGTTAACAGGGCCCTGTTAATAAAGCTTTTTTTCTGCCGAAAATTCACCGTTATTTCTCACTGCATTTCATAACTTTCTCTCTACTGCGTAAGCGCTAGCGAGATAGTATATCGGTGCGCCGAGAAACTCACCCACATCTTTCCGCCATGTTACATCGCCTCACGCTTGTAGCGGGTGATGCGTCGGGGATTGTTTACAAGCCAGCTACATGTCGAGGTGCATGCGTAGACATGACCGTCGCCAACTGTATATCACCTTTGAATTAATTTGTAAAACTTGCATCTTAAATTAACCTTAAAATTGTTATCTGGAATGACTGATATTTAAATTTTCAAATTTTGAACTCTTTCCTGAAATGAGTTACATATGCTCCAGTGGCGGACCTCTTAATCACAGGGTGTTCACAAGGAATAGAATCTTAAAACTCAGGGTCGCCAATCATCTAAGATAATATAAGCAACAAGAAAAATGTCATTTGAAAAATTGTTATTATTATATTATATTATAAAATATATACTTATAATAGAAATACATTTATTGTTGGATGACAAATAATCCACCTTTCGGTGAAACTACTCCTAATGCTGCAGATAAATCAACAGCAGTGCTGCTTGTACTGGAAGTTCATTCTTCTTTCTTTCATGTCCGAGAATATATCAATTTTATTCTCATTGAAGTCTCTAATTTCATTTATCATGTCGTTTTCAACAGATAACATGACAAAAGATGTCAGTCTTTTTTCAGTGATTTAATTCACTTTTTTCATTTCATTAATATTTAAAAGGGGTTGGACGCTATTAATTTTCAATCCTAATTCATTCAACACCTGTGCTTCAAATTCACATGTGAATTCGATCTAACGACATATTAAGATTCACGAATTTTATAATAGAAAAGGAGCACTGTTATTATTCTCGATAACTCGATGGGAATACGAAAAGACTCACATACACATTTACTTTACCGCAACAACGTTCATAACTCTCACCCCGGCATAGCACGAATTGATATTCTGTCAGACAGGCCGGCCATGCTAAGCCAGCACTGGCCACCACACTGCTTACTATATTAGCTGAAGAAATTTGTAAACATTTGTCACAGCTAACAGATTAGCAAACTTTTGAAGATGAAGTAAAGAATGATAAGCTTTCAAAGTTAAAGAAGATATTGGTCCAATACATTAAACTTATGATAAATGACTAAAGATATTGTCTGGTATCAATTTTAATCAACTTATGAAACAAAGTTCTGGCAGAACTTTGTTTTCGGCCCAGAAGCTGCAAGCTCTGATGATGATCGCAACGCGATCGAAATGATCATAAGTTGATTAAAATTGATACCAGACAATATCTTTAGTCATTTATCATAATAAAAAGGTATCTACATCACCACCAATCCAATTAACATTAAACTTACATTCCTTTAATTATTTACATTTATTTCATACCAATTTTTGAAGAAGATACAGCACAAATACTGTTTTATAAGCACAGAAAGAGGCTAGTTAGTTGGCACGAGTTTCCGTTTGGTGAAGAAAGCATGGGATTTCCCGAGTCCCTCTCTTTCTTGGTATTTCTTGGCAAAATTTGTGGCGGTCGTGCGGTTTCGCCATCTTTCGTTGGTCTTCGGCTTGTGCGCTAGACGGCAAAACTAGCACATGGGCCTTCCATCCGCCGCATCCTCGCCTCTTGCCTGCCGCCTCTCCTCGCCCGCGTGTCTCGCCGCTCTCTGCAGCTTACTGAACCTCCCAGCCCGCTACGTGGACGTATGACGCGGCGCGTCAGGCCTTGGTTCTGTCAACTGAATATTTGGTAGAATTTGTAGCTAAATAACCCTAAAGACAACAAAATACACTTATTTACTCTTCAATTCTGATCTCACGAAATTTTATGGTGGTTGACTGAACTATTGAACCCTCTGCACGGGCCGCCACTGATATGCTCTCATATTGGTTTTAACATGATAATAGACAATGATTTCTTCCCGTCGTAGACTAGTTTTAACTTCACTTCTCTTTTGTTTCGCTTGATACGCGTTTTCCCTTCGAGCCCTCATCGAATTGCTTTCACAATTCGATTCATCGAATCATCAATTGTTAACACAAATTGCAAATGAAATTTACATTATTCTTGTTTTGCCGTATAATCGAGAAAATATCGATGCCACCGAATCGATTCCTTCAATTACTCATGGTCCCGATTTTGACCTGACAATGAAGGTATGAACTGAGATGTTATCTGAATTAACATTTTGGAGAGTGAGCTATAGTAATTTCATGAACTGTTTTATGTCGTTACACCTACATTTTACAAAGACATTGATAATTACATAGTATCATAATTACATCTAAATGAATGACTAGCTGATATATCATTTACAGACAGGTTGGTTGCGTGCAGCTTGTCATTGTAATTATGTGACTTCCAAGAATTGCGAATTGAATGCAAATTAAACTATGTTCCTTTGGATTTGTACAATTTAGTAAGGTTTTCTATTATTTTTATTTCAGCTACTTACGATTAATCAGTATCGACAGTTCTTTAGATATCAGTTGAAATATACTAATATATTGTTCTTACATCCTGCAGTCACGAATATTAATACTTAAATTCTTAACGTGATTATATTTAATAATTTGAATTTTATTATTACTATGGTAAGTATTTATACTTTGTTTTTCACAGAATTTCTTTCAACATCGTACCTCCTTTCTAGACAGAAAACTTTAACGATCATGAAATGAAAACCTGCACTTACACTGAAGTTATGCAAATGTCCAAACTTATATTTCTATGTTGAATAGAAAAGACATTTCTCACAAATTATTAAATTTACTGGAGAAAATTTTCACTCTCTTGGGTTCACGCGCTTACACATTGGAAATAACTTACAACGAAAACATTGTAGAAAATCTAAGGGGGGCTTGATCCATAAATAAGCCGATTATTTATTAATTTTTAATAGGTGGTCATTTAATTTCATATATGCAGGATGCAAGGTTTGATTTAGCGGAACGAAAAGTGTGCCGTTCAGACTTCAACTTCCATTATACAATCTCCCCCTTTAAACGATGCTTTTCTTATGTGTGAATCTTTCAACGCGACGATTTCCAGCCGTGTCCTACATCCCAAGGGCACGTGACTTTCTCGCAATCCTCTTCCGCCGTTTTAGTTCCCTCTCCCTTGTGTCATAATCAGCGTTACAACGTTATTATAACGATATTTTAACTGCCGAACACGCCCAGCCGCGTTCACGCCCTCGTCTCTACACAAACTACCTTGCAACCTCCCTCCCCTGGCCCACAATCGACCGTCACAACCATCAAACCTCCCAACCAACCGCCTGCATTCATGCGAGCCGCATTTATTATTATCATATTCATACGAACCTCGCGCCGTTCTTATCGATATGCATACGAGCGCGTCCTGTCAGCAAAACGGATCGCCCGTAATGAAAAAAAACGCGAATTCGCACACCGGGCTTCGATGAGGCACCGCATAATTACACGGGTCACAAGGGACGAGGAGGTGGTATGGGGAGAGTAGGATTTTTTCATTAAAATAAGAATGACCTGGCTTGCCCGACGGTCCCCTGTGATGCCCGTCCCCCCTCCCCACTGCGCCAAATGTTTTGCACTCTCGTTTCGCATGCAACAGGCTGGTCCCCCCTTCCCCCCTCCTGGGGGCGGGAGGGGGAGAGCGGGGCACGGGTCCACACGCGCGAAAAACGCGTTTTGTAATGGAGATAAAATATTGGTTATACGGTGCGAAATATTAAATTAAATTCATTCGCGTCGAGCCCGGTTTGAAGCCAGCGCGAACGGAGGGTCGCCCTGCGGCTTTTGTGTTTCGATTATGGGTCGGCGATGTACAATTCAAATGATGTGCGAACCGGGAGTTGTGGCGCGTCTCCGAGGGGGGGAATCTGCGATGGTTTGCGAATGAAGAAGGGCCTGTGGAGGGGCGGGGACGGAGAGAAAAAGGGGGTCACCGGTGAGGTGGGTTCAATGAAGCCATTTCCGGTACCGGAGTCTGGCGCTGGGTTACGCCCTTCCTGATCCCTTTCGTAGGGCAAGTCGCTGTTGGTCTTTTCATGGGCGTCTTAGCTGAAGACGGTTGTTCAATTTCGCGTTAGAGAAAGGGACTCCGGCCGGGTGGTCGAAAAGTTGAAATGAAGGCTCTGCGTAAGAAACGGTTGACGGATGAAAAGATCGCGATGCGTTAGAAAGGCAGCCGAAGCATGTGATAAACGTCAGCGTTACTTATTTCAACTTTGAGAGATTCTTCAGCCCATAGGGGATACTAACTTCTCCGTCGTTTTTGTATGTAGTAAGAAAAGACATCAAATTAATTTTGCTCGATTCGTTTCTTAATTTGGTCATGACGTTAAGAATTTACACTGACTACTTCACTCCTGAAATTAAAACCAATAGTGGTTTAACTAAAATGTTCCTATCAGAGCGGTGTCTCTCAAAAAGTTTTTCGCTTTTTTTCTATGCGATTTTTCTTACCGCTTCTCCTTACGTGACTCAGCCATCTAAGGAAGCGGTGTACATCGAGCGCTATGCCGATCTCCAACACCCCACGTATGTACTATAACATAACCTCTTTGATTTTAACATAGCTTTCAGATATTTTCAATATTTGGCACATTTTGGGACACTGTTGGACGTAATTTCATTCGTGGAATAGTCCTATTAAACGCCACTAGTGCTTTCGAAATTCTCAGATAAATCCGCTCCTCGCTTCGCAAGTCGGTGATTTATCGACAGTTTTCAAAGCACTCGCCTTCTATAATGTTTACACCTGCATTCAAAACATTTCCCCTCATCAACATGGAAACGAAACTACAAAACTTACTGAAATAAGAACAATATTCAATGAGGATATTTTCGTCGCAAAAATAAACAAAGGGTGGGCGGGGGAGCAAATAATTTCAAATAATTGATTTTTGAAACCCTCTTTCTGCTTGTTTAATTATGGAATTCATATACAAATAGAACTGATATATTTATATTCTATTTGCGTTGTTCTCTAGGAATAACGAGTATTGTTTTCGGTACAATTGCAAGCAGCCTCTACACTAATTTAACTTATTATTTCTTTCCTTCCTCTTAATTTACGTCACAATTATGTTAAAGATATTTTCTGACATCTTGTACAAACTTTACAGTAAGTATAATGGGGCAACCGACCATCGGAACTGTTGTAGGGGAATGATTTTACGTACCTGCGAGTCTTTTTACAGATCCGCCAATGAACAAACCTATCCAATTGTATTATCTCCAAAACTTATTTTTATTAAGCACTGACCTAGTACAGAAAAATGTAATACAAAAATACCCTCTGGAAGCGCATCCAGTTTCACAATATTGCGAGAGTAAACTTGTAGGTTGGTTGGCTGTTAGTAAGTCCAGGCGCGCCAACTCGTTCCGTAATGCATGTTTTCCCCCTCTGGATGCGGTGGTGATCTCCCCCCACTGGATAGCAAGATCCGGCGCCGACTGATTGTCGGCAAGCGGGGTTTTCCCAAACTAGGTATCTTTCACCAGCAGGGTACCGCTCCAGCCAGGACAAGCTCTTAGCTCCCGACCGGTCTCCCGGCATATGTGGTAGTGTAGTGCATGTTAGTGTGAGTGTAAGTAAGGGGTGAGGAAAGGACAAGGAAGAGGAAGGAAACATCGCGCGCAGTCCGTGGCTCGTTTGTTAGGGTACTGCTCCGGCATTCGTCTGGTATTGATCGGAGAAACTACAGAAAAATACTGATCAGAGCAGCCGGCCGTTATAATATTCTCCTCCAGATAGCGACTGGACTCGACCTAGCTATCTAGCTCGTGTCGAAAATCCTGCCACCGTCGGGACTTCGTCAACTGTCACCGTCGGAACACCGTCGGGTCGCCGTCGGGACGCCGTCGGGATGCCGTCGGGACGCCGTCGGGACGCCGTCGGGACGCCGTCGGGACGCCGTCGAGACGCCGTCGGGACGCCGTCGAGACGCCGTCGGGACACCGTCGGGACACCGTCGGGACACCGTCGGGACACCGTCGGGACACCGTCGGGACACCGTCGGGACACCGTCGGGACACCGTCGGGTGCGTCAACTTCTAGGACTCCCTGTAGAGCCCACGTTTATTTGCTACGCCTCCAATTGCGATGCTGTGACTCCATGAGTGACTTGCTCTCTTTTGTCAGCTGAGGCATCGTTGCTTCCCTGGAGACGATACATACCTGGGGACAGGGATGAACAAATTTCATCTCTGCGTACGTCGGAATACGCCAAATCACACGTGTACTTTTAACGATTATTCATATTCTTTATTAATTTATTCAGAATATTTAAGAAAAATTTAATGATTATAGTTATTATATATCAATACAATTGGGTATGTTAGTAACTAAAGTTCTTTCTTTCTTTCTTTCTAATATCGGCCGTGTGTTGGTCATTACTTTTCGTAGTGCCATCTTCTTATACGAAAACCATTGGTGGTACAAAAGGACACAATTACTTTCGTTATTGGAAACCTACGTAATCTTGAAATATTGAATTTTCTGCGCTACTACACCTCAGCTATTATTTCAAAACGTACAATTCAACCAAGAAGTGAGCAACGCTCTGTTGCCAGCGCAGCGTTATGAAAACTATGTTCATTCACTTGGCTGATAATATCAATGCAGTAATTAGAATATACGCAATTGTCATCAAAATAATTACGACCATTCGTGAGATGACATTCCTCGTAAGATAACAGTTCCGATAGCGTTTCATTTCATTACCGACTCTTAACATCCACGCTTCAGATTCGATAAACGCTATCGCTTTTCAACAAGGAGAGCGCTCATGGTTTCTCGGCAGAGAGAAGATGATGTAAACAAAACAAGCGCTACTCAAGTGCTACTCGATGCAGCATTGTTGCGAAATTTCTATTAAGATTTTCGGATTGCTTAAAAAGGAATACATCAATACATTGAGAATACACTTTGAGTAGCGAAAGGGGCGAAAAAGCGAAAAGGGAAAATTGAATTAATGTTGTCATTTTCAACAAGAAATTATAATTAGAATTAAATTTCTTACTTTCAACTTCATTTCATTTATACACTTATTTATTTACTTATCTATTTATTTACTTATTTGTTTATTTATTGATTTATTTGTATATTTACTTATTTGTTTATTTACTTATTATTTACTTTATTTATGTAATTATTTATGTATTTATTTATGTATTTATTTATTTATTTATTTAATCTATGAAATAATCTCTCACGGAGAAAACAATGTTTCACTGGCTACGGAAATGTTCACCCCTGTTTGAATCCCACTGCGATCCAACGGTTGAAGGACTGACAAGTCGACAGAGAAAAGCTTGAGTTGGTCCGAGGGTGTAGCAATCGACATCTGATCACTTCCTCTGACCCTCACTGTGCAACCTAACGAACAGCTAACGTTTAAGGATGTTCGACACCGGGAATACCAGCCCTGAGGAAGACCACGACTGGATGGTCGAAACGTCGGCAACTCAGCCTTCGACGCGGCGTCACCCGGACAGCCCAGATCACCCACGTAGCCTACATATTGTAAGAGCGAAAGTATTGCATTGTATTTAAGTGAATTTGCAAGAATACCACCGGCTTTATTGTACATGTGAATTTTGGTCGTAAATGCAAATAAAATATTTTATTTGTCTCATTCTATTAAAATACAATAAATTTTTCCACTTCAACATTCACAGATAATGCAATAATATTGTAGCAGAAAACCTGCCTGATGGTCACAAAAATAATAAAATATCATGCTAAAATGTATGGTATGTAGAAAAAAATGGTATGTAGAAATCATTCTTTATTATGATGTAATTTTTGTAATCCCAAGTCAATGTGGAAACTTTTCTTCCGAAAACGCAGATATCATTAACAAACCCCAATTATGTGTGTTTTTAGATTTGTAAGGAAAAGAAAAATAGCTAGTTAGCGAATACTTTGACTTTTCAAGGTTTGATTTCCGAGCATGTCTTCACAAAGTGAAAGGGAATGGGAAAAATTAAAAATCGTTGAAGTTATCGAAACAGTAGATGAGTATTCCTAAGTTATACGTTCGAAGTATGTAGCAGCGTAAATGTGAATCAGCGTTGTGAACTCATTGAAATTTTCGGAAGCCAGGAAAGGGAGAGAGAGAGAGAGAGAGAGAGAGAGAGAGAGAGAGAGAGAGAGAGAGAAACAGACAGACAGACAGACAGAGAAGAGAGAGTGGAGAGAGGAGAGAGAAGAGAGAAAGAGAGAGCTCGACATTTCCTTACAAATGCATCTTCCACTGAATGTATTTCTTGTAATACGCCCCCCTGTAGTGATGCAGCCCCCCAGCGGATACTATTATTCGCACTCCGGTGCTCATTCATCCTGCTCAGAATCCGACCTCTCAGTAACCAAAATCCCAGCTCCCTAGAAGCTTCTCTCGGGTGGTGTCCACGCTCTGCCCCTTTCGAGGGTCGGCCATTGGCTATTCAGAGCCCCGACAAGAAACAAATTGACGGACCCGCTCGCCTCCATTTCCATGTGTTCCCTTTCTGCTGTCAATACAAGGCTTGCATAAAAGGAGGAATCGATCCTGCAGATTTCATTCCAGTTTCATATCTCGGGCCCTCGCAAGACCATTCAGCTGTTGTCTGCTTTCCGCGCGAACGAGTGAGTGTGTGTGTGTGTGTGTGAGGGGGTGAGGGGATGATCACTCTCTCCCTCTCTGCGAACACGCTGCGAGGGTCATCGCCTAATCTGAGCTTTGAAAGAGCCAGAAGAATGGACGAAGAGTGAGGTGAATTGGGGTTGCTGACCAGTTCTTGAGGGGCGCGACACAGTGGTCCTGTCGTGACGTCGTGGGTGACGAAAGTACATATGAGGATTGACATTTGCCGGGGACGTTGGATATCATTTTAGTTAAGGGGAGTTAAATTTGCTATTATTGATGTACCTTTCCTAGAAAATAGTTTACTAGAAAATTATGGCATTTCGCAAACAGAAAGATATAATCATTGTTATTATTTTGTGATTTTTTGAGAGGATTAAAAAATAATTCTTTTTTGTTTTTCCAATTAGAATTTTCCCCTAATTTTTCAGCATTTTTGAATAAATATTTTTAAATTTTTAAACAATGATTGTATAAAATGTCAATTTATTGACAATAATATAATTAATGTATCCTGTAAATTTTTATTAATTGTGAACAATCGTATCTGAGAAAAGGTACATTAATTTCAAAATAAGTACTTTTTCGGCAAACGCATTTGAAACATTACTATTACTCTATTAGAACATTCCTGCACCATATTCTGGATCTCTTTTTCAGAGGAAAATATCAATACTACCAACGTATGAACGAGAGTATATTTCAATAACTCTTCAATAACTACGACAACGCGACATGCGTACAAATTACGAAAAAAAGCCATACTTGTACGCAGTGTCAAAAAGGGGGCGTGTCTCACGCTCTCTAGGACATTTAAATAAGGATTAAAGGACTTCCAGACGTCTTAGAAGAAAAAAATGTTAATATAACTGAAACGGGAAAGGTTTGAACTATTTATTTAGTCAAAAAACAAAAATCGATATTTGGACCCCTTTAAACGGTTCCCTTTAAAAGGTTGAGCAGACATTCGGTTTATTTGGATCCAACTCAGCCGACAGTCGTTTCTCAGAGCATTTATTTCTTCCGCTTACTTCGTTAGCGAAAAATTGTAATCGTGGAGCGGAAAACAGCGAATTTCCGGGAGAAAAACTCTTATTGCCGGGCTCTGGTAAAGAAAGAAATTATTAATCTTCTGTTGTATTCATAAGCCATCTAATTTGCTACGCAGTCTAATGTATAGAAAATCTAGTGTAATACCGCATTGATTGTTATGATCTTACTTATTAAATTTCGTTGTTGAAATTAATTTGTGATTACTAAATAATCAGTATAATTTTTGCTAAAAATGTTGTCCTTATTTCTTCCGAGAGACTTTGATACACAAATATTTCCAGAATATTTACTATTTCGTTAGTGGGTATTTTCTTAAAATGTAAAATGAATTACTTAATTATCGTGTTTCTTTAACATTTTTTCCCTTTATATTTAAACAATCTTATAGTACTCACATACTCTACTGAGATGTTTAAAGGTGCGTCGTGAACTGTTTTTATTTTATCACATAATATTGCATGCTAACCTTACGTACATGTACAATAGGGTTTCGGTCAGTTCACAACGTGGCATCGGACGGACGGTCGGTTACAACTGAAGATCGATCGAAGCGCGAATGGAACCTGAAAGAGATCTGGAGGTCCCGGTTTGATGGCTACGCCCAAAGCTAGCAGGACTTTAACGGTCCTGGATATATTTCATACCGCTCGTCACCCAACTCAGTCATCAATTCAAAGAGGACGATTCTTACTCAAATCTGACGTAGGCTACGGAATCACAACCACATCCCACTCGACCTCACCCGAACACAACCTCACCGGAACCGCATCTCACCCGATTGATTCATTGTTTAGTGATTCCGGGCGCGTTGATTACCAGTGTCACTAGTCCCGTAAGTGTGATGCATGTTTTTTCATTCGGGAGGTAGCGGTGATCTTTGTATGGCGCTGTATGGCGCTTTCTGCGAGATCCGGCGCCAACCTACCGTCGGCTAGCGGGGTTTTCCCTAATTAGGTATCTCCCACCACGGGGCACTGCCCGGGAGAAGCTCTTAGCTCCTGACGGGTCTCCCGGCATGTGTGGTAGTGTAGTGCGTGTGTAGTGTAGCGTGTGTGGTTGTGTAGTGTGTCTGTGTAAGTGTGAGGATAGGACAAGGAAGATGTGCGCTGTCTGTGGCCCGTTTGTAAGGGTACAACTCCGGCATTCCCGTGGTGTTGATCGGAGAAGCCACGGAAATCTGAGCAGCCGGCCGCTAGAATTCTCCTCCAGACATGGACTGAATTCGACCGAACAAGCTAATGTCGAAAATCCTGCTACCGTCGGGTCTCGATCTTAGGACCTTCCGGTCAGAGAGACAGCAGTGACATCGGTTGATGCTCTGAGCCATCTCTCCCAGTAGATCTCATTTGAACTCGACCTGATCCAATCCCTAACCTGACTTCAATCGGACCAGACTACATCCGAAGCTGTCCTTATCCTGAGTGACACCAATCCAACGCCAGACACTTGCAATTTGCGTCCTAGCACACCGTAGTGTATTAACAGCCAGGCATTCACTATTTACTAACCGGCGCATGCTATCGTGATCAACTTCCTCACACAAGTGCACCTTTGGAGCTTGTAAGCTCCTGTTGACGGCTGCGACCCACTGCCATTCGAACAGCTGGCCTGCGCTGGTGGGGCGGTAGGGGACGGACATGCAGGGGGCGAAAGACGTCAGTCATCGTCCCCGAGGGTGCGCAGGTGCCATCCTCACCCTCGCCCCACCACCGCCCATCATCATCATCATCATCATCATCACTACCACTATAAGCACAATCATCACTTCAACTAGCACCTCCATCACCATCACTCCCATCAAACTTCATTATCATCACTGCCACCACCACCATCACCACGACCTCCACCACCATCATCCCCAACATCACCTCTCTAAGCCTTTCACGGAGGTATATATTTGACGTCATAACTGAAGCAATCAAGGGATAAGAAGAATTATATATTCCACATCTCATGTTTCAATAATGCAAGTGTCAGAATCAACTTTCACCAACAACGAACAAGGAGAAGTTAAAGATGGCTGAATATGATCTGATATATAAGGAAAGGGCACAGCTGTCATTAAAACATCTTGTCGAAGCGCAGAGAAAATTGTTTCCATCTACGCAAATCAGCTTTCGTAGGATGTGTTATTAATGAGGATCATATTAATGACGAAATATAATTTTCTACAAAAATTTTACTAACTGCGAAGATAACACCGGTACTACACCGCGACTGTCTGGGGAGTCCTAGGCGAATGGCGGAGCAGTACTTTCCTTCCTCCATCTAGCTTTAACCTCTTTCCTTAAATGCACACACACACACACACGTATGCAATCGTCAGGAGGTCAGTTGGGAGTTGAAAGCATGTCAGAGCTGTACTGGATTCCCACAGACCTCAATGATTATACGTGGGAAAACCCGTAATCAGACGTGTAGGTTGGCAATGGATCATATGATTCAGTGGGGAAGGAACACAGCTACCACCCGGTAAACAACATGCACTACACATATGGGTATACTATCGGGGTTACTGACTAATGACCGTAGTATTTGACGCAACCGGAAGCAAAACTGTGTGTCATGTTCTCGAAAATTTGCGGCTTCGATTGTGTACGGTAACGGTTCGCGTATTGTATTGTATTGTGTTGTATTGTATTGTATTGTATTGTATTGTATTGTATTTTCTCTAAGTTCGCGGGATCAAATACGATGGAAGCCGTGGATTTTTAGGAGCGAATATATCATTCGTATAGCCTTCCTTCGGAGAGAAAGTAAAGTCGGCTGTCTCATGTCGTAGATTTACTGCATGGAAAAGAACAAGCGTAAAAGTAAACTCTGAGCTAAATTCAAATGGCCCAAGAGATACCTTCTTTCTGCGCTAGAGGGCGAAATTCGCGGTGTCAAACGGAAGAGCAGGTCTGATGGCTTGAAAACTACGTAAAATAAGACATCATTGAACTGAATTAAAAATTTAAGGGAATGGACACAGATGCTGTGCTATTTGCCACACCTCATCTTCCTTCGGCCCCCACCCACCCACCACTGCTTCCCCCACTGCTACGGCCACCGTCGTGCCGTCGCCCCCGCTCCGCCCCCCCCCCGCTCCGCCCCCGCCCCCGCTACCATCACCGCCATCGGATTCGCCACCGCCAATGCCAAGAAAGAGTATCGTACCCAACAGGAAGGCGAGAGAGCACCAATCCCCCCGATGGGAGTGAACCCGTGGCTCGCAGATTACTCCGTGCGGCAGCGATGGTGTAACGGTTAGCGTATCGGGCTGTTATACCCATGTTCGCGGGTTCTAACACGATCTCGTGGATTTTTAAGGGCGAAAAAAATCCTTCGTACGCCGTCCTTCGGAGGGGAAGTAAAGCCAGCTGTCCCATGTTAGTAGGTTTACTGCATGTAAAAGGTCCTCAAGCCTAAATGTAGCCTCTGAGCTGAATTCAAATCGCTAGTTTCGTTTCTCCGCTAGTTTCGCCCGAGTTTCGCCATGGAAAATAAGGCATCAATTCAATTCAATTCAGTTCCGTCTCTGACCTGGCGCATTTGGCACACGTAATAAAACGACGAGGGACGCCAACGCCACATTTGGGGGGAAGTGATATTTCGATAGTTGACATATCAATTACACGTATGACTCGATACTCTACTTCGGTACGTCTTGGGGGAACTGCTTTTAATGTCCTCGTTCGATACCCACTGGTAGTATTGGTGTTGATACTTACATCGGGCATCAGAGCGTTTTTGCACGACGTAGTGGACAGCGATCGACTGCAATATCGATCTTCTGCGCGTGAGCAGACGCACGAAACTGATATGAAACTTGAACTGCTCATACACAGAAGATCGATAGTGCTTTCGATTGTTTTAATGTTGGATGGCACAAAAACTGCGTATTGTTATAGATTCGTGTTCAATACTATTCGATGATATTAGTATTGAAACTCATTAGATATTTGTGGTATTAGTTTACATATTAACTCGTAAGGTGAAAATTCTCTTCCACCCCCCCTCGATGGCGAAATTCGGCGCAATCCTACTCATCAGTTTGCGGGGATTCCTTATCCAGGTATCTCCCACCAGGGGGGCAGCGCCCCAAACCAGGACAAACTCGAAGTGGCATGTTTAAAGAAAATTAGTATTGATGTTATTTTTAAAAAACGGGACTCGGATAAAATAAAGTTAAATATTAATTTCATGAAGGGGGCCTGGGTATAAGTCTTCACCCAATTCGTTCAGCCACTGTGTGGTGTGTGGTGTATGTAAGGGAGGAAGATAGGACAAGAAAGAGGAAGGAAAGATCGTGCGCAATCCTTGACCCGTTTGTTTAGGTGCTGCTCCGGCATTCGCCTGGTATTTAACGGAAAAAACCTGACCCTTTACTGACCAGAGTATTCGGCCGCTAGAATTCTTCTCCCGACAGCGTCTGAACTAGACCTATTTATCCAGCCAGTGGCGAAAATCCTGCCATCGTCGCGACTCAAACGCTGGGCCTCTTCCGGTCAGGGACAGCAATGACTTCGATTGATGCACTGAACTACCTAAGAGAATTTGGAGATTTATTGTTTCAGTATCGCATAGATAGAGGCAAAATAACTTGAAGTGGTTTGCTGGAGACACAGACAACTACCTCCCGTTATCATGCTTTTTCATGTTTTGGTGACCATTTTTTACAGCAGGTAATTCCACAGAAAGCTACAAAAGTTGTGCGTTCGCAGGATGCAGTGATTCTCATACCAAAAACACAACACGATACATGTACAAAGGATTCGTTCGTGTAAATAAATAACTTCCTTAAAATGCCGCTGGTCATGAAAAAAAGAAGAAAGTGGACTGTTCAGGGAGATTAACTAATAGAAATTGGTAGGATGTGATCTTATGAGGTTAAAGGTGAGGGTTCGATTTTCTGCGATTTTGTCAGTTTATTTAGAAGTCTGTAGATTCTGCAGCAGTATTCCAAATAGTAGAAGGAAGGCTACTTTCTTTTCATTTTTAATGTCCATTTAAATTGAATTATTCACGTCCATTTCACATTCCATTTAGCTTATTTCATTAACTTAACACAATTTACAGAAGTAATTTTTAATACTCAATCTAAAAGGTTTGTAGAAATATCATATTATCGATTGACGAGTGTCAATTTCAGCGGAAATGAACGAAACAGATTTGATTCTTCAAGTATGGGAATTATCGCCCTGAGAACACAAAATCAGTTGCAATAAAAACAAAATTTGTGCTGTAAAATAAAGTCCAAGAAGTGACGAAAGCTAAATACAAACGGGGAACAAACGTATTATCACTTGGCAGACAAATTTGGCAGCTGTGAAAAACATATCTTGGAAGCTAAATTACAGATGATCAAAAATGCAAAAAGAGAAACTTTCAGCTGAATAAGATAAGCATAAGCTAAGGAACCTTTCAGCCCAAAGAATATCACTATGTCATTAACTGACCAATCGAAACTTTTAATGATTTTTTGATAATCTAATCCCCATGCAACAGTTGCTCCTTACGAAGCAGAAACGTGGATAATCAAGATTTCAGAAAGCAAAGGAATACGTGCTTTGGTCCTGGTGCAAAGTACACCATGAACAAAAATGATAAGTAATGAAACGTTGCTTCGTAGAATAAAAAACAAGGGGAGGAATCTTTGTGGAAAAACGGTCGTGAACAAAAGGAACAAGTGATTGAGAGACATAAAATGACGATTTTTTTTATTGTGGGAATCATAGAAGGGCAAATTCTGGTAGACAACGCCAGAACATTCTCGACATGGTTTCAAACAACAAGAGGTCACATTGGGATTATTCACTCTAAAAAGATCACAATGCTCATGAAAGTTTTACCAGCAGCAAATCCAAAAAGGATTTTTACGTGAGAATGTTTGATAAACTCAAAATAATTATTATATATAATTGTTATCTTACACGAGGAGCACAAAGATAAACACGGAATTAATTCAATTACGCATTATTTAAAAATATTTGAAGTCAAATATTCATATTAAACTGGATTTTTGAACTCTTAAAATCTATCGAAAAAGTCCTGAACACACTTGAAAATTTAGATTTATTCACTCCAAAAAACAGTAAAAACTGTCTGTGACGTAGCAATTTTACAATGCAATATTACAATAAACATATTTAATACTAGTGCTACTTTTATCAGAACGCGGAAATATATCAGACTATGAAAACTTGGACACCTCCAAGTCACGTAAGTCAATTTTCACGTCATGATACTGTGCATGTTGTCCTGTGGTGTTATTTCATACAAACTGAAAGACGTCTAGAGCTTCCAGCATGAAGTAGAGAACGTACCCATGACACCTGCTTCCTTGACCACTTCTGCCGCCCGGCTGCACCAAATTCCACGTCATTCCATTGCCATCCGAGCCCTGACCGGCTAAACTAGTGGTACTAAAACAGCACGTACTTTCTCGCAAAACAACGCAAAAAGTTCTAAAATTTTCTAAAAAGTGTTCTTAGCCTTATTTTGAAATATATATTTAAGAAACAGAATTCATTATGGAAAAAATATCTATCTTCGTAATTATAGATATAGGAAGACGCCAAAAAAGCTACGATATATCCGAAGAAAGCCACAATATGATGCCCGAAATGTCAGCTCGATCGACTGAGAAGCGGCTTATCCTGGACAGCCAAGAATCTAATGACTCCAACCGCGGAAGACTATAAATCCAGACACCGAAAAATTTTTGAATTATTGCAATACGCAAAAATTCAGGGTTGTCAATGAAAAAGAGACCTGCTCCATTTTCTTAAATGTCCTCTACAGTATCCAACAATCAATTTTAATCAAAACCGATCAAGCTATTTTTTGAAAATTATGTAAATGTCCCAGTGGCTTCATGTAAAGAACCCCTAAGAATTCAAATGTTGGTTTAAAATTCAATGCACCGCGACATCAGCCAAACCGATGGCGGAATATCAAATTTGGAGAAAGTCGTCTGAACGGTTTAGCCGCTAGCGTTTTTCACAGATGGACAGACGAAGGGAGAGAATACAGACACAGAGAGATAGACACAGAAATGGACAGGGACGGAGAAACGGATTGAAAGACGGATGAAAAGACGGACGAATAGACGGACGAATAGACGGACGAATAGACGAACGAATAGACGGACGAATAGACGGACGAATAGACGGACGAAAAGACGGACGAAAAGACGGACGAAAAGACGGACGAAAAAACGGACGAAAAGACGAGCAGAGAGACAGACAAGAGGCAACTGAATTTTGCCATCATCGATTTTTCGGTATCAAGAGCTCACAAAACATGGATTCTGGTTTCAACACGTTTAGAGAGTTGTTTTCTAAATTTAGCAACTTGAGTTATTCACTTTTCAGTTACCATGGCCCTGTAATAAAAATGTTTCTGCCGAAAATTCGACGTTTTTTCGTGCAGCATTACATAACTTCGTCTCAATTGCGTGAGCGGTTGAGAGAAATAAAAGCGAGGGCACCTAGTGGGCACCCACACTGGTAAAGGCTCCCATTGGGCCCGACCCGTCCGTCTCGCCTATTTCCCAATTCCTTCTCTTTTGCCCTCGCCACATTCACCTACGCCTTCCTCTCCTCCGCCATTCCCACAGTCAACTACGCCGTCCCTTTCTTCTACCCTGCTCCTTCGTTCGCCTTCCTTCGGAGGGCAAGTCCCCTGTTAGAAGATTTACTGCTTGTAAAAGATCCTCAAGCCTAATTGAAGCATCTGAGCTAATTTCAAATCACCTGTTCGTCCGAGACGATACCTTCTTTCTCCGCTAGATGGTGGAAGGAGCGTATGGTGAGACGGAAGAGCGTGTCTGATGGCCCGAGACTCACCACGTACAACAAGGCATTAATTAACTAACTATCTGCTCTTCCGTCTCTGCCACTTCTTATGCTACATCTGCCCTAGCCTCCCCCTCCTTCTCTTTCTTCACCCCCACCTCCTGCGACTCAGTAACAGTCTGCGCCCATAGCCACATTCGCTCCGTCTTCCTTATTATTATTATTATTATTATTATTATTATTATTATTATTATTATTATTATTATTATTATTATAATATCCTTATTATTCATCATCCGATCCTTCACCAGCGCTACATTCACATCCGCCATCCCTTTCTCTTAACATCCTTCCTTCCTGTATCATCAGCACCGTCTCCTCCGCCCCAAGCTTAGCCGAAACCCCCAAGCTTTCCTGTACCAGAGCCACATCCACAACGCCAATGTCACCTTCGCAGCCTTCATTTGCTTCTTAACCGCCCTCTCGGACTCAGAAAAAATCCCCCCGTATTCCCACCATCATTGCCACATCCGTTTCCGACATCGTCTCTGTCGCCATCATCTCCACACGGCTCCTCGGTCATCGTCTCCATCGCCATCGCCTGCACCGCCATCGCTTCCTCCGCCATCCCCTTCCCTGCCGACGTCCCCCCCCCCCGCCATCTCCTCCGCCCATTGTCTCCTTTGCCATCGCCTCCTCCGCCATCGTCTTCACCATCGCTTCCTCCGCCATCATCTCCTCCAACATCGTTTCATTTACCATCATTTCCTCCCCGCCTCTGTCGACTCTGCCCCACATGTTCCTTCGGCAAACTCCTTGCTCTCCTCCAACTCAACCAAAGGCCAGCCCTTTCATCCTCACCACATAGTCCGCCCCATTGCCTTCTCCACCATCACCTTCCCCTCATGACAACCAACTTCCTTTCCATCCTTACAACTCTACTTCTCTCCCTCCCAAGTATCATCGCCACATTAGTCTCTTCCATCGTATCCGACTCAGTCAAAATCCTCTTCGCTTTCCTAATCCATTGCCACTCGCCATCGTCTCCGCTACCCGCCTCCGCCATCGCTACATCTGCTTCCTCCTCCTCCTACTCCTCCCCGCCTTCCCCCCCGCTCCGTCCGCCGTCTCAGTTCGTCTCGCACCCGCATTTTCCCCGCCATCCCCTCCCCGCCCCGCGCGCGCGGGACTATCCCCGCAATCCCTCCCCTCCCCTCCGCTCCGCTCCGGTCGACTGCCCCGCCTCCACCCCCGCCCCGCCCCGCCCCCTCTTCTCTCACCCGCATGCCGCCGCCCGCCACGATCCCACCTGGAGGCTTTATTACAAAAGGCTGCTCTTGAAAAGAATCTTAGCTCCCTCTTCCGCCCGCCGTCCCTCATTAACATGAAAAGCGGGGGGCGGCGGCGGCGGCCGCGGGGGCGGGGGCGGCAGGGCCGCGCGCGGCTCCGCCAATCAGCGCGCGCCGCCGCCCGCCCGCGCGTTCATTGGCTGCGTCGGGCGCGCGGTGGGGGGCGGCGGGGCGGGCCGGCGGCGGCGGCCGCGGCGGCGGCGGAGGTGGCGGCGGCGGCGGAGGCGGCGGGAGAAAGGCCCCGTGTAGTCGCTCCACAGCCGCGGCTCCGAGAGAGGTCCCGCTGGGTGAGACGCACCACCCTTGACTGTGGCTGCAGCTGGCTGTGACGGGGGAGTCGACGAAGTCTCCACACGCGACGCGTGAACGATTCCCGAACGTGTCGGGTAGGACGTGGGATTGTCGTGCAGCGCGGCGGACGTTTCGAGCTGCCGCCCGGGCGAGCACGCCGTGAAGAAGTGGCAGATCGAGCACAATTATCGTGTGAAACGAACAATACCGAATGGGACAATACATCGCTTTTGTTGTTGGAGACAATGAAAAACTGCGCACCCGCAAATGTGTGTGTCACGTTGTGCAGTGATTGAAGAGACAAGTTGGGGACACGATCCTTCAAAGCGGGAGTAGATATCAAGAGGCAATTGAATATTCGCAAGTTTCGTAACGCTACAGACAATGCGTTATCTTGATATAGTTGAAAGTGTGCAGTCAAGTAAAGAAACCAAAGGACGTGCCATATATGAGTGTACATTGTTACTGTCACAAATGTTTTTTTATTTGCACCAGATCGAGAATATGATTAGAAGTAACGTTTGTGAGAACTGAACGTGTGGTCTTTGACATTAGTGAAAACGTTGGTTACGACACGCGAACTGTAAAACAGTGTGCGAGAGACAGTACAGGACATATCGCAAGGTGCTAATAGAAAGAGGAGTGTGACTTAGAGCTGACACGCCCACTTTGGAGAGGACATTTGACGGTTACGTGCATCGGAGAATTTTTATAATCGCTAATAGAAATATTTAATAGAATAAAACAGTACTATGAACAATAGTTAGCATTTTGAATGTTTTCTCTCCAGTGCAGCAAATATCCTGCAGCAGCTATTTTTCAACCTGCATCTTGAATAGAAAGGAAATTTGCAAAATCTTCAAGCTCATGACAGTCTTACACTCTGTCACGAACTGAAAATCGAGCCATTGGTCGACGTGTGACACGGATTGCATCACCGCTGTCACACTTTCCCACCGACCAGCTTGAACCATCATCGACCATTCTCGTGACACTTTGAAACCGTTCCGGATCCACGGCCATTTAACGTGACGAGGGACATTGCACAAGCCTCCCCGCCCCGCAAGTGAATCCGTTTGTGTCAGCCCACCTCCCAGCGAAAAGGTCCACAAAAGGGCCCTTGAGCGATACCGCGCGCGCGCCCCCTGCCGCCATGCAAGACGGGCAGTGCTGAAGGCGGCGTGCGCGACCGGGCGGGCCGGAGTGAGCGGAGCGGGAGCGGGAGCCGGCTCGGGAGCCGGGCTAGCCCCCTAGGGGGGGAAGGGGGGGCCACGCTGGAGTTCCGAGGGGGCCCGTGGGCGTGCGCGGGGGCCGCCGCCGCTGCCGCGGCCGCCGCCGCCGCCGACGCCCGCGCCGCCGCGGCCGCAGGGCCCGTCGCCGACCTGGGCGCCGAGCTGGAGATGCAGCAGCGCGCCGCCGCCGGACACCTCATCAGGTAGACAGCGCCCCGCCCTCCCCTCGCTGTAGACTAGTTCGCTGCCGTAGATGGAAGGTTGTAGTTCTTGGGACTGGGACAGACGTATTACGTACACCCTTGTTTCTATTAATCTTATTCTTTGTAATATCATTATTATTATTATTATTATTATTATTATTATTATTATTATTATTATTATTATTATTATTATTATTATTATTATTATTATTATTATTATTATTATTATCATTATCATTATTAACATCAGTATGAGTTACTGTTTGTTTCTTGACAAAACATCCCGCCCCCGTTTCCTCGTGCATCTCCTCCACCTCCTCCTCCTCCTCAGTCTTAGAAAGACTTCAGATTTTGTAATTGTTTCCGTGAATTTAATATCACATTGCCTAATTTGTCATTTTTGTATATTAGGAGGTAGCTCCACCCACTCCTCCGCCTCATTTCTTCTTTTATTTTTATATTATTATTATTATTATTATTATTATTATTATTATTATTATTATTATTATTATTATTAACATTTCGGACCACACTTGTTCCCATTTTTGTTTTCTTCACAAAATTTTATCATTCTATTCCGGGGGATTACTTTCTGTTTTGCTTTTCGTTTTGTTTTTTCGAAAGCCATTATAATCTCGTTGTTTAATTGTTTTCGATGTGAGCTCCTTTCCTATAATATCATGTTGTCTAATTTATAATTTTCCAATATATTTTTCACATTCTAGTTTCTTTAATCCACATAGTGGTGATTTGTGGTTTTTATTCTACGAGTATCAGAAGTTTTACTGTTCTGCTGGAATTCATTCTTAGAACTCTTTTCCAGGTCGTAATTCCGCAATGATACTTAAAGTTCATGGTTATGGCGTCTCCTATATTGTTCTTCATATCTAATTCTTCCTAAATCTTTTGTCAGTTTTCGTCTTTCACCGTTGTTTGTCCACTGCCATCTTTATGCTTATAATAAGACATTCCGCTGCTAAGAGAGCTGACGGAATTACAGTTGCAATTAGGGTTCAAGTTGATGAATATATGGTTTTTTATTATAGATTTATTTGGTTAAAATATACATTATATTTGCTTATTTTGTTTTAATATTTGTATTATATATCGCAGAACCCTTACCTTGGCCCACACCATGACAGTTGCGTAATATTTACTTGTATATTCAATCTTACAGTCGTGTACCAGACTCTATGTAACCCAGTGAATTAAGTTTCGCTGTGCCCTCCTATCCTATCCTGTATCTCGGAGATTTTCTACCCTGTTTGTTGCCTTTGTTATAGTACCACCAATGTATATCATTCTCTGATTGCCTCTTCTCTTACCTTCCATCTCATTGAACATCGTGCCACAACGTGAACATTAACGTATTAATAACGTAGCAAATGCAGGCTGTATTATTCAACTATAAATAAAAATACCTATTCAAATAATATGTAGCACATTTCATTTACATGTTAAGATTGCTCGTTTCGTAATCCACACCTCTTCAACCTGCAAATGCGGTGAGAAAGGTTGTAAGCGATTGTTTTTTGATGCATTTTCTACTTATAAAACAAGTTTTTCTTTAACTTTCTCGGTGATAAAATCATTCGCCGACACTTCGTATTTCGGTATTGTAAAGTTTTTCCTTTTTTTATTTTATCAGGACTGTATGTTCGGTAACTCAGTAATTATGGTTTCTTACAAAGCAACGGTCCGGTTTATTTCTAAATCTTCTTTAGGCTATGAGAGAACAATACAGTAAAATTAAATTCGCATTCCTACCCCTATACGAATTTATATAATATGAATATTATCTCTGAAGCCTAAGCACACGTTTCGAACTTGAAACTACTTTTCATTAAGCTTTGAGTATTTTCCTTCATGAAATTCAAGGAAAGAGGAATCATCTAAACAGCTTCCATTCTCTAAATTACACGATATTGGTACTAGATTACATACTTGTACGTATTCTAATACAGGGGTCTTTAGTATATTGCAAGAATCACCACACGAAAGTCTTTATATATCACCTTGAAAATTAGGCGTTTGTTTCATATTTATATTAGTAGTTGTATATTATTATATAAAATAAACTATAATTATTATTGAGTTTATATTACACCATGTTACGAATGATACGTTTGAAAGTAAGAAAAAATAAAACATGTTTATTGACGTGTATCTGAATAGCAATCCTTGTATATTTTAACTGTTGTAAGGGGTACCTAAAGATCTTTGCGTCTGGAATGCTAGGACTATTATATTTGGGATCGATCGGCATGAACATAATTTATGGCATCCTTCGAGAGAACATGCCCCGCCAGAATTTGGGATCTCCGTTAAACTGTAAATATTGTAAGAGCACGAACGCGCCCCTTTTGTGCCGTGTTATTTATTATTGCGCAATAGAAAATATTAGAACATTAAAGTATGGTAAATAATGTAATTACATCGAATTAACGATGGACTAATCGAAATTGAGTAATTTTTGTATGAAATACGAAGGTACATTTTTTAATTTCAATATAATTAGCATGAATATAGTAAGTACGTATATTTGATCTTTTGCCGCAATTTTTACCGGTGGAAACAAGAATATATTAAAGAAAATATCATGTACAAATTACATTATCTATTTTTCTTACAATTGATTATTTCAGTCACATTATTTGGTCCTTATCGTTCAAGGATTACTCTCATTTAATAGTTGTATTACTCCTGAATAATTATCGCTTTTGCCTTACTATCCCCTCTTTACCGAACAGACGTAGCGATCGAATATGGTTGCCACGTCGTCAATTTATTCAATAGCTGACGAATGGCGTGTAGAAGAGATTCCCTTCTATTCGCTGTGGTTGACGTACTTTGTTTCAAGACAAAACTCCAATAAACTTGTAGGTAAACTAATTATTCTGTAGTCAAGTTGCAGTGACACATGTGTCAAATTAAATGACAAGTATATATTTAACTATATTCTTTATAATAATAATAGTCATATTAATAATAATAATAAAATAATAATAATAATAATAATAATAATAATAAAGTTATTAGTCCTCAGTTTGTTTCTTTTAGAGTCTTAAAAATACCAATTAATGGCTTGTAAGTTTTATGGCAAAATAATCGTAGAGGCGGCAAAGTTCCCTATCAGGTATCACGCATTTACGTACCTATATGGCGCATTCGAGTTATTTTTTTTGCCTTCTTTTATTTTAATTTTATATTGTTTGAGGACAATATACGACGGTATTTTTATGCACTGAGAAAGTTGGATATCAATATTCATAAACCCCAAAATGCTTGACTAATTAAGCAGCGCTTTTGTGTTGCGTTGAAAACACACGTACACTACATCAGAGAACGGTCTGAGTTTACGTCTTTCGCCCAGCAAATTGAACCATTGTCAAATCCGAAATTGAAGAGTACTTCAAACATGAGGTGGCGAGAGTTCTTTAGAGTGTGTCATCAGGCAAGACAGGTTGGAAACCATTGATATGAAAGCTTGTAGTGTCATGTAAATGAACAGCTTAACTAAAATCAGCGAAGCATAAAGAACCATTATGCACAGACCTTCCATAAAGGCAGAAAACAACACAGATACTACAGATTTCAATATAACATTACTGAAAATGTGCATCATTTAACGTTTATGATAATACTTGGCGTTAATAGGATGATTTTTGGTTAGGTGGTTCTTACATCCAACAGATCAATCAGACATAAACTATATCGGTTACAGTAGAAAATTAATTTTTTTATTCATCAAGGCATTTGTGCTTTTATGAAACTATCATAAGACAAACAAATACAAACAGATCTTTAATCAAACATCAGTATATTGTCGTATTGAAAAACAATACAAGATTCATTTCTTCATCGTTGCTCGGACAATATTTTTCTACCTAGAGCATTTTCTTCCGTTGCTTAAGATATAAGTCTTCTGATTTTTCTACGCACTTCAACTTCAGAAAAATCTATCGAAGTCCAAGTTACTTCGTCTTTATTACATTAACGAAAACTAATGTTTTCCCTTTCAGGAGCATCTCAAAATTATGACTCTTAAAATGTCTTTGCGAGACATTTACAAGAGCGGCATAACATGCTATTTCCCAGTATTCCATCGTTGCTGTCAATGCTGTGACCGAGTCATAACTGAAAAAAGCCGTAATTTCGAAATTTCATATATAGAAACTCTTTTCTATTTTCGTTGTTATTTTCTGATAACTACCGCGTATTTCCTTCCATTTACAATTTATCACATTTTTCATGAATTTGATTACGTAAATTCCGTCAGTACGGTTTTTACCGGCAATTGCCAGGCCATAACGCGTAGCGAGTTTAAAGCGCCTGTAGGGTATCATCGTGAATAAATTTTCGCGACAAAATCGCATTGTATCAGAGTCAGTAAAAGTCAAATGTAGAACAATTATGAATGAACCTAACAAACATAAAAATACAGCACTAATTAGACACCTCCAAAAAGGAGGTATAATATTTCAAATGGCATAATTAATTATTAAAATGAAGATATTGTGGAATTGTATGCCGTTCATTAAAGCTGATTATTTTACTAAGCGTAGGCTTGCTCCACTAGAAAGTATGACAGTCTAATATTTTCGAACTACATTGCAACAGCGTCATTTTCATATTATTTGGTAATTTGGAATATTTTTGTCAATGCCACATTTGCTACGACATTTCACATGGTTATCCAATATTTAGACTGATGAAATACGATTAAACGAATTAAGAATAAAAAATTGCTTGTCGTTCCTTCTTCATACGCCGGAAACTGTTCTATAGAAGCATGTGTTTTGACCCTGAGAAATTTGATATCATTGTCATACATGTGGTGCATTGATTCACGACAAAATAAGTACTCGTATTTCTCCAACAGACATATGCTAAATTTAAAAGAAACCAACAACTAAGATCTTCGGTGCTCGTAGATATCCAGACACGAGTGTGATAAGCGCGTTGAGAATAAATCATTAGGAATTTATGACAAAAAATTGACATTTGAACCTCATCAAAACTGAATAATCTTCAGAATTTGATATACATTTTTGAGAAAACGTCCACGCAATCTAAACTATATAATATTAATGCAAGTATACGATGATGTATCGTATCTAATTCGAATAATATTTCGAATTATAAATTGATATGTGGCAAAAAATTGAAATTCGAAAACGTTCAACTAGAAGAACTAAAGAATTATTCTCACTGGAATCTTAGCACTTTACGGAAAATAGATATATGGCGTTCTCTGCAAATACAAGCTATCGGATACGTATCAACGCACAATTCCAAATCATATGCTTTAAATAAATTCAAAATTACACACTTAAAATATGTAAAACTGTGTTGTTCTAATTTCATTCTTATTTCCTCATTTAATAAAAAAAACTCTTTACCTCTACAATTGGGACAAATTTAACTTTACTGTCAATTAACAACTATAAAATCATTTCACTGTATCGCAGTTCTTTCTTTTACCATTCCTGCTCCCTTAGATACACTACATTGAGGACTTGATATAGTGTCGGACATAGTATGATCGCCATTATATCACCCCAGAATTTTCAATGCCTTTGATCAGGAAACATGTGTACATATTGTACACATGTTTACATGTGTACATATTGTACACATTGTGCAACTCCTTGATATGAATTGTGTAGTTTTGGACGACCTTCAGCAACCCAAAGGGAGGGGAAGGGCTGAAGAAAAGAGTAATAATTTCCCACTCCGCCAAATCATGACGGCGGGAGCTTCACTACTGTCAGATCAGTTCCTTAGTCATTGACTCTGGTTGGGTCAATAAAAAGTTAAAAGTAAAAAATAAACACTGTTGAAATACTTGTCGAATGTGAATGTCGAATTCCTGAGAGTTCATAACCGTTTAGGTGCAACAATTCTGAGCATTTACGCTCTTGATCATGAGAGGCGAATCTGTTGCATATGAACATGTCTACATGAATTCCGTATAGTTCACTGCGTTTAGTACATTGCGAACAAAATATTATACTGAAATTTCAACTATTTTTATTCAGAAAATATAATTACGAATAATTCACACAAATTATTACTATTCCCATTATTCTTTGAATGGTTTTGCCAAAACCTCGTTGTGTATTCTCAGAAATATCTTCCAATCGTGCTTAAAGCGCATCTAGCTAGAGTTTTTCTTTAAAAAAAATCAATGAAAATATTATCCTAAGTTTGTGAGGAGATAAATAAATTGGATGAAGATGCATAATATGTCATTTTCTTCCAAAAAAGGATAATGTCTGATAGAGAGTCCACTATTTAATAAAACATCAAATTAAAAAATGGTCATATGGTAACACAATTTTTGGAACACCGTTTTTCTGTTGGCCTCAGATCCTGTTAATTTTCTTAGATCAAAATCAAACAAATAAATAGATTATTAAACTTTTCCAAATGTTAATATTGGAATAATAATCGAAATGGATCTTCAAATAGTCGATAAAATATTCAAACACCTTAACATCCTTGAAATATGGTCTCACAAAACCTAACCTTGTTTGTGTTTGTATTAAGTATCGATCTGAAGGTGGCGACATTCGAACACATGACACAATTTAGTTATTTTCTCCGATAAAAGCAGAAGAATATTCGTCCACAGCATCATAAAAACTAGTAACTTTCATATTACGAAACCGTACTACAAAACTCTTCACTTCTTAAAAAAAAACATTCATCACATATATCACAACACCCTCTGTTTCTTGCAATATTCGTCTACCATACAAGAACACGCCCGATTCATTACAACACAAAAATTCTATTTAGTGTATTGAAATGTCCTTGTGTGATAAAAAAGAATACATCTTATTAAAACTAAGTGTTGCATTCGCCGCATAAAAATTCGTCCACCATATTACAACACCCTCTCGTTCTTGCATCGTTAAAAATTGGCCACCTTATCAAAATCCGGTCTCATCCTCACAACACTATTACTATATTCGTTTATACTATATTATAATATATTACTTAATGCAATATTCTATATTCGTCCACTAGACTACAACACCCTCTCGTCTTTGAATTGTAAAATTTCGTCCGGCATATTACTACACCCTCTCGTCCTTGCTTCGTAAAAACGCGTCCACCTTATTAAAACCCAGTCTCGTCCTCGCGTCACAAAATTTCGTCCACCGTAATAGAACCCCTGGGGTCCTCGTATCGTGCACCCACCCCGCCGCTGAGCGACCTATTACGCTTAACGCTTTCCTAAGCGCGCCAGCGGCGGGCGGGCGGCGGGCGGCCTGATTCAAATTAATTCCGCGGCGGGGCACCAGGGGGCGGGGTCGGCGCGTGCGGTGCCGTCAAGTGCGGTGGTAGTTCGCCCGTCCCCCAGGGCGCCCGGGCTGGGCTGTGGTGGCTGAGGGGGGAGGGACTATTCTGGTCTGGGTGCCTGAATAGGACACTGGGGACGGCAATGGAGTAGAGGCGAGACACTGCGAGCCGGACAGGAAAAGAGGATGCTGGATAAGAAGAATGGGGGGAGGGGGATAGAGAAAAACCGAAGGGAAATTGAGGAAATAGCCGGGTGGGCTGATGTTAGAAGAACTAGGGATTGGTCTAATACAAACGGCGATTTTTCTTGTTGCAAGGAAGGTGTTTGGATATGGTGAATACATTTTTATGTTGCAAAGGACTACGGAATGTTTTTTAAATAAGGTGTATAAATTTTCATGTTGCAGAGACTAGGGAAGGATAAATACGATGAACAAATTTGCATGTTGCAAGGACGATTCTAATACGGTTTGCGAATTTTGACGCTGAAAGGGCCACAGTAGCTTGTTATTAAGTGGACGAAAATTCACGTGGCAAGAACAAGGGAGTAATCTAATGCTGCGAATAAATTTTCACGGATTTATGAGTATTCTAATAAGGTGTACGAATTTTCGAGTTTACAGGACCAGAGTTATTAGGTGGACGACTGTTAATGTCGCATAGAATAGTGAGTATTCTTATAAGGTGATCGAGTCTTTCTGTGCAAGAGCGGAAAAGCGAGGGACCTATAAGAGTGTTGCGAGGAGTAGGGGGAGAGAAAGGAGTAAAGACGGACACGAACAATCAGGGGTTTCGCAAATGCAGTTCGAGAGAGACGGTGAATGAGAAAAATATTGAAGGAGTGAAGGGAAGAGTAAAAAGAAAAGGGAAGAAAATTGGAGATTAATGTAAAAATAAAAAAAAGTAAAATGTAAAAACATAGCAAGAAGTGTGCCCGATACATTTTTGAGTGAATGTAATGAAGACTGGGATGTAACAAGAGGAGCGAGAAAATTGTAATGAAAGAAAATAACGATAAAATGAAAGAACAAAAGAAAGAACGTAAAGAAAAAAGAATGAAAGAAAGAAAGAAATGAGGAAATATGTGAAAAATAATGAAATATAAGTAAAACAAAGCAACATAAACCAGCCAAGGAGATTGTGCAAGATTCTTCAATCGAGATATAGAATGACAGAGTCCTCGAAAGAGGGAAAGGGAAAGAAAATCAGAACTGGGTGGAGGGAAAGAAAATGAGAAAGGAAAGAAAGGAAAAGACTGGTGTCTCCGAGAAGAGATTCAATGCAAATTAGCAGGTAAATGGATTGGATGATTTCTTAGTTCGAGAGGTGACGAAACCAGAAGAGGAATAGGAGTAAGAGATGGGAAACAGGGATTAAAGAAAATAAAATAATGCAGAAAGTGAAGAAATCATGTAATCTTACAATATTGATAAAGGTAATCATGGAGAAAAGTGAAGCGGGGAAACGATGAGAAAGAGGTCAAGGAGAACAAAAGAAAGAGAGAATAAAGATAAGATAAAGAATTTAATAAATAAAACAAAAATACTAATTAAGGTAGGGTGTTAGAGGGGAAGTGTTGCTGAACGAAGACAAAAAATCGAGAACGAAAAAGAAAATGCTAACAACTAACCTGGTGCGTTTTCTTGATTTTTTTAAGAAAAAAATCTATAAACCACGGTATTGGAAATAGTTTACGGGATTTAGTTAGAGTAATTAAAACGTTAAAATATTCAGTTTGCTGACGTTTCGGGATATTTTATCCATGTGCAAGGCTCACGTTTTACCACCAGCCCTGAGGATGGAATAAAATATTTCGAAACGTCGGCAAACTGAATGTTTTAATATTTTAATTTACTCCGACCCAATCCCGTGGTCTCCATTTCCAATATCTACTCCACGGTCGTGAATCTACAATGATCCATGTTATGGTTTAACGTATCCCTAAATGTAACTGTATACTACCGTAAATTATATTTTATTAAAAGTTGCAAATTTCAAAATGTTGGATAAAAATGTGGACAAAACCATTTAAGATAACATGTTGATGAGCGTAAGTATAGGCGTTTTAAAAACAGCAAACACTTCTTCGACATAAAACACGCCAGAAACTCTCGTCAATTGCGCAAGATACTGCGTGTTTTCATAACGAAAAAATTGGACGTTGTGTAGGGAAATAAGCTCGGTGACATGTTTATGACTGATTAGTACTATCGGTATGTTATTTCTTGAGATTCTTTTTTTAATACCATTGCTCGTTGTAATTGTGTGTTCTCAAATGTAAGGTCTTTTTATACACCGCATATAAACAAATACAGCCTTACGCTTTTTTTATGGAATTTTCATGGCATGTTGGGAAATAAATTAATTTAAAATCCATTCTACGTACAGAGTTCCAAATCCTGTTATGATGACCAAGGCACATTGGGTCACACTTAATTTGAATTATATTTTTCTCGATGAGAAAATTTGAAAAGAAAATGAATGCGTTTCCAAAAAATGCCCGAATCATTTTACATTAACATTAATTCTTATTGTTCCGTTATTTTGCAAGAAATAAAAATATTAAATCTGGATATTCGATTGAGTATTGCTATTCTTTCAAGCCTAAACTTTCGAATGAACATTATTTATTCTTTTTATGACTTTCACATCAAACTTTCATCTGGCCTATAATTAAATAATTAATTTGAATTATTTTCATTATTTTGTTCCGTTTTTACTTCAATTATAAATTCGTATTAAATTTTGCAATATCGCGGTAAAGCTCTTTCTAATTATTTTTAAATAACATAACGTAGCGATTCGTATAATTATCGACACTCTAAAAGGACTATTGAATAAAAGTAAAAGAAATCCATTATATTTATTCCATGGAACAAGAACAATATTGTGATAATTAATTGTTAAGAGTGTTCAAATATTATAGGACATTTTTATTATACTTTCTTTGCACTATGAATGAAAATACCTGAAGAACTCGTAAAGCAGAATTACTAGTTCGGAAAAATTAATTGACAACGAAAGGTTTGTTAAAAATATAGAATGAGCCTGTGTGGCACGTCTGTATTACACCATAAGTTAAAAATTTATTTATTGAAAGTTAAAACTCACTTTCTTCTGTAAAATAATTAACAAACTGAGTTTTGTATTCATTGTTTCAAAATTATTCGGGCTCTCAAAATGTTCTAAACAACTTTAATTCAAACTGACTATTGATATTGGTTTCTTAACCTGGCCCCTTTTTTCACTACAAAAGAAAATATTTTCTTTGGATAAAAAAAGATGTTTGAAATGCAGTAACTGTTCACATCTCGCATTACGCATTGAAAATTGGGATAATCAGTTCTGCATTGAAGTTGATAAAACAGCCTGCCTGCGAAACAAATTTCAAACCCCATTCTCTTTAGTGAAATCGAATGAAATTTATAAAAGAGAATATTATCCGATTTCATGATGTATTTTACTCTGAATAATGAAAAATATGCAACAGTGGGCGGTACTTTAATTCATATTTCAAATTAAATACAAAACAAAACAGGACAAGGAACACAAAAGAAGAACACAAAGAGAATAATGCAGCTATTGGTTCGTTCAACAGTAGTAACAATGCATACGGGAAAATTGAGTAAATAGTATCTGTAATACAAACTTACGTAGTACGCCATTCAGTGAAAACAATCGCGAAATAAAAGCACCAGTACTGCATACCAGAGAAACAATACAGACTTGTCATGTTCAGTCACATTCAATGAATAATTCTCTACTGGCATTGTTAGTAGCCAATGATACTCCCTCATTCGGCACCAAAAAACAACGGTCTATAGACACTGGCATCGAACACCAAATACGCGGAGTAGCAAAGAAGGAAATTGAAAGTATAATGAAACCCGGCATCATTATAGCCGAACTAAATGTTTAAAAGTAAAAGTAAGATCAGTTTTTTTTGCTAGATGGTGGAGGAATTAAATGTTTTTAAAAAAGGTTAGTTAGCATGGTGATTTTGAAGAAATGTATTTATCTCACAGACTCTTAAATACAATTCTTTGTTACATTGATTACTGTCAAAAATAATTTTGCAACTGATGGGGAATGTTAAGCTGCAAAACATGTTAACCCACTTTATATTACACTCATTTTCCTCGCACACCTTCATTATAATACGCTTATCCATAATAAGCTTCAACAAGCATTAGCGTTCAAGAAGCGTGCGTGTCTGAGTGAATTTCCTTGCTTAATTAAACAACGGACAATATCCTTTTCACTATGTGAGATCTTAATTTAACCGAAATTCGATCAAAAACGCACTTAGAGCTCTCAGTGGGATTATTTTAATCAAACTGTAAAACTTATTCAGTCACCAGTAGGATGTGCGATTTCAAAATTATTTAAGTAATATGTAATTTAATTGCGACTTTGAATCCCCGCTATGTGCCAACCATCTTTCATAAATATATTGAAAAAAACATGATGGAATATATAATTGGAATATATAATACTATTTAATTGACTTTAATGAATTAATAACAGCAAGAAAAAACACCAAATTTGAATAAACAACATATTAAAATGTACAACTATTATGTAACGTATAACAAAACTGGCTCATTTCCACTTCTCTTGAGACGTCAACATCAGGGAGTCAAGAAGCCCCTTCGTTCTCTTCACGCGTGTAAATATTGTCGCAGTAGGCCTGCAGAGTAAGCGACCCAGGACTACCGGGGCCGCGTCTACCTGGCGCAGGTGCCAGCTAGGCCTAAACCTGCTGAGTGGCCGCTTCCACTTGCCTGTAGCCCGAGCCGGTACTTGCGCTCTGCGCGGGCCACAGCTACTAAGGATTCAAAAAGGCGCTTCATCTCGCAATCACTGCTGTTCAATTAGAACTCTAATAACGTGTTCGGAGTTGCGATTCACAGAAATACAAAGTGATACTGATTTTGGTATTGTAAGCGTGCTGGATTATGTTATGCTTTGTCGTGCACAATATAATAATTATATTAAGACATACTATTTTATATTAAATATGTTATTTATAACATAATTAGTACAATATTCAAGACAATGTTAAATAACTGATTCTTTAAAAAAGGTCTACTAAAAGGCAGAAATCTGATGATAACGATGTTAATCATTACAATCAGGAAATATCACACAACGAATTTAATTTTCTAATCAAACTTAAAATGTGTAAACAGTAGTTATGGGTATCAGAAAAGTTCATCCCTGGAATGTCTTAAATGCTCGCAAATTCTTGTAAACTGTAAAATATTTATAAGTTCTCAGAATCGTACGAGAAGAATAAAGAGCGAGAAAATTATTTTCTTAGTATTCTGAACACCAGCAAAATTAGAAAATAGTTTAGAAATTTTTAAGTTTCAAACAATTGTGATGCAAAGTAGGAACAGAGCTACAGGTGAAATAAATAAACCTCACATCAAATGTAATATCTATTTAATTCATTTTGATAGAAAAATTATATTCATCCATGTACACATATCTCCAAGTTGCTAATAAAAAATGGCATTTAAATATTGTATTTTCACTTGGAAACCACTGATATTCTTTCCATAATTACATTTGTTCAAAGCATTGGTGACCCCTACCGGGATTCCAACCCGGGCCTTCTGATTTACGCCCAGCTGCTCTAACCTCTAAGCTACCGAAACAACCAATACTGTCAACAGTTTTCATGAGCGCGATTATCGCTCCTTGTGTGTATATATAATTGTCACCATTCCCGTCACCTTGTTTGACGCAATTACTCTCGGAGATTATATTGTGAAAAATATTCTCCGAGCGTAATTGCGTCCAACAAGGAGACGGGAATGGTGACAATTATAGATATTCTTTCCCCAATCATTTCAGTCTACGAGGAGCTTCAGTCTCCGATTTGGAATTCCTCCGGCCAAACAATGGACATTGCCACACACCCGGTCTTCTTGACGGGGCACAGTGTGTAATTTTGGCTATCTAGGCGGACGTAAGTCCATTTTCCAAAGTATTAATATTGGTTAGTTTGGGTATTTGTTTGATTATAGAAGGTCCAAAGTATACAAAATGGGTAGTGTTCTTATTCTGCGTCGCATGAAGCGGCAGTAGAACAAGTTCAAACATGCACAATCTTGTGCTAGCACCGCACGTCTGTATCAGTTGCATTTCAGTACAGCTCCTGTTGGAGATCAGTGTGCATCCCCTGGAACGCATATCAAGGTAGTGATTAAACATTTGTGTTTTTGAGTATATTGCCTTTTTATTAGTGCTTAAGAATAAGCAAAAAGTGCCTGTGATTGTTCGTGGGTGGCTTTTGAAAAAGTAAGTAATTTTAGTTTTACTTTCGCGCCATTTTACAAATATCTGTAGATTTTTAAATTGAGTTTACGATAGTTGACGTTTGTGACTACATTGTCGTTAAACCTTGTTCTTTTGGCTATTTAAATTACAAAAGATCAGCTGCGCATATCTGCGCACTTATGAGCTTTTCATTTTTTTTCACAGTGGAGCGCTCAATTTCTCGAAAGGCGCTATTTGATGTATGGTGTGTAAGCTCACCGGAGTCAAGGTATGACGCTGTATTTTCGTACGTGTTACACGAATTAGGTGAAGAAACTATTACTCACATTTCAATAAGGTCCATAAAAACTCAAATTAAAAATTTTTGTCAGTTCATTATCAAAAAATGGAAAAAAAATGGGAGGCATAAACAGAGATTTATAGATAATTACACATCGTGGCTGCAGGAAGACATCAAATTTTCTATAAATTTAATGAAAATTGATCCAAGCTCTTCAAAATCTGATGATGCTAGTAAAGGAATTGGTCGTCCACTTAAGCCTTTTGGTTCATGTGGCCCTAAAGCTAAAAGACAGAGAGTAAAACAGCTGTTACGTTCATCCACAGAAGAATTAGGAACAGCTACTGAAATAAAATTAAGGAAAGAAGGAAAAAGAGATTCAGCGAATATAGTAAAGGAACTTACACTTGCTTCTCCTAATAGAGGCACAACAATTAAGAAAGTTCGCATCAAATCGTTGCATCAAGAACCATCTTTACTCTCTCCAGATCAAGCACTCGCATTAATGGTGGGTACGCATTTGTCTACTCGGCAATATTTACGAATCCGAGAACAAGCCGAGAAAATAAATTGTAAATTATATCCACCATTCTACAGAGTTAAAGAGGCAAAAACTATGTGTTATCCAAGAGATGTGAAAGTGACAGAAATATCGGCTGAAATACTTTTACAGTCAGTTATTGACCACACAATTCGTCGTTTGTGCCAAATTGAAGATGTCAAAAAGAAATTTCAACTTCAATTTAATACTGTTTTTGAAATTATTATAAAATGGGGTTGCGATGGATCAGAACAAAACAAATACAAACAAAAGTTCACTGAAGAAAATTACACAGACGAAAATTTGTTTAGTGTGTCTATGGTGCCAATTCAAATGCATTGTATGGGGAGTCAAAATGTTATTTGGAAAAATTCCACACCGTCTTCAACTAAACACTGTCGCCCTATAAAATTTATTTTTGCAAAAGAAACGTCAAGTTTGATAAATACTAATGTAAGCAAAATAAAATGCCAGATAGAATTACTAACTCCCACCAATATACGATTTCTAGATTCAGAAATATCCATTACACCAAGAATGATCTTTTGTATGGTGGACGGTAAAGTCATCAATGCCATTTCATCGTGTTCTTCCCCCGCGGGGGTCAGAAAGCGATCTTGCCTACACAGCACACACGCACAAACATTGCAAATGGGTAAACACTTATGACGGTATCCGGACCTGCAATCGATTCGAAACTGTGCCCCTTGTTATCTAAGGACTAATTAACTTGAGATGCAACAACCAGTCATTGAAATGAAGTTTCATGTTTGATTAATGGCACATTAATATTAAAGCTAGTTGCTATTTTTGTGAGGTTGAAAATATTTCAAAACCTCCCTCCTTTGTAGATAAAATGTTTAAGAAATTAGCGCGGTAATAATTTTCAGGGTGATTAAATAATATTACCTCGTGTCATCCAACACTGGTATGATTTAAATTACTTTTCGGATTCTAATTTCTTTCCTCGTGTTTGTGTAATCGTGTACATGAGCATTGAAAGGGGCTACAAATGGAGAAATTTTTTACATATAAATATTGAGTTCAAGTGAAACTTAACTAGAAGTTTTAAGGTCAAGACATGTACTCGTCTAAAAATATTCATACAGTTTCAACAAATGTTGTTTTGGGGCACACTTACTATACTCTAATCCTACATATCTGAGTCACGAAGTCCCAGTGCAGAACACGGATCTCTACGAGAAAGATATCATCGTTTCTTATGCAAATTCCACAAAGTCTGGTAATTTAAACGCGTATATTGCAGTCACGTAACATGACTGTGCACGAGAAAAGTTAGATACATAATTAGAGAAGCTAGTCGCACACGCAGAACTTGCGTTGAGAAGAAACATCTTTATTACAACCAAGTGCTAATTAGTCTCTAAATATGCATGTAGTACTTAATATGAATGAGGCTCCATAGTGGAGAATGTAGAAAATGAGGTGTCATATGAGGTGTGATGCGACCTCACTGTCTGAAATAGAGGCAGTTGGAGCGGAAAATTAAAAAAAATGAAAGTGAATTGTTGGAGGGCAGGTGATACACTGCCAGCACAGTGGTCCCCAGGAAATTATTTCCCAGCTTCTTTTACGACGCGTGTGTTTGCACTGGAACTATCTCTTGTAAAGGAACAGGATCGTATGTGCACTACGTAGGAAAACATACAATGGATATGCTATTTTAACGTAACTTTACCATATAAGAGCAAGTGTTTTATTGTGTTGGTTTAATAAAGTGATAGGCATCAAATGTCTTGCAGTGTTGAGCACTGTTTATGGCATACATACTGAATATGGATATATTTGGAGCGTAAGTATTGAAGAATAGAAACAACTAAAAATGTTGAATGCAAATACTAAATAAAAAATAAACATTAATATTATTTCATTATCCTGTTCTACTCTCATCCTTTGACCGGTTTATTTCATGTCTAGAAACCGTTATAATCTATAGTAGTAAAAATTATCTTCGACCGTCAACAGCGCCTAGCCGGCGCGACCAACTACCAACCTCCTCTGGCACTGCCACCCGTACATTTCTTTGGCCTCTAAACAAACTTTTAAGAGTCCCTTCCCCCGATATTTCTCACCCCATAGTTTTGTTTATCTCAAAAATTGATTCGAATTTTTTTTTTAAATCACAATTGAATAAAGACGAAAAATATAGAGAGATTTTCTCCCCTCTTATTCGCCCTAAAACCGTGGAGACCCCAACATTTATCGGGGCGCCCACCAACATTTGTGGGGGTATCCTCCACCCTACGACGTAACACGGAATGTAGAATTCACGTTTCGTACCGATCCAAAGAGAGAGGGAGAGATTTTGCAAAATATTTATTTATTAGAAGAGCGGGCACGGTAATTCTGAACCGTCAAAAATCCAACCGCTGTGGGAAGAAGAGAACGTCAATCCAAGCCAATATTTTTTTTTTTAATTTATTTCTACCTGCTCGACATTTCTGCCTTTCAGGGGTGTTCATTATACAATATTCTACACATTAACTTTTAGGGATGGACATCCGCATGCGTTACCTCCTCTCTCAGGGGTCTGATAAAACGTTGTTCTTTGAGAAGAAACTGTGGATAACAGTTTTTGGAGTTATATGTGATAATTTTGAGGAGAGGGTGTCAGTGGGTGGAATTTTTGGAAAGTGGAAGATGGGTAGGTGATTTAAGGTGGACGAAGGGAGTCTTTAGGGAATCGTGATCTTATTCTTTTTGATGAACCATACGTTTTACCTAGCTTCAATATTGTTGTACTGCGCGATTGGGGAAGGGATGAGAAGAATTTATGAGTCATACGATTTATATATTCGTTAATGGATGATATAATGGATGATATGCCTATAAAGAAACCAACTATTGTAATAAAACTTCTGTGCAGTTTCTTTGTGTCTCACTAGAAATTAAGTGAATGTTCGTTTTCATTAACCTGGACTATTTCTTCTAAGAAAGTCTTCTTTTATCGGTAAACAACAACGAATTCACGTTCTCACTCATTTCTCCCCGAAAGGCTAAGAAAACCGACTGATTTCGAACAGCTCGCCAATTAGGTAATTTACGTCCATTCTGCCCCAACTCATTCTCTCGTCGTAATACGCCATCCGCCACATCCGCACGCAACATTATCCATTGCGTAACGAGCGAAATTAGCGTCCAGCCCATTCCGCACCCAGCGCTTGCGACTGACGCGCCCGCGAACGCCCCGAATATCGCTTTCATTCTTCTTTATTATGTTCCGCCCAAATAATTCCGAGCGGGGCGGCTGAGAGGCGCCGGGGCCGGGGGCGGGGGGGCCTCATTTAAAAACAGACTCGCGCTGATAAAAGCGACGTGTTGTATCGCGATGGCTAATTATGCCCGCAAAATCCATTTATCGGGCGAAAATGCAAAGCGACGCGAACGGAAAATCGCCGACAATTTTGAAAGCGTGATCGACCAATGCCCCTCCACTACACCCCTGCCCCCACCAACGCAGTCGACGAGTGCGAGTACGGAGAACCAGCGCCCTGTGTAGCCAGCGTTAATTACATCGCGTTGGATATCATTGCTGCGCGCTGCTGTGCGCTTTCATGCCAGAGCAGGTAGCCGGCGCGGCGTGGCGCGGCGCTGGGGTCGCTCTGCGTCAATTAGAGACGCGGGGGGGTGTGGCTCGTGGCTGATTCGCGCTTTGGGTTTTGTGTTGATAGGCTGCGACGGTGGAGTGGCGCCAGATATGGTTACGGGAGGCTTACGCGTAAATTATTGTTGTAATTGTTGAAACTGTTGTTCTTGTTGTCGGCGAAGGCGTCTTGTCTCTCAGTTGTTGTTTTTTTCGAGAAATTCAAACTAAAAGAAAATATTAAATTAATTGTTAAACAGCTATTATGTAGCACTATTTCTGGGTAACCTTATAAAATATAATTCAAAGTCTGTTTGTAGTAGTATATTTAATTGTGAAAATAATGTAACTAGTGGTGCTACAAAAGTACATACTTTCTCTCATTATTTCTAACTGCTCCACTATACTTCTACATAAACCTGCAAAAGTATTTTCAAGCAGCAAACATTTTTTTCCGCTTGGAGACCTTACCTTAGGTCCTCAGAGTTAGCTCGCCGACACTCATAAAACTACGCCACCCAAGCGCCGTATGGATTCACTCGGGCCGACGCATAAAAACGTTAATGTTCGCTTCATGTTAAAGAAAACCCTCGCAAATCTCAAAATATCCGTTTCAAACTCCCAAAGATTCGAGTTCATTCAGATCGTTTGGGTAATATCACTTTTGGAAAAAACCAGTAAAACGGTTTAGACGCTTGACCACAGCGTTGACCACAGACGGACAGACAGATGTTTTGCCGTCAATCGATATTTCGGAATCAAGGACCAACAAAACATCGATTCTGTCTACACCACGTGTTAAAGGAATTTTTTCTATATCTAGCATCTGAATTTATCCAATTTTCCGTTAACAGGGCCCGTCAATAAAAGTTTTTCTGTCGAAAATTCGTAGTTGTCTGGAGCACGCTTATAAAACTTTCTTTTCTTACGAAGTACCTTCGTTAGAACGAGAAAGTAAAAAGAGTTAGTGGAAGAAGTGTCCCTGGCAATGCCCCGCAAATTTCCGGGCTACGATTGCTTTGAATCCATAGTGTTGGCCAGGCCTAGGTTCTTACCGAAATAGAATACCAAAACTACGTAAGGTAACAGATTTAATAGTGAAATGTTAATAATGAAATGTTAATAATGAAATGTTAATAATGATATGTTGATAATGAAATGTTAATTATGATATGTTAATAATGAAATGTTTCTGGAACAAACTAGGGTTGGGGTATAAGTCATGGCGACTATTTTCTTTTGTGGGAATGAATGTGAGTGAAAAATGTGGAAGAATGAGAGATGAATTAAGTTCCTGCTCATTTAACATCACATAAAAATTGTGATTCACATATAAATTAGTTTTTAAAACGACAGTTCTGGTTTCATGTTTCAAAGCATTTTAACACTTACGAGTTCACAACATTCCAAAAGCGTTGTAAAGGTCTCACTAAGCAGATGCTTGATTACCGCACGTGCCACATCGGTCTGCACACTCACAGGCCGTCACGTGCTGATCACTGGTTGCTACTTGTCCCCGCGGAAATTCTCTTGCCAATCTCGCGACCGTCCGGTATGGAAGGTCCTATATTATTCCCAAGAGCATCCATGAATACCTCAGGACATTTTGGGCATTTCTTCCTTGGATAACGGCTCTCTTGGTGAACGAGCGCTGCTCGAAACGGGCTACATACATCTCGCACGGCGGCTGTCAGAGAACTGATTTCCCATTGCCCTCTGTGCCAATAGAGACTCATGAGCTGTTGTGAACACACATTAGCACATTTCTTTCACGGAAAAAATTGAAATTGTATGATGCGATAGCATTTCTTTTAGAAAAGGACGGTTTCCGTGACGTCTGGCACAACTCTCGTATTACCTCAATTTTGGTAATTTCTGAGTTTTCGTTTTTTTGACATGTCCTCTTCAGTTCATCATCCGTATTCGGTGGAGGGAGGGAGATGTGAGAGAGGCAGAGGTTGAGGAACACTTTTATTCCCCACACCCTCTGCTGGGAACCAGTGCGACTTTCTCACCCCTCGGTGGATGAGAGGGATGCTTGGATGGAGGGCAGCTTGCGCGGACATAAGCTCTTAATCCCTTCTTGTTATGTTTCGCTGGCGATGCATTGATGTTGAAGGGGTGGCAGCAGACACCGGCTAACTTCCTAATGGCTTAACCCACCAAGTACCGAGGTTCACATTAGGGAGGCAATTAATACAGCGTTTTCCTTTTAGTTTTTAGATTGATGAATTACGCAAATGGTTGACTTGATAGAGAGTTATGTCTAGAGCTAACAACCTCCAATTTTCTTGCAATACCACTTCCATTTTGTTACGAAAGGTCCTCCCTCTTTTTTTTCAAAAAAAACAAACAAAACAAAAACAACAAAAAACTAACGAAAATTTTCTTCTCCAAAAATGTTTCTAAAAAGTATTAAAAATACCAAATAGTTTACGTAACGAAAATGTCACGAGTATCTAAATACATACTGAATGCGTTCCTTAATAGACTGTTGTTTTCAGTTTCATCACATGAATAGCAAAAGAGAATTCTAAGAGAAGATACTTCAGAAATCTATGATAATCTGGCATCTATTTATACTTAGGCTTGCGGGAAGTTTTGCTACAACAGGTATCTACCGAACTGTGCACCGTCCCAGCCGGGACAAACTCTAAGATCCCAACATGTGAGGTAGCATGTAAATGTAAAGTGTGGATAAGGGGAGATGAGAGGATAAGGACGAGGAAGGAATGAATGTGCATGGTCCGTGTCCCATTTGTTGCTGACGGCCCAGTTGCACCAGGATACTGCTGTGGCATTCTCCCGGTACTGATGAACAAAAAAATGAAATCAAAGTTTCAGGGCTGATACGAGAAACAGTAAAACGACAGTACTTGTCTGAGAGACCAAATATTACCAAATAAAAATTGTGCGCACGAATTGTCAGACAGCGACTGAATTCTTCCTAGCCGTCATACGAGTGTCGAAAACCCTGCCACCGTCGCGTGGGGAGTAGAAGCCTAGGCCCCCCCCCCCCCACGGCGCGAGGCACCGCCGCGACATCAGCTGACGCCCTGCGCCACCTCTGTCGGTGCGCCGAGGCGCGGAGGGCAGAAGAAGGGGTTGCGCGCCGCCCCCTCCGGAGGGCGCGAGAGAAGAGCGGGGGTGGGGGGTGAGGGGGTGGGGGGCGTCTGCCGCGGACGTGCGCTCATAATCCCTCATTGTGATGTCCGACACGACCCAGCGCCCAGGCTCGGAGACGGCGCGGCCGCCCCGAGAGGCCACGGGGCGACTTGCCCGCCCGCGCGCGCGCGCGGACGTGGAGGGCGCTCCGAAACAGCGCCGATTCGCTGGGCAATTAAGCGGATTGCACCCTGGAGCGGCGCCGCTGCTTTAAGCTTATTTAAAATAACTAAATAAATAACTAAATAACTAACTAACTAACTAAATAAATAAATAAATAAAATAGTCTTTAATAGTGGCGACGTTTAAAGGGTAGTAGATAGTTAAAGAAGTAGGGTTAGAGGATAGTTTAGGAATAGGGATAGGGATTGTAGGAGAGTTTAGTAAGCACCCCCACTACATAAGACTGATACCCAATATAAAATGCATTAAATTATCTGCCTCATACTCTTTATTTTCATACTCAATAAAATTAAATTATCTGCCTCATACTTTTTATTGTCATCCTTCCTCATCCTCAATATTTCTTTATTTTTTTTAATATTATATGTGGTGTGGTTCTTGAGTTTACGTCAATGTAAGAAAAAACAATACTTTACTCATTAAGGTCGTTTTTTAACTCCTAGGTTATGTAGCGACCACTTTCATTGTTATACATCGGGGTAACTGTAGGGGGAACACGACACGTACGGACAACACAAGCACACACAAACGACCATGCCCAAGGCGGGATTCGAGCTCACGGCCCTTCGAGCAGAGGCAACCACGGCCCTAAAGCCTTATCGACCTCGGCTGTCCCTATCCAGATCAACTAACACTTCACATTGCTGATGTTTTCGCCATTTATTCGGCCTTCATCAGGGCTACAATAGTAGCGAAAAATGGAATATGTACAGAGATCACTTACACTCACAGATACAAATTGTTGGCATTTAAGCAAGTTACCGGTAGGATTGTAAATTAAGTAAATTGTACATTCTATGGTTCCTTATGCTCTATATGGCAATATCTGATTAATTAAAATTTTATATTTACCATATAATATCAATTTATCGTATTATAGCAGGATAATATTAATTATGGCTAAAGATGTTGGTAGAAATTGGTGATAAACGGGAACTCAAAAGAAATAATGAAAAGTCATAATTCATGGTTGTAATGAAATATGGGAATGATTTAGGTGCAGACATGGCTATTATATTTTGAGTGGTAAAGATATTTTAACTCGTCTCATTAAGATCTTTGTAAAAAAAATTGTTATTCTTCAGAACTGTGACTCTAGATTGAGTGTATTGTGCAGTTTCTCTTGCCACAATGAACGTATACTTAAGTAGCCTCATGCTTTGCTTGTGATCACTTAATTCTTTACTAGTTTTACCCGCACTACTTCCTGTCTCCCCATCACGATTTTTGACATTACGTAAATTAATATCTTTTTATGTTTTAAAAACAAATATAGCTTCTGTATTTACATAGAGCTAGAATAACTCTATATAGTTTTTTTATACAAACATATTATTCATTTTATTTTCGAATGAAACTTTTAAACTTAAACGAATCCGTATTCTTACGAACGTTAAACACAATAGACTTTCTGAAATAGAAACAGCAACTATTGTAACGTCCAAACAGAGCACATTTGCAAGCACTGTCAGGCAATTTCAGTGCTAAAACACGAACGCGGTGATGCCGAGGCACAGATGCGATATCCGGTCATCAACCTGATGCAATGGGATTTCGTTTCCCGCACGCCATGCGGGAATGACACGTCGTCCTTGTGAATGCCGGCAAACAAAGCTATTGCGTTCACTGTGTAGTGCCTCAAAACACTGTCCCCATTGTATTCGATTTGCAGAATTTTGAGGACAGCAGAATCAGTTCAATAATACGAGTTAACTGTTAATTACAGTTCCATGCAGAGTTATAAATGAAAATATTTCTTATTTCTGCTTGTGACAGCTCGGTACGGAAGGTTTGAATACATGGAATTGGTTTTACAAACATTTTTTTATTTATTTCATGAGCAGCTTTCCACGGCTTGAGCATCGTCATCAGACCTGGTACATGATTTTAAATTATGACGCATAAATAATAAAAACAGGAAACATTTAAATGAAAAATGAGAACATTGCAGTTTCGAAAACAAGCCAAATGAGAGGCCTGTTGGTTCGTTTCTTTCCTGCGACTGGAAACCGGAAATTAGGCAAAGAGTCTGATGGTGCCTCATGATTTAGAAAGATAACGGTGTTGGTGGTGGTCATTGTAGTGGTGGGAGCAGAATAGATGGCCTATATTTCTCAAATTCCATGACGCCGAAGAAGGACGTGGTGTGGGGTTGCTGTCAAATGATCATTTTCGAAGAGAGGAGAGGTTTTTTTTGTTTTCTTTGAGCAAATAGTATTTCTTATTTAAGGGTATATTCAGATTTTCCAACGGACGTTGACATAGAAGATTTTCTTTGATTTATGAAGGGTTTATTTATATTTCACTGTAGTATATACAAGTTGATAGTGTTTTTTAAGTGGATAAAGTTAAAAGTCATTCGCTGTAAATTATAGTAATTAATTCCTTATTAGGAGACTATATTAATATTTATCGAATGCATTAAACTATGACATGCATGCAAAATTATTATTGGAAATTATTATGTTTTTCTTAATTACCCAATTATTAATAACTCGTAGATTTTTCATTCCGTTATTAAAAAAGCTCTGGTCTCTTAAGAAATTAAATATTACAGAATGTAATTCCTATCATTTCGTCTTCTGGTATTGAATGCCAGACTTCAATTTTTTAAGCTTCTCCAAAGAGGTGTTTCTGAAACAACTTCGATGAATTTGATAACTTGGAAACATTACACGACAAAACTTCTGCAGAACAGTTTAAGTTTGATTTTAGATAGGGGTGACAAACAGCATTTATTAGTTAATTTATTTGGCATTAACATAATTACTCTGCTGCAGAATAACAATGCCACATTTTGGATAACATTTGTGTAAAGATCACTTTCCCGTTCTATTTGGTAAATTGCAACAGTGGTGACAATAAAAATAAAGTATTTTGTGTGGCATTAGCATGAAATTAGATTGAATTCAACCTATTGTTGAAAACAAACTTTCGTCATACAATAAACTCATTTTGTTAAAATCATTTTGTTCTAAATAGGATTGGTGACGAATAAAAACTGTTTCAACACCTCTCTTGTTTATTTATCTGTACAATAATTTTTTCTTCTTCTAGAATCGATTAAATGAGATTGCATATTTGAATACCTACGAGAGTTATTAGAAACTAATCAATTTCAGGCTTCGAAAACACTATTATAGTAATGTACTGGGTTTGTATCTCGTTGCATTTAAACCAATGCTTCTTTTTCAAAATATTTTCCTCCCATTTATTTTTCCTGGAAACCATGTTAAGTGCTCTATTGGGTAAATTTACGCTCTTGAAAATCCACTAAAAACTAGCGTTATTAATGGAGCAACAAGACATGAAAGTTCCACAGCAACACATCGCACAAAGAACGCCAAGTGGTCGAACGAACGTGGTCAATGAACGAGCGGGAAGTGAGTTAACTATACTACCATAGCCACAAACATCTTTACCTTTTAAAACAAATAAATTTAAATACATGTTCATTCTTTTCTACGCTATTTGTCTGTAGTAAACGTGTATTTAAGTAAGAGAGCTATCGTTTTGCCAAGAAATTACTCGCAAAACCCCAAATTTCTTACGAACTTCAAGCAATGAAGGCCTAAAAATGTGCGTCACATCAAATAAGAATGGCCCATACTGCTAAGAATTTATTAAAAAAACAAAATTTCTTACATCCTCAAAATTATTCCAGAATATATAAAAAGTTCTACTTTTGTCCTGTACAAACTCCGGTTCCCTAAGGGACCACAACACAGGGTTTTAAGGATATAGAATGCGCAGTCTTCGAGCTCTGCAGGACGGTAACGTGTTTCTGCATGATGCCATCCGTAAAATGCGTGTGCATCTGCTGAGATACTAGTAACAATGTACAAAAGTCTACATTTGCACCTTAAGTCTTTTGGATGAGAAGTTGAGGGCCAAATGCCAATACAACTTTAGCCCGCTGCTAGGGTACGGGTTCGATCACCACCTTAATTTACGTGGACTTCGAACAGTACACGTTCGGCAGGTTTTGTCGGCGTTGCCACACGTTGTCTGGTCTATCATTCCGCAATTGCCATCACATTTCAGTGCACCATTATCACATTAAATCATTAGATAATTAATTCAGTAAATAGCATTAAATGATTTCGTGACCTGAGCAATGCAAGGATCCCTTAACCCAATTAATTAATTAAATACATTCATCAGTAACACATTTTAAAGGTTTTGTGTGGATGAATTCTTGTAAATAGTCAACTTCGTCTACAAAATCATAACCTCACTTGAACACTATTTATTTATTTATTTATTTATTTATTTATTTATTTATTTATTTATTTATTTATTTATTTATTTATTTATTTATTTATTTATTTATTTATTTATTTATTTATTTATTTATTTATTTATTTATTTATTTATTTATTTATTTATTTATTTATTTATTTATTTATTTATTTATTTATTTATTTATTTTATTTATTTATTTTTCTTTAATTTAATTTCTTCAGATTATGACGTATAAACAAGATATTACATATCGTACGTTGCGCTTCGTGTTGTCATGGCCGGCTACTGTGTCCCTGTGTTGGGAGCATCGTTATGATTTGCGGCGGCGCGCGCGCCGGGGCGCCGTGTAAACGGGGCAATTTGCGCCCTGCGCCCTCCCTCCATCGCCCCCACCGGCACTTAGCGGGGCGCCGCTGGCCAGGCGGGCCAGGCGGGCGACAAGCGAGGGGCCGCACTGGGCCCAAACGCGCGGAAGAGCTCGCAGCGCATGATTGATTGGTGATTCCGGGCGCGTCAACTGCTAAGGGCATTAGTCCCGCATGGGAAGTGAACGACTACTTCATTTTGTAGTCGTTTTGTGGCTTCCATACAGCAGAGAGATGGTATTGTAATAAACAATATTGTTGGCAATGACGACTCTTATCATTATTATTTCTTCCTATTGTTTTCTTATTATGTCTCATACGTTACAAAAATCGTTGTTTTTCCTCATAGAAATTTGAAGATTAATTAGTTAATAACTTATTTAGAATTGTGGTTACTTTACGTTTTGTAGCTACTTGCCTTGAGAGGTTACTGCACGAAGTGCGGTTACCAGACGATGTGTACAAAACAACGTATCGTTACGAGGTTTCGTTACTTTTGAATACGTTAGAATGTGTGATTATGTTACAATGTGTGCTTACGTTACAATGTGTGGTTTCGTTACAACGTATGGTTACCTTTGATGATTGCGATACGTTATATGGTTACGCTGCGTGATGTGTTTAGGTTAAGACAACGATTCCATTCTTTACCAACGTTACTGACGTACCACATTAAGAACATACTACAATACTATTACCAATAGTATTTCTTCCATGTAGAAACGCTGGCGAGGCTGTTGCATCCAATGCGCAAGTGGGCTTTTGGAGCAGCCTTTCGCTCTCTCGGCCCAGTGTGTGCAGCCAGAGCTCCGCCCGCGGCCCGGGTCTGGCGGGGCGGGGCGGGGAGAGGAGGGGAGGGGAGGGGAAGGGGCGGGGCAGCGGAAAATTGACTTCCGCAGGCCGCCGGCGCGGCGACCGCCCGCGCCCGGAGGTGGCCGGGGGCGACGCAGCTGAGTTATGGATTCGCCCCTGCCTCCTCGCAGCACGCCAGCCACTTCTTCGGGTCTTCGCCCTGGGGCCATGGGTCTTCAATCTTTTACTCCTCTAGGATCCCGCACCGTTCGGGATACATGACAGTTTTGCCCGTTCGTGTTTGCGAGTTGCTACAGAGTATTTCACCGTTGCTACAGATGTTTAGTTTTACTCGTACTGTTTCACATCGTCTGATGTTCTCGCTTAACGACTGCATGTTGCGAGTGGTTGGAATACAAAAATTATATCTATTCAGAGATAGGCACATATATTTTCTTTTCAAATATTTCGTTATTTGTTTTTACTGGTCAGCACTAAAACTTTTGCCATGATCTTTATACAAATTACTTATATATATGATTTTTATATTTGAGGATAACCCAGTTAGAATTCTGCAGTGTTTTAATTGTCAAGTTGGGTACTCGTATCACTGGAGGGGAAGAAAAATTACAGAAGAGAGTAATGACATCGTGGGAATATGACATCTTAATTCTTGGGAAGGTGATTCGCAAACAAATAATAACTTCCAACAAATCTTAATATCACCAAAAATGTGCACAGCACAATAAACAATGAGATAATCACGATGAAATACAAATTTTACATAATTTCAAAACTGCAATGTTATTCAAGACAAACTTTTACAGTTTTATTTTCTGCCATTTCAATAGTTGACAAAGTCGTTGTAACTGATCGTTGGCATTGGGATATTCAGAACTAGGAAATGAAATCCGTAATACTTCGTAAGTGAAAAGTTTCGAGGATATTTGTCTTGGTTGATATGTAATTTGATGATCTGAGCGTCGGTGTAAAGAAAACGCAATTTCACAGAAATGGATCGAATCCACTTGAGAGGAAAGTGAGTCAGTGCTGCTTCTGTAATAGTTTAAAACACTTCGTTACGTCTGGTTTGTCAGTTTCTTCACAAAAAACGAAAATAAGTCCCAATGTTACTTAAACAAAAGAAATTGATCATTAATTGTCGAAAATCATAATTGAACATTTTTCAAACACAAAATTCTTTGAACAAACAAAATCCCTTATATAAACACCGAAGATTACCATTTCCCAGCAGTTTATAACAAAATAATCCAAGAATCCTATTTCAAAACACAGTTTCCTGTTTCTGGTAGACAGCACAATTAATACAGATTTATGCAATATTTATTGCAATCTACTTTACTGAAGAGTTAAAATACGATAAATGATAAATGGAGCCACATAATTCAAGAAAAATCACATGCAAGATTACGTTCTTCATCCATGCTAAAAAGAAAAGGATGTCATTTATAACGATCAATTGGATTCACAGTTAATTCCGAAACATGCAAATGACTTCGAAATCGATAATACACTAAATACATATTCACATTCAAAGTAGAGAGCGCGATGTAAAACTGGCAGAGAGACACCGTTGAAAATGACAGACTCACCATGCAGCTGCTCACGCACCTGAAACAAAATCGTTTAGAAGATTAATGATTCAGAAGCTTAAACTACTTTATTCAAGAATAGAAAAAAAATCGTAAGAATTAAAACGCTTTCTAGAAAATTTTAGAATATTGCTCATAAAAAATTTCTAGGGATATGACTTATGTTTTAAGAATTTTAATAATATTATGAGGGATAGTCAAATACAATCGAGACAGATGGGAAAAAAGTAAGTGATGTGTTTGTAATTTCAAATGTAATCGCCATAGATATTTATAAATTTATCTCACTGTACGATAAGATGGTCTACGCCTTCATAGAAACATGTTTGCAGTTGTCTAGGGGACCGTGATTATACCTCTTCGTCCGAAGCAAATCGACGGCCACGAATATATTTAGAGCTCCATAAATTTGAAAATCGCCTGGGGATAGATACGGATTGTATGGAGGATGTGTGATCTTCCTAGCGGAACTTGTGCAGCGTAATCGAAAGTATCTTGGCAGTCTGTGGGAGGTCATTATCGTGCAACAGAATGATATCGGCTGTGACCATTCTTAGTGTTTTGGTGTTGATGGCACGCTTCATTTTTTGTAGTTTCCTCTGGGTTCATCACACACAACAGACATTCTGGCAAGAATTTAACTCTTGACCCTCCTTGCTCTGTCAAAAAACGCACTACACCTCGCTGTTCTTCATTCTCGGCCTCTGTAGTGATGTCGGAATACGCAAAGACTCGCTAACCTCACTTCAAGCACCTCGAACAGACACACGGCAGAGCGATGAACGTTCGCGCTGGTTTCCACTAGAGGGCACTTCTATACACACACCTATCAGCTTTACCAACTTCTGCTTGTTACATAGTCAGTCTCGTTTTCATTTGACTGACATACCTATTACACATACATACATATTATACCTACTTTTGCTCATTAAACTTCCAGTAGCCAATAAAATAACGAATAAGTTCCTTCGTTCGTCTGAAAAACGCAACGAGGTAACTGCAATTGATTGACTAGTATTGACTAGTATTTCATGTTTCCGAACGCGTCAATGCTATGGTTATTCGGAGGTGCAACGAATGTTACATCCTGGGAAGTGACAAAGTTCCTACCTCACCGGATAGCGAGATCCGGCGTCGACAACGGAACCTGCATAAGCTATAACTGCTGACAGTTGCAGTGTAGTGTATGAAGGAGTGAGTATTGGGAGCGGAGGAAATAAGGGTGAGAAAGTAAAAATGGCGCGCGGTTTTTCTTAACTAAAAAAATATTTTAAAAATGTGTCTTCATCGACCCCACGCGCCTCTACATCCTTGTTGTTCTTTGACAGCTTATGTATATTATAGGAGTAATCTATCATTAACTTTCATTTTTATCAAGTCTCGTCTCGTCGCAGTCAGTCATTGCCTTTAATCCTTTCGGCCAGGGGCTCGGCGCCGTTAGTAACCGGTGTTACCAGACGGTCACCCGTACAGGAATCCGCGGAGTCTCGAACTGCTTGATTTCCGTGACTTCACGGAGCGTAATTAAGCAATTGCGCTTGCGAGCGCCGGTTTGTTAAGGTACTTCGACATTGACGTGGTATTGATAGGAGAAATTAAGTAAAACTACCAATCACAGTAGCCAGTCCCTAGAATTCTCCTCTAAACAGCGGATCAGCTAGTGTCGAAAATCCGCTAACGACGGAACATGAAGACTCTTGGTGAGAGACACTGCGGTGGAGACATTGTATATACAGAGCTGTTTAAGTCTGAATCATTTCAATTTCACAAAATGACTTATAGAGATTTTAATTTGTTTTTGTAAGTAATGAATAATTACATTAAACATCAATAATAATTTGTATCAAATGAAAAATAAATTATTAATTCATATTACAATTTAGATTTTGTCAGTAGTGGGTAATTTAAAGTAAAAAGGATTTTTATAAGTAATATGAAAGGGATTCTGAACAGTAACTGAATAATAAAGAAATATCAACGTCAAAAAAACATACAAGTCAGACATATCACGAACCAACAAACAAGAAATATATGAACGTTGATGCCCATTTATTTCCTTTTAATCTCACGCTTCTAACGTGGCTATTGTTGCCACAATCAAATTTATCCATGACGAACATTTAAATTTGACTTACCATATGCGTGCTCACTGCTCACACGAAACAAGTGCACATGCTTATTTTACACGGTTCTGACTGGCATAAATCGTCTCCCATTCTCAGCCATACAACCATAAGCGAATAGCTACAGTTCCTCATATCATCTCCGCAAACGAGCTGTGTCTGGCATCGCCGCCCCCACCTCACCCCACCCGCTCCACCCCACCCCACCCTCACACCATCCACCCCCCAGCGTCGAGCACTCGGAAAGGCGGAATGAATCCACGTCCAACATTTTCCACCCAATTTACCCCGACCCGCTGTCAACCCAAATGATGAATGCGGCCGCGCTGTAATTGTATGTACGAGTCCGTTATTCTAAAACATTAATTATGAGCTGGGTAAGTGTGTCTTACATTTATTATCATGCTAATCTCGCCGGGGGAGGGAGGGGCGAGGGCGCGGGGTGCTTTTGTGGAGGGGGTATTGTTCGCAGAGAGCGGAGGGGGGGTGACGAAGGGGTGGGAGGATGGCAGTCCTAGAGTGCAACCCTCGCAAGAACAGAGGTGGGGGGGGGGGGGGTTAGGGGGAGGAGTGTACAATCCATGACGACTATCATGACACCTTCATTTGCGGGCTGCAAATGCTTTGAGGGTTGGAGTCGTATGTTCGTAATATTCACATGAAACAAACTACAAATAACAATACACACCTAAATGTCGGTATCAACGCAAATACTTTGTGTGAATAAATAAATAGTGTTATGCAACTCGCGGTCCATATAATAATAGCAATGTATAGAAAATTAGCATTTTTATGATGCATTTCACAAATTTAGTTCTCAAAGGGACATAGGGACACATCGTTAAATCATCAGATTTCTGGCATACGAGTGAATTTCTCCTACAGTTATCACTGTTACGTGTTAAAGAGATACAAGAAACCAGTTTATACCATTTTAAAACTGAAAATCTCAGAAATGGCTATTTCGAAGCATTTAAGTAAAACCTCCAAATTTTCATTATAAGTGAATTTACTTGTATATTTTAACAACAATAAAAAATAACAGATACAGAGGCGATGCGTATTAATAAAAATATTTTACTTTAAAAAAGTGTTCTAATTGCACTGTATACTGACGACCAGTAAATGGAAATAAATTGTTGATGATATTTACGTGAATAGCAATGTTGTTTTCTTATATTTATTTTGTTTCTTACATTTTTATAACACAGTAACTACCATTTCCTATTACATTCGTCTATAACGAACCAAAATGAAATGGAAGAACAAATCCGAAATTTTATCAAATATGTAACAGACCTTCGATAATGGGTAATGATTCATGATTCTGAATACTTAAGATGATACAATGGTACTTTGGATCATCTCTTTTTCCGTGATATGAGAAATGGTAAATTTGTAAATTTGATCGCGCGAACAATATTCCAAAATAAATACTGTAGAACACCGCTGAACAAACTTAAAATTTTCCTACAATGCTCTATGAATCACTTTGGAAAGTAGAAAATTACTGACAAGTAAATTGATACATTGGTGCGGTGGATAATCTCCCGCTCTATGATATGAAAAATAGTCAATTTATCGTGGAACATATCATCAAAATAAATACCGCAGAACGAAATACAAATTTTTCTACATAGCTTTCCGAATCAGCGAGGTACGTAGATGATTACGGACATTTAAATTGATACAATGGTACATCGGATAATCTCGTGTTCCTTGATATGAAATATAGTATATTTGGATATTTGATCGCGTCAAATACATACCAAAATAAACGAACTAAAAATTTGTATACACAGCTATCAGAATCACCCTGTAAAGCAAATGATTACGGACAATTAAAGTGATGGAATGATACTTCGGATCATACTTGTTCCATTATACCAAAAATAGTAAATTTGGATATTATACTTCGCTAACAACATTGCAAAATGAACACTGCATAACAAACTCAAAATTTCCCTGCATATCTTTCCGAATCACCTTGAAAAGTAAATGATTTCTGACGATTAATTTGAATCGATGGTACTTTAGATCATCTCTTGATCCATGATAGAAAAATAGTCAATTTATCATGAAACATATCATCAAAATAAACAGCGCAAAATGAATTCAAAATTTTTCTTCCTCGTTTTCCGATTCACCTAGGAAAGTAGATGATTACAGACTATTACATTGATACAATGGTACTGCGGATAATCTCTTGTTCCATGATACGAAAAATAGTAAGTATATCATGGAACATATCACAAAATAAACACCGCACATCGAACTCAAAATGTTCCTACATATCTTTCCGAATCACCTTGTAAAGCAGATTATTACAGACAACTGAAATGCTCCAAAGGTACTTCGGATAATCTCTTGTTCCACGATACGAAAAATAGTAAATTTATCATGGAACAACAAAATAATCAGCGCAGAACGAGCTACAGATTTACCTCCATAGCTTTCCGAATCACCTTGGAAAGCAGTTGACCCGAATCACCCTGGAAAGCTCAATCAAATTGGTACCACTTCGTCACGCCATCGACACGCGGAGAGCAAGTTCCGTCCTCACCCGAGCGTACCCTCCTCACCCCCGGACGCCGCCCCGCGCCGCCCCGCGCCGCCCCGCGCCGCCCCGCGCCGCGCAGATTGTTTCGCCGACAGTCCGGGCGCGGCGCTGCACAATCGGCGGCGCGCACACATTCACCGCTCGGGAGCAAAGGGCTCCGGCATCATCCATTACGATCCTCGCCTTTTCTTCCGCACGGGCCGGGGGTGAGGGCGCCCCGCTCGCGTTAGGACGCCGCGGCTGAATAATTGTGCATAACGGAGAGTTGATTGGAGTACTTCGTCATTCTCGAGGCTGTCGTGTCGGGCGGTGAGGGAGGCGGAGGCGGATTCTGGGGGTGGGAAGAGGTGGGGTGGTGATGGCGGAGCTGTAGTGGGTGGAGGTGGGTGTCTGGGGAAGGGAGGGGGCGGGGATGTGACGGCAGGAAAAAACGGATCTAGGGGATGGCGGAAGAAGCATGCACTGTAGGGACATTAAGGATGCGGGGACATCAGTTGGGGACATAAGGGATGCCGGAGGGGACACGTTGGGAATATTAGGGATGGCGGGGGACATCAGAGTTGGCGGAGACCCCATGGATGGAGGTATTCCAGGAAAAGCGAGGGTTGGATAGGACCTGAGAGCTAGTGGGGATGTCAGGGATGGCAGATGTCAGAATTAGCGGGGATGTTAGAATTGGCGGCCCTCTTGGAGATGGTAAAGACCTCAGGATAGGGGGACCTGAGAGAGGATGATGTGACCAATTATCAACTGCGGGCACTTCAACTCCTTAGGTCATTAGACCCGTAGGTCTATTGCAATAAATCCCAGGAGGTAGCGGTGTTAGAGAAGGCAAGGACGACAAAAACAGAGGGCCCTTCAGAGGGCAGCCTCTCTGGCGTAGACCTGTCGTTGGCGGGTGCGGCTTGATTAGTGATTGTGGTCACGTCAACTACTAAGGCCATTGGTCCCGTAAGTGTAGTACATGCATGTTCATCGATAGAAGTTGTGATTTCCCCGCTTGATGGTGAGATCCGGCGCCCACCTACCCATCGGGTTACGTGATTTTTCTCTAACCAGGTATCTCCCACCAGCTTGGTACATCGCCGGCCGGGACAAGCTCTAAGCTCCCAACCGATCTCCCGACATGAGTGGTAGCGTAGTGCATGTAATGAGGATAGGACAAGGAAAAGGAAGGAAAGATCGCGCGCGGTCCGTGACCCGTTTCTTGTAGCACTGCTTCGGCATTCGCCTGATGTTGACCACAGAACGCTCGGAAAACTCCAAACCGGAGCAGCCAGCCGCTAGAATTCTCCACCAGACAGCTACGGAATTCCACCTAGCTGTATAGGTAACTAGTGTCGAACCCTACGACCTCCCGGTCAGAGGCACTGCAGCGTCATGAGCTGCTGCCCTGAGCCACCTCTCCCGGTTTGGCGGGGGCGGCGTCAGAAGCAGCGCAGGCGGGCGCGAGGGCGGCAGCGGGGGCAGCTTCGAGGATCCTCTTTTCACGCGCGCTTCGCAATTTGGTTATTAAGCGCCACAAAGAGGAGCGGCGCATAATGCGAGGTATAACTTAATGCAGTCGAGACGCGCGGCGCGGCGCGGGGGCGGCGCGGGGGCGGCCGTCTTCGGGCGACGTCTGAGCAGCGGCCAGAGCAAATGCGGAAATCGCTGTCAGCTGCATTGTCCGCCTTGTCTTCCGGGCGGGCCCGGATCTTATTAACCTGCAAGGCACAACGCCGCACAGCCGCAATAGAACTCTGTGTGTAAATGATAACAATGCGTCACAAGCAGAATCTGAGATTTGTGTTTATCATTATGAAGAATGGGAATGTATTTTGTTTGTTTGCTGACAGATGTGCAGACTACAGTCGCGTGTAGTGGTGGACGAGGTAAATGAGGGTTTTGCTACAGATTTTTTTTGGCGGATATTAAATCGTAGATATTGACAAATTACATTAAATTATAGAATAGAGACGTATTCTACGAGATTAATAGTAAATTTTGGTAGTATAAAAGATATTACTATATGAATTCATGAACCGTAGAAATTATTCACCTCGAAAGCTACGTTGGATTGCAAGTACTGTGACATTCATTAGATTAAGATTAGTCCAACTATACCTGACAAAGAGGATGTGTCAAACCATTTAGTCTTGCACAGTGATCGGAGGATTGATTTTTATGGGCACGTCAACTGCTATGGTGATTAATCTCGTTAGGACAGTGAGTGTTTGTTTTCGGATAGTGGCAGTATTACTTCCCCGGTCGATACTGAGATCCGGCGCCGAACAGCATGTCGCCTTGCGGGAATTTCCTGCTCCAAAAATCTCCAGCCGGGCACCGCCCCAGCCGAGGCAATCTCTAAACATCCTACTGGTCTCCCTACATGTGAGGTAGTGTGGTGCATATAAGTGTGTGAGGAAGAAGAAGAAGAAAATGGGATAAGGATGAAGAAGGAAAGATTCCGCGGTTAATCACCCGTTTGTTTTGGTAATGATGCGGCTTTCGCATGCATTGATCAGAGAAACCACAGAGCGGCCGGCAGCTAAATTTCTCCCCCAGACAGCAGCTGAATTCGACCTACCTCTCTCTATGTAATATTAAAAATCCGCCACCGTCGGAACTTTTTCAGCGTCGCTTCAGTGTCATCGGCGTAACTGACTCTGAGCCGTGATCAGAAGAGTTTGCCTTTGAAGAAAATAGCAGTATCCGACGTGTTTCTATTTATGGCATCTTTGACCAATAGCAATCCATGCAGTTCACGGTGAAAAACAATGCTACCTTCGAGCAATGTGAAAAAATGCTTTCTCTTAGTCCATCAAAATAGGCAGTATCTCAGGAAAAACACAAATAACTAAGTCCAACAAGAATCTAATGAGTATGTCTATGGCAATATCTTTAGTAACAATGCAACTAACTCACTCCTACTCATTCACTCATTCTTATCCAGTTAACAATGTAAATTTTCCAATACCCATATTACGCCTCTTTCATGAATTGTAGAAAAAAATCCACAATTTTTACATTTGTTACCTGATTTTAGACACCATGTTCATGCAGTGCTAGACAACTTCGTTGGGGTTATGACACATATTAAGTCGCCCAGTCACTAGCGCCTTGGGCCACTCCAACCTGTTGAATTATTGCTGGCCCGCAGCCCCTAGTCGCCAGCAAACTCGACTGTCCTCTGTCCCGCTCCAACCCTTCGCGGATGAGCCAATTAAACGTCCGAAATGCCCATCACGTGACAGCTCTACAGACCTCGCACGTCGAATGGTGATTCTCCCTCACACTTCGGAATCATCCTCCACTGCGATCATCAACGTTGCGTTGGCGGTAACGTTGACTGGGAGGTCTCTGAGACTGTGATGGATTTTTAACTTTATTCACATAGCTGGATCAAATTAAAGCCCCGTCTGGAGGACACATATAGTTCTGGCTGCTCTGTTTGTTAGTTTTCCATGATTTGTTCAATCAATACCAGGTGAATGCAGGAACAGTACCGTAACAAACGGGCCATGGACCGCATGCGAACATTTCTTCCTCTTCTTTGTTCTATCCTCTCCTCTTACATACACTCTCACATACAGTTACACTTACTTGCACTACAGCTAGCACGCAGAGAGTAAGAACCCAGCGGGGAGCTTAGAACGTGCCCTGTCTGAAGCAGTGCGGTGCTGGGGGAGATACTTGGAAGAGGAATTCGCAAGCCAAGATGTAGGTCGAGCAATAGTCTCTGGTTCCAGTTGGGGAAAAGGATCCTGCCTCTTGGCTTTAACGCCAGTTCGTTTTTCTCTCAGTGCAACTAATTATCAAAGTAGTTAACACACTCGAAATCAAAAACTTGCTGTTTCAGATCTGACTGCGGTGGAGCTACCTTGTCATCACTACTGAATGGCAAGGGCTCGTGTCTTCAAAAGTTTGTAGTTCACAAATTTATGCCGGAATGTTTTACGAAAAAATGTGGCGTGTTGACTCAACACCGAGGAAGTGACGTGAAACTAACCACTATATTCACAGTTCACGCACGGATTATTCTCTCGTATGTGATTTGCAGCTAATGCAAGAAAAGTGTTGCTAAACAGCCTGACTAATGTGCCCAACCAAACAGCCCGACCAAAGAGCCCGACCAAAGAGGATGACCAAAGAACCCGACCAGAGGCCGACCAAAGAGCCAGGCCTAAGATCTCGGGCAAGAGAGTCTACCAAAGAGCCCAGCCAAAGGAGTCTACCAATGAGCCCGATCAAAGAGGCCATCCAAAAGGTCCGTCCAAAGAGCCCGATCAAAGAAGTCTCCCTAAGACGGTCAAAAAGCCCGACTAAAGAGCTCGGCTTGGAGGCGACTGAGCGCCCGTCTCCGCTCGTTAACCGACCCCCACCCTCTTCGCCGTCGCCCTCCCCCGACGCGCGGCGGAGGGCGCAGGGAACATATTGCGGCGGGGTGAGAGGGCGAGCAAATAGGGCGCCGGGCGCCCCCCCCCCCCGCATTCCGGATATCCCGCGCGTCACACCACAAACATTCAAACATTCTGCCTTCGGCCCTGCGCGAGGCCATCTGCACGCGTCGATGGGAATAGGCACGCATCATCACGAGGTAAACCATGGATAAAATGTACAAGTTTGAAATTGACTTAAATCAAATAAAGAAAATGATTAACGATCATGTGGCTGGGCTGTACTCCACCACGTGACGAATTGATTATGATAATTCCGTCGCTGTGCAGAGAATGAGAAAACTCAAATATTTGCATTTTCAGTCAAAATATAAATTTTTATTGCTTTTGGATTTTATTTCACGAGTTCCTAGTTATCTAACGACACCATAGTCATCGTTCGCACGGACATCAGCTCTACAGTTTTCCAACAATTTGTGCGCGTATTTGAAATTATATTTTGTGAATGATGACGAAGCCATGATGGAATGAGACGCAGGGGGAGAAACCCTGTCGCGACACAACCTTATCTACCACTAATCCCACGTGAGAACCATAACCCAAATCAACCGGGCTTTGCAACCTCATCCGAATGGCGGAATACTGACAATATAACCTAAACATCACTGGTCGCCAGAAGAAACGACTAAAAATCCTCGGTTTCGAATGACTGATTAGTGACTGGGTGCATCAATGGCCACGGTCATTAGTCCAGAAAATGTAGTGCATGTTTTTGCTCGGTGTGTGAAGGTGAGATTCCTCCGCTGGATAGTGAGAATTGGGTCGGTTATCGGAGTTTCCTCAATCAGGTACCTCCCTCCAGGAGGGCACCGCCTCAGCCGGGACAAGCTCTAAGTTCCCGACCGGTCTCCCGGCATGTGTGGTAGTAGTGTAGTGCATGTACGTGTAAGTTTGTGTAAGGGGTGAGGATAGGACTAGGTAGAGGAAGGTGAGATCGCGAGCGGGCTGTGGCCCGTTTGTTAGGGTACTGCTTCGGGTACTGCCTGGTGTTGGTCGGAGAAACTACAGAAAACTACCGATCTGAGCAGTCGGCTGCTAGAATTCTCCTCCAGATAGCGACTGGACTCGACCTAGCTATCTAGCTCGTGGCGAAAATCCTGCCACCGTCGGGACTCGAACATAGGACCTCCCGGTCAGAGGCACCGCAGTGACATTAGTTGATGCCCTGAGCCACCTCTCCCGGCGCGTCAACTTCTAGGACTTCCTGTATAGCTCACGTTTGTTTGCTACGCCTCCAATTGCGATGCGGAAAAAACTACCGATCAGAGCAGCCGGCTGCTAGAATTCTCCAGACAGAAACAACTCTGAAAATCATAACGCGTAGTGAGGCGTTCGTTATGGAGAAATTTATTATCCTCACCCGCGCCCGCCCTCGCGCTGGTCTGGTCCCCGTCCCCTCGCGCCAGAGACCCGCAGAGGGGAGCGGACTCGTGGGGGAGCGGCGGGGAGGGGCTGAACGGATTGGAGGCGATTGTTCGCGCCGGCTTCGGAGGCCGAGGGACTAACACCCTGGGGATTATCTTCGGTGTTTTGGGTTATGGTTCTTTTATCCCGGTGATAGGGCGAACCCCGCGGTGAATAAATCCCCAAGCTTTCATTTAATAATTGTAAGTGTGCGGAGGAGCAACAAATGAGAGCATTTGAAACGATGTCAAGAGAAATATTAAATTCAGGACGTGTTGTAAAGAAAGATAGCGATTTTTTAAAATATTCTTGAGGGAATACGGCAAATTAAATATTTGAAACAATATCGAAAAAAAATATTAAATTCAGGATGTGTTGCAAAAAATATGTATTTTTTTACATTTTATTGAGAAACGGGTAAGATATATCTGTACTACGAGTCCGTATATCGTGTTTCATAGACTGACAAGACTGATATTTCTGATCCAACGGGCAGTTTCTGAACGCTGCCGCTCTGTAGCAGTAAGGTTTCTAGAAATTCCCCATACCCGCAGGGTTTTCACACAATAAATTCATACAGGTTTTTCGCGCAATAAATACGAAAATTAAATAGGGTCAATTAAGTACGTTTTTGTTATCATGTGTGCTTGGATCATGTACGTTGGAGAGTTTAAAAAAAACAAATTGTTCCCTTTTTCGCCTTCGAAAGTACGATGTGGACGGAAGGAGGCAATCGAGTCGTTTTCAATGGTGTACTGAAGTTAGTATTTCGAATCCCAAATAACGAAAATGACCTTCGTTTTGGATTATGGTTCTTTTATCCTAGGATTAAGACTGACATCTTAGTATCTACATAAATATTTAAGCTTTCATCGAATAGTTTTAAGTGTGATATCATTTTAAACATTGTCACAAACATTATTAAATCATAAAGATTTTATATAAAATTCAATGCAGTTGAAATAATTAAGTAATATGTTTAAATATTTTTTCTTGGAAATTGATTACCCAAAAAAAAGGATTAAACATTCTATATTTTTAAATGAAAAAATAGTTATTTCCTACTCTTAGAGGTTCATTTGAATTTTTACTGCTACGGTTATTAGATAAAATTATTTTAAGCACTTTAACGTAAATATTTTGCATCCACTAGATGTTCTTAACGTAACGAACTAATCTTGCAATATTTTTCAGATGAAATACTCAAATCAGAAATAATGTAATATGATAATCGAATATTAGCCTACGAATGATTTTCTGAATAGTACACTTAGCAAAATAAGGAGCAAATAAAAATTTAACCAATTTGTTTTGCAACTTCAAAATATATCTATAATATTTTCTAAGCTTCTAGAATTCATTCCGGGGTAGCAAAAGTCTCCATTCAAATTATTATGAGTCACAGATTTTAAATGAACATGTATAGTTAAGAATGATCTATCCCCTCAGAAAAGGAAATTTCTTTCTGGAGCTAAATTTATTTCTACATACGTTTATGTCGAAAAATAATAGCTTTAATCGTTTGAATCTCTCAAAACATTTACACGCACGCACTATGAAATCCGTTTTGCGTGCCCAGATGTCACAACCTTAATTTGAAATATCATTGATGTCTGATAATAACCTTGAAATCTAATTATCTACTCCACAAGCGAAGTTATGAGTATTAATATTTATATTGTTTATCTCGTACATTTTCCGGACATTTATCTTATGCTTACGAGGGTGTAATATATTTTTTCAGATTTACAGGATTGAGGGTATCTTCTAAACCTTACACGGAAATCACATCAACTATTTGATAAAAAGGCGAAAAAGGTCAAAAATAAGAACTGACCTTTTAAACCATTTTCAAAAATTGAATTTTATAAAATGCTCTGGTGCTTTTTAACAAAATAATGTATTTGAATATGAGTTATTATGTAGTTTTTACATAAAATGCTTAAATGGGTAGGAGGGTTTAGGAGGAAAGGTAAGAAAATTATCTTTGAGAGTTAGTCATAGTTATAATAGAGTAATATCTCAGAACGATCAGAGAAGAATCATCCTTCAATACGTATCAATTAGAACAAAACCGAAGGTTAGAGAAGAATGTCACTAACAAACAAAAACACACGCAGTTAGAACGCGTTAAAATTAATCAAAATTAATCATTCGATTCTCCGAACACATCAGGAGAACGCTTTCTTAGTCAAAAGTGTTTAGACTAAGAAAGACTAGAGCCTAGACAAAAGTGTTAACCGAAACATCAAAATCTATGACCGTGCATGAAAACGAGACAAAACAAAATAAACCATTGGGGATTGAAAAGAGACGAAACAATTCTGCCCAACGTGCAAGCCATTGAATACCTTCTCGCACTATATAACCAAAGGCACTCACAGCGAATCAAAACGAATCAAAATCAATGATTAAGAGCCCCAACAAGCAAAGAAAACGCTGTCCACATCAAACTCGCTCACACAAGCCCCACAACACCACCACCAACCAAAGAGATTCAGAACGAGAGAAAACGAGTCATTAGGAGTCAGAACGTCGCGGACGCACGAACCGAACGGCCTATCTCCCACTGCTAAACACCCGTCCGGCATGTCGGCAAGCAAGCTTTCTTCCCCGGCCGTCCGACGGCGCTTCTCCCCCACAATGCCCCAGCGCGGCATCCGCCGCCACTAACGACTCAGATTGCTCTCATTACCACGCGGGGGCAGCACTCCCCGCCCGCCCGCCCGCCCGCCCACTAATGAAAGTCACACGTCGTCCGAGGCGTGACGCCTGAAGATTGCTAGTTTGCGTTGCTGACGAGGCCGAAAAGTCGCTCCGCTCGCGCGGCGGTGGCAGGTAATGGCGAGCCAACACAAATAGAAGCTCGCTGGTGGAGAGGCGATCCCCGCCAGATTGCCTCGCGTTTATTGAACTCTTCTGCCCCGCTCGGCGCCGGAAGGAGAAAGCAGCCCGGCGCTGAATGCGGTGGGAATAACGAACGAGAAAAGGATGGAGGAGGAGGGGATGGACACAATGTAGGAGGGAGTAGACAAGGATTGGACCTGACGGTGAAAGAGGCGTACAAAATTGAAAAGGGTTATGAGATGCATAGAGACAGAGGGCAGCGAAAGAAGACAAATAGAGCAGAGGGGACACAGAGAGAGAGAGAGAGAGAGAGAGAGACGGAGAGGAAAAATAAGAGAGGGTGTAGAGAGAGGGATGAGGAGAGAGAGGGATGAAGAAAGAGCGGGATGAAGAGAGAGGGATGAAGAGAGAGAGGGATGAAGAGAGAGAGGGATGAAGAGAGAGGGATGAAGAGAGAGGGATGAAGAGAGAGGGATGAAGAGAGAGGGATGAGGAGAGAGGGATGATAAGAGAGAGGGATGATAAGAGAGAGGGATGATAAGAGAGAGGGATGATAAGAGAGAGAGGGATGAGGAGGGAGGAAAGAGGAGAGTGGGAGGAGGATAGAGGGAGAAAGAGTGAAGAAGAGAGGGAAAGAGTTGGAGAGACAGAGAGAGGGAAAAGGAGAGAGTAGAGAAGAGAGAGAAAGAGAGGAAGAGCAAAGGATAGAGGAATGGCCGTGATGAAGGACTCAAATAGTAGCAAGGTTCCAGGAAACGATGCGCAGGGAGAAATACCGATAAAGGGCAAAGAGAGAAACAAGGAAAAGGGTCTGAGACTATCGTTAAGAATAAAAGAAAAATGGGTGTAAAAGAGGCGGAGAGAAAAAGTGAGAACGATAAAAAGAACACCGAGAGAGAAAGAAGACGAAGAGACACAGACGACAGACAAAGAGAGTTGAAAGATAGGGTAATTACGGCGATGTAAGACAGAATGTCCGGGAAAATTAGTACAAAGACATAGGACATAAATACATTGAGAAAGACGGACAGATGTGGCTGAAAGAATTTTAAGAGGAATTAGAGAGATACAGGCAGATATGAAACTATGTTAAAAGAAAATATATAGAAATATAGGTGCGTGTTTCAACTCAGGGCGGCAATATTGGAGAGAATATTTAATAAGCAGAATTAATGCGCCAATAAGTTTGTTGAATGGTACATAATTAGATTAGAAATACCAAGTGTTAATACGTTATGTTTGTATCTATTTTTCACATTTTTGTTAATATTTTTCGGAATAATTTGGGAGTATCCAAGACGGCTGTACGTAGAACACTACGAATAAGAAATCGTTTATGAGAAAGACTTGTAAGAAAATGGAAAGAAGAAAGAAAGCGAAATCTTAGAACTACAGTAAGGTGTATCTATTACTATATTCCAGAACTAGCAGTGATGAATTAGATCACCATATCAATTTTGAGGGCTCTACGATTATTCATGGGCCGCACTCAGCTTACATGGTGTGGTCCCGGGTTCCGGGCAAACAATGTTGTAGCTTTTCTTTAAAATGGCCTCAGTTTCTGTAGCTGTGTGACGTAGAAAAGTTCCGGCAGGTGGAGTTTGCTAGTTACGGTGAAGGTACATGTTCGCCTCGTGTGTCTCTTATCCATTGAGCGTGGAAATTTAAACCAGGCCCAGGTAGGGGGAGCACCGATAGCTGGCCGGCAGAGTCCGACAATCGACCAAAATGTCAAATACATACATACCTCTATTTCGAGTTCTTTCCTAACAGGAAATTCTTGGGAGTTTCGTACCGCAGTTGTTAAAAATTTCGTCATGATTAATCATAAACTGTTTTGAGGTACACTTTATATATATAACACTTTATGTTATAAAAAATATTTACCCCTTTCCAGCTAGTATAATATCACACACTAGAACATTATAGAACAAGTAGAGTGCATCAAATCTCATGTGCGAGAGATTTAAACCTCAATGTAGAAGGTTCCACCCAGGATGTAATAAATACTAGAAAGAATCATTTAATTAAATAATGAATTATTAAAAAACACACAAAATCAATTCATTAAAGAGAATCAATCTGAAGAACAATAACTATGAAGATACTTATCATGTAAGACTCATGTTAATAATAACATTTTATGCTATAACTATCATTTTCATTGTTTATTAATGAATGGAGATTAATTGTCCAATAAAAATGTGTTAATGATGAACAGAAAGAATAAAAAGTATTAATTGTACATATTTACAAAAAATAGGAATAAAATGAAAAATATCAGCTATACAACAAAGTTAGTTCAAATCTAATAATTTCAACACACAATGTTGTTTACTGAAAAGATAGCATCACTATTTTGTCTTCTAAAATCAGATTTTAGAATCGATGAATTTGTTACAGTCACAATACGCCAGAAAGGCTTTGATGAATCCTGCGTTAGCTTGTTGCGTTTTGGTTTCTAGAATAGTGACATTCATTCGAAAGAAACGCTACATGTGGGTAAAAGTTCATAATAATTATGCTCTTAATACTATTGCTACGTAGTGGTTTAAACCTCCCTACCGTGCTTCATTGCATTATGTTTTCACAAACTAGTTAAAGATTACATTATAATGTTGTTGTTTTTAATTTCTGTTCGCTTTTGTATAGTCCTGCCCTTAGTACTATTTTATTTCAATTTTTCATATCGTACACAATTTCAGAGAAAACGAAATAAATACAATGTTTGTCTCACCAAACACTAAAATGGTATCAAATCCCTTCGTATGAATCCAGAAAGTGTACAAAATCACTGAGATTGAGCCAAGTGTAGTTTCATAATCTAATGCCACGTGGCAGTACAAACCAAAAAATAGAATCAGTTTTATCAGGGATGGGTAAAACCTCTGAGTTTCCCATATATTCTTATCGCCGCAATTAAAGACATTATGCAACATACTCTTTAGTGAAGAAATGTTATTTACGGCTGTTAATTTCCCATACAAGGACTTGTTGCATCTCTAAAATAAATTCTAACATCCACATAAATTTCAACATAATTATCATAACTTAGGTGAACTTTTAATCTCCAATAATTCTCAAAGCTCTTCTACAATAATTCCCCTTTTTTATTTGTCATAACAGGGTAGTAGGTGGTCCTAACCGGATTTACGGTATTCTCGTCAGGGCATTGCACGAATCCGATAACGACAACTATGATTTCTAGACCCTTCCGGTAATTAAAAGGATATTCGTTCAATATTTCAACGAATTGTCTGGAGCTATTGTTGGCATGAAGGTGTACGTAATATTTCTTCACTGATCACATTTTATCCCCATTTTCATACCCATTCGGAGTCAACTACTTCATTTATCGAGTTCTAGTGAGCACTTCCATACAACCTAGTACGGATATTGCAAACCCTTCATTCATCATCACATCAACACATGCAGCAAGTCATGCAAATCCAACAAATATTTTTTTTCTTTTAAAACTAGTTTTCATTGATATGGCTGCAGGTCGCTTCGATGAAGTCCTCTAGTGGAGAGATCTCGAAACACAAAGGCACAATCCCCTCGTTTTCCCAACCGGAAAGCTGGAGGCTGGTCCGTCTGCAGTGGAGTTCTGTAGGAATTTGAGTGCCATCGTTAGTTATTGATCACTCATGGGCTATCGCTTTCTGAAGAGATGTTTAATTGGAAGCGACACTAGCGCTCGGGGGTCGTTTATATCAGCCAGGGCGTGCACTACATGCAATATGATTTGTTTTTCAACATTAACAATATGATTGGACTCTTGCCCAAGTATTAAACGAGAGTCAAACGCATGCAATTCAAAAATCAGGCAATAAGATATTTGATATCTAGATTGTGCATTTCTGTGAGAAAACTCCTTTCAAAATTTCGCTTTGTTGATAAGTTGAATTATTTAAAGCTCTTTTCCCATGAACTTCATGAGACTTCATTTGCCCTTTACGCCTTTGTTTTACCTCATCATCTAGTAGTACATCCGCCTACACCCAATCCACCTCGACAAGCAAGCACTGAACGGCATGCAGATTTTACCAGCAACAATTCGCCCTACACAAAAGCAGCATCATGGTCACATTGTCCAATCTAGATGAGGGAATAGAGAGTGGTTAAACTTTACGCTATTGTTAAGTAGTTCAGTAATGAATTGTACAAGCTGTTCACGTGAGTACTAAAATATGTAAACATATTTTGTAAACATTTTTTTTCTATTTTCAAAAGTATGATCTTTCTAAATATTTATTAAAATGATTTAATGCGTACTGTTGAATTTAAAAATATTCCAGTACCACTAAATTTGCTGTATCTCACGCAACATTAATGTGGTATTTCGTGTGAATTCGTGAAATTATATTTTGAAATGTTAAGCAGTTTTCAAAACACGCGAAACTTTAAAATGTGAAAGCAATGTTAAAACCAAACAAACATATCAAACTATTGTCGCATTTACAGTTCATTATTATAGAGGTTACGTATGGTCATATTTAACAACAATATAGTTATGTAGTATTAATGTGTTCACATTTATTGTATATAGCATTTTCAATACCCTTCAAAGGATTTCTTTTTTAATCACTGAATATAAATCAAGTATCAACAATTAAACACATCACAGCTTGTATCTATTATCTAATAAGTGTAAAATCACGCATGTACCCGCAGAGTAGCCAATAACCATACAAAATCCACTTGATGCGTCGAAGTCAAGAATTTCTACAGGTGATCAGGCGGGAAATTACAATGTATAAAAATTTGCCTTAAATTCGACAATGACGTACCAAAGTTCGGCAATGGTTTCCACAACCATTTCGCACATCCCGAACCAAAACACTTGTTTCTTCAGATGAAACCGTTTCGATTATCTTCCAAATTGTCATTTTATTCGCGTGTCTCACTAGATAGATTACGCGTGTATTTAAACAAAAGGACATATACACAAATACAAATCCTAGCATCTAGTTCTTTGTAGTGAAGGGGAAAACGCACCCACTGCATGAAAACCTGATTACCTTCTAACATTCGTATCGCGGTTCCACCTTTGCATCTTGCCCAATGTTCTAGCGCAGGTTCGATCTGGCAGCGCCGTTCTTCCCGCCCCAATACTATCGCCGAACTCTACCCTGAAGCGCCCGAACACCATCCCGCCTCATTCTCACACCGCCCCCACCTCTTTACCCGTGATCTTTCCCCCCTTCCCCGCCACCTTCACCGCTTCATCACCACCGCCACCATCACCGCTCCGCCACCATCACCGCTCCACCATCATCACCTCTCCGCCACCATCACCTCTCCACCACCATCACCGCTCCGCCACCATCACCGCTCCGCCACCATCACCTCTCCGCCAACATCACCGCTCCGCCACCATTACCGCTCCGCCACCATTACCGCTCCGCCACCATTACCGCTCCGCCACCATTACCGCTCCGCCACCATTACCGCTCCGCCACCATTACCGCTCCGCCACCATTACCGCTCCGCCACCATTACCGCTCCGCCACCATTACCGCTCCGCCACCATTACCGCTCCGCCACCATTACCGCTCCGCCACCATCACCGCTCCGCCACCATCACCGCTCCGCCACCATCACCGCTCCGCCACCATCACCGCTCCGCCACCATCACCGCTCCGCACCTATCCCCGCTCCGCCAACATCACCGCTCTGCCAACATCACCCGTCCGTCACCATCACCGCTCCGCCACCATTAGCGCCCCGCCACCATTACCGCTCCGCCAACATCACCGCTCCGCCAACATCACCGCTCCGCCACCATCACCGCTCCGCACCTATCCCCGCTCCGCCAACATCACCGCTCTGCCAACATCACCCGTCCGTCACCATCACCGCTCCGCCACCATTAGCGCCCCGCCACCATTACCGCTCCGCCAACATCACCGCTCCGCCAACATCACCGCTCCGCCAACATCACCGCTCCGCCAACATCACCGCTCCGCCACAATCACCCCCCGCCACAATCACCACTCCGCCACCATCACCACTCCTCCACCATCACCGGTCCGTCACCATCACCGCTCCGCCACCATCACTGCTCCGCTAGTGTCTCCGCCTCCCCGCCAACGACCCCGCTGCGCCACGACCCCGCCTCGCACTGCACAGCGCCCGGTCGCCCGCGCCCGGTTTCAAACGCGGTCCCGCTGGCAGCGCGTCCGCAGCCCCGGCTTCGAATTCCCGGCCATTATCAGTGGGCACTCGCCCGCATCACCGCCCGCCAATAGCCCGCACGCACTGGCCGCTCGCTCTCTTCACAACCTGCTAATTTAACACAATTCCGAGTGCGCGCCTGGCGCCCACGGGCCCTTGTTATTATAATTACTATTTGCAAAAAGAGAGTTTCTTTTATTGGCGCGTTTTCATTTTCGCTTGTTCTCTCTCTGTGGCGTCGCTCATCGCTCTTGCTCGCGAACAATGAGGCAGCGTGTCCGCCATTGTTGGCTGAAAAAATGGTCCTTGCGCAACGCCACGTGCATCGGTTATTGTAATTATTATTACTACTATTATTTGCAAAAAGCGTGTTTATTTCTATTCCCGGTGCAGGTTTTGATCAGCTCTCTATTATGCAGCGGTGTATGATTCTGTTTTGTGGGGTGTCGAGGGGTGATTGCGTTTTGTTTAGGGCGCACTGCAGCGGAATTTAATAAAAGGATTTATATTCTGGGCGCGTTGATAAGAATTATTAGATATATAGGTTGTAACAACGTTTCAACCTGACCGTATTGTCGATTGGAATATATTGAGACTGTGTATTCTCTAAAATAGCATTGTTTCTTTATCATGGAAACATGATATCGACATTAGTTTCGCGTCGCTGGCGTTTTGTCATAAACGCTTTCTGCGAAATGTTAATCCTCTCGATGAAGAGAAAAATGTAATGTGAGCAGGTAATGAGAAAAATGTGTATTTGTAAAGAGTATATTAAGTTCGTTCTGTTGCAAATAATGGGTTTCACTCTTGCTGCCTGTTTTGTTCTTAAATTAAGAAAATTGTTCATTCATAACATTTATCCAGTTAAATAAATTGTTCTGTTTACTTCTTTAAAAGTAGTTAGATATCTTGAAAAATCTGGTAAATAATTTTTCAAATGTTCATGTTTTTAAGATCGTCAAGTATTAAAAATTGATATTTGATTTAAAAATGAGATATTACTCATTTGTACCGCCACATTAAGATTCTATCAGCTACAGTCCGTAATAAAAGCTTCCTATACGTAACTAAAAACGATATATATCACGACAAAAATAGCTTATCAATCATTTTTAGACACTAGCAACTCGTGTATTTACTATTGTAATCCACATTAGCTTACTAAAATACAAATTTAACTCTCTAGATGTAATTAATTCACCACAAAATTGTGCGTTTTAGTGAGTCCTACTGATTGTCCTAATTGTATTTTTAGTTCTTTTTCAAATTCCTTGAAAATAATTTACAACTCCTGTTCCCATTCACGTTATCAGTAATTATTCTTCTTCTATACGTCAATAATGAGTATCCAACCAGACAATGTAAACATAACTACCATGTCATACGCCCAGCTTTCACATTAATAAGGAAAATAAAAGTTTTAACTTGCATTGTAGATCGAATTTCTAAGCCGTCTTTCGTACGTCAACTAAACACAACGTAAAATAAACCAAGAAGGTCAGGTTTTGCTCAGGTTTTGACAATCAATTCAAAGGGCGTTCCGATCGCCCACATCGCCGCCATGTTTGCCTCCTCCGCGCCTTCTGACTGGCGGTGACCACCCAAGCGAACCACTCGACCACCCACACGCAACGCCTCCCTACGGGTGGACCGCCCGCTCTCCGAACCACTCTCCGCCGGCGCTGTTCAGCACGGGCGGTGGCGGCGGCGGCGGACAAACGAGCCTAATCGATGCCCGTCGATTCACCCGATCGATAGCAAGGACTTCGAGATAAATGGTCGATTCATGCCAGGCGCGCTTCTCGGCCGTCCATGAGCGCCGATCAAAGATGTTGGCGTCGCTGATAGATGGGGTCGTGGCTGGAGAGGGAAGGAAAGCAGGGTGGCCAAAGTAGACGACTTATGTCGTCTAGCCGAATGTTTTGTACGCGCAGGATCTATCCATCTAACATTTCTTTCTAGTGAATGCTTAGCTCTTGTGATGTTTGCAACAGATATGGAATAAATTGCAATTTTTATTTGACAAATGTACTATGATTATGTTTCATTTCTTCGTCTCTGCTACTATACTGCCGCATATTTTCGCTGTCACTATTTACGTTTTGGCTTAATTCGCATGCTTCGGCAAGCCATCATTTAAATTTTGATTTTATTGCAATTTTGACGATTTTGATACATTCATAAATTAATATAACTAATAACATACACTCGAATTCATTTAAACAAACAAGAATATTGAATTTCTAGTTCTGTAAATGGAAAAATGTAAGGACTTCCTCGTATTAATATTTGGATTTTTTGGCAAAACTTTTTGCAGTTTAATGTTAATAAAAGACCGATGCATCTGCATAACATTATACTTGAACTCACAATACTATACACGTTTCCAAAATATCTTCAAAATGTTCCGTTTTCGGTTGAATAGTCTAGAATATTTATTTACACACAGCCAACAACGCTCTAATAATTCAAATTATAACAAACACTAAGGATTTATTGCATCATATTTTAAACAAAAGACACATCAGACATAATATTTATATTAATGATTTTAAGCCTCCTAAAATACTATAAAACAAACTAACAATCACCATTCAGCCTCTAAAGACCCTTTTCTTTGGCAATTGGCAAAACTTCTTCACCAAACCATCTCCTGAAGAAAGTGCATTACAAATCACTCCAAGTTAGTACGTCTCCACTTTATTAACTTCCCCAGTGTTGCCTCTATCTCTGACCGTTACCCTACTGACCTCTCTCACACCATCGAATTTTTAATCCGATATTGCTTTATCTCTTCTTGCAGTAACCTTCACGCTTCCGTGTTACATTTCCGTCGGCCTGATGACTCTCAGTTAGCCATCATCTGTACGTCAAACCAGCCCCTTGAAAGTCAGCATCACCGTGCGGTCATCACATCACCTCTTCGCTAATGCGGATAGAAAGCATCTCCAGTAAAATTTCTTTCATGATTTCTGAATTATCACGATAGTCCTTTCTCCCGGTTACTATCAACTTCCCGCTAGGGAATCACCCAACTGCATTCCGCGGTGAGTTTTTCCTCACCGTGGCTTCCCAGATAATACCCTTTCACTTTTCGTTTCTTGGGAAGACATAAGCCGACTTCAACCCGTTTCGTTCATCTTGTGCGTCCGAAGGTGTAAATCTTTCAGTTAATTTTGCATTCACAAATAGCGCACCAGTGTGTTCTCGCACCAGTCCTGAGAAAACCTCGAATGCAGGTGAAGAGGGCAGAGTCTTCGGAATTGGGCATGTTATTAAAGAACATGAAAATTTTTCTTGAAAACAGGCATACGTGGATAAATTATAATCCATGAATGTGATTCCAAGCAGAACACGGAAACGAAGAAGTCGGTCCTCACACAAAGGAGGAAAACAACGGGTTGGAGTCGGGCAATGCCTTTTTGGTGAGGCACGTAAACCGCTTAGGAAACGTCCACTGCGGGATGCAGTCGGTATACGCCCACCCCTGCCAACTCGCCCGCGGTCATCGCAGCTCCTCTTCCGCCTCTTCACCCCATCCCACCCTCCCAGCATTACATCATACTTCCTTTCTTGGACGGACACCGCCTCGGGCACTCTCTTTCAAACCCCCTTCCTCCTCTGTCCCCTTCCACTTCCTCTCCTGACCCCCTCTCTCCTCCTCGTCCTCCTCCTCCCCTTCCTCACGAGTGAATTGCCCACCCGCCCGCGCCTCAAGCAATCCATCAGGCCTCGGAGAATAAACACGGAAAGTGAGGCGCGGCAGGCAAAGCTCTTAGTCAGCCCCGGCTCCGTCCCCCCCCCCCCCCCCGAGCACACAACGCCGGACACGGGCGATAGCAGCGGCGCAGGGCGACAACCGACAGGCTGCGACTGACAGCTTCGAAAACGCGACTCGGAAACATCGCCCCTTTTCACGGCTTCAATGCGTATTTTAACCTTTTGCTGGGCGCGCACAATGCGGGAAATTTCTCGGAGTGAAAAATATCCCACAGGGAGGGTGACGGGAGGACGGGGTGGAGGGGGTGGAGGAAAGGAAACGAGATGGAAAGAAGGATTTCACGTCCTGCCAGGACAGTTAATGCCACGGCGGCTGACGGTGTGTTGGATGTCGCTTCGCCGTGTTGCGAGTTCTTTGAAAGCTATCAATCGTCTTTTTCGAGAGTAAATGCGATCAACGCAGCGAGAAATGGTGAATCAATACGACACAATTGTGTGCGTTATTTGAAGAGGAAACCAACGTTGTAACTATTGCGTGTTACATTCTTTCGAACTAAATGGCTGTAAATGCGAAATGAATGGCGTTTGGAGGCAACGTATTACGTCTGTCTGCTTGCTTGAAAGTTAATAACGACGAAGTGTCCGCTTCTTAGACGAAATAATGTGTAGGTAGTTTATTTTCTTTCGAATCAACGACAACTAAATGTCACCTTGCTAGAGAACATTTATATTAACTAGAACGATTCTCCATTATCTACGACGTGTACAAATAATTGTTTGGATTCTTAATGATTAATTGTAATTCCTGAATATTTCTTTTCTTCCTAAGTAATCATAAAATGAAAGAGCCTAAGTACTGAAATGTAATAGATACTATTACTTAAGAAAGAGTAAATAAGCGCAGGTCATCAAAAACATATTTAGAAACTAGTTTTGAACAATTTGATGGAACATTCATTTTATGATTTTATTTTCAAAAATGCATCAAATCTCGCTGAGATTTGCATTTTCAGAAGTCCAAGCTTATTGTATTTAGGAACATTAGTTATTAAATTTTTGAAACAATTAGAAGACGAATATGAATAGTAAAGTAAAAATAAAGAAGAATGTTCAGATCCCTAGCGCCAAAGCTTTTGGGAAGATCATCAAAAGCGTTGCAAGGGAACTGTTCCAAACGTTCTGGAGCGTGCCTCGCGGTGCTGTCTGAAGTTCTTTCGCTCCCACATATCACAGTATTGCACAAACTACACACTTTCGGGATTGTCGACCGCTGCATTTATTTCCAATCCATCTAGCAAACGAGATGACTACAACTGACCCTTTTCCTTCCACTACTCGCTACCAACTTAACCAGCGGGGGATTCAGAAAATATTTCGGAGGAAAGAGAAACACTTTCAGTTCAGTTTTCAAATTTTTTTTTTAAACTTATTAGCTTGAAATAAAAAAGTACTGGTCATAATTGGAATACATTTTTGAATATGTGATGGATATCCCTATTGTTCTGTATGTCGCGTGTGGAAAAGGAAGTTACTTATTGTATTGCTCTCGTACAAGAGCAGGGACCCAGTTATAGCGAATACGTTGTAGTTGTTTTTATAACTGTTGACGGCTATTGCCCGGGTTGTCAAAACATGTAACATGTCTAATAGCCCACCTCCCACATGATTACAATTGTTGGGAATTTTTTCCACAACGGCTCTTCAAGCTGCCGAATGGTTTTCACTACTTTATTTACAGCCCAGAAGTGACCCCACGGTTTCACATTTATTCGTAATTAGTGACGTTTCGTGATTGAGTAAACATTGCTATAGCTTAACACTAAAAATGTCGGAGGATTTAATTTTGTAGGGCAATAAATACCCGATTAAATTATATCAAGTCTTTTTTCACATGCCACAAATGCAATAGCAACAAAGGCACACGGCAAAGGTTGTATCATATGCCTTGACGAATCCTACAACCCATCCATCGAACACCCGTTGCCACAGCAGAAGCCATGTACGCGGGTTTGAGAAGGTGTACCACAGGGGTCGGAACATTGGGTTTGTTGATTTGTAGATTTCGTCGTGTGCAGTGCACGCTCTGGCCGCATTGCAACGGATCAGTACGTGAGCCACCGATGTTGAGTGGAGAGGGGGAGGGATCCGTTGCTTGAGAAGCCACTCCATCCGCGGAAGGGGGAGGGGGAGTGGGAGGGGAAAACGACGGCGCAATTAAAAGACGCCGGCAGGCAAAGGCGACGCTCGCCCGCTCTAACTTAATTAACAGCGCAAACGACTCCATTGCCTGGGGTGGCGCTGGCGGCGGCGGCGGTTGGATGGTGAGAGCATTGGCAATGGAGGGGGGCTTTGTGATGATGATGGTGGTGGTAAGAGGGGGTGGATGGGTAAGATGGAGCCGGGGAGTCGAGGATGGCGAGTGACGAACATTTCAAAACTATCTTCCATGAATGTATATATATATATACGTACATGCATATAGACAGCCTAGTTCATTAATTTTAAATTTTCGTATTTGTGCCTTCATTTGTTTGACATAGCCTCATTGGTCTTTGTAATTCCAGATTTTATCAAAAATTTGTTTGTCTAACCTGTTGTTCCAGAGAACTGTAGTTATCGTTTTTAATAATCACTTCTAGGTTTTCCGTTTTACTACCAATTTCTGCATTGGATCTCAATCTATAACATTCCCGTGTTTCTCTTGGACCATAAATCTTTCTTAAAAGTTTTTTCTCTCTACAGCAACTACCTTCCATAATTACATACAAGCAGATATTTCAGTAAGAAATTTACTTCCCGTAGAACAAATTAAGATCCACTTCACACAATCTGAGTTATATCACACATCCGAATAGTTCAAAACTCTCAATCAATATGCCTGTTAGTTTTTAACAACTGGCCATTCAGGATGTCGGATCACAAATTAATTATCATTGATTGGTTACTTAGTGTTTCCGTGTGCGTTAATTACTGCTATTAGCGTTATAAGAGTAGTTCATGCTGTATCCCGGATAATGGTGATGTTTCTTCCTCACTAAGACGCGAAATCGGACGATGACGTAAACGTTGCGTTGCAGGTTTAGCCCCTCAAGGCGCTCCCACACTGAGCCATCCTCCCAGCCGGGAACTCTTAGCGCAGACTGGCCTCTCGGCAAGTGCGGTAGTGAAGTGCAGGTAGCTCTCAGTTATGGGGGCAAAAAAAAAAAAAGGAAGTTGTAGAAAACATCGCGCGCAAAATAGGGCCCGTTTCTTAAGGTCCTGCTCCGGTAATTCCCGGTGTTGACCGGAGAAGCCACGGAAAACTACCGGTCAGAGCAGCCGAATTCTCCTCCAGGTAGCGTCTGAATTCAACCTAGCTATTTAGCCAGAGTCGAAATTGCTCCATCACAGGGAATCCAAACCCAGTTCCTTTCGATCAGAAATGCTGCAAAGCGAACGGTGAAGCTTCCACTGAATCGTCTCCTCCAGTAAACTGACTGATTTATTTATTTATTTAGTATATTTCACGGACTAATTGTCCAATTTACAATAATTGTACATATTTGAAATTCATTATAACATGTTCGGTATTATATTAAATACAATATGAATCAGTTTTTACAATATGAAATATCAGTCAGAAACATTAACATGAAATATCAATATCAAATATCAGTTTTTACAATATGAAATAAGTAGTAATGAGATAATAAGATAAACGACGAAAACAGAGTGATTGGTCCTATTCAAGTTTTTGTACATCTAGTGAGGGGTATTTTATTTCCCCCTTATCCTTCTCACATCGGTAAGGATGCTCGACGAATATCCCAAAAGGGCCATAGATGCAAGTACAATGAAATAATGTTGAGCAAGTAATCATTGTTGACCAAGCCTCAGGTACATCAAAAATATATGGTGTTTGAAAGTTAAAAAACGAACAAACGACTGCGCTATAAATCCGCCCTGTGCGCGTGAGCATTGCCACCTTCGGTCTCCGCCCGGCAGCGGAAGGGCCCGAGTCCAATCCTCCGAGGCAACGCGCCCTGCGGAGGGAGAAGCCCTGCCGAGGCGCGGTGGAGGCATGTGGCTGCCGCCGAAGGGCGCTCCAAAGGGCCGAGGGAGGAGGTGGGGCGCGGGAGAGGAGTGATCCGGGTGGGTGATTTGCCGAGAGAAGGACGCGGAAATCCAGCGTTGACAAGTCGACAATCGCTCCCTTAAGGGCCCCTTCACACGTGCAGCGCGTGGCGCGCCACGCAGCAGCGGGCCGTGTAGCAGAGCATTGGTTTGAATGGACGCCTTCCCACGTGCAGCGGGTGGCGGCTGCTGCGGCAGCAGACGCCGAACTCCGGCCACCAGACGCGGAGAAGCGGCCACGCGCCACCGCTAGCAGAACACAGCTTTAAATGGGCGCGTTCACACTGTGCCGCCGGTCGCGGCGTTCTACCTGCTCGGGTCCCTTTGTTCGTCGTCGCCGGAGGGTCGGCGAAACCTACCCCTCCAGACCCCACCCCCTTCCACGGCCAAGTTGAAAGTAGAGTGCGCGGTCAGTGCTCTTCACAGGAAATAGTACGCTGCGGTTTCCTTTATTTATAAAACCATGCTTTAAAATAATGTTTAAAATATTTTTCAATCAAAGATGTCTATGTTGGTAGTAAGTAAAAACATCATGTTAATTTAAATAAATTTCGAAATATATTTCCATTGTAATATGTTGGGAACATATTTATTTATTGCCTTATCGCATTGTTGAATTTGGGGAGAAGGGAGTGTATCGTTTAACTTCCCCTCCCCCCTTCGTGGATCCATCACTTGGTCCACGGTACTACAGTTTACTTGAGAACCGGCTCCTTGTAAAAATTGCATGTGCGGCGAATGTATTTTATATTTAAAATAATGGTAAAAATTAATGTACAATTACATCTGTAGAGGTATCACTTCCTTTCCGCCGCTACGAAATCATGTTAAGAGCATTTCGACGATGTACTGTACTCAGATAATGCTTGTGTATACTAATTTCAAACACTATAATGAATTTTTATTATTGTTTTCTATTTTCCCTTACATATTTTGAAAAAAAAAAACTACATGTATAGATATAGATTTTACTTTTTTACTACAGTAAATTCTGTTTCCTAGCAATGAGATATAAAATATAACTTACGTAAAAGTTATACAACCCAATGCAACAAATACAAATTTATAGAGAGTGAAAGGAAAATTTGGCTGCGTGTCATGTATATTCATGTTTTACGAAAAAATTCTTAGGAGCGTGTGGCGGCAATATCCAATGTGCATTATTGGAAATAAGGAGCGTTCCGCTCACAAATTATGTATCGGCAAAGATTTTATATACTGTGTGATAATTTATATAAGCCTTAAGAATATTTCATTAAACTTGATAGAAGAAAAAATTCGGTGGGGATAGTTGTATTTTCAAGTTTTATCAAGAGTTTTTGCACCTCGTCGCGTCACCGACGCAGCGGACGTCGTAATCCTCCCTCTTCCAAGCGCAGTGGCGGCGGCGGTGGCTGCGGCGGTGGCGTCGTCTGAAGAGCTCTGCTCCTTGAAGGAAGCGCGCTGCGGCCGCGCCGTGTGAAGCGGGCCTAAGGTAGTACGTTCGATAGATCGCCCACGGCAAAATACCTCCAAAAAATACTTTAAAAGAGAGTAAAATCTCTGTTCTAAAAAAGAATGTGGATCTAACCGGCCTAATTTAAAAAAAAAAACAAGTTTAAATTTTCTACACGCTTTTATGGAAAAAAGCTTTCGCGGAAATAGTTTTTTTAAGTTATACGGTGAAAGTACGTTTTCTTATTCAATACACATAAAATTTTTGAGGCATCAGATATTAAATGTAACGTACTTCTGAGGAATGCGGCATTCTGAGGAATAATTTAGAAAAATCTGCTGCGAAATTCATCGCAAACGGAAGTACTGGCTTTAGGCCAAGGAGTCATGCTCTACAAATGCTATTGCTTGCTGTCATGCTCTGCAAATACATCATGTTATTGTCGGCAGTGTTTCTCTTGGAGCATCGCCTAACTTAAGATTTCCATAAAGTTTTGGGCGATAATTCACTTTCAATGTAGACAACGTGGACTAATATTCAACGCAGAAACAAAGAAAAGTACGGGCGCCGGAGACAATCTAACATGTATTAGGTATTGCCAACATTTAAATATGAAAAATCATGCGAGAGACTAAATGTATTAGTAAACATTGTGTTTCTAAAGCAACTATTCAATACTTCTCTTTCAACTATTTACAAATAATTATTTAAATGCTCCGTTCACCTTTACAAGCAGCTATTGTTAATCTGTGGTTGAGTGTGTGACAAGCAACAGTCACGAACTTCCACCTTAAGCAATGACAGCTCGTGACGTCAAAAGTTGGCGATTCACAAAATTTAAAAAAATGTTGTATGATAGTGTAGTCAACGAAATAAGCCGTTCGTAAGATACAGCGGATAAATTGCATATGCATGTGCATGTGCTTCGTGTATTTGAAAGCAGTCACGAATTTCTAAGGATTTAAGGGGATGGTTGGCGCTCACTCCTTCACGGAGGACATATGCAAAACTGTTTCTTAACATTTTTTTTGCAAATTGAACAATGCATGAGTAGTCAATGTTGAAATGTATACGTTTCCGGTTTAAAAATTAAGACGTGGCCAGCAGCATCACATGTACTAAAATTTTTTTTTAAACAAAGAAATATTTCAAGACAATTTCGAGAATTTAGAGAACGTGATTGGGCGGAATAACACAATCAAATATATGCATTTTCCTGACAAAATCAAAACTGTTTCAATGTTTTCTGTTCTTACCATGTTTCTGGGTATCTAATGAAACAACAGACAACTCTCGAAGATTGTTCTTTTTTTATCAACTTCCGCACTGGAAATTAATAATAGAGAATGACACTAAAATGTTTTGCGGTTATCAATGCATTTGCTGCGCCCTCTTCATAACTTTATAAGAAAGTTTGTTCACCCCTACCCTGTGGGGTCTTGTCGGAGTTCCTCACGCAGACGAAAGCGATCTGAAGGTAATTCGCGTGAACGTTTTTCTGACGGCCCTAATCCCCTTACAGAGTTATCGAGACGTTGACTAACACCATGGAGCATACGCCCCTCACCTCTAGCTGACCTCTTCTTACGGCAATCGTCCATCATCGACTATGCATTAGTGTTGTGGCCTCTGAGTAGAAACTCTAGGTAAACCACCAGCCCTCCCCTATACTCGCCCATTATTGTCTCGAATATGATTTGGAAGAAAATTGTAATATCATTACTATTCACGACAGAACCTCCTGATTTCCACATGACTTATTCATGAAGCCTAACATAATAGAAAACTATCATCGTGCATTTGTTTCTGAATGAGACATATTTAAGAATATAATTGTTTGAAGATTGGCTATTTTTCACACAACATTACGCAACAAACTCATATTTTTTGAAAAATTGTACTTATTCTTGTATTTCAAGATCTGCTTAAAAAACAGATTTCATTACGGAAAATCTGTTTTTACTGAATATTGTAGTTGTAAAAAGAAGACGAAAAATGTTTAAATTCTTGAAATTTTGCTATTTTTGAAAGTTCAGAATGTTTAACGAAAATGAAATCTGCTGCAATTTTAAGCGTTCTTTACTCGATCTAAGAAAAAATTTAATAAAAAAATTTGGAATCATTTTTCACAAAATTTTGAAAATATTGAAGCTCTATATATAGTACCCCAAAATCAAAATGTTCGTTTCAAATATGCAGAGCCTTGAGTTCGTCCAGATCTTTTGGAGAATATCAGTTTTGGTGAAAATCATCTGAGCAGTTTAGATGTTGGCGTTGAGACAAAGGGACCGATGGGCAGATATATTTTGCCGTCAACCAATTTTTTGACGTTAAGGACCTAGAAAACGTGATAAAGTAATTTAATACGCATAGGAACAAGATATGTTCCCTTTTTCCATATCAATAAGAGATAATCAAATTTCCATATCAATAAGAGATTTTCTGACGAAAAATCACAATTTTTGGTGCAGCATTACAATACTTTTTCTTTACTACATAAATACTCGTAGTATGGGGAGAAAATAAAGCTGCAACTTTAAAGTCATTGGCCCATTACCATTTCTGACAATTTTCAGACACAGATTGCAATGGAAAGAACTATTTGCTCAGACAAATGTATCCGAAATAAATCATAAACAGAAGAGTATTACAAAAAATAGCATTAAATAATAGTTCAAAACATTAATTTTCTTTCTCAAATTTATAATTTCCCAAAACCATCCATTTTATATTGAAAATTCATTTCTAGATTCCATCAAATAAGCAAGAATACTCCGAATCCTGCAAAAACGACTTAAATTAAACATTGTGCATCGAATAAAAATAAATCCTTCAAAAAATGGCTAGTTTAGAATGTTTCTTTAGGTTTTTATTTACACAAACGTTTGGAGAAGATAAAATCATACGAACTTGTGACATACTAGTAGTATACAGGGTGGTCGTTTTAACTTGAGACAAGTGAATATCTCGAGAAATATGCATCCTACGAAAAAAGTGTTCGAGATAAAAAGTTAATATTATCGTGGGGGACATCAGTCAGTGCTAAAAGTAGCCCCCCCCCGCCCCCCCTTTGGGGGGGTCGGGGGGGTCACTTTCATATCTTAAATGGGAACCCCCATTTTTATTGCAGATTTAGATTCCTCATAAAAAAAGAAGTAACTTTTATTTGGGACATTTTTTCCAAATTATTGATAGATGGCGCTGTAATCGCAGCAAATGCCATGAGTTACCGATTCTGTTGGAAGATGTACCACTTGCAATACGACAGAACATGTGGTTTCAACATGATGGTTGTCCGGCACATTACGCCGCAATAGCCCGAGAAGTATTAAATCGCGAATTCAGTGGTCGTTGGATCGGTAGAGGGGGTCCAGTAAATTGGCCTCCTAGATCACCAGATCTTACGTCGCCGGATTTTTTTCTGTGGGGTTACCTTAAAGACAAAGTGTATGCAGAAGTACCTACAACTCGACAAAACATGATAGAACGTATCAGAAATGCTTGCTTAAAAATTACACCGGATATGCTTTCGAGTTGTGTAGCTGCATTTGAAGCTCGAATTAATAAATGTATCGAAATGGAAGGCGGACATTTTGAGCATTTGTTGTGAACTACAAAAGAGGCAAGGGGCTTCCCGAAGTTAAGCACCCCAATGGTGAGAGGCAAGGGGACTCACCTTAAACCAGCACCCCGATGGTGAGAGGCAAGGGGACTCACCTAAAACAAGCACCCCGATGGGAACAGTAACTACTACGTCCACGTCGTTGTTCCTGGGTAACGCTAAAAGTAGTTAAGAGCTTTGAATAACATAACAGGTTATTATTTGTTTGTTTTGCAAAAGCGAAATCTAATAATTTCCAATTTTTCTTATTCCAGTCTATTTTTTGTTATTACAACGCCATCTATCAACAATTCGAGAAAATATCCTTAATAAAAGTTACTTCTTTTTTCATGAGGAATACAAGTCTGCATTAAAAAATGGGGGTTCCCATTTAAGATTCCAAAGTTGCCCGCCGCTCCACCCCCAGGGAGTGGAGGTGGGGGGTCATGTTTTGAGTCATACGATAAGTTTTTGAAAAATATTAAACACATGTTTTGCAGTTTTTCGATCCAATGTGAATTTCGCAAGATATGAGACCGTTTCCTTCATTTTTCTAGGGAATCGGGATAAATAGTTTTTTCCGATTTTAGCGCCATCTATTAATAATTTGGAAAAAATGTCCCAAATTAAAGTTACTTCTTTTTTTATGAGGAATCTAAATCCGCAATAAAAAATGGGGGTTCCCATTTAAGATATGAAAGTGACCCCCCCGACCCCCCCAAAGGGGGGGGCGGGGGGTGGCTACTTTTAGCACTGACTGATGTCCCCCACGATAATATTAACTTTTTATCTCGAACACTTTTTTCGTAGGATGCATATTTCTCGAGATATTCACTTGTCTCAAGTTAAAACGACCACCCTGTATATAAGATAATTCCAGGTAGTTTTAGAACACGATTGAAATTATACTATGATTGTAATTGTTATCTTGTTTTTTAGTAAATCTTTCAAAAATATGTATTTTATTTCGAACGACATGTTATTCCCGGTCAAAAAACATTTTATTTATTAAACAAAACATCCATTTCCATTCCCATGCTTTAACGGAAGTTCTCAAACCGCAAACACCAGTACAACATCAAAGTTCATACGGTACAAGACGAAGCAAGCAACCACGAAACATCGCCTTGAAAATACAAAACTCCGACTCACAAAAAAGGCTAAATTGGCAACACTGGACTACGCAACACTCAAGTCAGCCGCCGCCACTTGCACTTCTCCTTCTGTCACGCTCATATCGCTTACCAGATCGTGAAAGACTACCTCCTATTAGGCACGTCGGCTATGAAAAGAATCTTTTTTTTCTCCATTCAACCAGTCTGCCGACGTGCTTGCTGAAGTTGGTCGTAAGAGGGAGTTATTATTCGATCTCTTGGGTCGGGGAGTTGCTTGACTCATTCACTACGCCAGGAGAGCACAATAAATTAAATATCCTCTCACACAAGCACCAAAGCCCCCTAAATACTTTTTAAAGTGCGTTAAGAGGATACAGGGGCCCATGCAGTCATCGTTAGAGCTTCTCAAGTGCTCCTGTGCGAGGAGTAACTGCTGCGAGTTGTACGCGCGAGTTGTGAGTTAGGGTCTTAGGGCACGTTACGTACTTTTCACTTCAAACTATGCTTCGTTAGCATTAAAATGCAAATTTTCTGTTCTTTTGTTTGGTGACGTCATTAGTTTCAAGTTCTGTTTCAAGCTTTTTGAAATTTGTTGTTTTACGTTGAAGTGTATCGTGTCACCTCACAATATTTCATGCCAGACACTTGGTTGAAGATGAGTTCTCTTGGCAGCTTAACAGAAGTCAAATGTTGGAAAATCAATTTGATACCTATTTTTCCTAAGCACCCTTGAACTTCTTCCTTAGCTCTACATGCCTGTGTCCGAATTTGCGCGAACCATAGGCTTTTCTGTACTCTGTTTCAATCACCAACAGTAATTCCGTTATGTCTTCACTACAGGATTCGCTTAATCTATTCAAGTTCTTCCCTCTCGTTCATCCGTTTTACATACGCTTTGGCGTCGTATCATGTTTCATTCATTACCCATATCTCTGACGTGCAATCCGACCCAACACTACCAATGTATCCTACCCCCATCCGGTCATTTCATGCACACCTGTATCAGGGACTTAAATCTTACACAGGCGAAACACTGGAGAAACGCGTACTTCCCGTCAAATCAATGTACTATGTCAATTCTGCACAGTGGCTTCAAGAAATAAAATACGGGAATAATAAACGCAAAGGCAAGCAAAATGAGCATCAGACAACGCAACTGGTCAAGAACTAGTCGAAGAGAATGAACAAAGCGAAGAATTAATATGGAACGCGCAATTGGGATAAGAAAAATACCAAAACAAGAAAGAGTTGAAGAAAAAGAATAAGACAGAGAAAAATGTCAAAGGTGGGAAACAAATCGTAGCTGAATAATATCGAAGAGGGAATATGTTGAGGTAGAAAATAAACATGTACAAGACGAAAAGTGGGTGAAGAAGAGCAGGCTGAAGTACAAGAATGATACTAGACGGAAGAACAAGCAGTAGATTTTCCGACGACAGATGAAGGAAAGGCTCGGCCGAAGCAATTAGTGTTTATTACCAGGAGCAGAAGCTGTCAGGGAACATCATTGACTGTGAGAGCCTGGGATTCGTGTTCCGACGGATTTTCGACAGCACTCTTTGAAATTATTTCTAGCGGCCAGCTGCCTTGATTGGTACTTTTTTGTGGTTTCTACAAATCAGTGTTTTTCCGTCGTACAATGCCAGGCGAATGCTGGAACAGTACCCTCACACGGGGAAGGGACTGCGCGCTATCTTTCCTTTCTCCTCCTTGTCCTATCTTCACTCCTGACTTACACTTACACATACATGCACTGTACTACCATACATGTCGGGAGGCAAAGCGGGAGCTTCTAGCTTGCCCGATAGATTTCCGTTTTCGTCGGTCAATACCAGGCGAGTATCGGAGCAATACCCTAACAAACGGGCGACTGACCGCGTTCTGTCCCTCGCACCCGTATTATACACACTTTCATACACTACACAAATCGGGAGACCAGGCGAGATCTAAGAACTTGCCCCGGTTTGGGCGGTGTCCCTCTGAGGGAAATACCTGCAGTGTGGAAACCCAAATATCGACGTGTAGGTCGGCGCCGAGTCTCACGTTCCAGCTAAGGAGAAACACCGCCACCTTGCGGCTATAACATGCACTATACTCTCTGAACTAATGATGTCAGTAGTTGGCACGCATGTAAACACTAAATACTTAATGACGAATAACAAGAATGCTACTGCTGCAGCCTGGATAGCCGAGGTCCGCTATGGCTGAAGAGCCGGAGCTGCTTCGTGCATGGAGAGTCGTGAGTTCAAATAACGGTCAGGGCGTGGATATTTGTGATACAGAGGTCCCTACAAGACCTCAGTAGCTGAAAAGCGACCTTTGAATAAGTAAAATAAAGAGAGAGAAAATCTTCAAGAGGGAAGAACAAGCGGATGATACTTCCCTCCGCCCCAAGACGGATGAAGCGTGCAGTTGACGCGAGGCGCCCGCCCGAGCCGCAGGCGCGGCTGGGAGGGCGACAAAAGGGCGTTCGGCCTAGGAGCCCGCGGCCGCGGCGCCCTTTCATCTCCTCCCCGCCCCCGCCCCGCCCCCGCCCCCGCCGCCAACAGCCACTGGCCCTTGCGGCCGACCAGCGGGAGCAACACTTGAGCCGGCGGCGCGGCGGTCAAGAGGCGGTCAGGAAGCGCTGGCGCCCACGCGGAGGGGAGGGGAACTAAGAGGAGTGAGGGGGAGGGGAGGGGAGGGGCAGAAGGTCGCGAGGACGGACTGCGTCTCAACAACGTTGGTAAAAAAAAGCAACATCCGAGCGCTGGAGTTTATCTCAGGAGATGGCGGCTTGTGGGGAAAAATGTGGCGAATTGCTGCCGTATCGTTCCTGTTTAAACAAATTGAGATATGCTAATGAAAAACGAATGGAGAGTTCTTGGCTTCTGTAATGCGTTGTTTCACCACATTCTGATTTTCTGTCTTAATATCTTTAGGTTTCTCATCTATGAGGGTTATATTCTCCGTTGAAATCCTTATAAATTAGATTAGGATTTTCTTGGGTATTGTTTTAGGTTTCATCATTTTAATACGCCCGTTAAGACAATTACATTTTTTATTGCAGTATTATTGTTATTACTATTATTGTTGTTATTATTATACATCTTTTGTCAACTTTCATTCGGCAGTGTCGTGAACCAAGGCACAGATTCATGTTTCGTAGGAATTTTTGTTTCAATTTAGGGATTTTCTTGGGTGTTTAGAGTTGCAGAATTTTTGTGGATGTTATTTGGTATAAACCCCGTGCACGAAATGATCAGAGGAACAATAGGAACTTTTTTGGAGATGCCATAGTGGGTTGACTTCTGCTGCTAGTTCTGTGTACTTTGTTACTTTTTCTGCATGTGCTGTTTGAATATTTGCCGTGGAACAATGATGCCCATCAGGTAGCCAATCTTTTGCCGTTTGTCTAGTTATGTGTCAGAAAGTTATGTCTGGTCTGCTATGATGAATGGTTTCATCGGTGATGATTTCTCTATCATCGTACAACTTGTATTAGGAATTTTCAAGTACAGTATCGGGAACATACTTGTAATTCTAGTTGTTATTATTATTATTTTTACTATTATTGTTATTGTTATTATTATTATTATTATTATTATTATTATTATTATTATTATTATTATTATTATTTTGTTTCGCAAATCGGTCATATGGGGCCACACGATACATGCATCCCACCGGGGCTCAGTCATGATTATCGGGGTAGTTACTTTTCTATTGGGGAATCAGCATTTAATGCCCATTTTTTTACACCCGAAGGTTCTAAGTTCGGGGGGCTATGGTGTTGATGATGATGAAATACGCCCACATACAAACATACGAAGACATTATTATTATTATTATTATTATTATTATTATTATTATTATTACTATTACTATTATTACTATTATTACTATTATTACTATTATTACTATTATTACTATTATTACTATTATTATTATTATTATTACTTATTTCTCTGTGTGCATGCAATTCACCAGCCCCCGATTAAGCAGCCCGTGCTAATGTGTTGCGGGGTGTGTTGCAGGGCGGCGGGCGCCATGTGCGAGAGCGCGGGCTTCTCGCCGGCCGACGGGCTGGCGCGCATGGGGCCCCTGGGCGTGGGCGCGGGCGGCGTCATGCCGCCGGTGTCCTCGGCCGCCGCCGCCGCGGCCGCCGCCGCCGCCGCCATGGGCCTCACCGGTGGCAATGGCGGGGGCAGCGGCGGGGGCGGCGGTGGGGGCGGGAACGGCGGCGGAGGCGGGGGAGGTGGAGCGGGTGGCGGAGGAGGAGGGGGCGGGCCCGGCGCCAACGGGGGCGGCCAGGGGGGCGTGTCCTCCAAGAAGATGCCCGAGGACCACATCAAGCGGCCCATGAACGCCTTCATGGTGTGGTCGCGTCTGCAGAGGCGCAAGATCGCGCAGGAGAACCCCAAGATGCACAACAGCGAGATCTCCAAGCGGCTCGGTGAGCTTACTTACTACTACTATACATTTAATTTGTGTTTATAACCATATATTGTGATTTATTGAATGTGGCTTTTGACAGTTCATTAGCTGCTACGGTGTCATCCAACCGGAAAATTAAACGTCTCTATGGCGACATTCAACCTCCAAATTGGATGATTCCGTAACTACTGATTTACGCCAACAGGCGTTATGTATAAGTCGATGTAAAGAGATTACTACAAGAAAAGACCGCTTTGACAGCTACTGCTTGTCAATTGCTGGCAATATAACTGCAAGTTACGTCCATGCACTCATTTTGTCAGTGCACTCGTTTACACTTAGCTCATGTGTAAATGACTTCATCACTATCTCTTGCAATATCATTGCCGTGCATGACGATCATTTGTTTTCAGACCTGTCAAAGTGGACATTTCTTAGAGTGACTCCTCTGTGACATTTTCATGTGCCGTGAAAAACAGATTCGGCAGAACCAGCGTTATTGGTATTACTACTATTTTTTAAACCGTTACTCCACTTATGGTTCACTGGTTCGAGTTTCGAATTTATTAATGGATGCCACGAATAATGCACAAATTGTCAAGGAACATTGAATATGTACAAAATGGCGTATTAACAAATACTTTCTTTTAGGTAATATATACACGTATATGTATTGTCTCGAATTATTAACAATATGGAATATACAAACTAAATTATAACTCACCTATTGAAGTCAATAAAATTCAGATTTTTTAAACAAAATGTTAACATGACGTAATGCTTCCTTGGAGTGTCTGGATTATTGATTTATGGCATGTCCGATATTTGAAAGCACTAAATTATTCGAGAATGCATTCGAGGTTTCGATTATAAAATCACAAGATAAATACAAGTACGTGGTAATAAAATTGCAGGGAATATTCAATGTTAAGAAATCTGTCAAAGATCGAGAACAAACTTTCGTTTGTGACATGTCAGTGACGACAAGCGTTGCGGAAAAGAGGAAACAATGAGAAGATGTATGACTGTCTGACCTTTAGGAAAGGTCGATTGAGTCGAGTTTGCATCTATTGAAATCTCAGTTATTTGTGGATCTAGACGAAGAAGATGAGGTCAACCATTCTTTGAAAACGCTTGTGAATAATAACCGATTTAGCAGTACAGTAATTTGGGGCAAAGCGGGACGAGATTGGGGGAGGCGGGTCGGAATGCGGGTGAGATTGTGGGACGGGGTGGGGCGGGGAAGGAAGGACGAGGCGGGTCGGGGAGTGATAAGACGGGGGCGGGGAGGGTGGGACGGGATGGGCCGGGGTGGGAGGGGAGGTGTGGGACGATGCGGGGTGGGGAGGGGTGGGATGAGGAGGGGCGGGGAGATGTAGGACGGGGCGAGTCGAGGAGGGGATGAAGTGATTGGTGAGGAGTGGTGGGTCGGGTTGGGACGGTGCGGGACCAGTGGGACGAGGCAGGTAGGGGTGGGGTGGGATAAAGCGCGGCGGGGAGGGAAGGACAGGGGATGCAAGGAGGGGTAGGACGGGGCGGGCGGGGAGGAATGGAAGGAGGCGGGGCGGGGCGGCGAGGGGAGGGGAGGAGTGGGGCGCTGCGTTGGGCGGGGTGAGACAGAAATAAAGGGGGTGGAAAGGGCTCGGCAGTGACGGCAGGGACGGGACGGAACGTAACGAAATGAGATGTGTAGGGGGAGAGGAAGATGGAAGTGAAGGCGGGGGCGGAGGCGAAGGATGAGAGAGAAAAACATAAGGAGTAGGAGGCCGAGGCCGAGGCCGAGGTGGCGGAAGCAAATATAACAACGAGGAAGAGGTAATGGCGGAGGTGGAGCTAAATGAGCTTTACGCGGACCAGAAGCATAAAGAAAGCAGAGTTGGCACCAGGGGCGGTAGCTGACAAGAAGGCGGGACCGATAGGAGGGGAACGGGGGCGGGAAAGAGGAATACGTTAGGAAAGAAAGTAAGAAACCGAGGCGGGAATGGTGGAGAGAGGAAGTTATGGTGGGGCATAGTAGAGGAGCGGAGGCGGGGGCGGGGGCGGGGGCGGGGGTGGGGGAAGAGGTAGAGACGTTAGCTGGGAGGTGTAACATCCGCCGGCACCCCAATTTAGCAACGATTCATCTCAAATTCTTATAATCCATAACATCCATTATCAATGTGACATATATTTTCTTTTTTAATTATTAATTACAAACTTCAGCACCTTTGCATGTTACAATAGTCATGTAAGAACGTTGAATTACGACCAATCTCTCTCTTTCTCTCTCTCTCTCTCTCTCTCTCTCTCACTCTCTCTCTCGCTCTCTCTCTCCTTTTTCAATATCCACGTTGCTAATATAATAATCAGACAAGTGAGGAACATCATCCGTTAGTTGTTCACGACGTAAATAAACATAGTAAGAATATACGCCACGTTACAGAAGCTACACCAAGGCGGGAAGCAAGTGTAGAGGAAGGCGCGATGAACAAGGTAGGAACGCAATAAACAGAGGTGGGGGCGGTGGAGGGAGGGCGTAGGATAGGAGTGGCGGCGGGGGCGAGGGTGGGAGAAGAGGTGGAGGTTCGGAGGAAGTGAAGGTGCGGCCGAAAGCGGAGGTGGAGTCGAAGGTAGAAGGTGAGGCGTAGGCGAAGGAAGCGCCAGAGGCTGCAGCGACGCGTCAAAGCAAGTGCAGAGGGAGCGGGCGATGAGGCGGGCGTCGAGGGCGAAGGCGGAGGCGGAGGAGGCGTGGCCCTTATCTCGAGCGAGCAGCACCTCCCTGGGGGCGCCCCGCGCCCTCCGCCCCGACACACGCTCCGCACGGCCCTCCGCCGACCTGCGCCCCGCGCCGCTAAGGGCACGGCCGGAGGCCGTCCGTGTTCGGCAGATTTCGCGACCGGGAGGCACGCAGAACACGTTTCACAATGAATACTTCAAACACTCGCTAGAGCGCAGTGATGGTTCGGTTTTATTCAATTCAGCTATGCCTAGTTTTCCAGAGCGAGACTCTGGCCATGAGGTCTGGGCCTCCGCCTAAACACGCAAACTCCACTATGCTCCTTTTCTGTTTGTTCAGAAGCGATTTGAATTTTATTCACCGGCTTCATTTAGGCTTGAGGATTATTTACGTGCAGTAAATCTATAACATAGGACAGCCCACTTTACTTCCCCCTCCAAAGAAAGGTGTATAAAGGAATTTTCGTCCTAAAAAATCCTTGGCTTCGATCGAGTTTTTGAACCCGGGAACTTGGGAATCCTGGTGGAAACCTTTGACCTACCAAGTGGTGGTGTGAAGTACTTGGAGAAGTGGTGAAAATAGTGTAGAGTATTACATACAAGACGCGAATACATATTACCGAATTATGTGCAGCTTTTGCCAAAGATAATTTACATTACAATGTGAAGTAAAATTATACGTATTCTATTAGGATTTGAATGCTTAAATTTTTACCTATTAGTAGTTTCGTTTCTCATTTTTATCGCTCTTTCATAGAAGTATAATAATAGTAGTAGCAGAAATAACATATATGCAATTATAATTAGGGAAAAGCAAAGTGACATAGTGTGGATGGATAGCGTGAAATGAGGTATCAGCATAAGTTCACAATCGATACGTTTGGGGAAGAGTCATTAATTGAAATAAAGTTCATTGTAGAAAATCATTGAAAAAAATCACAAGCTTCTTAACCGTATTACTTCCCTCACTTTGTTTTTATTTGTAATGTTTTAATAAGATTACTCTTGCGGCTCAGACTTACTCTTCCAATTCGGAACGTATTTGATAATACTTTCTTCAGCACAGTAAATATAACGCGTATCGATAATACTCCACATACTAATTTAAATTATCTCGAGTGTCTAAATACGTAACAGTTAATGACCTAGGGAAAGTTGAGGAGATTGATGTGAAGTAACCAATTCAGGCGGAGTTCGGGTGACAGTTCATTCCCAGGGGTTCTGAGAGCCCTCCAGTGAATCTCTGCAATAACTATCCTCTCTCCCATTATGTGTCCCCGGCCGACATCTGTTGCAGTCACGACAACGCTTGCAACTACAGCAGCATCACCCTCTTCCTCCAAATAATCTTCTGTACACTGTGCATGAACGGCGCACCTCAAAGGAGTTATCAAAGCAGTTTTTAATCGTTTCTTTTGAATTGTGCAGATTCAACGATTTTCTTAGAACGGAATAGTAACATCAGTGAGATGGAAAAACAGGTACAAAATGTTTGGTAAACTATGAAAGTGTTTAGTAAAGTACGAGAAAAATCAATAAATTCATTTCAGATCATACATCGTAGATATCTTTTCAACTTTCAAACTTCAAGATTAAAGATCTTTATTAACGTTTTAAACATACCTCTCTCCATATTAGGTATTAACCAAAAAAGGTAAAAATAAATAATAGTAAAATTCAAAAACAATAAAATGCATGTGATAACCCAAATTTAGAGAAGCACATTAAAAAACGTTATACAAGATACACAAATTTCAATAGGCATAGAATTTGGTATTTTAGAGGAACATGTAAATATAGACTGAAGAATAAAAGTGTCATTACTTCGTTTCAATTGAGCTATTGACTTACCCTACATCTTTGGACTGATAAACTTGAAAAATTGAATTAGAATTTATTACATTGGTGTGTTGCTACATTTGTGTACTCGTATTGCTAATATGTAATAAATTAAAAACACTAATGATAAAATAATTACTTCATTACACTTATTATTAGTAAAACATTTTCTTGAAACCTCTTGCCAACTTTTCTAATAGTGTTCTTTTTCTTTCTCAAATGACCCATAACTTTTCGAAGGCAAACTATAGTAAAAGACCAAAATACATACACACATTGCGAAAATCTGAAGCATCTGAAACCTCTGAAGCATCCAAGATTTATTTACGTACGTACTGAACACGTTAATTCAAAGCGAAAACTAAGTCTCGTTTAAATTCTGCAAAATTACTTTTGCGGTAATTCAACTTTGAGTCAACCGCAAAAGAACACGCAGCAATGCTTTCGTCGGAACCACATCGACGGCAACAAACCACCTCACACACGTGCACGCGTGGTATTCACGCACCAAGTTGCTCAGCCACTCACATCGCGTATGCCTGCGTAATTACGACTCATGCATGCAGTACAAATCTCCGGGCTCTGAGAAAAAGTACAGATGGGGACGAAGAGAGGGGAGGTTGAAGCGACCATACATTCAACTAACGTTTCAACGCTCGACAGTACGCTGCCTTTTTTCCCCTCCTCGCCATTTAAACTGATCTCGCGGAAAAAGCAAAAGAAGAAAACGCACGTGCGGGCACACTAGCGCCGCCAGCCGGCGAAAGCGGAACTACGGTGGGTGCGGAGTGAGGGGAAACTGAGGTGGAGGGGGCGAGCCTGCAAGGGGGAAAAAAGGGTCATTTCCGTACGGCGCAAAGCGTTACTTCATTAAATAAAAACTCCCTAAATGAGCAGAATACTTTCGTCATTCGCAGTGACGGCGGCGGCAGTGGAGTTGAAAAATAAAATTTAAAAAAACAAAACAACCGCACAAATAGAAATAAAAAAAATTGAAACGCGCGTCTCACTTGCACGCTTCGCCGCCATCCGGCACGGGCAGGCGGTCGGCAGCGACAAGGCAGCCAACTGTGAAAGCTGCTGCGACGCGAAACAGCAGTACAAGGCACTCAGTGGAAAGGGGAATGTGACACACTCAGAGGTTGGTAACATTCAACACACAATCAAGTCGGTTTTTTTTTTTCGACGTCGCGAGCAGAGAGAGGGAAAAAGGGAGAGAAGAGTGAGAGAAAAAAGAGGAGGAGGGGGGGGGCGAACCTGCGTTTTAGAAACGAGACCTCACTGAAAGAGACTGTTGATTATTAAGCTCTATTTATCTGCATTAGCAATTGGTATAATTGTGTAGAAGCTCTAATCCTGTTTGAGACGACGCTCTGAAAGAGAGCATACAAGAAGTGTCCGGAGGGAGGCACGACAGAAAGAGTCTCAGCGAGTTGGTACGAAAACTGTACTTGCCGAACGAGTTCCTGACCGCTCGAGTTAAAGCTCCTACCAGGAACCCTCTCTCCCTGTCTCTCAACTCTTCCACCTGCTCTCCTCATCCCCCATCTCGCACCTCTTTTCCCCTCCCTGTCTTCCCCCCCCCTCTCCCTCTCATCGCGTAGCTACCGGAGGCCTTTCAGGAGAAGCTGTGTAACAACTCGTGGAGATAAATTGAGCGAAACGCTGTTTTTTTCTCTCTCTCCGAGTGTCCCTTTGATGGCAGAAAGTCAGTCACAAGAGAGGGGATGCAAATGCGCGTTGCCGATAGATACACAGACCAGCAGCGGGGGGGGGGGGTTATTGCTCGGTTCACTTTCCTGGAGCACCATATACAGTCATCGGGGTTGCATTTCGGTGGTGAATGATTCATGTGACATCCTTTCATGTCCCTGTTTATAGGGCGCCGCGCTTCATCTTATTTTCGGTATTTAATCCCCTTTTAATGGAATTAAAGCGAAAGTTGAAATGACCTTTTCAAGTGAGTTTTGCCTTTTCATGTTCAGAAAGTTAACGAAACAAATAAGGTGTCTACAGCTGATTTCGTTTTTATTTAAACACACGTGAGTTTGCAGTTAAAACGAAGTGAAATTAATGTCAAACACGCTGGCGGTGAATTCTAATGAGAAGCTGAGTTTGAAATAAACTCATTTGGAGATTTATTACTACAAATCATTCTTTAAATAAGCGTAAATTACCATACAAACATAAAAAAACATTCCTTGGATAACCTTAAAGCGCATTCTCTTTCATCGGAAATACGTAAATTGACAAATTTATGAGATGAAAGCTTTTTATTTTTTTAAAAGTAAATGTAATAAAATATTTCTCACTTTCTGCTCTATTGTTACGGTATTCATTACAGAACTCAGAATTCATTGTGGGATAGCCGTTGAATAAATATTGAAATTGAAATAAACCATTTTATTCTGACAGAACGTATGAATACAAATTAAGTCATCTTTACGAAATTCACGCTTGGATTGGTGCACAATATTTTCACAATTCTATCGTAACTCGCTTCATATGAAAAAAGAATTCAATTACACTTTAAAATCTTTCATTCATTTCGCATTTATGCTTTGAAGGTAACATTTCGAACATTTTAGATATCCTGATATTTTCTTCTCTTAGCCTTTTACGATTAGCCTGTATACTTTTATAAGGTTAGAGATAATTGAATACATATTACTGAATGTGTTGTGAAATGATTCCCCGACAAGATGAATAAATATTAAAGAAATAAACGTTTTCGATGTTGTGTATTGTAAATGGTCATATATAAATATTTGATTCGTCTACCATAAAGAAAAGCGTTTGCGAAAGCTCTTCTGATTTCATTAAACATTTCTTATTTCCACATTGAGTGCAAAGGAATATTCAGAACTGATTTTACTTGTGGCAACAAAACTGTCTGGTCATGTTATGTGCGATCATATGATCTCACGAAAAATTTTAATTGAAGTCAGCCGTGAGACCATATGGTTCACATGACAGCCAACGTGTTAAGGAGTATGACTGCAACAACAATTCAATATTAAAATTCATGAACAAGACGGTAATTGCCAATTAATATCTACATTTATAGTCATCAAATACTAATTCAATAGTTCGCTCGTCTTAATTGACATGCTAGTTCACATGCTTAATTGACATGCAAGAAGACTTCACAAATGCTGTTCAGCAACCTTTAACCACAAAGTTCATAAAATGCTATTGTCACAACAGTGTGAACATGCAAAGAGTACGGCTACTAATTCTTTTTTAATTTTTTAATTTAATTAATTCTTTAATTTCGGTTATAGGCCAACTCGGACCACGCGTGCCGCGTGCATTCTGTTTCAGCAGGAGCAAGTTCCTTTTTTTTGGGGGGGGGGCAGCATTTTAGATGAACCTCGATTTTTAATCTCGACGGTTGTTAGCCTTGGGGATACGGACGATGAGATGATAATGATGTTGAGGGATGAAAGTACGGTACACACATATAGACATACACAAATACATCCATGTCCGAGGCGGGACTCGAACCACTGCAGGGGTTCAGACCGAGACCACTGCAGCACTATACTGCCCTAACGATCTCTCGCATATTACCAGTGTAATAATAAATTACTCAAATCAAATTCAAAATTTTGAAACTATAATTTGCAATTTAACTATTAACTCATAATTTAGTAAAAACGAAATATAAAATTATTTTATCACATTTATGAACTAATATTACTATTGTATTGATTCGGAATTATTGGGGGTGAGCTATTCACAGTACACCAAGTACATTCTTCTGCTTTCATTCACCCATGACTGAAAATACCGTTAACGCAATACATATGGCATATGTATTATAGAAATAATTACACTATTTAAACCAAACCGTTGTACCATTGTGTGTACCATATTTTCGTAGGAAAAAAAATGGATGTTCATACTACCCTGTAAAACAGGCCTCACTCATGAAAGACGTTTCGTTCCGAATTTGTTTACCGTCTGCGCGGGATCCGCCCGTGCTGCAGAGGGTGAGTCCCGGACAGGTTCCACTGTCGGAGGCCGGAAGCCGCTAATAGCCCTGTGGAGCCCGTTCTGTGCGCGCGGCCGCGCTGTTAAACAACTTCGATGGGCACCCAGCACCGTGAGAGCGCCGGCAGCGGAAGAGGTCACAATGCCAGGCTGGACCACAGACCTCGTCCCAACCGTCGCGGAGAGCATCTTTCTACACTTTGCAAAAAAGGCTTTCTTGAGTTCAGGCCTAAAATAAAGAATTACACCGCCAACGTTTCGGCTTTTATTAAGCCTTCAACAGGGCAATTTCATGAAACATTGTTTGGGTGGCAGTCACAGTGGAGTCGATTTTGTTTCGCCCACCGTCGCTATGCCTATCTTCCTACATTTTTCAAGTAAGAAAAAAAAATCAATAATCTTTTCAGAACTATCTTCGAGTTAAGGTCTTAAAATAAGATTTATACCGCCGTTTCGTTTTCATTAAGCCCTTGTCAGGACAATTTCTCGAAACTTTCTGAAAGTGGTAGTCTCAGTGAAGTACATTTGTCCTACCATCACTGAGAATTTTTTTCTATATTTTGCAAAAAAGAAAAGAATTGAGAAGTATCTGAAGTTTCCGCTTTTCTTAAGCCTTCATCAGGAGAATTAATTGAAACATTATTAAGGTTACAGTCACAATGGAAGCGATTTTGTTGCATCTAGTGTTGCTGTGCCTATCTTTCTACACTTTGAAAAAAAAATGTTTTGAGAACTACCTTGTGTTCAGGCCATTAAATAAAAATTACACCGCCAACGTTTCGACTTTCATTAAGCCTTCATCAGGACAATATCATGAAACATGCTTAAAGTAGCAGTCACAGTGAACTCCATTGCTCCTGCCTACCATTGCTGTACCTATCTTTCTACATTTTGCAAAAAAGAAAAGATTTGGGAACTATCTCGAGTTTCGACTTTTATTAAGCCATCAGGACAATTTCATGAAACATTCGTAAGGTGGCAGTCACAGGGGAACCGATTTGGACCGAAATTTCGTTCCGGTCTCCGCGTCGCGACTGCGAACATTTTTATCCCATGTACCGGATTCGTTCAAACACGTGATAGTAAATCGAATGACCTCTTACGACGGCGTCAACATCAACAGTCGGACGAAGATTTGTTTTGTTTGATTTTGTCCGTCCTACGTCGACCGACCGAAATTTCAGCCTAAATAGGCTCCGCACTGACTGCCGCCCAAGTCTAATAATCACCATCCTGCTCACTCTCTTTCGTTCCAATCATTATATTAAAAGTTACAAGAAATCTCGCCTTGCGGCTTCGCCAAAGTAAACGTATCTCGCATCGACAAAAACACTACATATATGTACACAAAACATGCCTTCATTCATATAATACAATACACGCACGACCTTTGATATAACACTGGAGAACTGATTAGCAACGGAACGCCTCGGGGTCGACTCCGATGGTAGGATGTGACTGCAACGTGATGTCTAAATACATGCCCCTGCGTTGCGTTTGCTGCCATACGCTGTCACTTGTTTCGACGCATCCTTATATGACTTGACATAGCGTTGCGTTACGATACGTTGCATGTCGGATGCATCTTACGCAAGCCAGTCACGGACAAACCTTGCTTGATGAACCTGCCTCGTGGAGGTAGGCCTTCCCATTTTTCCCCGTTGTGCTAACAATTCACACAGCAAGTAGCAGCGCTTGAAATCTAGCGAGGGTGTCTTGCTCGGATAAAGAGCCCCTTTAAAGCTTCGCGCTTGCAGCCACGAAAACCTGGGGATTAGGAAAGAACATTTTACTATTTCATATCGTTCATGGGTTGCAATAGTTGTACAAAGCAAAAAATTGCGTGTTGAGAAGTTTGAAGATTTACCCTGTATTAAAATGCATCATTCTTGCCATCACTCCTGCCATTTATTGGAGGAATTCTGCGAACAAATTGAATATCCGGGCAACTCGAATAATCAGGCAACTCGAATAATCGTATAACTCGAATGACTGCATAACTCGAATGACTGCATAACTCGAATGACTGCATAACTCGAATGACTGCATAACTCGAATGACTGCATAACTCGAATGACTGCATAACTCGAATGACTGCATAACTCGAATGACTGCACAACTCGAATGACTGCATAACTCGAATGACTGCATAACTCGAATGACTGCATAACTCGAATGACTGCATAACTCGAATGACTGCATAACTCGAATGACTGCATAACTCGAATAACTGCATAACTCGAATAACTGCATAACTCGAATAACTGCATAACTCGAATAATTGCATAACTCGAATAACTGCATAACTCGAATAACTGCATAACTCAATTAAGTGCATAACTCAATTAAGTGCATAGCTCAATTAACTGCATAGCTCAATTAACTGCATAACTCAATTAACTGCATAACTCAATTAACTGCATAGCTCAATTAACTGCAGAACTCGAATAACTGCATAACTCGAATATCTGCACATCTCGAATAACCGCATAATTCTAATAACCGCAATACTCGAATAACCGCAAACCTTAAATAATTGTGACACTCGAATAACCGCGCAACTCGAATAACCGCGTAACTCGAATACCAGCGTAACTAGAATAACCGCGTAAGTCGAATAACCGCGTAATTCGAAAAACCGCATACCTCGAATAATCGCATGACTCGAATAACCACGTAACTCGAATAACCGCATAACTCGAATAACCGCATAATTCGAATAACCACATAACTCGAATAACCACATAACTCGAATAACCGCGTAATTCGAAACACCGCGTAATTCGAAACACCGCGTAACTTGAATAACCGCGTAACTTGAATAACCGCGTAACTCGAATAACCGTGTAACTCGAATAACCGCGTAACTCGAATAACCGCGTAACTCGAATAACCGCGTAACTCGAATAACCGCGTAACTCGAATAACTGCGTAACTCGAATAACCGCGTAATTCGAATAACCGCGTAACTCGAATAACCGCGTAACTCGAATAACCGCGTAACTCGAATAACCGCGTAACTCGAATAACTGCGTAACTCGAATAACCGCCTAACTCGAATAACCGCGTAACTCGAATAACCGCGTTACTCGAATAACCGCATAACTCGAATAACCGCGTAATTCGAATAAACGCGTAATTCGAATAAACGCGTAACTCGAATAACCGCGTAATTCGAAAAACCGCGTAACTCGAATAACCGCGTAAATCGAATAACCGCGTAAATCGAATAACCGCGTAACTCGAATAACCGCGTAACTCGAATAACCGCGTAACTCGAAAACCACGTAAGTCGAATAACCGCGTAACTCAAATAACCGCGTAACTCGAATAATCGTGTAATTCGAATAATCGATTAACTCCTATAGAGTTAGACATACTACTGTTGCTAGAAGAGCAATCTGGAATCCTGGTGAGGGTATTAAATCAAAAATTGGTATATTTTGAATTGTGGCACTTTTGCAACCTATGAGATATATAATAAGTTAATATGATAATTATAAAGTGCAATAAGTGATGTTAGCAGAACATTTCAAAGTAATAATAAATTATTCAATTTAGAGAATACTATAGAAGTTTTTAAAAGAAGATTTAAGTAAAGAAGTTAATTAGTTTTTAGCAAACGCGAACGAATACGTGAATAAGGATAGGCTTAATTGAGAACTTCTTGATGAACTCAAGAATAAATGTTTAAATTCATTATAAAGAGTACTGTACATTAGAAAGAGAGTGTTTGTATAACAAACCCGAGTACCATATTGTACCGAATTTTTTTTTCAATATTAAGTATTTTTTTATTCCTGTAGAAAGTCAGTCTGATAATCATAGCAGTTTGTGAGTAGTTGAATAATTATATCTAAATCCAAATTGAGTATTACGCAAGAGATTAGTGAACTGAATAAAAAATAACTGAATAAATCAATCAAGGCAGAATAGTCATTTCAAAGATTTTTGAAAAACTGAGAAAAATTGGTACGACGAAAAATTTCTGGTTTAGTATGGCTTTTACGAGACTTAGATATGAGTAAAACTAGAGCAATTTTCCAAATCTCAGAAAAGTAAACCCATTATGTATCGCTTACATTATTTCCAAGATCTTCCACTAATTCCCTTGGCATTCTAAGGTGTTTCTCCCATGGAAAACGGCTATGCTTGTGTATGAGTGCTGCTCGAAACGGGTTAGGTTAGGTTAGATCCTATTGTTGAATTTGGAAGATGTTTGAAACCAGAACCAGGAGTTTGTTGCAGCTCCAGCTTTTCTCTCCAAAACGCCCACATTCGAGCGCGCCCCACGCGTAGCGTCCGACTCGCAACACACAGTTCTTTCCACCCCGACTCCCCCGGCCCCCTTTCATCCCCCCTCTTCCACCCCCTCTCCGCAACCCTCGCTGCGTCAGCGCGCGCCCCAAGACAAGGGGCCGGGGGCGGCGGAGGCGGCGCAGGGCTGTGATTGGTTTGCGCCGGCGTTTGTTCGCATTGTAAGCGCCACTGTGGCGCCTCTATTGTGCGCCGCTCCCGTCGCCGCCGCTGCCGCTGCCGCCGCCCGCCCGCCCGCTCGCGCGCGCGCATTCAGCTCCCGCCCCCGCCCTCGCCCCCGCCCCCGCTCCTGCCGCCCCCGGCCGGCGCCGCGTCCGCGCTCGCTCGCACGCCGCCACCGCCGCCGCCGCTACTCAGCGCTCAGAGTATTGACTCCCACTCACGGCTTCTGTGCGGAGCCTCCTTGAGACGCGACGAGTGTCATTCTGTTTGTTATACGGTTTGTAACTAATTAATGCGACGTTGAACAATTCGAATAATCGTGTAACTCGAGATAACGCGCAACTCGAGATAACGCGCAACTCGAGATAACGCGCAACTCGAATAAACGCGCAACTCGAATAAACGCGCAACTCGAATAAACGCGCAACTCGAATAAACGCGCAACTCGAATAAACGCGCAACTCGAATAAACGCGCAACTCGAATAAACGCGCAACTCGAATAAACGCGCAACTCGAATAAACGCGCAACTCGAATAAACGCGCAACTCGAATAAACGCGCAACTCGAATAAACGCGCAACTCGAATAAACGCGCAACTCGAATAAACGCGCAACTCGAATAAACGCGCAACTCGAATAAACGCGCAACTCGAATAAACGCGCAACTCGAATAAACGCGCAACTCGAATAAACGCGCAACTCGTATAAACGCGCAACACGTATAAACGCGCAACTCGTATAAACGCGCAACTCGAATAAACGCGCAACTCGAATAAACGCGCAACTCGAATAAACGCGCAACTCGAATAAACGCGCAACTCGAATAAACGCGCAACTCGAATAAACGCGCAACTCGAATAAACGCGCAACTCGAATAAACGCGCAACTCGAATAAACGCGCAACTCGAATAAACGCGCAACTCGAATAAACGCGCAACTCGAATAAACGCGCAACTCGAATAAACGCGCAACTCGTATAAACGTGCAACTCGTATAAACGCGCAACTCGTATAAACGCGCAACTCGTATAAACGCGCAACTCGAATAAACGCGCAACTCGAATAAACGCGCAACTCGAATAAACGCGCAAGTCGAATAAACGCGCAACTCGAATAAACGCGCAAGTCGTGTATTTTCGTTAACTAATTATTAACGTACGGCGTTGTATAACTCGAATAATCGCTCATCTAGAATAATGGCGCTAATCGAATGATGGCGCTAATCGAATAATCGCGCAACTCGAATAATCGCGCAACGCGAATAATCGCGCAACTCGAATAATCGCGCAACTCGAATAATCGCGCAACTCGAATAATCGCGCAACTCGAATAATCGCGCAACTCGAATAATCGCGCAACTCGTATAAACGCGCAACTCGTATAAACGCGCAACTCGAATAAACGCGCAACTCGAATAAACGCGCAAGTCGTGTATTTTCGTTAAAATATCGATTGGTTGATTTACGTTTCAGAGCACGTAAACTGCTATGGTCATTAGACGTATACGTGAAGTGCACTTTTTTTCTCGGAAGATGGCTGTGATCTTCCCCCACTGGATGGTAAGATCCTGGCGACGAACTAAACGTCGGCCGGCAAGGATTTCCTCAAGATAGCTCCCAACAGCAGGGCACTGCCACAGCCTGAACTAGCTCTTAGCTCACAACTTGCCTCCTACGTGTCGTAGTCCACGTATATGTGTGTGTTAGTAAGAGCAGAGGACAGGACATGGAAGAGGAAAATGATTGATTGTGAGCAGTTCATGGTCCTTTTATTAGGGTTCTGCTCTGTCAATCGCCTGTTATGATCGAAGAAAACAGTTCGTAAATCTACCGATCAGAATAGCAAATCACAAGAATTCTCCTTCAGACAATTCGACCTCGCTGTAAAGCTAGTGACAAAAATTCGCCACCGTCGGTAGTCGAACCCCTAGGATCTCCCGCTCAGAGTCGTGGTGCAGAGACAGCTCGCAGCAAATGAGAAAATTCGGTGAAAATCTTGACATCGATTATTCGCAGCATTACGTAACTTTCCCTACTCAACATATACAGAAAAGTAAAAATGCGAAAGAGAAAAACGAATGAGAAAAAGAAGGACGAGGAAGAAAGAGGGAACGATAAAGGGTGGAAGAAAGCGCGCTCGCGCACCCGTCTGTGCCACTGGCAGTCGGCGCGAAGGAGCGGCGCGGAGCGGGACGGCGGTAGGTAGCCACGGGCAATCGATATTCAACGTCGCGAAACAACTTCGCCTCGTCCGGGAGGAGAGTGGGAGGGGGGGAGGGGAGAGAGGCGGTGGGCGTGTCCCACTGCGCCAGGCTCAGGACGTGTTCACCAGTGTCGCAAGAGAACAACGAAGCCAGGTTTTACACATCTGACTGTATTATAAATGCGTTAAAATGTAGCTCTGAACTGTGGATAACAGTTGCATGGGTTCGTGTGATCAAGGTGTCGGTGAAAGCTAGAACTTTACCATTACCGCCATTCTAATCAGTGTTTGTGATTTTGCCGTCTACAAAAAAGTTATTTACGAATGAAGATTAGCAGGAAGAACATAATGTAAAGCGCAAACTAAACATGTTACTTAATAGCCCGGACTTTCTCCTACGAGTTAATTTCCCATTCTCTTTAGTCGGATCTAGTTTTTTTCAGTTTTTACCAGCCCTGTACCCACCAGCTACCTATCGGCCCCTAAAAGAAATTTCTTTCACATTTTCTCAGTTTTTTGATCCGCTAATAGCAGACTTGAAATATGGTCTTACAAATAATATAGCAAAGTAGAGACTGGTCGTTTGTGAAATTTTAATTGAAACAGTTGAAGTCTCTTTTTGAGAAAATGCAAATTAAACGTTTCTGAAAATGCGCAAATTAGAGCTCACTTTTACAGAAAAATTATGAAATTTAGGAAAACTTCATATTGCATTTGTACTCACAAACGCAACGAAGGAAAAAACAACAGAACGTGAGAGATATAAAAAAAAACATTTGTGTAATTGTTCAATATTCAAAAGAATACATCAGAATGGCGTTTATGTCAAGTTATTCAGTACATTTAAAAATAACCCTACAAAAAGTTTAAAGAAAATATTTGTAGCGTTTCTTGAAAAAATCATGCTTTTAATAGAGCCAAAAGTTCACTGAAAACTGTGCGAAAACTACTAATATTTCCTAAAATACACATGACAGTAATTAAAGAAATAAGGGAAGAGAACAATTTTCCTTTCAAGAAGAAACCTCTATCTTCAATATTGTAGTTGTTAGAACTATCCGAAAAAATTTCAAACTTCTTCAAGTTTCGCAATTTTAGAGCATTCAACAAAGATTATGAATGCTCCATTTTCATTTGCGTTTTGTTACAAAATCAACGATTATTATATTTTATATTCTGAAGATGGTATATATCATTCTATTAACCAGCCTACTCAAAGATATTCCGTACAATATATTTCGTAGGCTTACAATTCAATTAGGGCAAAAAATATAATTTTAAAAACATTTTTCACACGGTTTTAGTTTAATAGATATCCAAGTTCATATAAATGCTGTAAAAGTAGTTTGTAAATCAGTGTACACAGCATCCCACGCGATCACCTACTTCACAAACCGTGACGTGACTACTTCACATACTTGTTCAGTATGACATCATTTGGACATCTGATCCAGTACTGTGGTACCCGGAGTCTCGGATTGCTTGCTTGATTGATTAGTGATTCCGGGCGCATCAACTGCTAAGGTCACTAGTCCTGTAACTGTAATGCATGTTTTCCCCCTCGGAAGGTAGCGGTGAACTTACCACGCCAGATGGTAGACCCGGCGCCCACCCACGTCAGCTTGCAGGGATTTTCCCCAAAGAGGTATCTCCCACAAATGTGGTTCCGCCGTAGCCTGGATAAGCTCTAATCCCCCGACTGGTCTCCCAACGTATTTGGTAATGGAGTGCATGTAAGCGCATATGTGTGTAAGTTCGAGGAAAGGAAAGGACAAGGAAGAGGAAGGAAAGATCGCGCGCTTTCAGAGGCCCGTTTAGGCTACTGCTCCGGCATTCGCCTGGCGTTAATTGAAAAAAAAGTACCGATAGAGCAGCCGTCTGTTCGAATTCTCCTCGAGACAGCGCCTGAAGTCGACCTAGCCAGGCAGCTAATGTCAAAACCCCCACCGAAAACTCGCGTCACCTTCGAGGCTGGAAGCTAGGGCCTGCCGGTCAGGGGCACTGCTCTCCCGGTGCGGCTGGCGGGTGCTTAACTCCGCCGCCTTTCGGCTTGGTCGCGTGCCCCTCGCCTGCTGCCGCGCCGCCCGAGAGACAATGTCCGGCGCGGGGGATTACTCCGCAACGCGTGCTGCCCGCCCGCGCCCGCGCCCGCGCCGCGCGCTTTGTCCCGCGAGCAGGGGCCGCGAAGCCCATCTGGCCGGGGGAGGCGGCGCTCGCCGAGCACGTGGCCGAGGTGTCGACGAGGGAACGACGGTGGGGACAGTGGTGGTGGCGGTGGGTGCTGGGACGAGGCAGGTAGTGGTGGAGGTATGATAGTGATGGAGGTGGTATGATGGTGATGGTGGCGATTATAGTGTTGGCTAGGGTTGGCGGTGGTGTAGGGTAGAGTGAGGGTTGGGGTTGGGATTAGGAGTGAGGTTAGCATTGAGATTGAGGTTGGGATTGGGATTGGGAGTGATATTGGGATTGGAATTTGGCTTCGAATGGAATGAGATTGGGGTTGAGGATGGGAGTGGGATTGGGGTGGGTTTGGGGTGAAGTTGCGCTTAGGATTGGGATTGGAATTGGGATTGGGGTTGGAGTTTACATTTCGTGGCGATGGCGGCGGTGGCAATGCTGCTGTGGCGGAGAAGGGTCAGCGGCGGAAATAGAAGCGGTGGCAGGGTTGAGTGTTGCTCCGTTTTTGGTGGGAGTGAGGGCGAAAGCGTTGAAGATGGTGATGGGAGCTGGGACGATGGTGGTGGTGCTGATGGTGTAGGTGGCATGACAGTGGTGATGCTAGCGCTGATGGTGTTATGTGGTATTCTTTCTGCTATTAGTGTTGCAGTTAATGGTTGGTGGAGATGGCAGTGGCCATGGCGACGTAGGCGAAGGGGGCTGTGGCAGTGAGGGTTGGTGTTGCTGCATTTGATGGAGAGTCTCATGGGAAGATAAAGTGTTTTTGAAGAGGTGGATGGATGGTTCGAAGAATGATAATGTCACGAAAATGGAGAAACACGAATGAAGGAAATGGAGTAGCTAGAGCCGACGATGATGGGGAACAGGGTGGCAAGGCGGAGGTAAATGAGAGGAAAGAGGACAACGAGGTCAAGACGAACAATGGGATGGAGGGGATAAGATGGGTAAAGATCAGTAAAGTTGAAATCGAGAAACGGAGAAATAGAAGGTGGAGGAAGAAGAGCAAAATATGAATCTGCAAGATGATAAGTTTCAGAAAACGTGATAGAATTCGGGGATGTGAAAACGAATGAAAAGCAGATATGGCTTTGACGCGGGTAAATTCGCAACGAAGACTGAACAGACGCGAAAAAGAAATAGGCTCGGTATCGTCTCAGGGGGAAAGCGGAAAACAAGGGGCCAGAGGTGGTTGAATCAGGAATACAACAGGAGGTGGAATAAGAGTTGAAGACTGTAGAAGATGATGAGTTGATGAAAGAGATGAGGGCTGTCTTCGGAAACATGGTAGATTCAGGAAGGGAGGACGGGCATGTGGTGTAGGGGGAAAATGGGACGAGCGTGAGGGGGCGAAAGAGCTGGTGGGCAAGAGGGCCAACGGTCAGGAGTCCGGGCGAGTGACATTGAGCGTGAGCGTGAGTAGGTGAGTGGCTGAGTGGGGCAGGGTGATGGGCTGGTGGCAGGTCGAAGGAGAGAGAGGGGGGAGAGCCGTAGGGCGGGCGAGCAGGCAGGTTGGTTAGGGACGATTGGGCGACCGTATGGTCAAGATGGCGAGAAAGCGGGTGGTCGGTTGGGGGGTCGGGTTAGTTGAGGGAAGAATTGGGCGACCGAGCAGGGTAGAGAACGGATAGTCGGGCGAATGGTGGATGAGTGGGTTAGGTTGGGGGAGGAATGGGACGATAGGGCGGGCGAGATGAGAGAGCGCGCTGATGCGAGCTAGGGCGCGGGTGGGTGAGAGCGCGGAGGGGGGTGAAGTGTAGGTAAGTGGGTGAGGGTTGAAAACGCGAGTGGACGAGATTGCGGGAGGGTGGGCTGACGGGAGCTCGGGTGGGAGGGATGGTTGGTTAATTGAGGAAGATATGGGTAACAGGGTGAGCGAGCGAGCAAGAGAGCGGGTGGACGAGCAAGCGGGCGGGTGGGCAAGCAAGTGGGCGGGCGGGCGTACGGGCGGGCGGGCGGGCGGGCGGGCGGGCGGGCGGGCGGGCGGGCGGGCGGGCGGGCGGGCGGGCGGGCGAGCAGGCGGGCGAGCAGGCGGGCGAGCGGGCGGGCGAGCGGGCGAGCGGGCGAGCGGGCGAGCAGGCGAGCGGGCGAGCGGGCGAGCGGGCGAGCAGGCGAGCGGGCGAGCGGGCGAGCGGGCGAGCGGGCGGGCGGGCGGGCGGGCGGGCGGGCGGGCGGGCGGGCGGGCGGGCGGGCGGGCGGGCGGGCGGGCTGGCGGGCGGGCGGGCGGGCGGGCGGGCGGGCGTGCGGGCGAGCTGGCGTGCGGGCGAGCTGGCGTGCGGGCGAGCTGGCGAGCGGGCGGTGGTCGAGTCGTCTACCTGCCCCAGCCGCCGCCCCTCTGGAGTCTGGCGCACACACGCGCAAGCGAGCGCGGACAATGCGTGTAATTCCGAGGGTAGGGTTTCAGAGCCCTCTGTGGGCTTTGTGAGCGCGTTATAATTTTGTTTCGACGCCCGCTCCAGGTGGCGATGGCCAGGGCCCAGGGTACAGTCGCGGTTGAGGAGACCGACCCCGAAATGCCGATTATTGCTCGTGCCCCAGAGCGAGGGTGACCAGTTGGTGAATTGAAGTCAGTGTGAACAACTTTGTCATGTAACTACTTCCCTAGGGCGATTGTCTTCACAGAACAATCACGTTGCACGAGAAAACGTAATATTGTTTCCTTTGGAAATTATGATAAAATAATTACATTTTATCGCAGATTGCATAGTTTAAAACAATAGATAATTCTTTAAAACACTCCTTCGCGGTTAAGCTAAGTAATGACTAAAAGAAGCAATCAAATAATAATTCTCCATGTTCAATTGTGCATAAAATAACGAGAGGTCTCTGATACCGAACTGGATAGATTAAAAACCAATAACGGTCAACACAGTATGAATTCAATTTAAGGGTTGCAAAACGAATGTTATTGCTGTTTCCATCAAATGTATGCACGTGGTATACATAATTGGCATGAAATACTCCGTGATTTAATAAAAAATATCATTATCAAACGTAGATATTGAACGAAAAACATCAATTTTTGGAATAATCTAAGCACACGCAAATATTTTTGTTCCCATCAAGGTTTTTCCAAATTACAAATCCTTGTTGAATTCTCAGCCAGTCAGTAGTCATGCCTACTACTTAAACTGGTATCGAAAATTAACACACGATCAGGAGTCGCACCGAGGATCTCACGGTCTGCGAAGTCTCACTTGTGAACTTGCTACTATAAACCTTGACGCCCCCAATGTGTCATGTTCTGGTTATTAAAAATGTTGAAGAAACTTCAATTTTAGGTTAATGGCTCATCAACTAGTAGGCAGTTTTCTCTAGCAGGCAGTTCTCTAGCAACTTAATCAAAGTCTACCACAGGGTCAGCATTTCGGACTGATTTTGAGACTAGAACTTTAAAGAGGCACTAGGACCTCTCTATATTCACAGCCTCAGTTGCAGATTCATGACTAATCGCCGTAACTTACCCAAAGTATCACATACCCTCTATCAATTTTATTTAAAGAATCTTACTTCTCGTTGATGGCAATTAGCGTATGTTCATGTTAGTTCTGTTTGGTGTGTAGTTTACAAAGTGTTCAGCGAGATATATCACAGGGTCAATATTTCAGGCTGTTTTCGAGACTAGGCCCTAAGAAAGGGTCTAAGATTTCCCAAGTTGAAGCTGATTACAAAACGGCTAGAGGAATCACTAACGCGTTAGTGAACACATCTAATTTTGATAGGATAAATTGACGGTCGAATAGGTAAAAAGAAATAATCATCCACAATAAAAATGTATTTACACTAAATACAAACACGCATAAATGTTTCGAGGCGCTTACCTCATCACCAGTGTATATTTAAAAGCCATGCTTTGTACCACGTAGCTTAGGGAGCACAGATGATGAGGAAAACGTATTTAAAAATGTGTGCGTGATCTGTATTTAGAGTAAATATATTTTAATTTTGGAAGATTACTTCTTTTTACCTACCCATATGAATTACCACAATATTTCTGCAACAAGCTCACTGTCAGAAATTCAATTAAATATAATATATATTAATGTATTGTACACAAAATTAATGTAAACATGAACATTAAAAAGAGATAACAATATTTGTAAATTAAATTTAAAGCATACATTAAAACCAGCGAAGATTTGATATAGAGGTTCTCCCGTTTCACCTTTCTTCACATCATTCATATCATATATTCATAACCACCAAACCATCAAGATCATTTGTTTATTCCTTCCAGATATAACAATAAAGCTTTGACTATTGCATCGTAATCTAGATGTGTACATTAAATTTAATGTACGTTCATGATAATTACTTTATTGTAATTTACATTAATGTAATGCGGAAATATCTGTCGATGCAGCGGGTTTATACATCCGGCTTTATTCGTCGACGAACGCCATTTCTAAATAAAAATGCTTGACACCCGTCCCGCACTGGCCATCTCGGGGCCCACTGTGCGACAAGGCGTGCGGTTTTCGAAAGCGACTGTACGGTCCCCCTTCGCGCGAGCTGTGTCTCCGCAGCGGGGGGTTCTATGGCAACGCCCCCGCGGGCCCGTCCCCCCACTGGGTGCCCCCGCTCGCTCACCGCGTCTTCGAGTGATCGCGGTTGCTCTCGCGGTCGCTTATTCACGCAGCTCGCAGATGTCTCTTATTAAGGATGATCACTTCTGGGTGAGGTTTTGGTCAGCGTAGTGTCTATGAACTGAAGCAAGAAATCAACTTTAACATTGGGATGATATGACTTCCTTTCCGCAGAAACACAATATGCGATATCATGAGGTAATCTGTGAATCATTGAAACTTACATACAATTCCTTTCCGCATTTATGTAACATACGATTACGTGAGGTAACTTCTGTGTCATTAAATCTCGTATTCAATCCCTTTCCGCAAAAACATATATGATAACATGAGGTAACCTGTATGTCATTGAACTTCATCTACAATGCCAACACGTTAACATATGGAAACCCATTAGTGTTACACCAGTTTGAGACTTCATAATAGACGACTTAAATGATTGAATGGTCATATAAACCAATAAATTAATTTTCTGTTCATAGTTATATTCTTAATTCAACATCAAGATTGCAATCATTACTATGAATCATTTTAATACATTTTTTGTGCGAGATGATTCAGAAGAATGAAATTTCAAACGTCGCCCTCGAAAACATACAAGACTTTTCTATCCTCCTCCATCAATTTCAAAGTGATAATAATGACCTCCGTTCCGTAAAATCATTGTTTATCGTACACGAGAACACGATTTAAGGTTTGCGTCCTGAAAATCTATTAGTTAATTAATTATATAATGATAAATTAACGGACGTATAATAATTAATTAACTGATATTTATTTGTTTAACACCAAAAAGAGTTAAAAACTGCGATAGGTAGTATGGGGAGAAGTGAAAATTGTGCACGGTTTCTTTACCACAGCAATGTCAGTTCTACCTATAAATATGTTAATAAAGTATCGCAAACATACAACCCGTCTTCGAAATACATCAAACTCCATCCTTTAGTAATTGTCCTTCGTACGACAGATTTCGGAAGAACACAGCCTCAGATTTCAACCGAGTCCCTACGACACGCTGGGGGCTATGTAACACTGTTTCCCTATTCTCCGAGGTAACAAAGGGCTTCTCTGCCAGTGTTACCACCACAGCGGAAGTGCGCGCGAGCTGAACCAAAAACGGCCACCGCGCCTGCAGACTCTCCCCGGAGCGGACGGGAGAATAGCATCAATAACGCTCCGGCGACCCGCCCCGGGGCACGCTCGCGTGGGCATTATGGCAACCACAGGGCCAGGGGCTTACGCCGGCGGGGCGTCGTTAGGAGTTTAAATTCATTATCTGCGACGCGGCGACTGTTGGAGCAGAGTCTCTCGTACGCGGCTTTGTTGCCGGCTGGATCGCGGGATGTAAGCGCCGTGCTCGAAGGTAATGCGACACAGATGAGTGCTTAGCCAAGATCGAGAAACAGATGAGTGCGATCCAAGTCCACATAAAAGCTAGCTACAAATACGTTAAGCCAAACCTCAATGAGAAATGCAATACATTCCTCGGTCGATTTGTTAGGTCAGAAGACTAACTTTTTTTCCATAGCTTTTCTCCATTTCTCCACCTCAGCCCAATCTACGTCTTATTTGCGATTCAAGGTCTACTAGATTACGTGAACAAAGCAAATTACTCGAATATGAGTCACAGTCGAGCGCCTAGCCTAGATTAGATTTGATTTGATTTAGTTAGATGGTTTAGTTTAGTGATCAAAGACCACTAAAAACTGTACGAGCTTTTGAGGAAGAAGTGCCACCTGGGAACACTTTGTTGGGCTGCAGAATCTATTCCCAATATTTCAAATATTAGTTGAATCATAAGAAAAAAATTCAAGAAAGCGTTGTTGGTAACATTTGAAACTAGACATTTTCATTCCCGTCTTACAGAAAATTATTTCATCGCATTATGACAACTGCAGATTCTGTCGAGCTGCAATCAAAGTCCTCATAAGGGCTAGTGCCAAATACATTTTTCACATTTTTCAGTACTTCAATGAGAAATGTAATGGATTCGTCAGTCAATTATTTACTAAGTCATAAGAATAATTTTATTTTACATATTTTTAACCTCATAACAATCTACTTATATTTTTAGCGGCATCAAGCCGCAACGTTTCTTTTTTCAACCAGTACCTTGTGACCCAATATAGGTTCCATCATTTACGTGAGCAATACGGAGTAATTATGGACATGAGACATGAGGGGTGGGACGTAGTTGAAAAATTAAATTAATTATTTGCATTGATGTGACTGCACCTTCACACGTTCATCGTTATTAACTTCATTTAGTGAATCAACAAGATCACCAGTTTATTACCAACTAGACCAAAGGAATTTTTGAAGGCATTACATCACGTGAACTGCTATTTGTGGTCTAAAGAATAAAAAATATTATGTGCTATATTATCGTGATGTAACATTACATTTCATGACGATGTTGATAATTTAGAGCCTCACATCTAATTGCTCAAGGGAGTTCTTTGCACTAGGTAATTTAAAGTGTGTGTCATGCATTTCAATAATAAATTTTATTTACTGATGAAATAAATATAAAAATGGATAAAACCAATGAAAGTTCAAATATATTTACTATTCCCAGTAAATTGAATTCAAGAAATAAAAACGCGAAAGCTCGAAAAATATGTGATAAAAAGAAAAAAAGGGAAAAAGGTGGTTTCTAGAAATTATTTGCTAAAAATAAATAATCATTACTTTCAATCATGATACACAAATACCCTCTCTTTAATTAAGGCCCAGAAAAAAATAGAGAATAAAAAATAAGGGCAAGAGATCGTTTTTGTGGGTGTGTTTGTATGTAGAGGATAGTCCGGAAAGAACAGAATATGTAAATATTTTAGAACGAATAACAGCACTAGTACTTAGTTGACATTGCTGTTTAGCAATGCGGACCCTCAATACCTGCAGACCAATAAATCAATTAGAAAGATGCGAGGTGAAACAAACTAAATAAATTTAGAGCAGTTTTCAAAGTCGATCTAAAGACATTTGATTGACGAAAACAAGGTCTGCGATGAATAAATAAATATAAATTAAATAAAAAACAAGAGTTGCAGATTTCCCACTACATTTCGGTAAACTATACAATATAATTTTCACTTGATTGCAACAACGATATTGTCAATAAGCCACCAGCAGTGTATCGCGACAGGGCTTTCTGGCGTCTCCTATGCCCTAACGACCTCTCACCATCTAACAGCGACAAAACTAGTTCTGTTCTCCGGAGAGTATCGTCCCACACGAGCCGGTCGTTATCCCTGGGCCGTGGTGCGTGAGATGCGATGGAAAGCGTTGAGCGGCGGCGCATACAAAGCCGCACAAGCGATCCGCGAGCGACACACAAACGCCCCGCCTCGCTCTCGGGATTATGCCCGGGAGCCGGGATTATTAGCACTGGCATTATCCACCACTCGCTGGCAGGGAGAGCGGGGGGCGGCGCTCTTTCAGAGAGGCGATGCGGAGAGATGGAGGCAAAGTTCCAAGAGGTAGAATTGGAAATGACATATCGTTGTTGATCGATAGACAACCAACTACGTAAAGAAACAACAAAATTTTACAAGAAGAAGAAGGACTTTTCTTACTGATACATTATTGCTTGTTATTTCCTTCGATATACACTACTGGATGGAGAGGATCGTGGTTATGGGGGAAATATGAAAATAGTTGAATATTGCAACATTGTCTCTTACAGAGGGAATTATGAGGGGGAATTAAGAAAGGGAATAATGGTAGGAAATATGAAATGGAAAACCAAGCCAATTAACAAATAGTTAATTAATAAATTAGTTAATACGCATAATTAAAATTAGGTATAAAATCAAATCATGAAGACACCAATCGAATTCACTAGTTCTAATGATCTCGGGCGACAATAAACCCTTGGGCCAAAGGCTCTCGGACTTTTTGTTGTTGCTCCATCATTATATCCCTTATAACGCCCTTGGAGGATACATAACTATTTTGATGTTGATAATGTACAGTGAAGTGTCGACATTCGACACTTTTTATATAATAGTATTAAATATGTATTTATTGTAATATTTTTCTGAAAGCACCTTACGAAAACCACGTGTGGCTATTCCCACAGAGATATTATGTGATCAATAAATTATAATGGTCTCGTAGAATATTTTTTTATTTGCTATTTAAACACACAATTTCTATTTTTCTTTGGAAATGTTCTTATCAAACTAAATAACAAGAAAATTCTTAATCATTGACTCCAAAATGTAAAAATCCCCCATTCCGTTACATATGAGGTTGTCCTTCATGAAAGCCGATATAAGGGGTAAAAACCAGAGCGGTATACGTAACATTTTATAAATTCTTAGATAATAGTGTTTATTTTAAGCTACATTTCAGTGGCAATGTATTTTCGTGGTTTTAATGAACAATTTATATGCCGTAGTTTTAATGAAGAACAGAGCACGACGACATTACAGTGATATTGACTAAATAAACAGATTTCTCAGAATTTATAAAATGTCACTTATACTGTTCTGGTTTTCACCAATTCATATTAAATGGAGGGCGGGGAATCGTACGTGAAGTATTGGCTATTTCGATAACAAATAATTTGTTAAACGTGTTTTGTTCCCTTGCAATAATTTTTAAATAATGAAAAAAGTGTATTAACCATGTAAGGTAAATGGTAAGAAATTAATTTTGAAGAAAACCGAGTGCAATATCGTATGTAATTGCAAGTCCTGACCTTGAGTAAAAATCCTTTGTACGCCTTCCTTCGCAGGGGAAGCCGGCTGTCCCATGTAGATTGTCTGCAACAGAAAGTGAACTGTGAAAGATCTTCAAGCCTAAAAGCAGCATCTGAGCAAAATTCAAATTGCCTATTGAGTCGCCCGCCTTCTTCCTTTGCTAGATGGTTGAAGAAGCACTGCAAAATTTTCATGGTCAGGTGTAAGAGAAGGGCAGATGGCCTGTGTCTCGCGACGTAAAATAAGGAAAATTGATTAATTGACCTAGAGGTCTAAGCCTCGAGTACCGATGCTGGGGAAGAACTTACATTCTTCATTTCGACAAGGATTTACTGTTTCATCATGTAGGGATTTTATTATTAGAACCTTCCCGATGAATCAGCAAATCACTGCTGGAAAAAATTCTGTACGATTTTTGAAGTGTGGTGAACAGTCTTTCCACCGGTGATAAAAATAATATAAGCTACTAGGGTTTTAATTTTTATATTTATTATATTTATAAATATAATTCGCCGATCAGATGGCCGAGATCGCTAAGGCAGTAGTGCCGGAGTGATCTCGGACCAGAAGATCGCGGGTTCGAGTCCCGCCTCGGGCATGGGTGTATTTGTGTGTGTTTGTATGAGTGTGTCGTCCTTTCACCCCTCATTATCATCATCATTTCATCTTTCATAACCCCCAGGACTAACAACCCTGTGGGATAAAAATCGGATCCGGATTAAATGCTGGTCCCCCCAAAGAAGTGTTCGCAAGCACCTGCCACCGTGATATTAAATGAAAAACTGAGCCACGGTAAATGCAGGTTGCTTGCCCTGCGTGGTCCTAGTCGGCCGAAACGAAAATAATAATAGTAATAAATATAATTCGTAACTACGAGAGAACGTATGTCAGGTTTGATCCTCTCGTCCACTAGCACATTACATGGACGTACACGGATGATACTGCATGGCCACCACTATTCAATGCGAAGGCAACACCCAATGGGCCTGAGCTTCTGAACATCGAACCTCTTTCCTTGACCCTAGAGCGAGTGACGTTTTTATTAAACACTAACTTTCACTGTTGCATTCGAATGTTCCAATATCAAAATTTTATTTTTCTAACAAACACCTATGGAACCTTCAAGTAAAACATTTTGAAAACAATATATGATTGTATGGTTTTAGTGGTTGTGGCATACACCTCTAAAATCACGCTAATTAAGTACAAGATAATTTTAAAATAGTTTTCGTATTTTAGCAAATATGGGGGGAAGACCAGCTCAATCGTTCCACAAAACTATGTAGTGAAAAGAGTTTTAAATCTGTAAAACTGTGTATTTCATTAATTAAAAATGGCATTCCTTGTCATGAAAAAACTATTATTATCAAGTTCGATACTTAGAAAGCCATCACAAATATATTGTGACGTCGTGGGAATCTCATTACAAACCACAGACAGCTTAACTATTTCTAGATGTTTATTTACAAGAAGTAATAAATTAAATTGTAATATTATTTACAAGAAGTAATAAATTAAAATATCTATGTACAGCTCTGGCAAATTGTCCCCAGATTGCGTGAGCGATCTCCAACTACCTGCAATTAATGTTTGACTCATGGCTCTCGCCATTAACCACGAACCTAGGAAGACCTACGCACAAGGAGTACAATCAGGGTACCACTGCCACAAAAGGAACTGATGTACAACTACGCCTCCCCGACATATGGGTTGCCCAAGCTCGTCAACGCACCGCCCTGGGCACATGTTTTGCGCATCACACAAGGTCTCCCACTCTGCTCCAGACCCTCCGCCGTGACTCGCGTTCTGAGTTTTATACTCTCAGCCCACGTGACTCGCGATGACGTACTCGCGTAGCAACCAACACCACGTGATCGCAGCGACGCCCCGCGGTTCTGCCACTCGACCTGGCTTCTGTTGGTTCGCCCAATTCCGAGACGTTCCCAACATACTTCCAGAATGCTGTACACCTTGTCACTCCACAACCACCATTTCACTCGTAACCGCGAGATAACAGATGTCCTGTGAATTCGCTGCTCGGAAGTCCGCAGCGTGTACACACAGCCTCCGCGCGGTCCACCGCTCGCCAACGCGAGGACGGCGGCGTGAGAACCGCGGACAACGGGCGCCGAGTCCTCGAGCGCGCGGAGTCCGCGACGGGCGCAGCGGCGAGGCCAGGCCAGGCGAGGCGAGGCGAGGCGAGGCGAGGCGCGGCGCGGCGCCACGCGCCAAAGGGGGCAGTGAACTGTGGAGCGCCGGCCGAGGAGGCCCTGCTCAGCGCGGCCGAAACGCAGGTGGCCGTGGCACCCGGGACGCGACCGCCGACCATGCTATCGTATGCGGATGAGTGTAACAACTACGCGTTGGGAAGCGGTACTAAATGAAATGTGCCAATAAATTGGAAGTGATAGATAGATTAGATAGGTTTAATATTACTGTAGGTAGGTATACAGCCTAGTGGCAGAACACTACAATTTACATATTACAACTAAGAATAGTAATACTGTAATAATTAAGACAATAATAACAATAATATAACCATAATAACAATAAGAGCATTACCTCTACAAATTTTGACTGCCCTGCACGGAATTTTTAACTAATAAATACACTGCACTTCACTTTACTACACTACACTTGCACTTCACTTCTCTCTCTACTTCTCTATACTGCACTGATACTATAGCATGATCTTTGTAGCATTATTTGTAACATTAAATAATTATATTACTAATTCATTAATATATATCATTACAACTAACGGAATATTATAATACGACTAGAATCGGCAAAAGTGCCTCCAGAAAGCTGTAGTTATTTATTCACCAAGGGCGTTAAAAGGGTTATAATGAACGAGCGGCGTCAAAATGCCTCAGGGCTTTTGGTTCGAGGGCATTTTGTTGTCCGAGATCATTAGAATCAGTTAATGCCCGTGGTACATATTTAATTATATTTTTTACCAAATTTTATTCATATTTACTTATTTACTAATTAACTAGATATTATCATTACTATTCATATTTCCCTCCCATAATTACCTTCTGTAATTCCCTCCATATGTTATTCCTTGATTGATTGTTAGTGATTCCGGGCGCATCAACTAATAAAGTCATGAGTTGCATAAGTATAGTGCATGTTTTGCTGGTCTTCCCCCGCTGTATGGCGAGATCCGGCGCCGACCTAACGTCGGGTAACGGGTTTTTTTCCCTATCATGTATCTCCCACCAGGTCCACCCTTAGAGACAGGCTATAAGACCCCGACCGGTCTCCCGCCATGTGTGGTAGTGTAGTACAAGTTAGTGAAAGTGTGTGTAAGGGGTGAGGATACTACAAGAAAGTGGAGGGAAACATCGCGCGTGGCCCGTTTGTTGTGGTACTGCTCCAGCATTCGCCTAGTTTTGTTCGGAAAAACCACGGAAAACTACCTATCCGAGCATCCGGCCGCTAGAATTCATCTTCAGACAGCGACTGAATTCGACCGAGCTGCCGAGCTAGTGTCGAAAATCCTGCCACCGTCGGGACTCGAGCCTAAGACCTCCCGTTACGAGGGACTGCGGTGACATCAGTTGATGCCCTTAGTCACTTCTCCCGGACTTCCCAGTCCCTCTCCATAAGAGAATGTGTAACATCATTCAACAGTTTTCATATTTTCCTCGTATCCACGGTTCCTTCGATCCAAGTTGGCCTACGTTATGCAGCATAATCGAGGTCCTTACCGAAGGCAATAATAAGCTACATCGTATCATTAAAAAATTCACCCAAGTAAGGATGCAAACTCAGATTCGTAACTTGGGTTCAACCAGCATTTAATAGAATAAAAGTTTGGCCGTAAACAATTTTTCGGTATTAAAGAGCCCACAAAGCTTGATTTTTACTACACAACATCTTATAGAAAGTACTTTGCTACATATGGATCTAAAAAAAATGGTTCACTGACTGTTTTCTGTTCCATACAGCATTACATAATTTTGTTACACTACGAAGTAGTATTCGAAAAAACAATAGTTATTATACATGAATAAATACCATTTTAATTTTAAATGGTAGTTTCTAAGAGAATTCATTGTTTTTGGACCTAAATATTCAAAGCAAATAATATTCGTTATCAAAGCAAATATATAAAATCTTTTGTGAAATTTTTCTTTCAACTCTTAATTAACAGAAAATATTCTTGCGCATAATTTGGGAAGATACTAACATTTTTCCAATAAAAATGTTCTTGTTACTTAATAACAATTTTTGGATCTCTCTAAAATGAGTGCGAGCCGCTTTCTTCTGCCACCATTCCAAAACGAAGAAGTGACATTTGCTTGGTTGGCCTATTAATGGATTATAAATACTCCCACGAAGTGAACTTTTCTTCGGAGTAACCTTTTGCAGAATCGCCCACCACTCAGAAGAGTCTTCGATCAGCGTGTCAGATAAGACAATCCTCGGCCACAGACCGCATTCATGGAACCGAGCATTCTTTCAGTCCTCTTCTATACCTCATCTCATCATAGTTGAATTCTTTGCAATCCTCTTGTCCTTTTCTACTCCTCGTTCTTGGTTTTTCTTTAGTGGCCTTGACTCGTCTCGTTTGCTCTAGTCTATTCTTTCTCTCCATCACATCTACCTTTCTCCTTCCTTTCTCCCCGCATCGTCACGTCTCCCTTCCTCCCTGCATCGTCTCGTCTTCCTTCCTCGCGGTATCGTCTCACCATGCCTTTTTTCCTGGCTTCACTTTCCTTTCTTCTTTTCTTCTTATTTTTCTTCACTCAACTTCACCTTCCACGCTCCATATTTAGCCTCAGGACATTTCAGTCCTTATCTGCCTTCTAGTCTCTCTCACCATCATCTAATCCCCCATCCTATGACTGATACATATCATGTCCATTCCTACTACTTACTTCTTGGACAGAATTCGGTAACCGATCCAGTAACAACTCACTGCATCTCTGTCTCCCACTCTCTCCGTCCCCTTGCCCCCATCTGCCCTACTCTGTCCCTCTGTCTCTCTCTGCCCCTCTCCCCCCTCTCTCTTTCTCTCTCCCCCGTCTCTCTCTTTCTCTCTCCCCTGACTCTCTCTTTCTCTCTCCCCTGACTCTCTCTTTCTCTCTCCCCTGTCTCTCTCTTTCTCTCTCCCCTGTCTCTCTCTTTCTCTCTCCCCTGTCTCTCTCTTTCTCTCTCCCCTGTCTCTCTCTTTCTCTCTCCCCTGTCTCTCTCTTTCTCTCTCCCCTGTCTCTCTCTTTCTCTCTCCCCTGTCTCTCTCTTTCTCTCTCCCCTGTCTCTCTCTTTCTCTCTCCCCGTCTCTCTTTCTCCCTCCCCCTGTATTTCTCTTTCTCCCTCCCCTTGTATCTCTCTTTCTCCCTGCCCCTGCATCTCTCTTTCTCTCTCACCCTCTCTCTCCCTGTCCCTCTGTTGTCTGAGATCCTTCGCGAACAACGGGTCCGTTGCCTCGCGGGCTCACCATCCTCTCCCACCTCCTGTCCCACTCCCTTCTCTCCAGCCTCCCTTACGTCGCCGCCGCCTGTCCCTCCCGTTTACGTGAACAAAAGGGCGCCTGCCGGCACTCCCCGCCCTTGTCCCCGCCCTTCTCCCCGCCGCTGCTTTCAGAAGAAACTTCGAAGCGCTTGCGGGTCGTTAGGTAGGTTCCCCGCACAGTGAGAGAAAATATCATTTGGCAGACGTTGTTTGTTCCAACTGAAAGCAATATCTGAAATGAAATGAAACTTCATTCATTCGCCAGGATAATTTCAAGGTGCCAAAATATTGTGGTTTTGTATTGATGATTTCATATTTTCCTGATGTGTGTGTTACGTCTATTTCAACATAGAAAAAATTATAAGTTTTACTATTTGCTTTACATATCGTCGTAAATGATTCTTTTAAAAATATGTTTGTGACTGTTATTCGGAAAAGCGTTATATTTTACAGTGATATTGAAATTAATTGAATGAGTGAAGAATTTCCAGGCAATGTAGCAAACCTCTAATATTCTCTGAGAAAATTTAAGGTTAGAAGTTTGATTCCACACAATAATAATTTTCCTCTGCAATGAACGATGCTTTGGCGTTCTTAGCTAAGACAAACTGCACAAGGCACAGTGCATGCATAAGACATTGTGCATGCAGTGCTTGCATTGTGCTTGCCATATTTACATCAGCTGGCTCTTCGTATATGATTTGAAGAAGGTTCCAGAGTCTCAATGCGTCCTTTGAAATAATAAATAATTTAATTATCTATGGTAACATTGGTGGTAGTATTAAAACATTTTTAAATCATTCATTTAATAGTAAACTCGTAGTTAAAAAATTGTTTTAATCAAAACTGAGAAATTTTTAATGAAGTAAAATTTAAAAAATATATAAATCAAAAAATGAATTATACTTTAGTCATTTATCTTCGGTTATACTCGTAATTTACTGAGACACGTACTGGTCTTAAAGCGGTCTCGAAAGTTTATGTTCCAAAGCCGCAATTGTTATTGTTAAACATTATATTATTTCGTTTTTTTATTTTATATTTCATCGCGAATTTTCGACGTTACTTTGTGGCTTCCGGGTGAGTCAACTATTACGTTATTGACTTCTACTTATTAGTTCCGTATGTGCAAACAGTGACTGTAGTTTTCGGTGATTTCTCATGACAATATCAGACGAATGCTGAGGCAGGACCCTAACGTGTCACGAAGTGCGCGCGATATTTCCTGCCCCTTCTCTCCCGTTACTCCCGTTACCCCCCCCCCCGTTACATGCACTTTATTACCACACATGTCCGGAGACCAGTCGGGAGATTCGAACTTGTCCCAGCGTGGGCTGTGTTCCACAGGGGAGACACCCGAAGGGGAAATCTTCGCAATCCATCGTGCGGATCAGCACCCAGTGGGCTCACGTTCTAGCGGGGGAGGAACACTGCCTACTCCTGGCTGTAAAACACACAGCATATAGGGGACTGATGACCAAAATACAATCAATGTAGAAATTATTGTTACCACCTGAAAATGTAACAGTTGTTTTTTGCTTTCCCCCTCGTTTTTAAGAAAAAACGTGGATCTCAACTGATGTTTTTCAGTAGTGGCAACTCTTTCGCGGAAATGTTTCAATAATTATTTCTCTACGGCAACATTGATTCTGTGGGAAGCTACACTGGTTTTATGAAAACCTCTATAACTTCCTTGTGAAATATTTTTTACTCGTATTTGCAAAAAGTGCGAGTTGTTTCGGTACATGTATCTATAATTTATTGTTTTATCGTAGATTTTCTTAATTTTATCCTCTTTGTGTAATACTTTCGTATTTTAATACATTTTTGTATAACAAAATATTTACCTACATTTGTTGTTCTTTATGTTGAGAAGGTCAAATACCCTGTTTCAAAAGAGACAAGGGGTAATAAACGAAATAATAGAACTTGAATTCCTTTCAAAACAACTAGTTTTTGAAGAGGTTCGTTTATAAGTCGCCAGTAGCAAACATTACCAGGAAATTAAAATGGCAAAATGTAGAAAAGGAGAATGGTCACATTAATATTGCCAGGGTTCGTATGTCACTCTCCTGGAATCCCAAAATACTCACTCACTGGCAGAATTTGTGACCGCGCACAATGTTTCCATCGGCCCACTGCCCCACCCAGTGACCTGGCCGCCAGCCAGGGAGAGACCGAGAAAAATCACAATCAAACCCAGCGCTTTTGTGCGCGAGTGTTCGGCTCGCTCTGTCTGAGAAAGGCATCTCTGATTAAAAGTTTCTCTCCTCTTTGGGTCGAACGCTCCAATGCAATGGAGAGTGGTTGTAAGAGCAATGGCTCCGCTGAGAGACAGAGGCGCTTGAGAAAATGAATTGGAAGTGGTTGAGGAGACGTATTCTAGAGCCATTGTTACTGTTTGCGCAACATTGAGGACATTGTGCTACACAATTTTTATTATTTTTGTTGAGAAACAGTTATGAAGTTGGATGGTTAAGGATACTGTTTAGTCACATAACGAGACATTCTTCCCCCTTTCAATCCTCTCAAATGGTACAGTTAGTATTTCATGTTTGAAAATAGTTAATGAACATCTAGAAAGTGATTTAAAATGAGCATATAAAACAGTGCATTATCAATAATGGAAATATATGTGGGAAAATTCGTAAGTAATGGCAAATAGAGAACAACACGATAAGCTACTGTAGACAGTGCCTCAGAATAAATTATACAAGCTATTAAGGTATGTAGACGAGTCAGAAATGTAAACTGATTTTGTAAATAAACATTTAGTGGGAGGATGAATATATCGAAGTTTCGTCTACGAGGGTGAGTCAAAAAGTAATGCGTCCTATTGTTTTCTGCTTAAGCAAAGTTTAAATAATACAGTTTAGTGAAATTTTATTTGGCACTATTCCTCAAACGTTCTTCTACACTCCATTGCAGTAAAAACTTTCTACGTCAACATGTGACTGTACAGCAGTCGCTTGCAACATCCAACATCGATGTTCGTATGAAACTGCGTTATGTGATGGACTTCTTGAATCACCCTCTTCATGCTCTAGAAATTCATAACAGTCAAGTTTGGATCTAATACACGTTTGCCATTAAAGTTTAAAACATCATCTTATTTCTCAACTCAATATATATTACATTACCCATTGGGTCCCTAATATATTAATCTCGTTTTTAGAAAAGAAGAGCTAGCCGTCATGGAACGGCAATCACAATGGAACGAAACATTTGCATTCTTGGCTATCGGGATGAGCCGCGTCTCGGTCAAATTATCAGTATAGCTGTATAGTATATCTGTCAGCAGTATAGCTCTGAAGAAGGCCACAGCAAGATGGCCGAAACGTCAGTACAATTGACCGCGGCTCATCCCGGATAGCCAAGAATGCATTGACTCCGGCCGCGGAAGCCTACGAACCCATAGAACGAAACGTTTAATAGAACGATAACCCATTGGACCATTTAATGCAGAAATGAACCAAGCCACAAAGAAAACAATCTAAGAAAAACTGATTACTTAATCTAACATATTAAAGAGCATTTTATGTTCAAATAATCTTTCAAATATTTTTTAATACTGCGATTTTGCACTTTTTTGTGATGGTTCCTTAATGCAGAATGGTACATGGATCAAAATCAATTCTACTGTACCGAATCAAGTATTTTTTTACGTTTAAACAACAATAGTTTATTTTTATGTCTCAATACGTAATATTCATCTACGTAAACGACTGTTGTTACCGTGTAATCGCGTCAATTATCCATTTTCAAAATATCGCATTCCAGAAAAACTATCGACATCATCTTCCGCATTATCATTTCGTAGCAAAGCGACTAAGAAGCCTCCAGCACCTTCTGATATTAAATCCATGATAAATTTTATGTCTTGCAGTTTTGGGGCCGCTAATTGGCCTTCCACCGATCCACAACGATGAAAAATGATTCTCACAATTGAAGATTGCCGACCACGTTTTCGTTTTTTAATGTTAATGCCAGACGATTTCCCTGCAAATGATTTCCTGACCAAACCAGAGTATTGTTTCTCTTTTTCTATCATCATTTCGCGTGTCTGCAACTGGGAACCTTTCTCGTTATTTGTATCTACTTTTCTGTTCGTTATCATTTGACACAAAGCAGAATTGGGGACAGTAGAACCATACTAATCCAAGTGACATTTTGTTCTCTTTTGAGCTCTTCGCATGAATACATGGGTGAAGCTATAAATGTCCATGCTACAGTGATCCAAGTTCAAAAGCCACCATCTTCTGTACGAACTTCTCAATCTCCCACTTCCTTTCTCCCGATCCCTTATACCAAACCAACTTGTTTCCCTCGTTTTCTCCAAATGATGAGAATGCCACTTGGATCAATATGGTTCTCTTCTTGCCAATTCCTTTTCTGCTAGAAGGAACCACACCACCCGAATCTGGATTGTATTTTTCTCTGTGGATTTTAAGTGGCACGTAATGCAAAGGTAACATTGATTGATTGATTGATTGATTGATTGATTGGCGGTTGGCGCTGCGCAGGCGCGGAGTGGAAGCTGCTGACGGAGGACGAGAAGCGCCCGTTCATCGACGAGGCGAAGCGGCTGCGCGCCATGCACATGAAGGAGCACCCGGACTACAAGTACCGGCCGCGCCGCAAGCCCAAGACGCTGCGCAAGGAGGGCTACCCGTACTCCATCCCGTACCCGTCCGTGCCCATGGACGCGCTGCGCGCCGGTGAGTACCCAGCGCACTTTCTCTCAGGTAGGGAACACTTGGCGACGGCGACGGGTCTCGTGACGGAAGCTGCCGCTGGACGCACCACACGCGCTGGGAGCCGGTGAGGAACGATTGCGGACGAAGCTGTTTTAATAAATATCTAAGAAACCACGTTGGCTCTTCCTAGATTTATCTATCAACGGATAATGTTTAAGACATAGGTAAAACATAGTCCAAATTTCTGTTTCCCTATTTTGCCTGATTATTTGAGTAGTTGATAATCAGTGTGCGTGTGAAAATTATACATAGATAGATAAGAAGTCAGTTACGTAGATATGTAGCTAGATAGATACGAGTGTATATATATATAGAAAGAAAGAAATGAACTGACCCCTTTTCTCCACATCGTATCCAACCCGATACCCAACCAAATTTTACGCTCAGGAGGTTTCCGTGCCCATGTCAGAACATATTTTTGTGTTAATGGTTCTCTTGATGTTCGTGATTTACATTTACACAATATATCTTTCCTTGCATTTTAGTATTGTTCAAATATTTCACGTATAGTGTTGAGCAATACATATCTTATAAATAAAAATGAAAGTAAAGGCATGTGACAGCCACTTCTAAAGAGTTCAACCGATTTTAATCATTTTGGAGAAATAGATTAATAGTTCATGACTTCACTTAAGGTGATTTAGACGTTTGATGATAGGATATCGAAGCGCAGTGTTAATTCAACCGTTCATTCTTGAAATATTTTTAAAAATTTTCATGTGGGTAAAAATGGATGTTACAAGTCATTTTGCTCGAAATTTCCAGTTTTTGTGATATCGCATTGGTGCCAACTACTTAAGTGCATTTGATCCCGTGGTTATAGTAAAATTAGAATTTTCCGAAAGAGAAGTTCCCATGCATCGGTCGTGTTTCACTACTTTTTCATTGCATGAATAAAAGTCCACATGGGACTGAGTTCTGTATCAAGTGATGGGGTCTCCACGGCAACTTCTGGCAAGCGACCCGATTTTTATTTAATTAGAATAAGAAACGCATGCTTATTATATAGTTGATGCAATGTTTCTTGTAAACACTGAAAATATTAAAGAACAAAAAGTCAATTTCGTTGACTTTTAGTACAATGTTAATCATTTATACTGAAACATTTTTTGCTCATGAATGAATAATTATGTAGTAACTAAAATTTTTTATCTTCTTTAATTTATAGCAGACATGATTGAATTTATGTGCATTCAAAATGCAATGTAATAAATCTACAGAAAAATACAATTATATTAATGAGATAAACATTAAAAGCACGTCATTTTCCTCTTTATGTAGAAGTTTGTCTTGTAATTGTAATTATAGTGCTGTTTTTATCTAACGTACTAGAAAATGGATATTAACAGTATGACTACAGAATGTTGAGTACAGTACTGAATGCTGAAAAAGGAAATATTACTACTTGCACAAATGCCAGCACTATCCATATAAACTCGTGTAGTATATAAAAATAATTTATTTCATATATGTATATAACTGTTTGTGTTGTTACTACCAGCTATGAATAGAACGATTTTTAGTACCAGCTACGTGATGAATGTGCGTAGGAATAGCCGAGCTGTTCCTATTCACATCAATGAAATCTTCTGTACGTGAAAATCAGATAAAAAGAAAATACTCGTGCTCCTTGTTTGTACTTCTTCACAAGAGCTTTTACCCAATCTTCACTATGAATTCTACTCATTTCTCCCAGAGAAAATTAATGTTCCTTACATTAACGACTCGAAACACTATAGGAAGAGTCTAGAAAACAATAATTAAGGCTAACACTCGCCCAGGTTTCTTACATTAAGTCGGCTTCGAAATCTATTTTGTTTCGAATTTTGAGTTTTTCTTAGTGCCACTGAATTTCCCTTAACAAATAAGAAAAGGAGGAGTTTTACTTCCTTTACTACTAGAGAAAGTGAAAAAATACAGAACTAATCAAACTTCCGCAATGCATTATACGAAGTACACTGTTTTGGTTATTTATGTAAAAAATTCAACATATCACCAAGCTAGTTCGTAAGATCATAAACAATTTCATTAGCTATTTCATGAAGAATGAGTATTAAAATATTGAAACATAGCATATCCTAAAAGGAAAAAAAGTTAATATATTCATCGGTGCAAAAACGTAAAAACCAGTGAACATCTACTTCTTTGCAACTCTACACAAAACCCTTTTGTAAAACACAATTTTCCCTCTGAACTCTATTCATTCCGCGAAGAAAAGAAATCTTCCAATTCCTTTAAGAAACGTTCCAAAACTCTCTACAAGAAGAGGCCACCGAAGAAAAAAAAATCCATATACGCGCAACACACGGTCGGGCCTCCTCTCGTTATGTCGTCTTCGGCGTCTACCTTGTCGCGACTGAATGGAATAATACATTTCGACGACGAGGAGACGAGGGTGGGTGCCGCCCGCCGCCGTCGCCGCCATCTCGCCAAAGAACGTCGCTGTTCCCCGAAGAGTACGTTCACAACGGACGAATGCGGGAGCGCGCGCGCGTTCACAAAACGAGAAAAGGCGAGCGAGACTGCAAAGTTCGACAACGCATGGACATCGTCCCCACCCCTCCCCTGCCCTTCCTCCCCTTTCCCACTCCAGCCTTCGTCTGGAGTTCTCCATTCGATACGACGACGACAACGACAAAACACGAGTTTCCTTCGATACAAAGTTTGCCGGCGTAGGCGGATACTACTGCTCGAAAGGGACGGCCGCGTGTGGGTGGGGGCGGCATGCAGAGATTGGAGGGAGGAGGGACGGGGAAGGCCCGGGACGGGGAGGTTTTGCTCAATACGACGCGGAATCAATCTTCTGTAATCAAACGAAATGCGGGAGTTATCGAAAAGTGAAGAACTAATCTGTAGAGGGTCCTGGAATCCCAAATGCGCAATCTCTAAGGACTGTTTTGTGTATGTGATACTCTTCATGTATAGTTGAGACTTACAACATGAATGACGTACAGTTGTGAAATGTTTGTTGCAATGTAATTCAATTAGAAGAAATCTGTGATTCTTAAGAGGGATTTCGTCTTCAACTTCACTGATGAAAAACGGTTAATAACGCAGCGGATAATTACTCGTACTTATAACAACAGATACTATAACATCTTCATACTATTATATTGATGTTCTTTCATCTAATTCAAGATTTGCACCTTTATGGGGCTAGAAACTAAGGTAGCCAAAACATTTTTCATTACTACTTATCTGCTAATTCAGCAGATTCGCGAAACAGATGAAGATATTACTTAATATTAACTCAGATGTAAAGCCAAATTAAACTTGTTTTGAAAACAGTCAAGGGATAGATTAGAAACTTTTCTTCTATTTATTTAAAATATGTTAGGGTTAAAAAAGAATTACTCTGCAAATTTCATTTAAACTTACTTCAAAAGTTATTTTTGATTCTTAGGAATCGTTTTTGATAGAACACTTAAGTTTCATTTGTAACTGAAAGATGTGATGGACATTTCAAATCTTTTCCAATGGCAGTAAGTTTTTCGACGATACGTATTTCCAGTAAGTTTTTTTCGTAAGAGAGGTAATTCTATTTGATACACATCTATACCACGAAAAATTTCTATTTGCAAGAAATGTTTGTTACAATTCTTGAATAGTGTCACAATTTTGTGCTAATGCTGAACAGTTAATTAAAAACTATTAACTGTCGCTCGTTTGAAGTTTATTCAAGGAGTGTTGCAAGTCTTAAAGCAGTATTTATCCACGAACAATTATCACAAACGATATAATGTGTCATGTTTCTAAATTCTTGAAACGATTTTAATCAAATTCATAAATCCTTCACGGACACTTGTCAACTTTCATGTTGTACCATTTTTACTCCTTGCATGTCATCTCTTTCACCTTGCTATTTTTCGTTCAAATGTTTCTAGATGGATATTGTGTGAATAATTCTACGTGAAAAAATAGATTTGCATTTTTTTCAATGATTTCTTCCTTTTAGCCCATTGATTTCGCGCCTGTGGATGGACAGTCATATGTAATGTATGAGTAATTTAGCAATATGATGGTGGTTACCGCAGAAATATTACGTAAATCCATATAGATGGGTAAAATAGAAATAATGTGTAATATGTTTAGCACCACATTGTTTGAGAAGCACTGAAAAAGAGGGAAAAAAATCTTCGAAACATGTGTGCTATAATATAACATATGTATTCATATATTATTGTAGAATATTATATCTATTTTACCCATCCATTAGAAATATGTTTCGCAGGATGTGTGAATCACTTATAAAATCGAAAACATTCAAATAAATATATGGATATAAGAAAAAAGTTGCGGAAAAAAAAACCGAAAAGCAACAAAACATGGACTCTTCTTCGGACCTTCTCCTCTCTTGCCGAGGGGTTCATTCGATGCGTTTGTTGAAGTTCGTTCGCGTAAGTTTGTTTTCCTGAGCGCGCGCTCATGAAAACGAAAGTATAAAGAGAGGGAGAAATGTAACTTATATCCCGAGTAATCAAACGAAAATCGAGGAGATTTGTTAACGAGATGAAAGCAAATCAATTGGGCGGGCGTCGTGGCTGAAGTATCGGTTTTTGGTTCCCTCTGCCCCGAAGTTTATTTCGTTTACTTCACTTTACTTCCGCCAACGTAACATCTGTTAAGTTACAAGCGAGTAAAATGGGATCATTTTGAGACTTCTTCACTGTGGAGGACAGGTTATCTTTCATCTTCGTTCAGACTCAGAAACCGAAAGATAAAATGTATAATTTTGAAGAAAAGTCGTCTGGCTAACTTCACATTTTGAAAGATTTTTCGATATAAAGATATTTACGTTTTGTTGCCCTAACATCTTGTTAGGCAATTTCTTTACCGTGATTAATTTTTTGGGTGTAGTATGTTAAATTTTTACTTCAGCGAAGGCTACGTAATTCATAATTGAATTTTTCTCAATCAAAAGTCGTAAATATTTTCTCGTACAGTTTTGACGGTAAATAAATAATGACTCGCTCGGAAACTAGTAATTGTTTCTACATCATATTTTTGCCGATGACATTTATTGTGCCGAATACAGTAAATCTATTTAGAATTCAAATGTGAAGTATATAAAATAGAAATATAATATATTTTTATTCTTTTCACTACAACAATATTTGAAAATGTACGCTCTCTTCGCTGCAGTCATGGAGCTTATCATCTTAATTAATTTCAACGGGCGTCAAATGCGATGGGAATATAAAAACAGAGAACATTCACTGCATTGTCAAACCCGCCAATCTTTCTTTCAAATTTCAGACCTAATGCTTTGCTTATTCTCTTCTTTGCATCTTCATTAGAGATAATACGTTGGATATAACAAATCCTGCATATTTTGAAAAATATTTAAAATTTGAAAACTCAAATTTGGGCACGATTTTCTTCGTCCACCTCTATTGAATTTCTACGTAAAATAATTTGCTTTACCCTTACCTAAATTTAGTAATCGAGAAAATTTAATATTTAAAAACTTTTGCTTCGGGAATTTTTAAGATTCGTCGGTCATTCTGCCGCCATTCCTGCCTTCACAGCAACATTCTCCATCTTTACGGTCCCTTTTTCCTTTTTTTTCTTCTTTTTTTCCTTCTCCATTTGTCCCTGCCCCATCACCCAGGGTAACACGAGCGTTAAAGATTCACGCCGCCGACCGCAACACGACCTGACCACGTTTTTGTCTCGGTCGCCTCGTTTTTCCAGCACCGCCTCGTTCTGATTGGCCGCGTCCGCCGGCGGTCGACCAATCCCTGCGAGCCGACGGTCGCGCCGTAATTGACTCGTAATTATTTCCACGCTTCGCTCGTCGAAGCAGTCACCGCCTTGGAGGATACCTGGAGATTCTGAGATACTGGGCTCGGTCAGATACGTAGAGATGAATGTGTTCAGTTTGTGTCTTTACGAAATTATTGAGATTCTAATGAGACTATCGGGAAAGGCCTCAAGGCTTTTAGTAGAGTTATGATTCCAGATCACTTTTAGTTAATGGAGAACATGTTTGAATGACATTTATAATGCTACTATTGCTTGGTGTTTATACAGTTTTGTCAATATTAGATGTCAATGTAAACTTAGTAACTTGTATGTGTGATGGAGTGCAGTGAGCAGTTTATGAATTCCCAATTTCTTATATTTTGAGATTTTATTACGGAAATGGTTAACCGAGCAAAGTGAAACATGGAAATAAAATCGTATTATTTTTACACATTTTTCAGTAACATTATTGTTATTATATTATAGAAAAATTTGTGGCGACATCCTTTTGAATCGAATAAGTACAAAACATTTCTTCTAAATTCGAGTCACATTTTTTAATGTGATATTCGTTCAACCTTAGGTAATTCGTAACGTAAATGCAATATAAACACATCTCCACCAATACCCTTATCGGTATTTCAGAGAAATTCTTCTTGAAAGGAGAAGAAAGGAGATTAAACGTAATCATCATCAAGCGTCGATCCAGAACCTGCTTATACCCGGTCCAAGGTTATTTTCTTTAGAAAGGATTCGTTTACTGTCATTGTATATTTTAATCTTGTGACATTCAAATCACCAAAGCACATTTTTTAAATGTATTTCATACAAATATTTTTTTGGTAATCAAAATTTAACTTCTGTAATATCTTCAAACATTTTTAGGTTCAAGTGAAACCTCACGTCCCCATTTCTATCTTGTAACCAACACTATTGGTTGTTAGGTTAAATGGCACAAGAATCACAGGAGCTGCCGACCGAGTGAGCTAGTGAGGGGTGAAGAAAATGCGATGTTAGGGAAATTGGTGTGAATATCAAAGCAGCTCGTTGCTAGCGACCGAGTAAGCGAGTAAGACACGGTAGTGTGTGGGGTGAAAAAATCTGAAGAGCGTTGGAAACGGCGGCGTAAGGCCCAAGTCCATTGATCCACTTTTTAGCCGCGTTTCGAACCCTGCGAAACACCTCGGGCACCTGCATTATGCCGCGGGCACAAAGGCTCAAAGGGAAGGGAATGGCGGTGATCTAAGCCAAGTCACACCTCGCCGGTTTTTTTCCAACAGGCTCCTTTCTGTTGCTGCCCGTTGTCTCGCTGTGATCTAAACGCGCCGTAACAAGTTATTTATTTCGTCATTACGATTCAGCGCCTTTGTAACGCCGGTCCAATGAGGTTACTGTTGGGAGGGATTTGGGACAGACCGTTCACAAATAAGAAGATGCTACAAGAACGCCAATAGGTAGAAGATTTTTTTTTGTGGAGAGATTCAGACGTCATGCAGAATGAAGATGAGGCATGGGAATGAGAATCGTGATTCAGCAAAAAATATTACATTTCATACCATAACAGGTATACTACATTGTACCATTAAGTTAAAATAACGTTTCCGTGAAGTTAATTGCTGTTATGTTGAAAAAAGTTTCAAAATACAAAGACTAATTGTATTTTCAGATTTAAATATCGTATTCGTTTTTTTTATTTCACGACCTTGCTTAAAGAAATTTAACACGTGCTAATTAACGAGCGAACACAACAAATTGTCGAATCTATTTAACAGTGTTTAAGAAAGGTTTTAGGAAGTGTGCTTATGTATATTTTATAATTTATGGGCATCTAGTTATATTTATTTTTATTTTATTACATTATTAAATTTTGTATATAAAATACTGATCTTTTGGAGAAAAAACACCTTTTGCCGTTAAATAAAAGTTTAACTCATGTTCACGTGAAGACACGGTGTTTTAATAAGTGAAACTTCGACATTACATTCCTTTACTTTTGCCTCAAAATATTTTAGTGTTTAAAAACAGGAACGGATCTCAAATCAGTCAAAATTATTTTTAATACGGTTTCTATGACATGTGCAATAACTGTACTTAATTTATTAGCAATATACAATATATGTATTCTGAAATGTATGGAAAAATACGTAATTCCAAATATTTGTGGTCAAATTAAAAAATCACAATAGCAAATTAGTTGTGTTTGAGCCATTAAAACATGAAGTCATTAGGCACCTCGCACCGTAAGGTGAATGCGCACGACTTGTTTCGAAACCAGTTAAGAAGAATCACGAATCCATTTTGACGAACGCGATGAACAAATGAATTGTCATTCATCGCATTATTCTCCAACAACTGACGACTGCAAAGATGAGTTTTGAAAGACAAGTCGTAAATGATCGTAAAATCAACGGTTGCAATGTTAGTTAATCGATTTAATATGGAGATAAACCAACTTGCTCAATCACATACATCACATGAAAACTGTATTGCTAAAAGCTATAGCTTATTCAATGATAATGAAATACGAGTATCTTTTTCAAAACATTCCTTTATCTTGGAGGTGGATATAATAACCCATTCACAATCAGTAGATTTAATATTCGAAAAATCATTATCATTGCATTTGATTATATTGCAAATAGGGGTTTTGCACGTTTTAGTAGCAATTATAAAATATACAAAAGCATTCCTCACATGTTCCATTTATAACTATTTTCTTATTCAATATTTAGAAAAAATCTGCAACGATTTTTTTAGAACAATGATGAGACAGATATATGTTTGAAACCGTGTCGTCCAGAACGTCTTGCAGCGAGCCCAGTTCCCGGTAGCTTACGACTTTACAACCGCGCGCCACAAACATCAAACCGCAGTGCTCCTGAGCGGGTTTGCCCGTTCACCGGCTCCCGGCGTCCTTTGTGGCTGCCGACGGGGGCGGTGGCGGGGCAGAGGGGGCGGAGGTGAAGGGGGGGAGACGGAATAGCTCCTTCCAAGAAGACATCAAGCGCTCGTCAGATGGTGTGCGCGTGGGAGCGTAGGGAGCGTGTGGAGCTTCGATATCTCTGTGGGATCTCGAGGGAAGGAGAGAACATCAGAATTACCTACCAATCCGTGCCTGAGGAAGGGGGTCAAGAATTCTTGAAAAGCAAGTTATTGTCGTTCGATTTGTCGAGTTGGACCCACTAGCTGAGTGGCGCAGTCATAACCGTTGCCTCCGCAGCGGTTCTGACCAAGAGGTCTGAGGGTTTGAGGCCCGATAATGGTGTATGTTTGACACTTGCTAGATAGCTAGGTCGAATTTTGCTGCTATTTGGAGAAGAATTCTAGCGGCCGGCTGCTCTGGTCGGAAGTTTTACAAGTAGTGTTTCTTCAATCAAAACCAGGCATATGATAAAGAAGGACAAACGGGAAAACGACCGCGCGCGATCTTTACTTGTTAATCGTGGTCCCTTCTTCTCATCTTACGCGCGAACACACGCACGCGCGCACACACACACACACGCACACACACAGAGAATTCTTATAAATACAATTGGTGCACTTCACTACCACACATGCCAGGAGGCCAATTGCGTGCTTAGAACGTGTTCCGGCTGGGGCGATGTCCGGCTTGTGGGAGTTACCTGGAAGGGGAAAGACCGCAAACCATTGTGTAGGCTGTTTATGTGTATATCATGGAGAACATCACCGCCATCTGTCCCACGCGCAGGAACAGCAGTCATAGAAGTAATGATTAAAATAACACTAAATACTCATCCACTGCTCTTGTTCTCTTTCGTTTTCTTTCTGTCTCTTCTCTGTACTTTTCCCGCTCTCCCTCGATAATAACAATTCTTCCTTTGAATTGTATATCGGTCGCTTACGTAAAAACGTAGACCAAAACGAGTACGTATTCCGAAATACTACCATCTACATTGCTTGGAATACGCATCTACTGAAATTTTGATAAATGTTTCTTATATTAACATGACAATCTGTACAAAAACCATGTTATTTTTTTCGAATTAAGAAATGACCTACAGCGCTCTTTTGAATAAGTCCTGAAATGAATACGACCCCTGAAAAGTTGCATGGATAATTCGTTTAGCCTTTAGGGAAGTGCAGTGGAGATAAGAAAGCAAAGACGAGGGAGAGCTGTAGGAGTTAATGCAGACTCTAATGGTCGTCAAATTAGGATCTCAGACATTCGAGTCTGGGATTGAGTTTGAGGTCGCGAAAGAAGGGCAACTACAACATGCGCGAGCCATTGTGTACGACCAACAAAGCTTGATGGGACTCTCCTTTAGTAATGTTAACCCTAAATATTAAAAAAAAAGCAACAATTTGCAACTACTGCACTAAATCTGAAATCCAATTCTTCCCATTTGAAACGCAATGAGCTATAATTGGAGTTATATGATACAAAATGAAGAAGAAGCATTTCATACCGTGGTAACCTTAACGCAATTAAATTCTTGCGAGGTTCTCTCTAGGAAGAGAAAGACAAAAACAGAGAAATTGTGTGAGTATTCATATCACATTACTACTGTTAATCGTCATTCGCATTAAACCATTTTCGTTAACATTTGCTTCACGGAGATTCACTGTAACGATTGACCTGCTCACCTTCTCTTGTTACCAGAATCAGATTGCATTCATGATACTTTCGGAATTAATGAAAAAGCAGCTTACGTTAGATCATGAACGACGACCTATCACAACAACGCTGCAAAACAACCGGCAAACAACCTACAAACAGGCAGCTGCGTCCTACAAACCCTGACCCGCATCCCCCAAAAGCTCAACGTTAGCTTTATTCTTGGATGTGTTCCCCAGAGGCACCAGCAGCGAAAACAAGCTTAGCGCTGGGGATTGGGTGCACAAAGCTGAGAGAGGGCTTAACGACGGCCATGAAATCTGCACCACAGTAGAATGGAGTGACGCCGTACAATGATGGCACATGAGACTGCCGGAATAAACATTTTGTGTTTCCGGTCGCGTCAACTACGTTGGTTTTTAGTCCCTCGAGTGTAGTGTATATATTCCGGAAGGATGTTCTTCTTCTGGTGGAACGTGACATTGATGTATTTATGAGATATTAAAAATTAGTTCAATTTATGCCCGATGGTTGCTCTTTGGTTGTTACTTTTATGCTACCCACTCACCTACCTTTAAACCAAAATGTTTATTTGACTTACTTCTCGAAAGCGTTTCCATGTGGATTTTTACTATTTAACTACTAAACCTTTTGTATAATACAAATAAAACAATTCGGTAATTGTGCCTAAAGTACTCTGTATCTAGAATATATTAGGAAGAATAGATGCTTTGTAACTATTTCCATATCATATTGTTTTGAATTTTTTATGTAAATAATAACCCCATCAATTTAAACTATTAAAATACAATTATTACGCAGTAAAAGGAGTCACAACATTGAAGTTACGAATCATATTTATTTCGTTGACCATCTAACAAGGTGAAAAGCTCGTGACAGTCGACACATTATTCCTTTTCAATATTTTGCCAAAAATATACGACTTTGAAAGAGAAAACAAAATTATTGTCAAAAAAAATTAATACCTTTCAATTTACATAATCTTTGTTTTCAGGGTACTAGAAATTAATACAATCTCCTCCTCTGATACTTCTTAAAAAAAAATACGTATACATACATGCGTACTGAGAATTCGCACTTCAAGGCACAGCCTTAGTGACGTTTTTCAATAATTGTTTATTAATTATAACCACTTAAACCTTGAGAAAAACATATGCTAATCAAAGGACAGGCAAAGAACACACTGGCTTCGGGCGCGGCAGCTTACACTTGCGTTCTTTAAATTCAATTTTTTGGCAAAGAAAATTAATTATCATCTGCGTGTTCTGGAGGGTTAAAACGTGCTATCCGCCCGACCCAGAGGCCGTGCAAGGGCCGTTCCTTAGAAGGGCACCTGGGCAGTCTCCCTCCGTGCCCGTGGGCGGCGCGGAACAAACGCCGGGCCGCCGCCGGCGCGCCCAAGATGCGCCGCCGATAGCCCTCGGAGGCGGAGACTCCGACGCGCGGCTGAGCGGCGAACCGCGCACCTGGGCGCAGCGGGGCACCCCTCGCCCCGCCTCACGCCTCTCGCGACGCCGGGCGATGCGTATCAGGCGGCGGAGGGCGGCGGACGCGGAAGCGAAGGGAGCGCGAGGGGGAAGGGCAGGATGCGGGGAGGTGTGGAGCTGGAGGTGTGATTCGGGACGCGCTGGACAGGGAGAGGGAAAGGCAAGGGCGATGGCAGGGAGAGGGAAAGGTGGGGATAGGGCTACGTCAGGGGGCCAAGAGGTTTGGGGGGGGCAAATTGGGAGCAGGAGGAGGAAGGGCGGGGAAGAATGTGGAAAGTGCGGGGAAGTGTCGGGATGGGGCGGGGACGGGCAGAGCAGGCGCAGGGTGAGAACATGGCGAGGAAGACGTAGGCAGGGTGAGGAATTGCAGGGAAAATGCGCGAGAAAGGTTCGAGGCACGGCGGGGTAAAGCGGGCTCAGGGCGAGTACGAGGTGGAGGCAGGACTAGAAAATAGCAGGGTGAGCGTGGAGGCTGGGTATGGGCAAGGTGGGACCAGTGCGATGGACAGGGAGGGAGCAGGACATGGTAGGGTAGAGCAGGGCAGGGTAGAAACGTAGATGTGGAGGAGCAGGACGTGGAGTGTGTGATGAAGGGACGGGCTAGGGGAGACAAGGACGGTGAGGGAAAAGGCGAGGGAGCGAGGCAAGGCAGGTGCGGGTGGCGGAGAAAGCAGGGAGAAGGGGATAGAGCGGGCTCGCGGGGGTAGGGGGCGAAGGAAGCCAAAGCAACTTTCGAGGATAGGCTAGAAAAGCCGGGTCAGGTCAGTGGAGAAATCATATTGAGGCGAGCGCTGGTGGTAGCCCTGGGCCAGGATGTGCAAGCAGCACACGCGGAAAGGGTGCGGGGCGGGGCTGGATCGAGAGGGGGGTAAAGGGGGGTGAGGGCGCGAGCGGAGAGGATGCAGGGCATAGATGCTGTGCGGGGCGAGGAGGGATAAAGGCGTTTGAGTGCGGGGCGTGGCGAGTACCGGGCGGGGAGGGTGCAAGGTGGCAAGGGTGCAAGTGGGAGGGTCCGGGATGCGATTTACGTGGTAGGGACAAGTTGGTGCTCGTATGGGGCGTTGAAGAGGTCAGAGTTATTGCGGGGAGGGAGGGTCGCGCGAGACTCAGAAGAGCTCAGTATTTATAACAATAATTTATGATACAGGAGTGAAAAATAATATTTTATTCACGAGTTTGAAAGATTAGCTCTGAACGCGACTGTGAAATCCCAAAGACACATTATCGCGATTAAAAATGTTTTATTTTCAAGCGGTCTACTTCGTTTTATACATTATTACTATAAGAAAGAGAAAAGCTCTAAAATAAACGTCGAATGATTACATGCTCAAAGGCAACACATTCATTTATCATTTTAACGAGATTGTTAAGGAAAAATACAGTACAGCTAAAAAAATTGCATTACCTTTCTCACAGTTGTAATCTGCAATGCAATCCTGAAAATAGCCACTTGATTTGCAAAAATAGAGCGAGTTATGGAATGGAATTAAAAAAACATAATTCACATAAAATATATGATAATCAATTTATACTAATATTTGTTTAATTTTTTAGAGCATATTAATTAGAAAAACACAGATTACCCATTATCTTCAGGTAGTGCGGCTTTTTTAGCATTACTGTAAATAAATGAAAAAGATCGGAAAAGATGGTGCTAACATTCATTCCATAAAGCCAAAATAATTATTCTGAGAATGTCTCCTAAGAACAAACATCAAACATTATGATCGAAACGCTGATAAAATATTTTCATATAACTTCAGTGTGTGTAGAAATCAGCTACAAGTGTAGGTTATAACATACAAAACATCGATATTCTTCTGACTGACAAAAAAAATTGCAAGAATGTGCAATTGACCTCTTCATTAACTCCTTCTGAAACACATACTCTACGGTTGAAACAAAATTTCCACCTGCGGACTGAAATTTGTTAATTGAATAATACCATTATTTGCATTGCCGGAAACTACGAAATAAATTATGAATTAGAGAAACGTAATGGATAAATTACATATTTTTGTCAGAATTATTCTGCTTTTTAATTACATTTTCTTGTTGCGAAAAACTTTGTTTGCTCATGCTAAAAACTCAATAGTTTATAAATAAGAAAATTAGTGTCAGCGAGAAGTGCAATTGAACCTACGAAATCTGTTTACAAAGAACGTAACATTTTCTTTCTCTGGCTGTTCAGAAAGTCGCAACAAGCCAAGTACATGTGTAATTACTAGAGTTGTGATTTATATGCATTTGCTTAATTTTTTCTGCTAACTAAAACATCCCGTTTCAACAAATTGTACACGTTTTTAGTATTTTAGAATCAATTTAAGCCATTTTTATTTCGCATATTTTCGCATATATCACTATAATTGCATATTTTGGTCGTATTTGCATATTTTTGTTGTACATTCACCTCTCATCCGCGAAAACAAGCCCAAAAGTTACAGTTCCATTATCGTGTAAGCGGCTCTGACAGTTCTCTTTCCACTTGCTATGGTACATCATGTAACCTACTCTGGGCTTCCGAGGATTTGTTTACGTTGCCATAGTCACGGATCAGCGTTGTCGCTCGCCTGCCTCGTACGACGTCAGTCGAGAAGCACGCTAAGACCTGTCATCGGCAGTATCAGTCGAAATGAAATGTGCATCAGCCGAGCGCCTATGCGTGCCCACACACGGCACAAAATGGGAGTGGTGTTAAGAGAGTACGGCCAGTAAATTTGTCGTGATTTGAGATGAAGTCATATTTTTGTCGCAATACCTATATTATTTTATTATGTGAAAAGTACATTAACTGCATCTCCCTGCATTTACGTAAGAAATGAGTGTTCTTGAAAATCAAGTCCTTGACTTGATGCTTGTCGCTTCTAACAATTTATATGATTTCATGATATGATAACATATTTTCCTCATTGCACTTTTTAATTATTTTTACACTTGCATACTACATTACTCTATTTAGCATATTTTCCTTTTTTAATTGCATATATTACCAAATATAAGTACACATATTTGTGCATATTTCGCTGTTTTTAGTCCGTATAAATCACAGCCCTAGAAATCACGTATTGCAAAACAATACACCGCTTCAAATTCTAAGTTACATACTTTTCTATTTTTATTTTAATCGTCTTTGAAACATTTTAGCAAACAACTCCATTTCATTTATCTTATGTCAATAAATTACGCGCATATTTATTTTAACTCAGCGCACCTTAGAATTCGCTGATAAAAGGTAAAACGTTATTTATTAAAAATGTATAGTCAATTGAACTGGTAAAAACTAGAAGTATAAACATCCCGAAAGCTCAGCAACATCTGTACATATCCATTTTAAAAGAAATTCAAGTTTTTCTGTCCTTTCAAAATAATATTTTGTTCACACTTCTTTGAGGTCCATAGAAATATCAATTCGTAACCCGCGAGGAAAGGCACCCCAGTCACAGCTCGTTCGTCCCACCTTCAGGTCTCACCTGCAGCCTCATTCAAGACGTAGCGCCCGCGCGGGCAGGTACACGCGCGCCGAGGGGCGGACGAGCGGCAGGGGAGGTCGTAAAGCACCCCCGTTAAATGCCCCTAATTACAATCTGAAAGGGGTGGAAAGCGCCGGAATTCTCGCTCCTATTTTTCCTGCCCTTCTCGGCGCGACCCCTCCTGCGCGCTCCTCCGGCTGCCTCCGCCGCTGCTCCGGCGTTCTTACGATTTACTGAGAGGCAGGGAAAGGAGCAGCGGAGAAGCGAGTGTAGCGGGGAGAAAAAGAGAGCGGGGAGAAAAGGGGCAGGGAGAAAGAGAGCGAGGAGAAAAAGAGCGGGGAGAAAAACAGAGCGGGGAGACAAAGAGAGCGGGGAGACAAAGAGAGCGGGGAGACAAAGAGAGCGGGGAAAAGAGAGCGAGGAGAAAAGAGAGCGAGGAGAAAAGAGAGTGAAAAAGAGGGCGGAGAGAGAAAGAGAGTGGAGAGAGAAAGGGAGCGGAGAAGAAAAGAGAGCGGAGATGAAAAGAGAGCGGTGAGAGAAACAGTGCGGGGAGGGAATGAGCAGGGAGAAAGAAAGAGCGGGGAAATAAGAGATCGAAGATAAGGGAAACAAGAAGCGGGCATGTAAGGGAGTGAAAATCCGGCAACACGGAGAAGGGAGGTGGAGAGAGCGACGGATAGGAAGGTGGGTAGAGGAGATTAAGAGGGAGAGAAGGCAGAAAGGAAGAGAGATGAGAGAACTGAGGAGTGGAGAGAGAGTAAGATGTGTGTCGTTGCCTGGCTTTATATAGGCGTTTAAAGGAATAGTCTCTGTGAGAGTCGCCCTCTGTTTTATACGCCCATTCAAGAAATGAATGCGAGATATTTTCGCATTAATTAAAATGCAGAATTAATAAGGGACCGACGAGGGTGATCAGGGGAAGAGAGGGTCGCAAGCCGGGGGTTTTCTCGACAACATTGCCACCCTCTTTTCCGTCCGCGGTATAGCTTTCATCAAGCAAAAGGTTTTCGCTTTTTAATTACACCGCGTTTAATAATTACCGAAAGTGATACGAGGTGTAGTATCTCAATTGAATCATATATTTTTTCTCAATGTGGGAAGCACAATTGATATGACTGCAACGAGCACTCTTTTGTGTTTACTTAACGAGCACACGAAAGCTTATAAGAAAGACATTATTTTATTAACGAGTACATTTGCTGACTTTTCCGTACACCAATGTATTTCGAATGCTACCAGCGTCCTCACAGGACTTGAAGTAAATTTCCGACCCTTACGACACGTGCCATTTCAAGTAAGAAAATAATTTTCCGATTTCAAACACCGCCCGTGTGCTCCTAAATACCGCGTCAACTCACACATTGCAACGGTTTACGAAACAAGCGCCCGCGACGTCCTCTCCCATTAATCACATCGCTGCGAACGAACCACCCACCCTCCGGTGTTTCGTTGAAACCGACTCACGCAGGATTTGTGAATGAATGAATGAACGGCCCCAACGACTCCATCTGTCCGAAGGTTCGTTCCCAGCGCCTCGGCGGCCGCCCCCTCCCTGCCCAACGCCGAAGTTGCTCTTTCGTGTCAACCGCCCCCGACCCAGCGGGAGGGGGCTCCAGAATGTCTGGGAGCGCGCATTCCGATGTAGGGGATGGGACCGCCCTCCACGCTCTTTCCTTCTCTCTCCGGGCCATGTCTCTCCTTCCCATCTCCCCCCTCTGCATCAAAATCTGTGCTATATTTTTGTGATTACCCCTTATTATTTCCACCCTGCATTGTTACATAGTTATAATTATTTTTAATATTCCCCACTCGTTATTTTTCACTTGCGTCACTTTACCTATTTTCCACACACGTTTTTCTTCTGAATTTATTTCTTCTGATGTCCTTCATTTCACATTCCTAATACCTGTTTAGTCATTTTTATCTTCAGCATGAATATTATTTTTTTACCTATTTTTCGTTACTGAATTGATTTTTTACCGTTAATTTATTTCCCCGTATCCTGCATATCAACTTTGGGAGTCATTCTCACATTAAATTTTTACCTTCGTTGTTCCGTGTACTCCCATTATTTCTAGACATCAAATGGTCCTCTGCATCTTTTGCCATACGATGTATAGTATTTTTTGTTTCAAAACGTAATAAATTATAGTAGTAAAATATGTTATACAATAAGAATTAAAAGGCGGAAAATGTTACACACACACACTTACTCCAAAAAAGAAAAGAATATTGCAATATTCAAAAATTCGCACAACATGAATATATAATTTAAATTCACGGGAGCTTATTATTTGTGCATTTGTAACGCTCTTTGGATTACGTTTTAAATATTACAAATTAATAAGCATAGTTATTTGTTGTATCTTTCACACTTTTATTATCTTCTTCTGCGTGTCCCTTTCCCTTGAGGCAGCGTGTGATCGTCCTTTCCCCCGCCCCTCCGGCTCCTGGCCCGCGGGCGGCAAGGTGTCTGGCAGCGCGCATTCCAAGAGGGCCTCGGGCGGCGGCCGAGAGACTCCGTGGCCGCTGTAACTGTCACATCACTTGAAGAGGATCAAAGAAGCCCCCGAGGGCCTCGAGGGAGGTGGGGGATTCTAACACGCTGCCACCCTCGCCGCCCTCCCCCGCTGCTAGCCTCGCCGCCGCCCCCGCCGCCGTCTCCCCCGGTACCCCCGCCGCCGCCCCCGCCGCCGCCCCCGCCGCCGCCGCCGCCCCCGCCACCGCTACCTCCGCTGTCCCCGCCGCCGCCACCACCACCATCAACGCCACCCCATCCGCCAATGCCCTCTCCTATGCTTTCCACAAGTCCACCACCGCCCCTGCCATAACTGCCGCCCCCTCTGCCAATGTCCCCACACCTCCGCATTCGCCACCGCCGCCACCTCCGCTCCTTGCTCCACCGCCGACATCATCTCCGCCCCCGCCGCCCCCGCCGCTGCCGCCTCCGGGCAGCTCTACGCTGACTTGGCGAGTCGGACTGTCTCTTGGCTGGTGGGACCGGCTACTATCCCTTCTCAACAGTGGTAGCCTGGGAGCGGGGCCCTTGTTCTTCGTAGCCCAGGCTAAATAGTTATTGGCCTCTTGTGGTCTGAGTGTGTTTGGTTGTGTGTCAACGCTAGCTCATTCTTACACCTTGGAACAGGTGACCATATGTATTACAGTAATATCATCTTACCGAATCAGAAATACTTTGACATTGATTTCACCTTTACCAAACTAAACTTTACTTTTAAGAGCGCGTGACCTTTGTTCAGGTTAAACTAGATCGGAATGATATTTAGAACCACTCCATTTTAATACTCTATTTTACACTTTTAAGGTACCAGAGCCTGCTAATTTTGTGAACACGTGTCTGACTAATACTAGTTTTGGAAAAATAATACAAATAATACAAGTGTAGTACCAATACAAGAGTATTATCAATGGCATACCAATGTTATTAGATACTTCATATTACCTATAATACTATAGGTACATAACTCAATGACTTGAGAAATGTGTACAGAGATATGATATATGAGTTTGATATTTAAGTCATTAAAGTCACACGTTCTTGTCAAAAAAATTTCAAAGATACTCGGAATTCCAGAAGTATAATTTTTAATAGTGTCAATGAAGTTTAGTACAATATAATGAGACAATGCAAAATTTACATTCGTTCCATGATCCACTCTCCGCCATACATCGCCTAAGGGGTGGCAATGAAGAACTAAAATTTAGCTCGTAGTACTATTCCGGCAGGGTGCTCAGGGTCTGTCTTTTCCTTCTGATGCAAAGGCACCGTGAATGGCTACAACCGTCTCTACCGAAACCACCCACTCATCTCTCACACTTGAGCCTCTTGTCTCTGCCACCGCCGCCGCCGCCGACGACTCCTCCGTACCCCAGTGGGCCGAAATGACGTCGCAGCGAGCATACCAACTGTTCTGCGAAATAATTTAAGAACATGAAAAAATTGCGTTTGACAGGAACTAACATCCAGATTTTAATTACTTCTACAGCATTTTTGCCATTCTTTAGTGGTGTTTGACGCGGTGTTGTCAGGGGATTTTCCTCTTCCAGGTATCCCCACCAGTGGAGCACTGCCTCAATCGAGTAAAGCTCTAATCTCCCACCGGTCTCTCGACGTGTGTGGTAGTCACAGTACACGCGTGTTGGTAAATTTTTGCTAAGGAATTAACAGGATGTAATATACATTTATATACAATCTCGCAAACGTAAATGTATGAGGTGTTGTAGCGCCCCTACTTTTCTTTTGCCGCGTCCGCGCTTTGGCCCATTTCGTCCTCGTGGTAGAACGCCCCGCCCCGCGCCGTGTAGCCTCACACCTGTGCGCTGTATCGGGCCATCTGGCGCTGCCGCTCCGGCAGTGCGTCCACGAGGGTCCAGGCGAGGGCGGGGGTGGGGGCTGGGCGAGTGAATGAGGCGCTGAGGGGGCGGGGGCGGGCGGAGGAGGGCGCGCCGCCCAGCGACACATTCCGGCCGCCGCCCCCGGACCAGGAATGCCCTCCCCCGCCCCCGCCCCCGCGGACGCTCTGGAGGCAGCAGGTCGCCGCCGCAGACGCGCTGGCGGCGGGCAGAGATTGCCGGGCGGAGCGGCACGGGTGGGGATGGCGGTTAATACGAAATTAACGGGTTTTACGTTATTCTCACATGCTGGACAAGGCATACAACGATGCAAATTCATATGTAGCGTTAAACAAGGGGACCGCGAGAGATGGCACAGGAAATCAACTGATGTCATTGCAATTCCTCTAAGAACTTCCTAGGGTTCGAGTCCCGACGGAAGCAGGATTTTCGACACTAGCTAGATATCTACATTGAATTAAGTTGCTGCCTGGAGAATTCTAGCGGCCGGCTGCTCTGATCGGAAGTCTTTGGTGATTTCTTCGAAGAGCACCAAGCAAACGCCGGAGCAGTACCACATGAAACGGGCCACAGACAACGCGCGATATATCCCTCTTCTTCCTTTTCGTGTTCCCACCACTGAATTAAACACTTTTTCACTTAAATGCACATCACTACCATGCTTGCTGGGAGACTTAGAGCTTGGGAACTTAGAGCTTGTCCCGGCTGAGACGGGAGATAAATGGTTGGTAAACCCTGCCGACGGTAAGGTCGGCGCCGGATCTCGCTATCCTGCGGAGCATGATCACCGCCACCACTACTTCGATAAAGCGTGCACTACACTTACGGGAATAATGGCCTCCGCCGTTGACGCATCCGGAATCACTAATCAACCAATTGCCGCCTTCACCACCGTCCCTACCATCATCACCACCGCCCCCCCCCCGCCATCCGCAAGTGATGTCGCTGGAGGCCCACCACGGGTAACGCGCCCTCGCCGCCGCCGCCGCCGCCGCCGCCGCTCACCCCCGCAATCGCCGGATTACGCGTGGGCTTTGTGTCGGCGGCGGCGCGCGGATGCAGCGCGCGAGAAGGGCCACCGCCCCCTGCCCCTGGGGCGGTTGCCGTCGCTGCAAGCGGAGAGTCGGTGAAGACCACAGGGGAGGGGGACCAGCCGCAATCTCTTTTCATATTTCGCTAAAATATACTGCTCAATTAAATTAATGACTTATTTTTCGAGGCGAGGTTTAGGCCATCCGCTCTACCGCCCTATCACGCAAATTCACGCTAAGCTCTTTCAGCGAGTAGCAGAGAAAGGAGGTGTGTCTCGGACGACGAAGCTGGCGATTTTCATTTTCCTCAGAGGCTTCTTTTAGGCTTGAGGACCTTTTACAAGCTGTGAATCTACAACATGGGATAGCCGGTATACTTACCCCCCGCACCTGTGCAGAAGGCATACGAAGGATTCTTTAGCCCTTAAAAATTCACAGCTTCGATCGGGTTTGAACTCGCGTTTGAACCTGGAATATAACAATCCGATACTCTAACCGTTACCCCATTGAAGCCACTACAATTTGAAACTTCGTAAAGAAATAGAAGAAACTTGACATTCCCAAATGAGACACAATGAATTCTGCACCTTTATTTCGTGTTATTAAATTTAACCTTTTCCGGAATCTTACAAAAGAGGGGTGTAAGTCGTGTAGAGCAGAAGTGAGTGTGTCTTTCCACGAAGCCCTTACACTTTTTCTTTGAACTCACCATTCATTAGAGAGCCCGTAAAAATTTGCATGTCATAGATGTAACATTCTCACGGTGCATTCACGTTGGGGTATATTCTTGTACGCAAAGGTTTTAAGGTCAAAGCACTGAGGAAGCACTTAAGTTGAAAATTAACTGCAGTGTGACTGAATTATCGTGACAAGCAACAGTGAAACCGGATATGTGAAAATTGCTTCTACTTTCTACTAGATGTGGGCAAATGTGGTTTGTAACTTGAACATAAAAAAAATAATTTATTTTCTGTATAGTAATAAAACATAATTTGTGAAGTCTTCAGTAATATGCGTTAAAAGAAAACATTAAATTACTTTTTATGTTGTATAAATATGGGAACACACATCAGATAGCACTGCAAAAACGTTTTCAAGAAAATTATAAATAAAAATACGTTTTGAGTATTCTCTTTCAATTTTAAACTTTTAAAATGTAATCATTTTACGTAACTTCATAAACGGTTAAGTTCATTAACAAGTACTTCTATTTTATGTACAAATAACAGAAAATTGTGTAAATTATAACAAACAGAATTATGTACAATAATAAGTTTTTAATGTAACAGTATTTTAATGAAAACCAGTAACTTTGAGATATTTTGATATTGATCTACAGGTTTCATTTGAACCAAATGAACTTTTTATTTTCAACATATTTTATACATACATGAAATGTTATACATATTATATGCTCAGAGTAATTTTAAACTTTGAAATCGACACGGCATCTATTTCCCGACCACTATTCCAATATAAATTCTGTATTTGTTTTTTAATTAAGACTCGAAGGTTCGATTGCTTATGTTCGTTTCATTAAGAACAACAACTCAATCTATGCCATAGATATTTCATTTCTGTCTCGAATAATTTTAAACAATAAAAGTGCTAGAGGAATTAAACTAAAAAAACTGTTTTAACCAACTCTAAATACATATATTTTAAATCAAGAGAAAACTTCTACCTTCTCTCATCTCTATTTTATAAAAACGATTTAAGACGTATTTTTCTTTCTACGTACCGCAAAAATTGTTACACCTTGGAGGATAAAAATGACTGTGCATATACTCAATAATAAAACAAAAATGATTTCCGTAATGATATCATATAACATCAGTTTTATATCTGATGATAAATTGTCATATTTCTTACATCCGAATTAGTCAATTGGGTGACCCACTGCTTATCTGCAGTCACCGGTGTGGGCTGATACTTGTCGAGTCAGCCCGGAGGGGAGGTGCATGGATGCGATCGGCTCTAGTCTAGTGATAGGTGAGTGGTACTCAGGAAACTGCAATGAGTCACTCTGTCCCCAATTCTTGCATTCAGGCAATTATGTCTCACATCATAATTGGCGAACAACAAATGTTTGTGTCTGAACCTAATTAGATGCAGGGGGAAGTCATTCCCTATCCAGCTGTAGTATACATACTGGATTTTCGGTCGGAGGTATCTCATAAATGCTACAAAATAGTCATCTTCTCTTAGCGTATTAAAGAGCGGAAAGGGATGCCCTCGTCTCAAAGATTTTCCAAATTTCTGAATCTTTGTGACCACATTTCCGAGTCGCGTGCTCCACTGAGCGGGTTCTGGCGGCCGAAGCTCCGCGCCCGCCCTCCCGAAAAGCCTTATCACTCCGAGATCGATAGGCCCGTCACGGCCAGAGCATCGCCCATCGCCCATCGCCCTCGCCCTCGCCCTCGCCCCTTCAGACAGACTTGGCCACGACTCAATTTCGGCCGCCCCCCCCCTCCTCCCGCGCCGCGCTGCCTGACCCCCGTAGCCACTTCTGCCCTCTTAATCCTCTTTGTTCGCCACGGCGTTCTGCGTCCTATCACTGGTCCTCGTGTCTTGCTTTTGGTGTTTCTTCGGCTATACCTTATCATTTCCCTCTCTCTTGTATTAGTTCTCACAAACCTTTGATCAGCACGTTGTCCTCTTTTGCGTCATGTTTTCTTCTGTCTTTATTCCTCTTCAGTTCTATTTTATTATTTCTAGTTTTCTATTTTTCCTTCCTTAATATCGACATGCACTGTGTCTTTCGATCTTAGCATCTATTTTTCCGCCTTTTCAAAAATACTTTTTCTTCTCGATATTCATATTCCTCATTTTCATATTTAGTTTGTTTGTCGGGAATCCACAATAATATCTTCAACCTTTTATTTTCTCACCGTCACTCACTTCTCTGGTTATTTAATTTATCTTTCATTTTTCACTTCTTTTCCGTTACTATTTAGTTTGCTTTCTCCACATTCACCGTATCCTCCAAGTACCAAATGTACTTTATGTACTGTTCTCCCTTCTTGTCTGTCGCTGTCTGTCTGTCTGTCTGTCTCTCTCTCTCTCTCTCTCTCTCTCTCTCTCTCTCTCTCTCTCTCGCTCGCTTGCTCGCTTGCTCGCTCGCTCGCTCGCTCGCTCGCTCTGTCAATTACAAGCACACACATAATCCCTCATTGTGTCTCTCTCACGATCTTTGACCAAGGGACACTTCTCCTTTTATTTCCGCCTTGACGAGCGGGGAGTCGCTGGCAGACGCGGCTGATGATCCCGCAGAGCTACTCGGCGCGTACAACATACGCAAGAGGCCTCGCAGGCAGGCAGACGTCAGGGACTCCTTTTGACGGTTGGGGAGAGGCAGAAAAACAAGCTCCCAAGCGACTAGCACCTCCCGTGAATCACCGCCGAGAAGCGCGCGGGCGTCGGTGCGAAAGTGACGGACGCGCGGAACTTTTGCGCTCATCCCCTTCACATCACGTTCCTGCCGCCATCCCGTCGCCCTCGCCGCCCTCGCCGCCCTCGCCGCCCTCGCCGCCCTCGCCGCCCTCGCCGCCCTCGCCGCCCTCGCCGCCCTCGCCGCCCTCGCCGCCCTCGCCGCCCTCGCCGCCCTCGCCGCCCTCGCCGCCCTCGCCGCCCTCGCCACCCTCGCCACCCTCGCCGCCCTCGCCGCCCTCGCCGCCCTCGTCGCCCGCACTACCCCCACTGCCCCCGCCGCTTCTCCTACCCTGTCCTCTCACTGCCCTGGTCACTCCGGTCGCTGGGCGGTCCCTCATTCATTTCTTTGCCTCATTTTTGGACAAGCTACTCCTCTATTCGCAGAAGCGTATTTCAGATGGCAATTCAATTTTCCTGTAATACTTATACTTATCTACACCCACATACAATTGCATTACACCACATCACATCGCGGGAGCGATTATATATTAAACAAACGACCAACTGCACAATATGATATGTTCTATACTATTCAGGTCTTCATTATAATTATGAAATAAAATTATTTCTAGTTTGAAGACTGTGAAATAAAGTATGTCTTGGACCTAGAATTATAGTCCAGTAAAATTTATACCTAACTCTAGTAGTATGTGCACACATTACAATTTAACAGAAGATATATTTGCAACGGGAAATTTTTTGCTGGCTAAGTTTCCCCTTGGAGGTTACGGCCTTGTCGAAAGGGGACCCCTCAGCGTGACGAGACACACCCCGGGTGGGCTCCCGCTGCCTTAAATAAGCTGCAGCAAGAGAAGGCATTTCAGCATTACCAGAAAATTGCTCTCCTGTCGCCCCTAAAAAAGGCTTCTTCTGTGCGTCACCCGCCGCTCTCTGACCTCCTCTTCCAACCCCGCCGGCCTTTCATCGGGCACTTCGCCGACCACGCTCCGGAGCACGTCACCCGGCAGAATCCGCGGATCAAGACCGGTTTACCCGCTGAGGTATCTCCGAGCCAGCATTGCCACTCTCTTCAGCGACATTGACCGGGACGTTCCGGAGTTTGAACACCGACAGTGGCGGATTTTCCAAACTGGCTACACAGGTCGAATTCAGTCGCTGTCTGGAGGAGAATTCTAGTGGCTTGGTGCTGTCAGCGGAAATTTTCTGTGCGTTCCCCAAATTTACCAGCCAAATCTTGAAGGAGTACCTTACCAAACAGACCACGGACGGAGCCCAATATTTTTTGTTTCTTGTCCTAACCTTTTTCCCCCATACACACTTACACTTACATGCACTACACTGTAACACATCTCGAAAGCTTCGAGCTTGTCCCGACTGGGACAATACCCCGCTAGGAAGGTACCTGGAAGGGAAATACTCCGCAAACGTGTAGTGTAGCCGCCACAAACGTGTAGGTTGGTGCCGGACCACTACCCAGCGGGAGAGAAACATCACCGCCTCCAGGCATAAAACATTCACTACACTAATGGGACTAATTACCAAAGACGTTGATGTGCCGGAAACATCTACCAACAAATAAATAAATCAGCCAATGCTTATTTTGATCGCCAATGCTTATTTTTATGCTGACGACCGCAACCTCGTGTCCTTAGCTACACTCAACCCTCACACAATAATTCATCTCTCGCTTCCTTCGCACTCACATTAAGTACATTTTCCACCGTCCAGGGACCGCTGTCTACTGTTCCTCGTATGTTATTCCCACACAGGAAGGGGCAGGCACCTCGCCCACGTACCGTTTGCCAGTCATATTCACCGTCTACTCTACAGTATGACTACCACTCATCTTTTGCCCACCACCCAACTCCCTTTTCTGAGCTCATCCAGGAAACATCTACCACCATGGAAGCCCCTATCCACGCGTCCATATCATATGCCAGTATTGAAAGAGCCGTCCACTGCATGCTACTAACAAAAGATGGAGTGGGACGGGCGACATCTTCCACAACACCCCCGCTCCCGGTCCCCGCACCAGCCCCTGCTCCACACCCCTGAGAGATCTTGCTGCTCATCAAGTCATGCTCCCGCTTTCGCCGATAACACCATGCTCCCAGCTAGTCCAGGAGTCTGGAGAGCCACCAACGCCATCACTTCATTAATTAATTGATTGCTGATTTCGGGCGCGGCAAATGCTAAGGTCACTAGTCCCGTAAGTGTAGTCATGTTTTATCGCGGGAGGTAGCGCTTATCTTCCCCGCCGGAGGGCGAGATCCGGCGCCGACTAGTGGGTATTTCCCTAACCAGGTATCTTCGACCAGTGTGTCACCGCCCCAGCCAAGACAAGCTCTCAGCTCCCGACGTGTCTCCAGACATGTAGTAGAGTAGTGCATGTGGGTGTATGTTGGTAAGGGGTGAGAATAGACAAGAAAGAGGAAGGAAAGATCGCCCTCGCCCTCGCCCTCGCCTTCGCCCTCGCCCTCGCCCTCGCCCTCGCCCTCGCCCTCGCCCTCGCCCTCGCCCTCGCCCTCGCCCTCGCTCTCGCTCTCGCCCTCGCCCTCGCCCTCGCCCTCGCCTTCACCCTCGCCTTCGCCCTCGCCCTCGCCCTCGCCCTCGCCCTCGCCCTCGCTCTCGCCCTCGCTCTCGCCCTCACTCTTATCTTCGCCCTCGCTCTCTCCTTGGCCCCCGCCCGCGCTCTCGCCCAGGTTCAGCGTCACGCTGTCGCCCACGCCCAGCTTCTTCCTCGCCTTCCGCCCAGGGCATCACCCAGGGCGCGCGCCTCCGCCTTGACCGCCGCCCACGTCGCCCCTCGTCCCCGCCCCGCCCCGCCCCGGGCACGCCAGTCGCCTTCGCGCCGTCCGCTGGCCGCAGGGTTTTATGGAGGCTTCGCGCGGTCGACAGCTCCTTTGTTGCCTCTCCTCCCGCAGAGCCGTTCCCGCCTTCAGTAGGTGCGACTTTATGGCTAGAGATCCCCGCCCCTCGCAGGGAATCGAGAACACTGTGGTCAATTTTTGTTGCTCCGCGCTGAGGAGGTATCGAAGGGCACTAACGCGGGATTTTATTTACGGCGGTCGACGCAGGAATGACTAATTGAAGTTAGAATAGAGAGGTTAAAGTGCGAAGGCGAAATGGAGGTGTATTGAAAAATAACAAGTCATTATGGTCTCGCGTGGGCTGGAAGACGTTTCTCAGGTTTTTATGTGTATCTGCTGTTGTTCGAACCTGTCGGCTGTTGGCAGTTGACTGAAACACTGTGCGCTTCACAACGGCTATTCAACACCATTCAAGCTTCAGTCCAAGGGCATGCGAAGAGATTCATTCCGAAACAGCAATTGTACGAAACTGTATTGTTAATATGCTTAACATGAGTAATGAGATAAATTAAACTGAATTAAAGTCATTAAATGTTTTGAATTAAACCTATTGTAAAAAACAAAACCGTTGCGAGAAATGAGGAATTTGGTTATCCCCGATGTCCGATACACAGTAAATGTCAACGCGTTTAGTCGCAAAACTACATCCGATGGAAAAAGCCTGACAAAATATGTCGGAAGTTTAATGTAAATATTTTTTTGAATTTGAATATCTTTCAGTAAGAGTACATAGTTTTCGAGGGGAAAAAGATACTATATTTTGCCTTTTTGAAAATTAATTTTCAGTTTTCTCAGAATATAAAACATTGACACAACAAAGTTGAAATACGAATTTTGTACCCCCAAAATACAAATAAGGATAAAGAAAAAAAATCTAATTTCGTCACCTCAAAACTATTATTGCTACTTTAAATTCTCGGCTATCCGGGAGACGCCGCGTCGTCGGCCTCCCAGCCAACGACGCTGCGTCTCCCGGATAGCCGAGAATTTATGGATTCGAGCCGCGGAAGCTTACATGTATATAATTACTACTTCTCAATATACAGAAAACATTGTAATATTGCAAATAAAAGTGCTGATTTTTTACTCTCCTCGCTGTCCCCCTCATAAATTAATTATGTGAGCGGAAAGTATATTTCGCAAAGTGCCTGAAGTTATTAAAATAATTACAAAATGTTACGTCTGTATCTGGTCACTGTATTTCTTATTAGCATGTAATTCAGTGTACCTCCAAAACGGGTACCAAATAATATTCTTATAGGTTTAGATAATTTGTCTTGTGGGCCAAAATATTGTGCAAACTTATTAAAGGGTGTATAACAACCAAATATATGTTAAATAATTTTTTAAAAAAATCATACAATAATGTAATAAAAATGAATGGCTGTCCACAGATTAGAACTGAATCCTCATAAACAGCATAAATTCTATGAGAGAGCAGAAAAAGGATCTGAGGTCTATAATTCTACCGATCACAACCGTTTCACGCTCTAAAGATCTGTTTCCAGAAGCGCAACGGTTATTTCATTTTACCCTCAGAAAGAAAATAACCTGTCACTTCAGCCGGCATAAAAAAATAAAATCTCAAAATTGCCAGAGATTTCTTTCAGATAGTCAGTCGACATCCGTTTTTTTTTTGTCTCAAAGCAAACAGCGTTTTTATTTCCATCCAGATTCCGCGCATTAACTCTACAATTAAGATGTGGACGGAATGCTTTGCTCGGCGCGGCTGTCACTCGACTAACAAGCGGCCGGCGGCGGTGGGGGGCGCGGGACGGAGCGGAGCGTGCGAAGCCGTGAGGAACGGGGCGGGGCGCGATGGAATGACGCTGGACATAGCGGCGAGGGGAGAGGGCAAGAGCGCGGTAGGGCAGGACGTAGAGGAGAGGAACGGGAAGTGATGGAACTGTGCGGGATGAGGCGAGACGGAGCGGAGCGGAACGGGGCAGAGGGAGGCAGGGACGCTCAGCGGGAAAGATAGTGGTGAGATTTGGCGGGGCGGGCCGGAGCGGGGTGGATCAGTGCGACAAGAGCGCGGGGAAGGCGGGACGTGCCGTGGGAGGGGTGGGCGGGGCAGCGGGCAGCATAGCTGGAACGGGATGGTGTGGAGGGATGTGACGGGGAGTGTAGGGACGTGGTGGGACGTGGCGAGGCGTGGGCGAGGCGTGGCGTGGCATGGCGTGGATGGCAGGGCGTGGGGTAGCGTGGCGTGGCGTGGGGTAGCGTGGCGTGGCGTGGGGTAGCGTGGCGTGGCGTGGGGTAGCGTGGCGTGGCGTGGCGTGGCGTGGCGAGGCGTGGCGAGGCGTGGCGTGGCGTGGTGAGGCGTGCATTGCAGGGCGGGGCGGGGCGTGGCGTGGCGGGAGGCGATCGGCGTGTGTGGCCAGGCCGCAGCTGGGTGCTCTTGCTAGCGCGCGCTCGCGCCTCGCACACAAAAACCCTCTTCCCCTCGCGCTGCGCCGGGCGGGGTGGGGCGGGGCGGGGCGGGGCGGGGCGGCCTCCCACGCGACTGACAGGAGGTCGACCCCCGGCGGCGCCGCGGAATGCGCGCGAGCACGCGGTCCGCGCCCGCCGCCGCCGCCGCCGCCGCCGCCGCTTTTGTCCAGAGGCGCCCATGCAAAGCAGCCCCCCTCCCCCCCCCCCCTCACACCCGCTCTTGACCCGCCCGGCTCGGTCGCCTCTGTCAGCCCTGTCAGTGCGGGACGGAGGGCGGGGACCGTTGCAATTGCGGCCGTGAAGGTTGTTGTACTAGTTGGTGATGTCCGCGGTGATCGGGTGTTCGTGGTGATTGGCGCGATTGCGATGATCGTGGTTATGGAAGTGATTGCGGCGAATACAGTGAATTACAATAAATACAAATCCCTAGAGGCAAGTAATGGATTTATTTAACTAGTTTTCTTAAATAAAAGTTTCAAGAAATAAACGCATTTCCACATAAAATGTTTCATTTTTTTTACTTCTATTTAAAATATTAAACAAAAATTGGAAAACAATGGCTTAAATATTAGCTACTGAAAATTCTATTTCAGTTCCCAGTGTACAAAAGAAATCAAACAATTTTCTGCATGTATATTGAACGAGATAATTCCGAGTATATCGTCTGTCCTTTTCGTATTACAAAAAGCATTCATTCATAGATTTGCAACAAACTTTAGCTCCAGAATAGCGAGGCCGAGTCTCATGAAAGACCACTCCCAGAATAATGCAATGAAATTCCCACATTGTTGAGAATGTGGTGATGTGAGGAATTGAGGTAGAGAGGAGCAATGTTGAATACTTCATTGTATTATTCTTCAATCACATCTATAAACGTGGCAGACTGAAATTGCAACATGGAAATAAAGTAATAATTAAAACAATATTGCTCAATACAACGTTTACAAAACTACGCTATTACTTTTATTTTATAAAAGTGTATTGAAACGCGTCGTAAGTGTGTGTTATTCGTATTTCTTCCATATCTGACGCCAAGACAGAAATACAAGTATAGACACGGTCTGCTAAAATAGGAAATCATAGGTCGGAAGTGTTTTACAAGTATATGGTAAGCACTCTCCACAGAACAAGGTGACTCCTGAGAACAAGCCGACGAAAATCAACAGTGAGAAAGGAATTGAACGTTCTTGAGTGATAACGTAAAGTTGGGGCAAGCGTTTTCTGTCAGAGATGAAAGAGAACGCTTTAATCAGAATTATGTAATTGACTGGAGCATTTGATGTAAAAGACGTAATGTACTGGCGGAGTGTTAATTGAGGACAGAACTGTGAAAAATGGAGTTGAGTACATTATTTGGAGTGTGATTATAGTGACTCGTCTGTGTGGGAATGGACCTGAATGAAGGACGTATGCTGTTTTGATAAGTGGAGAAGGCATGTACTTGTACATAGGTATCGTTACTTAAAACCGTTTACTTAACCAGACGTTTCGTTATTATTTCCGTTTGAAAGAATATTGTGCAAGTTCATTTTTGATTGTAAATAAATATCTCTTATTATGAATTTGAAAGCGTTTTCATTTAATATTTTCCGCAATTGTTATATTCAGTTATATGATGTATACTGTAGAAACATCAGCCCTTTATAAATAAAAAAAGAATATTTTTATTTTCCCCCATTAAAAAGATTCCTTTTTTTTTTTTTTGATGGAACAAGTCAAAACCATCTCAGTGTTAGAGAAGCGTATTAGAATTAGTATCATTTACACCAAAAACGATCTCCACAAGTGCTACAGAAGTAGTGAATTTCAAATGCCTCAAAGTCATTGCATATTGGGAATAGCAATAGCGCCAATGAGTAGACTGCAAAGGGAACTGCAACAGTTTGGCCTCCCACCGTGTCCTCTCTCTTAACAAGAGACACTACATCCTGCCCGTCACGTCAAACGCCTCCTTGGCCGATGGAGAATTGTTGTGGACTCTCTTCCACCCCCCTCACTCCATCGGGGTCTCCATCATCTGCGACACCTCTACCCGTCCGGAGTCGAATACTTTGTCGCCTCTCCCCCACCCCACCCCACCCCACCCCACGGCTCCGTCCTGCTGAGGTGTCACGTTTACCATCGACCGTGGGTCGGCGACGGCAGCGGCGGCGGTGGCGAGCCCAATAAGAACAAATGGGGCCGGATAGCTTACAGCATTCCTCAGTGACGTCAAGAGCGCGGGGAGGCCCGCCCGCCCGCCGGCCGCCCGGACCGAGAGCGGGACCCCGAGATCGGAGAGGACGGCCGCCAGCTACGCCAAAACACCCAAAGGCACGGGCGGTTGCGGAATAGTTATTTAACGCCATTAGGCCGTTAAAGAGCAAATAACGGACGCGGAGGGTTTTTGTAGGCGAGGCGATAGACGAGAAATATCATTTCTTGGAATAAGTGTGTCCATACGCCATCTTCGGCTGCAACTCAATTTGCTACCTCTGGGTCAAACTGACGTAACAACAATATTCGCAATATTTGTTGTTGTTTTTATTTACGAAATCAACAGAATCAGAACTCATTGCTGCATCTTAGGAGGAAACAAACGTATCACTACGAATGTCCATATAGAATTTGGGACTTGCCGTATATACAAAGTTATGTATCTTAAGAGTCAAAGGGTCGAAGAAGGTGTTTTGTTTGATTTGACTCCAAATATTTCGTGAGTGTAGTTACGTCAGTCTGACCTAAAGGTAGCTAATTGTTTCCATTGTTTCTAACAGACTGTAGGCTGTTATAGTTATCAAAATCGTCAGGCCGATAAACACCAAATAACAGACGCGGTTTTAGCTTGTAAGCCGGGACGCTAGTCAAGGTTAGCACTCCATATTTTTCACTTTTACCTTTCAGTTAATACAATTTATTTAGTGAGTGACCTTTGAACGTAATTATTTACGGATAGGGGACTGTACCTACATTTGGGACGAATAATTGAAGGTTATATTCCCCGGAAGGCCAAGATTAATTGGAAGAACATATTAGAAAAAAAACATTGGAAGCAAATTATTACTTTTGGCTTCTTAAAAATGTTATTGTCATTTTTGATATTTTTTCGACGTACCAACGAAAGGAACTTATGGCACTAAAAATTTGTAAGTTGCATTAACCTTGAGAATTAATTTTCGACGCTTTGAGTATGCAGTTTTTGAATTCAGAGGTGACATTTAGCAGTGATCATGAAGATATTTCTTATGATTGTAATTTTAAATACGACATTAAATTAAAACACTGTTCTAAGTTCTCAATACAGCGCTCATGTAACGCAGTGGGAAGAATTAAAACTGGGACACGAAAAAAACGCTTTTTCGAATTCATTACAAGTGAACTGCAGAAAGAAATACAAGAAATAAAGAAAGAAGTAAATTTGTGAGTACTCTGAAAATATTGAAAAGAGATATCCAATCAAAACTAAAAGACCACAGAAAAGAAAATGTGTCTTTTCATGGACATGTTTCTTCACACTTCAAATAACATGGAGGTAGGTTTTAATGCACCTGGAATAATATCCGATTCGAGTGGAATCCATTAGGAAGCATAATTTTGTAAACACATCGTAAATATACTTTTATAGCCTGACATAAAACATAGAAACGTATAACAATTTAACTAAATACTACTTTGAAGTATTGATCAGAGACAATTTTTGCACAATCCAAAAAGTTTTATTCTATACGAACTATACTACCAACCCACATTATATAAAATGTTTAACTACATAACAACAGTGATACTAAAAAAATACTACATCATGTAGGTTTAGAGAGAAAAAAGTTTGCATAGATTTACGTTCTAAAGAAGAAATTAATTCTATTCAGATTTTTCCCCCATTGCCTTCAGTTATTAGTAAATTATACCATGCTAACGGAAACCACACGACAGCATATCTCGCGCAGATATTGAAAAAGTAACCAAATATTGTTATTACAATTAACAAAATACAGCAGCATTGACTACAAAATTTCAGTATATATCTAAATAAAATGGGAGTGATTTTCTCCATGAACAATACGTACTTAACTGTTCGCGAACGAAGCCAATCCTAAATGTGGAATCAGTATACAACACGAACTCATCGCACCAGAACATACATAAATCCTTCACTTCACTCAATGCACACCAAAACGAGATCGAAAGAACTATAACCACGTGCCACTACTCAAGAGAGTCCGCAGCTGACTGGAGTGCTGAAAAGCTGTAACTCACCGGAAATAACGACAAAGCTCAAAGTGAGCGGACACTTCCGGATTGAGGCAGCCCGCGCTATGTAAATGAATTGCAATGAACAAGAACTGTTCGACGATAATAGCTTGTGATTATTCCCAATGAGACCCTCATATTTGTTAATATGTTAGCATGTAATAATCAATATTTTTCTATAATATAAATAAAATTGATGCAAGATTTTCGTGAAAATTAATAAAAATATCATATTGAAGAGTTTCCATGGTGAAGCAAACGAAACGGTGAAAATCAGATTACTTGCAACGTATAAATTTTAATTGAATATTACATAAAACCAAAAATGAATCTTGCATGTGTTGAATGTAATTTGAACCCTTGTAAGCCCGTTAATTGCTGTTACAAATGTAAAAATGTTGTTTTATTTAGATATTTGCCATATTCATGGATAAAACATTATTCCAGTATTGTTAATTTCAGTTACATGTGAGATCTTAAATAATAATTAAATCCGAGATCTTTAATCTCTAAACTTTATAGTATTTAGTATATAGAATAGTATTTAGGGCAATCTATAAGGAGTAGCGTGTGGTATCTATCACCTTGTGATAATAATTTCATTAAGAGTCGCATGCCAAAGCCACTTCGATACCAGGAGAACACCAATGGAGGTGGATTAACATCAGACCTCCAAAATAAACTTCAATATAAATGAAGGGTTTGTTTTTATATTTAAGGACAATTCCTTCAGATATATTGCAATTAGATAGTTATTTAGTTTGGAGAATAGTTAATTGATTGTTAGTGATTCCGGGCACGTCAACTGCTAAGGTCATTATTCCCGTAAGTGTACTGTATGTTTTTCTCTCTCTGGAGTTGGTGGTGGTTTTCTCTCGCTGGATGGCGAGATCCAGCGCCGACCTAACGTCGGCTAGCGAGATTTTCCCCTACCAAATATCTCCCACCAATGAGGCATCGCCCCAACCGGGACAAGCTCTAAGCTCCTGACTGGTCTCCCAGCATGTGAGGTAGTGTAGAGCATGTGTGTAAGCTACGGGTTTGGACAGATCAAGGAAAAAGAAGGAAAGATCGCGCGCGCTGTCCGTGGCCCGTTTTTTAGGGTACTGCTCCGGCTCTCGCCTGATGTTAATCGGAGAAGACACGGAAAACTGCCGATCAGAGCAGCCTACCGCTAGAATTATCCCCCAGACAGCGACAGTGTCGAAAATTCTGCCACCGTCTGAACAAGACCCTGCAGTGACATTAGTTTTAAACATTTTCAGTGTGAGTAGGACTTCTGTACTATGAACATTTTCTGTACATGGGGTAATTTCCGCGGAAACAGGACCTTTTCTGTAAGAACGACATCAACATTCTCTGTGTGTCTCTCATTGCGGGACTATTCTCCACATCGACAGTAACGATATTCAGTCGTGATGATGTGATTTTGGGCTGATATATCTGTAAGAGAAAGCCGGTGTTTTCTCGAAGCGATAACGCATGACGACAGTTTCGAAAATATTTGTAAACATCCGATAAGGATGAAACGTCACGTAGGTTTCATATAGATTTCTACAATGAAAGTTCTGAAAAGATGAAACTCCTTGCCGAAACGAAGATATTGAAAAACAAAAAGTTCGGAGTGGGGGTTGGTCGTTGGCCTTCCCCTCCCTTTCCATTGGTATGAACTGTTAAGGAAACACAATTTCGAGGCCAATGCACAATCGGGAGTGGGGTATTAAGTAATCATTTGAAAGACATGAGTATCGAGTAGTATGCTGTAATTAGGCATTAATGCGATGTGAACAGAATAAGCACATTAATCATAGCAAGCATAGCATGCATAGTTGAACAAGGCAGGTATTCTGCATAGATACTATATCTGCAGAAACATTTTTAGCAGAGATTGTTGAACTTAAATAACAGAGTTAAGTTCATCAGATTGTACAGAGTAATCAAAAACAGGAATGTAATTAATGTGATGCAGATGTGTTCGTTTCTTCCTAATTTATAATATTTTTGTGTTATCTTTTACAGTCATAAGAATTATATCACATTCCTGAATCCTATAATCTACAGTTAAATAAGCGGACGAAATAAATTATCACGATCAAAGATGAAAGAAAAATTAATGAGCTGGAGAAAGTAAATTCTGCAAAAACATACGAATATATCATGTACCGCAAATTTCGAAATAAATCCTAGTCCATTACAAAACATATGTCTACTATTCTACATGCCATAACAAACGTGCACTGATTCATGATCATGTTCATTAAAAAAATACCTTTATAATTTATATGCAAACATTTTAAAAATTTGCTCTACACAAAATGTTACTTGCGCCTTCCGAATTAAGTTACACCGCAAACAAATAAAGCACCATTACCGTCACGCGCTTGTTCAAACGAAACAAAAATACGAGAGTTTTTTTTTTTCAAGTTTTCCTTTCAGCAATCCCCATCAGCGACGCGCAAACGTTGGTGTTCACAACGCCCTTACATCCGCCGTCAAAAAACTCCACGAAACTACCGCCTCATCAAAGTAGCAGAAGAGATACGGCCGTACATCGCGTTCTAAACAGAAACAGTCGACATCTAGTGTGGCCCCACACTAAAGGCGAGCCTCCCGCTTTGGGGGGAGAGCCCCGAGCCCAGTCCTTGAACGACCATTACACTTTTTAAGCCTAGTATTTACGTTTCACTTACATTTTAAACGTTGCGAGCGCCCAACCGGTTCGTGTTTCCTTTGGTGGCGATTTAGTACGGCAATTAGACGTAGAGTGAAAAGGAGCGAGGCCCGGCCGCTAATAAAATGGCGGTGAAATAACGGCGGGGCCATCAGGTCTGAAAGAGTGTGACACCTCGGCCGTTAAAAAGAAAGGAACGAGGAGAGACGGCTCGGAGAACGAGTTATTGAAGCTGCTCTTTGGTTTCGACGCTCTTTCTTTCCGATGGCGCTGAGGTCCAGCTCGGACCTTGGGCTCGTAGCCTTGTACTTGCTGTAGGGCCAGGTTTTCTTACGCAGTGGGGGATGGACCATAAGGGCTGAGCGGGATTAATGATTTGGGCCATAAACGGCGTACCTTAGTGGTATTTAAACTACTGTCCTGTAGTAGCAAAAATGATGCTGAAAAAACGTACACAAAATGGATTTTCAAAATTTAGCACTCACACTGAACAAGAACAACTTAAATTCTCTTCTATAACACAACTGCAATAAAGTAAATATTTTAACGAAAATTCAATAACGTAGTTGTAGTGTATATACAGTGAAGCAGTTCTTTACATTCTAAGAAGGTCAAAAAATTGCAGATCTGTGACGCAACGGATGAATAAGAAATATTGAATGGTGAGTAGCTTCTTCCTGGGAGCCTTTCTGCTGCATGACATCAGCTGTGTCGTAGGCAGTGGCGCACTGACAATGAAAATTCAGTCCGTATGCACAGTATGATAATAGGCATAATAAGAGAATGAAATATTTGCATTTTTAGACAAAATCACAACACTAATTGTTTTTGTATTTCTTCCGAGTTCGTAGGTATCTAACAAACCCATAGACATCTCTCACATGGTATGAGACTGCATAGTTGTTTTTTTTCAATTTGTATGCGTGATGTAAATTATAATTGTAGGCGCTGAGTGTAAGAAATCAAACTGAATATGAAAATGGTTTACAATCTTCGATATTTTAAAATGTAGTGTTAAAATATTGTTCACGTGTTTATGAAACAGTATAAAATAATATTACAAACTTATGGGGGTCCCCTGGCCAGCGGAGGAGCCTAACCATGTGCTAGGTCTGCTTACATAAATTCACCCCTGCATACGGACCCCCCCCCCCCCCGCCCAAGAAGAGCTAGCCGCTAGCCGATTTCGTTTACTACTCTCCGTAAAGTACTCACGGAGGTTAAACGACTTCTAGACTTCGCGGTCTCCTGGTTGGCTGACCGCCTAGAGACCCCCGGATCTAAGGGCGCCGTGCCCCCTTTCGGCACTGACTGACGGCGACGTGACGAGACTTGGCAAAGATAATAACGGAGGATAACTCCATGGCAAGTGCTCAACGCCCATACAAGGGTTAAGGGACGCATTGCGTCAACGAAGACGTAACATTTTTTTAAGGAGGGGGGGGGGGGGCAGGACGGGAAGGAAGGATCGTCCACGGACCGTGGCCCCCTTTGTGAGATATCGCCATGGCAGCGCCCGGATAAAACAATAGGAACGCTCTAAAAGGCCGCCGGATGACTAGGCCTCATTTAGCAAGGTGCCTAAACCCATCCACCTTCTAAGCCGAATTCAAATATGTGCCTTCAGTGGGAAGCATTACGAGGATTCCTGTTCCCAAATTTTGTGTAATTCTACTCTCACTAACTAAATTACTACAATGTTATCGGTTATTGAATTCCTTTGATATATTTCAACAAAATTATCAGCTTTTATTTGGAAGTCAATTAACTTTGTGTGGCATTAGCATGTTTTTTACAAGTAAGTAGACAAGTAGTAGAAATAATGTAAAAAGCTATAAAATAATGTACCTGAAATATATTCGCATGTATTGACTTTCACGTACCTTCAATGCGAAGAATATACTGTCATTAAGCAAAACCTCGTGTATATACGCTCAAAACGCATTAGAATATATTCATATACAAAAAAATGAAGTTGTCCAGTAATGAATGTCAACCTACGCACAGACTGTATCAACAAAAAAAGAAAATAAATATTTGTATAATTGTCTACAAAGAAATGATATATTTCTGATATTATTGCAAAGAAAAAGAAAAATGTTGAACAAATTATGACATGTATATATCGCTAATAAAATACTCAAACCACAAATAAACATGTAAATCATTTTCCACGTTGTTAATAAATGGACGAGAAGACATCCACATGTGATGAAAGAATAATTCCTCCAGGGCGATTACAGAAGCAGTGAAATTTACACGGGGATCAGCTAATCCATTTAGCAGCAATGACTTCCATGAGAAAGTTTGGCGCCCATAATTTTGCATCTGAAAGGAAGGCAGGTGCACCTCTAGGGGAAGGAGTGCTAAAAGGGTGACGTGGAATGAAAATGAAAGATTAATGAGAATGGAAATTTCGACTTGCCACCGGCAGAAAAGGACCAATGAAAGCTAAACAGCTCTGTCCCGGATAAGCAGAGCCACCATTTTAAAGTCTTTCGATAAATAAATTCATTAAGGAGACCAACTATTTTCATGACTTTCGATAAATAAATTCATTAAGGAGACCCACCATTTTAATGACTTTCTATAAATAAATTCATTACTAAATATAAAATTAGTGTATAAGTTAGTAAAGAATTGTTGTTTTTTGTTTAAAACGAAAATATGCGGGGTTGTGAGTATATATATTTTTATTTATTGCAGTGTAAAACTTGACACGTTGCGGGTACCCGGAAGAGACCTTGAGAACCCCGGAACATTTTCTCAATTTCTATGACAAATGTAAATAAAAATGTTTACAAAAAATGTACGGAAAAAAATAATTAAAATGACTTATAATATTGCAAATTTTGGGTACAATTTCCAATCTTTTCAACATTTATATTTGTATTAATAATACAAGTTTGCCATTATATTATTGTTATTATTATTATTATCATTATTATTTTTCATTATTCACAGTATCTACTGATCGATATGTCAACCACACACAGGTATGATGACCAGGTGCATGGTTGCTTTACTAAAGGTTCAGATTGCTTCTGACAATACGGCATGTATTCAAAATTACTGACTTTTGCATATTGTATACATTCCTGGCATCCAAGTGAAGACACTCCAGTGCCCGAAGTGTCATTTTCGGGATCACTCCTGTAGCTGATATTATTATAGGCACAGTTGTCACTTTACTGAAGTTCCACTGAGTTGCGACTTCATGGGCGAGATCGGTACACTTTTGGATCTTCTCTTGATATTTTCCCGATATGTTGTGAGTATTGGGTATTGATATTTCGATAAGGAAAACCTGCTGATGGTTTCTATCAATGTACGTTATATCGGGTCTATTGCCGCCGACATGTCTGTCAGTGATAATGGAGCGATCCCAGAAAAGTGTGTTGTTATTATTATTATTATTATTATTATTATTATTATTATTATTATTACTATAATTATTATTATTACTATTATTATTATTATTATTATTATTATTATTATTATTATTATTATTATTTCAAACGAGCATTCATAAGCCTATTGGTAAATTCGACTGCCGAACTTCGGTAATAGTCGTGAGCTTTCGCCAAAAATCACCAGAGCCCATAGAAATATTTCTGGTTTCTCCATCTAATTTTACTAATACACATTAAGTAGCAATAGCACAATTCCTACCAATTAACAGGCAACGGGTATCATTGGCTTTTGGAGTTTCATCTCCGTCCTTAATGGCTTATGTTTTACTTTATTTTTTCCACCGGGCCTTTAAACAACTCGCTTGTAAATAAATTCCATCGTCTATCTTCGGCCATCATCGGCAGCCTTCGCCAACAATCGCCACGGGGATGTTTCCGGCCGGCTCCGCAGGGCGGCGCGAGGCGCGCGGCTCGCCGTATCTGGTGTGGAAATCGCAGGAGGGTGTGGCTCTTTCAGAACGCCGCCGCCGCCCTCAGCATCTGATATCGCCCAACAACTCCGGCAGCTATCGCCCACCCGCCCAGAAGCAGGCGTTGCGGGGCGGCGGGGCGCGCCGGCGGGGTAATGGCAGGGGTCGTGTATCAGTCACGCTACTACAGTTCGACGATGACACCCGTAATGACGCCAGAAAGTACAAAGACAAAAAACCTGTTTGCGACCGAGAGATAGGGAACGACATGTATACGGGCGAGCGAGATCGGCTATCGTAACGTGTGTTTGCGTTGTCTTTTAGGTTGCTTATCGGGTTGGGTATCCGTTAGAGGATGAGGGACGAAAACAGAAAAAAAAAAGGTGGTTTAATTGCTTTATGAACGGTAAGAAGTGTTTATGCTGGAACTGGTATTTCCCGCTAACTCTAAAGAATCGTGATAATGTCAGCTTCTTTTACGGGAATTGCCGAGTAGCAACATTTTGTGTTTGGAGAGAATATGATCATTGAAGGAAAAACAAATTTGCGTCCAAAATGTCTGTATGTAAGAAGTAATCTATTTAATCCCTATTAATTTCTGGTAGATAATGTAACAGTATGTTGTTTTTTTTATTTTCAATTAAAAATATAAGTACCATATTCGACACCGAACTCTAAAATAAATAAGAAGTGTATATTAGGGGTATTTATGCGTAAATCAATGACTCCTTCATACTAATTTGTGTGAAGAATGAAGACCATGGGATCTACCATACGAAACTCAACAGAACGATCATGTATACTATAATATTCAAACACGTTCTCTTCAAAAACTAAAAAATGACACGATTTTAACACTAAGCCAAGGTGGAGTTACAGCACCTTCCGGCAACAGGAACTGCAATGGCACCTGTGGACACCCTGAGCCACGTAAGCCATTTGGAATCAAACCGGAGCTGAAAAATTGTATTGCATGTTCATCTAAAACGACTCTTTCATCGCTCGCCTCACACTTCCGTCTCATGAAGGAATAACACATAACTCAAAAATATCTCACATCCAAACGGAAAGAAATATCCATCCCATTTCTGAGTCAATTAACGAATTCTTTCTAACACACCATAACAACGTTGATATGGTTACAATGCTGTTTTCTCGTTTATTATTTCTGATCCTTTCTTCAACTCCACGTTTTTTGACCTCTTTTTCTGAGCTCCTCCGCAAAGGATATGTTCCGCACTGCCTTTCTTGGGAAGGCCAGGGCGTCATGACTTCACAAAGGAAACAGGGGAGAGGGAGAGATAAATTTATTGCTGTTGCAGCTGGTGCTAGCGGCACCCACCTGGTGGACAGACGGGTAGGCTCTTGTTTTTTGAAGCGAGAATACTTGCGGCATCTCTGCTTTCTTCTTTCTATCTCTCTCTTTATCTTCTCTTTCCTCTTTTTATTCTCCTCTTTATTTATATTCTCAACATTTTGCAGAGAGTTTTCTCCTTTTATTTTCCTCTTCGCGTTTGCCCTTATCTCTCTGATTATCTTTGATCTATCATTTATCTGACCACCTCACTCTTCTCTTTTAATATTTTGCCTTCTCCCCTCATCTTTCTACTTAGGCGCACCCATTTCCTTCCTTCCTCCTCGATTCTCTCCAAACTTCTTTCCTCCCTTTCTTCTCTTTCATTCCTCCCTCTCTTTACTTCTCCGTCCGTCCGACATAATAATAATAATATTAATTATAATAATAATTATAATAATAGTAATTATAATTATTATTATTATTATTATTATCATTATTAACCTGTACATATCCCTCTATCTCCGTAATACATTCACCAATTGACACAAATTTTAAAGACTCTGTTCACACTTCTTGTCGGGTACATGACTATTAACAAACCTTTGAGTGTCAATACCTCGACTAAGATGCACGACCATTATTGAGTTATCTTAGATTAACGATGGAATACCCGATTTCCTTTACACATTCTGAACGAAAATTCCTAATTAATGTTTTTATATTGCGGTCTTGAGCGGAGCGAACACCAATCCAATAAATAGCATCGATAGATACATCATCGAGAGGAAATCTGTCTCATTCACATTACAATGTCACAGAGATACATATCGTCCAATGACTTAAAAAGTGAGTGGTAATAAACATCATGATAGTCGTGCTGAAATAGTAATGAAGATGAATAACATGAGTTATTGAAATAAGTGGTTAGGATATCAGTACTACATACCTATCAAGAAATGGTTAACATACATCCTTGAATCCTTACATAAAATCTTTAATCCTTGAATTTTCCCCCTTTCGATAACAAATCGTATGTACCACAAAGATACATTAGTCAATGTCAATTCACCGTATTCACGTATGATCTCAAAATTTGGATAAGTGCAATATTTTTCATTCAATGCACATGCTTAAATCACACGTAGGGTTATTTTGTTTATTAATTGGTTTTGTGGAAACAACAAAATTTGGAATCACATTTTTTCATAGCTTTTAATAAGTAATCAAATATTTCTTCTTGTTACAGTAACAGCTATATAACAGAAATACTCAGTAATTTCTCTGTTCAAATTTTGCATGAGACGTTTGATTTAGCTGACAATGGCTTTTTAATGTTCATAATTAGATTTGCAAAACAGATTATTCGTTTTTTCGCACTATTGCCAGTCATACTACAAAGGGATGTTCAAAATACATCTATACCTCATAAATTATTTGACATATTTGCATTCTGTACGTCATCAATAAGTTTAGTCAATCTAACAATTCTTATTTCACGAACAGCCTGGCAAATCGAATATTGAAAATTACGACTCTCGTATTCATATTGAAATTCTAGAGCACGGCACCAGTATTCATGAACAATGTCGAGTGTACGAGGACAAACGAGTATAAAGAAACATGATATACACGCACAAACATAATTTTTTTAACGTGACATTTATAACTGAAGTTTCTGTCGCAATAAAACTCGAACTTCATTAGCAAATATTCTCTCATACTGTACAAATCCTACATTTACATAAGAAATAGATGCACGGTTTTCAACTCAGCGGTACAGAGCATCTCAGGCTTGTACGTTGACAGTTATCGCTGTTCTTTTTATTATTTCATTCCAGAGTGTTTTCACAAGTCGTAACTCTGACGCCAAACATTGAAAGAAGAATTTCTACTCAAGTAGTTGCGCCAAAAGCCGGCAATTGGGGCCACGTTTACCATCTCAACTTCACAAACGTTGTTCGACACGTTGAAAACACGAACGGAGCGCTCCTCTCCTCGAAATATGGCTCGCGAAAAAAAAGAAAAGCAACGGACGAAGACAAGCCGTCAACAAAGGAAAGAAAAAAAGCTCTTGTACTCTCAAGCAGGGATACCCAAACGGAAGTCTACGAGCCGGATGTCTCTAACTACGACATTTCATGAAGTGCAAGAGAACTAAAATATCTTTTACTCGAAATAACGGCTTTTTGTTTCAGAGTTGATGGAAACATCGATTCTTAATTAACAGATTTATTATTCTACTATTGTCAAAATAAATTCAATTTTATGATTTGATGATTGTAGAAATGTAAGTATAACATACTACGTTTGCACAGTAGTACGTATTGTAATTACATTCCGAATTCTATTCAGGAAAAAGAGGCTTTGTAACTACCAAAAATGTTTTCCTACAATAATGCTTCATTAAGAGTAAATAAAGAAATAACATTGTTTGTCTTAAAGCATGAGATGTGGTTAACTATTGCTCCGTGAATAACTATTTATCTCTTTGTTAGAGTATTACATTGAGCGTTGATCTTCTAATTAAAAATAAATTTATTTACACAGCAATAACTGAATCAAAAGTGTGACATGCCGTAAAACTCTAAGTGAAAACCTCATATAATGGGGCCATGTTCGATATCAAAAAATGGATAAATCTTATTTATAAACGTAGTAAGTCACTGCTCTCATGTGAATCAAAATCCCCAATTTGTGTTTTCTTTATATCGGAAAATTGACGACATTATGTCTCTCTATCCGTCTGTCCATCTGTCTGTGTGTGGTCAACGCTAGCGGCTAAACCATCCAGACGACTTTCTTCAAAACGGCTATTCCCCAATCGATCTGAACGAACTCAAGGTTCTGGGAGTTTGGAAACGGACATATTGCTATTTGGGGAAACTGTTTATGTAGTCTTAAGATTTTCAAATTTTCTCTGAACTACCTCTTAATTGTTTGATTGAACGTTTTCCTCGGATTGCGCAAAGGGCGTTTAAAGCTATTGCATAGGTCTCTTTTTTGTTAAAATCTCTGAAAATTCGAAAATTGCAAAATATAAATATTTTTCGGCGTCTTCCTACAACTATAACATTGAAGAAGATATTTTACCACAACCCCCGTGGTATAGCAAAGGATGCGACAGAAAATGGCGCAAGGTCTCATTTTTGCTGAAAGTTAAAAATAATGCGAGAAAGTACATGATGTTATAGTACCTCTGGTTTTAACGTTTATTTTTGTAGATCCCTACTCGAAGACATCCTCATTTACGACTGCAACCACGGCCGAGTAGGTAGGCGTCGATCGGGGCGCCCCTGTTGGTGACTGCAGGAAGCCCTAATGAGCAAGATGTCCGCGATGTTTCACAAAAGGAAGGTGCCGCGGCTGTTGACGGTCGTTTATTGTGGTTGTAAACCACGGAGCGTGGAGTGTGAAGGCGGGCCAGGGAGGCGGGGCTACTGGTGGGGCGACTGTGCGGCCAGTGGCCATGTTGGGCTGTCATCAAGAAACCGCAGATTACACCGCGAGGCGAGGGAGAAGTGGAAAAGTGGACGGTATCACGTGTCAAGTGACTGGCGCTTTTGAGTCTTTATTATCGTGATGCTTGGTTTCACAAGGAGCTAGGGTCGTTATTTTGGTAAATTTGAAACGTTTGTGGTTTAGTAATGAACTAAATAAGGGTCAGCTATTTACAAAAGTTTTCTTGGGCCCCCAAACTCCTTACCACATCTCTTTTGCAACACATAGTTGTATTATGAATACAATACCGCAACGGACATTGTTGGTGATATTTGTTAAAATGAAATGTTATCACTTGGGAGAAGAGTCGTTATTTTCGTCAATTCAAAACTGTTTGAGGTTTAGTGAAGAACAAAATAAATGTGACCTATCTGCAAAAGTTTTCTTGGGCCCCAGAGTTCGTCCCCACTTTTTAATAGTACATAATCAAAGCATTCCACTAGTTTGATTAGGAATAAAGGTACCAACGATCGTGGTTTACAACATTTGAGGTAGACATTTTCGCTTCCGGGTAAACGAGATATTTTTTGCTTTATCAAAGAAAGATAATACTCTGTAAACTTGTTTAACTGTGATTGGAATTAACGCAGTGATTGAACTCAAACTACAAGAAAATTATTGTAAGAATTCCGATTAAAAGAGTCCAAGAACTCTAAATATTTTGAAAATGAATAGGACAAGTTCTAAACAAGCAAAGCTCATTTAGAAGTCACCAATAATTAACAAATGGTATCGTTACTTACAAGAGCACATATTTTGAGAGTGGAATTAATTAATTTTAATAAATAACTGATGTCATTAGCCTACAGATTCATACATTCTTCGAAAAGAAAAATATTATTCCAAATCCTAATAAATAATTATTTCTTGGAATCGAAATATCAATGTTCACGAAGTGTTGTGCGGGCATATTAACAGGAACATTGATGTAGCTGCATATGTGCGGGAAAGAGTGACTGACTCTTCATCACAGGCCAATGATTATGACAGAAAACTTGTATGCATTATTTGAGGTTATTGGTGTGTACTTTCTGGTTTCATTAGAAAAGAACAACAAACGATCTATGCCTGGCCGGGTTTATGAACACATTCAGCTAACACGTGATTGAGAAAACCAGTTACCATAGAACAGAGAGCCAAATAGGATCTATTCAATGTTACGTTGGATTTCATCAGTTAAATTTCGTCGGTTCGCCCACTCCCACACTGAATTCTATTCATTTTTTCGTGTCTCTCTTCCTGCACAGCTCATTTCGCAAAATACGAATGTAAACAACGATGTAATGATTCATCTGTCCAGAGACAACTAAATTAATGTACAGGAAATCATTTTGATGAAAGACCCAAAGACATTTATAAATGCAATCTCATTACTGTGTAGCTCGCGGTAATAGCTTGCGATGATTTTTGTTGATGACGATGCTATTCTGAGCAGATTGATCGTTATGTCAACACATATCCTTTCAGGCTGCCTTTGTTGTAGACTTTGCATTCATGTCCACTTATCATGTGGTGAATGCCATCGTTTTGGACGCTGAAAACAAAACGTTCTTACAATAGTAGCTGCGACAGAGTTAACACGCATTTTTCTTCGATGTTTGTTGAATTCTCGTCGCTATAACGTTGGACCGCTAGACAGTTTTTGCTGGGCACTCTTGCTGAGCACGTAAGTACTACAATTTCTTCTCTGGATTTTTTTTCTGTACATCGTGCACATTGATGCGTTTAAACATTTGAAAATCACAAACAAGTGCCTCATACAGAATCGTTTTGTAAATTACCAACATTACGTGACTCCAAGGGCTATAGCTTTTGCGAACAGTGAGTAATTACAGAAGTGTCAGTGGAAGAAATTGGTGTTGATGTTTCTGTGGAAATTGCTACGTTACAAATATTGATAGTGTAGATCCATTGTTATAAACACATTATAACATAATATGAGATGGCGAAAACTTTTGTTTCTATTTTGTACGTGATTCTCAGATTCTTTGCGCAACTAGAGTCTGATTTTGAATAGGCTTAGAATAGTATAGGAACGCTCTCTTAAAACTGAATTCTAGATAACTGAAAATATGACTCCTTTTCATGTTCTTTCAATGTCAATGTCAATCGTTTTGGATAATGAGCTTCATTGCTTGTAAACCGTCTTACAACCTAGCACAACTAAGGCGTGTTTAATACAATGAACTTCCAACCTTTAAACAATTTTTTTCTTGTGAGAGAATGCGCACGTTGCAAATCATTTAATTTCTATTACTTTGTGATTAAAGTTTAAATCCAACAATATTCTACCTAGCAATAAACATTTCTGTTTGTTTGAAATGAAATAAATTGCACCCTCCTCGATCATTTTCACTTCAGCACACTTCCTTTGCGAATACCACAGCAATTTTCCGCGCTTATATATTTCGACAACAAAAAGTACGCCACGACAACGTCGACTGTCTACAGCACGGGGAGTACTTTCATGTGCAGTGCGACCTGTCACCAACACGATTGTGTTATTGATTGATTAGGGATTCCAGGCACGTCAACTGCTAAGGTCATTCGAACCCATAAGTGTAGTTCATGTTTTCGTGTTATCGCGAGGTGGCGGCCATCTTCCACCAAAGGATGGTGCGATCCGGCACAGACTTACACGATGGCTTGCGCGATTTTCTTCAACCAGGAATCTCCCACCACCGGGCACCGCCCTAGCCGGGACAAGCTCCAAGCTCCCGGCCGGTCCCCTGATATGTGTTGTAGTGTCGTTCATGTAAGTGTAAGTGTGGTAAGTAATGGGTGAGGATAAAACAACGAAGAGAAAGCTAACATCGCGCTCGGTTCGTGGTCCGTGGGTTATATTACTGCTCCAGTATGGTGTTGATCGAAGAAACCACGGATAACTACCTATCAGAACAGCCGGCCTCTAGAATTCGGCTACAGACAGGGGCCGAATTCGACCTAGCTGTCTAGCAGGTGTCAAGAACCCTGCCACGTCGGGATCCGAACGCTAGAATTTCCCGATCAGAAGCACTGCAGTGACATAAGTTGATGCCCTGAACCTCCTTTGCCGGTCATTTGTTCGACTCTTGTGGAGGACTTCCATGCGCAGTGCGATCTGCCGCCGACACGAGACCGTCAGCGAAAAGGGCACTTCCCGTCCCGAACAATACCGCGCGTGGCGGAGGCCGGGCGTCTGTTGACGGAACTGGTCCCACGGCGCCCGGCGTCACGTGACGTCACGCGGGGGGGGGGGGGGCGCAGCCGTCGGATGGAGATAACACCTGACGCGTGACGCTGAGGCCGCAGCTGAATGATGGTTTCTTTCGCGTCACGCGTCGCGCGCGCTCACGCGCCTTTTCTAAGGCTCTGCTATTAGGCAAACGAGACTCCGCGATCGCGCGTGGCTACTTCTGTTTCACTACAGCTCAGTTCGAGCCTAGGTCGAATATACTAGACTGCCTGAGTCTCTCTAGATTAGAGGTGCTGTAGGACGCCGAAGGCTCAAAAGCAATGCTGACTCGCCCTCTAAATTATTATATGGGAATATTGATTCCTCACGTCATCAAAATTACAAAGTTATTTCGACCTTGAGTAAATTTTACAGGAAAGCTATTTGAAAGGAGGATGGTAATGAATTGATGGTAATGATGGTAATTACAGCAAATGTGTAATGAATGATGATTTCTTTACACAAAGAAGGTTATCTATCAGAAAATAAAATAGGACAATATTATCGCCAATACCCTACAGAAACGTATCATTAGGGAATTTGTGTCAGCAATATCGATCTTCTGCGCATGCGCAAATTCACTAAAATGGTGCGAAACTTGAACTGCGCATGAGCAGATCGATAGTGCTTTAACGTTCGAGGTGGCACGAACTCCCTAGCAGGGAGTTTTGCACGGCAAAGCTTACAGCAACCGACTGCAATTTCGAGGTTTTGCGCACGCGCAGATGCGCAAAAATGATGCGAAACTGCAAATGCGTATGCGCCGAAGATCGACAGTGCTGTCGATCGCTGTAACGCTTCGCCACGCAAAAACTCCCTAGTGATACGAAACTCGAACTGCGCATGCGTCGAAGATCGACAGTGCTGTCGATTGCTGTAACGCTTCGCCACGCAAAAACTCGCTAATGACACGAAACTCCAACTGCGCGTGCGCAGAAGATCGATAGTGCTGCAACACTTCGCTGTTCGAAAACCCCGCTGTTCCGTCGAACGTTCCGTTGCGATAGTCGCCAGCGGCGCCCGTGGGCTCGCGGGCGTCCACTCTGATGGCGTCGCGCGGCAGCCGGCGGCCGCGGCGGAGGCAATTTCTCTGGCGCGGATTTACGACGCATTGTGCGGCGCGCGGCGCGTGGTCGGCCCGGCGCCGACGCCGACGCCTTCGCCGACGCCAGCACCCGAGGGCGGGAGCGGATCCGCGACTGGCCGCCTGGGAGCGCACGCGCGCTGCAATGGAGGCGCGCCCTGCGGGTAGACATCGCAACGCTCGCCGTGCACCTGTGGGTACTGTGGTTTAAAACCTGATCAATTCTGGTGGTATTTGAGGAGAATGAAGCGGGTTCACAGATCATGAAGAATAGGGGGATTAAACCTGGGTTCTGCGGAACTCTAAGATTCCTGGAACGTTGATAGGGGTTCTGCGTAGGTTCTCTACACAATCTCGTCTACACGTCTCGCTAGATTGGCAAGACGAGATATAAGCTCTCGTCTACACACCTCTCCCTGTCGCACAGCTCGCTGTGCACCTCTATAACCAGAGACTCTAGCTGGAACAAACCTTTGACTATACCCCCGACGTAATACCCTACCTACGCACTCGACTGGTGTCCCGAAAAGTGTGGTAGAGTGTATGAGTTTAAGGGGAGGGAAGGGGACAACTCTGCGTTCAGAATTTGAGGAGAAATTGTAACCATAGAAAGCATTATGGAGTATATTATCATTCGGTTTTGAAAGATTGGTGTTCCCAATTCACCCGAATACCACACAGTTCAATCTAATACATAAAAGACAATGTTTGTTTGTTGGTTCATTCTTAATGCGCTGCCGTACCTTCCATTCGATTACGATAAAACTTTGTCAACTTATTGCTTGCACTTTCAGGAAGAATATAGGCATATTCGCAGGCGATGAGAATGCCTGCGCACTTAGACGCGCATTGATGATGATTTTATACTGAATCAAGTGCCCCGAATAGGGCGCTGTACTAACGGCGCTTTACACACCCCGTTGTAAACTGAAGTACGATTGTAAAGTCTTCATTGCGTATTCTGCCCCTGCGTTTGTGAAATTTCTCTCCAGAGAGAGATACAGGAGAGAGAGAGAGAGAGAGAGAGAGAGAGAGAGAGAGAGAGAGAAACAGAGAGATACAGAGACAGAAAGAGACGGAACTACACTCGCGACAAAGTGTTTCGTCTTTTGAAATGTTTGCAGAGCGAAGCGAAAAACGTGATCAACAATCACGTGGCCAGTAGCACGTAAAGCGACGCATTGCCGGGTTCACTAGTGGATATAAGAGCGCGGCTTCGGCGGCGCAAAGGTCCGCGCTTCTCTCTATACCCGGGGTGTCTGGTTGTGCCGTGCTGGGCCGGGGCTGTCGCCGCTCGCGGGGCCCCGTGCGCGCGCCTGCGGCGGCGCGGGGCGGGGGCGGCCGGGTGCGGCCGGGGGCGGCCGGGGGCGGGTGCGTGCGCGCGGCGCGTAAATCGAGCGCGCGGCCGCTCGTAAATATCCAGCGCGCGACGCGACGCCGCTCAGCGCTCGAGCGGGAGGGGGAGGGGAAGGAGGAGGCGTGCACCGACACGGCGCCAAGGCGGAGGCGGAGGTGGTGGAGGTGGAGGTGCAGGAGGAGGTGGTGGTTACAAGGAGACGGAGGATGAGGCGGAAGAGCTGACAGAAGTGATGGTGGAGGGAGAGGAGATATAAAGTAGGAGATGGCGAAGAAGAAGGAGGAGAAGCCGGTGTTCAAAAGGAGATGGAGGATGAGGTGGAAAAGCAGAAGGATGTGGTGGCTGAAGGAGTGGAGTCCTAAAGAAGGAAGAGGTGGTGTTGAAAAAGAGATGGAGGATGAGATGGAAGATCAGGAAGATGTGATGGTGGATGGAGAGGAGATGTGAAGGAGGGGGTGGCGGAGAAGGATGAGGGGGTGCTCAAAAGGAAACGGAGGATGAGACGAAAGAGCAGGAAGACGTGGTGGTGTAGGGAGACGAGACGAGACGTAAAGGAGTTGGCGGAGGAGAAGGAGGTGGTAGCGGAAAGAGAAGACGTAGGTGTAGTGGTGCCAGAGGAGAAGGAGGCGGGGTTGGAGGGAGGGGAGTCGGAGGATGAGGCCGACGACCAGGAAAAAGTGATGGTGGAGGGAGAGGTGACGTGCGCGGAGGAGGTGGGGGAAGAGGAGGAAATAGTGGCCGAGGAAAAGGAGTCAGAGGATGAGCCAGGAGGACTAGTAGTTGTGTGTAACTCCTACAAACAGCAGTTGAGGGAAGAATCGGCATGGATCGGCGATTACCTTTGACGCATCTGTGATATCTGGGTAGAGTTCTCTAGAGAATGGATACGTACAGGTCTGTTGAATATCTCTGCGATATCCACTAAATAAAAAAAAATAGTAGCGACTTCGGGGAAAAATAAATAAAGCCCCAATAGTAGCAAAATCTTGGGAAAGAAGGTTCCCAATTGGACACGGAGGATGTAAAATTGGCATTTCATTCCTGATTTATAAATTCATAAACAATATACTTGTTTTATGTTTAGTACTGAAGTTGTTATTATTTAAACTACCTCAAGAGAGGCAGCGACGTTCGACGAGTAATACAGCAGCTGTAACAGATTTAGTAACATTTAGTATTAGACTAACAGATTGGCGTTACAAACGACCGCAGGCACTTCATGCGCATACGCTGTTGCGGGAACGTAACGTTCAGACGGTTCGTAACATCACCTCTTCTTACTGCGCTGGTTCTTGTCCCGGACTCTTTTTTCACGAAACGTGGGAGCCTGCCACTTTCTTTTCCACATCGTGCACGCAAGTAAAGCAACTGTCCGGAGGCCACACACTGCGGTTGTGTTATTTGTCATCTTTTATGACAACAGAAAATACGACGGTGAGATTGTTCTGTTTAGCTGTTGGCGACCTTGTTACCTCATGATCCAAAGAGAAAGAAACACCGCAGACATCTACTAACTTTCTGGACTGTCGACCAAACTAGTTGTCGCGCCCGTCCTATTCGTTAAGAATTGACAAGCACACATAATCTTTTAGAAAAAGAAGGGATATCCAAATGAGAGACACGCATACGAGAGAATTTCCCACTATAGGCTGACGTTGGGATGAGAAAGGTAATGATTACTACTGTACAGAACAAGAGTTCTGTGTGTTTCTGACGGTGAAAGTTTTGCCTACCCTGTCTGAAAAAAATTGATGGTATCCCAAAATTGAACACAGCAAGCCAAAATTTTACTAATTTCGTGCTGCTCCGGTTTACATGACCGCCAGTGGATGTCTAGCGGACTGTACGACAGCTAGCTGTCTTTATGTCAACGGCTCTAAGAATTTTATTGATTAGTTATTCCGGGGATGTCAGCTGCTAAGGTCATTGCAAATGATGTTGGTTGTTCGGGTGACGCCGGGGCCCGAAAGACACGAAAAACAACCTATAAATGCAGTCGGAGACCCGGACACCAGAGTTCTGGACAAGACAGCGGCTCAATTCGACCTAGCTACGAAGCTAGTGTCGAAAATACTGCCACCTTTGAGACTCAAACCTAGGATCTCCCGGTCAGAGGCACTGCAGAGGCATCACGGCTCTTTGGGGGGGGGGGGGGCGGGTCTAACGTGACGGAAGCAGGCAAAGACACATTTTATTTCATGGCTAAAAATTAGGATTGACTGCAACTTCGATTGATTGTGGATGTTTTTCTTGTAGAAGTGACGTTCGGTTTTTTGTAGCAATTGCATCGGAATTAGATTGGGATTCGAAAGGAATTAGGTCACGATTGAGTTTATTTAGAATAATATAATTTTGATTTTTTGAATATTCGTATTCTGAATGTCACTCAAATCGCAGAGTAACTGCATAATATAGCGTAATTACAGTTAGCCAAATTGTAATAGATTAACTGTTTAAAAATACATTCATGAAGTTACTTCCCTATGTATTCGTGTGAGTTTTATTATCAGCACAATTGTTTTACTAACTGTCCTCCCTGTATCTACAATATGAATGTAGCTCTTTCATCGTTTTGTCCGTTTCGTCCATACAAAATATCCTTGTTCTTGTCCGACTTCGTCCGTCCCTGTCCACATCTTTGTCCTTGTTCGTTTTGTCCTTATAAAATGTCCAAGTGACACAATTCAAAATAATTTCTTAGTCTAGATGAATTATAATCACTTTGTAGCTTATAAGCAATGAAAATTAATAAAGATAAAAGTAATACAAATGCACCAAGACGTAAGTAAAGGCGGTTGAGTACGCAAGGGACACATTTCTCGTTCTTTCTTCTCAACACAAACTTCATTTGAATGCTGTGCATTTACTTTACAATGTCCCCCATGGCGGTCGTATTCTTCTGACGCAGTTAGTTATTCTATCTAGTAAAGTGCTCAATGCGGTTCTCCTTCCTTGCACAAACCTACGGCAAGGTCTCGTTCTCTTTAACGCGAGCGCTCTGCAAACTGGGTCACACTCAGACTTCGGGGCTGGCAACTAATAAGCCTTGTTCGACGTTGAGTCACATTTTAAACATTGTATCGACAGTCTGCCGAGCATCCGCTTTATATAAATTTGTAGGAAAGCGATTCAAATTTTAATTAAACTCTCTCGACAAAGCCGCTTCTTTACAGAAAACAAAGCGCACAATAGCTGCAGAAGGACTCGTTTGAAAAGAGCGACAGACGGAATTTCCTCGGGAATTTGTATAAAGCTAAAACCGTTTCCAAGAATGAACCGGGCGGGCGCACGGGGAACAATAGTGCTCCAGTCGGTACACCTTGATTCTACGAAACCCGCCCCACAACAACGCCAGACTTCCGCCCTTATATTGAACGCACCCTTCCCCAAACGCTCCCCCCACCCCCCACCCCGCCCCCTTTCGCCTTCATCTTGTCGTCGCCACGTTGAATGCGAGCGCATTCAGAAAATTGCAAAACCTTCCCCGCCCCCCGCCTACGCGCACAATAAAATCTCCGAAACAATTTCACGAGTGAAAACTACTTTTCGTAATATACGCTCAGCCACCGGCACCGCAGCCACCTCCTACCCCTTCCGTACCGCGGCCCCCGCCGCCGCTTCGCGCCGGCCAAGCCTCCCGCTCCGCCAGCACGCATGGGCGCGTTCTAGAAGACTCCCTCAAGAACACAACTGCTTCTTCCCTCGAAAAGCGCGCCCACAAAGCGGTGTTATCTCACTTTCAAAAATTGGAGATTGAAATCGCGAGAAAGCGCGCACTCCGCGGCGTGAAATTTTATCGAAAGCCCCTGTCGTTGTCACGGGGCTGCGTTTCTGCGCTTCTCTGTTGCGGGGCGGGGAGTTGCGGATGCTCTCAGGAACACAAAGATATTCCTCTTGCTGCTCGCCTTTCTTTTTGACGGCGCTTCCTGCGTGCCTCGCCACACAAAGGACTCACGGGAATGAAAAGATGAAAAGCGGGGAGCGCGCAGCGGCGGGTGCGGGGACGACGGCGGGGGTGGCGTTGGCGGCGGCGTCGGCGGCGCGAGCGGACACGGCGACTGTGCAGCAAGGCATTCTGTGTTCAATAGTTGCGGTTCCATCTCGATGCTTGATACCATCTCTCCACCGCGTTCGTTCTCGAGCGCTCGTGTTCGCCTGGCAGGAAGTGGCTGCATTGTGAGCCGCCGGGGGGGATAATTTTGTGCGGGACATTCCTGCGCTCTGTTGCTCGGCGCCCGACGAGGGGTTGTGGCTGACGAGTCGTCGATAGTGTTGTCGTCAGCGGCAGCGGGGTGGTGATTCGCCCGGTGCGGGTGTGTTGTTCTCGGCGTGCTGTTGTTGCGGTGCGCTCACGGGGATTGTTAAAGTGGGTGTTTTTCGTTTCGGAGGTGATCTGGATCATAGCGATGTCTCACGTGAAGGCAATCTGATATTCGTGACTTCCAGTTACAATTATATTCCTTCCGTTTTGTTTAAAATTAAAATAAAATAAGGTTTTGACTGTTTCTTTCACTGCTTCTGGTGACTGAGGTGGGTAGAGCCAATGTGCTTTGTGAGGTTGTACTGATTCAGCCCGACGAGTATTAAGAAACCCAACCATACGATAGTCGTTATTTTTGCACCTCAATTCGCTTTTAGAGAAGTGTAGTACAACACCGAACAACCCTAACATTGGTGGCCTTTTTTTAATCAAATCATGAATGAGTGGAAATTTTTTAACTTGTTTCTATGCAAGGAAAAACAAACCGAAGACATCCTAAAATACTTTAACGTCATTTGCCCCTTATAGCGGAGATAACAGACAGGTCAAAATTTTCTGAACGGAACCAGAAGTTAAGTACAACGTTTGAGTATTCAGCGGCTGAGATGGCACAGGGCAACAGCTAATGTGACTGGACCTACTCTTGACATAGAGACTTGAGGTTGAGGACACGACGGTGGCGAGGATTCTGTTCTACCATGCTCTACTATGAATTCTAGCGACCGGCTGCTGTGATGTGTAATTTCCCGTGTTTATCCGTTAAATATCAGGCAAATACTAGAGCATACCTTCACAAACGGGGCACGCATTGTGCGTGATCTGGACCTATAGCCTCTTCTGGCTTATGTGATACCCTGCTGGAGGTAGATAACTCGAGGGGAAAACCCTGAAAGCCAACTTTTAGATCGCCAACGTATTACCGTCCAGGGGAACGAACTTTACCTCCAGGTATACACTACAATTGCGGGACCAATGACCATAGCTGCTGGCGCACCCGGAAACCAAATAATAAATCAATCAGAAATCAATCGAATCAGAAAATCTGCAGCAAGCATCGGAGAAGTGAAAAGCAGCGACAAATTGTGAGTCCCCTCAAGCATTAAATGCAACTCGTGCTGAAAAATTGGAACAATAGTATACGTTTTAAATGATCCGCGAAGAGGAATTAGTCTTTGCCCAACACCAACGATAGGAGTACGAACAGAACGTTCAATTACGATCATGGCCAGTGCGTAAGACACAACTCCGGTATCAACCTGAAATTCATCAGAGGAAACTCTAGAATAATAAAAGAATAACTCGGTGGTTACCGCAGAAATCTTGTCCAAATCCATATGAATAGGTATAAAAAGCTAACTTCTACAAAAAAGTTTATTTACATCACGCATACTTATTTCGAGGCGTTTACGTGATCGACAGTGCTCCCCAAGCAACGCTCACCAAGCACAAAACGGCGCCGGCGAGAGTGCAAATTTAAAGGCCATGCTTTGAACCACGTTGCTTGGGGAGCACGGATGATGAGGTAAACGCCTGGAAACATCTACGAGTATGCGTGAACCCTATTTGATGTAATTACAAGGATTCATAGGCTTCCGCGCCGCAGTCATTTCATTCTGGGCGGTCCGGGATGAGTAGTGAGACAGTCGGTCGAGCTGACGTTTCGGTCATAATGCTGTGGCCTTCTTCTGAGCCGTCTGCTGGGTATAGCTGCAATATAACTCAGAAGAAGTCCACAACATGTTGGCTGTACCATCAACTCGACCGACTGCGACGCGGGTCGTTCCGGACAGCCAAGAATTGGTGTAAATACATTTTTATTGTGGAAGATTGCATCTTTTTAATTGAATTGAATTGAACTAATGCCTTATTTTACGTTGCGAGACTCAGGCCTGATCTTCCGTCTGACCACGCAAATTTCGCTACGATCCTTTCACCAACTAGCGGAGAAAGGAGGTACCTCTCGAGCGACGAATTAGGTGATTTTAATTTCGCTCACAGGGCTTCATTTAAGCTTGAGGATTTTTTACATGCAGTAAATACACTAACATGGGACAGCCGGCTTTACTTCTCCTCCGAAGGAAGGAGAACGGAAGATTCGATTGGTTCTGAACCCGCGAACTTGGGTATAACAGTGCGATACGCTAATCGTTACACCATCGCTGCGCGTACAATTTTTACCTATCGAAGTAATAAGTTTTACGATGTGTCCGTTTCCCTGCGCACCGACGACATGCTCTGGCTTCGCGCGTGTATGTGTGTGTGTGTGTGTGTGTGTGAGCGTGCGTCGGGCGATGGGCGGGGCGCAGGTGCGGAGACGTTGGGCGCTCGTGCCCTGCGCGCGTAAACACAAGGCGCTGGCGGCTGTCCGCCCGCCGGGGCGCAGGGGCGCGCTCTGCGGCGGCGGTGTTGCTCACAGGATGTGCGGCGGACACGCGACTCCCGCGCCCGCGCTCGTCCCCGGCACGGCGCCCGCCGCCGCACCCCCCGCCATGCCTGCCTCCGCGCGCGCCCGCTCCTGCACCCGCGCCCCTGTTACCATTTCAAACAGAGATCATTGCTTTCAAGCGTGTTACGTGTGGTTTTGTCGATCTTTCCTGCCGTTACACCAGGTATCTGTTAGGAGTGTTTCTACGGTCCTTCTCTAACACCAACAGCAACAACAACATAAAAATAATAATATTAATAATAATAATAATAATAATAATAATAATAATAATAATAATAATAATAATAATAATAATAATAATAATTCCTACAAATGAGTGTGTGCTCAATGACAGTTACGCAAAAAATACCATAAATGTAAAAATTAAAAGAAACAATGCATACAAATATAAAAATACACAAATATGTATTACAAATAAACAAAAAGTAAAAAAATATGCATAATTAATCTTTTTAAATAGCTAAAATGTGAACAATTTGCACCCTTTCCACTCAACACCCATCACGTCACTTCAGTTGACTGCATGTACCCTCGCTACTGAGAGAGGAAAACAGCTCGCCCTAAGTAATTTACTATTATAATTACAATTATTAGTACTACTCAAGAAAATTGAGTTCACGTGCGACTACCAGATCCCACTGATTTGTGATTAGAGTGCATAGGAAAGGAAATAGAAAATCAAGGGAATTAGGGTACACATCTCTAGTACGGCCGATATTGGAATATGGCTTCATATGTTGGAACACATATCGTTTAGGACAAATAAAATCTCTCGAAAAACTACAAAAATATTCCGCAAAATTTGTTAGGAGGGGATGTTAAAATTCTCAATTGATATCGTGGGAAGATTTGAAAAAACGCTGAGAGAAATCGCGCCTTTGTGCGTTATTCAAATCAATACTAGGTGATTGTCCGAGGGGGAAAGTGCGGGCAAGATTATCAAAACCCACATAGGCGGAAGGATCATGGTTCTAAAATTTGGAAAAGAAAACAGAGAACAGATGTGGATAAATTCTCATTTGTCCTCCCTCAGAATGTCAAAAAAATTTAAATTAGATAAAATAAATTGTAGTTGTTTTTAGAATATGTTAAGATTAATTTTTGTTTGAACTATTATTGTTATTTTATGTCAGCTTTACCATAGCATGATAGGTTTAATATACTAATCTTGTAAAATTGTATTAAGTAACATGTAAATATTGTAATGTTCCTTTGATTGTTTGTGTTGTGTATTTGTAACTATTTAGAAAACACTACCCCCGGAAATATTCCATGTATTCCTAAGTAGTAAAATAACTATTCTATTTTATCGTATTGAAAGTAGACCCGTCATTGGCGCATTTGTCCAAGTCTACGTGTGGAAACCTTTGAGATCCAATGGCCTTTGGGAGTATTAGGTAAAGCCAATGAATGGAGTAAGGAGATTGAATGAAATGAACCTTTTGAATAATAATTTGATTGAATTATAACCTTTTGTCAAGGAACTCGCCCGTAATTTCAGATTCTTCAGTAACCTTGGTATCACTGTTGACCTACAAAATGTTCCAAATTATTGCACCACTAAGCTAACGATTACAGACAAATATGTATGTGCAAGAGGTACGAAATGGTGGTCCTGGTATTTATAAGACGTCTAGATGTACAATAATCAATTATTGTATAGTTGCTACAAAATGTCTTTTTAATTTAAAAAATATTGACCTCTGTAACAAGTGTTTTGTCGTGCTTAAAAAATACTCTGATTTTGCTAATTTTAAATATTCCTGAATTCACATTTGCCAATATTTATTACCTACCCAATAGTTCAGTCAATTTACTCCGCAATATATTGCGTAATATATTTTACTTTGTTATTCTTGGGTAACCAAAGAGTTATCTACGCAACTATTGTAACTCTGACAATGATTCATCATTACATTCCTGAAAATACTTTCTGCAAATTAAAGGCACTGGCGGTACGACAGGATCATTTAATTGCGCAAGACATTTTAAACGCTAGTGAATGTTTCTGAACTACAGCATACTTAATACCTACACCGCATGGAAACTCTGGTACAACATGGTCCCACGTTGCACAATGAAGTCACGTGTCACTGAAATATTCTCGAAGACGTATGCAACGAAACCTTTTCCGTGCTTCCGACTCATTCCTCACGGACGTTCTGACGTGTACATGCACGAATAACCAAGCACACTAAAAGTAGCTACTTCTCCAGCAAACAGAGAGCGCTCCATTCTTTATTCCCTCTCCTTCTTCCCCGACGCGGCGCAGGAGAAACAAACTCAAGGAAAATAAAAGGTAGAATCACGAACCCACAAAAGAAGAACAATGTCGAAAGAAGAATAAGAAAGTCTTTGGAGCGGCGCATAAGGCGGTCGTTACCGAAGCGACATCCTTGTAGAATATTCAGCTCATTTGATTCTCAATTGACGGTAAACACGCGGGGGTAAGAAATAGCAGAATGACAAACGGCGAATTCTTTTCCTCTGACTAGCCTACAGTCGTACGTTTGTTTATGAACGCGGCAATAAAAATTCTTCTCTGACAATACCAGTGTAATGTCCACCGGTCGCAGAGAGGAGTTTACGCGGATGATTAACGGAATACTTGCAAACGTAATAAATCACCGGTGCGAAATGAAGCCTTTTTGTTCGGACCGACGTGGGAGGCCGACCGCTTTGATGGAGTGATTGGTGGGAGTGGACATACGAAAGGTTGCGAGTCGCTGTTGCTGAGGTGCAGGGGTGGGGGGCGCTGTAGAATCGCGGTGCGACGCCGGACGTGGTGGGGTCGTGTTGCTGGCGCCGGCAGCGGCGACGGCGGAGGTGGCGAGGGCGGCGAAGGAGGAGGAGGAGAAAGAGATGTCGCTTGGATGAGGACAGAGGAGGAAGAGGAGCTGGCGCCACATCGCCGACGTCGGAGGCAGCTTGTAGGATGGAGAGGATAAGAGGAAAGGGGGAGAGAAGGAAGAGAAGAGAGGAGGAGGGGAGGACGACAGGATGGGGAAGAGGACTGGAGATGAGGGGATGATGAGGGGGAAGAGAGGAGGACGGGGAGAGGAGGAGAGATGAGTAGAGGAAAAGACGATGAGAGGAGAGAAGGAGAAGAGAAGAAATAAGAAGAAGACATGAGAAAGATAAGAGAACGAAGATAGGGGAGGAGGCACCGATAGTGAAGATGGTTAGACGAATGTCCCATGGTGCCAGAAACTCATCCGAGAAGACAACGAAAACAACCCAGCAGAATAGAATTCTAGATTACTTTATTCTAAACATGTTGTAAGAAGGCTTTCAAGATGAAAAGAAGGTCAACAATGTATTGTATATTATTTTAATTTGTACAAAACGGTCTGCTCTTACTTCTAGCAAAAAATAGTAAATTCATTTTCACAAGCCCTTTTTGTTCAAAAAGGTTTAATAGAATATTATTATTATTATTATTATTATTATTATTATTATTATTATTATTATTATTATTGTTCCTCTAATTCATTACTAAAGATGTTATGAGTCTGTTGATTATAAAATCTACTCCGGGTTGCAACCAGTTTCCTAAAGAACAGATCTAGGGACTATTGGTGCTTCTACAATTCTATTCGCAACATGTGTGCTGTTTTTATAATAATAATAATAATAATAATAATAATCATTGTAAAAATAATTATAAATATCAATAAAGCATAGTTTCTCTTTAGTCATACATTTTCTACAGGAAAACTGCGCAGAATAATTTTGCGCAGAAAAAAGACTGGTGTGTTTACCAAACTGAATACTGATACGAATATGATACTCTTTTTCGCATTATCAAATATCCATTATATTAACATTATAAAGTAAATAATTGCGCAAATATTCGTTAACAAATAGAGAACTAATACGTAACTATTACAATTGTACGATTTCATTCACACCTCGCAATGCAAAATCATGCTCTGTTTCCTCTCTGCGGCAACATTCCGCTACGGTCCCTGAAAGCAACGCTTCCCGCTGCGAGACCCCGTTCTCCCGACAGGCAACCTTCGGCGGCTTGGTCGCCCCTGAACGCGAGAAATTCGTCTCTTACAAATCCGCGTCACCTCGCGGGGGCCGTGGAAGCCGAAGGGCGGGGGAGGGGGAGGGGGAGAGGGAGAGGGGAAGGGAGGGGGGCATTAGCATGACTATGCGCCGCGGATATAAACACGAATACATCAAGGGGGCCGCAAAGAATGCGGCGCGGGGCTCGGAGATATCGACGAGTGGCTGTGGGGGTGGGGTCGGGGGCGGAGGTGGGGTGGGGTTGAGGGCGGGGATGGGGTGTGGTGTTGCGGAGTGGCACAGAGGGCGTTCGGGTCGCCCACGGGAAGAATGGGAAACGGGAGGTTGAGATATTTGAAAATGGAAAAGCGTAGGTTTCGTGCAAAAGAAATAGAGAATAGGTTATGTACGAATCTTTTAATGTGTAGGGTATCTCTCAAACACGGGAAATGCTAAAAAATATCCAATAGTAAGTCTCTTGAATAAATTCAGGTTTTTGAGTTGTCATCCCCTACTATATGTACGGCTTCAAGTGTGAACTCAAAGATTGCCAAGGCGTGGTAGTTAGTACGAAAAAGTAGAAATTCATATTGAAGTTTATGGAGAAGGTTATATTTCGTATGTTTTATTTCTAAAACAGGATATAGTATTATAGCCAAACTCTTCTAAACAAATATACAAATTCTATTATACGATATTTGCACAGACATCTTCAGTGTTTTATGAGTGATCACTACTTCCAAATTCAATTGTGTTCAAAGAACTATTCGTGAGTTTTAAACAACAACGCAAGGCGAAATATGTTCTCTACTAGTCACTATGACGAAGAATTATGTTTTTGAAATATTTAGTTTTTTTAATTTACTGAACAATTAATGTATAGTTTTGAATCAGTAAGAATATACGCATATTTTGGATGTTTTTTAAAATTTATTTCTTTAAATACAGGAAATTAGCATACAAAAGGACTTGAAAAGTAAAAATGTATCAATTTATTACTTGAAAAATGAATTTTATTTTATACATAATTATTGATTCCATTTCAAGAAAAAGGAAATTACATTTATTTTGCTAGTATATCAAACCATTCAAAACATTTGTCTTCCATTTGAAACGTTGCATTGCCAACATCTCTAAATTAATACCACAAAAAGCATATATTTTTCCTTTTATTTATCTCGTTTACAAACTTTCACCGAATCTGAGATTTCGCGTCTTTTGTCCGCGTTATACAGAAGCATTGTCCTCAGATTTGTATTGGTGATTCGATTTCTTTCTTCCCTAGAGCCCTACGTCTCTTGTTTAATTTCCTGTCCATTCAAACGGAATCTTTTGTTTCATTTCGGTTTATCTTCAGAGTTCTGTCGCGCAAACCTTCACCTCAATTATTTTACATCCTTTTCATTTTTCATTTACTTTTTTTTTCGTCTCGACGTTCCATTTTTCTGATATTCACCCCTTCTTGTTCGATTTCATTGTGCGGTGTTATTTTTTTGCGCGGATTCGGGCTCGGCAGCCGCCCCTGTCCCCGGACCTGATCCTCAGCTGTCGGAACGCGGAGTGATACAGTCGCGGTTCGTGTTTTGCATTCCGTGCATTGTTTGGTGGCGAACAACGAAGGACATATGGTTCCGGTGTATTGGATTCCGGCGCCGTACCAGAGAAGTTCATTTTTGAAGCATATCCGATGGACAACCAGATAAGACCGGATGGATCGTGACAGATGCCGACATTTTTGGTTTCGATTCGAGTTATTTTTGCAATCTCATGTCTTTTGTTTGCTGTTCCTATGGTGAACATGTGTGCACGAATGATATTCGCTTGTTGCAGTTGATGAAACTCTTTTGATTTTTTAAAGATGGTATTAAACAATATTTTTATATTCTTTGAAGAATATATTTCTAAAACGTTATGATGAAACATTCTTAGAATTCAATGTTGTTCGTAACCATTGGTTTTGTATTCACTAGCACAGTATTCTGTTGATTATTTTTATAAAAGATAAATAAATATTTAGTGATGTATTTTGTACGCAAAATGCAAAAATGTCATTATACAAAATTCTAACACATGTAAGAAATTCAAACGAATGTAATAAGAATTTAAGACATATATATATATATATATATATATATATATATATATATATATATATATATATATATACTTCACTCATGTTAATAGTGCAATAACCCGTCTTGCAATGAAGATGTTATGAATTGATTGAATATAAAATCTATTCCGATTTGCAACCAGCTTCCTAAGAAGCAGATCTATGAAGCATTGACTTGCACTTCCCAGTTTTTTGAATTAGGAGTTTAGCCAAGTTCTCACACAGTTTTGCGGAACAAATCCCAGAGCTACTATTGGGGCGCCTTATGCTCTTACGCTCGACTTTCGGATGATCTCGATTTTCAAACTCTTGTACTTAAGACGTTTTGATCGTTAAGGCACAGCAACATCTACAAGTAGACACGACGTTTTCTCCAAATCCCACATAGCAATATCCGGCTTGTTTGCGCAAACTATCGTGCAATGAACTTGAATTTATTAGAATCAGTCTTTGCTACAATTAGTAAAGCTGAGACGACATATTCAACGGTTTCTACTGGTTCCTGAAAAATGCGGCATTTATCATCTTGGGAAATTTTGAGAACCACTTTATCATAATGTCTGGCTTCATTCTTCCCCTTTTAAGCCACACAAATTATTGATCTGCACCTTGTCCATCCTTTTAACATATTGTCCATTGAGTGATTTGTGTCTCCCAGATTTAACATTTTTTGTGACGCGCATTTCATGTTAAGTAGCATCAGAAGTTCTGTGTCTGTGTTATTCTTGCATCGCCTTCTTCACAATGCTTCGTACTACACTTACAGTGACTGCTTCCTATTCGTCAGATCTAATAACTGATTTTTTTTTGCTCGCGAATAGGCCGACTTGGACCACGCGTACAAGCACCCTGCATTTACCGGGGCCCAGTTACATTATCCCGGTGGCAGGTGCATGTAATTTATCATGGGTTTAGCATTTAGCTAAGATCCGAATTTTATTACACAGTGTTTTTAAACATTGGCGTATGAAAGTTGAAATGATGATATTGAGAGGTGCAAAGGCGACACACACAAAGACATCCATGCCTGAGCCGGGACTCGAACACGCGATTTTATGGTCCGAGACCGCTACGGCACTACTGCCTTAACGATTTCGGCCATCTGATCGGCTAATGGCCGAACTTTTTTTGTTTCGCGAATCGGCCTTGGGCTACGTGATACGTGCATCTCACCGCGGCTCAATCATGATGATTGAGGTGGGTGCACGTTATTTTTCTATAGAGGGAATAAACATTTAATGCTTATTCCATTTCTACACTCCATTGTAGTAAGCCTTGGGGATTGGGGTGAAATGATGATATAGATACAAACACACACTTTTATTATTATTATTATTATTATTATTATTATTATTAAAGTAGTAGAGTGGTGATGATGGATGAAAGGACTAGGATGATGATGGGAGGTGTTCGTGGGATGTTTGTAATCGCCCCAGCATTCACCTTATGACCAAGGGAAACCACGAAAAACCACGTTCAGGATAATCGGTCAGGGGATCGAACCCAGACGTTCCGATTGCGAATCCTGCGCACTACGCACTGAGCCTCTTTGCTCGATATTATTATAATTGTCATTATTGTTATTATTATTATTATTATTATTATTATTATTATTATTATTATTAGCCAGTATAATGCTTCAATTATTATTACAGAGAACATACATCTTTGTTTATTTATTAAAAATACAATAAATTTGATTATACCTAGTAATTAAATGTATGGAAAGACAACAGTTGGAAATTAAATGTTAGAACATATTGTTATTATTATTACTATTATTATTATATTATTATTATTACTATTATTATTATTGTTATTTTATTGTTGTTGACTGTGGTGGTGGGGGTGGTGAGGGTGACAGCGCTGTTGAGAGGGGCGAGCGCCGTAAGAGCGGAGGGCTGTGGGCGAAGGATGTGCTGAATAATTGGTGCACGCTGGCGCACGACGCGGGACGCGGCGCTCGTCATCCACACGTTAGCGCCCCCGCGCCTACCCCTCTTCCACGCCGCCTTTACACCCACGCCCCTTCTTCTGCTCCCACCGTCCCAGCCGCCCTCCTCCATTCCTTCAACCGCGACCACTTATTTTCTTTCCTCGCGTTTTTTTTAATTTTAAAATTTATTTTTTTATAGAAAACTACATCCCTAGAAGCCTTAGAACAGTTCAGAAAAGTTAAATTTATCCGAAAATACGTACACTTTCAATCATTCATTGAATATAACAGAGACCGACGTGAACTTCATATTTGTTATGAGGGGCAATGATCCCCTTTAGTTTCAGGACCGCGAAATAAGTAATATTTGGAATCCAGAGATTTTAGTCCAACATAACTTATATTTAAGCTAAATATACGAAAATCAACACATTTCGAGATTGGCCTCTTTGAAAACAATAAAAATAGGAACTTTAAAGGAAAAACCCTTCGTCTAAAAGTTTTATTGTGCATTTTGCTGCCCTCTCAGAGGACAATCCTTGGTGTAACTAGTCGTACCTGTGATAGGCTCCCGCCGCAATAAATAGCGATGAGAAATGTGGGCATTTCAGCTTCCTTGAAAACTCCTTCCCCCTTCCTCCTCCATTCTTCCTGGTCGGAGATTTAAAGCTGAAAAGGAAAAAAAGAATTAGATTAAATGCTAGTAGATAATACAACAACAACCTACCTACGCTGCACTGCCTCCCCCTTCGCCCCCGCCGCTCTCCCGATCCACGGCCTCCGTAGTCCCTGCTGCTCTTCCCCACTGGTGCCATCTCGCATATGCCCAGCCCTCACCGCCCTGCCTCCCCCAACGCCCGTCCCTTGCAACACGCTTTATCTCACAGGTCCCTTTCATCAAAGACTTTGAGAATTGGAGATGTTACATTTCCGAGCCTTGTCACAAAACAGGAGTGAATCAGACCGTTCAATATACTATCCTCTAGTGTGGTTCCAGAAAATATTTAATTCTTAAAATCCGGGCCTTTTAAAAATACGAATTACCAATGGCCAAACTTAAATGACTATTCCAGTCATGACTCATTAGTTTCAATCCGGACGTACACAAATGTACTTTTCGCTATCGTCTTTTCGCAGATGATCAAATGTTTTGAAAAATAAATATTCCTTCCACGTCGGAAACTACAGTATTCAACATAGCGTCTGAAAAAAATACGAAGGAATATTTATCCACTCGTCGTTATACGACCCGCGAACTTATCGAAAAGTTTCAAACCGCTAGTCAAACTACTTATGATAATATTTTCCACAAACGATAGTAATTTCATTCCGTCTTGTGTAACAGATACAATATACAATTATATAAATCGTCAAGTCGTAGCAAAGTGATATGTTTTTATGAGAATTTTAGCTTCAGTAAAATGTCATGGGTTGAAGTCATAGTACTAAATGGTACAGAACCGTGCGTTCAAGTAAATTCCATCTAAAATCAGGTAAAATGCTATCTTTAAAAAATGTAACTTTTGAAAATCATGTAATTTTGATGCTTTGTTTTTTCTTTATAAAGAAAACCGCGCAACGTGCGATAACAGATTTATCAAATTTTAATGAAATTAGGAATATGTACAGCTTTGCAATTCATAATTATTAAAATTCTATTAATGAATAATTAATTTTAAAATTTTCTAAAATTACTAACACTAATAACATATGTAGTCAACGAAAATCGGCCACTACCCAATGTTAACTGGTTACAGAAGACACAGCATTTTAAGGAATTATTTAATGTTTCTGGGTAAATACTCGTTGTTGCAAGATATTGTATTAACCACATACTACAATATTTGAATAAAAGACAGATACCACGTACAATACAAAATATTTTCTATTGATGCATTGAGTTAGTTGGCTTTACGTCGTCTAGCGAAACTTTTCCTCTAGCATCTTTCCATTTCTCCAAGCTTTCTAGCGTCACTTTCTCCATTGGAATTCGTTTTTTTTTTGTTGTTGTTGCAAGTGCTCCATAAATAATCGGCAACTTTCTTTTGTTTAGAAGAAATGAAAGATGTACACTTCGGAATGCATTCATTAATTACTTAAAATTCGTGAAACTGATCTATATGTAACTAAAAACTATACTAATAAAAGTGAATTCAACGATATGTAACCGACATGTATACCAAAAAAAGTAGTAAATGAATAGAGACGAAATTTTCCCATGCTTCTCTTCAGAATTATCGTAGTGTTTTGCAAATATTAATGTGATACTTCACGAAACCAATTTTTAATAATATAAAATTATTTTTTCAGAGAAACAGTTTTCTACAATTTCATAAACAATCACAAAATATTTTATTTAATAGAATCAAATTGTTAGAAACATAACAGTTTCACTATCGAAAATTTACTAGTACGGTCTTTTTAATATGATTAAATAACAGTCAAAAGTTTTAATGTGACAACACAAAGTATATTCAGGTGGTTTATAATACCATTCCTCACAAATGGTTAAACAATGGTTGACAAAAAAATATGAACTCATCCACCGCTTGTACTTTCAGCCAAGCCGGAATTTAATTTATATCTGCAGGTCTAATTCAAAACAACAACATTGGTGCACAAGGAAAGTGACTCATTTCAAATATTCTCTTTTTGTAGTAGAACGGTTATAATTTGAGAGTGGCCATGTACGTCGCAAAGACAAGGACTTTTTATTCTACATCTCACTTACTTTTGAACTATTCTTATGAAAGTAGTAATAAAAATTTAGTACATTTCTAAACATAATTATAAAAAAGGTAATCTGCCACGCCTTCTTTCGAGCTTCTACTTCACAGATGTATTTATTTTTACTTTGAATGAAATAATTAGATGATATCAGATATTGTTTGTGATGGTTTGCCAGCATTTACGGTGTAAATTAAATAAATCACTCTTTAAGAATTCGCTTATCAGTGGCAAATTGTTTTCTTCCAAAAGCTGTCTGTTTCAATTATTTTATAGGTGTTTGCCGTTTCATTCCGCGTACATTTTTCACAATTTGTCAAGGTTGTGTTTCAGGTGTAATAATTGGATTTTGGGTAGTGACCGTGTTTGCATGTATATGTTTTAGCGATGTATTTTATATAGAACATTTGAACAGAGAGTTTTGTTCATTTTTACTGAACCAATGAACTTGTGCAGAAGTTGTGTCGCATTCTAAATCGTTGCCCACGCGCCCTAAAAGATGCAATTGGACGTAAACTGGACGTAGGTAAGAGAAAGTGTTGTAAACTTTTGTCTGGGCAGAGAGTTTATATGTATTTCAGTTCTCACTGTCCCACTAGTTAGTCTGAACTAAAAATATGATTTTTCCCTAAATGTCTTGTACACGTTGCTCTGGTCCTGTGACGTCCCGGTCTTTCAGTTTACGTTACAATCATACAGTTTGTGGATCGTCCTCGTTTGCGTCTCATAAACGCGAGGCACGGTTTCGCGAGCGAGGAGTCGCAAGCGCATGTCGCAAGGGTTGGTCGCAAGGCGAGCGAGGGCGAGGTCGTGGGGCTGCGGGCGGTTGGTACAGCTCGTATTGTGCGAGGCCTATCTCCCGGCACGGGCGCTGCTGGTGCGGGCGACACAACGACTCCACCAGCGACCTTCGACCGCGAGTAACGTTTTGGCAAATAGCTCTTTGTTTAAATTTATTTCTTCTCGTTCGTCAGCCTTTGTCCTTCGAGGAAGTTAATCATACAATACACAATTTTTAGCATTTGGGGAATGGCCATTCATAAGTAGTGGTTTTCATTTCTCGAAAAAACATGAATTTTGTGCTATAGTAAATGAAGCAAGGTTGAAATCTGGTTCATCTTTTAGATCAATTTACAGTTATGGGGGATTACGGTGGTTTGAATCGGTCTTTGAAATACCTGCATTTTATACGTGGGTATACAGCATTGCAACTTAGATTGAAGATGAAGATGCCGGTCCGGATAGCCGAGATTTCTGAGGCAGGAGTGCCGTAGCGATCTCGGATCGAAGGATCGCGGGTTCGAGTCCCGCCTCAGGCATGGTTGAATTGTGTTCATCATTTCACACCCCTACCATCATCATCATATCATGTCATCCTCATAGTTACCATATCGTTACACGCCATAGTGATCGCTAATGGCCTAGTAGTTGATGCGTCCTTAAATAACAAAAAAAAATAATAATAAAAAACGAACCTGAATGTATGGAATGAAACAGGGGGCATTTAAATTTTTCCTTAAAATATATTTTGAATGGGTGTTAATTTTTGGAGATCGCTAGGGACAGCACATTCCCAAACTGGTCATGTGTAAGTCATGGTTAGTAGAATTAAAGATTTAAATAATAGTCAACACTGAACTGTCAGTGAAGAACCTTCATTAGAGGGAAGAGTTTTAATATTTTTGCAGATACTTTGTTGACTATTGCATTTACGTGAGGTTTCCAAGTTAATCTTTTGTCAAGCAACGCTCTTAAGTATTTTATCGGTGAGGACGTCCACGGAATATATGTATTGTGAAGATTTAATTCAGCAGGAGTTTTGTTTGGCGAACGTGAACATTTTTCCTTGAAACTTTAACGGATTTATTTTCATTCTCCATTTTTGAGTCAAGTTAACATACTCGTTTAGTGTGTTTTGAATATAGCCCTTGACTACAACAATGTCGCTGTGCATTGCGATATGGCGATAAAGCAAACAACTCAGAATGAATGAATGAATTGTTGATGTCAGGCACAAAAATATAAAAATGTGTTATTTACTAAACCTTTTAAAACATTGACAAAAGCCAATCTAGCGTTGGGAAAATTCCCTTATTTCAGGCGTACAGTTTTTATTCCTTCAAATCTGTCAGCTCTTCTATTTCCCAATGTGATTTAACTCGCTATCTGATACCTCGTTATTGTGCCACTATTGATATTATGTAAAATTAATTTGGTTATTTTGTACTGTGCAATTTAACCGCACGGATCTAAGTAATTACGTTATATAATAAACTCTTTATAATATGTAACGAACTCCAAATAAAACTAATAAACCCATCTCGAACAGTTTCCCATATCCAATGAGCAACTGCTGAGATGATGTTTTGCTTCTGAACAGAAACAAATCTGTGCACGCTTTCTATAGCTCGTATTAGTGTAGAATACACTAGTTGTTTCGTGATCAGTAACAGCATAATTGTACTCGCGTAATCGTTTTCGCGATAGTGCGCCTCTTCCTTCAGGTGAGGCATAAGAAGCCAAGTGTTAAGAGCCAATATCTGCAGCGAATTTCCCGTTGCAAATAGTTTTTCTCAACACGTTAATTTTTCTTGTCATCGTATGTTTCTATAAGCGCTCGTACCTATCTGTATGTAAAATTCAACTTAATATAGCATAATAGCAAAGGACTGGAGCACAAGAGCTGAAGAAAATCTATACTTCTCCCATAAAAGTCACAAAGTTGTTAACAATTTTTTGACGATAACTAAATATATAAATATGTTTTTTAGCGTCTTACGAACATTAAAATATTTAACCGTTCACCGTACCCGGACTTATATGATATAATTCCCAGTTCCGGTCCTGGACGTTGAAATTTTGATTCTCGTGAGATTCTATTATCAATTTTAAAGTGATGATTTACAATATGAAAGAAAGTTCGTAATGGCCTAGCTGATCCACTACAACTGGATATAACATAGATAACCAAACTTGTGTCAGTTCTAAACCGCCATTACAGAGAAAATTGTACCCTTCAAAATGAAATTCGGAAGCGGTTGAGATTGTCTATAAAAAACGATAGTCATTAGAAACGTTACTGAAATTTCCTAATGAAAGATGTTTTGAAACCAATTTTTCTTTCAACACATTTTAATGTAGGAAACGAAATATTGTAAAACATATTAACAAAATATTTTTTACAGTCTAAAGAAATATACATTACATTTCATTTAACTTGTTCGCCTACAAAAATAAAATTTAGCATTACTTTCAGATAAAGAGCAGTGCATCAAAACTACAATTTTTAATTCTTAACATTCAACCAAATAATGGGGAATTTACTGAACTATTATTTTATGGATACTCTTTATTAGCAATAAATTGCTTTACTTCTTCCAAATGGGACGATTGAACCCAATAGTCAAATATTTCCACAAAAGAAATAAAAGTACTTCGGCTGTATGTTTACTCCTTCGAGAATAATTCCAAAAGAACAGGTTGGGTAACTTACAAAGCGAACACACCAGTCTGAATCGTGTTGTTTATACATCGCTATAACTCATTTTCGAATGCGCCTTCTTGAATAGGCCCCATTGAGTGGGAGACAGCTGGACACATTATTCAACTCCCGAGTCCTTTAGAAGTACCGCATCTACCACAAACCGGTTTTCGTAATATTTTGTGATACGCTCAGTTACATTTACATGGAACGATGGGCACAAACGAATGTTTGTAAGATGTCGCATCCACCATGGCAAATGGGAAGACTACGCCAGGTTCTTTTTGCTGAGTCCATCTTTCACTACTTCTATTTTTGACCTCTCGCTGTATTTCACTTTTGAATGAAAAAACTTGCCGAAACCATTGAAGATGGATCTTCTTAACGTCACAAGTATATAAATCAAACGTCTTTATATGGCAATCATAAAAACACACAAAGAAAGAGGAACTTAAAATATTTCATGCTCGTGCATCCGTGCAAATACAAATGTATGAACTAGTGCCATGGGCACTCAAGTCGTATTTGGATTAAGAATCGTGTGAACAAGTCCACAGTATTTTTATCACATCCTACCAGTAATGCCTATGGAGGAGTTGAAAATGTTTTCTTTAATTGCGTAGATCCGCAAGAAACAGAAAAACAGAGATAAATATTTCTACATGTTTTCCTTCAATATCTGCTTTTAAATATCTAATGCTAATTTCATTGTGTAGTTCATATTTCACAATATGAGAGAAACTGCTCAATAGAATGAGAATGTAGTGTATGAATACATAGATGTTACGAAATATTTTGTCTTCAACAAGGTTCGTTCGGTAACATTGCAGTTATTCTTAGTAATTTTTCCATTAGAATAGTACTTTTTAATTCCAGTAAATAAAAGAAAACATTAACAGAGATGGCAAAATCTACCGGTTTGTGCGTGCTTTCAATGGAACTCCTTTGATATCCCTAAAAATGCGATTGAATTACACAACATTTTAACTCAAAATGTTTTTAAATTTCGAAAAATATATTACATTATATTAGGAAATGGCATTGAGGAATTCATTACAAATGTTGGACCCGACTAAGGTGCGACCCGCCGGTCTGTTTCAAGCAATGGATTCTCTCTACGAGAACATAATATGCTTAACCTAATGCACTAAATGATTTTAATAGCTATTGTCAGAAGAATGTTACGTCACTGTCATGTGTTTTGAATGTGCTTCAGAAAGAAATGTGACGATAATTATTTCAACTTGTGGTGGTATGCCGATTTACGTGTCTGCATCTTCCGGCTTGCATGTGCTACCAGTGAACAAAAGACATTGTAATGTGCGCACATGTGTGCTGGTAAGGGCTTACGGCGAGCACGAACCGTTGTTTATTCTTATATTTGCTACACCTGCGTGTCGCATGATGTAGCTCAACTATTCTTCCATGATGATGAGCAGCTATCAAATGCGTTCTTTGTAAATGCCTTTATATGACTTACACTGAAGAGAAATACACATTTGTTATATTCATATGCATACGTACGGAGATGGGGTGCAAGGGGTACCATGACCCCTCCTAACATTTTCAAACGAGCCCCATAACTGTACGTTATATGTACGTACGTTATATTACTGTATTTCATTTCCGTAAATATTGCCAATCTCATTTTTTTTCCTTTTTAATCTGACAATTAAAGATTATTTAATTAAAAAGTAGATCGCTTAAAAACAGCTGCGATCATTAGCGACTAGTATTATTTTATGCTTCAGCAACAACATTTAAAAATTATAAAAAATATAATATTTAATTACAATATTTTTTTCCCATTATTCAAGCTAATTTGCCAAACTCAGAAAATTAGAGAAACTGTTAAACGATATTTGGGGAAGAAGCTCTCTATGTTTGGCAATCCTGAACATAGATCGACATACAAGTATTTGTATTTATTAATAGCAAACATTTAAGTTATAACCAGACTCGGCGCTATTTGTAGGCAAACTAGGGGATCCTCTACAGCGCAAACCTCGGGGAGGAGGGAGGTGCAGTTTTGGTAATAAAGATAGAGATATTGTCGGTGACTATCTTTGTAACGAACCTTTGGTAGTAGCTCAAAGACATCCAAAATACTTCCCCCTACAAAAATTGCTTACATCTATACTGCGGAAAAATCTGCAGAATAATGTACCAAATGTTTTCATTTCTCTGAGGATTCTTTTACACTACCAGAATCTATTGCAAGTGGGAAACGTAGTTTTTCGAAACTCAAACTTATAAAAACATTTTTACGCTCCACAATGTTGAAAGAGAGTTCAGTTAGTGTGGTAATTATATTTATTGAACAAGCTGTAGCATCAAGTCTTGAATTAATTACATTAGTCAAACAATATGGAAAACAAAGTTTAATTTTAATACGCTTAATACATTTTTTTGTAAAATTAGTTGTCTTATAATCATTACAATTGTCTTTTACCTGTAAATGGCATTTGACATATATCTGAGAAAACTTAATCACGAAGTTTAAAATAAATCATATTTATGTATGATGTTTATATCTGTGTGAGTATACAAATCATATTTTACTCTAAAAATGTTTCTGAAGATTATTTTTGTTATATTTTATGGGGGGCGTAATTATCTCATTTTGACAGCAAAATAACGTACCGCCGATCCTGCTTATAATTTAATTATCTTTGTTGTACAATTTATTTATTTACTAGTAAAAGTTGTAAATACAAACAAGTTCCATGAAAAAGGATGCCCCTTTGTTGCTTCAAGCAATGCACTACTATGTTCAAGACTGATGAAAGTTCAAAGGCATGAATAACCTCGATGACAATATATAATTATGTAATTACTGGGAGTATTGTTCAAGCAATTCCTACGCAAATATTCCTCAATTTGCTTCTATGTATAAAACACTTAAGAAAAACGATTTATAAGAAGATATTTACACAAAATCCTGTAAGGGTATTGATGCAGGAGAGGGAATTACACCATATCAGGTATATTTAAGACAAAATAGGTCAAATATAGTTAATTATTCTTCGAATAAATCAAGATGCGCAAATTCAAATCGCAACATGCACTTCAATTCAACATGCATCACAATCATGAATAACAAGGAAATCATTTGTTCTCAGTCCTTATAACCAGTTATGTTCCTTGAATTCCGAATTACAGAATGAGTTCAGTTTCAACCTTCTGTGACGCTTTTGGCATTTTCTAGGTATCCCTACTGCATTGCAGAGAGGAGAAAAAAGTACACAACCTCGAAATTTATGTAAAATTAAGTTGACTATTAGCAGTGTCACAACAAAGGCTTACGTTTTCGGAAGGACGGCAACTAACCTCCTAGGAAAATGAAGTAAAATTGATATTTACCACATTCTTATGTTAATACCTTCTCTAATATTTACTGCCAATATGAACTGTATTTTTATTTAGCATCACTATTATGCAATAAGAACGTAAAGAACATGCAGATGCAGTATGTCAGCCGTGAAATGGCAACAGGTTCTGAGTTTATCGGTGACCGTGAAACAGAACCAGAAATAAAGTTCGTAGTCAGCGAAGACTTATCCGTTAAAATTTTGGACTAAAAATTCGGAGTATTTTGAATTGAAAGAACAGTTTGTGAAATGAAATTCATTTTGAATTTTAATTCAATAATTTTGTACTTAATCCATAAATCGACTTTGGGTGAATCAAGATCAATTGCCATTAGCAGTCATTAATATTTATTTCCTTCGTTTTCGCAAGTAAATAAGAAAGTAGTGTTTTATCACTTCAAGGTGATAAAAACGATGTACGTTTAACTAGTTGTTAAATATTGAGGCAATTCCTCTCTGATTCATTGACAGAAGAAAAAACTATTTTTTGATTGCTCCATAAATTTCTATTACAACTACATTTCATAAAAATGGTCACATAAGTCAATCAATTTTCAATGATTAATACATTTCGAGTCAACTAACAATGTCTCACTTTTTCCGCTGTCTACTACTCCAAACTCGCAATTATTATTACTACGAGTCTTCTCTTTTCTATGTGTGTACGCAGCGTCGCACACTGGGGAAAGGAGCTTCAGACGACGCGACACACTGGTACGAGTATGTCACGTCCACATGCCTTTCGAACCCTAACATCACCTCCCCTCTCATGCGACTAAAGCCCGTTTTTTACGGTCATTTTTTCATTATTTTTAATTGGTATAGGACAGAGACGAACCATACTGGATGTTAGTTGTACGAAAAAAAGACGCATGCTTCATTTTTCGTCACAGATTTCATCTAGTTTGACTACCGCGCTCTTGGCGTCATCTTTTAGAACTATCTCTGATTTGAACTCTCTGAAATAATCTTTCCAGGTAAAAATTATGAAAAATAATAAAGGAGAAATCCAAGAAATATGTGTACGATATTAATATTCTGATGGGATTCTTGTATACTGGGAATCTCAAATTATCGCAAATTCTTTGCAGAAAATTACATGGCATCTTGAACTGAGAGAACAAAATTTTAATTTTATCATTATTGCATTATTTATTCGTAGTTCTTCTTCATGAAGACATAGATAATTGTAAAAAATTAATGTTTTGTTTATCTTTGTTTAAGTACTTTAAAATAATAATTTTTCCTTCGTGTTGCATTAGCACTTCAATATTTTAATGCTGTAAATAATAAATTATTCTTTCAAAACCGAAAACATCGCTCGTCTACATCCTGTCGGTTGCTTAACGGAAACTGGTGGACGTTTCTGTTGTATTCTCAGCCAAAGCCTTTCAGGCAATAGATGAAATAATCTCATATTTCCCGGAACCAAGTTTTTAAAAAAATCTACCCTACAACAGAGTTCCTTTGAGTAAAAAAGCATCCCCTTTCTGTGGAACAGACACCGCTTGGGAAAACGTGGCTTCTGTAACTTCCCAGACCAAGTCTGGCATGCATTCTTCGTTGTTTGAATGTTTGACAAGGGATCAATTCCCTATCCTTTTCATGTGGGAGCTATCTCATTCCGGAGGAAATGCTACAAGGGAGATGAGCTGAGTGTCGTGAACCGTGAAAATAGGGGATGCGTTCAGTTTGCCGGCTCAATGGGGCCTCGGTCACCTGGATACCTGCGTGTTCGCATGCGGAAAATTAATTAACCCTATTGTTGGATGATTCTTCGGAACCAAAGCTTCCTCTTTTGAGTTCATTTCGTTTCAGATCTTCTACAGGCACTTCCTTAACGACGCTGTGGGTGAATCTGTGCTGGCGATACAGAATCGAATAAAATGGTATTATTCAATCAGAATTCTTCTGTTGAAGTAATACAAAAGAAAATCGTGATTCCTTTCCATATCATTTTTCTCAAGGGTACTCTTTACATTCGTTTGTGAATATTTCAGTTTGCGAATCACATATATTGTTTCCGTCTCACTACCTAAACGTTGGAAAAACTGGTTTTCTGCAACTGTTCTTTTTTTCTGAGCATACATTGATTATTTTGCAAATTACTGCTAGAATGAATGTATTTAAATATATTCAACATCATTCAATTCAAAATATTTGCGTCAAAATATAAAATATTATACTTATTATACGTTTTCGACTGAAGAGATATAATTCTAAACTATATCGTCATTATTTCCTTTACATTTTCACGAAATTACCCTATATTTAGAACACAATTTTATCAATGCTCTCTTTTTGCTAATAATGTTAATCAATGACGTTGACAACATGGTTAGAACGTATTATACTCTTCTAATATCAGACCTCAATATTTGGTTTTGCCTTTTCATCGCGAGTTTATTAAATTACTACATCGTGTTGATTAAATAACTTTCGTAAATACCAGTTAGAAAAAATTGGGTCATTGCCTATTTGTATTTATAGTAGTGACTAAAATAAATATTTTCGCCTCTTTTGCTTGCACAGGTTTTAGTGAAATTAATATCATTTTTGATAATATTTAAGCCATATCCTTTTGAAATGTAATTATAGGTTATTTTACTAACAAAATATATATATATATATATGAGTACCTTTTAGAAAATTGCTCTTAACTCATTGCGAGTCATACATCACGAAAACATTATTTGAAGGAAACAGTTTCAAAAGTTGTAGACACCCTCACTTGTCGAATTTGTTCAATTTCTTTCAATTGTCATGTTTTCAATTCGTTCAATGTGTTTTCAGTGACGTCAGTAATTGCCTTGATATTAATATTGACTGATAAATTCATTGCACATTTTGATATATTTTATAAAATAACAATACATTATTTATTGATCATTGTATTGTCAACACAATATTCCAAGACAAGGCAATAGGTATTACAGTACCTATAATTTTATAATATCCTATTGAAGGCCCAAAAAATGAGCAAAATCGTAGAATAAAGAAAATATTATTGATTAGTGCAATCTTTTCAAATTTTATCAGTTTTGTATCCGATAAAGTTATTAAGATATTGTCTCCAAAATGAAATGAAGTCATAAAGTTAATTATTAACATTTTATGGAATAATTTGAAGATAAATCTAGAATTATTAAATGGTGGCAAAGAACAGTATACACTCATTAAGGCACTCGATTCTTAATGGTGAAGAACAGTATACACTCATTTGGGCACGGATCACTGTATGATCAGCACATTTCGGCTTGCGGGAATAAAAAAATTCTGGCAGAAGAAATCCATCCATCTCCTCCATTTCTTAGCCGACCTCCCTGAGGGCAGGCATTTCATTCGTCAGGTCCCCGCCTTGGATGCCGACCCAATTCCTGCCAGAGGCGGTGATCCAAGACGCGCCCTAAGGAAGCCACAAAGCCCAATAGCCCTTCCCTATTCACCGTCGCATTTCTCCGCAACCGGCGAGAACTTGGTCATCGCCAGAATGGCAGCGTGGAACGCAACGTCAACTCAACCTGCCCGGTACCTGAGAAGCAGCGCGAGGGAAATTAATTAGACGCATTGTGGCGAGGCCTTTGGGTGAGACGGGCCGAGGAGAGGAGGGTGTCGACGGAATCGGGGAACTGTACATCCTTCACCCTGCCCGCCTGGTTGGTTGCCCGTTCTTCTGCCGTTATTTTGTTATGGGGACCTTCAATATTGTCCTCGCGTTACAATGCCCTCGCGCACAACAAGACCCTCTAATGGAAAAGGAATACAAAAGTTGGTGTCTCTCTTTTTTTTTCGAAACAGCGCACAATGTAATAAATCGTGTATTTTAAAAAAATAGAAAAGGGGAGTGGTTATCGGCGGCTGTGTGTTGGCATTGCGTGGGGAATCGCGAGGACAATGCCACCTGAATCGGAGGCTAAAATTAATCTCAACAAGACACATTGGGAGACCATGTATGGGAGTAGACGCAGCGATGGCTGCTTGTTCTTTGCGATTCTCTGTCCATTGATTAATATTCTCGCTTCTAGGAATATACTGGCGTCATCAAAATAACACGAAACAAAAAACTTTGTCTTTCTATAGAGGACCTTTGTTGGAGCTTTGTGTGTTTTTTCTATATAAATTGATGTCTTTCTTCCATTTAGAGTTTTTCCGAATAAAACGTGGACTTACAATGCGATTTGTGGAAGGCTTTATGAAGTATTATCCCTGATTCTATTAAAAATGAAGCTAAAACATGAAAAAATCTACGGAGAATTTTGCTTCGGGACAATTGTTTTTGTATTTACTTTCAGATTATCGAACCACAATCTCATATAGTTTTAAAACAGAGTTTCAGACTCGAACAATGCATAAAAGACTTTGTTTCCTTTATTTCTATATAAACCTTAAGCTTTCAATCAAATGCAAAGATCAATAATGGAGATTTTGTATTATTTCTATAGCACAATTTGTACACTAAACTCTATTGAATATTCACTTAAATATTACATTCACCTGTATCTCCAAGGATTGTTTCATCGAAATCATTGAAAAATCACAAATAACTATTACGATTGTTTCAGAAACAGAAGTAGTGACAAAATGTATCGTAATATGAGCAGAATAAATTATTTACAAATGTTCAGTTGCTATTACTGCGTTATATGATGCTCTCGAAGAACTTCATTTCAAGAGATAAATTTACAGACAATACCCATTGTCCAAACTAAATTTCGAATTTTCACACAATTTACATGAAACTTAGATTTCTACCAAATATACACATTCTTTTGAAATACACAATGTTTTCTACGCTGCAATATAAGAAAAGTATTACGCAAATCTAAATACTAGAAAGAAACTATAGCAGGAAGTAAAAGCGAAATAAATTGTGAATGATAACGCACTGCCATTACACTGGAAAGTCAATTTAAATTATCTTTCGATACCAAACTTTATTAATTCTAATTTTTACGTTGGTTTCTGGAGCAGAATAATTGTGTAATTTGGGCTTGTTATATAGTATAAACTGTTGTATACTATAAACTCTACGAAATTTAGTAAGGAATATCGGAGAAATAAAATTGAATGTTTAATAAAGAAAAAAAATATAAGCTGTGAAGACTTATTATGTAAACGAAAAACTTATTATTGATATGGATTGTTGAAAAATATAATTTCTCATGATATTGTCTACTTTACAAATGCAATGAAACCCAACATATTCGACACAATGATAAAATGAGATGTAAAGTCAGTTTTCTTTACAAATGTTCTTGTCTTTAATTTAAAACATACGATTACCGCGGCGATAGTGTGACGGTTAGCGTACCGGACTGTTATACCCAAGCTCGCGGGCTCAATTCTGAGCGATTTTTAGGGCGACAAAATCCTTCGTACGCCTTCCTTCGGAGAGGAAGTAAAGCCGGCTGTCCCATGTTAGTAGATTTACTTGCATGTAAAAGATCCTCAAGCCTAAATGACGCCTCTGAGCTAAATTCAAAATCGCCTGTTTCTCGCCCAAGAAATACCTCCTTCCTCTGCTAGTTGGTGAAAGGAGCGTAGCGAAATTTGCGTGGTCAGACGGAAGAGCGGGCCTAATGGCCCGAGTCTCGCCACGTAAAATAAGGCAAATTCAATTCAATTCAATTACCAGTAAAATTTGTACTGAAGTATATTGATTTGTGCAGGAAGTGCAAACTTGTTTACATGTACTAAACGCAACTGCTATCCACACCATGCATCAGCATTTGTTAGCATTTCTGAACAAAATGTACTCATTAATGAGGTTATAGAACATTTGTATATTGAACTACATTCGATGTGTGTTTTAATTAATAATGTCCCAGTAAACGTTTACTAACGTCGTGTTCTTTCTGCAGAAGAAGACGTGCCAAACTAGTCCAGAAATCTACATAGATAGCCGTATGCGATGGATCGAAATGGCAACCTGAATATCCAAAAAACATTTGTATTTAAGTTTTGGTATGATGTAAGTTTCATGGATTCACACACGCAGATAGTTACTCTTTTGAAAAATAAAAACATCTGTTCATCCCGGTTTCTCAGAATGATTGTATTCTTTCAGGAAGGTTATTTTAAAAATTAAATGACGACGATGCAGGAAATAAAGCCTAAAGCCACGAATCGTGGATCATTTTAAAACAAAAGTTTGTAAGTTAATTCCATTATTAGACAAGGAAAGCCATGTGTGGTTTTGCCATTGTCTGCCAAAACGTCTAGTCATACAACGTTGCGTTGCAAGTCTCAGATCCACGATTATGACATTCAATGACAATGTTTATATGGTTACTTTATTTGTAGAGGAGTCCTTCTCCAACAAAGCAGAACAAAAACGTTTATTATTTGTTTCCTTTGTAAGAACCACTGCAGCGCATGTGACAGATTATTACCGTATTTCAAGTTGTTGGAATGTTGATAATATCTTTTAAAAAATATTGAACAGAATGGAATTTCTTTTTACCATACCATGTTCATTGTTCTCTTCATCAACAAAATAGTACACAAAAAGTGAAATTCGAATCTAGTTAAACATTTCATCCACATTTCATGCTATGTAATCTTTTATTTCATATTTTATTAAGTATCTATAAGTAATATAAACTGTATTTTCTTAAGTCTTAACTCATTACTTTGCATGTTAATGCAAATGTTTGGTTAATAGTCAACACCATGCTCATCTTTGTTGATTCTGTAAACGTAATTTCTAGATTCATATCAGGTATATTTATGTGTCATAGAAATTAAATAAGCGTGTATTGAATACTTAAATATTTGAACTTGAATATCAATTTTAATTTGTCAAACTCTTTGTCATGCAAAGAGATATTTCTGGAATGATTAACATCATGTTGCAATTTTGTGACTCGTTTCAGCATATTTTCATTGAATGGTAGTGCAAGCAATATTCTTAATAATACAACTTAATCGACTTTTCAACGAGAGATGAAAAACACGAGGTATCAACATCTTGATTTACACCACATGAAAAGAATCCTTCAACAACTATTTGACGACAACAAAAATTTCAAATTCAAATTCATCCCCGGTGTGCAATCACTCGAAGACACACGTCCAGTCCCACACCCAACCCTCATCATAATCGCCCCCGAACCTCAAACGTCTATTTCAAATTCAGATCGCCGCCTATCGGGCCATCACTCAGCATTCTGTGCGCGCGGGAGGGCACAATCAACACTCTTCTGTCACTCGATCAACGCGGTCGCGGGGTGCGGGGAGGGGGGGCGAAGGGGGCGTGTCGCTGTGCCGGCAGCTGTGTCCTCCCCCCACCCCCCGGCAGGTGAGTGCTTAACGACCGTATTCAGACCTAGTTACCGGGCCATTGTGCGCCTACGTTGTAAATCTATCGCGGCGTTCCACACCCACGGCCCGGGAACGCTCCGCCGCGCCGCGCCGCTGGGGCGACGGGGCACGGAAAGTAAAGATGGCGGCGGTGGCCATTATGTTGTTTTGTTGGTGTTTAGCATTGTGAAGGTCGTACAATGTAATGTCGATAAAATAGTTTATAAATTAGAGGTGGGCTGCGAAAAAAAGTAATTGTTCGAAACTCGACACTTTCTCTCGAATTTTTAAAGCCTAATCACAAAAGCAACGATAATAATAAGAATAACAATAATAACTATAAGAAGAGAATGAGGAAAAGAAGAAGAAGAAGAAGAAGAAGAAGAAGAAGAAGAAGAAGAAGAAGAAGATGATGAAGAAGAAAAACTATATATATTTTGGGAAATGTACAGCCACCCACAATCACCAGATCTGGTCCTTGGAATGATGGTTAGAACTTGGAGTAGATTTAATATTTAAACGTCAAAGGTGGTCGGTCGTAAATATGGGGGATAATAATAACAACAACAAAAATAATAACAATAATAATAATAAATGCAACAAAAAGAAAAAAACTGTTCAAAATTCATATTTGAATGACCCTATAGGTTTTTCTCCGATAAAACATACGGAATGGCACTACCTGCGCAGTGAAGTCGTCATTTAGATAAGAGAACGGATGACAACAATACCCATATTAACTACACGTTCAAACACAAATTACTAGCATATTTCTTTCAGCTTATATAATGGATATTTTAGTTAAAATATTGCCGTTACTCTCATTATTTTATTTACAGGGAGATTTTCCTATCTGCGAGCATCTGGAGGAAAGACGAACTATGAAACATAAAATTGCATTAATAGATCTAATTTTTTTGAGTTAATTTGAAAAAGTAAGTCCGGAATCTCTTGTAAGAAACATAATCGCTTACAATGAATTTACATGCGAAAGAGAAATAAAAAAGTTTAACAAAAAACTTTTTTGTATGAAAAAAAATTAAGTGTATCATGACTGTATACAAGAGTGTGGAATAGGGAAAATTACCGTGTCTTTCTACACAAGTTCTTTTCCACCTGACAGTGACTGGTGCTTAACTTGATTTTCCATTTATAAAAGGTTGGTATGAAATGAAAAGCAATTCATTATCATTCACGAGCGTTCTAAACATTTTTAATATTCCAAAATTCGTTGGTGTGTCGAGTGAAGTTTAATAGCACACATCCTATTCAGGAGAATACAATGGGTTCTCGTCTTATAAACCCCGTAAAATTTCGATTTTTTTAATTTTATACTTTGAAACGATTGTATTATTTATGTATATTATCGATTGTACGATATTCATGTATTTATCAACCTTTTAGACCTGTTAGTAGAACGGACGTGTGTAGTACTCTCAGAAATAACTATGAAAAAAATAAATGTAAGTGAAAAGGTCTAGTTACTTAAGGTAAATTCTATACATCCTCGCCAAGAGATTAAAAGGAAACCACAGGACATTAGTAGAAGACGGAGGCGAAATAACAATTAGTGCTACGGAAAGTTTATTGGAACTTACAAAAAGAACGACATAAAAAGTTTGAAACCAGTGCATCCACTTGTAAAAGGAAATTCTGAGTCTAAAGAGAAACCTTTTAATTTTTTACAAACAGAATTGAAGGACCGACGGTGTATTTACTGAAGGGATGAACAAATTCTTCACATGAAGATATCGATCTCGCATAATATATATAATGTATTAAATCACATCACCCGATATATTTGATGAATGTTTGGTATGAAAGAAAATTGGACACAAGTTTCTTTAAAAATGGTCACAGTTCTATAAAATCATTGTTTTCTTACAATGGCACATCCCTGATGAAACGTTTCTTTCGTGTAATTAAAGGCTTTCTAAGCAGGAAAACCGGCTGAAGCTACATTATGTATTAAATGGAAGTCACACATTACTGTTACTGAGCTTGTGGGTTCACCAGTAGAGATACACTTTCAAGAGCAGAAAACTCCGTTAATGATCCGCCAAGATGCAGACAAATAATTGTTAAAACACGGGGTGCAAATTACATACAAAAAGGGTGGATGATAAGTAATATTTTCTCCAAGTTAATAAATATCCAGGAGAATATCTCGTTTTCACTGCTACAAAAACATAAATTTTGAGCGGCTGGTAATTTTATATCAGAAAAGAGCAATCTTTATTCGGAAAGATTTAATTACACATCATAATAACACTTGTTAACAACATTCGCAATACACATTAAGTTCTTTTACACATAGTAAATGAAGCAAAAATATATAATATATTGTATAGGGATATATTAACTTTACCCTAAAAGTTCCTTAAGTTCGCTGCTTACAAAGATATGAATTTCAATCTCCCATGCGGTCGCACTTCACATGTCATCTATTTCATTCAGGAGAGGAGAAGCGAAACCGTCAGTATCATTGCTTAAGTCTATGAATCAGATCGACGCGCCTCCAACTTAGACCCTTGATGATGAAACGTTTGATTAATTGATTATAGGGATTCCGAGCGCGTCAACTGCTAAGGTCATTAGCCTCATAAGAGTAATGCATGATTTTATCGCGGGAGGTGGCGGAGATCTTCCTCCTGGATGGCAAGATCCGGCGCCGACCTACCGTCATGTAGCGGGGTTTTACCCAACCAGATTTCTCTCACCAGCCAGGCAAGCTTTAAGTTCCCGACTGGTCCCTTGACATGTGTGGTAGTGTAGTGCATGTAAGTGTGTGCGTAACTAAGGGGTAGGACAAGGAAGAGGAAGGAAAGATCACGCAGGGTCCATTTGTTAGTGTACAGCCCCGACATTCGCCTGGTGTTGATCGGAGAAACCACGGAAAACTACCGATCAGAGCAGCCGATCGCCGGAATTTTCCTCTAGACTGCAGCTGAATTCGACCTAGCTACGAGAAACGCTCGAGCGCCTGCGAACCAGCAAAAGGCACGCCTCATAGTACTGTACATCTCGACCATCCCCACGGATCAAAGTAATCAATACCAATTGGAAAATGCCGCGTAAGTATTACCCACAACCCCGCTGTCACCGTCGTACCCACCCCCACGCACATCTAATCACCCGCCGGTGGTCTCCCGTCGCGTCGTCAACCGTGGGCCTTGTCTTCCGCTGGCAGGCGAGTCTCTGTGTTTGCCAACTCGCGCACACAGTATTTGCTGCTGTTGTGTTCCGAACCTTTTCTTCGCGAGACAAAACGCGCCGATCGACGACAGAGTGTCGAAAGCGAGAACAATTGCGAAATTACTAGAAGCGATGTAGAGAATGCCGAACGAGGCGAGGAAATGCGGGGGGACGAGGGAAACTCGGTCGGTTGGTTGGTTGGTTGGTTCGAGTTTGCCGACCTGAATGAGGATTTCTTTCGAGTGGCGTGGAGGGATTACGTGACTGAAGACTCGATCGCTGACTCCTGACATTTTCGTTCCCTTTTGTGGAGACGGGCGAGTGCACAAAAGACAGTTAACACCTTACGTATTTGATTCGTAGCTTAGATATCGGATAAATTAATGAGGCTTCAATGGAATTGCTTGAGTTCTTTAGAAAGGAGATTGTGGAGATAATTCCTGTCAACACACAAATGTTACGATTAAATAAATGTCATAATGGAATTAAGCATTGCGTAATTCGCAGTGTTTGAAATTCGCAAACGGCAACTGAGGGTTACTTGTTTCAAAATACCTTTCTGTGAAATGCAAAACAAATTAATAGAATTATATACATTTATAATTGTTACATTATTTCCTGTATGTTCTCTACAAGAGTTTGAATTGTTTTCCTATTGTAATGTGAGAAATAGAAACCTGTTCACACAATACATATTTGTAAAACTTGCAAGGTACAGTACACGAGAGTAATGATTTCATTTACCAGTGAAAATGTTTAGACTCCCGAGATGACGAAAGTAGCCACTTTCATTGCTTTCTTGTAACTATTGTCGAGAAGATGTGAATTAATTTACTATTTTTAAAATTCGTAAATTATTGATTAATCATTTTCTAAAATTAATAAGAAAATAACATGTTTTGATGTTGACTACAAAACTAAATATTACTTACAAACACTTAAGCAAAATTAATAACCAACTGCCCTTTTTATATATTTCTGAGTTATTAATTTTATAATATTTCTTCATAGCTTCGACTTCTTTTGGAGTTCGAAATCAGCCATCGCACCTACTAAATGAACAGGCCTTGAGGTTCCATCCCCTCGCTGCTGTCTACCGGCGGACTCACTAATGCTCTATACGTTGCTTTGCGAGCTACGTTTAAACCATGGCTTCATTATCCGGATATTTATTCGTCCGGGGAGAGGCGGTGGCAGCCGAACAACACGCGCCGTAAGCGTAAGCTACGCTACACTTCGCGCACGCGACACGCACTTTGCGTGCGCGCGGCCCAGGGCCAGGTCACGACCCGTCGTGACGCTACACGACACACCTGCCGGCGAGGAACCGCAGGAGGGAAATATGGTGCTTCGTTTGCACGGTGCTGCATTCCAGAAACCCGAACGCGTGAAAAATTACTATCGTGGGGGGTTTTGTGATAAACAAGTTTCTGCCAACACAGATAGTAGTTTTTAATGTTAAATACTAATTTTGTAAGGCGGTCTCTTGCTTTTAAAACTTTTGTTCTGGTGTTTTTTTTTTAAATTCACTGGCTTACCACAGTTGGCAAAGTTTCTTCGCTTCCAGTTTTTGCCACCTCTGATAGTAGTTTTTAATATTAAATACTAATTTTGTAAGGCGTTCTCGTGGTTTTAATTTTTTTGCTGTGTTTTTTGATGTTGATATTTACTGGTTTACCGCAGTTGGCCAAGTTTCTTCGTTTTCAAGATGGTAATTTGGCCAATTTTTGTTTCACGCCTTACGAAGGTCGTATGAAGACAACGTGTAATCGTGCGCCGGAAAACGGCGAGTTTTCGTCAGAAAAACCTTTATTGCGTGGTCTTGGTAACGACAAAATGGATAAATACTCTTGCTAACTATAGAAAAAATCTCTAACACGTGGTGTAGCCAGAATCCATGTTTTGTGGGTCTTCAATCGAAAAGTCGATTGGCGGCAGAACATCTGTCTGTACAACTGTGGTTAACGTTAGCGCCTAAACTGTTCAGCCGATTTTCTCCAAAATTGATATTCCCCAATATATCTTAATAAACTCGAGGCTTTGGGAGTTTCGAAATATTATGAGGGTACTTTACATCAAGCCACAAAATCGTTTTCAATTTTTTTCTCAAAAAATGGCAACCATTTTTTATCAAACTTTGTCTTCCAATTGCATGAACAACGCGTAAGAGAATGGTGGAGGTCTCATGTTTGTTAAAATCCCAGATATTTTGAAAATTGCAAAAATGTTTTGCTTTTTTTGCGTCTTCTTACAACTAAATATTGAAGATACACATTTGTGCTTAATGAAATCTATTTCTTAAAGATGGATCCTTAAATAAGTTTATGTTCAATTTTTCGAAAATATGATTAGATTTTATGCAATTTGGAGCCAAAGTTTAGAAAATAAAAAAGAACTAACATTTTTTCTCGAAAAACACTCCAATTTGTTTCTTTAATTTCTTTTTCATGGATAGAAGAAGGGATGATTAAAATAATAATGCGGGTCTCATTTTCATTGAACTTTCTGAACTGCAAATGCAAATGCAAAAAAATTGCAAATTTAGAAATAATGTGAGAAACTATGTGCTATTGTCGCACAAGTTATATACATTCTCATGGTCTCACAGCCTCTGAAACTGGAGGTTGAGACTAATATTTTATGACAGTATTCAAGCATTTTTGTGCATTATCAGTTACTAGAACGGTTGAAATAAAAAAACATCACGAAGTTACTCCAATTTTGGGTTGCTTGTATTATGAACACAACGTCAATTATTTTTTTCGATTTCTAACTACTAATTATTGGTTATTTATTTTGTTAATTAAAGAACAATAATTCAATTTTTAATTATTTGGTATTATGTTCTCTTTTGTTCGAGTTCTGTTTATGGTCTGTCAAAAACATGATTCCTTATAATTAGTTCTCAAACCACTGTTTCAGTACAAAACCAATATCCCATGTAGATCGATATTTCCCATTGAATAAAGGAACAACTACGTTTCTTCAAATAATCTACTTAATATTCTTACATGTCTCGTTTTTTTTTATTTCTTTGATTTCTCAAAAAATAACATTACTTCTATCCCTTCTTTTCTTAGTACTCCCATCTACATACGAATAATAAATGCGAATTGCCAAATTCCAAAGTAAAACCTCGTTCATTAAACAATGACTTCTGAAAAGTCTGCTCTTGAAAAGCATACTCGTATTTATTACGTGAACGATTTGAGAATTTTCATTAGCTTTGCATTTCGGATTCTCGCATTTTTTTTACTGGTTTATACGAGTTTGCAATAGGTGACGGAAGATGACTTACTAACATATGTTCTTTTATTACCGTATTTATGTCCTTTTCATTACACAGGTGTCGTTTTGTACATCTTATGTTCTGTTATGTAACACATTGTTCAAAATATCAAGCTTATAATTTTATATAAAATCACAAACCTGCAAATTTTGTGTCATAAGTATTTAAACACTACAGTGAATTCTGTAATTGCGAGTTTCCATACAATTAACATTTAAGCTGGTGGATATAACAATGTGACAAATAGAGCTCTTTCCTGCTGAGTTATCATGTTAACAAGACAACATCTCCAGTCACTAAAAAATCGCCCGCCTGTCCCATTAGCCAGAGCGCTGCATTCATCGCGACTAATTTAAGATTTAAGCCCTTCCGTCGGGAGGGGAGGCGCCATGACGTGGGCGCATGTCTGCCCGCCATTTGCTTCAGAGCGTCGCGACGGCCTGCTGGGACGGCGGCGGCGCAATTAAATAAGACGCCGCCGTCGCGACGACGAAGACGAGTTACCTCCCAGCGGCCCTCGTCTCCTCTCCATCACCCTAGTCTTCTCCACCGTCCTCAAACCTGCAACGGTGGCTCAGGGCATCAACTGATCTCACTGCAGTGCCTATGACCGGGAGGTCTTAAGTTGCAGTCCAGACGATGGCAGGATTTACGACACTACTTACATGGCTAGGTCGAGTTCAGCCGCTGTCCGGAGGAGACTTCTAGCGACCAATTGCTCCGAATAGTAGCTTTCCGCGTTTTCCAGGCTCAAGACGAACAAGCACGCTACGGACCACGCGCGATCTTCCTCCTTCTTCCTTATCCTTTCCTCACCCCTTACTTAGTCACATTTGCAATTTCACGTATTACACTACCACACATGCCGGGTGGCACGTCGGGGGCGATAGAGCTTGTCTCGGGTGGGGCGGAGCCTCGCTGGTGGGTGATACGTGGTTGGTACACCCCGGCTAGCCGACGATAGGTCGGCGTCGGATCTCGCCAGCCAGCGGGGAAGAACACCGGCAACTCCCGTGATAAAAAAGAAGCATCCACTACACTTACGAGACAAATGATCTTAGCACTTGACGCGCCCGGAATCGCTAATCAATCGATCAAATCCACCCCCTCAACTTCCCGCACCCTCGTCTTCCCCGTAGCGCAACTTCGCGTCGGGAGATCGCTCCGCCGTGTGCGTAATTTTCGCACGTCTCTTTCCCCGGCGTCGTCCCCTTCCACATCTCCACCTTCGCCTCCGCTAGTCTCGGTTCGATTGATTGATTTCTTCTGGTTTCCGGGCGTGACAACTGCTACGCTCATTAGTCCCATAAGTGTAGTGGATGCTTCTTTTTTATCACGGGAGATGGTGGTGTTCTTCCCCGGCCGGAGGGTGAAATCCGGCGCCAACTTTCCGGCGGGTAGTAGGGTATTTCTCAACCAGGTATCTCCCTTCAGCGTGGCCCCACCCCAGCCGGACAAGCTCTAAGCTCCCGAATGATCTCCCTACAAGTGCGGTAGTGTAGTGCATGTGAGTATGTGTGTAGGTGAAGATAGAACGAGGAGAAGAAATGAAAGATCGCGTGCGGTCCGTGGCCCGTTTGTTGTGGTGTTGCTCCGGTATTCGCCTGGTGTTGATCGAAGAAACCCACCGTTCAGAGCAGCCGGCCGCTCGAATTCTCCTCCAGCCAGTCCCACACGGCCGCCCTCTTCTCCGCCCCTTTCCGATCTCGCGTGCCGTCTGCGCTGCCGCCTGCGCGGTGCTAGATGGCTTCCTTCGCCTTTCGGCTGATAGCGGCCCCGCGGCGGCTCGCGTGCGCCGCTGTTTGCTCTGGGAGACGGCCCCCGCCGAGAGCGTCCACGAGCGCCCAAATAAACGGCGGCGGCTTCCTACGTGCGGCGCTGACTGAATGTTCGCCTTGCAACGAGCGCAACGGGAGCTAACTTTGGGTGGGGAGGGGGTGTATGAGAAAAGTTAATTCAAAAGTGTTTACCACTTGAAAGTTCGTTTGACATTTTTATTTGTTAGAAAATTCTTTTTCTATTCTTTTTCTTGTTGTTGTTGTTGTTGTTGTTCTTCTTCTTCTTCTTCTTCTTCTTCTTCTTCTTATTATTATTATTATTATTATTATTATTATTATTATTATATGAAGAATAGTATTTAGAAAGCTAAATCGCAGGTATACTTCTGAGTTAGAAGTTCTAACATATTTTTAATGCCACGTAAAGATCGCGTCTGCACATTCCAGCTATTGCCAGTGCTATGGCAAATTAATGAAAAATTAAAAGAAAATTACAAGTGGTAAAAAGAATAATTAAAAGAGCAATTAATTTTATTAAATTAATAATGACGTAATGAAGTGTTTTAATGTTTGCTGTGAAGAATGTGAAAATATTATCAAGAGGACGGAGTTTATATACAAGATATACTAAATATTGAAATTGAAAATTATTGCGGTATATTTTAGGAAGATAAAATAAATGTTGAGGAATTTTCCTAAAAATTACTGAAAAAAACCACACTTCCCTTCCACTATAGTAGTGCCTGCTTTCTCTGTCGAGACCTCGAGAAACCACTACTTTGATAGTTTTTTCATTGTCTGTATTATCTTCTGATGCGGTGCGCCAGGAATGTCCCTCAGTCAGTAGCTGCTGAAAGTGCTAGCAACAGAAAATATGTTGGTAGCACTAGCTGCAGCTTGTAACAAATATTTTTTTGAAAATAATTTATTGATATTGTTCGACAAATATATATATTATTTCAAGGGGTTGAAGTTAATACAATAACAATGATGGCTTATGAGGAAAAAATTACAGAGTTCACCTCAGAACTTATCACAATATCATACAATAAGTATCAATAATTATAAATTGAATCAATAAAAACGTAAATTGCATATTCACAACAATCATAACACATGCCGGCGGCATTGTCCTTTTCACTTGTTTCCCAGAGATCTGTTTGCTACGAATACAAATGAAATTTTTAATGAGAACCGCTAATTCGGCTCGGGGCGGAGAGACTTTCCCAGCACACGTTATTTACACACACTTCTTCCCGCCGGTTGTGACTGGTTAAATCTCCGGGCGCGGTCGAGGTGGTACTCACCATGATCCCCCCACTGCCGCCGAAGTAAACAGTGCCCCGCGTTTCCTGAGAGTACAATTACGCAGCACCGTGGGCCGAGAGCTCCTGCATGCTAGTTCGTTAATTAGCCGATCAAGACCGCACCCAGGTAGCGCTGTGCGGTGGCCTGTAGGCTCGAACCGAACGCACCCTGGTGTCGTCAGCCCCGCACTGTTACAGGTGAGAGTGCAGGAAGTGAGACCCGCCCATGGGCAGCGTGCAACCAACACAATACACCACAGCACCAACTAAGCAAGTCAGGAAAGTGGATAATGTTGGAAAGTTGATATATGGAGGGCGTGAAAGCCTGAACACATACGTGAACATTTACGTCCAAGTAGGATTTGAAACCGCGGCGCTTCATACTTGGACTGCCGCTACACATTAGGCGGCCTTACACCATCGTTCTTGAACGCGCGCCGGGCAGCGAGCCACTCAGGGCCACGTTTCAGAACGCACGTCTAAAGGGAAGTTCGGTTTGCGCGCAAGAGCGCTGTTCGAAACGCTGCGAACAAAAGCGTGGCTCGCATTTACACGAAGTTTTGTGGCGAGTGGACCTAGTGACCAGCTGGGCGGTATTTTGAAATGGCGGATACTCGTTGCTGGAGTAGGGATATGGTGATGGAGGTTCTTTCCATATATAGGGAATGCCCTAGTCTATGGGACCTGAAGAGTTCTGTGTATACTAATAATTTTTTTTAAATGGGGGGTACGGAAAGTCATTAGAATAATTCTCCTTTAATTCCTTCAACAGCGGCATGTGATTATATTTTTGTATGTAACTTTTTTTCCCAAAACAGTACGTTTTTTCTTCTCCATTTCCTCTTGGTATAGTGTTGTGGCACTAATTCCAAGCACTGCTATAATTTTCCTTTTACGATAATTGTGAACGAACACAATGTCTTATTAAGCTAATCGAAAAATAGTAATCTGATTCACTGTACACTATATAAACCCCATATGATAACACGCAACACGATCTGAACATATATAACTGCTCCAACACAGAGTAGCAGCAGCAGCAGCAGCAGCAAGGAGCGTGGAATCTACGTGGAACGCACGGGAGGACCGTCGGATTTCGGAAATTCCTCGCGCCGCACAAGAGCGCGCTCTAGAACGCTGCTGAGATCTTTACACGAACGATTTTACTCGAAACGTGGCGCGCAGAAGCGTGGCAGAAATAAGAACCTCACTTCTGCGCACCGCGGTTCTGTCCGCGCGTTTGCGCGCGCTCTAGCTCGTGGTCAGGAACGTCCCGGTCAGACGTGCGGCTGGGAATCCCCGTGTAAAGGGCCCTATTCACCCGAGCTACTTAATAGTCGCATGCATTTCAGCACTCCACACGTCGAAAGTGTGTTATTAGCCAGGGCATGACGTACACTTTACCCATGTGTGTAACAATTGTCATCTAACTGATGACATTGTCGTGTCGAGGCTGTTGGTCAAAGGAAGTCACCTTTGCTTGAACGTTTCTCTAGTTCTCGTGCGGCAGCAAATTGGGTGAAACGATAAAAGATAATTTCGAAGAAAGGAAATGAGTCTTTATTTTTATTATTTTTACTTACTCCTGTTTTTATAGTTACCGCATATTTTTATTCGAAACGGAGAAGGGAGAAATGCGAGGGGTAATGCCCCCTTGTTCCTCCTTTTAGGTCAAAAATAGTAATAAGAGAATATTTGACTCGTGTGGTATTAAAATATTCTAAGTTATTTCTTTACATCACGACCTTTCTGTTGTAACTGCTACTCAAGAATTAGTCAAGGAATATTGCGAGCTCTTCGTGAATAACTTTTGGTCACTTCGCTACACGCATTTTCAAGTTGAAGCTCTTTGCAACGTGTTCAATGTGAATTCGTCAAACTTCATTTACCTGAAAAAAATTGTTGTCTTAGATAAACATAATTGATATAAACGCCAATAATTTATGCTGACGAGTAATTTTCAAGCTTGGTACTCTGACAAAATAAGTTTATGCACTTTATAACTAAGTCATGTAGAATAATTTCAACGTTCTACAATGGCTTGTTCACCGGTGACAAAAGAAGAGAAATTGTGAAATGTCATCTGATAGTGAAATAAAGTGGAATCATAATACAGAATGAATAGAAGTAGTTATTCGCAGATGATAGTAAGGCTGCTAACACCACTAGTTACAGGCCCAGATTTAGGTACTGTGGGACATCCGAAAAAATTCCCTTCAAATTTATTGAAAAATACTATTTGATATTCATTTACTTTATAGACGCAAACATTTTTTAATCATTTTGTGACATTTTTTCGAATCGTCAGCATCCCGCTCACAAATGGGGGCTTGTAACAGCTTAGTTTCATAGTATGTAAATCTGGCCCTGGCTTAATTTTCTCTAATGATGGGGCGTTGGTGTAATTGTATAAATAACCGAGGTCTTTGTTTTTACTGCCATTATTATTATTATTATTATTATTATTATTATTATTATTATTATTATTATTATTGTGTATCATATGAACAGGTTTGGTCTCTAAACTATTTAGACTAGCAATATAAGAGTCAAAAATAAACTCTATGGTTTCCCTTCGAAAATACCTTCTTTGGGAACGAAAATGTTGGTAAAGATAAAAGCAACTTCAGTTATTTATCTATTCGTAATTGTAATGACGGATTCATGATGCCACGTAAATTATGAGTACTAAACGCGTAAAATTTATTTCATTTTGCAAGAAATCATGCATCAATATTTGTAACGAAAATCAATTACGAAAATAATTATATTAAAACGTGTTAAATAATTAACGATACTGAAACGAGGTTTAAATAGTGTTTTACATACATATTTGTGTGAATTAGCTAAATTAAAATGTATCATACAAATAAGTATACTAAGAAATTTCTATAGATGATATAGAATTTCTATCTTGTTTTCTATTGACCTGGAAATTGGAATTCTTAAAGATGTAAGGCATTAAAACGCATGCAACACGGTATTATTAAACAACATCAACTAATTAGATATGTTCAAGGACTGCACTACAAGTGTAAAATAGAAAATTTAAGTTATTTCGAATGTTAAGATATAGGTGTGTAATAATTGCTTTTGGTACTTGGACAAGAATGTCTAGCATTTATTAAACCTTGTACCTTTAATAAATAGTAAGTAGTCGTTTAGTAATTATGACTTTTAGAAATTACAATAATTATATCGGCGGTGCACAAGAAAAGTTATGCATCTCAAAATGTGTTGCAGGAGAAAGGTTTTATCATGATTGGAGCCCTTCATTTCACTGATTCAAGAAGAATATTTTATTCAATTTACCAATTGTGTTGTGAACTACATTTAAAAAATGTTTGCATTATAAATAAATATATTTTGTTAATGTATTTCTACACTCATGACCAAATAATTAATTTTCCAGCTCTGTCACTTTTCTTACGCGTTGACAATGTATGTGAAGCTACAGATTGAAATATATTTATTCCACAATTATTTACAACTAAGGTACTATTGATTTTCAGTGTGTTTTAAACTTTTTGAATCGTGGAATGAAAAATATGAAATTCTTACTTCAGAAACTGTTAATTCCTCTGACATAATCACTTCAAAACATATATTTTTTTCCCGGAGTTAATATGTTTTGATCTGTTGCTCTAGTTGTTCTGTTATTCTTCATATCGAACCATTTTCAACGATTGCTTACCAATGGAATGGAGGGGGGGGGGGGGCACCGACAGATCAAAGATAATTTTTTTCAAATATCTTTGTTTAGGCAAAGAGTTACGTTTTCAACTGTTAGGACTTTCATTATTAGAACCATTGTAAACCATTAGTGATAGTTTTGCCTTTTAGAAATTACCGGGCTTTTACTAAAAAATTCGAAACAATCGCCAGGCTTAAAAGCTTGGTAGAAACATTCTCTTACACCCGTACCTCAAGATAATTGAGTTAAAATATTATTTTAGAATCTGTCGATGATTTAGGATCGGTCGATATTTTAGAATCTGCAGAACAGTTGTGCAACATAATAAATATTGAACTATTATTGTTAATAGAAAGAGATCCCCATCTTTATCCAAATGATAATCCATTACAAGAGATTGAGATAAACCCATTTACACATGAGATATTTCTAAACGAACGCACTGACAAAATGATTGCATAGACATAACCCGCAGTTATGTTGCCAACGTGGCCGAGCAATAGCTTTCAAATAGTAAGTCGCTTCTTATAGTTATCTTTCTCCAAATATAAGTATTATTATTTCTTAAATATACAAGATTTTCATTGAGATCTATTTCAATTTATCCTAGAGCTCGGCGTTACCCCCTCTCCCCTCCATTGGTTACCTCCCGACACCAGATATCCACTGGTATGCCGGGCTGTGAGCGCGGCGTAGACGTGCTTGTGTGTGTGACGGGCTCGGGCGCGGGCTGTTGCAGGCATGGCGTCGCAGATGGGCCAGGTGTCCAGCTACTACTCGCCCGCCGCCGCCTACGGGTCGCTGAGCGCGGCCAGCATGGCGGCGGCGGCGGCCGCGGCGGCGGCCCAGCAGTCGGCCATGACGGGGCTGTCGGCGCCCGCGCAGGTCAGTAGCTCCACCGCAAGCGTTTAGCGCTCTTACGCCTTCCCCACATCTCGGGAAGGGGGGGAACCTTGTCCCAGAACGCGATTTCATTGGGGATTTCTTTTCATTCAAAATTTTTAGAAATATAGTACGATTTATTTAGTCGTACACTAGATAAATCAGCTGTCGCAGTTTCATCCAAACCGGAGCTTAAATCTCACTGCAGTGACGTCATTATGGGGACGTACAAGTTCCCGATTGGATGAAACCGTCAACATCTGATTTACGTCGATTGCACAGTTAAGTAAATCCTAGTAGAGTTATTTATTTTTCACTGATACTTTATTGCTTTCCGATACGGACTTCGATATTCACTGCATCTGGATCGAGAGAATCCTGGTTACGAGGGAAATATGGAAACAGTTGAATGACGCAACACTCTCTTATGGAGGGCATTATGAAAGGGAAGAATGGGAGGAAATATGAAATGACAAACCGAGTCAAGTTAACAACTAGTTAATTAGTAAATAAGTTAATCTTAATCAATAAAATAAGCTAAAAAAATCAAATCCTGTATGTACCACCACGTACCACCATGTATGTTACCTGGTTAAATAACTATTAAGCATCAAGGGTGTTACAAGGGATAAATGCTTGATTACTGCAAAAGCCTTCAAGCTCTCGTCGAACTTACCCGGCTACCTATCTGTTGCCCTCTCACCCAATTCCATCTTCTATAAGACGAAATACTAACATCGACAGAAAAAAATAAAACGCCGAAATGTTCATTATTGTACTATTGAAAAACCCTATGAACCCTCGACGAACACACACTGTCGTCCGTTAGTCTATCTCTCCCTCAATTCATCAACTTATCATGTATTTTCCGTGGTTTCTACGTTCAACGTCACTGAAAGGCCGGAGCAGTACCTTAAAAACGGGCCACGGACCGCGCGCGATCTGCCTCTTCCTTGTACTATCTTCACCCTTTATTTACACACACTATTACACGCATTGCACTGTCACATATGCCGGGAGACCAGTGGGAGCTTCGAGCTTGTCCCGGCAGGGGCTGTGCCACCCTGGTGGCAGATACCCCGTTAGAAAATACAAAACAGAAGCCGACGGGCAGGTTGGTGCTGAATCTTGCCATCCAGCGAGGGAAATGCCGCCTCCCGCGACAAAACATACACTACACTTTAAGGACTAATGACCTTAGCGCCCGGAGTCACTAATCAATCAACTCGTTCAGCAGAGGAACATCTTTCAACAGAGGAAATATTAGCATTGTTAGAAAAAAATGCAAACCCCGAAATTTTCGGGATGGAGCGACTGCAAAGCCCTTCGAACCCTCGTCGAACGCAGTTCGTCACCCGTTTGTCTCCTCTTACTCAATTCATGAACGTCTCATTTTACAGCAGGCGGTGTAATAATATAGGCAGGAAAAAAATCGAACGCCAAAATTTTCGTTGAAGAGCTACCTCAAACCTCTTCAAACTCTTGTCAAACACACTTGATTACCCGTTTGTCTCAACTAACGCAATTTATCATCAACATCATCATTAATATCTTCTTCTTTTTCTTCTTCTTCTTTCAACAGACGATTTACTAACATCGGAAGAAAAAACTCAAAGCCCGAAATTTTCATGATCGTGCCACTGCAAAACCCTTAGAACCCTCGTCAAACGCAGTTCGTCATCCATTTGCCTCCTCTCACTCAATTCATGAACGTATTATCATTTTCCAGCAGGCGATATACTAATATAGGAAGGGGGAGGAAATCAAACACCAACATTTTCATGGAAGAGTTACTGCAAAACCCTTCAAACTCTCGTGAAAGACACTTCATTACCCGTTTGTCCCCTGTCAAGAAATTTATCATCTCATCATCATATTCATCAAGATCATCTTCTTCCAACAGACGATATTCTAACATAGGAAGAAAAAACTCAAATCCGGAAATTGTAATGCTGGTGCCACTGCGAAACCCTTCGCACCCTCGCCGAACGCACTCGGTCACCCGTTCGCGTCGCCCTCGCCCGCGCCCGCCTCCTCCCCCAGAGGACCTCCGAACGCGGTCGTCGAGCGCCGAGCAAACAACGCCCAGCGCTCTGTGTTTGCTCTCGCCGCGCCGCCACCGGCGCCGCCAGAAATTAACTTTTTCGTGCAGCGTCCTCTTCTCGCCCGTCCTCACCCCCCGTCCTCGCCCTCCGCGGCGGCAGAGCGCCCGCCCGCCCTCTGTTTGCGGTGGCCGCGTGGCGCGACGCTAACTAGCGGGGAGAAAGAGAGAGAGAGAGAGAGAGAGAGAGAGAGAGAGAGAGAGAGAGAGGACGGAAGTGAGGTGCACGTGGCTGGCGTCCTACGTCTTCATAGGGATCAAGAGGTAGAGCGTGCGCGGCCGAGGTTTACGTGCGTGCTTCATGCGTGTGATAGGAAGAATAACTATAATTCAGGCCTTGAAAAGCCAAACGTGTCATTTTTGTGTGTTGGAAATCAATAAAAACACAAACATAGATGCCTCTGTAGAATCGTTGGCTAATAGTCCCTAAATACCATGACCCAACTGGGGATCATTTTCAACACGAGCTACATGTGAGTTGCAATCAGCCGCTGTCTGAAAGAGAATTTCAAGGGCTGGCGGCTCTGATCGTTGTTTCTTCGACCAATATCAGATCACACCCGGGGTAGCAGGAGCAATACCCTAATACACGGACCCCGACCGCCCGAAATCTTTCTTTCCTCTTCCTTTCCTATTCTACCTCCTTGCTCACATACTCACACATAAATACACAACATTATCACGCATGCCAGGAGCTTAGAACTTGTCCCGTCAGGAGCAATCTGTCGCCTCGGCCGGCGTCCACTGTTAGCTATGTCTGCGTGGTGCGCGGATATTGAGTCTCGCCGGTGAGACGCAGGTTGCTGTTACAACCTGTGTGATCCTGGGGCCCAAGAGGTAAACCGTGCGTGGTGCGCTGCGTACAGGTTATCTCATATTATTCACGTGGGTGGCCGGGGGAATTACAAAACTAAATGAAGCATTCGCGGCAACTGATAGGTTGACTATTTAGTGTTTCCGGCCTCGACAACTGCTATGATCGCTCGTCCTGTAAGTGTAGTTGTTGTATTGAACGTGAGATTGATTCGGAGTCGATGAAGGAGTCGCTTGCGCGGGTTTGCCTCTCCAGAAATCTATGCCCGGGGGCAAGCTCTAATCTCCCGCTGGTCTTTCGACATATTTGTGGTAATGCTTTTATTTAAATTTTATTTCCTACCCGTTCGGCCCTTCAGGCCTTTACGGGGTTATTATTTACGAAATATACGTGACATGAAGAACATTACAGTCTCTTCCAGTTGCATCAGGGCACAAGTTCACTTATTTGAGCGTATGTTTCAATCTATATACAGTTCCTATTTACATTTAATACAAAAATATAAAATTGAGTAAAATACCACACTTGGCAATAAAACATTTATACAGCTATTACAATGACATATAATTTTTATAACCTTATCACCAGTAATTCATGGCGGATTTAAACCATCTTTTGGATGGAGTTAATGTAAGTGCGACACTTATATTCTTGTCTATCCGGGAGACGACGCGTCGTTGGAATCGAGCCGCGGAAGCTTACGTGTGCAGCTTACGTGTGCTCAGTGCAACACTTGTTGCTCTGAGCCTATTCTGCCTGTGTGATTGTGTTAAGGAATTCCCTCTCCTCCCTTGTTCACCACACATAGTTGTGACTGTACTTAGACGCAAAATAAATACGAAAATAGAGGCAAAGACACACGTCGTTTTCTGCAGTCAAAATCCACGCATCACCCATCTCGAACGAGACGTGCATCAGTTCTCAGGAAGTTGACGCAAAGAATTGGCCTAGATAATTTCCATTAGGAATTTGTTCCAACCAGAAAAACTTACTGTTCACACTCCACACTCAAGCTATAGCAGTGAGAAATTCCTGCCGATGGTTGAAAAACCTGCCAAGAATACATCACACTGTTGAGTCATCATTTTCAGCAAATATTTTTATTTTTTTTGCACGATTCTTTGATTAACATATTGCATACTCAAGAGATGATTGTTGGATAATAAAGTATGTAATGTGATACTCCTTTATCTAACAATATATGAACGTATTTTTAAATAAAATCATAAAAGTGTCGTCGATAGGAGAAAGTGAATAAGCAGGGCGACAATGAAATGTAGGGAATCGATAGAACACATACGACATTGAAGAAAGACAGAGCTGATTGACTGCACATTATTAGCTGGGTCATTACCTCTGGTTGCCGTAAACAAACATCAGTACAATGGCAAAGTAATAATTCTCGCAGCATTTCCACTTGAACTGAATTCGGTCAAAGAATATCTATATAAAACACACTTCCCGGCTTGCTGTTTCAGAGCAAGAACAAAATAGTAAATTACGTAACACGTCGCAACGTGTCGAGTTTGTCGCCCAAGCATTTGCAAGGTTTTCGCACACTATTAGAATAAAAAAATTGCATATTTGCACACGGAAACCAGACATGGTAAACCGTGATCGGTGTATGGCGTGTTAAAAAAACATCTTTCCTCTCTGCACTATATGATATCTGTCGTATCTGGATTATTTTTATTATTGAAATGAATATTTTTATTACTGAATTGCCTTTGGAACATAAAAGTGTTTACAATGGATAAAATGCTTACAAAAAGGGTAGCATCAATTACATCATCTGGAAAACATTTTTGGTTCTTAAATAGCCTTATGTTGACAAAAACATTTTACTCTGTACTGAAATATTGGAATAATTGACATAAGCTATAATATAAACTTGAAAAACAACCTTTACGTAAATCAAGAAAGATATACATAGTCAAGTCAACCCACACGTGATTGCTTTTAACACAACACGCTTCAAGGTTTGGTGGACTGAGTGTGACATACGAAGTTCTCACATTATCATGCCTGGCAAACAAAAACGACTTAAGTCCCAAAGAGGTTGAAATAAACAACCAATCCCTTTAAAAACTTAGGAAATAGTATGTCACGATCAATTATGACAATGTTAGTGACCACAAACACAACTAAAATAAAAATCAAGGAGAAAAGTCAGTTTGAACAGAAGATTTCTTATTTGTGTATTTATTATGACACTCTGAACTCAGCTATAAAGATGAGTATTATACTCATTATCATATATTCACCAACAGATAAAAGGTACTCTGTACGTAACACACAAGCAGTGACAGACAACACGACCCATGCACATCAAACAAACGAGCCTAAGACACACAAACAGTGACGCCAGAACACAGAAAAAACATGAAGTCTGAGAAGTGTAGCAGCATTAATAATTGTTTTGGCAAGGACATTCAGGCTCTAACATAGTGAAATGGTGTCATTTACTTACTGATAAATTGCACGGGGAAATAACAGAATTCAATTCAGATTTATATTAAGAAGTTACTAAAAAAATGAAACGTTCACTTTTATTCGTTTTTTTTAAAGTTGAAGTATCATTTATTTATTTACATTTCACATAAGTAAGTAAGCACGGCTTTCTACATAATATTGTCCTATATTTGGTATGAACTGTACCAAAAAGTTATTATTGAGTTTCACAATCTTTACGCTTCCTTACATTACCAGTAAATTTTGGGTTCTCGCATATGGCATGAGACTTTCTAGTCTCATGCCAATATAAGAAAACAAGATAAGGAAATGAATTGTTGAATTGAATAACGGGTGTAAAACTGCATATTCTTGTACAAAAATACTAGTAATTTTTAATAGTTCAACTACAAATTTTGCTCAAAATATATTAAATGATAACATAAATCAAATCCAATATTACATTTACTTTATATATTATTTACTACATCTCTTGGCACTATGTCAAAGAATACGGAAAAAAATTCCCATATTCCGTTGTTCCGCTTTCAAACGCTCATATGGCGAAGCAGTTTTTCCTCTCCGACAACGGAAATCGATTGCGTACTCATTATTCAGTTTCTTCTTTCCCCAAACGGAAAGAGCGCCTTCACAAAAGGGCATCGCGTGTTAGTTGGCTCAACAACAGCGTTGTCGGTTCGGCTTCGACCAGTGTGTGTGTTTTGCAACGAGGTCGACACTCGATAATCAGAGACAATTTAACACTTTGCTGCTTCCTTGGCGACTATGCGGCAGTGTGTTTTCCGCTCTGGCGCTCGCCGCTGCGAGGAAAAGAGGGCGAGGACACAGGCAGCGTCGCATTCAGTCGCAGAGAGATCGGCAGTACCCCATTATTCCAGGCTCTGATTCTCTCTGCTTCTTCGATGGGCGCGTTTGACGCTTTTATTAGTGCTGGTTTGGCTGCTCCATGCCAAAACACAGGGAGTGAAAAAACAATTATTTTGAGAAAGGAACGTTTAAATATATTTTCTTTGGCATTAAGTGTATAGATCTACATTTTAAACTAGAGATTTAAAGATGTTTACAAAGATGTCAAATTTAAAAGTGGGCATTTATGCAATAGTCCACAGTACATTTAAAAGTGAGTACAGCACGTTTTTGAAAAGAGTGTTAGTGTGCTTTGGTATGGGAGAGCCGAGTGGCGCCTATGCGAACGATCCGCACGACGTGTATCGTTGTTTTAAAACAGAAAATTCAAACTGGAACACTACTTCCCACGCCCACTCACTGATCAGTGCGTAACTACATTGTATGACCGGTTCTGGGCATGGATATACACGTTGATAAAATTACGAAATATAATTACAGAGTGCGATTAATGACACAGAATATTAATTAATTATTCAATTTAATTTCTGCCGTTTTCGATATTTATTTTGAATATTACTGCCCAAGAAACACAAATTACAAAGGCACACACAAAAAAAAAATTGTCAGACCCAAAGACATGACACATATTTCTCTATGTATATCGACGCGCTGAATCCGACTCCAAAGCCAGCTTTGCGCAACCACCCCTCCCGTCTTTTTTAATTGAGGAAAAACATTATGAAATTGTACTCTGTTGTTTTAGGGGGTTGTTGTCAGACCCAAAGACTTGACACATGTTTCTCTATGTATGTCGACGCGCTGAATTCGAATCCGAAGCCAGAATTGCGCTATCACCCTCCTGGTTTGTCTTATTCGCGAAAACTGCAGGGTGGTGGCGCAATTCTGGCTTCGGATTCGAATTCAGCGCGTCGACATACATAGAGAAACATGTCAAGTCTTTCGGTCAGGCAATTTTTTAAATGCTGTGCGCCTGTATTATTAAAAGCCTAGGACGCATCGTTCTCGAGTGGACACAGTGGGAACGTACGTTGCGAATTGAACGGTATTCTTCCCTCTTGTCTGCGATATTATTATTATTATTATTATTATTATTATTATTATTATTATTATTATTATTAATATTATTATTATTACTATTATTATTATTATTTGATCATAATAATTATTTTTGAAGAATTTTTGAAAACCTACCGTTCAGTACAGTTAACACTTTTGCATGTACAGTCATCATCAGCAACTTCACAAAATTTAATTGCTGAAATCTCTTTCCTTGTATTTTTTCTGCAACAAAAAATAGCAGACATTAAATGGGGATCGAGTTTGTCCCCTGAAACGTTCTGTCATGTGAATGTTCCCCAATACTAAAACTGATGATATCTAAACACCGTTATTATCGAAATTTATAAATTAGAAGTGCAACTAATAAGAATTGTGATTGCGTATCAACCTTGTAAAATAAACTGACTGAACCGAACTTTATCTACATAACTAAGGACAACACGTCGAAATATAAATATGTTATCAAATACAAATAAATGTCGAAACAATCATGGCTGTATTAAAATTGCCCTAGGCAAGGCCCACAATTGTTAAGCAAGGCCCAAAATCGTTATCTATAAGACGCCAATCAGTTTTCTGTCTATCTATTTAGAAGTATGGGTGCTTAAGGATCACGAGGGATATTGAAATCGATTTATAACTCCTTGATTCTTTTTAGTTGAAAAAAAAAGAGAATTTATCTCTTCATTTTGTGATGCCGCACTATAAAGATTGAAGCAAACTAATAAATGCGCCTAAAAAAGATTTTATTACGAAATATTCTATATATTTATTTGTTTAAGTTGTAATAGGTGTTAAATATTAAAATGGGAATTAAATACATTTATTTTAAAAATTCGAATCATTAATAAAATAATTAAAATTATATATATATATATATATATATATATATATATATATATATATATATATATCGAATTATTTACAGACAATCACTCTACTCAAATATATGAAAAAATACTTTTTTTTATGAATAAACAATCGTGGGCCCCTATTCGTTCTACCGTCCACGATGAAGTGTCGTAAATTATTTTTAAGGCATCAGATGATAACAAATGAAGCATATCTCATTGGGTATTCCGAAGAAGTAATTGATAAAAAAAAGTGTGCTAAATCTGCCCGAACCTCCTTCTTTAAAACGGCTCTATGGACGCCCAGGCCCGGGCGGCGGCGACCCCGCCATTGTTCTCGCGGGCCGCGGCCGGGGGCGGCGGGCGAGGCGCATCTCGAGCGCCAGCGAGTCTCCAATGGCGGAGCAGCACCGCGGCGGCGGCGTCCCGGCGCCCGGCGGCGGCGTCGCGGCGCTTCGCGGCACATGCGCGGCGCCGCCGACGCTCCCGCCGCCGCCGCCACTACCGCCGCCGGCCCTGGCGGTCGATCGCGTGGGGAGCGCCGCCGTCTACGCGACGCGCGACGAAAGTTTTTTTGACGGGCGGTTAAAGCAGCGAAAGGCGGCTCCTCAAGTTCGGCGCTCGCCTAAAGGCGGCTCGACACATTCGGCATTCGCCACAAAATCACGATCTTAAGGCGGCTCCACACATTCGGCATTCGCCGAGTCGCGAGCTTCTGCTCGCCCAATTCCGAACACTTGATGTTTTCGGCGAATGTTCGCTCCTTTTGATGTGTTCTAAAAACCGCCACGCGGTGGGTAGGGCAAGCACCGAATGTTCGGCGCCCGGCGAATCGCAAGCAACCCGTCCACACTACTCGGGATTCGACGAGCGGTTGCTCAAGATTCGTCGAATACCGCATGTGTGGAGCTGCCTTAAATGCGGCTCCACTCATTCGGCTCCACACTTGGGCGAGTTGCGAGCAACCGCTCGGCGAATCCCGAATAGTGTGTGGATGAGTTGCTTACTATTTGCCAAGCGACGAACTTACGATACTCACACTGCCCACCGCGTGTCGGTGTTTAGAACACATCAAAGGGAGCGAACATTCCCCGAACACATCAGCTGTTCGGGTTTGAGCGAACAGTAACTCGCTACTCGGCGAATACCGAATGTTTAAAGCCACCTTAACAGCGAGAGGGCCGAATCACGAATCTCGAGTTCCTAATACCGGAGTAGGCGGCGCAGGATGTCAACTGAAGTCTTTGCAGTGTCTCTGATTGGGAGGTCCAAAGTTTCGAGACGCGACTGATACAGGATTTTCAGCACTAGATACTTACCTACGGTGACATGGAAGGGGAAGACTGGGAACATGCTTTAGAGAGACGTCGGGTTTTTCAAGAAGAAAGAATATGGGAAAGGTAGAATGTTCAGAATAAGGTGAGGTGAGGATATCAGAGGACAAAGGTGAAAGTATCAATTTGGTCACAGTGGAGAAGTATAGCAAAGGGCTTAATATGTAGCGTATGTATTAAGTAAACTGCTTGTAATATATTCAGTTTTTTATTGTATATTAATAGGCCAACTGTTGTATTTATAAAGTTCTAAAATAAATTCATTCACAGCTACGGCGAATTCAGCCTCTGTCTGGAGGAAAATTCTAGCAGCCGGCTGCCTTGATCGGTATTTTCCCGTCGTTTCTCCGATCAATATCCATGTCAGTTTCATACGCACAATTTTACTAGCTTTGCTCGTGTATTTCCAACTAGACAGCGAGGCTTCGGCTTTCATTCTCCAGTTTTAACATAAAACATTCTTCAGTCCAGTGAACTCAAAATTTTCAATACGTTGTACACAAAAGAAGATACAGTTTATTATTACTCACATTCATTGCGTAGCTACCAATAAATTAATTTCTACTCAAATAAGTGCATTCCACGCGTGATACATTAATTACGCAGTCACACAAAATAAAAAAGTTATCAGACCCAAATACTTGGCACATGTTTCTCTACGTTTGTCGAAGCACTGAATCCGACTGTGGAGACAGAATTGCGCCACTACGTTCCAGTTTCTTTTTTAATCCAGAAAAAACACCGTGAACTTTACAATTTACAATTTCACGGTGGTGATTTTGATTTTAATTTACTTTTCATAAAACATATACAATTTTTGAGCTTGAGCTTGTTTTGTCATGAACAATGAATGAAATAAGACACAATAATCAAGATGTTTCACAGATACTAATTGGGTAATATTGTTTTCAAATTTTCATACTAGGAACATTTTTAACAATCTGAAGATCGTCTGTGAAACCAACTGAATTTTTTGCGTTAAAACAATGGGCGATTTCATTGTCAGGTTAAGAATACAAAGTGTCGTTCCCATAGTTTTCTTATGACATTAAACATTTAAGGACCAATGAGTTGTCTTTTCAAGAATAGCCATGAATGAGGCGATACCAGGTCTTATTTTACATTAATATTACGTTCCGAAATAAATCTGGCAAAAACCTTGGTTAGACAAAATAAACATTTCTGAATATTTTTAATATTAAAGACATAAAAAAATAGTTTCGCATTCAACAATGGCAAGAACTATGGGAGTGTTTTTCTTATGACGTCCACTTGGTCTCATGATAACATCAGTCTAAAATAACTTTTAGCAGACTTTCCCGACAGTCTATTCTCATGTATTTATTTATTTAACGTCAAAAACAGTATAAACTGAGTTGGCTTTTGCGATGGGTGGGTATATTTTCTGCCTCTCTATTCCAGAAACAAATTGAATACCGTTTAAATCTCATGAAAACTAACTAAAATTTCGTATTTCTGTCTTTTCATTTTGTCACTTTTTCTGTGCAATAATAATTGAGCAATTTGATCTTCTTTTGTGGAAATATACATCATTCGGGAGTTTTCCTCTTCTATTTATATTTCATATTATATGGTACCTTTTATGAATTGCTTCTTAACAACAGCTGCTGTACTTAGCCGGTTGCTAGCCAGGCAGCAAGTTATAACTCGCGGAAACTACAGAAAGGAGACGAATACATAATGCAAGTCACTGAGTGCCCAGATTGCCTGGAAATGTCACGCCCTGTTTCCATTGCTCTTAGAATCCAAGTAAGAGAACTTCTCTTGTTACGCTCAACCAAGAACATGTGGAGAGGATTGTCGCTCACCCCCCCTCCCAAACAAGACGTAAACTGCTCTGCAGTCAGCAATATGCAGCCTTCAATTCCAACGTCGCGGCTCCTTCGGGTAGCAGTTTGTCTCGAGCGCTCCGCGATTCTCCGGCCGTGTTTAGTTCCAAGAACACCCGCGACAAAGCCGGTTACTCCAGCGGTGAATGGCCGCCTCCTTCCAGCATAGCCCGCAGCTACTCTAACGAAGGCAGTTGCTCCGCTAGACCGGGCGCCAAGTCCCCGGCGTCTCCCACTTTCCAAGTTGGCGCTGGTGGCGCCCCGCGTCAAAGCGGCCATTGTGCGCGCCTGCCCTGCCACCTGGCGGCCGTAACGAACAACGCTAATTGCGGGGCGGCGGGTGCAGCTGGCAGTGAGTGGGAAGGAGGGTGAGCGGGTGGGTGGCGGGCGGCCTTGCGTTGCCTTCGGCAGTGGTGGTTGTGGTGGAGGTGGTTGGACGCAACTTGGGCGGAAGTTGGGAGTGTTGCGAGACGTCGACGGAGCTGTTCGTTAGATCGATGGTGCCGTGGCTGCAGCACGTGCAGAATTCTTTTTGAACTGTGTATAATGCTGCGTAACGTAAGAATTAGCAGGCCGTTTCTTACTCAGAGATAAATAGCAATATTCCAACGTTAGTGTCGTAGTGGCCATCAATTTCCTGAACTAAGCATGTCGCGGGTTTACAAGTATTTTTGGCGCAACCCAGAACTCCCAAAACCATCCCACCTTTGGCGTCGAGAGTGTTTCGGGAAGCCGAAGAGGCTTACTGTTCGTACCACTGAATCCGTTAGTTCTTGAAAAATGGTGCTGGAAGTCTGCATAACGCTAATATATGTTGGGAAGTTTTTTCTTTCAGAGAACATTGTTTAGTGCAAGTCAGTACTCAAAAAATTTTACTATTTAGTGTGGAAGGAGACATGCCAGTTTTGAACTCAGATAATGGTTAATTTCTGTCACTTGTCGTTGAAAATCTTTTGTGATTGGAAAGGTAAAAAACTCTCACAATTCATCCCGCCATTGATGCTACATAAGAGTATGCATTTATTTTTTGTATTTTTATCGGTTATTTGATTTAGCAACTTTTTCATTTTATTTGTAGTTAAATATTAATTTAGAAAAATATTTTCTGAATTTGCGTAAACAAGATTCTTTTGCTTCTATGGTATGAATTAAGCTTGACTTGTAAATATATTCAAAGAGAGATGACTTTCTTGATCTTCATTAGTAGCTAAAATCCCAAGCATAAATGAATAGTTACAAATCCCGATAATTCCATAACATATTACTTATGTTTTCTTCGGTCTTGGAATTAAACTCGTTCGTTGCTAGTTTAAATTTTACACCATAGCGCAAAATCCCGTACTTACTAATTAATCCGTACGTCCCACCTTTGTGCTCCAACATTGTATTTCGCCTTTACTTTAAAATTCAGAATATAATAACATCATTCTTGTCTAATTGCTCAATCTTAGCACTTAAACTCTGTTATCGTTCGTTTATCTGATAGCAGCATATATTTTAGAAACGTAATGTTCTCTATTTGAAATTGCCACAATCGATTTATTAGCTTTTATCCATCTATTTTATCTCGAATTCCAGAAAAATGTTAATGAACCTGAAGCTTCCTTGAATAAACTTGCAATTCTCCTCTTTTTTTACAAGTAATTCAATTGCGACATGTAACCAACTTCGTCTACAAAAGAACCCACATTCAAGTAACCATCTGTGCGAAAAGTTCCGGTCTCATTGAAGCTAGCAACTAAAGACTTATCGACAGAGCAAGCGTTTATCAGAAAACTGATAATGCACAAGAAGTGAGAACCAAGAGACTTACGCAACACTTTCGACAGAGTTCACACTTCGCGACTGACCAATATCCATCTCCGAGCGCATCGATTCTCTCCGCAGTCGTCCCCCGCGCCATTTCCACGTTTCGTCTCTGTTTCACAACGCTCTCCAGCCCCCCTTTCTCTCCGCTGTACAGAAGATTACACGCAAGTCTCCCCCTTTCTACCCCGCTGACTGCCTGTTTACTGAACTTCCGGTCGCCAGCTCCGTACACGCACCCTACTCTCTCTCTCTCTCTCACGCACACCGGTACACCCCCACTCTCTCTCTCTCACACACACATACATTGACGAGGATTTCGTCGCCCTCCCCTTCACCAGCCTCGCAAGTCGCGGGCAGAGAGACAATGCGCGGGACCGAGCAGCAAAACAGAACGTGGGTCTCGCGGAGTGTTCGTGTTGGAGTTGTGACTCTCGGGGAGAGAGAGTAGCATAGTTCAAACAAGCAACGCCGTCTCCCCTAACTATTGACGCGTTGGTGTCGCCGTCTGGCGAAGAACTCACGAACCGCTCACAGAGCCTCTCTTGGCTTCGATGGTAAAGCGGAATGCAAGTCCGTTTCAAAGTAACAAAGACTTACATGTTGTTGTAAGCAAGTTTCAGGGCAGAGCATTTAGTTGAGCATCAATCTGCCAAAACAATTTTTATTCGTTTGAATATAATTGGTTGTCTATGGCAACAATTCTGATTGTCAAATCGATTTCAAGACAATTTAGAGAGCTTCGGGTTCCTTGTGTGAGGAACAACGATTCTAGCACTACAATTTCGACAAATGATTCAGCACACAAAATATACGTTCTGATTTTCAATGAGTTCTTATGAACACATGTTCAAGTCAAAGTTTTCTTTCTTCCCCTCCCTGCTTAAACTCAAAATTCCATTGAGTAACAACACTAGAATTAAACAATACAACCAAGGAGTAGGTGGGTTCTCAAGTATCAAACAAGCAGCACCACTCCGTGGCTATTGTCCTGAGAAGAACTCTCCAACTACTCCACAGTCCTTTTCTGGCTTTTGAGACCTTGAATTGCGCGAATGCTGTTGAAGTGTTGTTGACATTATTAAAGGAAGAAATAATTGAAGTCATCTTTGGCAACAGAGATTTATTTAGAGAGCCGACTTTCGACGGCTTTGGCGTCATCATCAGTCTAGAAATAATATAAATAAAATACAATATAATAATAAAAAATTAAGATTTTGTATTATTTCGGATTAGTTATGTAACGGCAAAGTCGTCGAAATTTATTGCTTTAAAATGCGTTTAATCAAATGTATTTTATGAAACAATATTGTATTTGGAAATTTAATTATTTATTTTGCAATAGCTAGTATGGAGCAAATAGACGTACCATTTACAGTCTGTATTAATTTGAGATGAATATGGAATGTCTGTCATATAGAACAGCTAAAGTTGATTGCAAGAACTCGAAATTTTTACTAGAGAGAACAATTCGTTTGATTACTAAATTCAGTGAATTACTTTTAAGGATTTTCGGGTCTTGAGTCACAACACAAGTCTCGTTCTTTGATATTTCAAAATTTCATCAAAAAATGGCAGTGGAAACAATAGAATCCAAACCTGTACATGTTTCAATGGACTTGAAGAAAAACGAGCTATCCAATCGAGACTCCGAAGATGGGGAAGGACGCAGGCCTACAATGGAAATGTGCACGAACAACGTTAATTCTCGATGCATTAACTCCATTTTCTCGAACAGTTTTATAGTTGGTATTTTGTTGTATTGTTTATAACTCTTTTCACTTCAAATCTGAAAAAAAAGTGGTTTATCCATTGTCCGGGTACACTTTTTTTAAAGTTCTTGGATCAAATATCAAGTAAAAATTACATAAAAAGTAACAAATTAAAAGTAAGATATTGAAGAATATGTAAAAAGAAGACTGTAATTTATCAATATTTATTTCACTACAGAATGATATTGAATAGCTTGGAAAGAATTATAATTAATTTTGATCTCATTACTGTGACATTTTGGAATAATATTCCTGTTCATTGTAATTCAACATAATGCATTCAATGAGAGATTTTTCTGGTTCTAAGAATAACACACCTTCTTTCTCAAAACGTCATTGACTCAGAAAATGCAAAACAGTACGCCAAGTAACAAGAGAAACAACGAAGTATCAAAGAACAGGGCGCCCTTGCAATTAATTGTGATAAGAATATTCGAAATACTTGCCACCTTGTGACTTTTGCAGTCTGTATCGATTACGTGCAGCTATGTTCAATTTCGGATTCCGATTGATAATTTCTAGAACAAAATTCAGCATATAAATTTTAATGAGTATGAAAGTATAAAACTTTGGACATAAAAATAAGGATTAACAAAAATTTACCATAAAATCCGTCGTGAAACACAATATATTTTGTATACTAAAACTATTGATTTGGTTGCTATTAGCATAATAATTGATTCATTATCATTCACTGATCTTGGTAATTTCATCTGAACGTGGAATGGTTGGCATTGAAAACAATTCAATGTGATCTTAGAGTCTAGTTTCGTTGTGTTGATTCCACACAATGAATCTCATAACAGGTTCTTCACGTCGTCACAACAACCATCTACCCCCTCAATATTTCGAAATCCCATCGACAGAGGGCAACGGAGACAATAGCCTCAAACGCCACACAGCTCCCGAAGGATCAAATAAGCAGCAGGCCACCCCGCCATTGGCTCCCCGAAGAACTCGCCAACTACTCCAGAGGGCGCCCCGTTCCGGCTTCCGCGGAGGCGGGCGGCCCCGGCCGTCTCACCGGCCTACTACATCGATATTGTGCGCGAGTCGATGCTAATTCTCGCGCGAGAATGAGGCGCGGGCGGGGCTTCGCGGGTGGTGGGGGAGGGGGGACCGGATGGAGCGGGTATTGTCGTGCTCGCGGAGGGCGACGCGGTTAAAGCCACGGGCCGGCCGGCCGGCCGCGCGGGCGACCGTCTGACTGGTGAGGGGAACAGCGACCGGTTAAGCGAGCGAAGAGGTTTTGATCGAAGTCCGAAGCCCCACGGGGGCGCCGCGCTGAGGCACTGGGGGGGGGGGGGCGGGGCGGAGGGGGGCAGGGGGGTGATTGTCGGGCGCCGGGCCGGATATTGGAGGACGCTGGACGCGGGGGCGGGGCGGCGCGGGGCGGGCTGTCTGCGAGGGTGAGGACTGAGAACGCTCGCGCGCGCGCTGGGTGAGGACTGAGGGTGAGGACGCGCGCGTGAGCTCTTTGAGGACGTCGCGGTTGCCGAGGACGCCGTGCCGGGCCGCGTCACGCGCCGCCTGCCAATGCGGACGCGAACAAGAGGGTTTCTCCCCGCGCCGCGCGCTTTGAGCTCCATCGGCCGAGTCCGGTTGAGTCGTTGGGAGCGACGGCTTTTGTCTCCTAAGAGGAGACGGAGCGGGGAGTGCGTAAATGTACCTGCTGTTCCTTGACGTCGACCGAGAGAGAGCGGATCGAGGATTTCTCCATAATTGGTGGGAAGGAGCGCGATTGTTCGCTAGTATTCCAATATACTCGGGTCTACATGGGTTCAGTTTTTTTTTTTTTTTTTTACTTTCTGAGAGTCAAGCCCCTTTATTTTTTACTTTTATAGAGGTACGTTTGTTCGAATTAGGAAACAAAGGAAACCAAACATACTCAAGTGAACAAACATAATAGGATTTGTATTCATTTTAAATAAAAGAAGCCATTTATTGTTACAAGAATTACGAAAATCAAAGAAACTGTCAACTTTCAAGAAAATAAACTAGTAATATCTAATGAGAATATTTTGGTACAATTCCATTGTCAGTAGGATTCTAGTATTTTGGTTTCTCCCGTATTTATTTATGGATGAAAGAATGATAGATTTAAAGAAAGAAAACACAAACAAACAAACGAAGAATGAGAATGATATGTAACAAACAAGGCGCATCTTATTTCGCTTAAACGGTTCGACAAAATTCTAAAAAAACAAACCTAACAAAGTATGAACCATAAATATATTATTGAATGCACCACAGCGTTGAATTCGACAAATTGGGGGAAGAGACTACACATTTTCCACAAAGATTTGAATGGTATCCATGGGAGTTCTCATAAATGTGCATTAGTAAAGTACTAATGTATAAAACCACAAAACTAATGCCATTTCTTAGAACCTTTAATAAGGAACCATATGTGTACCGCCGACGGATAGTCAGTATCAGAAACTTAATCGTCGATCACAGTTATGTGAAATATTCGTCTTATTGCAAGAATGCAAGAAAACAAAATTTTGTATTTTCATATTTTTCATACCTGTCATGTTTAATAAGTCATTCCAATTCCAATTATAAAGCCATTCCAATTCCAGTAGTCATAATACCAGAATGATACAATTATAAAACGTATTTATTTTAATTCATTTGCCTTTCTGAAAAAGCAATCGAGAGTAGACGTGACTGAGTTGAACCCATTGCCCCTCGTCTCTGGTGCTCTGACCGGGAGGTCCCAATATCGAGTCCCGGAGGTGGTGCAGATAAAGCCTTTTCGATAGCTAAATAGCTAGATCGAATCCATCCACCGTCTGCGGGAGTCCTAGCGTCCGGCTCGAGTTCAAGCGCCTAGCGTAGCACTGATCGATATTTTATATGGTTAGTCATATCAATACCAGACGAATGCTGGAGCAGTACCGTAACATACGAGTCACGAACCAAAACAGCTTCCGGACAAACACTACCACACATGTCAGGAACACTGCGCTTGTCCTGTCTGGGGTAGTCTCCCGCCGAGGGAGATCCTGGGAGGGTAATTCCTCGCAAGCCCACGTGTAGGTTGGCGCGGGATCTTGCCATTCAGAGTAGGAGGAACACCACCACCTCCCGGTGCAAAACATCAAATACACTCACATTTCCATACTAATACTCTTGGCTCAAGTAATTTTAAATTATCGTCGTTTCTCTAGCAATGTCACTTATCTCCGTTTTTGTTGGAAAAGTGTGTAGACATTTTTCAACAAGTTTTCTTTAGATTGATACGTCTATTACGTTAGTTTGATCATTTTCTCAACAAATGGAGTTCTAAAGCCATAGAAGAAAACTCCGTATGTCCAAAAAATACGCCCCCGAGTTAGGGTAATCTTCATCGATAAACACACAACAGATTTAATTGCATAGTATTGCTACTTAAATAACAACCCACATCCTCAGTTCAATGCTACCACAGTCAAATAGAGAGCTCAAAAACTTGCGTATAATATAGCTACATTTATCTGACATAGTAAATCACTTCGCAAAAAATGCTTGTCCTGGAATTTTGGATATGTCTTTGGTTTCAAAGCAATGGCAGAAATAATTGAAAATATGGTTGTCGTCACTTCTAAACAACGAGCAGAATTGAAATACGCCGCGTTGCTGTGTAAGCGAAGATATACAATTAGGTCACGATATATGCACACAATGTAAAGGGTGTTAAACATCATCGTTAAATACGCCGTTTATCGAGAAAAGAGTTACCACGATGTTTTCAATAATCCTCGCATTGGCGGCAACATTATCCGTGCTTATGAGCCTATTTAATGTCGTCAGTTGCAATGACATTAACACTAGAACCCGTGCTTTGTTGCCTTGCTCCATGGAGAAGAGGCCTGAAACGTACGTGGGGTCCTTAGGCGACCACTGGCAATGGCGTGCAATGGACCGAAGTGAATGCCCGCCGACGCACGAGCGGGAGGCTGATTGTTCAGCAAACGGACGAGACGTCGCCTCAGCGCGGAGCCGAGGGACCCTAAGAGGCCTCCGATCTGTGGTCTGATTGTGCTGGCTGAACGCGAGATGTGTTGGCGTCGGCCAATGGTGTCATCGGCAGTCACCGCGGGACCCAATAGCGGAGTGAGAGACTTCTCCGGCACAATGTGTCTCTCGTCAGACACTTGAGACTGTCGTTGTGATCGAGAAGACAGGGTTCATCTCCGCTGCGTAGCAAAGGGGGGGGGGGAGATCTTGCGAGCTTCTGCTATAGAGAAGTTAGCCAGAGAAGGAACCATTTTGACAGGTCAGAAAACAAAACAAAGGAATGTTGGATGATGGCATTGCAAGGAGCTCTGTCCAAAGCATTTACAATTGATCCAACTGCAAACGAACGCATTAATTAATTTAGCACATGATCGTAACCTGCAGTTACGCTATCAACAGTAGCCAAGCAGTAACTGTCAAAGCGGTCTCTTCTTATAATGATTTATCTATATCTTCAGAGACGGCTAGTCCATGTTCCTTAGGAGGAGGAAAAGATAATTGCCGGAACTACTTTAAACGAAACTCAACAAATTAAATCACGCCCGTCGTACTGCGATGAGAAGAAACAGGTCGCTTCGGTTTGCAGCTTCACCCGGGCTTCCGCCACCCCATGGTGTAAGACTATGGTGTTGGCCATTTGCCAACTCCTCTGCCCACGTCCTTTCTCATGAATGTGAGTGATATGACTCATGGGTGAGCGAACCGTGAGGCTGCGTTCTGCGTGGATCGGTTGATGAAATAAACATCTCTAGATGGCACTTGTAGAGAAAATCTCCTCCTCGGGCTGTACGCTTCATTTGTCCTTCTTAATGCCATGTTATTGAGCATGAAGGCTGCGCAGAACCCAAAAGAAAATTAACGTTTATCCTTTCCATACCGATAAAATCTTGTTTGTAAGGAAGAAGAAAAAGAAGACGAAGAATTAATAATCTGTCAAAAAATCAACAGTTTTCAGTCTTTGTATAACTTTTAATGCACTTCTTGGAAATATATATTATAATTGTTATTATTATTATTATTATTATTATTATTATAAAATATCTTACGTCATATAAAATTAGTTTTGATTTACGATCACGTCCAAAATGTTACGTATAACGTTTCGTATCTACTCAATAATATGAAGATCACATTTCTTACCAATGAATTTGCCATTTTTTAAACATATACATTACTTAATAACTGGTGCACTATTTCCATGTTGGAAACAAGCAATTTTTAAAAAACAAATTAATTTGTTTAATATTGAAATTTGTGAGAAATGTGAAGAAACCATCACCAATGGCAAATAATATTGTTTACGTTTCATGTAATAACCGTGATGCTTCTCTCTGTGTTCAGGTTGTGAGCTCCATGGACGCCGTCAAGTACTCGATGGAGGCGGACAAGTACCGCTCGGCCTACATGCCCCCGTCGTCCCTCGCCATGTCCATGTACTCGCCCGACCCCAAGTACATGGACACCACCACCAAGTCGTACATGGAGCGCGGCTACCTCGACCCGGCCAGCGCGCTCACCAAGGCCTACTTCGAGTCTTCCAAGATGTACATGGAGTCGGCGGCGGCGGCCGCGGCGGCCGGCCGCGGGGGCGGCGGCGGCGGGGGCGGCGGCGGCGGCGGGGGCGGGGCGGCGGCCGGCGGGTACGGCGACCCGACGGACCAACGCGGCGGCGGGTACTCGTCGCTGGACATCGCCAAGATGTACGGGGGCGGTGGGGGGGACTCCGCCGCCGCTGCCGCCGCCGCCGCCCGCTCCCCGCCGCCCGAGTCCCCGGACGCCGGGAAGAATTCCGGGCCCGGGGACCGCGAAGCGGCCGGCTCCAGCTCCGGGAGCAGCGCGGCCTCCGGGTCACCGGGCGCCGGGGGCGGGCTGGCCGGCTACTACCCCGGAGCCGGCGTCCAGCAGCCCGGCGTGTCGGCCGGGTTGCTGCCGGTGGCGCAGGTCTCGCAGTACGCCGGCGGCTACCACCACCAGGCGGCCAGTGGAGGGGGGGCGGAGTTCCGCAGACCGCTCACGGTCATCTTCTGACCTGACCGGGTGTAGTGCGGCACGTGGTGACCGGCCGGCTGGCTGAGAGCGGTTCACGCGGGCGGAACGGGTCCGGCTGGGGGACCCGTGTGACGATCCGTTCCGGCGGAACGAATCTGCTCGAAGTGTCACTCCGGTTCGAGTGAGAAAAATGATTCCGGACTCGGCCCAAAGCAACGGGAACCGGTTCGGTGAGACGATAAGCGTAGTGAATCGATGTGCGTGGATATATCCGGTGCTGTTATGTTCTTATTGAGTGGTTTAATGGATGTAGTGCTATTCATCTCGTTCAGATTTGATCGCCTCCGATATGAACCGGTTTTCGAAATTGGTTACATAGCGTTACGAAAACGACAACGCAAACTTACATTTCTGAGCATCTAGTAAACGAGCACTATATTTAATGATTAGAATATGTCAACTAACAGGTCGATTTTTCATTGATTTAATCGTGTATGATACATTGTTCCTATCAGTGATGGAAAGAACTGTTTGGTGTTTCTCTGGATAAATTATCGGAAATAGTACTAGAAATTTACTTTATCACTAAGTACTTTGCAAGAGGAAAACATTATAAAAATAAGAGTAGTGTCTTTTGCATCACTAACTATAAGGACAGAAATATGAATTCGTGATCTCTTGTTGAAAGTGATTTATGATATAAAGTTGAATTTTCACTCCCACAAATATAGATGTGATACAAATCAGGACAGTTATGGTTTATGTAGCGATTCTACCCACGAAAGAGTATGATTGTTCAACTCCGTGAACCCGTCGGCTCGAAATGTGAGTCTGCTTGTCGGCGAATTGCAATAATACAACATGAAATGCAGTCATCGAAAAGATTCTCAGGAAGAGACTGTCAGGATTCGGAGATTTTACTTCGATAACTGGTTATTACGTTAAATAGAACACTTACCAGAGGTGTATTCGCGAGGGAGATACAATAAAGAAGGTAACAAGAACTCTGAAATAACAAATGTGTAAAATGTTGTAGCGAGTTTTCTTACCCATTACTTTATCCTCGAACATATCTTGAGTTTTCGTCCGATTCACGGCGTCCTCAATCTAACGCAAGGAAAAATCGGATTTCAATGAATCCAGCCAGTCACTGTACATCTGTGTGCTTCTTTAACATTCTCTCTTCTAGATGATCACAATTTCTGAATAGTATCTCAACTTAGCAGAGAGTATGTTTAACAGGCACGATATATTTTAAACGCTTGGTAGACAATAAAGTAAAGTTACTTGAACTATTATTTCAGACTGGGCAGTGGGTTATTAAAACAAAGAAATTTAACAACAGTGAAATAAACCACGTTCCATCATGAAACCAAGTATTTCATTATTTTACACATATCGGGGTACTGTTTGATATAGAGTGAGAGATAGTGGCGATAGAAAAAATATCAATTTGAAACGATGCACTTAATGTATTAGGTAGAAGGAAATATTGGAGATTTTATATTTGAGGGCTCTTGTCACTTTATTTATTTCATCTCCTTTGCAGTTAAACAGTTGTGACATTTACTTTGGAAGACTACAAGTCTTGCCCCATTTATCTCATCATGTGCTGTGCAAAGTCAATGTAACAATGCCGGCCAAGGATTTAAAACAAATGTGCCATTTTATGTGGCGACCATAGTCGACACTTTCAAATAACATTTTTTTCCTAAAAAACTTGAAGTATCGCTTTCTTAATGTAGAATCGGTACCCTGTGTTTCTTTACAAGTCGTTCGTTTACTGAACGATACTATTAGTATTACTGATAAATGTATTGAGACACGGTTTCCTGAGGTATTTGTCACTGCTTCTGAAAGCAAATGATTCTCAGAGTGAAGTTGGTTGAGAATGCTTGTCTCTTTCATACCAATGCAACATTTCACCGATGTCTTAATATTAATAATATTAGTAAAATATTTCAAGTTACTTCGCTGGCATTTCTGGATGTATGCATGGGTGTCTCTGATTATTAAATACATGCCAATTCTTTATTCTGTTTGTATGGGTATCCGACATTTCACACGTTATGGGTGTATAACAATATCTTTCAAATTTGTTGTGTTTTGATCATTTCTCAATGTTCCTATGTACATTACGATGTAGTTGTTGCTCTTTTCATAGAATTGCTGTAAACCTATGATTGTAAAATTATTACTATTATTATTATGTTCCGTAGTTGAGAGAATTAGGAACAGAATGTTCTTCGAGTTAATACACAAATGTATATCACTCTTGTAAATTAAGTTTCATTGTAAATGTTCGTTCTATTATGGCAGATGATATCCTTCTGAATATTAAAATATTTCTATGGAAAATGGAACGCCTTTTTTTCTGTTTTAAAACTTACCATGTCTCCCACAATCAATTTTCTAGATCTCACAAAATAAATGCAGTCATCGTCATCCTCGTAAAGCCTGAAAAAGAAAGATTTTAATTAAAATTTTAAAATGAAACTACAATTTACGCTAAACATATGCTAATATATAATAACACGGGCACACATATTTCTAGTTAAAGTACCCTAGAGAACAAATCGGGGGGAAAATTCACGAGTTTTGTCTCTAAAAATGTAAGAAAAATACGAATTATATTACTATTCCTTCAGAATATTATGAATATTTTTGACACCAAAATAACATATCATTAAGATAATATAATGAATAAATACGTAATAATTAAAATAAAAAATATTAATTTTGAAATCAATGTTTTCATGAAAGATCAGAGTTAACGTTAGGATGTAATTATTCTTTCCAGAAAAATAAATAAACAATTACTTCACAGACTGTAAAATTCAAATTAAAAAACATTTACGATTCCAACTGGCATTATCGTAAAATGAATATGTAATTTCTGAGACAATCACGCAGAAAAATATTTTATTTGTTGTCCTCGCTCACATGACGCTTACCACTTTCTGAGCTCTAATGCATCATTAGAAAATACGAGAACTATAGAAATTCATGGAGTATATTTTCACTCAGAGAAACAGCAAAAACAAATTGAAAGATTCACAATTTTCCATAAAAAATGAACGACTTTGTAGATATTTTCATAATGTAGTAGTGTATGCATGAGGGTATAGGATATTTCAAAATTCAACAACACTTTTTAAAACAATAGTAATACATTTCATTTAAACTTATAAATGACTTGGTTGTATTTTATAATTCTATAAGAGAAGTATTTACACAGAACTAACCAGTCTAGAAATAGTTTTCACACCTGAATGACGTATAATGTGAATAGGGAGGATGGGGAAACGCTTTAATCAATGTTAAAACTGGGATGCAACTAGAAAAGTTCATCCAGAGAAGTATCTTAAGGCATATATTCGGCATTCGCCGAACGGCGAGCTGATGATCGTCCAATCCCGAACAGCTGACGAGCTCGGCGAATGTTCGCTGTCTCTGATGTGTCTAAGAGACCGGCTCGCGGAAGGGCGAGCACCGAATGTTTGTCTCTCGGCAAATAACAAGCAACTCATCCATACTACTTGTTATTCGGCGAGCGATTGCTCGCTACTCGCCGAATATCGAATGCATGGAGCCGCCTTTAGGAGCTCAGATGTTTGCGGAACAATGTACGAGAGTCGTTCCGTATGTAATGCTATTCATTTATTTTACGACAACTACAGTAAATAAAAAATAATCTCAATAAAATTTGTTAGAACGAATTTTTTCGAACACAACACTAGTTTTCAATATAGTCGCCCATTTCCTACACATTTTCTCCACCGATGGACAAGAGCTTGCATGCCACGCTCGTAAAAACCTGTACCAACCGATGTGACCCCGACGGGGAGATGTAATGGTGCCATTCCGTGGATTGTCGTTTTGTTTCTCACTTGGATCACAAAGGTGACACCATTTCTCGTCACCAATGATTATTCGGTCCAGAAATCCGCCAACTTCATCTTCGTATTGGGTCATAAGTACCTCGCAAACTTCCATTCGGTGCTGTTTGTGTTCCTATGTAAGCGATATTTAAGTTCCTATATAAGTGACCGCAGGACTCACCGTGCGCACAATTTTCAGTAACTTAATTTACCTCTAATGCATAGCAGCCAATGTTCAGCACCCTACACATTTCCCTGGTCGTGATGTGCTGATGGACCCAGGCTCTTGTCATTTCGTGGTGTGAGGTCATAAGCCAACGAAAGAAATATGGAAGGCATTACTTTCAGATCGACTCTTGTATAATGAAATACTGTACAAACAGACAAAGATTTTCTAATGAAAAATCTGTAAAAAAAAAAGCCTATAAAACACGACAGTAACAATAGTTTGCATCCTTCGGGGGAAAAAAGTGGTTTAGTCGCACCTCTACAGTTTTCGCCACGCAAAGCTTTGTTTCCACCCTGTGGTAGGAAGTTGAAAGGATGAGACCAAGCAGCTTGTGAGGCTAATAACAAGCGCTGGCAGCAATAATGGAGCGCGAATCAGATGCAGGCAGAGATAGTCGCCTCGGCAGGCGCCGCCGCACAGAGTGTGCTCAATGGAGCGTGCGGGCTACAAGGCGGGTAATGGGGAGGTAAAGGCAGCTCGATTGAAGCGCCACGCAGTGCAGCCACATTGGGCGAATTTCACCCTCGAATGGGACAATTACTCAGGGCTGACAAGCAAAATGTAGATAATAAAATCCCGTGGAAAATTTCAAAAAATTAGAAAACAAAATCAGTCTCTTTTTAAAATTATTATTATTATTATTATTATTATTATTATTATTATTATTATTATTATTATTATTATTAACGATGATGTTAAAGAATTTGTGGAGAGACAAAACACTTCATGAACAATACTTTTAAAAAATGCACAAGGTGCGAATCAACAAGGATCATTACTTTATGTGGCTTTACGGGGGAAGAATGAATCAAAGAATTGAAAACAGAGATCAGGCGTTGAGAACACAACATTATGATAAAGCAGTTCTCAAAATTCCCCAAGATGATAAATGTCGAATCTATCATAAACAAGTGGAAACCATTGAATATACTAACTGACCTTCTCCAATTCTAGCACGAAAAGACACGAAACGGCATGTAGTTACCTCCACTGGCAGATCTGTAACATCTAGAAGTTGTAACACCTAGAAGTTGTAAACACATGCTCCAAGCGGTACGAACACTCACCAAAAACTGGTAACGTCTGGTGGACTTTATATAATATTGTACGACCCACAAATTCAAACTGATCTCACCATAGTGCAAACAAACCGGATACCGTTTTGAACAAAAACGCGTGACCTCGTCAGTGTTGCTGTGCCCTGCCATCAAAACTTCGTAATCAAGGAGGCAGAGAAACGCCTTATACGTCTACAACAGTTAGGAAATCGAGATCAGCCAAATGGGGGGCATAAAAGGACTACAGTTATCGGAGCTCTGTGAGTTGCAAAGAATGGGACGTGCAAGACGATGCTTTACTTGGCACAGCCCACATTTTGTATCGTAGAGGCACCGACAGTCTCTAGATCCGCTCCTTTGGAAGCTGCTTGCAACCTGAGTACATTTTATAATCAACCGACTCATAATATCTTTAGTCGTGAGGTAGAAGGATGATAATAACAACAGCATAACTACTCGTACATGTAGCAGTGGGTGAATAACCTGCATCAATCACAGTTAGACCCCTTCTTATCTACCAATCTGGGCAGATGAGGTGGAAATTCGAAATAAAATATATAAATTCTGTACAAAAACAATTTTGTTTTATTATTTTAACATACATTTATGATATTAAAACTGTAATTTACAGTACATATTTCATAGAATTTATGATTGACATTGTAGTAATACAATAATGATTAATATACATTTTTTAACAAATATAATCGATTCACTCAAAAGGAAATAATATATTAATAAAAAATATGTTTTGAAAATTCTGAACAGCTGCCAAAATTAAGTAAAACTGCGTAATGTATTTCCGGAAAAATTCCATTATCAAGCCGTCAAATGATTGAAATACCCACTTCAGGCAGAACAAAGTAAAAATTCATGCCCCTATACACCTTAGTTACAATAGTACGTCCATTTGGGATTGAATGAGACGACTCATTGACAGCATTGCTGTTACCTTGCGCTCAGGAGGACCAAAGGTTCGAGTTCCGACTGTGGCGGATTGACCAATTCCAGGTGAATGCCGGAGCAAAAAGATCTTAAGCACCGTAGTTTACACAAAATTGAGCTTTTTCCTCTATCAAAAGAACTGTACATAGAGGAAGTCCGAACAACGCCAGGCATTTTAGTAGTAGGGCTATAAATCCCAGGTTGCGTGTGCGGGCATCTCGGAATTTGAGACCGGTTTTGTAGGTGTAGGAAGACAGACCCTCTATGGAGATCACACATGAATGTACCCTAACGTAACTGAAAACTTCCATGCTTTTCACGTGATTCGATCCCACAACGTCTGTGACCGCGCACTTAGGCAAACCAGCTCCAAGTGCCTGCGCCACCACACCTGGGAACTATTCCGCTCTTTCCAGGCGCCAGCCCAAAATATCCCTCGTATAGTAACGTGCCCTGTACCTGACAACACCGGCGTTCTCCAACATTCACTCAACCCTCCCTGGTCCCACTCGCGAATAAAATACTTAATCAGACTCTGCACTTAGCTCATCCGCATTACCCCGCCCCCATAGCTGCCAACCCAACGCGACGAAATATCCCCCGACCGCGGGTGCACTCACGGGGGAGCCGAAACAATAGCTCCATGCCGCCCCTCACCCGGGGCTCGCGGGCACTGTTGAGTGGTGATCATTGGAATGCGGTGCGGGTGGGTTTGAAAAAAAAATAAATCCGCGATTTCCTCTTTCGTGGGTCAGAGAATAAATAATTGCACCCTCTGAAATGAATGGCGTTTGGGGCAGGATGTAACAGTGGGCCAAACCGAGCTTTATTGCTTCGTTGGGTCTATGTTGGGAGAAAGGAGAAAACTAGTTTATTTAAGTGCAATAAGCATGAATGTACATAATATTTGATTGGAAATAATTTTAATGATTTAACTTGAATAAAAATTGATATCAACATAACGAAAAAATCATACGTCATGAGTAACAGTCATGTTACGTCAAAAATTGCCTTCATTTTTACTTTCCTACCCTTGCTTCATTAGAAGAGAAAATTATATAAAGCTGTCCCGGAAAATGCTTTAGAAAAGGCCCTAGTAATGGAAAATTCGATATATTTCGAATTTTTCGGTTGCTTTATACCGTTAATTACTTCCTCTAACACGTGGTGTAGCCTGAAGATTTCTTTTGTACGCAGAAAATAATTATACTTGTCAGATTATTAGAAAAATAACTTAATAGTTCAATAGATTAAATTAAAGTTGCAGAAAAGGAACCGTCATTATTAAATACAACGATGAGCACATGATTTTTTATTTAGAATAAATTTCCATAAATCGTTGATTCGAATGAACGACCCGTCAGCATACTGCTACATGAATATTAATCAATAGTTTTTCCATGCCCATGAATTAGGATAAAAAGAACATTAAATATAATTGCTAAGCAAAAATACAATAATTTTTACAATAAGGAAGAATTGCTGTATTATTATTAAGTTGCATATGAGGAAAGTAGCGCACTAATAACAAGGCAAAGGAATATATTTTCCGCTACGAAAACTTTGAATCGAAATAAAAATCCTTATTATTATTATTATTATTATTATTATTATTATTATTATTATTATTATTATTATTATTATTATTATTATTATTATTATTATTATCATTATTATTATCATTATTATTATTATTATTATTGCATATGATGTGAGAATTTTAAGAATAGATAGTGAGAAACGTCACAATACATTAATCTCCATTTAGATCAGCAGTAAAATGCCACTTAAATTTTTTAAAATAAAAAAACAACAAAATGGAAGCCGATATGGATGGATATAAGGAATACTAACTCAATGCTATTGCCCCGAAACGGAATGTATTGCTTATTGTAACAATCAGTACTGATTGTTTTTTTGTAAGGAATCGCAAAATCCTGGATGGTATTTATAAAATGAAATGGCCTAAGCTTAACCATATATTCCAATGTATGTGAAGGCAATGTTATTATCACTGTAACGCATGCTAAGCGCTATTCACCTCAGCATTAAATGCCACTTCAATTTGTTTTAAAAATGAAAACCCAAAAGGGAAGTCGATGTTTGCCTTCAGGGAGGAGGCGACGGCACTTGCCGTCCCCGGGCTACGAACCCGGGAGCTGGCGCCTTGCGCCAACTGTCTCGGGTAATTTATCTCTCTTGTGAGAAGTGTGAGTTTCTGATCTCTGCGCGAAGGCAGGTAGGTTGTCTTGCCTGGAGCGAGTACCTTGGCCCCGAGGGCTTTACCAAGCTGCCAGGCAAGGAAGCTCAACCCCGAGGGGGAGCGAAGACTCCCGAAGGCGGTCGGACTTCCGAGGGCTGCAGTTCTTTCAGAGGTCTTATAAGGTCCACTTTGTTATCTCCCAGGTCGTATAGGATCAACATTTAATTTTCGTAATGGAGAATTTGTCATCAAATCCCTTTGCAAACGAACAATTTTGTTGTTGTAAGTAGAATTATTTACACCGGAAAACTATTTTTGGATATTTCAAACTCAATGACTCTAATACCACATCTTAACTTTTTTTTCATTACAAATATAAAAGTTATAGTACCTCACATTGTCTTATGTAAATTTGAATATATGCGTATTCTAGCGGCTTTCATAGATTTTCGTACAGTGTTTACTAAATGTATATTATTATTATTATTATTATTATTATTATTATTATTATTATTGTAGCTTATCAAACCAGCATTTATTATATTCTGGTATTCGTGAAGAATCACGATTCTTTCACGATTCACGTCTCTATAAACCTTAGTACATGCCTGCACTGCAGTTACATGGTGATAAATTGGTGACAGAAGTGTCAGGAAAATTTCATTACAGGACTCTTCTATTGGAATCATCGCGTAATGATCAAGTTTCTTCCTCAGAACAGTACAACAATGAGCTACTTTTCAGACAGTTTGGAATAAAACATATTTTATGGTTTAATAGCCTAAAAAGTAGATTTTACTAAACAACTACTGTCATTATGACCGGAAACAAAACACGTGACTATAAGCTTATATCCATGCGGGTCTTCTGAATACTTTATCCCACTCCACTAGCTACTTTTTGTTCTAATTCGATTCATAAAACTTACAAAACAGAAAAATACAATAAATAAATGACATAAAGCTCAAATACGGATAATAACCCGATACAATAATTTTGCTGAATACTAAAACTACCCGATTAGATGTTCCCGTGACTTTAAAATTCATGTCAGTCACTCTATCTTCACTGTTGTTTTGTAAATATACTCGTAGATGATACTTGAATAGAAATACAAGAACAGTTTCTTAAATACTGTTACCAATGACATTAATAAAGTGAATCAGCATGGGGAGAGAGGGAACAAGTCAAAAATGCATTTAAAAAATAGTATTATGTAAATGTATTGCATTTATGATTTCGGTACTAAGGTTTCTTTAGACTCATTTCTGACACTGGGAAGAAAGGAAACATGTCAACAACAATTAAACCCACAATTCTGATCACATTAAAGTTATTTAGTAGACAGTACATTAAAAAAGTAATGCTATCACAGTGAATTCACACAGAATAACTTGACAAGATAAGATACTATGTGTGAGTATTATTTAATATTGTCATCCTCCTAAAATGTTGCAAAATATGACTTGTTCCCTTTCTCCTCAGCCAGATATAATTATAAACTATATATTTGTATTTTGAAGGATATTTTACATTACTTTTATTTTACATATTATGGTGTAATTGCGTAATTTTACATATTTTATCGGTTACGTATTTCTTTACATTTTAATATAATTACATGTTCAAATGAAACATTTGGATTGGAAACATTGGAAACATCATTTCTAGTTTGCAATATGCGTGACTGGAATCAACGTTCTTGCAAAGCAATGTAATGCTCTTGGGCTTCTATGCTCACCGAACCCACTCCATGCACTGTCAAACTTAGCTTCCGCACTCTTCTTGGAAGCCACGCTCTCACAATCAAGAATGAGTGGATAATTGTGAAGCAGAAGTAATTTTAACCATATTTTTACTCATGTTTCATACGGTCCATGCGTAACTCGATCGAAAACTAACTTTTTTTGACAGATCATTGTCGTATCTTTGGTGATTGTAGGGGGCGGGCGGTATGTTTTTTTAATCCTCCTTAAAAAAGAACCTACACTGGGTATACGGTACTACCATTCACATGGACCTCGCAAACAGCATTGCATATTTTACGAACGTATTTTATACTTACAATAATACTCAAATGTAGTGTATATAAACCAGCGAGTGGAAAAAACTACTCCAAAATCCTTGTTTTGAGAAAAACACAAAAATATGTTTTGGGTAAAATGCAATTAAATGCACAGAGAAGTTGTAAGGAATAACTGCTTCTAAAAAGAACTTGCCGATCACGTTTCTTTATGTGCACACTGAGAAGCTGTAGTAAAAAATAGATCTTGAATTTACACTGTTTTTTCAATCAATATTTATTAAACTTAAAACAATGTAACTAATTTTCGTAAGAATGCCTATAATAACGAATTTTTTACAACAAGATAGCATAAAATTGTAATGATTTCCTTATGATTCCAGCGGATTGCTTCATTGCTTATCTCCCAAGATACAATATGACGTAGAACTCCAAGATTTCATCATTTATATACTAGAAGACCTTGTTTATATCATTGACCTTGATTGGTAATGGTTTTTTGTAGGCTGGTTCTTTTAGAAAAGTTGACGTGACGTGAGTCTTTAACAGTTTAAAAGTTTTTTTGTGAAGAGTTCTCTGATAAAATTACTACCTCAAATATAACCTGGTATAGATCAAGTGATTATAGTTTGAAACTGTGAAGGTTTGCAAATGTTTTTATAATTGAACATATTGATTATATAAAACTTATTGATTTGAAATTTTTTTTATAATAATGTGGCACAGGATTTTGAAGTCCGTTATATCTGTATTCTTCTTCACTCATAATGAAAATGTTTTTTTAAAAATTTGCGACTGTTTATAATCATAGGCTCATCATCTTCTCGTAGATAAATTCGATGATGTCTTCTCACGACTCATATGCTGTTTACCAAGGCTCTGTTGCAAGGTACAACACATTCCAGTGTCTTCGAACCCGAACATATACACTTTGCAGATATATAATTATTAGACACGTAACTACCGTTCCTTGTTTCCAAAAATAATGACAATGACAACTTCCTTCATTTTCACTTTACACGTTTGAATGGGATTTTTGCTATCTCCATTTAAAAAATGTCAATTTTGAAGTTGTATTGTTTTCCACTCGCCTCTTCATACTTCTGTAGAGCTAGAACTCTCTCTCCGCCGCTCCAAATCGATTTTAATATCTGATCGGCAACGTTCTGTATTCGGAAAACGATTTTACAGAGCAACTTTAAACACTATAATTAATTTTTGTTTTACAGATTTTCTATTTTCCGTACAAATTTTGGAATACAGATATATGCACGTATTTTATATTTTTTATTACAATAAATTCTGTTCCCTCATAAATCGCTTTTTACATCAGAAGTAAATGCGACTTTATTTAAATTGAAAAAAAAATTAAAATCCAAAAAATGTTTTCATCAAACATGTAATTCAATACAAAAAACTCTAAGTCAGTGCTATTCCCTTGTAATGAAATTCATTGTTTTTGTAACAATCTCTATTCTTTTTTGTAAGGAACTGCAAAATACTGGATGGTATTTATAAAATGAAATGGCCTAAGCTTAACCATATATTCCAATGTATGTGAAGGCAATGTTATTATCACTGCAACGCATGCTAAGCGCTATTCACCTCAGCATTAAATGCCACTTTAAATTGTTTTAAAAATGAAAACCCAAAAGAGAAGTCGATGTTTGCCTTCAGGGAGGAGGCGACGGCACTTGCCGTCCCCGGGCTACGAACCCGGGAGCTGGCGCCTTGCGCCAACTGTCTCGGGTAATTAATCTCTCTTGCGAGAAGTGTGGGTTTCTGAGCTCTGCGCGAAGGCAGGTAGGTTTGCCTTGCCTGGAGCGAGTACCTTGGCCCCTAGGGCTTTACCAAGCTGCCAGACAAGGGAGCTCAACCCCCAAGGGGGAGCGAAGACTCCCGAAGGCGGACGGACTTCCGAGGGCTGCAGTTCTTTCGGAGGTCTTATAAGGTCCACTTTGCGATCTTCCAGGTCGTATAGGATCAACATTTTATTTTCGTAATGGAGAATTTGTCATCAAATCCCTTTGCAAACGAACAATTTTGTTGTTGTAAGTAGAATTATTTACACCGTAAATTATTTTGAATGTTTCATGCTCTATTATTCTATTTTACGAATTGTAACACACTAACTTTTTTTTCATTGCGAATATAAAAAATACGGCTATGCAGATATGCCGAAACAGGAATGAACTTTTTAATTAATTTTGTTGTTCATGAAGTTACTACTGTGTCATTTCTAGTGTAAATTAAATTTTATCAGACCGCTAATAACCAACGAAACAACAATTTTGCTTTGACCAGCCCCGGCTCAACCTGTAAAAGCGCTAAGCTTTCGGACCGATGAGTGGTAGTGCAGAGCAAGTAAGTGTAAGTATGTGTGTAAGTAAGGGGTGAAAATAGGACAAGTAAGAGGAAGGAAAGATCGCGCGCAATCCATGGCCCGTTTTTTAGGGTAAAGCTCCGGCATTCACTTGGCGTTGATTACAGAAAACTACCGGTCTCAGCAGCCAGCCGCTGGAACTCTTCTCCAGCCATTCTTCTCTCCTCCAGCTGAATTCGACCCAGCTATGCTGCTGGTGTCGAAAATTCCGCCGCGGAATCGGAAGCGGAATCTTATTAGGTTATAACCATCTAAGCCCTTAACAAATTTAGTACCGCTGCAGCTCAAATATTTTAAGAAAAATCCCGAAAACGTTCGCAACTCCCACCGCTACATGTGACGTCACGCTACCTGTGTCGGACAATTCCAGGCGCAGCGGGGGCGGAACGGGAGCGCCGGGCGCGGGAGGGCGGTCGCGGGGGTCGGCGCAGGTGTGGAAGAGCATTGTGTGCGCGGGCGGAGGCGGGCACACCCACGCGCGCCGCACACGTGCCCACTCGACCCCCGCCACGCCTCGACACGTGCGCGCCGACCCGAGGTCACGCCCCGCCGCGCCCCGCCCACACGCGTGCCTTGTGCGTGCGCACGCGGGAGCCACTTGCACGGTTCTAAAAGGTTACTCTTAGTGCACATATGGGGAACTTGTAATGTAGCTTCTATCCACCGGCGGATGGAAGGAGCGGAGCATAATAGCCATGCCCCTCCCCCTAAGAGGCGTGGAGTTTTCGTTTTCCTTCCTTTATTGGGCAAAATTAGTTTCAATATTTGTTTATGTTCGAATTATGTAGTTATGTAAACAATAACACTGTATAGTATCATATTTACAGTATGTAAATAATACACAATATTAATTAGACCACTGGTGAGGTAGATACCTTCTAATAATTAAATACGGTAAATTAAAGATGTCAGGTATCAAAAAATATATTTTGCTAAAAATCGTTTCTAGCTCGTAATCATTCTCAGAGCTATAATTAAAATTACAGAAATAAAATTACATTAATACATGAATTATAAAAAATAGGTATAAGTTATAACAAAATGTTATATACAAAATGTTGACATTGTATGCCAGAAGCGAAAACAAACTGGGTCGTACATACATTGTAGCTTCCGGACAGAAAACAAAGTTCTGCGGTTTTTAGAAAGTGTGTCTTGTTTAAGAACACTACGCTACGCGATCGAAACGATCTTCAGCCAATTATAATTTTTGATACCAGAAAACATATACCTTATTTAATATATATATAACCATTAGTAAACATCAAAACATTTACCTATTTAATACACAATATATAGCAAATATGTTTATAATATAGCAAACATCTACAATGCCTCCCTCCGAAATGATCGGCTGGATCCGCCCCTGCTTCTACCACAAGCACCCGTTCGGTTTGGCTCAAGGCATTGCCGCTGGCCCTGCAGCGTCGCTGAACGGGAGGTCCTCACTCCCAGTGGGGGCGGATTTTGTGAGGGAGAATTCTATTTCTGGCATCGGTAGTTTTCAGTCGATTCTCGATCAAAACCAGGCAAATGCCAGAGGGTTACATACGAGCCATGGACCGCTCGCGATCTTTAATTCCTTATCTATGTTCCCACTTTTTCTCCATACAACCACACTTACGGGCGCTATACTTCCAGACTGTCGGGAGCTTACAGCTTACCGCCGACTGGGGCAGTAGCCCGTTGAGGGGGGGGGGGGAGATGTAAGGAAAGGATATCCCCGCATGTAGGTCTGCGCCGGATCTCACCTTCCAGCGAGGGAGAATAATACCGGAATAAAAAAATCCCCATACAAACTGGTTTAATGACCATAACAGTTGACGCGCCGGAAATATCAATCAATCCATTCATTCTAAGCATTTGGTCGGGAAGGCACCCGACCAATTACTTAGAATATGGATATACTTCTTCTGGTTCACCATAGTAATCTCCCAATCTCCACCGTTGTATGAAAATCACTGTGTCCATCATTTGATAAACATTAAAAGAGATGACATGCCAAACACTTCGATGGAATGCCTGTCCCCCAAACATTGTCAGTCACCACACTAACTGTGTGACTGAGATGGTGAAGAAAAATAACATTCCAGTAACCGGGGAAAATTTAATAAGACGAAAAGTATATATTGTTTTTTAAAAGAAATTCTCATTTACTGCGGGGAAACAGTAGTATTTTGAAATTTATGAAATTCGGTAAATGTAATGCGTCAAAAATTCGGGATGTGCATAAGTATAAAAGAAAAAAGAATGCAGATATCACGTGAGAAACGGCGAGTATTTCTAAGTTGTTATTTTTCTAGAAATGTCATTCGGCGATACAAACTTCTTCGTAACGTGCTCATGAAGATACGTTTTAGGTATCTCGGTGTTAAAATTAGATTACATTTAGCAAAAAGATTATGAATAAAAAGCCAAGAAAACTTTAGGATTTGATTTGCTTCTTCTAGTAGCCCTTGATCACAGTTTTAATAAATCTCTTCAAAGTAAATTAATCGTTTATTATAAAGTTATTTTCATGTTAAACACTGCCCATTTAAGTAACCATACAACACATCTTCGTCTTTTGAGAGACTATTTAGCCGCCCCGAAAAGTGTATTTTAGAGCTTAAAAATCCGTTATCAAATAATCACATGTTTACTCGCTCCAGAACAAACGCTAACACCGCTGTCCCCTTCCCACCGATCCACATTTCCCCATTCGACATCCTTCCCCGCCTCTGCGTTTTCCTTACAGAGCTTCCTCTCCCGTTCTTAATCTGAGACGAACGAACTTCCCTCCCACTTCTCCCCTCCCCCACCCCCGCCGCTATCTCCGCGGCGCAGTATTTGTGCTCCCCCCACCCTCCCACCCACACGAAGAACCGCTTCCCAATTCCTCTATACCGGCCTTTGTCAGCGAAGTCTTGTTGGCTTCGCAGTGCCATCTATATGTCGTGTTTTGTACTACGGCCCAACAAAGGAGTCGAATAATGGCGGCTACAAGTTTCTAAACCCGCCTCCTCCCACCGCCGCTACCGCCGCCGCTGTCGCCGTCTTCTAGTCTGCTTCTGTCGAGTCTCTTGTACCGTCGTCAAGATAATTGGAAGACTTTTAGCGGGGAGATAGTGGCGTTTTGTCTCCAGTCAGGGAAGGAGGCGGGGAGGAGGAGGAGGAGGAGGAGAAGGAGGTGGTGGGAAGGGAGGAGTGCGGGGAGGAAGAGGACTAGCTCCGAAAGTTGCGCGTCGCCACCTCCCCCGGCGCCGGGGATGACGTCACAATAGGCGGCTGATAAAGACGCGAGGCGGCGGAGGCGGCGGAGGCGGCGGAGGCGGCGGAGGCGGCGGCGGTGGAGGTGGCGGAGTCGAAGTTGGGGGCGGCGCCGAGGGCGATGGTTAAGGCGACGGTGGAGACGGCGGGGGCAATGGAGGGAGGGGCGGTGGTGCGGAGTGAACGACGAGACAACAGGTAAGGTGATGGAGAGAGCGGAGATGGCGAGAGCGGTGAAGGTGGTGTGATTGATTGATTAGTGATTCCGGGCGTATCAACGGTTGTCATTAGTCCCGTTAGTGTAGTGCATGGTCTATTCCTCCGCTGAGATATCCTGCCCCAGATAGATGGCGAGATCCGGCGCCGACCTACATAACGACGTATAAACCAGGCAGCACCAACCAGCGGGGCACCTTCACAGCCGGTACAAGCACTAAGCTCTCAATCGGTGTCCCAACATGTATGAAGTGTAGTGCATGTAAGTGTGCATAAGTAAGGAGTGAAGATAGGACAAGGAAGAGGAAGGAAAGATCGCGCGCAGACCGTGTTACATTTATTAGCGTACTGCTCCGACATTCGCCTGTTGATCGGAGATACTACGGAAAACTACCGATCGGCAGCAGCGGTAGATTCGTTGGATGCGGTGGGGGCGGCGCAGATGGCGGCGGCGACTAGGGTGGTGAAACGGGGCGAGTCTGTGGATGAAGCAGCGGACGGTGAGGACTGCAGGGGCGGCGGAGGTGGCGAAAACGGCAACTGTGGATGTGGCGGAATGTGGAGGGGAGGCAACAATGGTGATTGTGGATATAGAGATGGCAGTCGCTGAAGAAGCAGCGATAGGGAAAGGGGTAAGGAGGATCGATACTATTTTGAGACTGACAGTTTAGAACAATAGTTGATCTCAATTAAGTGGGCAATACTTCATTTTAAGTGGTTAGATGCATGTGATTTATAGCATTTTCTGAAAGTAGATACTATTTAGTACATATTTTGACGCGTAGAATTTTATCTGACCAAGTTATCACTCGCGAACTGGCAGATCCAGCGGAGGGACATGAGGCCCAAAAGGTGTAGAGTTTTCGTTGAACTTCCTTTATTTGGCAAAAATGATATAAATATACATTTATGGTCTAATTATGTTAATATTTAAACAATAATATTGTATAACATCAAATCTACAGTCCATAAATAATATACAATATAATAACAAATATGTTCATTATTTAACAAAAAGCTTTGATGTTCCCCTCCAAAATGAACGGCTAGATCTGCCCCGTCGGACAGAAACGAGTTCGTGTGTCAGATTATGAAGTGGCGTATGTTGGATACAATGCAAAGCGTGATGTAAACTTCCAATCATTAATGCAAAGAGATTTATAACATTTAATTTTATTTATTTATCGTCAAAACGTTGTATTTCATTCTAGTAGGAACATCGGTGTCATTACGGTATGTTCATCTACGTTTATTGCTAATTCAGACTTCGTAAATCGAAAGCCAACAATAAAAAAAATTGAGCAACTAACAATTTCCTAGATAAGACGTTAAATCCAAGAGAATGTAATTTCCTAAAGACCTTCCGAATACTACGACAGTTTCCATTTTCCCCCTACGTAGTCAATATTAACTTCAAACATGTGAGTTAATTCAACTGTCTTGAATCGATTCCGATAAGTTAAGTAAATACTTCAAAACGTACAGGCTTGTCACAACAGACATTTTTGATCAAATAGCTGCCTTTAACACAAACACATTCGTCAAATAAATCGATTTTAATATATTTCAGATATGTTTGCTATTAAATATATTTTCAAATAATATGTTAGGAGATTCGGCTATTTAATTTTGGAAGCATTATTGAAATCACTGAAAACAATTTTGAGGAAAAGGATTTTTAAGGTCACTCCTCAATAATTGATTATAATTATTATACAGTATACACAGAAGACATAGCTTTGGTTGGATTAGGTTCTAAGAGATGGTCTTTCTCATCAAGCAAGGAAATAGCTGTAATTATTCAATTAATTGCTTTGAATATTGAAACAACATTTTTGTACTGATCGAGACAAAATCTTGCCAAGAGCAGCAAATTACTTTGCGATAATTACAACAGTTACAGTGATTTTTGAAAATTATACAAGCTCAATTCATCAAGAGAGAGAGAGAGAGAGAGAGAGAGAGAGAGAGAGAGAGAGAGAGAGAGAGAGGTGTCTATGTTCGCTTCTCACCAGGAAAAAAAGATCTATAGTGAAACCAGAATTCGGATTCTGAGCACTCCGTGTGGATTGAGTGGAGGGAAAAGCCGCTTGTTGAAGAAAGACATGTGATGGGGGTGGGGTGGACAGAGAGTTTCTCACAGTTCTGTTTTTACTCTCATGTTATTCATTTCATCTATACACCCACATTACTGAATGGCTTCGTCATAGAAGAAATATATTGACCTTTTGTGAAGGGCAAACAAGTTTTTTTAAACAATATCAATATCACTAATTGAATATATTTAAATCATCTTATAATTTAAATTTACCCTCTTACATTATTCGAAAAACGTCTTTTATTATGTGAGTTAAACAATATGGATAGCAATCTCCTTAGGTCAGTTCAGAAGTTTTGTAAGTTAAGTGAACTTTACTTTAAAAGTATTCTGCAATTTGAGCATTCACCACAACTAACACATTTGGTTATTCTTTATTGCTTCTATTTGAGGAAGCACAATCACTACTTTGGCTCTGAAGTTGCTTTTCTCAGAAACGTAAGTGATTATCAACCTTTGGCTGCTTCTCCATCAGCAGTACCTCAGATGATAAATACAGCTTTTTAAATTAAATAAGAGTATTGTTACAGGCAATATACGTAGGAATTATTTAATTAATTTAATTGTAAATTGAAATTACAATACTTACAATTACTCTGCAACTAATATAGTCACCTCAACTTCCACATTTTGTGATATACAATTTACATATCAGAAAACTCGCAAACCAATCTCAGTTCAGCTGTGAAGTAACAACTCAAGGCAATACAAATGCCTGCGATCCAGAGACACAGCCATCGATTAATATTTTACCCGAGCGAGAACACAGTCGGCGCACCTCGCCGAGAAATTAAATTGCCCCAACTCCAGCCAGTCGCCATTTTCGTCCCCCGGCTGGAAGGCGCATTCAATCAGCGCCGAATGGCGTCTGGGCGCAGAGCGCGACTCCACGCGATGCTAGCGGTGCCACCGGGGCGTATTGCATCACCCTCTGGCGCTCCTCGCCAGCGGGTTTGATTCATTGATTAGTGATTCCGGGCGAGTCAACGGCTCGTGGTATTAGCCCCACAAGTGTAAAGCATGCTGTTGTTTTTTATCGCGCGAGGTGGCGCTGATCTTCCTCCGCTGGATGGTGAGATCCGGTGCCGACCTACCGTTGGCTAGCGGGTTTTTTCCCAACCAGGTATCTCCCACCAGCGAGGCACCGCCCCAGCAGCGACAAGCTCTAAGCTCCTGACCGGTCTCTCGGCACGTGTGGTAGTGTAGTGCATGTTAGTGTAAGTGTTTGTCAGTAACGAGTGAGGGTCGAACAAGGAAGGGGAAGGAAAGATCGGGTGAGGTCCGTGGTCCGTTTGTTAGGGTACTGCTCCGTCGCCTGCTGTTGACAGGAGAAAGCACGGAAAACTATCGATCAGAGCAGCTGGCTGCTAGAATTCTCTTCCAAACACGGACCAAGCCATATAGCTGAAGTAAAAGGCCATGCCACCTCCGGCATTCGAACTTAGAATATTCGGGTCAGAGGCAATGAAGATTTTCCGAATATAATACAGTCATTGTCAGGTACGCGGCTTGTTGGTCGGAATCTTTGGGGCTGAGCGAGGAAGGGTAAAGTGGGATGGGGTGGGCTGGGCTGGGCTGGGAGCTGAGAGTACAAACAAAACATCTGATTCTACAATTCTGCCCAGGATGCAGTAAAAACAAAACTGTCATATTGATGATGAATAATAGTTAAGATATGACTATTTTATCGATTTATTAACTGCAACGTAATAATGGTTATTTACTGAAAGAATATATACAAGCATACTGGATTCAATACTGCCTAAACAAAATGTGAGGTACTATATCTTTTATATTCGTAATCGAACAAGGTAAGATGTGCATTACGGTAAGTAAATTAGAGTAATGTAGTTCGATATATTCGAAGATAGTTTCCGGTGTAAATAATTCTACCTACAACAACAAAATTGTTCGTTTGCAAAGGGATTTGATGACAAATTCTCCATTACGAAAATAAAATGTTGATCCTATACGACCTGGGAGGTCGCAAAGTGGACCTTATAAGACCTCTGAAAGAACTGCAGCCCTCGGAAGTCCGTCCGCCTTCGGGAGTCTTCGCTCCCCCTCGGGGTTGAGCTCCCTTACCTGGCAGCTTGGTAAAGCCCTCGGGGCCAAGGTACTCGCTCCAGGCAAGGCAAACCTACCTGCCTTCGCGCAGAGCTCAGAAACTCACACTTCTCACTAGAGAGATTAATTACCCGAGACAGTTGGCGCAAGGCGCCAGCTCCCGGGTTTGTAGCCCGGGGACGGCAAGTGCCGTCGCCTCCTCCCTGATGGCAAACATCGACTTCCCTTTTGGGTTTTCATTTTTAAAACAAATTGAAGTGGCATTTAATGCTGAGGTGAATAGCGCTTAGCATGTGTTACAGTGATAATAACATTGCCTTCATTGGAATATATGGTTAAGCTTAGGCCATTTCATTTTATTAAATACCATCCAGTATTTTGCAGTTCCTTACAAAAAACAATCAGTACAGATTGCCACAAGAATCAATACATTGCTTTTTGGGGGAATAGCGTTGAGTTAGTATTCTATTGAACTACATAGTTGACGTTTTTGACTACAAACCACTATGTACAAAATTATAAATTACAATCCATTAATGACATTGATAACCTTACAGTTATCGGCGGGTTTTTTCGCAACCAGGTATTTCCCACATTTTTACATAAGCAACACAAGTCTTTACAAAGAACTAGCGGTAGAACCCGTCCTAATCTTCACTAAGCTTTCTCGTACATCATTCCAAAATCTACCCTCTTTTTCCGGCTCATCTCAATCTAGTTACAGAGCATCCCGTAGAACCTCGTCTACGCAACCTACTCCCCGTTCACTTTTTCCTCCGTAATCTGGCTGATAAGGAATAAATACATTTCCCATCCTTTGTTACATACGAGGGGAAAAAAGTAAGGAAAAAATTGGTGCCTTTTCAGAAAACATTTTTTTAATTGACTAAAATTAACGCAAAAGTACGCAAATTACTCGTATTATTGAAACATTGTACTTTACCTCATTTTAAGATATGTCTTCGAAACACCGTTAAGTAAAAAAAAAATTATCTTCAATATTGTAGATGTAGGAAGACGCCGAAAACAATTGAAGTTTTGCAATTTTCAAAACATTAAATACTTTTACTGAAATAAAACCTGCATCATCTTTAAGACTTTTTTACGTCATCCAAGGAAAACATTTAATTAAAAAAATAAGAGCCATTTCTTAGAAAAATTTGAAAATGTAATTGAAGCTCATGTAAAGTACCGCCAAAACTCAAAAGATTGGGTACGTTTCAAACTCGTTGAGGCTGGCGTTCGTTCAGATCGATCAGGTACAATCAATTTGTTCACAATTATGTGTAAGGTGTGTTATGTGTTAGCTCCGACTCCAGAGGGACAGAGAGACAGATGTTTTTTCGCCGTCAATCGATTTTTCTTTATCAAGGACCAACATACCGTGGATTATGACTACTCAAAGAGTTAGAAAAAGTAACTTATTACATATAAAAACTATATTTATCCATTTTGTTTATTACCAGGGCCCCACAATACGAGTTTTTCTTTCAAAAAGTTACCGATTTTCACATGAGCATTACAATACTTTCTATTTACTATGTAAGTTCTTAGTAAGGGGTGAAAGTAAAAAGTTGTAATGAATCACGAAATAAAAAATCATTGCAATGTCCAAAAGGAGAGCCGACTGAGAAACTCTTTAATGCCATTCTTACTCTTCTATACATACACAAGAGGTTCAATTTTTGCACTAACAGAAATTGATTCATTATGTGTCAATCAGCATTACAATCACAGTTTGACGATGGTTACTTTTTCCAGTGGAACAATCTGTCGCAACATATTTCACATGTCTCTGGAAAGCACACAATAACCGTTTTCATTATTTGTCACTTCCAGTATAAAATACTAATTAGTCACCATTGCATTTATTGAAATGATATTTTAGTCATTTGATTGGGCTGCAACTTCCATATTTGGGGACATAAGCCGCCATGATATGTATTATATCTTCTAGAACATTTCTTGCTACGTCATGATAGAACAAAATATATTTTTACGTATACTATATCAATTTAAAACCATTTGAAAAATAATAACAATAATAATAATATTTTAAATACGACGGACTGCACTGCATTATACTTTACAACTGCAAGGTACTACATTTCTCAATCTGTTTCCCATTATACAAAACATTTGCATTTGACAAAATAATTACAACTCTTCGATACTAGCTCGATTAAATTATGTATTATTAACTAACGCATTAGGCATAATGAATGTAAAAGCAACAATAACTGCTTAACCTGTGAATGTAAAAAATATTATTTAATTGTTTTTAAATTTTTGAACATACAGAGAAAAGGATTTAAAGATTGTTGCAGGCGAAGCATTCAAGATGAGCATATCAAGAATAATTGTAATTTCCATTTAGTATAACAAAGCTCATTTAAAAACAAACTATTCACAAAATAAAAATAACCTATATGCACTGTAAAACCTGTGACTTTAAGTATTAATAATGAATTAGACCTACTTCGGTAAATTGGAGAAAACTACTATAACATGTGTTAGCACGTCAGTATTCCAAGTCTATTTATTTCAATGCAGCAATTCATCCATTGTCAAAATACGTTCATTCGCCCGTGAACATTAATTATTTGAAAAGAGCCTCACAGACTCAGAGGCTCGGACAAAAGGTTAAAACAACTATATATAATGCACGTATTTGGGAAAACGCCGTATTTTACAGAGCATTCATCACGTTGTGAAAAGAGCCACTCCAACAACTGTCACATGGATATGAATTTCTGAGACGTCAACAAAACTTAACACCTCCATAACACGAAGTAAGGCGTGCAACCCAACACATCCAGCGTAGTATACGGCGAGGTAGAGCGGGCATTATACACACGCCACTCACGCCTGTCAAAATGGATGAAAGCATCCCGTTTTGGTATTTTCAAGCAGGATATTTTCAAAAGTTTCACATCAGTCGAGAGTATGCGGTCTTTTGGAAATAATTTAACGGCAATTCCCAATCATATTCTCTCTATGGTCGAGTGGAAAGCTTCGTTACATTTTTTATTTGTTTTTACAAAAAGACTTGTTGGTCAAGATAAATGAAAATATTTCGTTTCGTCTAGAAATGGCTGTCAAGAACGCATCCGGGAACCGCAATCTTTTTTATATTGTTCACTCTGCAATATTTAAATAACGAACCTTTTAAACACAACACCTGGAAAAGTTTCAGTAATTGAAAAAGTTTCATGATTTTGCCCTATGATGAATGAGAAAATTATTAATATGCACTGAGAAATTCTTCAAACATGACCATGTCTTTTTAAGATTTTTGCGAATGTAAATCGTGACAAATCATGAATGACAGAACAACGTCTCAAGCATCAAACCTTTATTTTGACTCTCTTATTAGCCGCCAAGGCACTAAACAACAGTCTCAAGCACGTTTTTGTATACCAGCATTATAAACGACTTTTTCTTTGTCAAGAAATCGTTCATATTTAGACATTTTACGGCACAAATAATGACGTATTAGCATTTTACGGTACGAATGATTGCGTCATCACTCATTCATCCAATCGCGACGAGAGAATCGTGGGGAGATAGCGGTAAACGGAACAGCCGACCACAGTTTTCTCGCAGAGATATTAAATACCCGAGATGTCACAAGAAGTTGTTTCTCAAAATTAAGTTTAATTCTCTTATAAATTTATAATGCTGTTGTAGAAATAAAATTGCGTTGCAACTCGTTTATAATGTTGCTTTATCGCTTTATCGCACAGGTGTCGTTAGGAGAGAGATCTTAAATTTTACAAATTTAAGATCTCTCTCCTAACGTCACCCGTTTTCAAAACATGTAGTCATACAATAAACCTTAGCATTATAAACTAGTTGCATTAACTACTATTATCGATTGTGCGATCGCTTGCTGAGGTATTATTAAGACAGGAATTTTCAGAGGGCTTAATTTTGCTGGGCAGCTGAAACTTGTACATACTCCGCAAAAGTAAAGTGGCATCCTAAGGATTGACCATTCTTCGAAAATTCACCACACGGATTTAGATAACTTTTTTTCAAATATTTATTCTCCCGGTTCAAGTTAAATGTTTACATGGAGTTCCAAATATACATGTTTTATAACATTTTGGAACGATCCGTCGGTCGTCAGGCCTTCATCCATGAGTTGTAAAGAATTAAATAAACGCATGCTTATTATCGATCAGTACTGAATTTATTATTGTTTATAAATTTTATTTTGGAGTTTATTGAATGTTAATGTTGGGCGGCGCATATCCCTTGCATATCTTGAATCAATTCGCCAATTTCGTTTTGTTTTCCCTAATCTAGAAGTATTTGTGAAGGTGAAAATGAGAGGATTTCGGCCTTCAGAACTACGCTCGACCGGATTTCAACTCACACTCGTATTTTAGGTTCAGCATTCGCCTAGAATTTGTGGTAGAAAATTATGCGCATGATCAAAAAGAGCAGCCGGTAACTTCATGAATTCTCTTCAAGGCAGTGATCGGCTCCCACTCAGCTACTTCTCTGCTGCTGTCCGCCAACATCCGAACTCGAAACTAGGACCTCCCGATTACGAAATTTGCGATTCCGTGTCTTCAGAATGCGGAATACAACTTAAGAAGTCGCCGACACACTGTCATTGGTATAATGAGAGTGTAAATATCCTCCAAAATTGTATTTAGACTACTTACCAGGTTACAATACTGGGATGAAAATAACTTTGCTAGTGCAGCATATAAAAAGAATATTACAGGTATATATGCGGAAAAGAAGTGAATAAAGTAATATAATAGTTTTTAAATAAGTGGCGGTTAATCACTAAAAGACATGCTGCCAGAAAACCCGGAAACATCAAGAATGCTAATGTTCATAGCAGTATTTCTTTCTTGAGGAAATGAGTTGCAGGAAGATAAAGTGACTGGTGTGTATTTTATACATTCAACTCCATAAAATACAGTAATACGTTAAAAGACATCTTAATAACTTGGTCATAAAAATGATTTGCGTGTCTACTAAAGTGGCTGGTACTGCGATCCCGCAAAATCCTTTCTATTCATGGTCGCGAAAACGTTGCGTGTATAGCCATCACATAATGGAAATTTAAAGAAAATAATTTTAATTGAGCTGACAGATTACTTTTTTGTAACGATGCTGCAACCATATTGCAATTGACAATGTTCAATATGTATGCAAATATAACGGCATCACAATGAACTGATCTAATTTTTAGTACTTTTTTGTTTTCTTTTTCCTTTCAATAAAATAATTATTTACCGTTCAAGCATAAATTAAAAATATTTCCTTTTAATGTATTATTTGTATTATATTTCCAGTTTATGAAAGTAGTAATATTTCTATATTTGTTTCATTTTTAATCACTTTATTTTACATAAATTAAACTAAATATTTTAAAGAAAAACGTAAGAGATTGTTGACATTGAAGCAATGGCTAGTGAATAGTTCTATATCAGAGTGTTTACTAAAATAATATATTAATATTACAGGTACATTACCTGTACAAGCATCGATGTCCACTATCCAGTGGGATGTTGTTAAGCAAGTCCGTATAAAGTCCTAGTACTTCAGAGAAAATGTATGAATGTAATGCGATCTTCATATAAAGGCGCGAAAAGTTTATCTTCTCAAGGTTACAATTTTAATAAGAATGATAGCGTAATAAATATTTGTATAATGTCCATTGTTCATTTTGAGAGTTACGGTTTTGTACCACCTATCAGGCACGTCAAACCGCGCCCGCTCGAGACACTTGCACGAGTTTTTCGTAAAATCTGTTATTGGCGAACACCGACCTCGTCAGTGATCTTCGGCTATTGCCACCTATAGATTATGGCGAAGTAAAATCACTGCTCGGCGAAGAGTGTCTTGAGGGACATACGGAAAGTGTTCTCTTCCATCTTCCATTTTTCCGTCTTTTTTTGCCCAACTCTTCATCAAAGAAATATCAATGTGGGTGATTGCTGTTAGGCGGATCAAAAGGGGGGGGGGGCATGGGGGCCATGACTCCCCAAAAGGTCAAGACTTTTCTTTTGTTACCCTCTTTATTTGGTAAAATACATTTAAACGTTCATTTATATTAAAATTATATAATTATTTAAACAATAATACTGTATAGTTTTACATATATACTACAAAAATAATAAACAATATATTTTTTTTAAAATACTTATTATTTAACAAAAATCTATGATGCCGTCCTCGCCAAAAAAAAGATCAGCTAGAACCCCCCTGTATGCGACGGTCCACTGATGCCATTTGATTGGCGTTCAACGCGTGGTGCAATTGTTCTCTAAGAGCATCAACTCTCAGCGATACCGAGCGCATGGCGACACTACGTGAAATGACAGAGGTGTAGTTATAGCAAGATGTCTGGAACAGTCGGTGATTACAGTGGAGTATCGCTGTGATTGAAAAATTTAGTTCATGGAAAGCGGAAAGCTTTTGCCTTCAATGCGATTGAGCTCTAGCTGAAACACCAATCACATCCCAACTGCGCCGTGAGCGAAGGGTTCCGCGAGGGTCGCCCAATACGCCCGGCCGCGGTGCGTCGCCGCGCGGAAACTAAATCGCGAAGCCCGGGGAACCCCCGCGCGAACCGATTCTGTTTTCCGCGAAACAAAACACAGTCTCGCTCGGGCGGCGTTGGCGGCGGCGGTGGTGGTCGCGTCGCCCCAGCTATTGACGAACTGCTCGATTAAACACAAAAGTTACCTCTTTGTGGCGTCGACGTGCGCGCACAAGACCGTCGGAGAGGGAAATTCCGGACCGCATTGTTGGCAGTCCTGAGGCCCGATATCGGCGCGCGAGAGTCCGAGCCGATGGAGCCGCAGGTACGCGTCAGACGTGAGGAGAGAGAAAAAAAAACATACAAAAACACGCTCACACAAAAAACACAAAAAATACCCTCCGCTTTTCTCTCCACTCGTTCGGCCGTTCCCCAAGCAAAACTGGTTTCAAAAAATAAACTAAAGGCTAAAACTATTTGTTCCCCATTTAAAAACTTGAATCAATGTTTTCTCCCTGTGTTGGCAGCATTGTCCGACACTGAATGAGGCTCTCGGCCTGTTGGCTGTGTAAAAGCTCCCATCATGCAATTGAGTACATTCTCTTGTGAACGCACTTTTTTTATTTATCTGCGTTTTTTCAGCGCGGTGCCTACCAGCAGCCGATGGAGTGGAGGAGTCGCACCAACACGAGGGCTGGAGGGCGTGTAGGGACGGGGGATGAAACGTGAAGTGGGTGGGAGGAGGGGGGAGAGAGACACAAGAAGAAGAACGCCGCGTCCACGCGCGCGTCTCTCAATCTCGCGTGTGCGTGCGTGCGGGCGGGCGGGCGCGTAGCTCACGCACACGCGTGCGAGAGCGGTGCGTGCCTCCGCTGCCAATTTCCCACCAGAGCGCGGTCGCGTCGTCGACGTCGGCGGCGGCGGTAGCGGGAGCTTCGTCGAAATCCAATTAACACTCAACAGTAGCGGCGTTGGAGGCGCCTACAACAATACGGAGCCGTGCTTTTCCAAAGGAACCCCCTTCCGCGGCCCCGCCCCCTTCTCCCAACCCCTCGCCGACGCGGCCGTCGCTACCCCGCTGTTTCGACGACTCCTCCCCTGAAATCACCAGCGGGGAGAGTTCGGACGACGCGCCGCACCGCGCCGAGCCACACAGTGGTCTGAAAAAGGCCCACACGCCCCACGAGTGCAAATACGGTTTCGATTGATTAGTGATCGCGGGCGCGTCAACTGCTAAGGGCATTACTCTCGTAAATGTTGTGCATGGTTTGGCTCGGGAGGTGGCTATGATCTTCCCCCGCTGGATGGTGAGATCCTGCGACGCTCTACTGTCTGCTAGAGGAGTTTTCCTCAACCAGGTATCTCCCAGGAGCAGGGCACAACCCCAGTCGGGACAAGCTCCAGATTCCGACCTGTCTCACGGCATGTGTGATAGTGTAGTGCATGTAAGTGTAACTGTGTTAGTGTGAGGGTAGAACAAAGAAGGGGAAGGAAACATCGCGCGCGGTCCGTGGCCCATTTGTTAGGGTACTGCTTCGGCTTTCGTCTGATGCTGATAAGAGAAATTACGTAAAATTACCTATTAGAGCAACAGCCCACCAGAATTCTTCTCCAGACAGCAACATAATCTCACAATGGACCTCAGGTTCTCACTAGGGCCTCACAATGAGAAGCACTGCAGTGATATCAGTTGATGCGTTATGCTACCTCTCTGGGAACAAATACAGCGTACGACGTATATGTACTTCGAACGACGCATGGACTGAGTCCATTGTTTTAAAAAATGTTACGGAATGCCATTTTTGGACAATTTTCTTCAGAATTTGTAACAAAATTTGTAATAATTCTGATAAAGTAAGATTTTAAACACATATTTATTTATAGTTAAGTTCAAATTTCATTAGTACAATAATGAGCAATTGGTCTAAGCTATATTACATTAAATTTAAAAGTCGAAATTTTCAAAATGGAAAATCAAAGCGGTTGATTTCAACTGAGTATTTATTATTATTATTATTATTATTATTATTATTATTATTATTATTATTATTATTATTATTATTATTATTATTATTATTATTATTATTATTCATTTTATAGTAAATGAATTTCACTAAAGTGGTTTTGGTGTTTTCTGTAATCATTTGGCAATGTTATTTAGTTAAAGCAAGTTACTGTTGTAAAAAACTGTGTAAGCATAGGGCTTAATTAATTCAAGAATATTTGAAATATATCTTTGAAAGTTAAAATTAATTTTTGAAGATACCCAAAATTACATACAATTAGTAGATGTGGAACTTTAATAGACTATAAAGTTATAAAACGTCTTACAATTACATAACCTGCCAGTAAGCAAGAATTTTCTTGGAAACGACAAACTTTGAAGACACTTTTCAGATGTAAAAATATATACAAAATAATAATTTGTAGTTAGTACTTATCAGAAGTTTCAAGAATTGAAATTTTTATGTAAATATTTTTTTAAAATGTTTCCGCGCACGTTTCGACCCCGTTTAGGCCAGTGTGCACCGCGGAACCAACGTGCGCGACTTCCGTGGCTGTGTGTGTGTGTGTGTGTGTGTGTGTGTGTGAGTGTGCGAGCATGTGCGCGTGTGTGTCGGTGTTCACGCGCGCGCGTGTCTCTGTGTGAGTGCGCCTCACGCTTCCTCGTTTCGACGCAATCCCCCTTTCCCCTCCCTCTCGCGTCTCTCCGCCTCATTGTCCTCGAGTTTTCCAACACCTGTTAGGGCCAAGACTGCTCCAGTGAGATAAAGGACTTGTTCGGGAGAGCTCCGCGCTTGATTCCCCCAGTGACCGGGTCTGCTCCTCCCCCCCCTCTACTCCCCCACCCCGCCCCTCCTGTGAGCACACCCACGCGCCTGCCCATCACCCACGTCTCTCTCTCCCACCCCCTCTCACACCCCTCTCCGTTCCCGGCTTTTATCGTGGAAGTCACCCCTCATCCTCCTCCTACACACCCGGACCGGCCCCGCCTCTCACTGTCTCCCAGGGGGGTTCTTTTTTAATAGCGTCAATTGTGAGAGCAAAAACGCCCAGAGAAATTTACGAAACAGCAATAAGGGATGGGACGCGGTCCGTCTACCGCGTTCGTACGGCTCTCTCCCCTCTCCCTGCTGCGAACCCGCTTGCCGCCACCCCATCCGGTCCTCGCAAGGTTTGCCTCCATTGTGCTGGCAGATGTAATGAAATGAGCTCGCCATTGTGAACGGCTAACGTCTGCAGCTCTCACGAAACACAGATTGCCCTTCTATATATGCTATATATAAACATTTTATTATATATATAGATAGACGAGCAAGCGCCGAAAAAAGTTTTAATACTTGTAATCCAATTCTGGGCTGAAAGAGACCCAGAGAGCTGAATGGAAATTGCGTGGACTGAAACACTGAGCTCGAGCAAAGGAAGCGGATGGCTGTTCAAGGAGAGATGAGTGAATTACGGGAGGGTCCATGTCCGTTTATGAAATGCGCTCTCCGCATTCAGCGGAGAGATGTGGTGCTTTTGTAATTACGTCGGTTCGACAGAGACGGAAATATTTTAATTACGCCAGAGTCGGTATTCATTTCGTCTGATGGAGGCGTGGACTGGCTTCGCAACGCGGGTGGCTGCGCGAAGTGTTTCGGATGATGCGAATTTTTGTGTCGCATTGGAAAGCGATCGGTGGGAGGGAGCGTGGATATTAAATATATATATTTTATCTTTTAATCTCTTTAAAGTAAGTCGTACGGAAATTTGGGGCATTTTGTGGCTGTTTTATTTTTTCGTTATTTATGTGTTTTTTTATGCAGCGTCTCGCGTCTTTGTGAGTGGTATAACTCTTCAAGTGGTACTAAGCGGGATATCAATATCTGCGGAATTAGAGTGATGTAAGGAAACGAAACCAAAAACGTAAATATGTTTATTTTAATATATTTGCGTTTATTGTCATGATTTTGAAGTATTTAATTGACGATTTCGAAATTTGGGTTTTTACAGCCACATTTTTTAAGAATCATTATTGAAATGATTTGAAAACTCCTCTATTGAGGGTATGCACTCAATGAGTATTCTTCTGGCAAGAGAAAAAAAAGCAATGTTTCTGATTGAGTCAACGCTTTTAGAATAACATGAGTCTCAATTACGCTTGTCTTTCAGCTATGCTGAAATTTCCATTCTGATTACTTAATATTTACAACATTAGAATTCTGAGAATTTCTTACGTGCGTCATAATTCAAACAGGAAAATTCACGATTTATGGTATTCAATGCCATACTTTTTTGTATACCTTTTGGTAAATTAAGGTTCTCCCACAAACGTAAAAGCACATCACAATTACCGTGTCGAAATTACTTTAATCTTCCCGTACACAACGTTCTCCAGCCAGCTTCCGAAAACGACAAAAACACATTGGAAGTGTCATCACACACCGGCAAATGACAGCGTGGAAGCACCCAAATAAACGGTCATCAGTGTCATACCTGCCATCACAATACGACGAGCGCAGGCCAAAGGAATTTCAACAATGTCGCGCGTCATTGTTTGGTGCTGGCAGCGGGCGCCGGCCGGCAAATTAGTCCGAATAAGGAGGGCGCTAGGGAACCCCGAATCCTCCGGGCGTCGATTGGCTGGCCTTGCGCCAGGAATCCGGAGGGGCTCCAGCCAGAACGGTATGCGTTGGACGAGGACCTGGGAGCACGCAGGTAGGCGTCGGTGAGGAGTCAGGTGGGCGTTGGAATGCTTTGATAAACGATATCTTTGAAGCTCTCTTTTCAATCCTAAAATAATCGGGTTTGATTCCTAAATTTTCTCGTGTCTCAATTCCAAAATTAATTGGGATTGAATTCTCGCTTTTGTCGGGTCTGAATTCTACATTTTCTCGACTCTATTTTAAATTTTTACGACGATCAATAATTTGAATTTTAAGTTTTATTGAGTGTCAATCTAGATTTTCTTCAATGTGAATCATAAAAGTTCACATACATATATATATATATATATATATATATATATATATATATATATATATATATATATATATATAGAGAGAGAGAGAGAGAGAGAGAGAGAGAATTATTAGATCGTTTATATTAATTCGTTTGTTTTAATAATCTTTCTACTTCAAATAAGGAGGGTGCCAGGGAACCCTGTATCCTCCAGACCTGGATTGGGTCGCCTTGCGCCAGGAATTCGGAGGGGTTCGAGCCAGAACGGTATACTTTGGACTCTGAAGGGATCCACGCAGGTAAGTGCTGACATGGAGGGAATTTTCTGATTTAGGTTCAGGTAACTCTCAAGCATGCTCGTTTCTAAATTCGCAAACTTGCTCTTGTCTAAAATCTCGTTTTAAGCCTAATATTAATCTGGACTGAATGTTAATTTTTTTTATATCTTAATCTTAAAATTAATCGGGTTTGAATCTAACAATTTCTCTGGTCTGAATTCTACATTTTCTGGTTTCCAAATTCTGGATTTTTCCGGGTTTGTATTCTAGATTTTCTCATTTTAAAACCTTACTTTTCATCGGGTCTGAATTCTAGATTTTTAAAACGAGAATCTGAAACATTCAGGAATATTTCGAGTTATAAGATGGTTTGAACCGGCATGGATTCAGACGGGTGTGGAGGAATGTTTCGAGTTCGAATTTTAGATTTCCTCAATGTTAATTATAGAAGTTCATGAATATATGCAATTATTAGAACATTTATACTAGTTCGTTTGTTTTAATAATCTTTCTTATGTAAATAAGGAGGGCGATAGGGAACCCTGCACCCTTCGGGCCTCGATTGCCTAGCCTTGCGCCAGGAACCCGGAGGGGCTCCAGCCAGAACGGTATGCGTTGGACCTTGCAGCGATCCACGCAGGTAAGGGCCGGCATGAACAGAATTATTTGATTTAGTTTTGATTTTGATCTGTTATGTCTGAAGAATGTCCTGAAATTGCTCGCGTTCGAATCCTATGTTTTCATCTCAATCCTAAAATTAATTTGGTTTGAATTCTAAATTATCTCGCGTCTCAATCCTAAAATTATTCAGGTCTTAATCCTACATTATCTTGTGTCTGAGTTGTAGATTTTTCAAGGATTATACTAGATTTTTACGGGTCAGTATATTACTTTGCATTGGGTGTAAATCCTAGATTTTTTTAATGAGAAATACAAAAGTCCAAGAATATCTACAATAATTTGATGATTTATATTAACCCGACCTCCGTCGGGCCGCTATTGGTTCGCCTTGCGTCAGAATATTAGAACCGCCCTTTCATTGACCCACGTAGGGACGAATTCAGGAAAGTGCCAGCGTAGGTAAGCGCGTGTAGGAATAGGGCGAAATATTAGACATTCTGCGATGAATTCTGAGAAACTCTCAATGTCCTGAATTTATTTTGCGTCTGAAACCAAGATTCTGTTTGACCTAAATTCTACACATTTTATCCATTAAAAAACATCCAGAGGAGAATTTTTAATTTTAAAATATCCTTACAATATAATTACACCAAATCTTACTTTAAAATTGCTTTTTCGTAGCGTAGAAAATAATAGCATCTTTGGCACAGGCGTGATGGCAGACGGCGATGGCGGCGGTGCTGTTCCTGATGGTAACAATTACTGTGATGATAATATTTGTAATGGATGAGGTGGTGATTGGTGGCAGTGGAGGTATTTCTGGTGGTGATGATTATAGTGGTGGTGTTCTTGGTTGTGGTGGTGATTGTGGTAATGGTGATGGCAGTGGTGATAATGATGAAGGTGGAGGTGATGGAGTGCTGATGATTGTAGTTGACTGATAGATTAGCGATTCCAGGCGCGTCAACTTCTAAGATCATTAATCCCGTAAGCGAAGTGCGTATTTGAATCGTGATGTGGCGGTGATCTTCCGTTGAATGGTGAGATCCGGCGCAGCCGCAGCCGACCTACATGGGCATGCGGGGATTTCTCCCCCAAACACGTACCTCCCACCAGCAGGGCACCGCCCCAGCCGACGGACGCTCCCGACAAGTGTCGCTGGGTATCTTATGGGGCGGCGATGGTGTAACGGTTAGCGTTTCGGACTGTTGTACCCAAGTTGGCGGGTTCAAACCCGATCGAAGCCGTGCATTTTTCAGGGCGAAAAAACCCTTCGTACGCCTTCCTTCGGAGGGGAAGTAAAGCCGGCTGTCCCATGTTAGTAGATTTACTTGCATGTAAAAGATCCTCAAGCCTAAAGGACGCCGCTGAGCTAAATTCAAATCACCTGTTTCTCGCCCAAGAATTGCCTCCTTTCTATGCTAGTTGGTGAAAGAAGCGTAGCGAAATTTACGTGGTCAGACGGAAGAGCAGGCCTAATGGCCTGAGTCTCGCCACGTAAAATAAGGCATTAATTCAATTCAATTATCTTAGAGCACGTGAGAGTGTGTAAGGGGGTGTAGCTAGGACAATGAAGAGGAAGGAAAGATCGCGCGCGGTTCGTGGCCCCCTTTTTACAGTACTGCCCCGGCATTCGCCTGGTGGTTATACGAGAAACCACGGAAAACTACCGATCAGAGCAGACGCCCGCTGAAATTCCTCTCCAGATAGCGGCTGTATCTAGCTAGTGTCCAAAATCTTGCTAATGTCGGGTCTCGAACCGTAGGTTTGAGATGATTGTGGTGATGGTGGTGGTGATGGCAGTGACGAAAACGGAGATGGTGCCGAAGGAGCTTCGTTGGTGCGGCACCAGCCGCTGCCGCCAGCGCTGGCGCTTCCAATTAACCAGCGTGAGTCGCGGCTGTCATCGCCCCCCGCTCGCCCGCGCCGCCGCCAGCGCTGACTCCTTCGTGGCCGCCGGGGCTCCTCGGCTCCTCCCACAACCGCCGGCGACGTTGTTGCGTATTTTCAGAATGGCCCCGTTGTTATTTCCACAACACACGTTGAATATTGTTACTACTGGCCAGCAGAATCAAAATTGTTGCTGAACAAAACCACACAAAACTTGTTCTCCGGAATATAGCATGTATACTGATCAATAACAAATAAAATACTCTCGTATAACACGGCAATAAATTAATAGTTATTTATACATCAAGTGTGTTATGAGGGTTCTAATGATCGATGCGATGAAAAGGGCGAGCGTCTTTGGCCCGAGGATTTCTTGTTGCACGAGATCATTAGAAACAGTTAACGCCCGTGGTAAGTACAAGCTTTTATTTTTACCTAGTTTAATGATTCTGATTTACTTATTTACTAATTAAAGACATGACTGGACTTGTCTTTTCATTTTTCCTTCCCATAATTCCCTTTAATAATTCATAATAAAGAGAATATGTACGTAGCAATCAACTGTTTTCATATTTCCCTCGAAAGGTGCCGTCCATTTGAAGCATTCCCGCAAATTTGAAGTATTTTGAGTACCCCTCTCCTACCTGTAACGCGCGCTTGCTCCCCCCAAATAATTCCGTAACGCTTGCGACCCCCTAATAAACGCAAAAATTGAAAACATGTAATAGCTCGGTAAAAAATGTATTCATTTGTTTGTGTGTTGTATTAAAATTTATGATAATTAAAGTCAGAATTAGTTGTCGATGCTGACTGCACCTAACAATATTATTGGGGACAAATTGTGAGTGAAGGAAGGAGGCTTATGCAAGAAAATTTACTTATCACAAGCCGTGCACACACCGCAGTTTCGGATACAGCTTGGGCGAGAATCTACTGTGCCAATTCAAATGTATCCTACAAAATACTACAGATCATTTGTGAATATTTTCTTCGTAATCTTACAGATTCAATACAAAATTGATGAAAAAAGATTTCCATTTATTGTAACAACTTCTAATAACTTTAAATTATTAATGATTTAAAACAACTTAATAACATAATATTTTAATGTTTTAGTATATGACTCAAAAAAGGAAGTATTTCAACAAATGTTAAAAAAAGTAAAAAAAATCTATGTTATCGAAACACTTATCGACAACCTTCTGCCTCTATATGAAGCAGCGTAACGCTGCCCCAAACCCCTCCCCGCGTCTTTAGCGTTACATAATATATATAAACGAAATAATAAAACCGAATCATTACTTTTTTACATAACTTGATTAACAAACAAAATTTCATTTTCTTAGAATTAAAAAATGCTTTGTAATATAAAATTGATATATTTCACATTCAGGACACATTGGTTCAAATATAAAATATAATATTCACTTACAGTGAATGTTAAGAAAAGATCATTACCGACTAAACGTGGTGACCTGTAATTACCTCTAGTCAACATTATTATGCGTTGGTTTCCCTGGCTAATAATTCTACGTACCAAAACGTTGGCAACTGTACCTGGGACGCAACATCTCTCCCGAATATCAAAGTTTCTATTGTCTCCGCCCGCAGAAACCTACGTCTTCACATAATTCTAAAATTGTTTCCATCAATATACTAGCAATCAACATTTCCTTTCACTCCTTACATACTTACGTTTCTCTATTTTTCACTTACATGAGACACATCTTTTTTGGGTAGTCTCATATAACTGTTATTTAGAAATAACAACCATCACAATACAACCAATTGCTTTTTCTTTGGCTGAGACATGATGTGTCACGGCACTTGATGCTCGGGTATAATAGCGATTTTCATTTCACATGTCATCGACATGCAATAAAAATACTCCTTATCAGGTCCGATACTTCGCTAGCAGAGTAGCCAGTCCGTATTAACATATGAAGCATGCCTAACCTCACTAATGTGAATATGTCCTTTCTTCGCAGTCACCTGCCACTTCGACAATTAATATTTCATACGCACTTCCCATTCTCTGATAACAAGCGACAAAAAAGCTGAAAACTATATACTCAATAGTGTTTAATACTCCAGGCATGATAAATTCAATCTCTCTACGTCGCTGTCTCATATGCAACAGCAAAACCTGTTTAACTGTCGACATTGTTTTCCAACTCCAGTCCTCTTATTATCAATGCCACTTATAAAATAAGTAAGATTATTTAATATTTACCAAATCATTTACAATAGATATTCACAAAAAATCTAGTAATGTCATTTTTGCACCCTTTGCACAATAGCAACACAGATTAATATTTGCTGTTCATGGAGATAAATATCATCTATTAAATTTGTCACTCAAAATATTCATTAGGAATCCTCGATAGACTCATCATATTCCGTTATATCTAACTGTAAACATTTACACTGCGTTTTTCTGCCCATTCCCAGCCTGACTATATTTCACTGCTTCAATGTCATCAATATTTTCACCATCGTTATTTGTAAACCACACCTTCCGGTTCCATTACACCTTCACTCACTTCCACTACCATTACAATCAAACCACCAACACTTTTAGGATCACCAGCACGTCTCCGATCAAGAGGTCCATCAACACTAGCCCTAAATATACCCACTTTACCTTTAGCTTCACAACCACTAACTTCAACACCAGTGTCTTCACCAGCACCATCAGTGCCGCCACTACCAACACCATCAGTTCACCTCACTTCACCATCTCCACTACAATGGCTAGCAAGACAGGCGAGACGTACCCACATTAGCTGCTTACCTAGGTCGAATTCAGTTGCTGTCTGGAGGAGAATTCTAGGGAACGGCTGCCCTGATCGGTAGCTTTCCGTGGTTTCTCCGATCAACACCAGGCAAATGCCGGAGCAAATCCTAACAAACGGGTCATGGACCGCGCGTAATCTTTCATTACTCTTCCTTGTCCAATCCTCACACCTTACTGACACACACACAGTTACTACCACAGTTGTCGGGAGACCATTCGGGAGCTTAGAGCTTGTCCCAGTTGCGCGGTGCCCCGCTGGCGGGAGATACCTTGGGACATAGCCGACGTAGGTTGGCGATCCCGCAAGCCGACGTGTCGCCAGCGAGGCAAGCCACCTCCCGACATAAAAACATGAATTGCACTTACGGGACTAACAACCTTAGCAGTTAACACGCCAGGAAATACTAATCAATCAATCAACTTCATCAAAGTCTTCAACTTCCCTCGTGACCTCATAATTGACACCGGTCAGACGGAGCGGGTTCGTTGTCCGGTCGCATTCTTCCACATCATCCCTAGAGAATAAGGCGCATCGCGGTGGCCCTGCTTCCCCGTCTAATTGCATCCCGGCGCGTCCTCCGGCGGCGGCGCTAACGATGCGGTGCGCGCCAGGCGAGGCGGAGGCAGGTGGCGCCGCACGTCAGTATTGTGACAGGGGCACAATGCGCCGCGTTAGCGCTGCGGCGGCCGCCGGCCCCGGCGCTCAGCCCCCGCGCCAGCTCAAGCCCCCCCTCCCCGCCTGCGGCCAAGCTCACGCTCCCGACCCCGCTTCCTGCCCCGCTCTGGACCCCGCTCCCCACCCCCTCCCGACTCCGTTCCCAACCCAGCGCCCGACCCCGCTCCCGTCCACGCTCTCGCACACGCTCCCGCCCACGCTCCCGCCCACGCTCCCGCCCACGCTCCCGCCCACGCTCCCGCTCAACGCACACTCCCTTCCATTCTTTCCGCTCTCGACCACGCTCCTACCCCTATCCACATCATCACTCACCCACTGCCCTCTCCTCTGCCCACGCTCCCGTTCTCTCCCCCGCTCCCGCTCCCCACCCCGAACGCCTCCACTTCCGGTTCCGCTTCCGCTCCTGCCACCTCTGCTACCTCCGCCTCTAGTCTTCTCCGGTTTCCAGCTCAGATATGCTCGGCTCCAGTCTGCCACGCCCCTTGCTGCCTGGCCACCCCACCGGCTCGGCTCGAGCAGGTCCGCTCCGTTCCATTTCGCCATCCGGTCCGCTCCGGCCTGCTTCGCCCCACCCCGCACTGTCCCATTCCTCCCCGTCCCGCATAATCCTGTCCCGCCAAGCCCACTTCAGCTCCATCCTGTCCCACTCTATTCCATCCCGTCTCGCTCCGTCCCGTCCCTCTCTTTCCAGTGACGTTCCGTTCCGACACTTCTCGACGCTACACTGACATTAAGGGCATTTTTTAGACTGATATCTTATGTATGTAGTATCTAGTAAGGCATTTTGTGGACTGGCAGTCCTCCGCCAAGAACACCCAAAATTTACCAATCGCTGCCAGCGATGTCAAAAGTAGTAAAAAACTATTAAGCGCACATTAAACGTGCGATTCACAGGTTCATTGAATGAAATAATTAATGGAGATACACACAAGCATATGTCAAATTGCATAGAAGAGTCGGATAAATTAAAATTTGCCACATCCTGGCGGACGTTGTATTCACCTCTTGAACATTTTAATAGGGTGTTTGAAATCATTGGAAGGGACATGTAGCAAGTATGTCTGGGATTGCAAAACCTAACCTAATATTGTATAAAATAGAGTTTAATAAACAAACCGAAAACGGACCTAGAAAGTGATATATAAATATTCTAAATGTTATAGAGTTAAATGGGGATTAGTAAAACAGAAACGAGGTTAACAATTTATTTTAAAGTGTCTGAACATTTATTATGAATATCTGTTTATAATGAATACCTGAATTATAAACCGTGAATAATAAACCGTGAATAATAAACCGTGAATTATAAACCGTGTCTGATACGGTAAATGCCATATGATTAAATTTATGTAGTATTATTTTCTGTAACATTGATTCAAGCAGCCCAAACCATATAAATTTGGTGAATACTTGCGTACGTCTATATTAGACTTCTTGTCCACGAAAATAAGGCAAAATAACTCAAAATTTCATTCCATGAACTGTCTCCTCAGCAAATAATGAACTCACAATTAGCCCCAGTAATTTCAAGTAGCAATGCAAGACTTTTTCTACGCGACGTTTTTAGCAAAAGAATAAAACTCAAAACATTAAAAAAAACAATAGTAAATACGAAAGAAACATAATTATACACTCAACTGAAATCCCTAGACATCCTCTTGCAAAACAGTTTCATCGCAGTCGCGTTAGTTGCGAAGAAAAATCGTGTCTCTCACAAACAAGATGAAGTACGTATTGTACCCACACAAAACGCTTCGATTCTCCGAAACAGTGCTCAAAACGCACACAATTGCAATCTTGAACACAGCTTCGTTATCCCCTTCTGTTGTCTCCTCGCCGCAAATAAAGCAAGGGGGCTCAGAACTTCACCCCAAGACCAACCTCCTCGGCGAAGACGGTATGTTAATGCACGCCTATTATTATAAGCTATTATCTTCGTCATCGGAGAAGGCGTTGCCGGCGCCGGCGGGGGCTGATAAAAGACGCTAGCGTCGTGTGCGCTGCTCGTTTGTTTGCGAAAAGGAGGAGAGGGGGAAGAAAAGGAGGCGGGGAAGGGGGAGAGTGGGGGCGACGTCGTTGATGTAACGAAAACATCTGCGCCCTCGCCGCCCTTGGAGGAGACGCAGTTTGGCGAAGGGTGAAGTTGACACGAAGGGCGCCTGAGTAGGGGTGGATGCCAAGCTGTTTGCTCTCGTTTGCTACCTCCCAAACCTCGGTCGGGAAGATTTTGCCGCTCTGGAGGTCGATTTCCAGATTGAACACTAACTGGAGGGTCTAAACGTGATTCCTTCCAGATACGAGGGTGTTTTAAATTGAGTTGTACAATGTTTTGTTAATCCTACAGTTAGATTTTGTGGGTCTGGGAGTATCTTTCTACATTGAATACTAACTGGAGTGTCTATCATTATTCTCAATGTAAATGTGTCTTTAAAATTTGGCAGTACTCTTCCGCCTGGTGGAAGAATTTGTGAGTCTGGAGATAGATATCCACAGTGAAACTTAATTGAAGAACCTAGAGACGTTATCAGGTGTAAGGGAGTCTTAAATATCCCCAGGGTTTTGTATATTGTTCATTGTACGATTTTCAGTTCGAAAATGCACAATTATTCTAAATAAGCATTTGTCAGAAAAAGTATACCACACAAACACGAATGCTAACAGTTTAAAAATAATAATGAGGAATTCGTCGGCCCTCCATATTTCATCACAATAAAAAATCAATTAATGTTATCAGCATGTAAAATTTGTGTTTATGATTGTATTAATTATAATACTAAAGGAATATCTATCTGCCAAGGAAAATTACTGGTAATTTTATAGATTTGAGTTTAATTAGCGTATTAAATCAATAAACCTACCAAGACAAGAGCAGCCAACTCTCCCTTCAGGGAACGAAAACGTCATGGGCCCTTTGGGCATGGCGTTTATCGCAGTACCCTCTGCATTTCTCATAGCTGCGTGCCCGTTGGGCAATTCAACCGAAATTTATCAATGCGTTCATGTTCCGCCGCGGTCAGATAGTGCGAACTAGGGCTGTGAGTTGTAAGCTATAAAAATAAGCGAAATATGCGCATATATATATATATATATATATATATATATATATATATATATATATATATATATATATATATATATTGTGACGTACCTGGTGATGCCGGGTATTTCACTGCAATATAACACTAAAGGAGGGTATCTTTTCCGTGAATGGGTCCCTGGATAAGTTGGTATAACATTGGGAAAGTTAATTAGAAATGGAGATACAATCATGAATAAGATTTATTTGCAAATCAAATTGGTTAATTACATGATCTGACAACATTTATACACTCTGCCTTGGTACCAAGATTAGGTGTAATATGCATTTATCATACCTTCGGGGCCCCGACCAAATACCTTCGATGATCGTAGAACAGCTCGTATCGACAGGGTTGCCGACCTCTACAGCAGCTGTGGGCTGTCGGCGGCTGATGGCGTGGCGGTCGTCCTGGGCTGGTGACCTTGTGACTCCTCCCCGATTCGGATCTTGATACCACGGCGTTGCACCTCTCTCGAATCACCTTCCGTCGATGGATTCAATTACTCAACCCGCGCCTATCACGCGTGCTGGTCCCAGTTCCGTACCACACAGTTTCGGTAAAGTTTCCACTACAATAATTACTACAAGCGCGATCGATTGTTCTATCAACACGAATCTTTTATTCTAATGATAATCTCATTGTCTACTTCACTTATTTACTGCTTCACAATTACTATTGCTTTACGAACACATCGCATGTTCCCTTTTGTCCATGCGCTAACGGCGAGCTTTTCGCCACACGTCCGAACTCTTCGCCGCTCCGCTAACGTCTGTCTTCTTCGCAATTCTCCTAACGACTGCCTGCACGTGCTCGCTGCCCAGTTTGTAACCGACATTCTCACGCTGGCCTCCCGGCGGTGGCACCGGTGGCGGTAGCGACCGTTGCTGGCTCCCGTCGTTGTTCGCAGCGCTTGGCGTACGTACCGCGCAGTCCAAAATATATATTGATTACTTACACTAATGTTTTAATTAGTGTAAGGGAACACATTCTGTGTTTCATCACCCCCCTCCTTTCTTTTTTTTGATTTTTCCCGCCTCCGGAAAAATTCACTTTAGTATCATCGTCTTTGCTGATGGTTACACTGTCTTGTATATTACATGAACCCTATATACACTTATACCCTAAAATCGAATTAACACGTGATTGTTTAGATTAACACTAAGATTACACTTATTTACACTTCACTATTTTCCATACCTATGGGACAGGGTCTTAGGTTATGGAAATTATAGTGTCCCACCACTTCTTGTTTGTCATTTAGTAACTTAGCCACATTTTTATCCGTAACTTTATCTATCACATATGGTCCCTCATATAATGGGAAAAATTTTGCATACAGCTTCAAATTTGGGTTTGATACCTTGGGAACTCGTAGTAACACTAGTTGCCCTTCACTGAACTTGTAAATCTTCTTCTTTAATTTCGATTTTCTTTCCTTCCCTGACTTCACTAATGCTTGGTATATCTGTTCTGATGTTTTAGTTGGTTCTTGCGATATTTCGGGTCTCTCCAACGCGTATAAGATGTGGGGCGGTTTGTTTTGAAAGTGTGCTTCCCACGGGGAGATTCCTGTGCTATCGTGAGGGATGTGGTTCAGCCAGCGGTTAATGTCCGGAATTAATTTGTTCCATGTTGTATGGTCATTCTTGCAGTAAGTTCTGAATAACCTCGATAGCTCTCTCATTATCCGTTCAGATGGATTAGATTGAGGATGACGCACCGTCGAGTGGATGGGAATTGCCCCCATTCTGCGTATTCCTTCTTCCCACTTTTCACTCGTGAACATCGTTCCATGGTCAGATAATATCCTTTTATATGATCCGGCGATTTGAATAAACCTCTCCACTAGTTTTAAGCAGTTCCTTGAATTTACCTTATTGATTGGGTACACTTGGACAAACTACAAAATACATCCAGGATTACGAATATGTATTTATTCCCGTGGTCTGTACGAGGCAGTGGTCCGTACACGTCCAGTGCAACCAAATCGTTTTTCTCTGTTGGTATTATGTTCTGCATCGGGCCGTCATATTTCCGATTCGGATGTTTTGCCTTCAAACATGTCATACATGAGTTTATCACCTTTCGGATTTGTTTCCGCATTCCTTTCCAATAACACAGAGACTGTAATATTTGATGGATTTTTTCTGCACCAAAGTGTGCCAATGATGTGTGTGCAAATCTGATTAGTTCCTTAGTGCAATTCTGAGGTATCCAAATCCTCCATATTTCCGGGTTATCTTTGGTTTTAATTAGTACTGCTTCCTGTACTACTTTCCACCTGTCCTCCTTTTGCTGTAACATTGCGAATTCCGCCTCTTCTTCCGCCATCTGTCCTTGCTTGAATCTTTTAATTTTGCAAATCTCGTCGTCACTTTCCTGTAGCCTGACGAGATCATTCCAGTCGAATACCGGTGATCTCGAGATTCCTAGATCAATCGCCATTACGTGGAATTCCTTGGCGTTGACGTATTTACTGTCCCTGCCTGGTTCGTGTCTACTTAAAAGGTCTGGTAAATAATTTTGAGTCCCGCGACAATGTTCTATGTCAAAGGAAAACTCCTGTAATGCTAATACCCATCTATGCAGTCTGTCGTTCTGCAGATGACATCTGCTTAAAAATGTTAGAGCTTGGTGATCAGTTCTTATTGTAAAATGTCTTCCTTTTAGGTAGGGTTTGAATTTTGCTACTGCCCATATGATGGCGTTCGCCTCCTTTTCTGTAGCCGAAAATCGGAGTTCGGGTCCTTTCAAAGTTCTGCTGGCTATTGCCACTATTTTCTCCTGTTTGTCGATCACCTGATATAGCATTGCTCCCATACCGAAATCACTACTGTCTGTCTGTACCACGCACTTTTTTGAAAAGTCCGGATGTGCAATAAAGCAACTGTTATAAAACATTTCCTTTACTTTCTCGAATGCTTCTTGATACTTTTCATCCCACTTCCATTTTCGGTCCTTTTTTGTTAGTTGGTAGAATGGATGCATTGCTTCTGCGAATCGTGGGCAAAATCTGGCGTAGTAGTTACAGGTGCCGATGAATCTGCGTACCTGTTTAACTGTTTTCGGTGGTGGTATGTTCTTGATTTCCTCGATGGTTTCCGGCTTCATGCTGATTCCTTCTGTGGTTATTACGTAGCCCAAAAACTCTATTTTCTTAGTGAACCAAGTTGATTTCTTCACATTCAGTACTAAATTATTTTCCTTTAATATGTGAAATAATTCTCGTAGGTCTTCAAAATGCTGTTCTATTGATTTAGCTTGTAAAACTATGTCATCCACATATGTTGTAACCCTGTTCTGCAGCTTTCCTTGCAAAATCTTGTCCACGCATTGAATCAACGCAGCTCCGCTATTGCGTAACCCGAATGGCACTCCACAAAACACATAACATATTCCCTCAAATGCGAATCCTGTATACTGCTGGTCCTCTTCCGCCACTTGCATTTGCCAATAAGCTTTACTAAAATCAGTACTAGAGAAAATGATGTTCCCTCCAAACCTCTGCAATGCTTCTTCCACCGATAACGGAGCATCCCTGTATGGTTGTGTTACTGCATTTAGTCTTCGAGCATCTAGGCATAATCGTATTCCTCCATCTTTCTTTTTGACGATCACGATTGGGTTAGTGTAGGATGTCTGTGCCTTTCTTATGATTCCATCATTTATCATTGATGCTAATAGTTCAGAAACATCTTGCTTCAGCGCTGCTGGTATCGGATAGTTACGCTGTCGAAATGGTGTTGTATCTGTAAGTTGGATTCGAAATGTGAATCCCTTTATTGGGGCGCCGTTCTTCTGGAATACCTCTTTATTCTCCATCAACAGCTGCAACAGTTGCTCCTTGTGACGCGTATTTAATATCTCTATCTTCTCCGTCTGCTGCCTCAGCTGTTCTTCTAATGATTCTTCGGCCACTGCGCCCGTGCATACTTCGTATCCTTCGTCTATCCCCAAATCGAATCCTATCGCCTGGCTCCCCAGCTCCACCACTTGCCGTTCTAGATCAATAATTGCTCTGTGATCGACCAGAAAATCCGTCCCTATGATTATCGGGTGTAATAACTTTTTGACTACCAGGGCCACTATCTCGTATACTTGGTCGCCAATCATGGCTCGAAACATTATTTGTTTTGTGATGGGGCTTGACTTCTTCTGAGTAGCTCCAATCACATACGCCCTATTCATAGGCAAACACATTATTTCTTTTCCTTTTGCTTTTAACTCCTCGTACATTTCCTCCGACACTACTGTAGTCGTGCACCCTGTGTCTACTAATGCTTCTTTAACTACTCCCTCACATTCCATCGTAATCGTGGGACATTTCCTGATTCTGATCGCTGAGCTCTTACTTCTCTGCCACGGTTGGGCCTCGTGAGTTACTGGCTGTATAGTATTTATGGAGACCACGTTAACTTTCACAATTTCCGCGTCCGTAATGGGGCCACCTTTCACCACGGACTTTATTGGTTTAAATAGTGCTCTTGTTCTCCGCTTGTGCTAGGCTGTGCTGGTTGGTCAGATGCGCTTCCGCCCCCGCCTCTTGACTCCGTGCGGATTAGGTTGGATCCGCTCCAAACCGGTCTTTGGTTTCTCGGCTCTGGTCTCCATCCGTCTCCCCCTCTTCCGCGTTGATTTCCCTGGTAATTAATGCTCCTATCACTTCCTTGCCCCTGATTCCGTTCTGTTCTTATCATATTAATGTTCCCCTCATTCCTGTTCTTTGGTGCGCCTGCAAAAGTTAGGTCGTACCCTCCTAACACATTCTGAAATCTCTCCAAGTTAGTGTGCTGCACGCTACGTAATAGATTCTGCACCGTAACTGGGAATTGTCTCGTTAGTACACATATAATTTCTTGATCGCTCATCGGTGGGGATAACGTTTTGTATTCCATGATACGCCTTGTTGCGTATTCCCGCAAGCTTCCCATTGACTGGTTGTAGTGGTTATTCATCAAGCTGATTTTAAAATTGATTTGAATCTCCTCATTCCAGTACCGCTCAAAGAACCGATCTTTAAATGCCTTTACTGATTCGGGAAACTCATCAAATGTATCGGCCCATATCCTTGCGTTCCCTTCCAGCATTAAATATAACAATTGTATCTTACACCTTTCCGAGGTATTGATGACAGCTAAATGTCGTTCTGCCGCCCTCATGAATATGCACGGATTTTCTTTACCGTCTCCTGAAAATTTTAGTGATCTTGGAGGGGTGAATGGTATCGTCCCGCTTGCTGCAATTGGGGATGCCTTGCATTCTTTTATTTGTTCGATCTCTGTTCGTAGTGACACAACCTTCTCTTCACATTCCCGCTTATTCTCCTGCATTTCTTCCTTGACTACCAACTGCATCCTTTCAATTTTCTCGTCCTGCTTAGTAGTTTTAGCGTCTAATTGCTGGTTCAACTTATTCTCCAAATCTCCCCCCAGACTAATTACTTGGGATTCTAATTCCTTTTTCTGTTTCCCTAATTCTTCGGCAGTCCATTGCTCATGAATTTCCACTCGCTCCGCGATTTTGGTCATCTCATTTTTCGTTAACTCAATTTGTTCCTCAGCGCGTCCTATTCGCCCCCCTATTGCATCTAATTTCCTATTCTGTTCTTCTGCCAGCTTCCTAATCTGTTCCTCTGTGAATAATTTCTGTTCGTCTAATTTCCTACTCTGTTCTTCTGCCAACTTCCTAATCTGCTCCTCTGTGAATATGTTCTGTTCATCTAATTTCCTATTCTGTTCTTCTGCTTTCCCATACAGTTCTTCAATCAACTTCTTCTGATCTTCTGCCGCTTTCTTCTGATCTTCTGCCGCTTTCTTCTGATCTTCTGCCGCTTTCTTCTGATCTTCTGCCGCTTTCTTCTGATCCTCCCATACCTTCATCATCAACTGCATCATACCTGAATAGGTATTTTCCCCATCCCCCGGATTTGGATTTCCTGTTGCCTGAATCATCGGTGTTGATGTAACTTGTACATCTTTATTGAAGCTGTCCCCTGACGTATCATCCAACCGACTTCCAATACCACTATCCCTGCTTTCCGATGACATGCTATTATCGATTCCTACATCTATCTCCCTTACTTCATCCGCCTTCTCCTCCCGGTCTAGCACTCCATTTTGCGCCTCCATTCTGTTGCTTTGAGATATCCGTTCGATCCTCACTTCGCTAAAATACTCGCACAAATTTTCCTTTTGCCTCACCTAACAACGGTACAACAGTTATCCTATGGATTTACTATGCCCGCCACAGCACTGTATACTCTTTATAACTGTTATAATGCACTAATATTTCAGATGCAGATTAATGATGAACACGCCCTCACTCACCACAAAAACACAATAAACATATTCTCTATAATCAGTAATATTATTGCCACTTGACTACATATATGCCGCTGACAAACTTATTAACATTATTACAAAAATACTCTCAAATTTTAATAAATCCACTATTAATTTAGAATTACTTCTCAACACAATTATTGCTATATTATGTACACAATAATCACTCACAATTACATGTCATATCTTCTCCATAAACTTCCCTCAATAGTACCGTATGAATATTAAAAATATACATTCACAATGCTGCTATACATTCCCCAACCTAGTATCCTTTCCATTGAATTCCACAAACTTTACCATTACCAATGGACAATGCGCTGCTGAATAAACATTCCCAGCAAGTAATGTGCACAATTTATACAATAATATTAACCACCCTTATATTTCCACAAGAATTATTATTACTTCCCAATTCTTTAATTTCCATGTTATTAAAAACTACCAAGCAATTCAAACATTATTAACATGTTTTACAAAATTTGAAATTCTATTACATTATATCATTTACAATATGTACATGTGTGGCTTTCATAAACTCAGTAACTGCAGTAGTAACTTTATACTGGTTACTCTCAAATAATTTCCTATATCTGCCCACAATTAATTTCACAACAAAATTTCTATAATTATCAAATATTCATTATGCTTACATGACTTATGCATGCTTTGTTAATACATGTACTGTTACTTTTTGTTCCCTATAATAATAAACTTTACATTGCCTGCCTATTATCTTTAATCTGCATTACTATACATCCAATACATGCACAGTGCTTTCCAATATTTTACCAACTTTCCTAAGGCCACATTTCTTAATTACACGCTTTCCAGACTTGTTCGGGCGCCAGCTGTGACGTACCTGGTGATGCCGGGTATTTCACTGCAATATAACACTAAAGGAGGGTATCTTTTCCGTGAATGGGTCCCTGGATAAGTTGGTATAACATTGGGAAAGTTAATTAGAAATGGAGATACAATCATGAATAAGATTTATTTGCAAATCAAATTGGTTAATTACATGATCTGACAACATTTATACACTCTGCCTTGGTACCAAGATTAGGTGTAATATGCATTTATCATACCTTCGGGGCCCCGACCAAATACCTTCGATGATCGTAGAACAGCTCGTATCGACAGGGTTGCCGACCTCTACAGCAGCTGTGGGCTGTCGGCGGCTGATGGCGTGGCGGTCGTCCTGGGCTGGTGACCTTGTGACTCCTCCCCGACTCGGATCTTGATACCACGGCGTTGCACCTCTCTCGAATCACCTTCCGTCGATGGATTCAATTACTCAACCCGCGCCTATCACGCGTGCTGGTCCCAGTTCCGTACCACACAGTTTCGGTAAAGTTTCCACTACAATAATTACTACAAGCGCGATCGATTGTTCTATCAACACGAATCTTTTATTCTAATGATAATCTCATTGTCTACTTCACTTATTTACTGCTTCACAATTACTATTGCTTTACGAACACATCGCATGTTCCCTTTTGTCCATGCGCTAACGGCGAGCTTTTCGCCACACGTCCGAACTCTTCGCCGCTCCGCTAACGTCTGTCTTCTTCGCAATTCTCCTAACGACTGCCTGCACGTGCTCGCTGCCCAGTTTGTAACCGACATTCTCACGCTGGCCTCCCGGCGGTGGCACCGGTGGCGGTAGCGACCGTTGCTGGCTCCCGTCGTTGTTCGCAGCGCTTGGCGTACGTACCGCGCAGTCCAAAATATATATTGATTACTTACACTAATGTTTTAATTAGTGTAAGGGAACACATTCTGTGTTTCAATATATATATATATATATATTGAAACCCAGAATATGTGTTTCATTACACTAATTAGATCATTAGTGTAAGAAACCAATTGCTATGTTGGACTGCGCGGTGCGCGCGCCGAGCGCGGCGCGCCGGGGCCGGCGAACAACCGCTGCCACCGCCGACGGTGCCCCCGCCGCCGGGAGGCTAGCGTGTGAATTTCGGTTGGAACTGGGCACCGCGCACGTGCAAAAGTTCGTTACGAGAATCGCGGACGAGAGCCGTTGGCAGAGCGCTGACCAGAGAGACGCTAGCGGAGCGGCGACGAGTGCGGACGTGTCGCGAGGGCTCGCGAGTATTACATGGACACAGTTGATAGGCAACGCAACTGTGGAAATATTTGAAACTGTAGTATATCACAGACTTGTAAATAGAACATTAGAAGTATCAGTATAGTGAAAGATTAGTGTTGGTAGAATAATTGATGTTGTTCTTATTAGTTGACGCGGTGGAAACATTCTCGAAATTGCGCGGTACAGAACTGTGACCAGTATACAGAGTAGGCGCGGGTTGTGTAATTAAACCCACTGACGGACAGTGATTCGAGGAAGGTGCGAAGCCGAGGTGTCAAGATCCTGATCGGGGAAGAATTGTTGGAGCATCAGCCGTGGGCGATTACCACGCCATCCGACGCTGACGGCCCGCGGCAGTAGCAGAGGTCGACAATCCTGTCGGCACGAGCGGTTCTACGAACATCCTAGATACTCGTTCGGGGCCCCGCAGGTATGAGAAATGCATTTCACTCTTAATCTTGGTACCAAGGCAGAGTGTAAAAACGTTGTCTGATTATGTAAATAACAAATGTGATTTAAAATAAATCTTGTTTATAATTGTATTTCAATTTATGATTAACCACCCCAACGTTGCACCAACTTATCCAGGGACCCATTCACGTAAAAGATACCCTCTCTTAGTGTTGTATTGCAGTGAAAATACCCGGCACCACCAGGTATGTCACAGCTGGCGCCCGAACAAGTGGAAAACGTATAGTTAAGAAATGTGGCCTTAGGAAAGTTGGTGAAATGTTGGAAAATAATGTGCATGTAATTGATGTATAGTAATGCAGGGTACAGATGAGAAGCAGGCAGTGCAAAGTGTATTATTATAGAGTACAAAAAAAAATAACAATACATGTGTTAGCAAAAACATGCGCAAGTCAAGTAAGCATAATGAAATGTTGATAATTACAAAAATGTTGTTGCGTAATTAATTGCGGGCTGACATAGGCAATTATTTGTGAGCATCCAATATATAGTTAATATTGTAGTCACTGAGGTTATGAAGGCTATACATGTACATGTTACAAATAATATAATGTAATAGAATTCCAAATTTTGTAAGACATATTAATAATATTTGAACTGCTTGGCAATTTTTTTATAACATGGAAATCAAAGAAATGGGGAAGTAGTAATAATTCTTATAAGAATATAAAGGTGGTTAATAGTGTTGTACAAATTATGCACAAAATTGTTTTTTGCTGGGAACATTCACTCAGTAGTGCACTATCTATTGGTGATGGTAAAGTGTGGGGAATTTATTAGAAAAGATACCAGGTTGGGAAATATATACCAGCAGTGTGAATGTTTGTTGTGAATATCTATATGATATTATTGAGGAAAATTTAGGGAGGAGATATGACATGCAAATGTGAATGATGATTATGTACATAATATAGTAATAAGTGCGTTGAAAAGTAATTTCAATTAATAAGGGACTTATTATAATTTGAAAGCATTTTTGTGTAGTAGTATTAATGAGTCTATTAGCAGTGTATATGTGTTTCAATGGTAATAATATTATGTATTGTAAGGATTATGTTTATGCATTGGTAGGTGAGTGGAAATTTATATGGCTATTGAATTAGTGTTATTGTATTTTGGTGGTGAGTGAGGGTTGTTCGTCATTAGTTAGCAATTGAAATAGGTGTGAATTAATCCATTCACGAAGGATACAGTGTTGTGGCGGATATAGTTACTTCATAGGATAATTGTGATATCGTTGGTAGGTGAGGCAAGTGGAAAATTTGTGCGGTACTTTAGTGTAGTGAGAATTGAACGGATAGCCAAAAGCAACAGAATGGAGGCGCAAAATGTAGTGCTGGACCGGGAGGAGAAGGTGGATGAAGTAAGGGAGATAGATGCAGGAATCGATAATAGCATTTCATCGGAAGGCAGGGATAGTGGAATTGGGAGTCGGTTGGATGATACGTCAGGGGATAGTTTTAATAACGAAGTAGACGTGACATCAACGCCGATGAACCGGGCAGCAGGAAATCCAAATCGGGGGGGTGGAAAAGATACCCATTTAGATTTAATGCAGAGGATGATGAAAATGTTGGAAGAACAGAGCAAAAGGGGGGAAGAACAGAGCAGGATGACCGAAGAATTGAATAGGAAGTCAGAAGATCAGAAGAAGTGGGCCGAAGAACAGAATAGGAAGATATTGGAAGAACTGAATAGGAAATCAGACGAACAGAAAATATTCACAGTGGAGCAGATTAGGAAGTCAGCTGAGGAGCAGAAAACATTCACAGAGGAGCAGAACAGGAAGTTAGCTGAAGAACTGAATAGGAAAGTAGAGGAACAGAATAAGAAGTTGGCTGAAGAATTGAATGGGAGATGAGAAGAACAGAATAGGAAATTAGATGCAATAGGGGGGCGAATAGGACGCGCTGAAGAACAAATGGAGTTAACGAAGAATGAGATGACTAAAATCACGGAGCGGGTAGAAAGTCATGAGCAATGGACTGCCGAAGAATTAGGGAAACAGAAAAAGGAGTTAGAATCCCAAGTAATCAATCTGGGGGGAGAATTAGAGAATAAGCTATATCAGCAATTAGATGATAGAACCGCTAAGCAGGACGAGAAAATTGAAAGGATACAATTGGTAGTCAAGGAAGAAATGCTGGAGAATAAGAGGGAATGCGAGGAGAAGGTTGTGTCATTACGAACAGAGATTGAACAAATAAAAGAATGCAAGGCATCCCCAATCGCAGCAAGCGGGACGGTACCATTTACCCCCCCAAGATCACTAAAATTTTCAGGAGACGGGAAAGAAAATCCATGTATATTTATGAAGGCAGCGGAACGACATCTAGATGTTATCAATACTTCGGAAAGGTGTAAAATACAATTATTATATTTAATGTTAGAAGGCAACGCAAGGATATGGGCCGATACATTTGATAAGTTTCCCGAATCAGTAAAGGCATTTAAAGATCGATTCCTTGAGCGGTATTGGAATGAGGAAATTCAAATTAATTTTAAAATCAGCTTAATGAATAATCATTACAACCAGTCAATGGGAAGTTTGCGGGAATACGCAACAAGGCGTATTATGGAATACAAAACGCTATCCCCACCGATGAGCGATCAGGAAATAATATGTGTACTGACAAGACAGTTCCCAGTTACGGTGCAGAATCTTTTACGTAGTGTGCAGCACACCGACCTGGAAAGATTCCAGAATGTGTTAGGAGGGTACGACTTGACATTTGCAGGCGTACCAAATAACAGAAATGAAGGGAATGTTAATATGGTTAGATCGGAACGTAACCAGGGGCAAGGGAATGATAGGAGCAACGATTACCAGAGAAACCAACGCGGAAGAGGGGGAGACGGATGGAGACCAGAGCCGGGGAACCAGAGACCGGACTGGAACAGATCTAATTCAAACCATACGGAGACGCGAGGCGGGGGCGGGAATGCACCCGACCGATTAGCACAGCCTAGCACAAGTAGTGATCAAGGACACTATTTAAACTAATAGAGTCCGCGGTGATAGGTGGCCCCATTGCGGACGCGGAAATCGATGACGTAAACGCGGTCTCCATAAACGCTATGCAGCCGGTAACCTACGATACCCAACCGTGGCGGAGATGTAAGAACTCAGCGGTCAGAATCAGGAAATGTCCCACGATATCGATAGAATGTGAAGGTATAATTAAAGAAGCTTTAGTTGATACAGGGTGCACGACTACAGTAGTATCAGAAGAAATGTATGAGGAGTTAAAAGCAACAGGAAAAGAAGTAATGTGTTTGCCTATGAATAGGGCGTATGTGATTGGGGCAACTCAGAAGACGTCAAGCCCCATCACAAAACAAATCATGTTTCAAGCCAGGATTGGCAACCAAGTATACGAGATGGTGGCCCTGGTAGTCAAAAAATTATTGTATTCGGTAATCATAGGGACGGATTTTCTGGTCGATCACAGAGCAAATATAGATCTAGAACGGCAGGTGGTAGAACTGGGGAGCCAGGCGGTAGGATTTGACTTGGGGATGGACGAAGAATACGAAGCGTGTACGGGCGTAATGGCAGAAGATTCATTAGAAGAACAGCTGAGGCAGCAAACGGAGAAGCAGATTGAGAAATTTGCGGAAGAACAGAGCAAAGAATTAGGTAAACAGAAAAGATCCGAGGAGGAACAGAATAGGAAGGCGGAGGAACGGAATAGAAAACTAATAAAAGAACAGAACGGGAAGGTGGTTGAAGAACAGATTAAGAAGCCGGCAGAAGAAATGGGAAGAATCACAGAAGAACGGAATAGGAAGCTCATCGAAATATGCGAAAAACCGTATGGGAAAGCGGAGGAACTGGATAGGAAAGATGAGGTGCTAAAATTTCAATCATGCCATCAAATAGATGCTAGGGTAGCGGTAACAGATAGAAACGAGGGGATGACGAACCAAATCCATGAGGAAGTCAAGACAGCGGAGGGCAAAACGGTGGAGGTCCAAATCGAGACCGAGGAGGATGTTTATAAAGTGAAAGTGAAAACGGAAGAATTGAAGTTAATAATGGAAGAAGAAATGGAAATGAAAATAGAAGAAATGGAGCGTATAGTAGAAGAAGAAATCGTGGAAAATATACAAGGGTGCGAAGAGAAAAGAGTACAAGAAGAGTTTAAACAGGAAGAAGACGGGAAAACGTCGCCAAGTGTCAAGTATGGGGTGACACCAATTATGCCTCCAAAGTCGATGAAATCTCTGGGAGATGGGGCGGAAAACCCTAAGGTAGTTCTGCGAGCAGAAGAACGGCACCTAGCATCAAACAACATATTGGAAGGATACAAGATCCAGTTATTACACCCAATGTTAGAAGAGAACGCCAGGACATGGGCAGAGAATTTTGGTATATTTCCGAAATTTTTGAAGGAATTTGAAGACAAGATTTCCGTACGAAAGCGGAGCGAAGAAACCCAAATAAACATCAAGAGCGACCAGAGGAACAGCCATTACAACTACATTACGGGAAGTCGTAGTGAATACAGAACGAAGAGCATTATGGAACCAACATTATTTGCCCTTATAAAATATCAAAGAATTAGTTGCATGTCAACGCGTCAGTATTTTGTTACCGTGCAGAGCCTACTGAGCAGAGCAGATCATACCGATTTAGGAAAGGGTTTGAAGATATTGGAGGGGTACAACTTCATGTTTGCAGACGTCCCAACGAATGGGAGTGAAGGAGATGTAGGCAGGTCAAAAATGGAACGAAGTCAGGGGCAAGGGAAGAGTGATGGTATGGTCAACCATTGGTACAAACGTAGAAGAGGTCGTAGCTGGAAATGGGATGATACCTATCAAGATGTGCTCAACACGCTGGAAGCTATGTCCTACAACTGTGACTCAGGAAATCACTGTCAGCAAAATGGGAATGAACCGTCGCACAAGAGACAAGACATAGTAGGACACTACAAGCTTCAAATCGGAAACCTGGTTCAACATGTATGGAAAACAGTGAAGTGTAAATAAGTGTAATGTTAGGGTTAATAATAAGTAATCACATGTTAATTCGATTTTAAGTTATAAGTGTATATAGGGCTTTTAGCAATATGCAAGAGAGTGCAACCATCGGCAGTGACGATGTTACTAGTGTGAATTTTTCCAGAAGTGAAAAAAATTCAAAAAAAGAAAGAGGGGGGTGATGAAACCCAGAATATGTGTTTCATTACACTAATTAGATCATTAGTGTAAGAAACCAATTGCTATGTTGGACTGCGCGGTGCGCGCGCCGAGCGCGGCGCGCCGGGGCCGGCGAACAACCGCTGCCACCGCCGACGGTGCCCCCGCCGCCGGGAGGCTAGCGTGTGAATTTCGGTTGGAACTGGGCACCGCGCACGTGCAAAAGTTCGTTACGAGAATCGCGGACGAGAGCCGTTGGCAGAGCGCTGACCAGAGAGACGCTAGCGGAGCGGCGACGAGTGCGGACGTGTCGCGAGGGCTCGCGAGTATTACATGGACACAGTTGATAGGCAACGCAACTGTGGAAATATTTGAAACTGTAGTATATCACAGACTTGTAAATAGAACATTAGAAGTATCAGTATAGTGAAAGATTAGTGTTGGTAGAATAATTGATGTTGTTCTTATTAGTTGACGCGGTGGAAACATTCTCGAAATTGCGCGGTACAGAACTGTGACCAGTATACAGAGTAGGCGCGGGTTGTGTAATTAAACCCACTGACGGACAGTGATTCGAGGAAGGTGCGAAGCCGAGGTGTCAAGATCCTGATCGGGGAAGAATTGTTGGAGCATCAGCCGTGGGCGATTACCACGCCATCCGACGCTGACGGCCCGCGGCAGTAGCAGAGGTCGACAATCCTGTCGGCACGAGCGGTTCTACGAACATCCTAGATACTCGTTCGGGGCCCCGCAGGTATGAGAAATGCATTTCACTCTTAATCTTGGTACCAAGGCAGAGTGTAAAAACGTTGTCTGATTATGTAAATAACAAATGTGATTTAAAATAAATCTTGTTTATAATTGTATTTCAATTTATGATTAACCACCCCAACGTTGCACCAACTTATCCAGGGACCCATTCACGTAAAAGATACCCTCTCTTAGTGTTGTATTGCAGTGAAAATACCCGGCACCACCAGGTATGTCACAATATATATATATATATATATATATATATATGTATATATATATATATATATATATATATATATATATATATGCGTATGTGTGTGTGTTTTGGTAAAATATGCAATTAAAAAAGGAAAATATGCAAAACAGTGTAATGAAATGTGAAAAAAGAAATAAAAAGTGTAGTGTAGAAAATATGTTTACAGCAAAAAATGATACAAAAAACGTATAAATTGTTAAAAGCGACAAACATTAAGTCAAGGACTTAATTTTGAAGAACACTCATTTTTCAGGAAAATAATGGGAGGTGCTGTTAATTTTCATTTCACAAAATAAAAGAATATAGGTATTGCAACAAAGAATGACTTTCCTTTCAAATCACGACAAATTCACGGCCCTGACCCTTTCAACACCTCTTGTGCCCTTTTGTGCCGTGTGTGGGCGCGCATAGGTGCTCGGCCGATGCACATTTCATTTCGACCGATACTGCCGATGAGAGGTCTTAGCGTGCTCCTCGAGCGACGTCGTACGAGTCAGGCGACCGGCGACGCTGATACGTGGCTATGGCAACGGAAACAAATCTCGGAAGCCCATTGCTTTAGAGCAGGTCACATGATGTACCACAGCAAGTGGCGAGAGAACTGTCAGAGCCGCTTACACGATAACGGAACTGTAACTTTTGGGCATCTTTCCGCTGATGATGGGTGAATATTCAACAAAATTATGCAAATATGGCAAAAATATGCAAATTATGGTTATAAATGAGACAGGTTAAGGACATAGGTTAAATTGGTTCTAAATGCTTCAAAAACGTATACAATTTGTTGAAATGGGATGTTTTAGTTAACAGAAAAAATGCAAATGCATATATATCACAGCCCTAGTAAGAACTAAGAGTCCAACCCATGCTCCAGGGAATGGAAACATTTCGGCCCCTGTTCTACGACGTTTGTCTCTAAAAAAGGTTCCTTTCCCTCTTACACTCCTCATTTTAGGTTTTGGGAAGACAGTCAGATTATGTTGCTTCTTTAAATCAAATCGAGGGGCACTAACGTGAGCAGAAATGAAGAAAAGGAGATATCTCTAAACGAAGGTGAAGAAACGACCACGAATTCGAAGTAAAAACTCTTGCACAAGGAATCGTCACAAGAAAATTTTCTTTTTAGACAGCCACTAGTAAAATCTGTTCTTTCAGGGGCGTTAATAGCATTCTAAAAGTTCAAATTTTATCACTAGTGTCAAACGTGGGAGGATTATTAAGTGTGCACATAAATCTGTGAATGAAACGGAGGAAACAAAAAAAATCATGTGACCGTATCAGCTACTACTGTCCTTATTATTACGTTGTTTTCATTTGTGAATAAAAATAAAATGAAAAGTAGTAAGTATGTCTAAAAGTAGTGTATAATATATGCTGTCAAAGTGATTTTATTTCGCTCATAGAATTGTGTCACTCGGTCTGTTAGCATCGTGTCGCAACCATTCCTACTCGTAAATTAAAATATAACTTTTACTACTCGCATCATAAGACTTTTCAAATCGCACAACTATGAAATGAAACTATTTATCTGCATCAGCTGTAAAGACTATCCCTGAAAGGGTGAAGGGGTTTAAGAATTGGTTGGTAAAATTAATATCAGGGTACAGTATAAAGCAGTACATATATTTCACATGAGATTTGTTGTCGACGAATGTTGAAGTGGAGGGGACCTCAAAACCAACTGTGTTATTAATCATATTCTCGTAACGAGAGCACCAACAGAATTCTCACACCGCTACTCCTCAGTCCATCATTTTTTACGTCACAGATGATCCCATGCGTCAGTAAGGCTTCAAGGGGAAACCCACTGTTGTGAATTTTCTATTTACGTATTCAGATATAAATATTTTTGTTTTACTTGTAGTTCTTGAGTAGTAAGCGTTCTACTTTTCGGAAAATCCCTCTGCGAGGTGTGTTGAATGGCAATGGTCTTCTTCTCTTCCCCCGCGTGCGCCTGGCGTCCTCCGTCAGCGTCCGGCGGCCCGGCGAGAGCGTCTGAGAAGTCTGCTCTGGATCTGCGCGGCCGCCGCGGCGCCCCCTCGAGGGCTCTCCACGGACGCCCCCGGCGGCGCGCCGCCGCCTCTAATTCCCTCAATCGACGCCCGCGCCCCAGCCAGCGGCCGCGAGAAGCTATCTCCCCCCCCCCGCGCCACGGCCTCCTGAGAGCCTGCCCATCAAATCCAAAGCGAACGTAAACAGATGTTCGGGAGTTTTAGCGCCAGGCGTAAGGAGACATCCATAAACTCTATATTCGGTCGAAATGAACGACGTTCAGAAGAGTTTTAGCAGTTGCAACATTGCGTTATGCAGTATAATAAAATAAGCATTTCATGTGTTGAACAAAGAAGTTACATAATATATCAAGATTGTAGGCTAATGGTGAGGCATTTAAACCACGTTACGACTCAAGAGAATGTTAAATCTACGTTGTGATTGGCGTTTTAGATTTTGTGGCCCTTCGCGATGTGTATGCAGTCTGGAATTTTGAATAGGCATTTCTTGAGAATGTAGGAAATATCTTAAAACAGCGTTCGCTATGAGCATAAGATATTACCTATCCCGAAGATATGATTTCAACTTATTTTTCACGAATTTCTAACTTGCCACCTCTCAAACATTTCTCGTTAATTCTTCCCAGCGTTGTGGAGTTGGTAAGTAATAATTGTAACTGTTCACATATGAGAATCGGTTTATCAGAGTTGGAAAATGCAACCTATCCTGTTTTTAAGCAGGCATTTTGCCGCTTTTAAGGTGACCGTAGAGACTCATAGGGGTGCATTACGAGCATTTACGTCGGTATAAGGTCGTACCTCAGGCCTAAGCCTTCCTTCATGCGTTTTTGTCAACACAATATAAACCTTAGTTTAAATGAAGTTTGTGTATTTGAAAATGAGGAATTTGATGTTAAGTTCTGAAGTTAAGTAAATTGTATATATTTTTCATTACACTGTCCAAACTTTTATTTACCAAGTGGTAAAGTTTCTATTGTGCTTCATAAAAAAATAACCTTTCTTGGTTTTTATATTTACTCAGTAAGAGTATTTTATATTTACTCAATACGAATTTAGGAAAAAGTGAACTCTGTGACTATACATACTTTTCTTGTCTTGCTTTTCGTGTATTTGAAAGTAATTGAACTATAAGAACTATTAAAATTAAAAACAGCTTCTGGTAGATCGGTAGAGTAGCTCACTTCCCAATATAATGTTATTTAAAGTACTTGATCTGACCTCTTTCTAAACATTCGGTAGTAGGCTAAGGCAGTATTGACAAATATTAAGAAGTGCTGGCTGCCATAATTGAAAAAAAAATGCGCACTTCACTACAGTCGCAAATTCAATGTGTTAGCGATTCAGGTGCTTGCGTTGTGTCGGAGTACTTTGGGTTCACAGCTACAACCAAATGCCGCAGCGGAAAACCGTTAGAAGAGCCCAGAGTTCCGCGTAAATCATTGTTGTTTTCCACAAAGTGGTTGCGACGTGGTTTTCTTCTACTACAACTATCAAATCTTAACCATCATCTCATCGCTGCCTAATTATTCGTTTCTCATCATATAGTACACACATCATTATTACTCTACCATCATCCATTCAGTGAAAGGTATAGCAACCCACCACTGCAATCTGACCAGGAGAGGGGACAATATAGAGGCTTGCGACTGCTCGACAATCGAGTATGGCAATCATCAGTATCATCATGATCACCGTCTTGATTTAGATTGTCATACTATTGCAGTTATCAGCTGGTTCGGAAACGTTTTGAAATAATTTTTCATTGTTAGAAAGGGTTCAGTCTGTTTTGTGTTCTAATACATCCCAATAAATGTCTGATGTGTATGCGACACTTCTGAACTGTGTTTGGGGAATTTATAATCTCCAAACGCATTCTTACCATTTCAATTAACTTATCCTTTAAGAATAATAAGATGATATTCTTATTATTAGTGATGCTGTACTGATATTGTGTACTAATTTTAAGCTTTGCAGACAATATCCAATAAGTCTGACTAATAGTTCCTACTATACTTAGTAGAAATTTTCTATTTTACTTTGCAACTACTGCAGTTGGACAATTTCAAAATAAAATCGATTAATCGAAAAAAAATATCAAAAATCGTGAAATTATTCTTCACTCTTCTACATTCTTCGCCGCTTTCAAACCTTCTCCTACTCTACCATCTTCGTCGCCACCCTTTCTCACCCTGTTCGTTTGAGAGCAGCGGTCTAATTACAACAGGCCCCGCCCGCCCGCCCGGCGGCCGCCGATCCTTTCGCGCGCGGCCCCGAGGGAGCCGAGCCCCTCCCGGCGCCGCATTGACGCAACCCGCCAACCCGCCCTCCTCCTGCCGAACAGCGCCGGCCAGCCCCTTGCCCCCGACCGGCCCACTGGCGGCGACGGCTCAGAGGCAGCATTACCTTGGCACCTACAGCATCGCTCACCGTGATGTCGTAGGGTTCGATGGCGGGTTGTTTATACTAGTTAGATGGCTAGGTCGAATTCTTCCGCTGTTTGGAGAAGAATTCTAGCGGCCGGCTGCGCTCATCGGCAGTTTTCTACGATTTATCTAATCAATACCAAGCACATGCGGGAACAGTACCTCAACAAAGGGATCGCGGACCTCATTCGATTTTGCCTTCCTCATCCTTGTCCCTGAATCTCTCCTTTCACAAAGACTCAGACTTACATGTCGTATATATTATCACATATATCATGAGACAAGCCGGAGTCTCGGAGGTTGTCTGTTTGGAGCACTTACTGCTAGGGAGATACCTGGAGAGAAAAACAGTAAACCCATGTGTAGGATACTCGTCGGGTACCACATCCCAGCGAGAAGAGTTACATAGCCACCTACCGACCACTGCATACACTCCACATACCGATTTAAAGGAGTTGACGAGACAGTAAACCTTAAATAATCAATCAACATCTCAATTTATGTTCTAATTCGATCCCATGCTTCTCTACTCATTACTCTCATATCCCACTTTATTACATTCTGCAAACAATACACACGTTTAAATTTCCACCGCTGAACATCTTCAGTTCCACACTCCATTAACTTCGCCCTCTCGCTCTCAGGGCCAATTCTGTACTTTGTCATCCCTGCTCCAAATCACCCTCGGGTCCCATGCACACCCGCAACTCAATACCCTTGCACCTACTACCCTTTGCTACATCATGCACCCAATACACCCTGACAACCTTGCATTTATCCCCGCCCACTCGTACTATACTTCACCCTACTCCCTGTCACCCCCTTCGGACCTTCTAACTCCGCACCTCGCAACTTCTTCATGCCCACCGTCTCTCACGTCACATTACCTGGACATATTCATCCCCGCACCCTACCGTCTTAAGCTTAGACATAGGTGGATGTCACTGCAGTGCCTCTGACCGGGGTATACCAGGGTTCCACTCGCGATGGTGGCGGGATTTTCTGCCCTAGCTACATAGCTGGTTCGAGTTCAGCGGCCGTCTGCAGGAGGATTCTAGAGGTCGGCGACACAAATAGGTAGCTTTCCGTGATTTGTCCGATCAACATGAAGCGAATGCCGGCGCAATACCCTACCAAACGGGCCACCGACAACGCACGAACTTTCCTTTCTCTTCCTTGTCGTATCTTCACCCCTCGTTTACATGTACATGCACTTCACTACCACAATTGCCGGGAGATGAATCGGGAGCTTAGAGCTTGTCCCGGCTGGGGCGGAGACCCGAAGGTGAAATATACCCGGGAGGAGAAAAACTCGCTAGCTGAATTGTAGTTCGGCAACGTATCTCACCATTCAGCGAGAGAAGATGACCGCCACTTACCGCGTTAAAACGTGTAGTACACTTATGGGACTAATGACCTCAGTTGTTGACGCGCCTGGAACCACTAACGACCAACCAACTCAGTCCACTCTATTCCCCCTCACCCCTCTCCTTTCGACCCTCACTCGCACCTCGCCTCACCGCCTCCTGACCCCACCCCAACCCTCCAGTCTGGCGCACCCGTCCCCCTCTCCCTCCGAGGCGGAGAACAAGAGAATGTGAAATGAGCCGGGCGCTAATCGAAACCGAGAGTGGGAGGGGATTTTTTTTTTCGGGCAAAGACCTTTATGTCGGGAGCAACCCCCTTGCCCGACGCGTTTTGCTGCGAGCAGTCCGCTCCGCTCACCCCTTTCGGGAAACCCCGCTTGCCACTGCTGCGCGTTTCGAACAAGGGCGAATCGACTTCTGCGAAGAGAGCGCGCGGTTGCCGGAAGTTTAGGCGGTTGCTGCGAAATACGCCTCCTCGAGGTAAGATCCCGGTTAATAATCGCGGAACCGCGAGGAGAATTTGTGTGGGGTTTCTACGTACGAGGACCGCTAAAAGGTTGGGTGTGGTTTCTGTACAGTTCATTCATGTCTGAAATACGCGTCAAATGCTGGGGTTGAAAATGTTGTCATGGTTCCCTCAATGCACTTTCCCATGCGCCTCTCTTCGTTTCGGACCAATGTTTCATTTTGAAGGCCTGCACATATTTCATTATGCATCTTGTGATTTTGTTTCTTCTTTCATCATTGTCGTCATCTTTTCCCTTATTCTTTCTCTTTTCGACGGTCGGCGTCTCTCGTGTTTTTTCATTTTTATTTTATTTCTGTCCCCATCATCTCTCTCTTCTTATCTCTCCCGTCAGCTTTCTATTTCTTGATTTGTATTAACATACAGAAATTCCCCTCATTAAAACAAGGTTAATAATGGTAGAATTAAACTCCTGAAAATAATGACCCTTTTAGTAGTCATTCCAGTACGTAACTTTACAGGTACTTAACTTTACATTTTACCAAATAAATATCATAATATCTGGAAATATAGTATTGTATTATATGTACAAAAATGTATTACATATAACTTTAAAAATGTCTAACTTAAAAAAATATAAAACAAAAATTTTACTTGTCTAATTTGAACAATTTTTGTTGTTCAAGTAATAAACAAAAAACATCATCAGAGAACGCAAAACAAGTGAGGCAACATAAAATATTTGTTTGAGAAGAAAAAACAAGTAAAATGTGAGATTGTTATAAATGACAAAAACCTTAAAGGAAACCAAAAGAAAATAAATTACGTAAAATCAAGAAATATAAGAAATGTCAGAAATAAACTTTATAATGGAAAATAAACGCAATATAACTCAATATATTATCGAAGCCTAATATAATTCACTGTAACAAAATTTGAGAAAACAATTCAAATTTATCACTGATGTACGCATGTGATAAAAAATGCAATATTTCTAAAAAAGAATGACAAAACAGATCATTGTTCAATAGTTGCTAATTATCGAGTCATTAATAATCAAATTATCGAGTAAATTCCCTTCTAAATCATTGATTTACTAACTCGAGGGTAATATTGTTATTTAAGTATTGAATCTCTAGAAAATTCTTTTTCAAAAATTGATTCACGTTTCTGGGATGTAATGGGTGAATTACGGCACACGCTGTACACAACACTCGCGCAAGGAAGTCATCCTGCTGAATCTGTGCACGCAGCTACAATCGCTGATATTATGGATCTGCACAAAACTCTCGTAGCGACGCAACGCTGGCCCTTTAAAAGTCTTCCATTTCGTTCTCGACTCTTGAATACACGGGAAAGCATTGTTCTGAGACGCGGTCGGGGTTGTATTGACTCCACGTCGAGGCAGCCATCTTGTTCAACGCATTCTCCTCTCGTTCCAATAATAACAGCAGTGACAATTCTTCTCTTCGTAGCGTCTGAACCTTCATACACACTCCCCGGGCCTCAGACCCGGTGTATAATTGCACACAATGTCAACAATGGGGTCGAAATCGAAAACAGAAAAGAACTCGAAACAAGAAAGAACGGAAAAAAGGGAAGAAAAGAAAAAAAAGCACACACAAACACAAAGAAAGAAAGCTGACGATCGGCGCGCGGAAGCGACAATGCGCTCCTGGCGGCCGCGTCGGGAACTAGAACGCCGCCGCAGCAGGAGCGGGCCGCCGCCTCATTCTCCCATTATGGAGGGACACAATGGCGGCCGCTGAAAGGACTGGGAGCGAGGCATTGGACGGAGAATAATTAAAAGAAGGCGACGGGCGCTGGTGGGTGTGTGCGCGGGTGGGTGGGCGGTCCCGGTGGGACGGCAGGCGGACTCGGAGGCTGGAGACGGCTGGATGACGGTGGTGGGGGTGGCGGGGACCAGGGTCTTTGAGGAGAAAGGGGAGAGATGGGTGACCGAGATGGGCTTGGGGATCGGGTGGGGATGCAGCGGGGACAGTAATGGCGAGAGGGGTGGCGGGGATAGCGGGGACGAAGGAGGATACAGGGATGGGGACTGAAGAGGTGGCGGGGAACGCTAGGTGCAGCGGAGACAGCAAGAACGGGAGGGGGTGACGAGAACAACGTGGTCGAAGGAGGATAGAAGGATGAGGACGGAGAGATGGCGGGGAACGGTTGGGGAACGGGTGGGGATGCAGCGGGAAGAGCAAGGGTGGTGAGGTGGCGGAGACAGGGGCAAAGAAGGCGGAGGTGGAGGCGGTAAGGAGTTTAGAGACGGCTGTAGCGCTGGGAGAGGCGGTAGCAGCAGGGTGGTAAAGGAGATTCGGACTGAAGGGGGTGGAGGCAAGGGTGATGAAGACTGGAGGTAGCTGAGATGATGGTAATTACGACGTTGATGGTGGCGGCGGGGGAGAAGGGAATCGGCGATGGTCATAGGGGCAATGGGAGTAGGAATGGCAATGGGATGGTGATAGGGGCGGTGGGGAGGGGAAAGGCGGCCGCGGGTGAGAACGACGCGGGCGATGGGGGCGACGTGGTGGTGGTAATAGATAAGGGGCGGTGGAGGCGATGGGGGCGGCGAGGGAGATGGAAGCGGCGAGAGCGATGAGGAAGGCAAGGACGATGACGACAGAGAGAGCGGTGGGGGCGGCGAATGCGAGGGGAAAAGCGAGGGTGGTGGAAGCGGGAAAGGCGATGAGAGTGGTGAGGACTATAAAGGTGGAGAGAGCGGTAGGGACGGTGCGGGCGGAGGCGGCGAGGGGTGGGGCTGGCGGTGGAGGCGGAGGAGGCACTGGTGGTGGCGAGAGCGGTGGGGGCGGTGAGGGTGATGAGGGAGGCGAGAGCGATGAGGGAGGCGAGGGCGGGACGACCGAGGTGGGGGCGGCGGGGCCGATGAGAGCGGTGGGGGTGTCGGGAAAGGGGGGGAGTTGCAGGGACGGCGGAGGCGACGGGACGAAGAAAGCGAGGGAAGCGACTGAGGAGGCGTGAGCAGCGGTCCCGATGAGACGGCAGAGAGTGGAGACAGAACTGTTACATTCTTAGCAAAGAAGCAGTTGGAACATTACTTAAGTCAATGGCCTGTTTCGAAATCAGAAATGTAAATGAATATGTTTCATTTAACTTTTTACAGGGTTACCGCTAAAGCTTGATGTTTTATTCAGGATAATGCCAGTTAAAAATTTGAATACATAGGAATGGAAAGCTCACCTATGAATGTTGAATGACATATAAGAGACCTGACCTCAAAGACATAACACCTGATGAGTACCTCGCGACTAAGGCTCTAATCAGGGATTAGGAAACTCGAGGTCATTTGCAATTCACTGTATTTGGGTCCACGTCAATAACTGTTTAGAAGACTGAACAGAATAATCAGTAGGTAATTGACAATATTCTCGCTAAATGTGTTGATTGTATTTCCGTCGCAGCCATTAGCGCTTCACTAAACGTACAGAGATATTGAAAAAATGTTTTTATTATTTAGAATGGGTCAGAACAGAGATTGGTAAAAAGTAGCCCTTCGTACGAGATCACAGAGAGCAATGATATTGCAACTAACGGCAGATAGTTTGTTTAACAGTTATAAAACCTTTATTCATTAGCAAGATCTCAGCATTGAACTACTGCCTAATCCAAATTTGAAAATCGAACCTTGAAACAATAATGAACCTAATTCAAAAGAATGCTTTGGGTTTGTGGGAAAATGAAGTTAATTACTAAAACAAACACAATGTAAAATTCGAATTGTTAAAAAATGACAATTCCAAGAACAAAAATGCATGTTTATTGTCCGATAGATATTTATATTTAGTTTAAAAACAGTATCATTAACATCCCTTTGTCAATTTGGATAGTCGAGGAGGCTGTGTCTGAAGGGCCGCAGTTGCCTCGGCTCGAAGTGTCCCGGGTTCGAATCTCACCTCGGGCATGGATGTTTGTGTGTATTCGTGTTGTCCTTACGTGTTGGTTCCCTGTTCACCCCAATCGAAGTGGTCGTTACATGTCCAATAGTTAAAAAACGACCTAAACAATAATAATAATAATAATAATAATAATAATTAACATTTATTTCCTTTATTACTTTCAGAAACTTTTATTTAATACTAACAATTCAACAATAAATACTAATTATTTAATAAATCTAAGTTTGTAAGATTTCTCACACTGAAGTGCGTTCATATTAAATTTAAAAACAAACCCTACCCTCAAGATGTTAGAATAGTCAACTAAGTGCTCTTAGGAAAGCTATCAGTGTGTATATTTGCATGCGGATTACCACACCAATTTCCACAAAACCACCAACGAATTTTCTTCAACCCTCTCAATTAGAAAATTCACCCTCCCACAAGCAAAACCACTTGGAATCATTTTTCTCTTTCTTGTAGAAGAAATTGTTTATTAAATGGAACAGGAACTAGTAGAATAACAGTAGAAAGTGACTCAGTAGTTTGAATCCGACGTGTGCATAAGGCTACTAGAGGGCGCTGCTGAGTAGAGGCTACGGCACAATGAGACGAGTCTTTCGAAGCACGACTCGTCTTCGAGGTGCGACTGAATGGGCGGACAGCAATATCTGTGGAGAAGACAAGCAACGGCTTCGTGATTCAAAAGGACGTACAGTGTTGCATTCACGTCGAGAATAATGAGTGTTTGTTTACTGTTCGTGCGAGCACGCAAAAAAGGAGGCAGACTGAAGTAAACAAGGTAGCAATCATAACAAGAAAAAATATTTGATTTCGTGTAGTAATGCATGTACATGGAAACGCCTTGCAGGTTCTAAAAATGATATGTCATACGCACGTAGGATTAAAACAATATTATTAATCAATCATCTCCCTTTCACCTTCATGGTTGTACTACATATGACGGAAGATTTAGTCTGACTCTTAATTGATATTCATAGTGTGACGTATGCACTCGGTGTTAAATAAGTAAGTTTTTAAAACCATGAGTCGCCCAAAAATTGTACGACAATTGTACGACAAAAACAATACGAGTATGATGGTATGCGTCAGGTTGATTTACGAAATATTGTCTTTGGAAACAGTTGTTCCCTTATAACATTTCTGAGCATTTAACATTACTTCTAGACCTAGATCGCACGTCATTAATCAAAATATTTTTTGTACTCTTCTTTGGCTATCGTTGTTATTTAACACTTATATAAGAACCTATACTTTTCTCTCAGTATTTTTCTTAGTTGTCTTACATTTCTACATGCAATTTTATTCCTTCGCTCTAAAACACAATAAACGTATTCATTCTTTTTTCTTATTTCTTTTTCGGCGTCCTATATTTAATTTTCAAATAAAAAACGTATCCTTAGATTTTCCTACCACAATACATTTACCCTGAACACTTCATATATTCCATTATAAACCACACTAGTCACTATTTTCTAGGATTCTCTAATCTGGGATTAGGAGAGCTGTAGGTCCTTTGCGACGTCCCTCATGAAAGATGAGGGGCAAATATCTAGGGAGGTAATGGAAGATGCGATCCTGCGTGTGAGAACTACTCGACAGGCGCTTTAACCTACTATTTTCTTATAAATACTAACAACTCAATTCTGTAGTTCTCTCCAATGCAAACAATTGTCTATACCTCGAGAGCAAAAATGTATATTTTCAAATGTTACGCACCTTGCTTTGTTGGTACTTTTATTAATCATTCAACTATTTAGGGTTGAAAGGTGGGGAATGAATTTAAGGGCTCAAGAAAACGTGCGTAGATTGTACTTTTCACCCATACGTCACATAGAGTTATTACTGTTCATTGACAGAAATTACATAGTCACATTGAGTTATTACTGTTCAATGACAAATTGAATCAAGCTTCGTCGACACTTTTGGTTAAATACACATGCTTCGAAACCAAACATTTTCCACTAAAGGGTACATCGCAAGGACCTGGTGAATTAGAATAGATGATTATAGGAATTTCAGGCGTTCAGACGTTTTGATTGTGATAACAACAACAATAATAACAAGAAGTGTTATGAACACTTATCAGAAATTGTGGTGTGTGTTGAAATGTATTGTATTGTCAATATTTATTTAATAAATCAAAATAATCAATATTGGGCGATCAAAAAATATTTAATCGAGATCAGCTGGTTGTGGGGCGCTAAAACATAGGTAGTATGATAGTTATCAGATATCTGCAATTTGTGTCGAAAGATCTTTGTAAGTACTAGACCGAATTCCACAGTCATTCAAAAGACTGGTAAGTTTAAGAAACGGCGTCATTGGGAACAGCCCACAGTGTTGTAGAAGCACCCGCAGCCATTGGATCTACTCCGGAAGCTGGTTACAACCTAGAATAGGTTTTATATTTAACAGACACCTAACGTCCCTAGTCGTGAAACCGGGAGAGATTGCTCAGGGCATCAACTGACGTCACTGCAGTTCCTCTGACCGCGAGGTCCTTGCTTCAAGTACCGACCGTGGCAGGATTTTCGAGGCTAGCTTGTCAGCAACGTCGGATTCAGATCCTGTCTCAAGGAGAATTCTAGAGGCCGGCTGCCCTGGTCGGTAGTTTTCCGTGGTTTTCGTGGTTTCTCCGATCAACACCTAGCGAATGCGCGAGTAGTGCCCTACCAAACGAGCCACGGACCGCGCGCGTTCTTTCCTACCTCTTCCTTGTCCTATTCTCTCTCCATACACACACACCAATACGCACTACACAACCACACGTGCCGGGAGACCGATCGGGAGCTTAGAGCTTGTCCCGGCTGGAGCGTTGCTCCGCTGGTGGGAGATTCCTCATTGGGGAAAATCTCGCTAGCCAACGTAGGTCGGCACCATTTCACCGGCCAGCGGGGAAGATCACCGACACCTCCCGCAATAAAACATGCACTAAACTTATGGTACTAATGAAAATGGTAGTTGACGATAAGTGTTCGGAATCACTAAAACAATCAGTCAATCAAAACAATCGAGTCGTGAATTTAGGAGAGGAAAACGATGACGAGGATAAGTATTCCAATTATTCTTAGTAATAGCAAGAGTAATAGTAACAATGATAACGGTATTATTAACAATAATAAAAACAATAATAAAAACAATAATAACGTTCATTATCACAACCTCCATTATTTAAATACACGGAGCCGAAGTTAATGACGGCATTCACGAGAGGATAATGGCCTACAGCGCCCTGGAGCAGGTCTTCCTGCGTGACGCGCTGGCCTCGTGCGGGCCTCTTCCTCCTCCGCTCGCTCGTTAAATCGCGTTACGGCCGCGTTAAGGCGTGCCCAATCAGAGCATTGGCGTCGCGGCCGGACGCCACGAGCGAGGGGGAGTAGGGCCGAGGGGAACGTATGGAACGACAATTCAATTCAGTGCCGTGGGGAACTAAAGCGGCCCTCTGTCTTGCTTGATGGTACGTCCGGTCTGCAACCCCTGCTACTAGACATCCTCGTCGTTCGTGGTATTTCTTGCGTTCTTTCAGCGTTTACCGACTGCATCCCGCAGTCAACTTTTCTTAAACCGTTAAAGGCATTGCCCGACTCCATCCCGCTCTGTTTACCTCCTTAGTATGAGGATTCCTTTATACTTTTCCTGTCGTCTGTTTAGAACCACATTTGTCGATTCCACTTCTGCTTTGAAGCAATATTAGCCAGTATTCCTTGAAGCCTCCAAATTTTGCGCGTGCTGACAGTATGTTATGGTATGATCACAGAACCAAGTTTAATATGTATGCTCTGTTTCATTTAGATTCGATACAAGTATGTTACTTAAATGTTTTTTTTGACAAGCTCTTCTGAATTAAAAATGATTTAAAAATTGTTTATTTTGTAACAGCATCACAAAATATATTATGTGATCCTTTTAAGGAATGTATTGCCTAATACGGTGAGTATTTATTGGGAAATTATAAATACATTTTATATGACATATTTCACAGCCTCTTTCTGACACTTGTAGGGCATTTCACTCAGTTATTTTGTATTTTTAGTGCCTAACGCTGAATATGAAATTGTGACTCAATTCAGTGGTGCCAGTTTACATTATCACAAGTTGTCATCTATGAGCCTCGAGTCATAATTTAACTTTTAATATCGCTTGTGTTTTGACCAAATGAATCGATTTCTACAGTTGTGGCTACTAAAGCCTCTGTCAGTGCTCGAGATGAAATCGGTGAACGAGCAATCGATTATCTTCCGCGGCGCAGAATTGCAACGCCGCCGTTTCCTCTGGCGGCAGCGCAGTCGTCGCCTTTAAACTCCCCCAACCTGCCGGGCGCGCATTGTTCGCTTTCACAACGCCCTCGCGCGGTGCATAAGGTGACTCACTATGACACGAACAGCTGACTGCGGGGGAGAGGGCCCGGCAGACCGCGCTGCGGTCGACCGGAGGGGCAGCGATATTTCCTCTGGTCGGGGGCCGCGAGGAGAAGCTGTTAGGACGCCACTTTACCTCTAAACACACTAGGTGATGGTGGTAGTCGGGACGTTCAGAAGAGAAGTGCAGTTGAGTATAATAACAGAAACTCATTTCTTAATTCTCCGTTAACAGTTATGAATGCACCAAAGGCGTTGTAAGGTGATCGGCTCAGGTAGAATGATCGCTCAAGCGCCTTTGGCCTTTGGGCTTTTTGTCATTCGAGATCATTAGAAGCAATTAACGACCGTGTTACATGGAATATTTTATTTTTTACGTAATTTTAATGATTCAGATTGACTAACTTACTAATTAACTAGTTGTTAACTTGAATCGGTTTGTCATTACATATTTCCCTCCCATAATTCCGTTTTATAATCCCCTCCATAAAGGAATATATAGCACCATACAACTGTTTTCATATTTCCCTCGTAACTACGGTCCTGTAGATCCAGGTAAGTTATGCAGTATCAAAGGCAATAACAAGCAATAAACATTTTACCCAAAGAGGAAATCGGTTAGAGAATAGAGAACCCGAAGAAAAATTTGCAATACTAGAAATGGATGAATGCGGTCAGACACGACATAATAAAACGAGCACACGTAATAATTGTCCATCAAATTGGAACTGACAAAATAAAGACGAAGAAATGGTAGACGAAAGATATAGACGTATATTGGACAGTTAACGAGACCGTTGAGAAGAGAGACAACCAATGGGGGTGAGGGTAGTGAAAATTGAACTCAGACAACCGGATGATCATGTCCGGATTGAAAAAAAAACAAACTCGCAAAGCACATCATAATTTCCACCAGAAGAAATAGAAATTCAATGCTTTTCATGTCCATTCCTCGTCTCCGCAAGCGACACCGTCTGCGTTCAGTTCAGGGCCAGCACTATTGCAGACGCTGCAGCGGCCCTGACTGGAATGTCCTAGGTTTCGAGACACGACGATAGTAGATTTTCGATACTAGCTAGGACTAATTACTAATATCTACTACCCGGCTAGATCAAATACAGCCGTTGTATGGAGAGGTAATTATTCTCTTAACGATCAGACTTAAAATATCGATCAAAGCAGTCAAACGCTATAATTCTTATAATGTTTGGCTGATTTGATCGGTAGATTTCGTGGTTTCCCCGACCGATGCCAGGCGAATGTTACAGCAGCACCTTAATAAACGAGTTAAGAACGGCACGATCTTCCGTTCTCGTCCTCGTTCCTCGTCAAATCCTCCTCTTACATTCACTACAGTGCCCCACCTGGTGGGATTCAAGGGCCACCCCGCCGCTGCTAAGAGTGAGGCGCGAAAGGTGATGGCGGCGTAGGCGGCGGTGGATCAGAAGGATCGGAGTGTCGGACCCGGAACTGGGAGTGGAGACTAATGGTAATGGTGAGTAGCGGAGGTGCCGGCTGGAACAGAGGCGGGGATGGAGTTGTTGCGGGAAGCGAGGTGATGCTGAAGGCTGCGGGTTTTATATGCCCGATATCACCTCTAAGAGCATCTCCAGTTACGCTTCCATCACGTCACCCCCCCCCCACTGCCTCCGCCAACGACCTTCACCAAAATATTCAATCCTGTAATCACGTATCGTTCTTAGAATGAATATTCATTTTGACCCCGCGAATCGGATTATTTTCCCTTGCCAGATCTTCTCCAATGTACCCTCCGACACCATCACCGCCGTCTCTACCGGATCAATCACGGACATCACTCCGGCTCATTCCGATATACCAACACCAACCCCGCCGTTACCATATACTCCATAGCCGTCAACACTGACACGCTTGTGCTCGACACCTCCAACACCGCCAGCGTTCCAGCCGGCAACCCGCTGCTCACCATTACCGCGACTCCACTACGAGTACCAGTTCCGGGTCCTCCTCTCTGGTCCGTCTCATCCACCACCGCCTACGCCGCCATCATTTCCCATGCCTCACTAGCAGCAGCGCTCTCGTCGCCGCGTCCTCAGATCCCGTCCCGGCCACCTCCACCCTGTCACGCACCTCCGGCCTTTTCTCCGCTGCAGCCCAGCCCCCTCCCCGCTCCCACTCCCGCCGCCGCCCTCACCGCCGGCATCACTTTTGCCCCCCACCCCCACCCCCGTCAGCGACGACTCCGCAGCTCCCATCCCGGTCGCCGCCCCCGCCTCAATAAATTTGTAGACACCATCGTAACCATATGCAACATGGCCCTCACCCCACCCCGCCCCACCACCGTTACCGCCCAGCCTCCACCCACATCCCCACAGTTCTCATTCCGGTTGCAGCTCGTACCTCCACCCCCGCCACCTTTTTAACGCCATTTCACAATTCACCAGCCTCGCCACTCCACCAGCCCCGCCCCCGCCACCTCCGCCGCCCCTGCCGCCTGGCCGTCCCTCTCGCCAGGCCGCCCTGACCGCCTCCGCAGCGCCCTCCGTCCTCACAGTCCCCGCCGTCGCACCAGCCGAAGACTTCCCGCCCTCGTCACCCCACCAGCCCCGCCTTCCCGCCCCCATCACCCCACCAGCCCCGCCTCCCCGCTCCCGCTGCCCCGCCCGCCCCGCCTTCCCGCCCCCGCTGCCCCGGCCGCCCAGGCGGCCCCCGCCGCCCACACCGCCCCCGCCGTCCGCGCCGCCTGGCCATCCCTCTCGCCAGGCCGCCCTGACCGCCTCCGCCGCGCCCTCCGCCCTCACAGTCCCCGCCGTCGCACCAGCCGAAGACTTTCCGCCCCCGCCAGACCACCAGCCCCGCCTTCCCGCCCCCGCTGCCCCAGCCGCTCCGGCGGCCCCCGCTGGCCCGTCCGCCCAGGCGGCCCCCGCCGCCCACACCGCCCCGGCCGTCCGCGCCGCCCGCGCAGGTGTCGCCTTTCCCGTGGAAATCGCGCGGAATTGACTGCGAGGCGCGGCGCGGCCGCGTGTTGGTTTAGCGGGGCGGCAATCGCGATTTCACGCCCGGGGCCCGCGCCGCGCGCGCCTTCTTTCGCTTTATGGCCAATCATCCTGCCACAAAAGGGCCCCGGGGCCGGGGCACCCACGCCTCTCGAAAGCCACGAGGCAGCCGCTTTGTGCGCCGCGTCCAAGACAACGCGCGGCCGCCCACGCCCCTCGCCCGTGATAGATGGGGCGCGCGCGGGGAAATATTCGGATGCGATAGCGGACGCGCCGCGCCGCGCCGCGCCGGGGCTCTGATGGGGAAAGAGAGAAGGAAAGCGTTGCGGATCGCTTGTGATCTTATCGACTTTGCCCCTTTGATGTTGGACAGTTCACGGGCACAAATGTAAAAGAAGAGAATGTGCTCATTAAAAGAGCACGTTACCAGCCAGTGAATAGTAGATGTAGGTGGGAAATAGTTGGATGCGTGGGGAAATACGACGCTTCGTGAGTCTGATGAAGAAAGGTATAGAAATTGTTGCATATCAGTTATGGTCAAATTTGCCTCTTTGATGTTGGACAGTTCACTGGTGAAAATGTAATAAAAAGAGAATGTACTCTTTAAAAGAGAGAATCATTCTGTAGATGGTGGGAAATATTTGGATGCGATACGAAACACAACACTCCAGGAACCTGATGTAGAAGAAGGAAGCATTGCAGACCAGCTGGTAGGAACAAATGATATTAGTTTTGCGTCTAGGAAGTCAAACCGTTCATTGGCGTAAATGTGGAAGATGAGCATATACTCATTACAAAGCCTATCGCCAGCCAGCAAATACGTTTATAAATGACGGGAAATATTTGGGTGCGGTAGGAAACGCGACGCTCCGGGAGTTTGATGAAGAAAGATAGAAAGCGTTGTGGTTCACTTATGATCTTATCAACTTAGCCCCTTTGAAGTTGGACAGTTCACTGGCACAAATGTAAAAGAAGAGAATATGCTCATTAAAAGAGCATATTGTCAGCCAACGAATAGTTCTATAGATGGCGGGAAATATTTGGATGCGATTGGAAACACGACGCACGAACATAATGAAGAAAGACGAAGGAAGCGATGCAGATCAGTTGCGATAATTTTAAATTTGCTTCTTTGAATTCGAACAATTAATGGGCGTAAATATAAATGAAGATAATGTTCTCATTAAAAGACCACATCGTCACCCAGCTTATAGTTCTGTAGATGGCGGGAAATATTTGGATGCGATAGGAGACGACACTCCAGGAACCTGATGAAGAAACCCGAAGGAACAGCTGTGATGTTCTCACGCTCGCCTCTTGTTTGACAGTTCATGTGCACGAGTATAAAAGAAGAGAATGTAATATTCCATCAAAGAGCCTGTGGGTAGCGTCTCATTCAGTAGGTTAAGGTATTTGTCGGGAAATGTTTGAATGCTCGCGGACACGTGACGTTCCATGTATCTGATGAAGAACGATGTAGGAAGCAAATCAGTTGTGATGCTACTACTTTTGCCTCCTTGAATTTGAACAGTTCATGGATGTAAATATAAAAAAAAGAGAAAGATATACTTATCAAATGAGCACGTCACCAGCCAGCAAATAATGTAAGGGTAATTTTTTCTCAATAATTTAATTTAATCTTAAATGTCATTATAATTAATAAATGGCTATCTTAACAGAATATATGAAATCATAAACTCTTTAGTGTTTATTAAATTATAATTATTAGAGCATATGATGCTTGGTGTTCAGTTATAACAACATTTTTTAAAAATGGTGCTCCAAGAGGGCAAAAAATCCCTGGATGAGAAAAATGATCAGGAGTCAAATTAACTTCACGATAATTTGTCCATAGCTACGCCGCAATTTTAACTGCACCTAATAGTCTCAAAAGCGTAAGTTCGTAACCTGCATCGAAATATTGAGTAGTGTATGATTGACATTGACACTAATTGCAGAGTCCAACAGTGGACTCCAATAAAAAATAGCAGACTTCTGCATATTTTACCAAGGTCAGCTGCATTTACGTACCATAGTCGTTCTCCGTAGACAGAGAACAAGAAGGAGGATAAGTTATTTAAAGTTCAGTACATATTTTTTAATTTTGCTTCTTATGTAAAAAATATATGCAGTTCAATATTATGCATTGTATCAGAAAATCATACTTGCTATTCAACTAATATATTTAAGAAGAAAAAAAGTGTAGAAGTGGTTATGTTTGGAGACCAGCAGCAAATGAAAAATGATTAACGTAAATGTATATTTTCGTGGCATTATTTCTCCTAAACGCTTTTTCAGAATTAACTTGTAAACTGATCACTGTAGTTCTAAATGAATCTGCTACATTTTCGCACCTCCATAAACTGCAGATATAAGAAATATACAAAAAATGTTGGTATATCCTTTGTAAAAATCATTTAAAGTAACGTTGTAATTAATAAAATGTCTCTTTTAGAAAATATTATTTTTTTACAAGTAGTAGAGTGAAGTAGACTTGCAAGGCTGGGGCTAGTACAATAACTGTACTGTGTTAATTAATTTACAATGTTCAATAACACACGTCACTTAATGATTGATTTCCAAAATATCAATAGGAACCTGCCTGAAAGAAATCTTCAACATTACAAGCCGTCCAAAATTAGCAACACAAATACCTCAGGTCGACTTTTATACAAGAGTTTCACATCCACAGTACCTTTGGTCTAAAGGGTAATTAATGGGCGTAGAACTGTATTCCCAACAAACGCCGACCGTGAACACCGGAAATAATGCATCACTACACCAATAAAAGGCGAAAAAGAAAAGATAAAGAATAGCGAAGGTAATTCCAGGGAAAAGCCCGCGGCATTGTAATATGCATGTCATTGCAAGCTTAACTGCCAGTTCATTCCAGCACAAAAGGCAGCCATTTCGAAACACAAAGGAAGAAATAAAATGTCTCTTCGTGGGTTAATTACTGTTTTGTGCTTTGTCCGGCAGTCCGTACAAAATGGCAACGCAACATGAAGTATGTCTTGACAACAGATTGAGAATGACGGAGAATATAATAGATACAATGAAGAGAAATCTTTGTCTCAGAAAACAAATGTGAATACGAGTATTTTTCTCGCATCCAATACACTTCGTCTCGAGCAAAAACTTTTGAAAGTAAAATTAAATTTAAAAATTCATTAAGGAAGGCTTTTTCTATTGGTATTATTCTGGGGTTCTTGTTTGGTGGAAACAATAACAATTTTCTAATGAAGTAGATCTAAATTAGAAGTGAAGCATCAAGGAATACTTCGAGCGTAAAATTGATTTTGACTGTTTCTCAATGTCTGCTTTAAAAAAAAATGTATACTATTTATTACCGATTTGAAAAAAACATAAATTACCGGTTAATTTGAGTTATAAAACTAGGTTACAAAATAAACCAGTGTCTTACATCGCCTTTTGATTCTTAGATGTGTAATTGTCAATGAATAATAACGTTACATGGTATTTGATAAATATATATTGATGCTCACTGAGTTTACATGCCGTATCAAATACAAAATAGAAACTTTTAACAAAGATGTCAAATGACGTTTCAGCAAGTTTAGAGGAACTTTACTTGCTAATATTTAAAACAATGATACACTACTCAAAGGGATGATTACAAAAATTTACTTTAACGCTAATCATGTTGAGTACAACGTCACACACACATTCTTTGTTAGCATCCAAAATACTGAAAGACTTTGACGCAAGTTATTATTAAACCACAGGCGGAACAGACATTCCCAGGGTTGATTTCCTGAAAAACGTTAAGTGATATTCTCTGATCGGAATTATGTAAACGAATACTCTATTAAGAATAGAAAACAGTAATTCTGCAAACGTGTGACAGTTGGAAATGCATGAAATAATTAAGTCCTCCATATTGGCGACTCTCCAAAGGCCGAGTCTTTACCTGCAGTGAAAGGAATGGGTAAATGTGACGCAAAACAAGTTGCTGAAAAAAATTGTATGAAGTATGGGTAGCAAAATAGTAGATACAGCCATTTGCGATACCAGCATTTTAACGACATTGTATCAGATGAACGTCTAGCAGTACACAGAACTGGTCCATATTGACAAAGATCAGTGGAACGTCAGGAAGACTGTTTAGATGGCCTTTCAACAATGAACATCTTTTAAGACTATAAACCATTCTTTATAATCCTTTAGAATTATTGTTCAAGAGAGGAGTCAGTCTCCCGAAATTCGTTATACACTGCATACGCTCTTTGGTCAAAATATGTGTGGGAAGTAAGGGACGTTTTTTGGCTTTACAATAATTAATATTATATAGCTCAGTGTTTATAGATTGCATACATATATGTTCAATTGTTTGTATGTTCTATTTCTACAACAATTATTTTTGTTTATTGGAATGCAATTAATGTACATTTGGTTGTCAAGTGTCGACGTCTATCTGTATGACTTTCGTTTATGTAGCAGTGAACTTTGCATGATAAAATGATGATGATGATAATAATAATAATAATATACACTTGTTATTTTACAATAATTATATTACTTAATAATATTATTCGCTTGTTATACCGGCTGAATGTGTATTCACGAAAAATTGTAGGAGAAATCTACAGGAAATGATATTACACTAAGAAATCCTAAATAAGGGTCAGGAAGCACTGATTCTGCAAGCATGTCATACAGTTCACAAGTTCATGAACTAATGATGTTCCCAATATCGGAATCTGGGGACAGTCTCTCTCCTGAGTGACAGAGTTCATTCCTTATAGCTGCGAGAATGGACGAAGTTGCTTATATAATAATACTAGTAATAATAATAATAATAATAATAATAATAATAACAATAAAATACATCTGCCAGGAACAAGTAGAAAGCTTCGATTATATCGTCTCAGCTAGTTGAATTCTAGCGAAGACCGAATACTTGAAAAGGGCGTGTAGTTACCTTCTCTGGCCGATCTGTAACGTCCTCGATGTTGCAAACACATACTCCAGCTAGTGTAAAGACTCACAAAACCCGTGACGTTTGTTAGACTGTGTACCATACTCTTCGACCAACAAATTCAAACTGATCGCACAATTGTGGCAAACAAACAGGATATATATATATATATATATATATATATATATATATATATATATATATATATATATATAAACATCGGATGAATGCGGAAAAAACAAAATTTTGCGTAATATTGAATTGTGTGAACAATACTGAATAGTTTCTATGTTTCTATACCGCGCTTCACGTTATCTAGTTCTTCCTTCGTCCTCGTCCATAATGCCATGCAGAAATTACGGACGTTTCAATCGCCGGCCGCCGGTCTGAGGGCGATATATCACCCCGTCTGAGCGCCCGCTGGCGCCATACATCAACGCGGCTACTTTCTCTGCGACACAAAACGGCGGACGCAGCGCCGCTATGTTGGCAACAATGGCCGCGGCACGTGCGCGCACGCCACGGGCGGGGCGCCTAGGGCGAACGAAGGGGGCGGGGCGGGGAGTGGCAATGCACGGTGGGCGGATGGACGATTCTCAGGGGGCGGACCGGCTCTGACCGAGAGGACCTAGGGTTCGAGTCCAGACGGTGTGCGGCAGAGTGTTTGATATTATCTAGGTACCTAGGTCGATTAGAGGTCGTCTCTATCGTCCGACTGCTCTGAGAGGTAGTTTTCCGTGGTTTCTCCGATCAGCAACAGGCGAATGCCGGAGCAGTACCCTAACAAACGGTCCCGGACCGCGCGTGAACTTTCCTTCCTTCCCTTGTCCTATCCTCACCTCTTACACACATCTTCATGCAGTACACTACCACACAAGCCGGGAGAACAGTCGGTAGCTTAGAGCGGTGCCCTGTTAGTGGGAGATACATGGTTGGGGAAAACCAAGTGAGCCGACGTGCAGGTCGGCTGCGGATCTGAGCATGCAGCGAAGGAAGACATCCGCCACTTCTCGGCGCACGATACGTACGTGGCTAATGACCTTAGTTGTTGACGCGTCCGATATTTCTAATCAATTAATCACAGGGTGGAGCACTTGCGAGAGTATTATTCGCGCACTTGAGGCAGACGCACGAGTATTTTGAGAAGTTATGAAAAAGTAGAGAATTCTGAACAGCGCATTGCTTCCCAGATTGTGTTCTACAGCCAGTGAAATGTGATGGAGCTCCCACTTACTAGTATATTGCATCGGAAGTGACAGTTGAAGAGTCCAGTTATAGCGTGGGGCTATGGATACTTTTCGCGAGTTATTTAGGTTCTAATAACGAGAGACAATTATCGCCTATTATCACTGACACTCTACGGAGACCGGGCTGCAAAAACGTTTCAATACTGCAGACTGCATTTGATTATAGGAAAGACAAAGATATCAGTTTTGCAGCATTTCCGCCAGCAATCATGGAATTTTGACTAGTGTGGCATCACAACAAGGAATGAAAGAGGATCCCTCCCAAACTACGGATATTCTGCATCGAAACAAGAGATGAGTCGAACGGCAACATCAACTCTTTAGACAGATGGACGAGTACTTTGAGAAGTTCTGAAAAAGTTGAGCGTTCTGATCACTGCATTGCAAGGAGTCGATGAGTTGTCGGAGTCTGTCAGATTGGAACTGGACGTTTGCATATTCGGTTCAGTCACGATGACGATTATTTAGACACTCATTTTTTTCAAACCATACGGGTCGTGGTCGGAATGCCTTGAAATATTTGCATTAATTTTATGAACGTTAGATAAATTATGTTGCGGTTGCAATACTTCCTCTGATTTTGCCATTTCGCGAATTAGGGAATGACCGTATCAACCAATTTTTATCATGCTAGAATTTAAAAAATTAGCATTTCTAAACTTAGAAAAAATAATAATAAGAATTATTCTTTGATTAAAACTAATCTATTGGCTGTTTAATAAAGCAAGACCGAATTGAATATCACGGACTCTGATATTCTGTATTGCGGGCTTAATTACTTTCGAAATTAATTTATTTCTTACGGAATTAATTTTATTTTTTACTGATATGTTATTGTTTATTATTGCCTCCGATATGGAGCTCAATAAATCCTGCATAACCTACCTGGATCGAGAGGATAGTGGTTACGAGGGAAATATGAAAACAGTGTGAGCAGGAGTATGATGCGGCATGTTTTCTTATGTAGGGAATTATGAAAAGACAAACGAAGTGAAGTTAAGACCTAGTTAATTGATAAATAACTAAATATGAATAAATAAAATTAAGTAAAAAATAAAATCTTGTATGTTCCACGGACGTTAACAGATTCTAAAGATCTCGAGCGCAAAAAGCCTTCGGGTCAATGGCTCTAGGGCTTTTCGTCACCACTCGATCATTGGAATTCTTATAACGCTCTTAATGCATAAATAACTATTTTTTTATGCTACCGACATGATTGTATCGATTCTCACAACATTATTTTCAGTGCGAATTTCGCCACAAAAAAACAAACAAAACAACTAAACGGCTGATGTAAACCCAATCTCTAGTAACTGAAGTGCCACTCAAAAGGCCTTCTCAGCTGGCACACCGGCCCATCTGGCTGGCGGAAAAATACAATTCACGGAGCGATGCTCAACTGTTTTAGAGCCTGTCAAAATAACTTCGCGCTGACCTAAACCGAGAATACAGCCGTCAGAGGCCCACTGGTCGGCGGCGGGGCGTCTCACACCTGCCCCTCGTCCTGTAGCGGCCCCCGCCCCGCCGCCGCCGCCGCCGCCGCCGCCGCCCGCGCCGCCGTCACCGGTGATAGATGGACGGCGGGCGCTTCATCATGGCGGCAACGCGGCCTGGCGCTGCGCCCTGCCAGCCCCCGAGTGGTCGGCGCGGCCACGCGCCCCGCTGCATGCGAGTGCGCTCCACCACCGCCCACGCCCACGGCCTGCACGCTCTCTCCTCTTCCTACACCCACACAAATATCACCATCACTATTATGGCCACAAACACCTCTTCAAGCCTCCGCCGGTAACCGAACTTCTTAACCAAACACCGTGAAAGTATGCAAGTTAAGCAGCTCGAGACAACGCAGATCCCTGGATGGGTGACCGTCTGGGAACTAACGGCTGTGAGCCCCTAGCAGGTAGGGATAAAATGCAGTGATTTATGAATTTACTTGACGCACGCCTGACAATATTAAAGGAGAATTACTCCATGTTCCAGGCCGAAAAGCCTTTAAGTGTTTATACGCATGCAACAAGATTTTAAAAATAAAGTTCACGAGCTAGTCCTACTGCACTCACCGCCACTTTATCAACTTAACTCATGCTCATGGTCATGAACACGCCCACTCTCTCTCCTACGTCCACGCTCTCACCCATGCTCGAGGCCAGGAAAAGGAACACACCTTCCCTCTCGCCGCGCTTCCAATCTAGCTCGTGTATAATCTAATTTCTACTCCCTCACCAACATTTGTGATCTAGTTCATTTTCAAGACCACAAACTGCCCAAGCTCTCATCCTCGAGCACGCAAACACTCCAACCCATTCCCAAGCTCATGAACCCTTTTCCGCATCTCCCGCCTTAATAATAATAATAATAATAATAATAATAATAATAATAATAATAATAATAATAATAATATAATATTTATTTTGGCCACAATTGGCGTCTTTGCCAGGTGGTAGCCAATTAATTACACTATACAAATGAAAATTTAAATAATGTATTACCTAGAACCATATATACCCCAGCATAGCAAGAAAGCCTCCATTTCACGCGTACACATGTGAAACTCAGACTCTCTGTGCACACACCCAAACATGCACGCACCACGCACAAATACGTATACTCACACACGCACACACACACATACCTACATACTTATACACACACATAGCCCTACACTCCACTATATTTTATTTTATTTTTAACATTGGTAATGTCGCATATCACGCTGAATTTCCCTGGAACTGCACTTCACTTCACTAAAAGTAGCTAATAATTTGAAAAGAAAAATAAAAAAAGAAAAAAATAAAAAAAAAATAAAAAAAAGCCTTGAACTAGTTAACGCACGTACTCGCACATCGGGCACGTCCGCGTTCTCGCTTATGCCCAAGCCCACAAACACGATTGCTCCCATGGCATGTCAATAATTAAGTTGTTGCTCATATCGACGACAAAGGTCGATGTTCACAGCGAGCCTCTAAGAGGAAAGTTATCAATTTTATATTGGATTGGTGTACCAATTTTTGAGACAATCAAAACTCACTTGACATATTAATAAACTTATTTTCACTTAAAAATATACTTCACATTTCGTGAAACTTCTATTCTCACATCTTCGGGTTATAATATTATAATTCAAATAAGGAATTATTGCTACTCATGTGAATGGGTGAAAACCAGAACGATATAAGTGACATTTTACGAATTCTGAAAAATCTGTTTAAGTCAACATTACTGTAAAGTCCTGGTGCTTTGATTCATCACTAAAACCACGGCATTTCAATTGCTCATTAAAACCATGAAAATACATTCCCAATGAAATATAACCTAAAATAAACAAGTGTTACTCAGAATTTATAAAATGTCACTTATACCGTTCTGACTTTTACCCATTCATATTATGGAAAGTCCGAGTCATAATCGCCCGTGATAAAGGAAACGCTTTGAATAAAATTTGTAAGTGTAAATAAATGGATATGCATTTCAAACTATATTTTTTCATTATCATCCCAATTTATTTTATAGACAATCGGCATTCGTTAAGAAAAACGAAAATAAAAAGAAATTATCAATTTTGTTAATGTATAATCTGTTAGAAACATTATGACAAATGCGAGTTTTCTGGTTAAAAGAAAAAGATAAAGAAATTAATATAAATTATTAACTGTTGTTAGTATTTTTGCGATATAAAATTTGATGAACTAAAGTCCTTCAAGAAAATATTTCACGATTACTTAATTAATGTTGTTAAACTTGTATGTATGATTTTGAAGAACTATCACACTACCATTCACTAAAAAAAGCCATCCCTCGAAAACGGTTTATTGGTGAAATCATATTATTTTCTATAAAATTTGGTAGAATGCTTTGATATGCCACAAACGTCAGAGAGCATATTAATATCACGCTCACACAGGCTCACTCACGCTTCCTCAGGCTCACACACTCGCCTTCTCCTACGTTACTCCTGCGCTCATGCCTAAGCTCACTGGCTAATAGATGTCTTCACTCTGACATATCCCTGATGGAATTACTCATCTTCTTCATTGCCCTATATCATTCTCGTCACCGTTGCTCCACAACTACTTCACTGACTGTCATTTACAGCAACATTTCAAACTCGACCTCTCAAACTCGTACAGCCAGAATATTTCTAAATCACAGAGCATCGATCGTATGGGATAGAGGACTAGGCAATAGCCCAACTCTCGTTTTCCCTCTAATTATACGAGAATAGTACATTAAATTCTGTGTTATGGGTTGCAGTTGTTGTGGCATTATATCCCGCGGCAGCAGAACTTGGGATGTATCTGTGTTTAAAACCTCGTAAGTTACTGTAATTGATAGACGCTCAGTGTTTACAAGGATAAATGACAAAAAACAAAGTTGACTTGTTAGAGCAATTCAAGGTAGTATTAATGGTATTTCTTCTTTACCAATGTTTCATCTCCAAAGATTATAAAGTTAGATCACATTACCAAAGTAATATTCGTTGACCTCTAGAGAATATTCACTGACGAGAAATATTTAATTTGGTCACTTCAGATAACCAACATATCGCAGCTCGAAGGTGAAGAGCAGTGACCTGAGCAGTCTCAAAAATGTTTACATTTTAATTGAACTAATGTAGATGGTGTGCTTGTGACGTCGTTATTATTGCATATTGAATAATACTGTTGTGAATAATGTTGTCAATACATCGGGGAGGAGTAATGAAATTGAAATAATTGTAGTCATATATCATATTTTGACCAAACAAAATGCACTTTTAACTCCGGAGTACAGATTTAGAGCTTGTGTTTGTGGAGTAGAAGATAATCGCAAAACTCAACACATATCTCCCAAGACCTGATTTAAGACCAGAAATGCCTTACAACTAATAAAGCAGAAATTCATTTAAAAATAAACCAATGTATGAATCTCATTTTTTTCATTCGCTAAACCAGCAGCTATTTTATTTTCGACAACTTTCTCAAGCAGCACCTTTGTGAGATCGATTCCGCAGTCATGACAGTGGTGGCTGGTAAGTGCGTCCCACACCCCTCCCCCTCGCCGCTTCTCGTCAGCCCTGACCACGTCATCTGGCCAAGAGGAGAATTAAGGGCAAATCTGTGATTAGTATAGAAGGCATTGGTAAGCCATAGAATCCATAATACCGTTAACATCACAATTACTCAATAACGCATAACTTTGTGTTCGTAAGGGCTTAGACCAATCGAAGACTGAAAACTAAAGAAGAAACAAAGAAGACGGAATGGAAGAACGAGAAAAAGGCTACCACAGACCAATGTACAAATGTCGTTTAGTTACCTCCACCAAGTCAGCAGCCATTTCATTTACGACCACATTCTCAAGCAGAATAGTTTTCCTCAATCATACCGCGACGTCACGGCCACTGTAACGTCGGCTAGGCATCATCCCCACACACACACACACACCGCTCCATCGCCTCTACTGCGACCCCATTACCCTGACCGTAGTCATCATCCGCCCTAATTGAAATGCTTGGCGACACAATTTGTGACTACGGCATGGAAAGTAATAAAGAAGTTTTTCAGAAATCGACCTACAGTAATCGACACCAATTCCAAGCCTCGGGGCATGAGCAGTTTGAGATACGCACGCGCAGAAGCTAATACAAAGGGTAGAATGGTCAATAGTTCTTCGCTTTGCGGTGCGCAAAGTTCCAAACGGTAAGGCACAACGCATCCCATCAATTATGCCTTGTGTAAAATTACAAATCATCCAAAAGGCTGAAAATTAAAGAATAAAAGAGGCATCACAAACACAACTACATCCAAATCTCCTTCTGCACTGCACCAAAAGCTGTCGCCTTTTTCTCGTCATTTTCAAGTAGTCGACGAGCTCAACACCACCCTCACTGAAGTCTGCCATTCCTTGTATGCCTAATAGGAACATTAGACACTAGTTTGCGACACTGTTTTTGGCGTGAAAGGCAATTGCTTTATAATTCCATATTGACTTCACGATTTGCATTAACTCATTACAAGTGCGTAAGACCTCAAACCAACCTCAAACCAATGAATGCGAAATAAGAAGACACAAAAACCTCAGACATAACAACATTAAAAGATCATTTTCTTCACTCCACGAACGTAGCAGGCCTTTGCTTCACGAAGGTGTACTCAAGCACCATAAAGATCTCGACGCCGCAGATAGAGAAGTCGACCAACCTCCTCACAGCCCCCGTGTCCTGCCAAAAAGAAAATTGTGGCCATATTTGCGATAGTATAGCGGATGGCAATGGTAAAGCATAAACCATCTTACGTACACTTACTAAAAGACTGAAAACTAAAAAAGCAAAAGTAGGAGAAGAAGAAAACAAAGAAGAAAAAGAAGAAGAAGAAGAAGAAGAAGAAGAAGAAGAAGAAGAAGAAGAAAAAGAAGAAGGAGGAGGAGGAGGAGGAAATGGAGATGGAAGAGAAGAAGAAGAAGGGAAAAAGGAGGAAGAGGAGAAGGAGTAGAAGAACAAGTAAAAGAACGAGAAGGTGAAGGATATGACATTCAACACAAGATTAAATTTTCATACTTCTGTAAGAGAAGTTCATTTCGACGAGTAGCCATTGTAGCGACGGCCTCCTCCCCCGTCCGGGTAATAGGAACATAGGCGTCTCTCTATGGCAGGGTTCGTGGCGTGGAAGGCAAATGAAATCATCTCTTAACCGAAGAACGAAATACATGAATCTGTACTTGGGATCATCAGCCTTATGAATCTTTGTTAACACATTACTTTTTACGGAGTTGCGTTAATCTTCAAACCAACCAAAAGACTGAAAATTACAGAAGATATAAAATCCAGATATCAGTTTCTTCACCCCACCAAGACAGCAGCCATTTTTCTCACCACGTTCTTCTCAAGTAACAGAACCCCTGACTACGATGTGCTCGATGCCGCAAGCCACTGTAAAGGTCTCTTTAACCAGCCTCTTCGCTGCCCGCATTGTCCAACCAGTAGGAAAATTAAGGACCCAACTGTGATGGTAGCACGCAACGTAATGGTAAGCCGTAAAACAGCCCGTATCATCGTCGATTTCGTGATAATTCTTTAAGCCACGACTTCTTAAATGAGTAAGAAAGCAAAGAAACTAAAAGGCTGAAAATTATAGCAGGCGTAGAAGAAAAAGAAGAAGAAGAAAAATGAGAAGAAGAAAAGAAGAAGAAGTAAGAAATGAGAAGAAGTAGAAATAGGAGAAGAAAAAGAACAAGGAGTGGGAGGAGAAGGAGAAGTTTAAGACGTTGGTTTCACAGCAATCCCTAGATTCAGTTTTCACATTTCTGTAAGATAGCAGCCATTTTGTTCACGACGACATTCTCAAGCAGCCCCCTTGACCTCGACGCCGCAGCCACTGTAGCGACGGCGAGCAACCACGCCCCCGGGCCGCCCCCACCACCCCCGCCGCCGGTAGGAAAATTAGGCGCCGCCGCCACCGCCACCGCCGCCGCCGCCGCCGCCGCCGCCGCCGCCGCCGCCGCCGCCGCCGCCGCCGCCGCCGCCGCCGCCGCCGCCGCCGCCGCCGCCGGTGATAAATGAGCCTTTTTGTGGCGTGGCCGCCGCTGTCCCCACAGAAGCCGCGCGGCCCATTATGAGGTTTGTTTTGAATTACGGCGCCCTTTCGCCAGGCGACAAAGGCCGGCGCTTGAAAGCGGCGCAAGGCGCACGCGGGGCGGAGGGCCGAGGTGACGGAGGGCGGTGGCGGTGCAGGCGGAGGCACTGGTGACGGTGGAAGGGGAGTGCACCAGGGTGGTGCTGGAACAAGAGATAGTTGAGGTGGAAGAAAAGATGTACGGGGAAGTGGAGTCGTCAAGAAACTGATGGAGGTGAGAGTAGTTTTATGAGCAAGGCTTGAATTTTGATGACATAAAGTTCTGTGAAAATGACATGAAATGTCATAAAATTAGAGGAAAATGAGCTATAAAATGACTTGTAATTAAGGAGAAAATTACTTAATTTTTGAAAAATAATTTCTTTAAACATTTTTATTTATTCAGTGAATTTTAAAATTTTAAATTTTAAAATAATAAATTTTATATTTTATTTTATTTTTATCAAATTATTACTATTGCCTTTATTTTAGGTGGAAATGTGACCCTTAGCTCCGTCTTCCAACCGTCAGTTTTGAAAGGTTGAGGAAGTTACCGAAAATCCGTGTAATTATGAGTGTTCGAAAAACAGAGCCCACAGCAAAAGTTAATTTTGTCATGAACAGATGATACAATAAAAAATTTTTTTGGTTTGTCATTGTAAATTCATAAAACATTCATTAACAAAAAACACGAAAATGAAACAAAATGCTTAAAATGCAAAATGGACACAAAGGTTTAAAAAGAGTACTTAAAAAATGAAAAGTGGCAAAAAATGACAGAAAATGACCCAATAACTACAAATTTCTATTACCTACATGTCGTTATAAATACTCATTTACAAGTTATCTATTACTAGAATGCACCAATGAAAAGATGACATGTCATGGGTATGAGACCTAGGTATGAGGGAAAGGAAAGGCTGATGTGGAGAAAAACGAAGATGTTGATGAAGTTGTTAGGTATGTGTTGAATAGGTATGTGTTGTTGTTAGGTATGAGGGAAGGTTATGTCTAAGAAGATGGAGAACGACGGTAAAAGTGGATATGAAGGATTATGTCGCAATAAAGGAGTAAGATAACACGGAGAAGATGAGAGTTCGGTGACGGAGACGAAGGATGTGAAAATGATGGAAGTTTTGAAGACAAAGATAGGGTGTACGGAGACGGAGGCGGGCGGGAACCCGATGTGGATGAGGACGTAGTGTTGGAGAGGATAATAGAGGGAAATTTATAGATGTGGAGGAGGATCAAGTACGGGAGAAAATGGAAACGAAGGTAAAAGTAAATGCTTAAAGCATCAAAGCTAAGAAATTATGAGTCAAAAATTCTGTACTTAAGAAATTTGAAAAAGTACAAGAATGATGTTGAAAGAATTATTTTTCTTGTTATGTCGAAAAGAACTTCGAAGGTTCATGGAACGCGCTAATGAGCCGATGTGGCGTAGAAAAGTCCGAAAGAATTATTTCAATAATCTCCACGCAAGAGTTATAATTTTTCGAGTTTATAATTTTTGTTGCTGCAATTCTTTAGAATTGTAGGATGTTTGTGGTTCTATTGAAAAATTCTTGACCCACATATATCGTGCATAAGAACTTAAAATTTTAGTATATTTTTGATATCGGCAAAACTGAGTGTATTAATAAGTAAGCAACTTGTACTCCAACAGCACTTGTAGATCGAGGTTTTTCAGTTAAAGAACATAAAAGAGTAAATTAATCATACAGTATATTAATATAAAGCAACAAGAGCATTTTGGCTTTAAACCACACACAATATATTCGAAAATAAGTAAAAAACATTCAGTGACTATAAACTTTGGAAAAGTCGCCTTATATTTACAATTTCAATAAAAAGGTAACATAAACTTGTGTCTTTCATTGTTTTCAATAATTCGCAAATCTTACATCTGCACTCCGCATTCTTCTTAAATACACGATTGAATTCGAGACGTTTATTATTTACAAATAAGTCATTCACAATAATAATAATAATAATAATAATAATAATAATAATAATAATAATAATAATAATCTTTTAATATCTTGGAATACAATAAAGTATAGACTGAATGTAACTTCCAGTAACCACTACTGAACCCTTTGCATTTGACATACTTCTGAGAGAGTCCACCAGCAGGCAGAAGCCATTCACGAAAACGACATTCATAAACACGCGAAAAGTGATTGAAACGCGTCGAAAACCTACCGCCTTAGTGCTCGCCTGGATGTAACACGCGCGAGTGTCCCCCATTGAGCCTCCTGCACTTGGCAGCCCCCAGTGGCCAAATCCCCTCCAAGGACCGATTGTCGCGTTCGGGGCACTCAGGCCGCGTGGCGGTTCACGCGTTGACCGCCACCACCAGGCGGCGAACAGCCTGTCCCCGCCCCCGCCCCCGCCCCCTCGCACGGCCCCCGCGAGTCCACTCGGTCCCTCGCGCGCCCCGCCCCGGGCCAAATCAGACTTCATCCCTCTATGCGCCCTCCCCGGCAGCGGCGGCAGACGCTTTTTAAACGGCCGGCCACAGATAAGCGGCGGAAGGACAAGGAGCAGCAACGCACGCGAGCTATAGGTTGTGGACACGAATATAGGTGTTGTGGTGCGTTATCGTTGGCATTTTTCATGAAATAATTATAAACGTTGTCATTGCCAACAATAGTATTTAATATAAGAGCAGCTTTCGATGGCTTAGTACATCATCAGTTGTCTGATACAAGAAGAAAAAACAAAACATTAAAACGTGAATATTCCTTTGATTTTACAACAAGATTATGATAAAGGTTACAAATAATTTACAAATTTTTTTTTGGAAAATATATTTAACAAGTTAGAATGTTAAATATATTTTCCAAAAAATTTGTAAAAAAAAATTTGTAAATTATTTGTAACCTTTATCATAATCTTGTTGTAAAATCAAAGGAATATTCACGTTTTAATGTTTTGTTTTTTTCTTCTTGTATCAGACAACTGATGATGATGGCTAAGCCATCGAAAGCTGCTATTATATTAAATACTATTGTTGGCAATGACAACGTTTATAATTATTTCATGTGGACACGAACATGGTAACCCACTAGAGGCACGTTTTGCACGAACAGCGATGCTACCGCCAATAATAAGCAAAGGTAAAATTTACATTTGTTTTAAAATTTTGTTGTAAGAAACACTTGGCGTCATTATCTCGAGAAACATCCCAACACGAAAACTTTCGATGCACCAGAGATTTTTATCAGGCTACAATTATTTTCATTTTGTAAATTATAGGATTACCATTTTTTTGCCCACAAACCTTCATACAGAGTGCCTAAAAAGTCGGCAACCAGGGCAACCAGGAAGAAAAACTATTGTTTGCGACTGCCGTCCAACATATTTTTTGAATATGTATTATTACTATTATTATTATTATTATTATTATTATTATTATTATTATTATTATTATTATTATTGTTGTTATCATTATTATCATTATTATTGATTTACTAGGTATCCGGGTGCATCAACTGCTAAGTTCGTTAGTCCCAAAGGTTTGTGCGTGTTTTATTGGTGGTTATGAGATGGTGATCTTCCCCCGCTGGATGGCGAGATCTTGCGCTGACCTAAACGTCGGCTATAGGTTTCTCCCCCAACCAGGTATCTCCGCCTGGTGGGACACCGCCACATCTTCAATTCACTATTACTTGTTATCTACATACTATTACTTATTACCTATTACTTACATCTTCAATTTTGAATCATTTCCTTTTTCTCTTTTGAATGATTCTCAACGGGAGACTTTCGATAGGTAATTTACCAAAATTACAATGCGTAAAACATTTTTCATTCCCACGCGCACTTCGTGAGGATCGATGAGGCGTTCGGACAGGCGTTTCTAACAGCTGGCGACAGATCGGCGAAGAGACACAGAAAACGAGTCTTTAAAGTCCGTCGCGATGTTCGGCGCTTAGTGTGAGTTTTATAGGTCCAGTGTTCAAAAGTATTTAGTACTCGGTGAAACGGAAATTTTTGGAGCGACAGAAAAGGAACCTGGACATAAACAAGAAACTATTGGTACTTATAAGGTGTCCCGCTACATATTGTGCAAAGAAAACTGATTTGGGCTGGTTACAGTCTCATGAAATGACAACCACAATAATGAAAAAATATACGTGAACAAAATACGAAATGAACAGTGCGTGAATTATTAGGATAACGAACATGCGAGCAAGAAATACAAGTCTGCAATTAAGAGCCCCATACAAGTTTAGGATACGAAACTAATTTACCTATACCGTTTTATATATTCGGGTAAAGACTAGCGTCAAAATTGGGGGAGTGAGTTAACTCAAGATACGGGCAAAACTGTGACAGCGTAAAGGTTCATAGTTGATCGAGTAATGAGAGACTTGGTCCGACTATCGGGCTGCCTTATTAGCCTACAATGTGTGTAATTTCATTTCGGGTACCTTCTTCTTTAGGCCAATACTATAGTACAGTTTTGTTAAAGCTGTTAATGTGAATCTTGTTGCGTCACGCACAAGACGTGGTCATCCTGCGCAGGCAACACTGGTAACTACGTGGGTAATTGAGATACAAATAAAAATGAGCGCGCCGAACGAAATGGGGAAAACAAATTCCTTATCTTTATGTGGACCTACAGCTGAAAAGCTTAGGAATGTGGCTACATATACGGTAGACGCTTGTTACGTTAGATCTTACTCATTCCCGTGGTAGTAACCTATTTACCGAGACATTTCCTTGAACAAAAATACCATAATAACCATCATCGTCATATTTCTTTTTGAACCTTCTTTGTTTAAGTGTTTTATACATTTTCTCCTGGTGATTAACTTTCAAAGATTTATTTTTAATTCTCTCCCTATCTCTCCCCGTCTCTTCCACTCTCTCTCCCATTCTCCCTCTTCCCTCTCTCTCCCACCCTCTGTCTCCCTCCTTGCCTCCTTCCCTCCCTCTCTCCCTCCCTTTCTCTCTCTCTCTCTCTCTCTCTCTCTCTCTGTGAGAAATACCATCATTCCCTTCCGTAATTATATTTTCACTTACAAAGCAGTCTAACAGCACGAGCATTCAGTCTGCATTGACCGTTCCATCACGGCCTTCAAGAACTTCGTTCCCCGAAGTTTCTTCTCGTCACGCGTCATGTCACACCCGATGGCATGAGCGAACGACCATCAATGCCTAATACTCGTGTGTAATCCTCCACCGCACATATGGCTTCACATTGAAATGCTTTTGTACTCGCGAGGCTGATAACGAAAACAATTGCACCTCAATAAAAAGCCATATGTGCGAATTACGAAACGCATTATACTTCCCCTCTTCCCCACTCATCCGAAGCCCCGCGTCCGTCGCCGCCGAAGGGCGACGGGTGAAGGGCGTAGGGTGCTGAAGAGGGGACCAGATTCGCGCGCCCTCGCCCTTCCCCGCCCTCCGCCCTTACGCCGGCCGCAGGCGTCCCTTTGTGTGGCTTTTTGTAACCCAAATAGCGACCCTTAATGTCGTCAAAGGGAATCTAGCCGGCGCGTGTGTTTACTATCATTTATAGCTTTCATTCCGGCGGCGGCGACGGTGGTGGCGATGGCGGCGGCAGTGGGGGCGGTGGCTATGGTGGTGGGAGCGGAGAGTGCAAAGAGCCGAGCAGATGGTAAGGAATTGGCATAAATATACAGTGCCTGATTCAACGTTTTCCGCGTGTACACACCTACCCACACAAATGTTGGCATAAACGAATACGTTTCCCCTTCAAATGGCCTCTTCCAACATACGTAGAAGAAAGAAGTCAAGAATAACTCATTTTTAGATTCGAAATCAAAGGGAAATGCACAAAATACAGAAACTTTTCCTTCTCTTAATATTATGAAAATCATAAAGTTTTTTAAATTATGTTGACAAATGTCACGAGGAATAAATTACGCTGGAAAAAATGTCTGTTGTTTATATTGGAGGAGTAGGTGAGATTCAAAAAATATTAGGACTTTTGAAATTTTCAAAATGTTAGAGAGGTTTTAATGAAAATGGAAAATATACTTTATTATAAATGCACTTCCTTCTATTCTAGGAAAAAACCTGAGGAAAAAAATTGCAGCCATTTTTTTCAGATAGTGTTGAATGTATGATGAGCGTATGACATGTGAAGTACTCTCCAAAATTAAAATATGTTAATTTCCTCCATCTAGATCTGACTTCTGACTTTCTTTCCAAGATACAGATAAAATAAATCTTAAACATGGATTTCTGATCCAAAATACGAGATTGTATTGTTGACATCATCCCAATACTTTTCCTGCCTATATAGAGAATAGTATAAGTATAAAAGTATCCTTGGCGTTGCAGAGCTTCCCGCGCTTTGCACAGTCCCGCGGACCCCAAATGGAGAGAAGAACGGGCATTCAGCCCCCCTCCTCCGGATCTTCCCACACCCGCCCCGGGCGACGGGCCGGCCCCCCCTCGTCGCATCCCCTTCCGGGAATTTGAGCGACCGCTTTACTTCGCTTCGCGCCACTTGCGTGATTTACGTCGCACACTCTCCAAGTGTTTGCGATACTTCGCCCGGGGACCTCATGTTAAGACACGCCCCGCTGCTAACTGCCCGGCTTTATTTGCCGTTCTCGTTAGAAATTGATTGTCCCGGACCCGCCCTCCCGCGCCGGTGGCTGAGCGGAAACAATTGGAGATGGGAATAAATCTGCTGAATTTTCGCGGCGCGTGTGTACGTTGGCTCTCCAAACATCGCAGCTCGCTGCCTTCATGTGGACGCTCCCTCAGCCGTAAGATTATTATTTCCTTCCATTGTCCCCCTCCATGAATTCATGAGAATTTGTAGGGGGTGTTCTCGAAGCCAAATTGTCCAGAGCTTAACGTGTTGCTTCTTATTACAATTATTATTAATGTTTTCTGTATATTGCCCTCTCAACTACATCTCTTCCTTCTTTAATTCCAAGATTCAAGCCCTAAGGAAAGGGCATTACTGGGTGTCATTGGTTAATAATTCCAACCGCGTAAAAGTGCATTAGTTCCGTTAGTGTAGTGCATGTTTTATCTACGACTAATTGCGGGGATTTTTTCCAGCCAGGTATCTCCGACCAGCGAGGTACCGCCAGAGCCGGGACAAGCTCTAAGATCTCGACTGGTCTCCCAACGTGAGTGATAATGTAACGGATATACGTTTAAGTGTGCATGGTTCGGGGCCCGTTTGTTAAGATACTGCTCGGGCATTCTCCTGGTGATGACCGGAGAAACCTAACGGGTTCAAACCCGACCGAAGCCGTGGATTTTTAATAGCGAAAAAATACGTACGCCTTCCTTCGGAGGAGAAGTAGAGCTGGCTGTCCCATGTTGGTAGATTTACTGCATGTAAAACATTCTGAAGCCTAAATGAAGCCTCTGAGCGAAATTCAAATCACCTGTTTCATCGCTCGAGAGATACCTCCTTTCTCCGCTAGTTAGTGAAAGGAGCGTAGAGAAATTTGCGTGGTCAGACGGAAGAGCGGACCTCATGGCCTGAGTCTCTCCACGTAAAATAAGGCATCAATTTAATTAAATTCAAAACCATGGAAAACTACATATCAGAGTAACCGGCCACTAGAATTCACCTCCAGACAGCGGCTGAATTCGACTTCGCTATGCATCTAGTGACGAAAATTCTGTCATCGGACACGGTTGGGGGTTAGAAATATTTCCCTTAACAACAGCAATGTTTTATTGAATTCCGAAATGACACATAACCAGTCGGCCTCTGGCATCGTCATCGAGGTAGTCGTCGGCTTTGACAATTGTAAGAAGGGAACCAAAATCAGCCTATGTCGGGACTATCCGTCAGTTGGGATTTCCCAGTCAATGAAGTTTCAGTTGTGAACTTCGCATTTTGGGTCGATAGTCCACCTCCGTCGGCCAGCTAACGATGTCTCTCATGTCTGGGCCTAGTTAAATTCCCACGCTTGGCAGTAAGAGCGATATGGCGATAATGGCGTATTCCCTTCACCGTAACTAGTTCGATTCGCCTACCCGAGCTTCTCTTTGTCACCCTACCACAGAAATGGGTCGATTTTAAAGGAAAGCTACATCTCAATTTTGGCCTTGACTGGGAATCGAACCTGGGGTCACACCAGTACGCTGTCCATGATCGACAGTCTATCAACTGTCCATCCGAGAGGCAGTTGTGGACTAACAAACCAAATTCGCTTACACGCTCAGAGAACATTCTATCAAATGTTTTGAAGAAACTGCCATTTTTCGGTTGACAGACGTTTACCTACGAAAATTGGCGTTGATACCTAGTTCTCTCTGCTTGCAATGTTCAGAGACGTGCCCCACATGATCGAATTTTCGGACCGGTGGCGAGACTAGATCCTAGGGTCTGCCTTCTGCAAAGCTTCAGATGTAGACTACAATTTCGAATATCAAGTAAGTGAGTAGACTCATGAGGCAAGCCTTAAAAAGAGTGCAGTTTCGAAGGGGCTCTGTATACTCTTTCTAAAGGGTGAGTACTTCTAATTCGATTTTATTTATTTTTTTATAATATATTTGAAGAAATTATTGATATTCTTGAAATTCAGAATTTCTATACTTATCTTATACTATATGAAGTTCAATTATGAATAAATGTACCAATTAGCGTGATTGACAACATTTTAAAACTAAAATGTTATGTTCTTGTGTATTAGTAAACTATTTGTATCAGCTAATTTATTTTATAGCAGCAACTACAAATTTGTCTTTATGTGTTACCGAAAAAACAACTGTTCCCTCTCGTCACAATCTTACAACTAACAAAACGAGATCAACAAAACTGACATTGAAGTTACATTTAAAGTCCTATATAAAACTCTAAAAAATTGAAACTAATATTTATATCTTTATTTAAGAAAATAAAGACCGTAAAGCTAACCTAACAAAGTTCTTGAAATTACTCGAAAATAATCTGAAATATTGTCCGTTTATTGTTGCTAATTTTATGCGAGAAAATAAATTTTGTGTCTTTCAGATTAATACAGAAAATGTGAAATTTCCCTAATTTGTCGCTAATTTCTTACATGACTTGTAGAGCTCATTGTTGATCTACTCAAGAAGCCCGACGCAGCCACGCTTGTCCTTTTTTTCTTAAAGTGCTTAATATATATTGTTGTGCATCTTTCTATATAGGTAGGTGGCGGTGATCTTTCTCCGATGGATGGGGAGATCTGGCGCCGACCTACACGTCGGCACGTGGGGTTTCTCCAGTATCTGGTACCTACAGCTAGAGGGATATCGCCCCAGTCAGAATAAACTCTAAGCCCCAGGTTGGTAGAAATGTTGCAGACTACGTCAACTTCATACATATAACTACGTCAACATCACACAAACTGACGGTGAAACGTCTCAACCCGCGACTTCGAGTTTATCCCCAGCCGCCTCCATGCAGGAGTTTTAGCGAGCTACAATCTGCGCTTCTGATAAATTAGTGAAATTTAACATTTCCGGTATTATATTCACAGCGACAAATTTTCATTCTGTCTGAAAAAGTAGCGCGACAAATGTACAATGTTATAGGAAAATTGTCGAAACATTTCGAAGGGTTTTCATCGCTAACCTAACAGACTTGAATAATACCACTTTCTTGAAAGATTCTTGGAAGATCCTGGAAGGTTTCTGGTTTTGGGTACAGTAATGAAATCCGTGGTATAATATTTTACTTTCCTTTACTTTACTATTAACGGTTCTGCTACAAACACATTCATCTTGAGAGCTGTGATAGAAATAATTTTACGAAGGTCCAGATCCGTAAATGTAGCACATCGCGGCATCTTCAATACACAAATACATTGCCACACACATTGTTATTTCGACACAGTGGATGTAAAAATACCATAAGAAGTATTTTATTATTGAACCATTTCACATCATAAACCGGAAGGGAAGAACTACATACAACAGAATCAATTTTTTTGCTGGCCAGTATTGCCACCACCTTCACAGTGCCTTTCAAAGTTCCAGATCATAAGAATGACTACTTCATCCGAAGATGGGACATCGAGCCGGGCCCTGCACGGCAGTAAAAATTTCGTTATTGTACCATTTCACCTCATAATCGAAAGGTAAAGAACTACATTCCAGACCACATTGATAGTGACCACATTAACAGAGCATTTTGACGCTCGCCAGAAAGTGTTACGAGGCGGGGCGTCGAATCGGACAGTAAAACTACTATTTTAACTGTCATTACTGGATCATTTCACATCATAATACAGAGGTAAAGAAGCAAATACAAAAATATCATCTTCATTTTCGGTTGTCAGTGTAGTGACCACATTTTCAGTGGACTTTGAAGTTCGCCAGAAAGGGTGGCGTTGGGGTGCTGAGCCGAGCAGTAAAACTACCAATTTACGAATTTCATTACTGGATCATTTCACATCATAATCCAGAGGCCAAAAATCAAATACAAAAATATCACCTTCATTTTTGGAGGTCAGTACACTGACCACATTGAGAGTGCACTTGAGAATGCAACCGATCAGTGAAACTACCAATTTACGAATTTCATTACTGGACCACCTAGCAAATAACTACTTACAAAAATATCTCTTTCCGTTTTTGGTGGTCAGTGGAGTGGCAGTGCATTTGGAAGTTGCATTTCGCCCCGCAGGGCGGCGAGGCGGGGCATGGGGCCAGGCCCTGCGCGGCGGCCAGTGCGTCTGCGCGAGACGGCCCGCGCTGCGCTCCCTTCGACGCGCGCCCTTCGGCTCCTCCCTTTGTCCTGCGCCCTGGCTCGTTTTGTTCCGCGCTGCGCGGCGCCGCGCCGCGCTGCAACGCACCGCCGGCCGACGACGGCGGCGCATGCAAATATGGACGGCGCCGGCGCGCCAGGATTTTTAGACATACCAGTAAAGGGAACGCATTGATGGTACACATTAGTGGTCTGCGTAATACAATGGGTGGAGATTCTATATATATATATATATATATATATATATATATATATATATATATATATATATATATATATATATATCACTGCTAATCTTCCCTTATTGCTTTGGAATAACTACAACCATCACGATATTTCTACTTAACTACTTAAATTAAAAGTAAGTGCTTTCCACACATTCTTATTTATTCACAGTTCTGTGTGACAAAAATATACTTTTTGCAGGACTGTGACGGAGGATCTAGAGACCAGCGGACAAAGAGTTCAAGTGAAGGTGATGAGTTTTATTTAATATATGCACACAGAAATATGAGAAGATTTACGCCTTCTTTGATTTATTAGTGATTCCGGGCACGTCAACTGCTAAGGTCATTAGTGCCGTAAGTGTAGTTCATTTCTTCCTCCGGAAGTGGCGGTGATCTTCCCCCGCTAAATGGTGAGATCCGGCGCCGACCCGCGTCAGTTAACAGGGGTTTTCTCTGCCAGGTATCTCCCTCCAGCGGGACACCGATCCAGCCGGGAAGTTCCCGACCGGTCTCCATAAGCATATGGGTGGTAGAGTAGTGCGTGTCAGTGTGAGTGTAAGTAAGGGCGAGGCTAGGTCAAAGATCTCGTACTGGCCGTGGTCGTTCGAAAGAGGTCCGAGGACGTTTGCTCCGGCATTCGCCTGGTATTAATCGGAGAAACTACCGATGAGACCAGCCGGGCCGCTAGAATTCTCCCCCAGACAGGAGCATCACCTACGATGCAGCTAGTGTCGAAATTCCTGCCACTGTCGGGAGAGGAAGCCTAGGACTTCCGGCTCACAGGAACTGCAGAGCCATCACTCGACGCCCTGAGCCACCGCTCCAGGTCTTGCGAGTCGTGCAGTCCCTACACCTGCGCCAAGTGTGCCAGCCAAAGCGCCGAAGGTGCGTGTGTAGCAGGCTGTGGTCTTGCGCGCCCCGCGTCGCCTGCGGCATTCCGCGCGTCTATCGCCAGGGGGAGGGGGCTTAGTGGCGAAGAGGGGCCGGGAGGGGGGGGGGCGTTGGCGCATTCCTGGCGGTCATCAGCGGCGCCTGCGCTGTTGTGACCGCCAGTAGCGCACCACCGCGGCGTCGAACGCCGCCTCCGCCGCCGACAATGGCTTATTATTAAACAATGAGGCGACGGAACAAAGAGTCGGCGAGGGCGGGGGCGGGAAGGTGACGCGGGGTTGTGTTGAAGGGGGCGTGTGGGGTGAGAGGGGCCACGTCATGGGCAGAGCGTGCGCAGAGGGGGAGAGAGAGAAAGCGGGAATGCCAGGCAGAGGGCGAGAAGATAGATAAAAGGGATAGGGAACTGGTCAAGAGGGAGTGTGAAAGATAAAATAGAGAATGGCAATGGTACGGGAAGAGGGAGAAGATGGAAGGAATAAATTAAGAAAGATAATAAACAGAGAAAAAATGATGAAAGAGATTGTAGGAGAGGCAGAAAGATAGAGAAAGTGGGTGAGAAAAGCGGAAATCTAAAATTAACTTTCATATTTCTTTCTCATACTTTTGATCAATATGTTTTTTAAACTGATATGCATTCCCATCAGCCTTTAGGACTTGCGAGTAATGGCAGGATCGGTTTCCGGAAGTTTTGTAGATTACAATGTTCTTCACAAGGTTTTCGTCCTAAGCGAAATTATGTATAACACATTTAGCCAGCCTTTGGAGAAATACCGAAAGATGAATTGTTACACTCTTATAATAAGGTAATTTATAACGAAGTAGACTAAGGTCCCGTACATTCCGTAAGTGTAATTTAATAACACCAACAATAGTATAAAGAGAATAAATATTGTTATTTGAAGTGTGTCCTTGAGTTCGCGGAGGTCATCGCACTGTCGTTTCCACCACTCCACAGTCCATCTAATTATAAAAAAAAAGTAATAAACAAACAAACAAACACTCTTTTCCTTCGGCACATAATTCACCGCATAGTTTCGAACAAAGGCGCACCAACCGAATAACCCGGACGAACGCGGGTCTCACATACAGCGTACACAACACGGCCGACGCGACGGACAAACGAGCAGGGCGGCGGCGGCGGCGGCGCCCGCTAGCGCCTCGGCTGTTTCTTTTTGGGAGAGCGCTGCGCCGGGCCTTTTGTCGCGCTGGCAGCTTCAAGAGCCAAACATGCCATTAGCAACGTCAGCGCGTTATCAAGTGGCGGAGTGGCGGGTCGGAACGGGACGGGACGGGACGGGACGGGTCGCCCGCAAACGTGACTCTGCCGATCGTGATGCAGGCCGTGCAAGGGGTGGCCCGCTACTCGACAGACTCCGATAATTGCCGCTGTAACGATGTTATTCTAAATGGTTTGAACGAACGAAATTTTAAGCAAAGGTTGTACTAGTTAATTTTTCTTTCTGGCTGTAGAAGTAACAAATTTCACAGGGTCATAAAATAAAATAATAAAATTGAAATCCACGAATAATATGTCTTTGTTTCAATTCTCTCCAATTTTTTCAAGACGTTGAGTTTTTTTAAAAATATATTTATTTTTCCCCTCGCGAATTTTCCATCTCGGGACCACGCCTACGTGCAACTTATCGGGGGTCAGTCCGAATTATCAAGGGTAGGTGCACGTGACTTTTAATGGGAGGGATCAGCATCGTCACGCTGAATCCGTTTTCACGCCCAGGGCTGTTAGCCCTGGGGGATGAGGTGAAATAATAACGATAATGAAAGGTGAAATAGACAATCACAAACATACAGAGTCACTCTCAAACACAACCATTCGCGAGGCGGTTCCCCTTCGGTTCCAAATAGCCACGACACTATCGCAGAAACGCAGTATATAACTTTTCTTGCAATGTGAGATATTGGGGTGCACGTACTACAGTCCTAAAGATGACCACGACATGATGGTGGAAACGTCGGCACCTGAACTTCGATAAGGCGTCACCGGGACATCTCAGATCACGACTCCGGCCGCGGAAGCCTGCGACATATTTGGGTGTATCTATGAAGATCTCATCACGACACTACATAATGCCGTAGGTGATCCAAGGCATGTGGAGGCTGCTCAGTAGACTCTCATAACTGCTACTGTAACGACACCGTTACAAGTATACCCTTTAGTTATGTATTTTTGGTTCATAATCTGCAAGATGAGAGGACATTCTATTACATTTTGAGGGGTGAAGCTCTTCTGAGAACCTCAAGTGGTAAAAACAATGTACAGAAATATGAATTTGATACGAAAGTAAGCTACCTATTTGGTTTTCTGTGCGGTTTAATCGCAAGAGTAAATCTTTTTTTGTAGGTAAACGCTTAACAATATTAGAATTTGCACTCTCACACATCAAGTAACACACGCTTCTCGTTCTGGCTGTTCGAATTTAAATTTCATGAAAAAGCCGTTTTCTCGCAACAGACAGTCAACTCAATTATACCCTCCAACGCCTCCAATGTACCGCCGAAATCAATATAATACCATTCATCATTTCGCCTACTTATAGATGAAAATAAGTTCAAAACGTTGTAAAGGCGATCCGATAACTCGCAAATAATTAACTAACTTGCACATAATGGTTTATTTCAGCCACTTATAAAATAATATACTGTTGTACATAAGCGTTTGTGAATGAATGAATGAATGAATGAATGAATGAATGAATGAATGAATGAATGAATAAATAAATAAATAAATAAATAAATAAATAAATAAATAAATAAATAAATAAATAAATAAATAAATAAATAAATAAATAAATAAATAAATAAATAAATAAATAAATAAATAAATAAATAAATAAATAAATAAATAAATAAATAAATAAATAAATAAATAAATAAATAAATAAATAAATAAACCCGGAGGTGAACGCCCTGCCATTGGTGAATTCACTCGGCGCCTCGGGATCCCGAGTCATGCAGCCACCTGAACGCAGCTTGGAGCACCTCCTCAAGCCATATCCCCTCTCGCAGCCTCTTCAGCCTCCCCCTCTCAACCCCGCCACCCCCTCTCCCCATCTACACATCCCCTTAAGCAGCAGCGCGATGACAAGCTACAAGCACGCGCACGCCGCCGCCCGCCGCCCGCCGCCCGCCAGCGGTTCTATTGCTACCGCCTTATGTTCATTTCCATAATGGATTATTCCCAGTCATTATGACGGCGGTCGCTCGGCGTGAAAGTCGCAAATCTTCCGGATTATGGCTTCAGTGCTGCGTCAATTAATCGCTAATCATCCGATGATTTTCCTCGAGGGAGATGGGTGATTGATATGCTTGGGTAGACTGCTAAGTGGGGATGTTATCGTGTCAACATGATCTGTTTGCGCTGCTCTATGATGAAGCAGCATTCACTCATGTCCGTTATATCAATAATTATGTAGTTCACAGAGAAGATAAGTATAAAAATAGTACTTGAACTTGGTGACGTTTTAACATCGTTTAGTGTCGAGTCCTCAACTGTAACTTTTTGCACACAAATCAAACAAATCATATATCATTTATATTTCAATTAAGCATAAGTTTTAATGCCATTAACATTATCAATACATTTGGTGAGTCTTGTTAGAAAAACTGCTTTATCCTTTCTTATGGTATTGTACAACTATACTAATCGCTATGCATCGTCACAATAGTAAATGGTTCAAATGCAACGAATTTCAATTCACACACAATTTTTTCCTTGAAATTAATACAATTTCTTTAAAGTTTTGGGGCAAGTTATATGTTGGTAACTTCATTGCATGCTTTATCATGCTTTTTCACAACAATCTACGGGGCCGTTTGCAAAACGAATGTATCACACTGAAGAAATAAAAAATAGTTCTTGGTGCCCAGTGCCAAGGTCTTAACTAACTTACTCTTGTGCTTCTGCTGAAGATTTCCATTCAAAACAGATTTATTTGCGTTTTATAATCTTATAATAAAATAATACAACAAATAAATAATATAACAACTTTGTACTTAACACGTATTCCAGTCAGTGCCTGCACTAGACATGGACAAACCAGGCGATCGTTCGGGGCCCTGCAAGTTATGGTGGCAGATGATGGGACTAACGAAGAAAAAATATCAAAAAACTGAAAAAGAAATTAGAACTCGAGAAAATCACTATCGTAATTTTATAAGTCGCGTTACACTTGTCTGGTATTTCATAAAATGTTCCATTATTTTTTTACCTTAAATAGTTAATTACAGTCATTACTTATAAGGTAAAACTCATTCCATTAAATGTATGTATCAGATATGTAAATTTACATTTACATTTACGAGTATTATAATTTGTTATCTATGAAATAGAAAAATGTATGTCAAATGTCGCTAATATCAATGCTCACTGTGGAAATTATATAATTTGATCATTAAGTTCATTTACTTAAAATTATTATTTAAAATATATATTACCACTTTTTTCTAGTTTAAACGTTGTTTTTTTTTGTTATTTAACGAAATAAAATAACTCATTCAGTCTCTTCATACAGCTTTCATAATTTCAATTTTTTTCGGGGGCCATTCATCATTTCCTGGGACCCAAAATTGTCAAACTCCGGCACTGATTCCAATTGCTCAGATAGTCCATTTTTAGACACAAGTTACATGAAAAAGTGTCGATTGAAACACTTGTTTATTTTTTAATACAAAATTACTTTTGATTATCATCAATTGGACGATTCACGTAAATGACGGAAAGAGAATATAGCAATTTACAGAGTTTCACAAATTGCAGTACCTGTAAGCTGGAGGTTCTAGGATGCGAGACGCGACAACAGCAGGATTTTCGACACTAACTACATAGGTAGGTTGCATTCAGCTGCGGTTTAGAGGCGACTTCTTGCGGCGGACTGCTCTGATCGGTAGTTTTCCTTGGTTTCTCCGATCACCACTAGGCGAATGCCGGAGCAGAACCCTAACAAACGGGCCACGGATATCGCGCGATCTTTCCTTCCTCTTCCTTGTTCTGTCCTCACCTCTTACTTACACGCACTTACACTCACATGCACTACATTACCACACTTGTTGAGAGACCAGTCGGTAGCTTACAAGTTGGTCCGGCTGGGACTGTGCCCCGCTGGTGGAAAATACCTGGTAATAAAAAACGCCGACGGGTAGGTCGAAACCGGATCTCAACATCTAGTGGGTGAAGATCACTGTGACCTCCCGCAATAAAAGCATGCACTACACTTACGGGAATATCGACCTTAACACTTAACACGCCCGGAATCACCTGTCAGTCAATCCGAAGATGATGATTCTCCGCTGCGCCGGAGCCCCGCCGTCGCTGTACGGTGGCGCTGTCATCCTTGTAAGACCCTTGCTTGTAAGTCAGTCCTAAGAAGAGCCCTCGTTTGAAGCGGGGCGCATCCACTCTCACTCCACACTCCACGCGCGGTTTCGTTAAGAGCTGCTCCGCCGCGCCGTCCGGGAGCCTTTGCGCAGGCGGGCACTCGGCGGCTGGAGACGGACTCTAATTGCTGGAGGACGGAATTCGCTTTGGTCCAACAAGTAAAGAACTGTTTTACAGTTATTTATTATTGGGGATGTAAAGGACTCTTCTTCTGCTTCACTTATTACTTCTCCTTTTCCAGACTCTCTTCATCAACTTCTTCTCTTCCTTTGTATTCTTCCCCAACTTTTCCTCCGTTTCTTCCGTCTCCTTCTCTTCGATAACTTCTCTTTCTTTTGCTTCTTCTTTTTCATCATCTTCTCCTTATTTGGGCATTTTAAATTCATGTTTACCTCAATTCAAAAAATGTATATTTTACACACGTACACATAAACATATAGATTGGTCGACAGATAGATAGGCACTTTCTATTCATGCCATTCATACGTGTCACATATTACACATAAACAATACATATTTAAAAATAAAAATATTATCCATGGTCACCTATACAAAGATGACAGCATCAGTGAACAATACAGGATAGTTTGGCTGTGGCGGTTCAGATGTATGGGCGAATGTGAGTTTGTGGGATGTTTGAAGCACATGTATGTTATATCTGGAGGAGAACTAATGCAGTAACAATTAAATTATTAATTCAATCTGCTTTCATTTTAATACATTCAGTGTCAGACATTATAAATTAATATTCATAATTCAGATATTAATAATTTTGATAACATTCAGATAGTGGTACAATAACATAGTATACTGAAAATGAGATGTGTTTCATTGAACAAAAACGTCAAACATGTGCGGATACTCCTGAAACGGATACGAAAATACTCCTGAACTGTACTGAAGATTAGAATGTTTCCGACAAATCTGTATTTTCATGTTCAACGATACTTATCACATTCCACGTCACCACTACACCTCAAACCGTGTCTGCGGCTGCCGTTGATTTCTCACTTTGTTGCCAGAGTATATTATTGAATTCGTGGAAAACTGTGGCTTCACTTGTCCTTTTTAATCTCGCCCGGGATCCTATAATTTCGGTAGATCAATAAAAACGTGGCTTCAACTCCAACTCTGCGCAAGTACACACTTCCTCAGACGCCTTCTCCCAATTATTTCGTGCCAGACACATCCAAGATTTAAAATGGATAGTTATTTGGAATGGTTGTTGAAGAAAATGAAGTGTTCAAACTATGATCTCTTGTTGTTCACCACAACAAACTTTTTGAATAAAATCGTAAATGAAAAATCTCTTATGAACTTTTATTTTGTTACATCTATTATTTGCAGAGAAAAGAATTTTCCTGGAAATGAGATCTTAAAGAGTACTTTTTGTGAGTATTTTTGTAACAATATCAAAACACTGTCTTCAAATGTAGTTTTTGTAAAGCTTAGTTATCAATAGCTATAAGAATTTTTGGTTTTTCATTGACGATTGTGACATGATACAAATATGTGTGTGCTCTCTAGTGATGCCATAAAGAGACAAAAATGTAAAACTTGTCCATGTTTCAAATGACTTTGTTAATGTTTTTGTATCTATTCAATCTTCCAAATAAAATTTTCGATGTTAAAAAAAAAAGATCTAAAGTTCAACTAGAGAGTGGTATGTATCGGATTTGGAGTGACATGGCATCGGTTAAGGAAAACATATGGAAGTGGTAAGAAGGAAGACGCGGAAAGAGACAAAGCGGACCCTGGATTGAGGAGATTGGGGAAGTTGTTGGAGGTTAAGATGATAAGTGGCGACCTGTGAGAGGTTTAGGAACCCTTTCAGAGCAGACCTTGCAGGCTGTGGTTTAGCAAGCGTCTTGGGGGTGGTTTGAAATAGAAAACAATTTGGAAGACGGTTTGAGGGTTGAGAAGAAAAAAAGCTTAGGGCCTGAGTCAGTTATTACTTGGCAGTTTGGAGACGCCGCGTCCTACGCGCAGTCCTGCCAACGTTTCGTCCGCCATTCTGCCACTTTCCTCAATGCGAAATGCTCTGAGAAAGATCCCAGAATGGCGGCCGAAACATCTGTGTCTAGGACGGCACCTGTGTCTAGGACGCGGCGTCTCCCGAACAGCCAAATAGCTACTGACTCAGGCCGCGGAAGTCTATTCTCTCAAGCCAAGTAAATACAGGTTTGAGAGTTGACTTCACCGTGGAATAGACGTAATTTGTGGATAGGGGATGCTGGCGGTTTGGGCGAGCAGTATTGTTCTCAGTAAAGAGGGATGATGTGATGGTGGGTGGTACGACGGGTGATTTGTTGGACTCTCCTCAGGAAATAATAGGGCAGTTTGGGGAGCGGGGGGCTTTTTGGCGGATCGGCACTTTTTTCCGTGCCTACGTGTAAAACAGAAACAGCTTTAAAGTTCATTTTATAGTTGCTGTAGAGCAACGGAAGAAGGTTTTCGCGTACTACGAAGTTTCATAATTAATGAGAGAACAATGATGGAAGTACTGTGGCTCACTTCAGCTCAACGACATATTTCTTCACAAGTCTTCTTTGAAGACAATTCAACAGAAGAACTTAAACCAATAGGGTTTAAGAATTCCTTCTCTATGAACCAATCAGAAACGAATTATCGCCGCGTCTTATCACTGTAAATTCTCTGGAAAATTATCTCTCTGGTTTTGTCACTTCCATGTACAGTTGTTTCTTCACAATGTCTGCAAGCAATGGCATCCACTGTGAACGAAGGTTAATTTAGTTAAGCAACATCAGCAACATCAGTAGGTATTTTCATTCATGGAATAGTCTTAATAAATACCACTAGTCTATTCAAAATTCCAAGACAAAATCCGTCACGGTAGCGCTGCTTGAAATTTAATCCGTAATTTCCAATGAACTCGTTATACTATCCATGAACTATTCAGTGCACAAATTCAAACATCGGTACCCTGCGCAAAATTTAAAGATTATTATGGGAAGTAGAAAAATACAAGTAGTTATTTATGAAAATAGAAAATGCGTTTTGGCGTACACAAATGCAATGTAGAAACATTTTGAAAAACAACGACATGTTCGTAGAGTTGTATACCCAATATTTTTCATTACATATGCATTGAAGCTTACAAATGTAACCCTTACAGACCAACACCTCACTATAGTGAGGTTAATTTCTCAATTGTGTAAAAACGACTTAAAATCTCTTTAAAAACTCTTAAAATCATTATGTGCAAGGCGGCAGTCGTCATAATTCATGCCGCCTCAGTGTCTTGTTTACTTTGCAGTACTGCGTAGTGGTTACATAGTTAATGGATATGAATTCTTTGCGGTATGTTTACAGCAAAATAATTTTACCGGTTGCATAACCACAATAACACATTTGTAAATACACAAATTACATAATACAAAGGTAAATGCTTTTTTCCATGCAGGAGTACAGAAACATAGTTATTTATGCACCATGGGTGCCATAAGGCTTCTAATGATCGACCGGCGACAAAACCCCGAGGGCCTTTTGTCATCCGGAATCGTTATAACTAGTTAACGCCGGTGGCATTACAAACAAAATTTGATTTTTTACTTAATATTAATTATTCATTTATTTATTTGCTTATTAACTAGTAGTTGACTTGACTCAGTTTGTCATTTCATATTTCCCTCCCATAATTCCATCGTTCCCTGCGCAAGAGAACATGTAGAATCATTCAACTGATTTCATATTTCCCTCGTCTCCACGATCCTCTCGATCCAGGTAAGTTAAGCAGTGAATATTGAGTTCCGTATCGAAGGCAATAACAAGCACTAACGTATCAGTAAAAATTAAACAAAATTATTTCCAGAAATTCAGAGCTGCACCAGGGAAATGAGTAACACCCGACCGGCAACAGGAAGGCGGCGCGGGGCTGTCTGGCAGGTGTGGGCGGGCGTGGGGGTGTGCGCGGGGGCGGGCGTGAGATCGGGGGCGGGGGCGGGGCGGGCGCGGGGGCGGCGCGGGGGTGGCGCGGGAGGGCGGAGGCGAGCGAACCCTGCGGAATCCGCGCGTCACCGCCGCCGCGGGGGGCGCGGGGCTGTGCGGGGCGGGGAGGGACGGGCGGGGCGGGAGGCCTTTGTGGCGGGCGCGCCGGCCATTGTGGCGCGCGCGGCTACCGTCCTCTGTTCTCCGCCGCGACGCGGGTTCGAGGAACGCCACGCCGACTCACGGCCCCCCGCGGCGCGCGCCCGCAGGCGTTCCCCAAGGCAGGAAACCCCTCCGCGGCGATTTCACGCCCCGCGTTCGCGCGGCGCTTTTACACTTTTCTTGCGACTCAAAAATATTTTCTGTTTTTACTGATACGTTATATTGCCTTCGATACGGAGTTTGATATACCCTCCATAACTTACCTGGATCAAGAGGGCTGTGGTTACGAGGAAAATATGAAAACAGTTGAATGATGCTTCACTTACGCTTTTCTTACGGAGGGAATTAGGAGAGGGTATTATGAAAGGGAAATATGAGAGGGGAAATACGAGAAGACAAACCAAGTCAAGGTAGGATGGAGTTCATTGGTAAATAAGTAAATCTGAATAAATAAAATTATGCATTTACGGGCGTTAACTGGTCCTAATGACCGAGCGGTGACAAAACGACCGAGGACCTTTGGTCCCATATTGATTGTAATTGCCTTCGATATGTCTTCAAATTCTTCCAAGTCCTCTGCATAACTCACCTGGGTCGAAAGGATCGTGATTGTGAGGGAAATATGAACATAGTGGAATGCTGCTTGATGTCCTCTTATGCAGAGAATTATGAAAAAGAGTCAAGTTAATATCTAGCAAATCTGAATCATTAAAATTAGGTGAAAAATATCGTAAAGTGCAGGTCGGTCAGTATGCATTAAATATTTAAAAAAAGAACAATTGCATACGTACGTACAGGTTATTGACTTGAAAACATGTATTTTATTTGCAGCAGCGCAATTAAAGCAAGATGCCTTTTTGGAGACGAATGTACAATAATTAATGCTTTTTAAGGCGCCACCTTTTGTGGTTGTGAGTCCCGTCAGTGTAGTGAATGTTTTACCCTGGTAGGTGGCGATGCTCTTCACGATGGATAGTGATGTCCATCCCCCACCTGTGTCCCGTTTGTTGGGGGACTGCTCCAGCATTCGCCTGATGTTGATCGGCGAAATCACGAAAAAATATCGATCAGAGCAGCCTGCCACCAGATTTGTTTCTTCCAAACAGCGACTGGATTCGACCTCCTATTCAGCAAGTGTTGAAAATCCGCCACTATCGGAACTCGAACCCTAGACCCTCCCAGTCCAGAAATAGCGACACTGATAGTTCTGTGCTAAATTCAGGCGGTACAATATATACAAGAAACTTTAGTTGAACTTCAGGTTGTGTCTTTGATACTTGAGTCCAAGGAGATACAACAAAGAATTGTTGAAGACCACTATGTACCTTAGTAAATGCAAGATTCACGTCTCAAACAATCTTCTAGTGTTCTGGGTCTACAATCAAATATGTTGTCATGGTAATTTCGATGTAATTTACTTTAAGATTAGTAAAATAAACGTAACTCACTGTGACGTATTACAGAAAAGGGTAATCTGCGCACGTCGTTTCCAGTTAAAAAATTCTCACCGTCTCTTTTACCAACAGAGTTGAATTTTGAATAAAGACACCAAGAAACGTGTTTGGAACATATTCAATTTACTGGCAAACACTGGATCGAGTTGGGACACCTGCACGAAGAATGTAGAGATTAAATGCAGACCTTATCGTGTTATCATAATTATAATGCCTTGGTGGCAGAGATTTGTCAGATATTTCCAATACACGACGGATATTTTGATCTGTTATTTTATCATTTTATGTTCCATGTGTTGACCGTTTGTTGGAATTCGTATTTCCATATAAACCAATGTTGTATGTAGATTGTTAGACCTGTACTCCTTGTCCTCTTAATCACGTTTCTTACATATTTCCTAAGTAGTTCTCAGATCAATTGTTTTAGAGCAATGAGAATTGATTAATTGTCTAGTCCATTCTGACATACAAGACTGGGCATGGAAGAAGGTAAGAAAAAATCGCTAACAAATCCACAATAACCAAGTCCTGTTGTGACACCTGTTTGAAATTAAAACTATGATACAGAAAGGATCAGCGAAATGGGCCTTGAAATTCCTATCTGTAAAATTAGTTCGTGCATTCAAAGTATACAGGTGGTGACGAAAATTAATCATTAAAGGCATTTAAATATAGATTTCTTGGTACAGTGAGTGGGAGTGACCGTCAAAGTATTTCGTAGTCAATGCCATAAACAATGTAGTGGACAAAAGTATGAACGAGTTGCGACAGCTGGCTACTAGAAATTAATCAGTTAAGTAATTACGTTAGTAGATCACGTATTAGTCTGCAGTGACGACTCATCCCATTTTCAATATATTAACGCTTATCTCAGATCACCATACACTTTCTACGGCTACTCATCAAACTCAGATTAATCCTCGAGCCCACAACAGAAACGTCACTACAGAGCCGCAGACAGAAGAGATGCGTTGTATTGTGTTCTATTGTTGTGTTCTTTGTAGGCGGCAGAGCTACCGTCTTCTTTTTCTCGCCGACTGTCGGCTTCTTTAAAAGACGATTCGAGGAACTACAAGAAACTGACGAAACACCTAATCATCATGTCTTTTTCTTTAATGCTTGAGAAATTTTCTTGAATTTTACCTCAATTTGGTTGGGAAAAATACAATTTGAATGTTTTTAGTTTAGTAGAGACAAAAAATAATGTGAGTAAATTAAATCCTACAGAATATTCATACATTACCACAGTAATAGTTCACTTGCAAAATATTTTTTGAGAATACACAAGTTGATTGTTGAAAAGTTTGTTCATGGCTTAGTGTTTGGCAAATTACATTGTGTAGGTAATAAACATTACAGACACTCTTATACCTTTTTCCCATAGCCATCTATTTTAAATATGGTAAAACTTCCAATTAACATTATTACATATATTTTATACAATTTTAATAATTATTATATACAAAGAATAGAAGGTGATGCACATAGAAAAACATAAACCCAAAAATTATGAAAATATGGAATTTATTACACGTTAATCCAATGAAGAACATATTTTTGTAATCCAAAATGAATGAATTGAAAACTATTATAAGTATATCTTTACGAAAACAGTTCGTTTTTCACAATTTCCTAAAATATATATGCCTTACTTAGTCACAAACACTCACGTCGCTGAAACTCTTATCTAATGATAGTTTTTGACAGTTTTCAATGTATATGGTCAAAGTCCGAACAATCTAAATACATTTTTCTCTTCCATGTCCTGCATGATGATCGTTAATCACACAGAAAAGTTAATTCGTTTCAGTTCCCACAGTCATTTTCAGATCACCCCTTAGAGGCTTCTCATCAAATTCAAGTTAATAGTTACTAATTGTATTTACAAGTGTATAGCGTATACAAGTTACTAATTGTATTTAAGACAGAGGAGAAAGAAAGAGAAAGAATGGCAAGAATATGGCTAGTTTCTATACTTTGATAAAAAGTAGACACCGAATTATTACAATAATAATTAGAGCCAAATCTCTTCACACAATATTGCTTGGCTACTTTGAATCTATGTAGTCTGAGTTACTTGAACGAACTTTGGTGGTAATGATCATTCCCATACCTACAGAGAAATCAATTCGTATCAATTTCTACAGACAACAGATTCTGTGCATCAGCACAAATCTCGATATCATTCCTTATCTGAGATCACCCCCTGGAGGTTATTCCATCAAACTCAGATTAGTTCCCTCCCGTCCATACATACACACATACACAGGCACAAAAACAAAAACAGAACAGAACTCGAGACAGAAGAGTGCGGCGTCGGTCTGCATTCCATTGTTGAGGCTTTTGTGGAGCCCAGGGCTACCGTCTTCTTTTCTCGCCGCGCCGCTCCGCGCCGCGCCGCCTGCCGCCCGCTACAGGCGAAGAGTCGAAAGAGCAAAAGTCCGAATCATCCTCAGTCCGCATGGGAAAAGGGACCACCGGCATTCGAAACGAAGAATTAAGAAGGCTGTGGGGGCCGCGTCGTGTCGAATGTTTTAGAATTCCCCGACAGACGGCGGTGGCGGTGCTGGTGTTTGTGAGCGACCGGGGAGCGATATTGTTCCTACGAAGTCAAGCGGCCACCAACGGAATTTCGAGTGGAAATAATTGTATGTTGTTCGCGGAACAAACTGCTGTGGCATTGCTGTGACGGGCGGCGAACAAGATAGCAGCTGCTATTGGTACGTCGTTTTTGGATTTTTGAGCCCATTTCTGTTCCGTAATTGGTGGAAAGAGAGTTCTAATATCACGATCTCTGACAGGAAAGAAAAATCTAAGTGTTATAGTTTTCCTCAACGGAAATACCCCGAAACAAATTTTAGATTGCTGGATTGTTTCGGTCATACATTGTGGAACCGCAATTTTAAGCCATCAGAATATGAGAAGGTGAGGCAGCAAGTAGCCACCCACAAGTGTATGTACACCTCCTTTGGAGATGAGAAAACAAAGCTTTAATTTCTACAAATCACACAATATTTGTCTTCTTGATTTATTAGCACTTTAAATACACTTCTAAGGGTAGTATTTACTCTTATTTCAATATTTATTTCTTTTTATCAGCAGTTCTTGTGATACAAATAACATTGTCGTTTTCTGAACATAATAAATGTTTTTCATATTTTATCCATGAATTCTTGGATTAATCTTATTATTTTAAATGTATCTCTGTTTCGACACTATTTTTATCAACGAATTTTGAGTAACCTGCTCGTTTTCTGGTTGTAAATTCACCAATTCGCTTATCTTGATAATCTTCCCTTTCTTTTTTTTTTAATTTATTTTATCGTTTGTTGAATTACAATGATCAGTTAACAGATAAAAACTTTTTCAATTGTTTGGTGGCTTAATCTAATTTCCTTAATCTAGGTTAAAATTGTACTTAATCTTAATCTAGGGAGAGGAAACAAAAAGCACCTCAGGAGAATTATTCAAGATTTGCAAATATCTGTAGGAAAGAATGAAGCGGGAATCTGTTCTTGATTCTGGTTTTGTGATTGGGATCTTTGCCGAGTCTGTAGTGGGTTGATGCCTTTATGAATGATAAGTTTGTGTAGAAGTTGTTGGATAGGAATGCTATATGGTGATTTATTTCTTTTATGTTTAGGTCGCTGTGAAGTTGTTTGTTACTAATGAACCATGGTGCTCTTGTTATTGATCTTAGGTATTTGTTCTGAATCACTTGGAATTTGTTGAGGTTGGTTTTTGCGGCATTGGTCCAGATCGGGCATGCATATAATAATATTGGGCGGATGATTGATTTGTATAGTGTTAGTGCATTTGTGAGTGAGAGGTGGTTGTATGAGTTTAGTAATGGTCTTAATTGGATGAGTTTGATTTTTGCCTGTTGTACTTTTATTTCAATGTGTTGTTTCCAGTTGAGTTTGGTATCTAAATTCAATCCGAGATATTTTATTGGTTTAGTAATTGGGGTCCAGTTTATAGGATTATTATTTATAAGTAGCGGGGGTGGATGTGCAAATGGTTTTAATGAGAAGATTTTAGCTGCTGATTTTGATGGATTTAATTTAATTTTCCAATTATTTGCCCAATTTGTTATAAGATTTAGGTGCTGTTGGAGCTGGAATTGGTGAGTTTGTAATGAGTTGCCGGAGATAAATAAAGCAGTGTCGTCGGCAAATTGGGCGGTATTTATTTGATGAGAAGTAGGGATGTCTGCAGTGTATAGGTTAAAGAGAGTTGGGGATAGCGGCGAACCTTGGGGGACCCCTGCGGTAATTGGTTTGGGGTTAGAACAGTGACCATCTATTGTTACTGAGAAGGTTCTGTTAGATAAAAAATTTTTGATTATTTGAATTAAATAATTTGGCGTACCGATTTTGACTAATTTGAAGTATAGGGCTGGATGCCATATTCTGTCGAATGCTTGTGACACATCTAGAAATACAGTGGTGGTGTGGAATCCCTTTTGGAAAGCAGAGTGGATATGTTCAGTTAGTCTCAATAGCTGGTGCGTCGTTGAGTGTTGAGAGATGAAGCCGAATTGATGAGGTGGAATTGAGTTGGTTTTATTTATATGTTTGTTTAGTCTGGTGAGAATTAATTTTTCTAAAATTTTTGACATGGTGGGTAAAAGACTGATTGGTCTGTAATTTTCTGCATGTGAATGGTTTTTGTTTGGTTTTGCTATTGGATGTATTATTGAATGTTTCCATGATTGGGGATAATAACCTGTTCTTAGTATGGAGTTGTATATATTGTTTAAAAATGCGATGGCATTGTTTGGTAATCTTTTGAGAATGATAGTATTAATTCGGTCGTGACCTGGGGATTTTTTATTAGGCATTTTTTTGATTATTTGTTTAACTTCATAGGGAGAGATGAATTTAATTTTGTGAGGAACGTTGTATAGAGGAGCGTTTGAAAATGTTAATATTTCATCATGCTTGGAATTTTTTATGGTGTCATTAGGAGTGAATGTGTTAGCAAAATGGGCTGCTAAAATCTCTGCTTTCTCCATAGGCGAGTATTTTTTCCCATTTTCAGTTGAAAGTGGGGGAATGCTGTTCCTTTTCTTTAAAATTTTCTTTGTGAGTTGCCAAAGAGAATTAGTTTTGGTATTTAGTCCCTCGATAAATTGATTATATTTTTCTTGGTTGTGTTTACTGATTGCCTTTTTGCAGATTTTTGTTAGGTGATTTAATTCTTTTTTCAGTTCTGGGATTTTTAGGGTGTTCCATAGCCTTCTGGTTTTGTTTTTAATTTTTATTAGTTCAGTAATACTGGGAGGCAATGGTTTTTTAAGATTTCTTCTGGTGTCTAGTGTTTTATAATGAAAGTCATTGATTGTTTTGATTATTATGTTATTTAATTTAGTGATTGCTTGATTAATTTCAGTTGGACAGTTCAGGATTTGAAATTTTGGTATTAATTTTTCAACAGAATTTTTGAAATAATTCCAATTTATATTGTAAGTATTCAGTGTGGGTGGAGGGGGGGATGGAGATTTTATTAATTTAGTTGTTATAATAACAGAAATGTGGTCTGAGTCTAATTCATGATGAGCTGTGGAATATAATGGGTCTTTGAGATTTGTTATTGCTATATCTAATATATCTGGGTTTTTATTGGGATCATATGGGAAATGGGTTGGTTCTGTGGGCGTAAGTATTTTAAGCTGCATTGTGTTTTGTATTCTATTTAAATATTCACCGGCAGTGTTTGTGGTCCGACATCCCCAGGCAGAATGCTTTGAGTTTAGATCTCCTACTATGATGAAAGAGTTGGGCAATTGTAGTAATTTATTGATAGAGGTAGTTTTTATATTTATGTTAGGTGGTTTATACGTCGTGACTACAGTTAGTGTTTGATTGTTGTTATATGTTACATTTATCCCGATTTTTTCAATGCCTGGAGTGCGTGGCAAGGTTATTTGGTGGTGTTGAATACTAAACTTTATCAATATTAAGACACCACCTCCATAGTTTTCGTTTCTGTCGGCTCTAATAATTTTGAATCCTGGTATGGTGAATGCTTTGCTTGGGTTTAAATGCGTCTCTGTGATACATGCGATGTCTATCTTTTTTGCCTGTAGGAAATGTTCTAGTTCGTTTTTTTTGCTTATTATGCCATTAGCATTCCAATTAAGAATGGTTAATGCTTTATGATGTGAATCTGCCATAGCTGTTACTAAATGTGGAGGTGATGGAGTTCTGAATACTTTGTATTATTGTTGGAATTAGCGAGTTGATGAGGTTAACTATGTGATTGGTGATAAATTGTGTGATGTTGGTTATGAAGGAGTTATTGTTGTCGTGTTGGTTAAATTGATTGTTTGTTTGTTGATTGTGATATTGTTGGTGAACATTATTTGCATTTATTGGATGATAGCGATTATTAATTCTTTGCGAGAAATTAGGAATATTGTTAGTTGTAGGCAAGAATGGAAAGTTCGTTGTGTCATGATTGGGTGGTGGCGTGCGCGGTTGTCGAGATCTGGGACTGGAATTTACATTTTTGCTGTTAGTTTCCACAATGTTCTTATAATATGGACATTCATTAGACCTGAGGTCAGCCCTGTGTTTCCCCATTCAATTCTTACAAGTAGGAGTTGATTTTTTTGATGGACAGTTTGCTGAAAGGTGGTTTTTTGCACAGAACACACACGAAACTTCGTAGTTACAATTATTTCTACTGTGTCCATAGTCTAGGCAACGGTAGCATTGAATTGGACCTACAGTTTTCCTTCTTCTTTCCGGCTTAACTACGGAGTTGCAAATGTATTTTAATTCCAGAACACTTTCGATTTTTTCGGTGCCGTTGAATTCTACAGCGACTACTGGGATCGGGATATTGTTCTTGTTTAGTCTCGTGACCTTTGTAACTGATGGAAATTGAGATGCGATGTCTTCAAAAATTTCGTTTTCCGGAATTGTGGGATGAATGTTCTTTATCACAATTGAATATTTCTTTACACTGGGGTCTGAGTCGGTATGGAATTGTTTATTAGAATTGATAAAGTATTTAACTGCAGTTCTGAAGTCGGATATAGTCGTGAATTGTATTTTGATTTTATTGTTCTTGAGTTGGGTGGTAAAGTTTTCGGTTAACTTAGATTTGATTTCCTTTATAAGTTCAGTATGATTGTTAATTCCTGTTAAATAGATAGGGGGGATTTTTTTAACTTCTACTGGTACTTCAGGTAACTCTTCGTTTAAAAAACTGAATCTATTTGACACATCTACGTTATAGTGTTTTTGCAAGTTGTTATCGGGGTTCAGTTCTGAGGAAAGTTCTGTCGAGGTCATGCGTTTGGCGTCTCTGTCACTGGCGTCGCCTCTGTCCTCGCGGATTCGCTTGCCTTGCATTACCTTGTTTTGTTGCGTCACTGAATGGGTTGATCCGGTTATTTGTTGCTGTGATGCTACTTGCCGAGATTCGACAGGCGCCGACGATGATCCAGTCACATGAGAACTGTTGAGAGAATGTTGTTGAGGCTGGGACGTATTGTCCTCGATGTACTCCATGCTGCTGCCCGTAAAGTTCAGGCTGCTTTCTGCGACCGCCATGTTGGTTGAATATTCTGGGTTGTAAATTGATTCTAGGGCTTGAGAAACTAAATGCCCTGTGCTGAGAAGATCATTTTTTGACATCAGTATCGTGCACTAACACTAAACACGCACTTCCGTCAACTTAATACTGATTCGTACAAACACTGAAATAAATGTTTCACCACTGTTCTGCGGAACGTTCGGAGCGATGTTGCTCGGTCGAGAGCGCAGAGCGAAGTGATAATCTTCCCTATCTGAAAAATGATCTGGACGGCTGCACTGTATTTCTCAGATTCAAATATCTCCGAGAGGCTAAACAAAGGTGTCAAATAAAGTGAATATTACGACGGTAGTGTAGTCGAAGTTAGGTAAGAAGCTCTTGCAAAACTTTGCACTGAACTTAACAATTCCCACAAAATCAAGTGTCTGATAAATGTTAAAAGAAGTGTACGTTTTTAATACAAGGCATCTTACTCGCCACCTTGCGAGACAAGGAACATAGTGATTGTGATTCTTTGTTATTGAACTTTCTTGATGTTAACAGTTTGAAATATTACTTTTGGCATATTTGGGTAATGGTTTATTTGTCTTTAACACATTTACTTCAATTTTGATATTAACAGAAAATTGTATTAAAAATATATTACTACGTGAATGAAATTGATAAATTTTTAAATGCCGTTTCATGGAGTCGCCGTAGCCTTCAATGACGTCATCTAAACTGCTTCTTCGTACATTGTTTTTGAAAATGAATGGGATTCTCATTTATACCACAACACGGAATAATTTTACAGAAATAAGTGTTTCATTCTCCCTTGAAAATTGTTTGATAAATTGACAGAAAAATACTGAACTTATATTGAGACAACAAATCATACAAGACAACAAACGAAGCTTCAAAATGCACACGTTATATTAAACTACACGTAGACGAATGACATGAAAATGGTAATTTTCTCTGCCCCGCATATGCTTACATCTCTATAACAACATGAAAATTGAATTTCTCTTGCTTTTAGTCTCCTACACAATTACCACGCCTGTGGTCTGCTAAACTTTCTCAATCCGCGTAGGCCCTATTTCGAATTGCTGTATTATGTGTTGTTGAATGGTTACGGAAGTTGCAGGAACTTTACTACTCCATTCTAAAGGCTTCCAAAATGGCACATTCAATTACTTTCTACCTGAGGTATTTCATTTCGATTAGTCGTTGCTACAAGTGTTCCAATGTACAATGGTCTTCTCAATGAAACAAAAGATCTCTCTGTGAAACCTGTTGTTATGTAATAAGAGCAAATTTAACTTCTGACTCGCAATCATTTGAAAGCGAAAACTACTTCGATGTTTTGCCTAATGGTTTGATAAATCTTCGTAATATTCATTGATTCAAAATTAATCATTTTGAATCTAGATGTGAAGTACAGATATATCTTGTTGTTTTGAATAGTCGGGTATTGATTTTATTTCATCTAATTTTTATTAGACAATACATTTCCTGGAGAAACGAGAAGAGGACTCTGATTTCGGCAAGATCATTTAGAAAATCGTATGAGTGGGCGAATCGTCAAGAAGATCCTTCCACGAAACAATTGGGTTCCGGGGTTTCTTATGATTTCTTATGATCTTATTCTTATGATCAGAAAGAAAAATACAGAAGAAAAATCTGCAGGGTAACTTCAAAGGACGTTGCATGCAAGTAATATACACCGTTCATTAAAGCCATATTCATTACTGAAAGACGGTGAAGAAACGTGTTATACTTTAATGAACATTTTTATTCGTAAATAAAACAAAAACTCTCAGTCTTATGGACATAGAGAAAAAAATAATACAAGAAACGGACACCGAAGCATACGAGCAAATAATGTATTATTCCTGGCAAATAAAATGAAATAGTGTATGCGGTCGATTCCCGTATTTCAACTTATGATTTAATGTTTCACATAAACGGAGAACTTGGTGATCTATGGCGCATATTCACCCCTTTTACCTTATTCAGGGCGCATTCAAATCGAGTTTGAAACGAACAGTATGCATTCAAATCAAGTTGTTTGTACTTTAACATAAAGCACAAAACTCACAAAGCAAATCGATCGTTATTGCAGAACCCTCCCTAAAATGGAGTTTCAAACTCACGCTTAAATTCCTTTTCATGTGCACCGCATCTGACTCTAAATATTGAACCATCAGTTTATCTTTTCCCCAACAATGCCCGAAAAGAAGTGAAGAACCCACTTTTGTACCCGGTTTCATTTCAACCTACCGACCCCACAAATGCGCGCTGTGAAGACTAATATATCCCATTCTACCCGTGAACTCCGGGTATACTGACGCGCATAAATCTTCGCGCTTCGAACTATATAACCTACACTTCCGATTATACTCATAAATCGATTTTTCATTACAACGATTCTTCCCCCACAAAGCGTGCATGCAGCGAGTAAAAAATGCCTTCCAGGATCAAAGGGAAGGCTTCACAATCGAGGAAGAAAAGGGGTGGGAAATAAAGGGGCTGTATTTATAATCCCGACACCCGCGCCGCCCAGCAACCGGTTCGGAGGTCAAACGCCGAGAACGGCTTCCAAAGGAAGGGATAACGAGGGGGGAAGAAAGTGAGGAGGCGCCGCGAGGGGTGGGAAGTGCATTGGTGTGCTCTTGGGCTGAAGTAACGCCCGCCTCACGCGCGCTCGACGCGCAAAGGAACGATGCTCGTGGGCGCATAGCGCCGGTTGAAGCCCTGAACGCGTGATAAATTGAACCGTTCTCGCTGGCTTTTGCGAATCACTTTCCGTTGCTTGCAACCGGTGGAACGAGTTATTGTATCGCTGCCTTCGATAGTGTGGTGATTAGCAGACTGATCTCGTGTACTGCAGTTCGAAGATTTAACACCAATTGGTTAGGTCGAATTCAGCTGCTCTCTTGAGAATTCTATCGGCACGCTGCACTGATCGGTAGTTTAACGTGGTTTCTACGATCAATACCAGGAGAATGCCGGAGCAGTTCCCTAACAAACGGGCCACGGACCGCGTGCGACCTCTTCCTTGCCATATCCTCACCCCTTACTTACAAACGTACATACATGCATCACAGTACTCCACAGGCCGTAAGACGAGTCAGGAACTTAGAGCTGGCCCCGGCTGGGTCAGTGCTCCGCTGGTTGGAGATACCTGGTTGAAAGAAACCCCTCTAGTCGCCGTGTAGGTCAGCGCCGAATATCACCATTTAGCTTGTAAATGTCACTACTCTCAAGAAAAAAAAGATAGCCTACACTTACGAGACTAGTGATCTTTGCAGTGACGCGCTCGGGAACACAAAATAATCAATGAATCAACTTTTTACTGAGAGCTGTTTGGATGAGACATTATAAGACCGCCTTCGATGGTGAAGTTTTATTAGACTCACATCATCACCACATCAACACTATATCAAAATGTGAATATTTAATTCCAATCAAAGACGATAAAATTCGCAGTAAATGCTTTTCGTCATAAGATATGTGAAAATTATGGCCTCCTGTCGTAGATTTACGCGACAACCGAACGAAGTCGAACTATACGTAGCTCATAATGTTTTTTCAAAGGAAGGGGTAACTGGGGAGGAGAAGGTAGCACGAGGTTCAGTGCAGGGTGGGAACCGCATTGGAGTTCACTAAGGTTGAAGTAATGTCTAAGTCACGCACGTTCTACACGTAAGGAACGAAGGTCGTGAGCATGTAGCGCTAGTGAGAGTTGGAGTTCTGGATGCGTGATAAACTGAAGTCGCAAGTTGGCCGTAGATCGGCATAGCGTGCGACTGGTCGACATTTATTATACCACGTGTAGTCAGCTGACGTATCCGCGCACTTTATCCTTGCAAAACCAATGTATGCAAAACCAAAGATGCTGTGGATTAGCAAGGGCGGGTGGAGTTTTTAACTAGTATTATCAGGGGGCGTCTCGGAAACCCTCCGCTTAATTGTGATTTTATTGATGCTTTTGACGGTTTTGAGAAACTAATTAATTGATGTAACTAGTCTGTCAACGGTACGTATACATGCATGAATTTAAACAAAACACAATTCAATTTCTAACTCTTTATAGCAAAAATAGCGGTTTTCTCACATCAATATTAATGACAAAATCTGTTACATTATATTTTGGTTAAAACGCACATCACCAACACTATTAATTGTTACCAGGTTCCTAAAAAAATTAAACAAGGGGAAATCTAACGTGCTTATTTATTATCGTCATTCATCTGCAATTTTCTCCATAACTATTGTCATTTTCGTCGATTTCTCACACACACATTTATTATACTTCTAGCGTAGTCATAGGCTTTTTGGTCAACGTACAATTCGAAGTATGTTGTTACAATTCTTTTAATGTTTTAAATACGTAGCGGTATTTTTCCGAGTGTATTCCCATCTCTGCCATTACAAATTTACATATCCTACAATAATTGCACCCAGTGCAATTGTAGTTGCATCTTTTCATCTGTTATTCCCATCTCGTCCATCATTACATTGCTTTCGACGTTTCCATCCTCTTGTCTTCACTTTGCATTACCGTCGTCAGAGGGTACTGCTACTCAATTTCAATCATTTAATGCCATCTCTTTCATACGTACTGTGATCTTGACAAAGTTAACGTAATCATCTTCGACGTTTATTTGCTGTCCCCTTCTTTCCCCACGTCTGCAGAGCCATTACCATCTTGTACAACGTTTCCAAATCGCCTTCGACGTTTCCAGGTCGCCCCCTTCGTTTATCACCGCCTTGCAGACTCATCCGCTGGCCCATAGACTAGCGTTGCGTTTAATCTCCTTCACATCGATCACAGCAAAGACAGTGTCTTTCAAAGTACAAGCATTTTTTGCGGAACTCTCCACTCATTTCTCCAACATCTTTCGTACAAGTCGTTCGCTCCCCGTACAATCAACGCGAACTACGTTGCTCCCACCCTACACTGCCACAAGCGGCGGCGTCGCTCATGTGGCCCACGCCGCATTCAGGCCTACACTTCGCCCTCCCAGCCTTCATCAACCTTTCACCGACCTTACTACACACTACATCGACGTTTTACCCCCTCAGATGTCGCATTATGTCCTTTTGCAGAGCTACTGCCACATTTATAAATATCTAGAAGATGCCATCCCGCCTCTTTATCCGTCTCTCCTCCACACGAACGGTCTCCGTCAGCAAACTCGCCCTTGGAATGTTGGATTATTCATATAGTTTACCCATTTATAGGTTATACTCACTTCTTCCACAACCATCGCACTCTTCTCCAAGCACCTAGCGGTATCATCCCCATCTGCTGTTTATAGCCATATCCTCGACAGCCAGTGCCACCTCGATATACGAACGATGTTCCGTTCCTCCTCCAGGTGTACCCATCTCCTCCACACTCACTGCCACCTTGATCAACGGATGAAGTTGCCGTTCCATTCTCCTGGTTTATATTAATCTCCTCCACAGTCACTACCGTTTTGACCTAGGGAAAAAAGGTGGCAACCCATTTACCTGATTAATATCTATCTTCTTCAGAGACACTACCACATTGACCAGGAAATACTATTTCCTTTCTCCTTGTTTATATTAATCTCTTTTACGCTTTCTACCACCTTGATCAACGACCAAAGTTGTCATTCCTTTTTCCTGGTTTACATCCATCTCCTCCACAGTTACTACCACCTTGCCCAACGGCCGAAGTTGCCTTTCATGTCTTCTGGTTTATACCCACCTATTTCACGTCCACCTCCACCTTCAGCAAGCTTCCGATTTTGCAATACCTTTCTCCTGCTTTATCCTCATCTCCTTAACATCCACCACCACGTTCGCTGTCGTTCCACCCCACCCACACGAAGCATTCGCGCCTCTCTCCCGCCCATTCTGCGCCCTTTTCAAGCTAATCTCCCGCGCGCGAAGGAGCAGACGGCGGCCCGCGCCGCCCCGCCCTCCCCGCGACCCCGCCCGTGCTCCGCCCACGCCCCGCCCCGCCCCGCTCACCCCTCCCCGGCCCCGCCCACGCGCCGCCCGCGCAGGCCGCTCTTTGTGCGCGCTCATATACTATTTATACCGCTTTGTGCGGGGTGTCGCCGTCCACGGGGTTTCCTTATTTCAGGCTTAAATATTTCAGCCGGCTTCTGTTGCGCGGCGGCCCGGCGTGAGGGCGAGCGAGCGGGCGGACCAGCAGGCGGGAAGCCATTGAGTTGGCGGGCCAGTTGGGGTCGGGCATGTTGGGAGGCACAAGTTAGGCGCCGTAGTGGGATGTCGGAGGCAGCTGCTGAACGAGCAAGTGAGAGGTCATTCAGTTCGAGAGAGAAGTGGGATTGATTGATTAAGGATTCTTGGAGTGTCAACTGCTAAGGCCATTATCCCCGTAAGTGTAGTGTATGTTTTAAGCGAGGGTAGTGGATGTGATCTCTCGCTGGAGACAATCATCTCCACTTCCCGGGGAGGAGAGATCCGGCGCCTATCTACGTCGGCTTGCGCGGACTTTCCCCAACCAGGTATCTCTCACACGTTAGGCACCGCCCGATTCGGCACAAGCTCTAAGCTCCTGACAGTACTCCCGACAAGTGAGATAGAGTAGGCATGTGTTAGCGTAGGAAAAAAGAGGAAAGAAAGATCGCGCGATCCGTAGCCCTTTTGTTAGGGTACAGCATCCACCATGTGTTGTTCGGATATATCACGAACAACTAGCGATCTGAGACGATTGATTAGTGATTGCGGCCTCTAGAAGGCTCCTCCAGACAGCGACTTAATTCAACCCAGCTGTCTAGCTAGTGTGGAAAATCCTGAAGACGAGTGTGCAGGAAAGTTTTTAGCTCGAGGGTGAGTTGGGAAGAGGTAAAAAGCGAAGTTGGCACGCGAGCAGGTTGGTGACGAGTTGACAGATTAGCAGGCATGAAGTTACTGAGTGAGTTCGTCCGAGTTAGAAGCCGAGTATGTAGGAAAACCTCTGTGAAAGCGAGAAATCAGGAGATAGCTGAGGTGGTGGAAGAGATGGAGATGATTTGGAAGGGGTGTAGGTTGCCAAGTGAGTGGTTGGAGACGAGCTGGTGGACAAACAGGCAGGATATTTTTGAGTGGGTTGGACTGAGTTAGAAGCTAAGAGCGTAGAAAGGTAAACAGATCCGAAGACGAAATTGTAGAAGACTATTCAGTTGCACAGTGAGTTGAGGACGGAATGGATGCAAAGCACGTTAGTAGAGGAGTAAATTGGAGGCCCGTTTTTTTCACATATATTCGGGAGATAATCCCATTCATGGTCTAATAAGTGTGAGTTGGAAGTCGAGTATGTACGAAAGCAAACAGCTTTGAAAAAGAGTAAACAGGATTTCTTGAGGAGGCAGGCGAGTTAGAGACGGACTGTAAGTGATCTCTATTGGCAGACGAGTAGGATGAAGACGAGTTGATAGTAGAGCATTTGTGTGAAATAGAATGTCCGGTGTGAAGTAAGGTAAATAGATTTGAAGACGAAATTATGAGAGGCAATTGAACAGGCAGTGGCATTGGAAACGAGATTTAAAGAGAGAAGGTTGTAAGAAGTGTGAATGTCATAAAACAGATATTCTTTTAGATAGATCTTCACGATTAGGTGACCAGCTCTGTGTGGCTTGCATTTCGTGTAGGCTCGCAGATGAACGGTTTGCAGGTTACCGAATTGGCGTGAGTTCGAGATTGTTTGGAAGGCGAGCTTATTAGCAGACAACCACATTGTAAGAAGATCTGATGGACGAGCAGATGAGAGGACATTAAGCCAATGGGCGAGTTAGGATGAGTGGTGGCTGAGTGGTCTACAAACACATAATGGGTTTGCCGTTTTAGGAGAAGTTCCGAGTTGGCAAATGGGCAAAGTGCCGATGAAATGAATTAGCGACTTGGATGAAAAGGCACACGGTAGGCACGCTGCTAGCCGAGTTCGAGGGCAAGTGGGCGGGGAATATGCAAACACGGGTGCCGGAAGAGAAGCGAACGATTTGGGTAACGAAGGAGTTTGGGGCTCGTGGGCGCAATGGCGATCGGATTGACGGGAGGATCGACATCCAAGATGCACGATGAGCGCTTCACCTCACCAGATGGTGGATGATGGCGGGAGAGCGGACGCATCAACTCGAGAGAAGAAAATAGAGAGAGAGAGAGAGAGAGAGAGAGAGAGAGAGAGAGAGAGAGAGAGAGAGAGATGGAGCAAAGTGAAATTGACAAACGTTAAAGATTTATCACTTTGCATGCTAGTGAACCAAAAGAAAATAGGAAAAATATGCAGCAAAATGAAGTGTCGAGAAAGAGGAAATGGAAAATTCTGATAAAATTAAACAGCACGAAAGTAATCTTGGTTACAACACATCTTCGATTTTTTCAATCACCAGATTGCTTAAAACATTTTAATGTCGATGTTTAATGTGCTCACCTCTTGATTTCTTCGTAAGACACCCAATTAAGAAAATTAAGACAAATTTGTATTAAAATACTTTCGAATGCAGAAGCATATTAACTGCAATATATAGCATCCATTCTTCTCAAAAAGCTTAAAAATACAGAATAAATACATGAAAAGGTTCTGTAGAAGGGACGAGAAACAGTAAAAAGATAAAGGAGGAAAGATGAACAAATGTGCAATTGTTCGGAGGGGGGATTAAGTGTAATAGACACAAGACAAGAAAGTTAAGATTGTTAAGCACGTCTCCAGTTAAGACTTCAGTTAAGAAAGTTCATTTTGCTTCTCTTTCTTCTCTTTGTTTTTTTTCCTTTTTATTCTTCTTTTGCAGTCGTCAATCAGTAGATTGTGTTTACAGCTATTCATATGTACCTCGTAAGTGACTGACATTACGCCTGGTATAGTTTCATCAACACATTTCGAAACGCACTAACACAAGATGGACAGTGAGAATGTTCCATTGGAAGTGATGAGAAACAGTTCGTAGGGGAGAAAGTAGAAAAGATGGACAAAAGTGAAATTGTTCGGGGGCAAAATTGAGTATAAGAAAAGCCAGGCCAGAAAGTTAACACAGTTCAATTTGCTTCTTTTCTTCTCTTTGTCTCGTTGTTTCCCCATTTTCCTTCTCCTTCGTCTTTCGCAGTAGTCAATCAGTGGATTGTGTTTGCAGCTTTCCACGTGGACCACGTAAGTGACTGACGTTACGTCTGGCACATTTTCATCAACGCGTTTGGGAACGCACTAGCGCAACGCGCGATGGCAAAATAGCATTCGTCCGCCGCCTCGTAAAAAAGACAGAAGTGAGCCAAATGCATTAATGAAGAGGCCCCGTCGAAGGGGTGCGCGGAGGAAACGTGAAAAGTGGATGACTAAGACGGGCGAAGCGGCTGTCGCGAAGGACAATAGACGCAAGAGGAGCGCCAGCGCGCGCCGCCGACGAGCCTCATGAATAAAGCAGCGCAGCTCCGAATGCGCTTCGAATGGAGCTGTCAAAACGAGTGAATATACTCGCACGGAGTGCACTAAATGTTTGACGGGAAGCCGTGCTGATGAAACGTCTGGCCGTGGACGACAATGCACAATGGAAGAACAAGAAGAAGAAGAGGGAGAAGAATCAACAAACTCGGACAACTTACCAGATATATGTGGGCGTGCAAATGAACATTTGAGTGCTTACAAAGTACGGAATGAGCAGTGGTGTGTTTGGGCAGCGGTACCGGAAGCAAAGAACTTACATATCTGAGCTTAAATTGTTATTTTTTGTTTCGACTTTTAAAAGAAATAATAAACAATGCTATAGTGAAGGACCAATTGTAAGGATATTAATTATGTATTGAATTGTAATCGTTAATAACCATTGTGATGGAAGTATGGTACTTGTAATAATCAATATAATCATTTTAGAGAACTCTATTTCGTATAGAGTTGTTATTTACATTGTAATTGTTTAATTTATTAGGATTGATATTGTACGTTTTGTTTATGCAAACTTAAATTTTAAAAATAGACGTACAGTATTAGTGATTCTGTGGTGAATGAAATTATTGTTATAATGCTTTTTGTTATAATGCAACTAATATGCAATTGTTGTCTTTGACAATAAAATGTCGAGTGTTTTTTAGATTATTTATGTCACTATTATTGATCCTATTGTATTTTGAAATATGTTCGTAAAAATGGGAGGAGATTATATAATTGGTTATTCGATTTTTCCATATCATTGTCCGCTTACAATAATAACATATTTTATGCAATCACATTTTGAACGTTCTTCACACCCCTAGGATAATGACAATTTCCAGTAGAGCAAAATTAAGTATTCCTCTTCTAATAAAACACACTTGACTTACTGAGAATGTGGAACATCATTTCCGCATAACAAAAACTTATTTTCTCAAGACCATTCATTGCCTGCGAATATCATTACGGTTGCTAGTAGTGATGAGAATCGTCTCAATTCCTCGCCTCTAGACAGACTGAATAACAAACTGAAAGAAATATCTTGGATAACTTGTTTATTATTCGTCCACAATAATTCCATTTTCGTGTTTCTTTTACAACTTCGAGCCAGTAAATGCCTTCAGAAAATCGCTGAATACTGTGTTGGGTGTAAGGTATCGCAAAATTAAAATAAATAATTGAAATGAATTATTTCAATGTAGTAACTACCATAAAAAGTTTAATTTATATTTAAACGTCAACTTCACAGTTATTTATTTTGTTGCCTTTCTGCGGAAAGAAACTTGATTTGAGCATATTTACCTTTCAAATTTTGGTTAAAATGTGTACGTGCTGAATATTATTCTGGACTCTCACTTATCCTTGTTAGCAATCGCACGGTCGAGTAAAGACAATTTTCACACATAAATTGTGCTCTTTTATCCACCAAAACGAGTCAACAAAAAAGGAACAAAGCTGCCGAAAATTATTTAAGAATTTGGTAGAGACAAAAGAGGTCATGTGACCAACATTGTCCCATTCTGATCTAAACACCCCCCTCCGAAACAAAAGAGAATACCCGAAACAACACTGTGAAGGTTTATCAAACGCTCAAACGTATTCTGTATTCTAGTACAACACACTTAAAAATGTGCCAGCGAGTAGTTCATCCGATGTCACCTCAAATTTCCCTCAGCATTCTCATCACCACACGCTAGCCCGTAGCCGCAATTGGATTTGTATTAATGTGAGTAATACAATATTACGTGCTGAAAGTTACGAAAATGGTGAATTGTATTTATGAGCCTATTATGAGTCCCATCGCCATCTAAGATCACTGGTTCCTACATACATTTAGAATTATGAAGTACATTTCAAATGTGTAAGAGATTTATAATGACTTTTACTTAAGTAATATACTGTAGTTTGCGTTATTATGTATACATACTAACAAATAATTATAATGTTCTCAAAAAATAGTATAATTTATACTAACTTGTAATTTGTTTAATGAGTTCTGCCACAATTTGATAATCTTATCTATCTTAAATTATAATTGGTTTTAATACTCCCTAGATTCCAACATACTAAAGGCAATTGTTTTTTCTACAGTCATATTTCCAAGAGCAGAGGCACAGTGTTCCTTACTTTTAGAAGTGCAATTGTTTTTTATTTATTATGGCATTCAATTATCTGTTCAAGTAAAATATACAATTTCTCAAAAAAACGTTCTATTTATATGCATTACAAATCCTTCGTTAAATGTCTAAAATTATTTCGGAATTTCCCATTGCCACTTAACTACCATTTACTCATTCTGGCCTTAACATCTGCACTCTTGGGCAGAAGACGAAAAACAAAACAACGCAACAAACCCTTCTTATATCACACTTTAAAGCCAGTGAGTGAGCCACCAGGTCATCCCATGCCACCCGTCCAACCCCTTCCCATCTACAGCCCAGATGCCCACACTCGCCTACATTCAGCTTTGTCAGTGTTTGTGATGTACTATATGATTTTGTGGTGGGTATTACTAGAGAGGTTTTATTATTTTATTGCTGATTTCCATAATCGGTTCCACGTAATTCAATTTTTACACACTACAGAAAACATTCATTTTTTATGGATTAAAGCTATCCATCAAGAAAGTAATGAGTTTGTAGGAATTTCATTCCATTATTTGGAATCATCTGTCCTTCGTAATCATATTGGAACTCAGCTACAGACTGTCTCGTGCAAGGGAAACACAATGAAACAACACAGCGGACGTTTATTAAACCACCTAATCAGTTTCTCATTTCAGCTCTTAAAAATTCGTTTCGTGCAATTCGTACGCCCGATGGGAACTCCTCTCCACCGCTTCCTCCATCCAACCTCTCGACCGCCCCGTCACAGCCATCGGCACCGGCCCGCCCCGTCCCTCTCCCCGTTCCCGCTGTTACGCCCCACCCTACGTAGCTCCCATTCTCCGCACCGCACCTCGGTCTCGCCCACATCCCACTTCCCACCCCCTCTCCCCGCCACCTCTCTCCCGCCCCGCTTCTCGCCTCGTACTCGCACCTACTCTCGTGCCACTCCCATGACTCTTGGTGACTCTGTGTCCCCTGTCCCACTCTCCACAACAGCAGGCCGTCCTATCACGCTTGCCATCACGTGGTCGTGTTTATTCCTGTACCAATTTCAAGCCTCACTTCCATCCCGCTCCATTCCCTGCCTTTCTCCTTCCATACTCGCCACTGCCGTGCAACCGTTCCAACCGTCTTTTCCCGGGTCATACCATGTCTCACCTCGCTCTCGTTCCTCATCCCACTTACCACCCCTACTCCCCGCCACCTTCCCCCGTCTTCTCTGCGTCCCGCCACGCTTCCTGTCACGTTGACACACCTATTCTCCTGTCACTCCCATACCACCGTCTCGGTTTCTCTCTCTCTCTCTCTCTCTCTCTCTCTCTCTCTCTCTCTCTCTCTCTCTCTCTCTCCATCATTCTATCTATCTATCTATCCATCAGTCTATCTATCTATCAATCTATCTATCTATCCATCAGCCTATCTGTCTGTCTATCTATCTATCTGTCTATTTTTATCTATATCTACCTATTTATCTCCCATCTCATTCCGGGCCACTGCAGTTCGTCCCACTCCATTTCTCGCCACGTTGGCGTGCCTTTTCCCATGACGCTCCCATGCTTCGCCTCGGTGTCTCTCTCCATCCCGCACCGTTTCGTGGCATGCCCTGCCCCGCACCTCCTCACCACCCCACTCGCGCTTCGTCCCGCACCGCCCACCGCCCCATCCCGCGCAGCGCCGTCCGCACACGGTATAAAACAACGGACGTTTATCAAACCCGCAAAACGCATCCCGCATTCCAGCAAAATACACTTAAAAATCCGTGATCCACTAGTTTATCCGAAGCCCACCCGCGGACCTCCCCCCTCCACTTCCGTCCACGCCGCGCGCACGCGCCTATTGACCGCGCGGTGTTGGGGGGCGCACGCGCGGGTATTTTTCCGTAATACAGTTAATGGTAGCGCGTTTGTGCCGAACGCCGGCGGGCGGGCGCGGGGGCCCTGTTTACCTTCCGTCACAAAACAGCAGCGGCGTATCGTGGGCACTTTTGTGCTTCTCGTTCCCTCCCACACAACCCCCCTCCTTTCCCCTCCCCTCCCGCCCGGTCACAATGCGCCCCCACAATGCGTCAAAGCCCCATTATAACGCGGCGCGCAGCGCCCGCCGCTCGAGTTTTGTTACATAAATGATAAATTCGACGCCGCGCCGCGCCGCGCCGCTCGCCCGGCCGCTCGTGGCGCCACGCGCGGCCCGAAAGAGAAGCTCGGCCGACGGCGAGGGAGGGCGAAGTGGGGGCGAAGCGGAAACGGGAAGGAGAAGTGACGAAAAGTGCAGACGAAGTATTTATCGCATGGAGAATTTATTCACAAGAGAAATGACACATTCCTGAAAACGTCTTTTTTGATGCTAGGAAAATTATGCAGAAATAGGTGAAATATGAAGAATTATGTTTAGAAAATGGTATACTGTTACTGGTGGAAATTTCATAAAGATTGTTCACAAAATAGTCCGAATTAAAGTCGGTTCTAAAACACTTTGTCTTAGGCCACGAAATAAACGGTTCTGCTCAAGTGTAAACCGTAGTATCAAATTACAATTTTTGAGAACAAAAAAGACAATCTCGGTCGACTGCGTGAGAGGGCAAACGGAAAATGAAGAGAAGATAGGGAGGTACGAGAAGTAAAAATGAGTCGGAAAATAAATATGAGGATTATGATTCAAATTAATGAAAATGATGAATATGTTTAGAAAATTAAGCAATTTTGTTTCCATAAAGTTCAATAAAGTAGATTTAAAGCCAAAATATATAGAGAACTTGCCCGCGACATAAACGGTTTCGGTCATGTTTAAAACCGATTTATTAAATGACAATACTTTAACTGCGCCGGTTTTCATGTGCAACGGCCATATTTTAATGTTCAGGTGTGTACCCCGTCAAAATATTATTTTTCTTAAATATAAAGAAAAATTCAAACATTTTCATTGCGTTTTCACTTCATGACGTCTGTGGTCTGTGGCAACTGAAAAGAGCAGCTGAATTCATAGCGAGATGTCAGTGTGTAGGGAAATAGTCGGACAAGTAGGATTCCAGGAAAAGTATCGAGCAGTAGATTATATAGCACATCGGTAATGCACAAGGAAAACTCACGCAATTTGAAATGCATCATTTTCAGCAAAGAAAAAACAATTTTTATATTTTCACGCGTATATGCTTACGTTTTTATGTGAACATATTTTTACTATTAAAATGTTCATGAAGATAGCTCACCGAAGTGCTGCAAGTGTCCCTGGTACAAAAATATAATTTGCCAGTTACCTTCCGTCCGCTGACATAAAAATAAAAGGACATAATTTGTCTATAAAAGTTATTGTCACCTTCTACATTATTCACGCCAAATATTGCTGCTGCCCTTACGGGAATTTCTCCCTTAATGAAAAAGAAGTGTATATATTTTATGTGTAACTTCAAGTTGACCTAGAAAATAAAGTTTATTGTATGTTTTGTTCTAATTATTAATGTATTACTAATTATTATTTTGTACTAACTATTACTATTTTATTAAAAGTATTTTGAATGATATAAAATCTCTCATATATTTTTTTAATTCATGTTTTCATACGTTTTTTGTCAAACTTTGACAAATCCTTCCTGAAGAATATCATTGGAAAGAAAGAATTAAGCTTCGTTACTTAGAGATGTAACTATGTTAACAATATTTTTAAATATGTCATTACTGGGTCAGACAAAGTGTTAACGTGCATGCAAATCAAAGTGTAGTAAACAATTTCGCAATCTCTAATGCATATTTATGCTGTGTTAAACGTAATAAAATTGCAGGAATATACAAGTTCGAAAAAATAACAAAAATTGATACACACAACTACTATGGCATGATAGTGGTCTCATAGGGGTACGGTAGGTCGGTCTCTTATATTAATTTCTCAGTCTAAAACATACTTTACTCAAATACTACAAATCTCCTGTTTCTCAATTCATTCATGTAATGCATTGATTTTATCAATGTTAATTTTATGATTATTTGCGTTTTACAAATTATTGCAATTTAATCTACTTACCCTGTGGACGAATTTCACGCATATGTCTGCCGTTGTAAGTTACCCTGTAACACCGAAAAGAGGAACGATATATTAACAATTGAGTAACATTTTGTTTCAAAAACAGATACATACATCATACATGTTTTTTTAGACAAACAGATGTTTTAAAAATTTCAATACTTCAATGATTAATTTTGACAATTCCTGCAAACCAATAGTCTTTTCTGACACCTAGGCAGTTAGGGCAAATTCAGGCGGTCTCTCGACGAGAGTTTTATCGACTAGCTGCTCTGATCGGTAGCTGATCGAAATTTTTTCTTCGATCAACGCCGGGAAAATGCCGGAGCAATGCCGTAAGAAGCGAGCCACGAACCGCACGCGATCTTCCCATTCCCATTCTCATGCTTCTCCTCTCCTCTAAATCACCACAAATGACGGGAGATCAACCAGAATCTTGGAGCTTCTCCCAGCTAGGGGGCTCCACACGGAAAGATACCTGGAGGCGTAAAACCTCGTGTAGGATAGCTTCGTCTGTCACTTCCAGCAGCGGAGGAACTCTACCACTTTCCGACTAAAAATTGTAAATTCCGAAACGTCGGCAAACACAGATAATGTTTTTAATATTCCCGACCAAATCCCATAAAATGAAGCCTTTGTAAATTCATTCTAAAAAATGTTGGTATGACCCCGTTCCACCTTTTCATTCAATCATCATTATCCCCTACAATTTTCAGTATTAGTATCCTTATTATAATCTCCCACTCAGGTACGGCAAATCGTCATGCATAAGTCTTCATAAATAAAGTACTTCCCCTCTGTCCTTCATTCTACACTTCCCCATCCCATTCCTGCTCGTTTCCCTCGCCGTCCGCTGCGCGACAGTGCTGCCACCACTCGCCGAGGTAAATAATGCAGCGGGGAAAACAGTTCCTTGCCAGCACAATGCGCGTCAATACTTAGTTTCAAAACTAATCGCTTTTTCCCGGGCGCGCCCGCCGCCCCTGCCTCGGCCGTTCCATTCAGCGCAGACGCTGTTTCCTGTCGTCCGTCGTTCGCGGGGAAGGGCGAAGGGGACCTTCGCGTTTCCCCACCTCCCCCAACCCCACACCAGTGCCCCTTCCCTCCCCTCCACACTGCTCTGGCCGCTTTCGCGTCTTGTCCACATTCGCTGTTCCCGAGACCCGGTCGGTTTGTGCGTATCTCTTTTTGAGAAACAGTACAGCAAGTGAATGCGTAAACGAGCACTGTCTATACATAAAAGAATGTTGTTGACTGTTCCAATAGGTACCGACACTGCTTCCTGTTGCCCGTGGTCCACGTGGGGTAGGCTCAATTGCCCCACCTTCTCCCTTCAACTGCCCTTCTCATTGTGTACCCCCCTACCCCTACTCATCATTTCCCCGCTCGCCGGGAGCGCTACCCGCCTACTTATAGATAGCCAAAGCAGTTAATGGAACACGTGAGGAAGATCCAGTATTTTGGATGGGGGGTACAGACAAATTCTAGTACTGTATCCAAGTTTCGCTTTTCACCACCTCCTCCACTCCCCATGCCAACGCCCCTCCGCTCCCCAGTGCTCTGGCCGCTTTCGCGTCTTTGCCCCGCTCCCTGTTTCAGTCTGCCGCTCCGTTTGTGTGTATCTCTTTTTGAGAAACAGCTTCAGCAAGTGGATGCATAGAACGCGAGTCGTGTGGAAAGTAGGTGCTGGGACACCACGTACTTTCTCGTCTTCCCTGTAACAGTTACTCAACATTATATTAGAAATTGAATCTGTAATACTGTTTCCAAACTACAAAAATATTTGCTCAGGCTACGTATACAAATGCTCTCGATACACGAAATAGTTCTTGTTCTCGATACACGAAATAGCCTGTTCGATTCGGCGCAGACACAGTTTCCTTTTTTCTGATGTTCACGTGGAGACGGGAGGTTCTCTTTCCCCATTTTCTTCACTCCACAGACGAAAGTTTCTTCCCTTCTCACTGCCGACACCCTTCTTATCTTTCCACCGCTCCACAGAAGCGCTACCCACCTCGCTTGCAAGTATTTTTTTTCTTCGAACAGCCGATGCGGTAAATGGAACAAGTGTGGAAGAAGCTGTGTATAAGATGGAGAAAGAGTACAGAAAGAGAAGCTTCGCTTTTCCTCACCTCCCCTCTCCCACATCAACCCTGCTTCCCTCTTCACTGCTCTGGCCGCTTTTGCGTCTTGTCCACGTTTGCTCGTTTTCGTGCCCCGCTCCGCATGTGCGTATATCTTTTTGTGAAACAGCTGCAGCTAGTGGATGAATGGAATGAGATGGAATGTGGTGAACGGCGATGATTCGAAAAGTTGACCGTTGAGTTAGAATGCTTAGTTTAGTGGTGCTCTGAAAATATGGTCAGTTTCGCCTTGTTTGTAACGTTTTCTTCTATTGTTACGAATCTTCTGATCCTTACGTTCCCGCAACAGCTAATACGCAGGAAGTGTCCGTGACCGTTTGTAGCGTCAGTAACTAAATCATCACGTCTGTGCTCTTGACACCCGATTCCTCCGAAGTTATTGTTTAACAAAAAAACTCAGATTTTAAACATTTAGGTATGGAATTAACATTGATTAGTTACTTATAATGATATTTTCAATTCTAATATTATTCAATTAAAATTAGAAAAAAAAACTTAAAACAATCTGATGATTATTGCTGCAGGTATGGACATAGATTCTAATATTAATTTGAACATATATTAATTAATTAATTCGAAAAGGAAACTTCCAGGAAAACATGTGGTGAGTTTCGAATGATAATTGCTAATATGAACGTTTGTCCTCGAATTCGGAGCCAAAGGAGATATAACCGAATCAGACACCGCACGCTTCCCACTTCAGAATGCAAGCGCGCCCGTCCCTTACCGCCGGCATCCGCCACACTCTCCGCAAATGGCGGAACCCGCACGCGCGCCGCTGGAACGCGCGAGAGAGGGAGAGTCGGCCCGCCGGCGGACCGCGCTCGCGAAGCGCCGCTCTTTGCGAGCCAGTGGACCGCGTCGCGCGGCGTCTCTCGTTTTGGGCGACGCGGCGCTCAAAACTTCTTCGTTGGCGACGCACACGCGCGCGCGCGCATTGGCGTTGATCGCGTGGGCGGGGCCCTCTGTGGCGTCTCGACGCCCGCGAGGCGCCCACAGCCAGGAACGCCCGCGTTTGGTGGTAGGTTGCGCGTGGCAGTCGGATAGGTTTGGGACGTTTGAAGCGGGGGGACGAACAACTCGGCGAATGTATCATTGTACTGCCATTTGTACTTCCACTACAGTTTTTGGCATTACTTAGATACAGTATGTGATCAAATGTATCCGGACACGTAGCTGAAAATGTCTCACCATTTCATGACGCCGGCTGCTCTGATCGGGAGTTTTCCGTGGTTGCCTGACAGTCGAATAGATTTAAAGCATTTGAAGCAAGGTACAGAACAACAGCACGAATGTAATATTGTAATATTGTTTTTCTATTCCAGTTATATAATTCTCATATTGGTAGGTAACAGTTCGTTGCGTGCGTTTCGACATTAGCCAGACCGCTATGTCGAATGTAGTCGCTGTCTGCAGGAGAATTCTAGCGGCCGGCAGCGCTGACCGGTAGATTTGCGAGGTCTCTCTAATCAACGCTAGGCGACTGTCGGAGCAGTATCTTAACAAACGGGCTCCCTTTCACGCATGTTGAAATAGCAGTGAGAGCAAAGAGCTTGTTACGGCTGCGGCGATGCTCATTGGTGGCAATTATCCGGTTGAGGAAACACTGCAAGCCAGTGTGTAGGGAGCGGGGAAGATCACCGCCACCTCCCACGATCCTCCAGCAAGGGGCAAGGGCCATTGAGCAAAACGGATAGGAGAGGCAAGAAAAAAACTTCAGATCGAGTTGCAACACGTAACTACGTAGGGCTGTACACATGGCCAGGTGCTGAACAACTTTTTCACAACCGGAAAAGCTCCAGTAATAAGTATTATTTTTTCCATAAATAGACTACAAAACGAACCAAACATCATATTTACAACTAGAAAAAATATTATCCCATTAAAATCATAGGCGGTACTAATGAGATCAATGAGAGAAATACGACATATAGGCTGCTGTTTTCATTTTTTAGTCCTATTGTTTCACTGCAGACCAAACACGGCTCATTCAACTAAATTAAACATCGTGCGCTACCCAGCTACTTGCAACGTGCTCTGAGACAACAGAAGAGGACAAGAACTTGATGTTCAATGCGGCGGGAACGGAAGGAGAGGGGAGTAAGTTACGGAGAGAGGTGGAATAGGAGTGAGGCGAGACAATGATAGAATAGATGGACAGGGATAGGGATGAGAAGGGCAGTGGAATATGTGAGAGACGAGGCGCAGCAAGGCGTTATGGAGAGTGAGCGAGGCGGGAAGCAGTCGGACTGGACAGGGTGGGGAGATTCGAGGAGGGAGAATCCAGAAAAAACAAGGAATGAGACGTGGATATGCGGAGTGGGATGCTGTACGGCGAAAAGGAGAAATATCGGAGGAGGGAGGAGATGGAAAGGAAGTGAGGAAATAGCCAGGTTTGAGCGAGTCAGAGAAAAGCAAGAGTGGAAGAGCAGGGAGAAATGGACCTGTGCTATGAGGAGTGAACGGAAAGAAGTAGAAAGAACGGGAGCAAATGTGTTGAGCAGGAGTGAGTGACGCAGTGAGCTGATAAGCAGAACGGTGAAGGGTATTCAAACCAAGACCGTGAGGGGAAGAATGGGGGTGAGTCGAAATAAGAGATAAAATACGGGGACATGTGGGAAGACATCGGGAGAGGCGGGAAAGTTCATAGAGGAAGGGTTGGCGAGGAAAAATGTTGATCAATGACTTATTAGGAATGGAGAGAGGAGGCGATTGCCGGATAGGGTTTGTTTTAAGATAAGTGAGGAGGTGGAGGTGGATCCACTGAAGTGGAATGGTGATGGATGGAGTGAGGAGGAGCGAGGTTACGTGCAAGGTGGAGCAGGATTGAGTGGTGAGGAACGTGGTGAAGTGGAATAGAGAGGAGAGGTCCGGTGAGGAACTGTGTGAAGTGGAATGGAGTGAAGAGGATCAGTGAGGAACGAGGTGAAGTGTAATGGAGGAGAGAGGAACGACGTGAAGAGAGATGGAGCGGTGAGGAGCGGAATGGAGCAAGATCAAGGAGAATAGACCTGGCTGGATCGGTGAGAAGTGGGATGCGGCTGGGTGGAGCAGACCTGGTCGGCTAGCGGGCAGACGGCTGGGCGTGGTTGCAGAAGGATTTGGAGCGGTGTGAATCGGCGGGAGCAGTGAGGAGCGAGTCAAGTGCTACAAGCCGGGTTGGGCTGTTCGACAAATAGCGCTTGGAAAGATTGGCAATACGCCTGTTCTTGGAGCGAAGTGGAACGGGATGAAGGCGAATGGCGGAGAGAGGAGCGGCGAATAACGAGGTGAATTGGAATGGACGGAATAGAAGCGGTGAGTAACTGGGTGAAGTGGAAGGGATGGCAGTGGAGCGGTGAGTGAGGAGTGAAGTGGAATGGATTTTAGAGGAGCGGTGAGAAACGAAGTGAAGTGAGATGGGGAGAGAGGAGTAAAGTGAAGAAAGGCGAAGCAGAGTAGACTGGAGCGATGAGGTGAGGGAAGCAGCGAAGCAGCCCTGGTCGGTAAGAAGAGAGATTTGGGGGGAAACGATTGCAGAGGGATTTGGGGCGGTGCGAAGAGGGGGGAGCAGTGGGGAGGGGACAAAGGCGGGGTGGCCTGTTCGACAGACTGGCGCTGAGAAAGAGTAGCAGTACGCCGGGCGCACGGGGCGAGGAATATCCGGAAATCGAACGGAGCCTCCCGAGCGTGTTTGGAAACGCGCCTCCCACGCATGTTTACTCCATCCGGTTGGACGAGCGGAGTGGAAACTTTCATACCGTAATGCGACGACACGTGCCCCACAGACCGTTGTGGCATCATCGTGCTGTGTCGAACTGTTGCTTTTTTCTGAAAAGCAGAGGGTTTTTTCATTAGACAGTGTGATATGAAAGGCATGGCAAGTTTATATACACCTCTGTCATGGACAAAAACTCTACAAACCAGCAACTACAAAAAAACGTCTACAAACCAGCGACTGTGTTCGTATTATTTTATTTTAGAAATTCTATTTCTTGCCCTTCATATTAAAAAAATATATATTTCACACGTTAGCGCGGATGCACTTTGGATATTAAAATGCGTGTATGTGCTCTTATGTACGTGTATGCTGACCAAATACAGTTCTTTATAGTTAGAATGAAATTTATGTTACTGATTTTGTCTACTGCAACTGTTTTAAATATTTACAAAAGTTGTTTCTCTCTATTGTTCCATCTGAAATGCTGATGAGGCGTGATGATCGCCGAATTCATTTGTGGGCGTTGGCGAGAGATAATGTTCATGTCTCTATGTCTCCCTCTTTCAGGGACAGACGATTAGGGTAGTAGTTTGCCATTGCCTCCCACTATATCAAGCATAGAAACGTTAATGAGTAATGAATAGGGGGAGAGGGGGAGGGTTTTAATTAAATGTCGTTTTTTCTTTTCTTTTTAGAACAATGCGTTTTAGGCTACATATATTTTACTTTATGACAAAAGAAAATGTCCCATTTTCACAAGATTTCCTCCCTTTTTCATTGATTTTTACTAATAAGTCATTTTTGAAGCATTTTTCACTAATTTCATCAATTTTAATACCATTTTAATGGTACTTGCTTCAAATAATATTTATTATATTAAAAAATGTTCTCCATAGAATTTCTGAGTAGCGTATTTATGTCTGCCGTTGTATGTATTCTAATGTTCGTGTGGCGCGTAACAGCACCATTGTAGGTTTGGCCAATTTCGCGATAACTTAAGTCAGAGATTTTGTGGTAAATAACAGTTAAAACCAAACATTTCTAAGCTGAGTTGGAAATTACTTGTATGAAAGGAAGAAGAAATCTCGATTACATCAATAACAAATCCAACGATTTGAGTTGTTCATCTGAACTGACTTCATCAAAATCTTTGCGCCATTTTTCTTTTCTTTAAAGTCACTGTTAAAACATTTCAAGACAATTTTATTAATCCTCTTTTCTATGTTTCAAGTCTTCAAATTCCGCCCCTGGTGATGAATGATGAATAAGGGTGAGTGAATAGCGATGGCAGGCTGTGACACGTGGGATGTGACATTTGGCACGTGGGATGGAGCGAGGTATGAAAACCCAATCACGCAAAAATGGTAAAATCACACACCTTACACGGGATACGAACCCGCTGTCTTCGAATTGAACCTTGCCTGAAGCCCTTGCCCCATCGAAACCTGCTAATTTACAGATTAGGATCGCCAAATCTTTGAAAGCAACACGACTGCCAAGTAAAGAATTATGCTTGGTTATTGTCCTATCTTAATCCCCCGTGATCACGTTGTTGGATAGCAAATGTCTAAGACGGATAATTCGGCTTGTGTGTCTCGTGCCCTTGTCCCCTGCTATTCATCTTACACAGCAGTGCCTGTGAGGTACACACACACGTTCAATCCTCAAGGCAAGGCTCTCCATTCACACGAGCACACACATTCAGGGACCCCAAAATCACCCTTCGTGTTGGGCTTGTGTGGGCGTTCCGGAGACAAAAGGGGCAGCGAGAGCGACCCCAACAGCGTAGCCGGTGGCGGCGGAGAACAGTATGCAGAAATATCAAAAGCGCGGACAAAATTCATTTTTTTTAACTGTTCAATTACTTCTACGTACAATACGCTAATGAAATACAACGATTTTGTACGATTAATAAAAGACAAAACTCCGTTTATGTCTTACCGCAAGATAAAGAACCAAGCGTTGAAGAGCATATGAACAAATATCTATTGGTTTAAGTAAAGAAAAACAATCGACGTTTTACGATTTATTGTTAATAATGTGTTTGGACCCATTATAATGATATCTACTAGTTAGTCGAAATTTCTTGGGCAATGACAGCGCGAATTCTTGATGTCAACTTCCAGAGAACTGAAGCACGCCTCTACCGAGAACTCGCAGAATGATGTGATGGGACATGGAACATAGGACGATGGGTCTTTGCCTCTATCTACGTATTTATTTTACGTGTGTGGGAGAGAAGAGGGAGTTTCTTGACAGAACAACTGGCCGAAAAATTTGCCAGGGCAAATTCCAGCTGCCACTGCGGCGATTCTGAGTGGGTAGTCCGAGATTTGAGTCGCTACAGTAGCGAAATTTTCCGACACAAACTAAATAGATAAGTCGAATTCAGCCCCTATCTGGAGGATAATTCTACCGACCAGCTGCTCTGATCACTGTTTCCCCAATCAACACCCAGTGAAAGCTGGAGCTGTTCCCTAACAAACGGGCGGCGCCTAGTCTTCCTTTCCTCTTCCCATACACACACTCCCATGCACTACACTATCGCACATGGGGAGTTCAGCTGGGAGCCTAGGGCTTGTCCTGTCTATGCCGGTGGATCACTGGGAGGCGATATCCGGATAGGAAAACCCGTTAGCCAACAGGCAGGTTCTAGCAGGTCTCCCGCTCTAGCAGGACGAAGAACTCCGCCATTTATTTCCTTTTAAAACGAATATACGTACGGGATTACTGACAGTAGCAACTGAATGGTAGGTTTCCGCTAGCAACATGCTAGGTTCGAGTGTCGATGGTAGCTACATTTTCAACACCAGCTAATCCGCTATGTCGAATTCAGATGCTGTCCGAAGGAGAATTATTTTTGCTAACAGCTGCTCTGATCAGTAGTTTTCCGTGGTTTCTCCAATCAACGAACCACCAGGCGAATGATGTAGCAATACTCTAACACACGGGCCACGGACCGCGCGCGGTTTTTCCTTCCTCTTTCTTGCCAAATGCTTACACTTCACTTACTCTTAAACTTACATGCCTACCCTACCACACATGTCGGAAGCTTAGAACTTGGCCCCGCTGACGGGAGATTCTTAGTTGGGAAACACCCACAAGCATACGTGTAGGTTGGCAACGGATCTCAGCTCCAGCGGGGAAAGATGTCTGCTACCTCCTGGGGAAAACATTATGCACCTCACTTACGGGACTAATGCTATAACTCAATTGACGCGCCCGGAAACACAAAATAACCAATCAATTTTCAACCGCGATTTGCTTGCTCGGTTTTGGTCCAGCCGGGCCGGCGCAGTCAGCGGCGTGGGCGTGGGGCGCACTTCCGGCGCCCGGTCTCCGCCCGCCCGGCCACCGCGCGCACGGGCGCCGCCGCCGCCGCCGCCGCCGCCGTCGCCATGGCAACGACGCACCTGTGCGCGGCGCGCGCCGCTTTTGTTTCGGCGTGCCTCGTCTCCGCCCTCGCCCCCGGCTCGCCGCCGCCGGCCCTTTGTGCAGGCTGCGTCCACCCTTTGGAGGCCCCGCACGCAGGGACACTAGCCCTCCGGGGAAGGGGGGAGGGAAATGCGTGGAGATGGTCGCTGGTCGATGCTTGTAGATGGCGACGCTTTCCTTAAATTCAAGGGATGAGATGACATTTTCAGTTCCGCAAACAATACGACAATTATATTGTAATGAGGTAGGTTTTCTTTACAAATTACGATAGGTAACACCACACCTGCCTTGGAAATTGTCTAAAATGTCCGAGTCGCGATGCGAGGATGAGATTTATCTGAGACTTTCCAAAGAAAAAGAGGTATTTAATGAATTTACGTCCAACAGAGTTCCAAATTGCGCCAAAATTGAAAATAACTGAAAGCATGTTGATATCAAAGATATTATTTTACATAAGCCGTTTAATGCTCATCAACACAGTGATTGATACATACCTCCTCCTATGATAGATAAGTGACAGATTATTGGTAGAGAAGAGCGGTAAGAAAAATTGGTTATAAAAGTCGATAATTTGATTTAGATACATCGCCCTGGAAGGGGCATTTTATATGTATAGTTGAACACTATTGGTTTTAATTTCAGAAGTGGAATACTCTTCGTAATGTTCCCCAAGATTGCACCGGAAGAACAAAGTATGAATCTGCGAAATATTTGTTTTGTAAATAGCGACCAATTTACAAGATACGACCCAGTTCATTACAACGAATATACGAATAAATACAATTATGCCAATTATAATTACTAAGACTATTATTTCTCTGACAAATGACAAATACCACTCTAAATACAAATATTCTTTCTGGTGGCACCCGCCCTTTTGGAGACATTGGAACGAGGGTAGAGAAGTGGCTAAAATCAATGGAAGTGACTCCAATTACTATAAGAAGCCAGTTAAACAAAAAAGTATCTTCCTTTGAACAGTCCCTTAAAATAACGTCTAAAACTTACTAGTAGAATCCCTCTAAATCGGAATACATCCGCTCAGTAATTAAAGTCCATCTTGTTATTATAGAGAATCATCGCAAATTCACTACTTAACGAAAGTAGTTTACATTATTTAAAAAAATGCAAAAATGGTAAAATAATCCAATTAAGTTTATTGTAGATTCTCATAGTTGTAGTGCGTGAATTCGACACATTTTCCTTATAACTTTAATCGTCTGAAATTATAAATAACATTTACTTCCAAGTATCTACTACCAAGTTCATACTACCAATGTATTACAATGGTAAATGAAGTCTTTCCAAACTACTTCGAATAATCGATTTTCTTATGTACTTCAATGTACCACGGTCCTCACAAACTCTCTAAACCTGTAATATCTGTAATATACATCAGAATAATGTAATGTATGCTACAGTAAACTAATACTTACGTATTGTAATATGTAATAGTAATACAAAATGGTAATATTATAGTCATCGATTTTCTAAATATTTGTTATTTCAATATCACGAGAATAATTCATTTAAAAAATGTCTCAAAGTTTCAATAACGAAATGATATACCAAGTTTATTTAGTGTTCTTATACACAATAATCAATACTCTATTATCTGGGCACAACAAGTACAATAAAATCTATAAATTTCCATTTTTGTCACATCTATATAAACATCAGCAAGAGAAAGCTTTCGTGTCAATTTCAAAATCAATACCGTTATTATAAAAAGGTCTTAAAAATAAAAATTAATTATTATATTTTTAATTAAATGCCAGACTAACATTGCTGTCATATCAGACACGCATTAAAATATCTTCAAATTCCTCGAATCAACATACGTTTTTCTAATTTACAAAGCACATAGTATTGGAAAAAAGATATGCACACTCCCGCCTTATGAAAAATGTTTAGAGTTTCGTTAGATACCGTAAAACTCTGGAAAAGTACAAAACAATGAAACAGATAAAATTTTGACTGAAAATGCAAATATTTGATTGTGTTACTCCGCTTATTATCATACTGCGCGTTCCGACAGAATTATTAAACTCACTCTCTGGCGTCATTACTAATGACATACGACAGCAAGGCTTCAATGAAGAGGTAGACTGCAATTAAATATTTGTTATTCACGTGTTGAATTTTGAAACAGCAACTTCTTTATATTCTTTGTGTGTAAAGCACTTTTCAGACGGATATGTAATTACACAATATGTAATTGCAGTATTGATACATCTTTTTATAGAATATTTAATTTATTACAATTTTATAAGAGAGTATTTTATGCATTGTTCTTGACGAGTGTATATGTTGTCTTCTAAAAACAATTTTGTGTGTTGTTGTCCTGCAGCATTTTTGTAACTGCACGGCACTAGTTACATTAACGTATTCCTCTTCCGCATCATCGATGCACACGAATACACATTAACATATAGCAGGAACAAAAACGTTACAATGTTTCAATTACGAACTCACAACCCCCATTCCGCAGGGCGGCACTGTTACGTCACCGAGCGCGACGCCACGAACAAAACGGCTGCGCCCCGCTCTTCCGCGCGCGGGCGGGCGGGAGGGGAAGGTGGGGGGGGGGCGAGCGGGCGCGTCATCAATCAAAACGCGCGACCATATGCAGTCAATTAAAACGCCACACACGCGCACGCGTCCCGTCGGCAAACACTGGGGCCACGAGGGCAGCCCCTGGGGAGCGCCACATCTGTCGCGCGCGGTCACGCCCGCGCGAGCGCCCGCCGCCGCCATTCGACGCGCGTCCCGCCGCGCCGGCCTTGCGACCCCTAGCCGGGCGCGCGCGCGAGTGCGATCGAAACGGGCGGGGATCGACTGGCAGGCACGCGGCGATGTGCAAACATCGATCGCACGGACGTTGGGAACACGAGTTGCTTGGTTGGTTCGTTGGTTGATTGTTAGTGATCCCTGGCGTGGTGTATGTTTTTTTTCCCTCGGCAGATGATTTTTTGATTTGGATGATGATTATTTTCCCGCAGGATGGCGAGATCCAGTTGCGACATACCGTCAGTTAGCGGGGTTTTCCTAACCAGTTATCTCCCATCAGCACTCCTAACCATCCCAGCCGGGCCCAGCTCTAAGAAACCGACCGGTCTCCCGACATGTGTGGTAGTGTAGTGCATGTGTCAGTGTAAGTGGATGTAAGGAGTGAAGATAGAACCAGGAATGGGAAGGAAATATCGCGCGCAGAAGATTCGAGTGGCCTGTTGCCCTGATCGGTAGTTTTCCGTGGTTTCTCCGAACAACACCAGGAGAATTCCGGAGCAGTATCCTAACAAACGGGCCACGGACCGCACGCGATCTTTCCTTCCCATTCCTTGTCCTCTCCTCACCCCTTACACACACTTACACTAACGTGCACTACACTATCACACATGCCGGAAGACCAGTCGGGAACTTAGAGCTTGGCTTACACGCCCGCTGATAGGAGCTATCTGATTGATGGAAAACCCAGCTAGCCGTCATTAGGTTGGCTCCGAATCACACCATCCAGCTGGAGATCACCGCCACCTCCCGCGAAAACAAAAAACACTACACTACTTCATGATACTGTATCACTACACGATGAGAATTGCAACTTCGGAGTGTTATTTCGAAAGTTTGCATGTCCAAATACCCTCTTGAACCTGATGCATTATTTCTTTAGCACACTTTTGAACATCGAACTGTCTGAGCTCGATATCACATTCTTTATCCCTTTCTTTTTATTTACTCGTATGCTGTATTTTTCTTCAAATATTTTTATCACATCTACTTAAGCTGGATATATGCTCCTTTCGAATATTCATTTGAAAGCCAGAAACAGTTTAATTCCTTTTTGATTGTTACCACAAATTCTTCCCGCCACTATTGTTAATCCTCCTTGCTGAACACCATTAGAGAGAAAATGAATGTGTGAGAAAGTATCAGTAGCTTTGTAGGGTTGTAAAATAGTATTTGGTTGCTGCCTCCAATTTCAAGTTAAAAAAAAGGTACATCCAACATTCAAATTCCTATCATTACTGACCGAATAGCTCCGTTTTAGATATTAATTATTTCCTTTCATATGTCAAGTCCTCTCACAGCAAAGATTATTTACAGCTTTGCCTTCCAAGGTTCATAATTTCAAAGAAGCCATGTATACTGTTGAAACGTTACATCAAACATTCAAATCCCTATCATCACTGACCGAATTGCTCTGTTTTAGATATTAATTATTTCCTTTCATATGCCAAACCTCTTCAAAGCTTTGCTTCCTAAGGTTCATAATTTCAAAGAAGACATGTATACTGTTGAAATTCCACCTTGTTTGGTGAATCGAATGCACTGCTTGTATTGATCTCATCGTACTTTAACATTCTTTGATTTAGAGAAGTTAATACATCCATTCGTACAGAAAATCGTTACTTTGCCATACAATTTTAGAATTTCACAGTAACAACTACACACCCACGACGAACAGATGCAACTTCATTAACCGTCATTATTATTTTGATAAACCGAACCTCTATGTCTGAAGATTCCTACCTCATTCCTTTTCTTCGTGTGTTCCGAATTCGAAAAGAAAACTTTAACTGTCCGAGCCGCCCTTCACCTCTGCCAGCCCCGTCGTCGACCTTGCTTTCCCGCCTCCGCCCACCCTTTCCCACCCCGCGCCGCCTTCGCCCCCCGCCCCTCCCCAAACGTAGTCGGACTCCCGTCCGGTCGGCAGGCAGCGGGGCGTTCCAAAAGAGCAACCATTGTAAGCATCTTATATTTTATCGACAACACACAATGGCGCCGACTCCGCCGCGTCCCATTTCATTCTGCCTCCCCCGCCTCCTCCCTCCCCGCCTCTTCCGCCGCCTCCACCCCGCCCTTCCGCCCCTCCAGGTCTTTCTTCTCGGATTCTCAACGCCGCTTCCCATCCCACACTCTCTGAAACTCGACAGTCTGTTTGTGTGCGTATTGTATCCGCCCGCGACGGAAGCATGTGTGCGTGCGGATACACATGAGAATGTGTGTGTGTGTGTGTGTGGGCGCGTGTGTGTGTCGCGTTTCCACCCCCTCATCCCCCTTACTCCTCCCGCCTTCATTCTTTGCGTCTCCCTCGAAGCCCTTTTCCCCTCTTTTCTTTTCTTTTCTTCCTTTTATTTATTTGTCCTTTGGCGTTTCTTTTTACCGTTGTTAATACTTTTCCGATAGGCTGCTATTTGCATAGAAAACGCATAGCGGGTTCGGCGTCGACAAAAGACGCATGCAGAACGCGGCGCGTCGCTTCGTAGGCGCTGCCGGAGGATGGGGGTGGAGGCAAGGGGAAAGGGGAGGGAGGGGACGGAGGAGGAGGCTTCAAGACATCGGTCGTGCAAAACCCCTACCCCTCCTGCGTTCTAAACTCGCCACCCCACGCGCCCCCGTCGCGTTTGCAACACACACACACACACACACACACACACACACACACACACACATACTCTCTCTCTCTCCCTCTCTGACACACCCTCACTCTCCCACCCTCACGCTCTCTCATCCTCACACTCATACTTTCTCACTCTCTCACGTTCCCACTCTCCTCTCGTTCTCTCACACTCTATCACTCTCTCACACACACACTCTCAATCTATCTCATACACACACACTCTCACTCTCTCTCACTTACATATGCACACTCACACACATACACACATGTGAACACACCCACATTCGTTCACATACCAGTACAGTTAAGCTACCGCTCACACACACGCACAATCACACACACACACACACTTCCAAACACACGCACATTCATGGACGTTCTCAAGTATGCACGTATGCAAATAACATGCGCACACGCACATCACACACATACACACAACTCACATGCCTTACATATGTATCACACGTAAGCCCCACACACGCATGTATCATCAAAAGAATGACAAATATCACACGCAGGCACACATATTCGGCAATTTTCTCTGACAACCTCCGATATTCTAGAATTTGAAAACCCACCCACACATATTGTAGAATTAGCAACATTCAACCGATCTCTCCTAGATCACGATGTCACGATCACTATGAGCTTTATCATTTATCAGCTTTATTTGTTATTTTTCAGCCACCTTTTTCACTTCTGTTTCTTATTGTGCTCCGCATAAACTCAAACGTTCGATTCCTATTTCTTTTTCCGATTTATCTTACATATCTTTTTCTTTATTCTCCCCTCCTTATATTCTTACTCATTCATTTACTTACGCACGTCTCTCACTCTCATTTCCATCATTGTCGCTTCTTCTTTCACTCCCGTCTCCACTTTAGGTAGTCTCTTTCTCAACCTCATTCACCGCTCTTCTACATGGTACCTTATACTTCTCTTCTTTAAGTAGTTCCCTCAATTTATTTTCTTCTGTTTTGATTCCACCTCATAACTTCCCTCGGACATAATCTATGTGCCTCTCATATAGCGTTAACTTTTCTGTACCCACTTTCCAAGCTTCTCTTCACTATATGCGTACTAGGCTTTCACCTCAGTTCTTCTCATATTATTATCGCCATTGGTTCCAAACGTATAATAAACATCCACACAAACGCTTTCACGGTCTCGTAACAAACACTCTCAGTCACATTTCGCACACATCTCCACAAACAAATGCTCACGTGCACACACGATCACACACACATGCCCACGCACACATTGCCAGCCACTTTCTTACTCACACCCTCGCACATTTCTCCACACACATGTTCACTTATATTGCGAATACACACATGCCGCCCACCGTTGCTCACACACATGCGCTCGCGCATTAATACAAGCACTCACCATCTCCCGGACAGCCCATTCTCTTTCCAACCAATCCTCCTGCAGACACTCATAACTCTCTCTCCTTCTTTCTCTCGTTCTCTCTCTATTTCTCTCTTCTTCTTTCACTCTCCTCTCTCTTTCTCTCCCTCCATTTCTTACCCCTTCTCTCTTGCTTTGGTTCTTTGTATCTTTTTCTCTCTTTGTCTCCTCCCCTCTTTCACCTCTTCCTTGTCTAATTATCATATCTTTCTCTCTCCCTCTCTCTCTTCTTTCTCATTTTCTCACTCCTCTCTTTCTTTCTCTTTTTCTCTCCCCTCTCTCTTTCTATCTCTTTCCGTCTCTCTTTCTCCCTGTAAACACTTGTACTAGTATTTAAACTATCATAGACCCATTCTTATTTCCCGCGCCTTGCCTCTTCCAGCATACTTTTCTCGCCCGTTCTCCGACGGTCGGTGCGAGGCGGTAGCGTGAGCGGCCGCGGGCGCGCGTTTGGGGCCACACGCACACGCACGCAGACGCCGGCGCAGCCGTAGGCGGGAACGCGCGCGTGTGCGAGACGCACGCCCAGCGCGCCGGGCGCACAAAGCTGCCCATGCAAACGCGGAGCGAAGCGCCTGTTCCGCCGTCGCCGCCCGCGCCGCCCGCGCCGCGCGCGCCGCATTGTGGCCTTTGTGCGGGCGGCGCCGCCCTTTGTGGCGCGCTGCACTGTAATGCGGCCATAATGCGCCGCCATGTGCTGTGACGGGCCACCGCCGCGGCGCGCGCCCCGGCGACACTGCCACCCCCACCCGCCTCGTCACTCCCCGCCCCTCCACGCCCCCGCAGACCCTCGCTGTAACCTCGCTTCGTAGCTCGGCCCCGCCCCATTCCCTGACGTTCCTAGCGCCATCGCCTGGAGGTGTGTCCTCCTTCACCCTGATCATGCTTCCTCCGGTGTCCGTGCACATCCCTAGAGCCTTCGTGTCTAAGCACCTTCCAGCTCCTCCAAATCCTCCAACTGCCCTCCAGCACCTCCAACGCCTTAACACTCCCGCCAGGCCTTTAGTGACATTCTATGCGCCTGCCGTCGCCAAGATTCGCCTGCTTTCTCCGCTGACGTCCCGGCGTCAGGCGAAGGCTGGCTTCAATGCAGTCTTCTTGGGATCAATCTTCTCTGTTCCCATCACGCTTCCTCCGCTATCCGAGTACATACCCATGTCCACGTCCTCGCCAACACGTCGACCTAGCGCCCATCAACACCTCCACACACTCGGCAGCCCTTAGATGAACGCTTATGCATCGGCCGTCGTCTCGCTTCGAAGCTCGGTTCCGCCTCTTGTCTCGGAGTCAGGGGTCTGGTGGAGGCTCGCTTCCCCGCCACCGCCTGGGCGTGCGACCTCCTCCACCCCGATCACGCTTCCTGCGCCGTCCGTTCACATCCCGCAAATATTCGTATCGTCTTAGCGCCCGCCAGCACCTGCCAGTGCCAACGTCTCCACACTTCTGCAAGACATTTGGTGACCGCCTATGCGCTTCCCGGTTCCATCTCCTCTTCTGAGAAAGGGACAAGGCCCGTACGCTCATGCGTGAAGTTGTATCTCTCCCCGTCACGAAGCTGTCTGCCTTACTACCTGTGAAGACGAAGGTGCCACTGCTCGTTGACACCCCCGCGTCTACCTTTGCTCCATCATCCTTATCATTCCCTGTGCCGCCTTCTCTGCTGTCTGCGTTCATTCCCGTGCCCCGACCTTTTCGACCACGATGTTACAGCATAGAGGAGAGAAGATATTTTCTCTATGGTTACATCTCCCTGCAGCATGTGCCATTACCAGAGGCGCTTGACATTACCTACGTTTCCAACCCGAACCTACAACTCCACTTCCCTTTCCAATTCACTCTTCCACGCTCGTCCCCGCGCCGGCCTTTGGTGTGAACTTACGCACCTGCCGTTGCCTCCACGTCTCTCCCGTTCCCGCGTCTTCTGCTCTTCCAGCCCTCCCTGGACCTTCGCGAAGGAGGCGGTGGTAACACTGGCTTTCCTACCAAGCCTTCGATGTATCCTTGTCCATTCCGGCCATACATCTCCGCACAACTGACGCCTCTGCGCTCGCCCACCGGCCTTCCCAAGTGTCTCCCCGGCTCCTCGGCACCCAGCTCTCACCTCATTTATTTCATAATCAATTCTCTCATCATGACTTATTCACATAATTATCTTACTATCTTTCATACGGAAGAAGGCAAAGAGTAACCGTTAATGTGATCACCTACCAAGGAACGGGAAGGACATCAAGGATTAAGCCTGATTCCTGCTCAGAAACTTGCTCAAGAAATTGGAGAGCATAAAGCATAAAATGTGTCCCAGCCTGCGCGCAAAATAGAGAACAATAATGCCTATTATTTTGGAATTTAAGGTTGGTGACGCCCATCATACTTGAAGAAAAATTGTTATCTTGCTCATCATAATTCGAGATGAATTGTAATCGCACCCTTCATGCATGGAGATGAATAATGTCCACCTTGGTTGGGGACGAATAGTAAAAGAGAAGGATAATGAAGATGTAGAGCGGCGACATGAAAGTACAGAGGACAAGAGATACTGGCTTCGACCTCCACAAACCCCACTTGTGTCCGTCAGACCGTGAATCGAAATGTCCGAAGGTGTCGAATCCAGATGGCGCCCACAGCTGTGAGGGCAGTCGGTTTACAGCCCTCAACGCTCAACACGCCGGTCACGGGGGCGCGTAGGGGGAAAGACAATGGCAATGCATCCCTACACGATCACACGACCCAAACTTTATTCATTCAGTTATTGTGTGAGAATTGCAAGTGTAGCAAATCAGTTGAGTTGTGTGTCCTATTAGGGACATGAGTGAATAAAAAGAGTTGGAGAAGAAGTCAAAGAAAATTCAGACTGGAAGAAAGCTTGCAATAACAGAATATTTTTTTTAAACTTGCTACAGAATCTCGATTAATACAATAGAATAAACTACTTTATAATGTACTCGGAAAAGTAACAGGTATCACAACTAAACAATTTGTTCATTATTTCAAGTGTTCAGCACTTCTTTAGTGTTAGTGACACATATTTCCGTATGAGAAAACGCACAGAATAGGTTCTCTAAAAGGATTACGTTTTCATTATTTGACTAATGGAGTGGGACGGAGTGGGAAGGGATGGGATTGGAAGCAAGGGCAGGGATGGCGGCAGGGCGAAGACTGTGGAAGTTGGGGGTGGGCCAACGGATAAACGGGAGTAGAGACGCGTGGGTCGACAGGGATGATCATTGGGGCGGAGGGGGTTGGCGGGGAAGGAGAGACTGCGGAGGCGGAAGCGGCCTGGCACGAGGAAGCGGGGCGGAGGAGTACTGCAGTCGGGGACCCGGATGGGTCGGGATCGGCGGCGGGGACGATAGGTCGGTGGCAGTAGCGAGGGAGAGGGGCAGCGTTGACATGAGAACAGGTGAGGGCGGCTGGGCTCAGAGGGAGGGGTCGGCAAAGGCAATAGGGACAGGGGCGGCGAGATGGGAGGAGAAGGCCAAACGGTGGTCGGCGAGGCAGGTGCGAGATCCCAGCTTCGGAAATGTGTAGGTCGGTGATGGATCTCATCATCGAGCTGGATGATGATCCCCACCACCTCCTGCAATACAAACCATGCACTACACTTACGGGAGTAATGACCTTATCAGTTGACATGCCCGGAAACACTAATCAATCAATCAGGCGAGGGCCGTGGATCTTACGGGGGGGGTAGAAGCAGTGGTGGTGGAGAGGGCGAGATCGGAGGAGATGGCGGGAGAGCGGGGTGGAGACGAGGGCGCCGACATCAGCAGCGCCGGTGGTGTGGCCCGAGTCCGCGCTCCGGACGAGGGTGTTTCCCCTAGCGCGTGCCCTATTCAAATCGCCAGCGGCGGGGGTGGCCGGGGCAGTGGGGGCAGCGGGGGCGGGGGAGCGGTGGCGATGACGGCGGCAGTGACGGTGGCAGCGTCGGCGAGGACAGTGGAGGCGGGGCGATTGGGGGGGGCAGGGCGATGGCAGAGGACGGGGTGGGGACGGGACGGTGGTGGTCGAGGCAGTGCGGGGTAGGGGGGCGGGGGAGAGGTGGTGATGACGGCGGCTGTGACGGGGGCGGCGGCAGCGAGGACGGGGGTAATAGCGGGGGTCGGGGCGATGGCAGCGGGCGGGGCGAGTGGGCGAGGGACGCGGGAGCGACGATTACGGCGGGGGCTGTGGCGGCTTCCTCACTAGAATTGTGCATCCTGGAGAAGCGTAGTGGGCGGGGCGGGCGGGGCGGGGGCGGTGGGGGCGACGGGGCCCGAGAGCGGCGGCGGTGTCCTCGCCGGGGCCGTGCAACCAGGCGAAGCGAGATGGGCGTGGCGGGGCGGCGTGGAGCGGTGCAGGCCGCCGCGCCGGGCCGAGCGCGGGTCGCCGCGTGTCAAGTGCGGAGAGGAAGCGCAGCGGGGGAGGATAAGCGCTGGCCAGGTGTCGTCCGCAAGCGTTGGATTTGCGCCGCCGCCCCTCCCCTCCCGTGTGCCGCGGAGCGCTGCACCGCTGTGCACCGCACTGCAGTCCCGCCGCGCTCCGGCCTCGCCGAGGGCCCGCCCTGGACAATGGCCGCCAGCGCACAAAGGGTAGCTCCTGTGTTCTCGCATAAGTTGTTGTGTGATGGGGAGGACAAGATGAGTACTGATTTGAGGACGCTGAAACTTGGTGAAATCATTTAAACCTATTCTGTTTTTGTTGGGATTGCTGGTTTTTATAACTATTTATCAGCAGATGTCGTAAGATAGCTTGTGGGCATCTTTCTAGCTTTCCTGAGTGCGATCCTGAATTAGATTTTCAGATGCGATGAAAATAGAGTGGTATTGTTTCTTCAAAATTGTCTCAATATCTGTAACTATATGACGAAGAAAATCTCAGACAGTCGCTGATTGTTAGTTTCGCTGAAGGGAACACGCTATTTTCGCCACATGTCTCTCTTAAACCTCTAAGCGTGAGAATTAATCTGCGGCCAGGTATGGGGGCACCGTTAACTGGCTGGTTGAGATGGACAGTCGACTTAAAATGCCAAATATATACGAGTGCCATATACATTCAGTAGAACATTATTACATGTATAAAGTACGTTACCTGATACTTGGCTTTTAAGCCGATACAAAACCAATATCCTGCGATTTTCTAACATTTCGAATTTTAGTATTCGCCGCCAGATGATCATTCCCTCAACGCATGAAAGTCGGTCAAAGAAACCAGATAGAACGGCTAAAGAAATATCTCTTGCAGGAAGAAAAACTTCAGAAGACAAGTTACTTTACCCTAATTTAACAAACTGTTGGTTACAACAACCAGGGAGTCAGGTAAAATTCAGTAAAAAATACATTAAAATTAAAAATCCATTATTCCCGTAAGTGTAGAACACCGGTAGTTTCTCTCCAGGTGCAATGTGAGATTCGTCGCTGACTTACACGTCGGTTTGCGATGTTTTCCGACCTCCAGGTATCTCCCATAACATAACTTTAGTCTGAATAGTCTCGAAGCTTCCAACTGATCGCCTGACGATTGGGGTATCGTAGTGCTTGGAAGTATGAGTGTGTGTGAGGAGGAACGAGGAGGGAATCAGGTTGAGGAAAGAAAGATCGCGCACGGTCTGCGGCCCTATTGTTAAAGTATCGCTCCGACGTTGCTATTTATCGGAGAAAGGACAAATAATTATCGATCAAAGCAGCCGGCCGCTAGAATTCTCCTCCTGATCCCAGACACAGGGTTTTGAAAATATTAAGTTAAAACATCAATACTTCAGTTTATGTATAATAAACTGTTCATTTTCTTACATATTCTATTCGGATTACTTTTCAATATACTTACCTATTTTTTATTTTCACGGCATTATACAAATCATTATAATGGCATTGATACAAATAATAACATTCGTATATCGATTGCATATACTTATACAATTACAAAAAGAGAAATGTACGAGAAATAGTAAAGTAAATTTCTCGTTATGTCATAAGAAAATTTTACAAAGCAATAACATAATTTTGATGTAAACCCAAGCAGAAATTATCATTTTCCCAGATTTTCTCGTCACACATAACGTTTGAAGTGGTCCTTGCAATCTGTACTCACAGTTCCGTGTATTTGTTTACTTTCTTTTAGACCTCTGATATTTTTGCGTCTTTGGTAAACCATTTGTCTCTACATTCATTACAGTTTGCTTTGGAAAGAAACTACAAAACGTGAATATCTGTTGGTCTCCCAATTTGAAATTAAGATAATGAATCACGATAAGATCAACGTTTTGTCAGTTTTAATACATTATCGATCTTTATGACGCTATCTCCATGCTTGTAGTTCTTTGAGAGATCCATTCAAATAAATAAAGCTTTAGTGTAATTTTGTAAAGTTTGATCACATATATTAATGCTTCAGCTTGACTGTAGTCTAGATCTCCTTTAAATTAACAGAGGAAAAGCAAGTTAACATTAGATAAACAAGTTTATTTTAGATCACATCAACCACTTGAATTATTTGAGACCTCATTCCCAATACATGTACAATCACCTTAAAAAGACATTTTCTATTTTTTAAATTGCTATACTACATTAATGACAGGTAGAATTTTACATTAAACATTCATTAATATATTTGGGCATTATGTATGTATTATAATATTTATGTGTGTATCATTCCTTTATACGTTTACCCTTTCATTCAATTATTCTTTTATTTAGTTATTCAATTCATTTTTATAGTGGCTTCAACTGCTTGTTTTATGTGTGTTATGTGTTATATTAAGGAATGCCAACACGATGTAATTATTGTATTCTGTTTAATTTGTCTAATTATTCAGAAATGTTTGGTTAATAATATGATATATTAATTGAAAGTCCTGAGAAATGCTCCAGCATAGGTGCAGGACAATTGGACAATTTCAAAAATAAATAAATATATTTGGAAGTACAGGTTGATTTATTTCACGAATTTTACAAATTTGTTACACAAATTACTGTCTCTTAGTACAACATCTGGTGAGTACAGCTTATATATCAGTCTGTTGGTCTCAAGTGAACGTTATGTAGTTGTGAAGTTACATTTGTAAAGGGACAAACCAGTGAATCCCCCACGACCCGTCGCGACGTTAGAAATGAAAACTGGTCTACCCAACAATGTGCAACCAAAATTCACATTCTTGGACAACAAAAGGGGTCAATAACTATTTTTTTTTCATTTTTGAGGAGTTAGACCACTGTGGTTCTAAGCTCGTCAATTCTTACGTATTAGATGTGAGTGTATTATATTGCTTTTTGGATTGTTTAATATTTATGTCACAAATTGAGTCACGTTTTGTTAAATTCATATTTTATACTGCATATACAAAACCACTTTTATTCAAAACTGGCCTGTCTTTCAAGCAGGGTAAAAAACATGCATATAGTAATTTTCCCAATGCAAATCATTCGATTAAGACTTTAAATATAAGGTTTTGTAACAACAAAAAAAGACAACAAATGTATTCATTAATAAAATATTGAAACCCAATAAAATACCGAGACTGTGTTTTACAAATGAAGGTCTTTTCACTCTCGTATTTTCTATTGTTACACAAATGTAATCATCTTGTATGACAGAAATTGCAGCCAATACAACGATATTTAAATTGTGGTCGCCTCCAACACAACTAATGACTTCAAGACAGAAGCACTTTTATTGCAAATCAGCATATTAAATTCCTCGTATCAATAAAAGCATGTGTTTCATTAAAGCGGTTTCACATTTCAAAGAATATCTCATGTTCCTTAATTGCACAGGCTTCAACAACAAAAATCAGACACTTGATAATGCCCTAACTGTGCTACGCACCCCTTTTCTGCCTTTCTAACACTCTTAGAGTAGTCGCGTTTATGCAGGGTATTAAATAGCCACTGAAGTAGCAGATAATGCGTCATAAACCCTCGTGGAGGGGAACACTTGTGATCCCTCACGTCGCCGTAATCACTGGCGTACGCTCACACATACAACCGCGTACATGTATTTCGCTTCACTCCAAACATCCCCACCCCCCCACCCCCACCCTTTCCAGGCTTCCGTTAATTATCCCTGTGCGCTTCTCATCCGGAGGTGAAAATCAGCCGACCCTTCTGCGTTAGCTACCGCCGCCCCCCGCCTCTCCCCCTCTCCCCGCCCCAGCGCCGTTTCCGCGCGGCCGAGCCCGAAAAGGGCAGCGGTCGTAAGCGAATAATTGGTACGCCTGCCCTAATTGGTTGGTACGCCTGCTGTACTGCCCCGAGGCCGCCGGCCGGCGAGACGGGTGGCGGAAGGGGGGAGGAGGTATGGAGTACGTGGTGGAATAAACGAAGAAAAGCTGAAGAGCGAACGCCGCTGCGAGCTGGTGCGGGTGGAGGGGGAGGAGGAGGAAGTGTGGACGGGGCGGTGGTGGGAAGGGAACAGGTGAAAAGTATCGGAAGAATCGTGGTGATGCAGAGCTGCGTTTCGGTGTATCACGATTTGTATTTTAGGCATGTGTTCATTTTTGTGGCATTTCTGTTTTAGGAGTGTTGTTTGAGATGAAAGCGAAATTAAGGTATATATTTTTTTACATATACAATATTTCACATTGAACACAGTTCTAATATTTTAAACGATATTTACTTTTTTGTAGATTACTAGATTACTTGCTGTTGCTGAAGAAATATTAGCGACGTTTTGCGATCTAATTCGAGCGAAATCCACATCCCCCGATTAGATTGTATCTTTCTTCTTTTTCTGTTTGATTCAAATCTTCCAACATATATTGCCTACACTTTTTATGAAAAGGTTTTCAAATATCTAGGATTAAAGAAATGCAACAAATTGGAAAACCTCTTAAGATTCAGACCGGATATCAGGAAATTAATAATTTGCCGCACATATAACCGAAACAATTCCTAGAAAAGTACGGAGTAAAATTCTTGCCGCGGAGACCCGAGATCTCAGAACTGAATGCTCTCGGCTTCCGAGTTCATTGTCATGGCTCAGCGGAGGCCGCCCGGTCATGCATCGCTAACGAAAACTCTAAAGCGCGCTTTAACTTTGATCATTCGCCACACATCCAGACGAGTATGTGAATACGGCGTTGAATTTCCCTGAATAAAAAAACGTCGGATCCCTACCCACTTGCTCACTTCTTCATAAGAGCATTTAAAAACTCCCCCTTGGATGAAAAACTCTTCAGCCAGTCAACATCAGGCAGAGCACTGCCTGCCCGGCGGCGCTGGCAGGCGGGGCCTGACTTCGTCCTTCTCTCTTTCGCACATGGCCACTTGGGAGCGTGTGTGAGTGGTGTGTGTGTGTGTGTATGCGCGCGCTTACGGCCAATGGATTGGTCGTCTAATTTCAGTTCCATATAGGCGTCCCTTGGTGGCGCAAAGAACTGGAGCAGCATTTTGGAACGCCAGAGCGAAGACTGTGTGTTCGAGTCCGGAGTAAAGCAAACGTATTTTTTAACTTTCTTGCGCTTACATCGTAAGACGAGAGAGAGAAGAATCCGCGGACCGGAATACGGCCAATTTTCGGCAGAAAAAAACTTATTTTTGCTGGGCCTTGATAACGAATAAGTGTATAATTCCTGATTCTATACAAATATGTGGCAAATTTATTCCTCTAATACATGTTGTAGCCAGAATCCATGTTTTGTGAGTCCTTAATACCGAAAAATTGATTGACGGCAAAGCATCTTATCTGTCTGTCCGACTGTCTGTTCGTCTGTCTCTCCACCTGTCTGACCTGGGGCGTCTTCCTACATCTTTAATATTGAACATAGATATTTTTTTCCGTAATGAAATCTGTTCAAAGATAGATCTTGAAATACAGTCTTGTACAATTTTTGGAAAATATAAGTAGGTTTCGCATAGTTTTGCGCGAAGTATAGGCAATTATTAATTTTCTTAAAACATTTTTTTCTAAAACGGCACCAATTTGTTTCTTTAAATTTTCTCGTCGTGTGTAACAAGGGTCGGAAAAAATATGATACTAGTCCTATTTTTGAGTAACTCTCCGTATTTTTTTTTTTTTAGAAAATTGTAGAAGTTAACATTTCAAAACTACAAAATTTACGAATCTTGTTAAATGTATCAGGCAAAATTGCACCATAAAACACCAAGACGCAAAACCGAACGCGTAAAACTGTTACGTATTCCAGGAGTATTTGCGTCCCTTTATTTCCTCCTCTATCACGGTATAGAGAGATTACTATAAGAAGGGACCGCTTTCAAGGCGATCATTACTGCTTGGCCATAGCTGGCAATATAACTACAAGTTACGTCCATGCCATTTTGTCAGTGCGTTCGTTTTCAGTTAGCTCATTTGTAAATGCCCCCTCACTATCTCTTTCATTTGCATTGCCCTGCAGGAATTTCATTTGTTTCCCGACCTGTAAAAGTAGTCCCTTCCTCTACACCAGAAATGACCTTGTTAAGTGTGTAAGGCAAAATTGTACCATTCGACACGAAATGCGCAAATCTGAACGCGTAAAACTGTCCGTATTTAGGACATGTGTGTGTTTTTCTATTTCCTCCACCATGGTACCTCGTACATTTGTGTTAAACGTGTAAAGCGAAATTGTACCGCTAAACACGAAGGGCACAAAACCGAACGGGTAAAACTGTTCCGTATTCCGGGCACACGTGCGTCCCTCTATTTCCTTCTCAACCTCGGAACCTAGTACCGTCTTTTTAAATACGTAAGGCGAAATTGTTCCGTTAAACACGCAATGCGCAAACCCGAACAGGTAAAACTGTAGCGCATTCCGGGCGTGTGTGCGTGCCTCCACTTCCTCCACCACATCTCACCCCCCCCCCCCACGCTCCTTCCCTTCCGCCTGGCGCCGCGTCGCCCTTAATTACCGCGCCTAATTGCCACTCGAGGCGAAATACGCGTCCGCGGGGGAGGGGAGGGTGGGGCGGGGACGGGATGGAAACGGCGGCCGGCCGCGTCGCGCTCGAGCGCGCGCCAAAAGCCTCGCGACCTCACGCGCTCCTCACACGCGCCCGCGCACGCACACGCGCACGCGAAAGGGCGCCCGAGGGGGGCGGACTTTGTATAATCGGCCAAAAATGGCAGACCGTGTTCTACGAGTTGAGGCAACTTTTCCTCCCTGTTCTGTAGTATGGGGCAGAAAAGTACTGGAATCACCCAAACAATTCGATCTCGGTCATAAACGTCTTGTTTAAGATGCAATGTCTGTGTCACTTCACACTCGTCAGGATTAACGTACATTAGTGCTGTTCCGAACGCGATTACGATTGGTGTATGTGGACGGGAAATACTTGCAATTTTGTACGCAAAAATCTATATGTGTATATGTATGCATGGATGGATGGATAGATGGATTGATGAATGGGTGAATGGATTCTTGGAAGTATCGATGGATGAATGGATGGAAGGATGGATGAGCCATGCATAACTTTGTCAGATAACACGCTTTGAAACCTGATAAGTTAGACAGGAGTTACATTTAGCTGTGCAATTCCTGAGGTTATTTAGATATTTTAATATTTGGGTATACTTAACATAACGTCCCTTCATCAAGCTCAAAATTTTCTAAAAAATGACTTTAATTTATTTCTTTATAGTTTTGGCTAATATTGAAGTAAGTGTATTTATAAAAATGGTACTAATTCTGTTTTGCCTTAAAACCTTTGAAATTTGACAATTGCGTAGTTCAAAATTATTTTTTAACCTTCCCTACACCTCAAATATTAAAGCAAAGAATAATATTCGAAGCAAATTACCTTTCAATTAGAGGACAAAATATTTTGATACGCCGCTTATTTCTACTAGTTTTCTGATGTTAGTTTAACAAGCAAGGAAATGTAAATAGTGAAAGTTGTTTTTGAAATTGAAAGACAAAGAAGTGATTTTTTAAAGCCAACATAGGTGGGCTAACAGAAATAGAAAGAGTAGTTTTTTCGACATTTTTAAATGTACTGAAACCTGAAGTGAAAAAGAACAAAATTCAATTTCTTTCGATTACAATATAGATAGTAGTTGCTTTCTATTATTCGCAAAATCACAACTTTCCGTGGTCTCTCCGATTAGTACCAGGCGAATGCCGCAGCAGTACTCTAACAAACGGACCCCGGACCGCCCGCGATCTTTCCTTCCTCTTCCTCGTTCCTTCCTGCCCCATACACACGCACTATGCACAATCCTATTACACGTGACTGGAGTCTCCAGCTTGTCTCTAGTAGTGCGAGGTACCTGGAAAGAAAATGCCCCGCATGCGAACATGTATGTAGTTCGGCACCATCAAGCAGAAGAGGAACACCGCCATCACTCGATATTGAAAAGACGTTCACAACAATAAAGGAACCAGGGACCGCAACAGGTCATGTGCCTGAAAATATCAAACAAAGAGTCAATCAAAAGTAAAGAAGTAGCCGTCGTTTAGACGATAGTGTACTTTTGTAACGAGTCGAAATAAGCCGATATATTTCAACCATATTTGATCTGTCAAGGCAATATATATATATATATATATATATATATATATATATATATATATATATATATAGACACGGTCTACTGGAATATAATCACAGGTTGGCAATGTTGTGATGTCATGGAGACGGATGACTGAAGAAGACGGACGTAATCAACAACTAGTTAGGAAATGGACGTTCTGGAATGAGGACGTAATTGTTTCATAGTGCATTTCAGTCGGAGGGGTGTAACTGAGTGGCGAATTTGGTAAGAATGGTAATGTCACATTGGTGGTTTTGATTGAAGACAACAATACTATAATATTGAAGATAGAGATTTTTCCATAATGAAGTCTGTTTCTTAAAGACAGATCTTTAAATATTTAGAAAATATGAGTAGTTTTAGCGTAATTTGGGGCGAATTATATGCAATTAAAATATTGCTTTTTTTTCTCAAAAAACGCCCCAAGTTATTTCTACAATTTTTTCCACGAATATACGAAAGAATACTTAAAAGAATGGTGCGGTTCTTATTTTCGTAAATTGCAAATGTAGAAATAATGCGAAAAAGTATGTGATGTTTTAGCATCACTAGTTTTATACTTATTTCGATTTTCCCATCACAAGACACATTCTGTGCCACGGAGACCTCGCAGCATGTCGTTGCTTTCCGTCTCCAAAGCGATTCTGAGATTTTCTGAATCGAGGGGTTGGACCACACGAAAATGGGTAATATAGCTCGTCGCTAAAGACGGGAATAATGGCGAAATAATGATGGAAGGTCAGATGCTCCGGTATTCGCTTGTAAGTGATCAGGGCAAAATGAAAACCAATGATCAGAGCATTCGAACTCATTCAGACATGCCTCCTAAATTCACCCGTTTCAAATACATAAAGCAAATGACTTAGCTGTAAATCAGGAATGGACCCGTGGCCACTGTAATGCATTCGTTTTACGCCCACCGTTACCAGCATTGGCTGTTGTATTTATTAAAGAAATAGATCTCCATTTGCTCATTGAAAGTGAGAGATTTGTTCCCAGCGAACATTTACTCCACCACAAAGCTCCATTCGCCATTTCCTCCTTTCTCTCGACACCATCCACCCGACAAAACAGCGCCATTTTGTTGTGGCGCATCTTCAAATGTGTTTCCAATTTCCATCGCAAGCCCCTCTCCTTGCTCCCCACCTCCGAATTCCCCCATCCACGAAGTTCTTCACCATCTTTCCTCCCATCACCACCTCCACTCAACCACCCCCACCCCTACCGCACCACTCCGCTCCATTCTGTCGCGCCGATTTCGAAAAAAATACACTCAGCTCGACTTTGACAAATCAAAAGCACTTTTCTCTCTTGTTGTGTGTCGTGTGTGTGTATATGTATGTGCCCCGCTTTTTTCTATATATACACACGCGCATTTTTTCCCTTTCTTTTCTTCCGTTTTGTGTGGAGAAATAATAATAAAAAGAACGGCGAAGAGCTATCTCCGCCTGCGTGGCAAGGCTGGCTCTCTCTCGTTCAGGCGCTCGTCGGCCAAAGAGCGAAGCTTTGTGCCGTCGCGTCCCGCTCACTGTTGCCCCGCCCGCTCCCGCCGCCCGCGCACTCTTCCCATTTCATTTGGACATAAAAAACCCCTTGCTGGGGGTATTATGAAAAAGACGCCCGAGAGTTTGTCAGAGAACGAAACAAAGCTGGCGTTATTCGCCGGCACAATGGCGTCTATCGAGGCGCCCCCCCCTCGCCGCCGCCCCGCGCCCAACCCGTTCCCTCTGGAGATGGCGGGGAGACGCGGAAGGGGGGAGGAGAAATGGCGGGATGGGGTGCTGACGGCGGGGAGGCACAGGGCAAATGGTTGAGCGCGACGGGGAGGGAGGTGGGAAGAAGTGGATGTGGGGTGTGGGATAGGCGGTGCAAAGTGAAGGGTCGGGGAGGAGGCGGACATTGGGTGAGGTGGCGCGGTTGCGAGGCGGGAGTAGGGCTGTAATGGAGCGGGGAGAGACGCGAGTAGGGAGGCGGGATGAGATGCTGTGGAAGAGGCGGGGCAGGATGGGATTGGTCGGGAGAGGACGGGGATGAAGCACCGACGGGAGGGTGGATTTGGAGAAGGGCGAAGGCGGAGAGAAGGCGGGGACGAGTCTGATGCATGGCGAGTGGTGCTTTGGACGAGAAAGGGGGTGAGCTGGGAGGGAGACGGGAGTGGTGCGGTAGCAAGGCAGGGGTGGGGATGAAGAAACGGAGAGAGACAGGAGAGCCAGAAGGCGGAGGTGCTGAGGGAGAGGCGGCGCAGGAAACGACGTTGGGTCTGGAAGGGAGATGGGAAGAAGTGGATTTGGGTGTGCAGGATGTGAGTGATTTGGTGCATGGCAAGGAGCGGCGGGGAAGAAGAAGAAGTAGAGGTGGGTGGCGGACTTGAAGTGGGTTGGGTGACGCAATGGGAGTGGTGCGTGAGGGGAGGGGGTGGGGTAATGAGGAGAGGCGGGGCAGGGAGCACGGGTAGGGCGGGCCGGGAGGGAGTTGAGAAGTGGATTGGAGGTTTGACCAGGACGAAGGGGGTGATGAAGGGGCGATACAAAGACGGGGCATGGGCACGAGTGGCGGGGAGGGAGGCGGGAGTGGGACGAGACAGAAGTGAAGAGGGTTGGGTGAAGCGGTGTGGTTGCGAGACGGGTGTGGGGCTAAGAAGGAGCAGTTTGGGCCCCAGGCTAGCGGGGAGGGAAGTCGGGGAGCGGTAGGGGCGGGGATGAGACTGGAGGAACCGTAAGGGGTGAGGCGGAGCAGAGAGTGCTGTGAAAGACAGCGGAAGGGAGCGTGATACCGTCTCTCCGCAACACGATGTCTCTTTGGGATGTTGTTACTCCATGTTGAAGTGATGGAAGGAGTAGCTTTGCATCTAACATCTCTATTTGCATCTATTTTCTCTTGTTAAAACCTCTACAAATTTGTTTTTATTTAAATATTAAGGATAAAATCATACTAATGTACATTTAACACACACTAATTTCTTCCAGGTGAAACTAATGCTTTTCGTTATTGTAGCGTATGTATACTTATGTCATCTAAGAACCTAAATATTCTGTCACAGAATTTATTCTATTCTCACATTTCATTACTGCGGCATTATGTTGTTCCAAAGCAAATGGCACGCAGTAAGCTGACAAATCGTCTGTCCATGACTTTTCACCATTGTAACTGCATTAGATATTTTAAACGATAAGCGTCTGAAACTTCGGAGGTGAGTAAAACAGACTCCTCAGGAAATCTTCAGCCAAACGTAAATTTACTACTAAAGGTGAACGTTAGTCCCTCGGAGCTGCAGGGACCACAAGGCTTCTTCGCCAGCTTACACCGGTTATGAGGGAAACATTAGGCCAGAACGATCTCATAAAGGGCGCCCCAGTCCACATTAGAGGTGACGAGATGATGACAAGAAAGATCGTGCGCGGTCCATGACCCATTGTATAGGGAGCTGCTCCGTGATTCCCCAGGAAGTGGTATGTGAAACAACGAAAACCACTGACCAGTACAGTTATCCTAGAAAATTCGATTCCGGAAGGAACCACGAACTCCCTTATAATAAACACATCAAATACGTTCAAATCAAGTACAAATCCCTCCCCCCGAGAACTTATCTCCACCATACCCGCGTGCTCATTGACGTGACAATACAAGGTACAGGAGCATTGTTGGAGCTGTCCGGTAGAATATTTCTGTAACTTCTACCGTCGATTTATTGTAATATTGTTAAAACGTACGTAAGAGCGTTGCTTTCAAGATAGAAGTTGTAGGTGATAATCATCAACTGCGAACAAAATCCCCAAATCAACGGTTGATAGATTAGTTCCGGGCGCGTGAACCACCGAGGTCATTAGTTTCGTAAGTATAGTACATCTTTTTACTGCGGGAGGTGGTGGTGAACTTTCCCCGCTGAATACCGAGATCCGGCGCCGGCCTACTTCAGCTAGCCAGGATTTTCCTCAACCAGACATCTCCCTCCAGCGGGGCACCGCTCCACCCGCGACAATTCCAAGCTTCCGACTGGTTTCTCCAGGTGTGTGGCAGTGTGGTGCATGTGAATGTGTGTAAATAAGGATGTGGGATAAGTAAGGAGTGAAGATAGGGCAAGGAATAGTAAGAAGAGATCGCGCGCAATCTGTGGCCCGTTTGTTGGGGTACTGCTCCGGCATTCGCCTGATAGTGATCGAAAAAAACACACACACAAAACTACCGATCAGAGCATCCGGCAGCTAGAATTCTCCTCCAGATTTCGACTGAGTTCGCCCTAACTATGTAACTAATGTGGAAAATCCAGCCATCGTTGGGAATGGAACCGTAGGGCCTCCTGGTCAGAGGCCCTACAGTGACACCAGTTGAAGCCCTGGCCCTGGACCACACTTGCCGGTCCTAAGTCGAAGGTAAAGCCCCTAACCAGGAAACACGGGCCAAGGGCATCCGAAGGAACTGGAAGGGAGAGCGGCTTCGCGAGTAGCTGCCGCGTGCCCAGCCGCGCCGCACCATCGAAAAACCGCCCCCGCGCACGCGACGGCGTAGAGCGCGCGCCGGCGCACCCGCCCCTCCCCCTTCCCCTCCCCCTCCCCGGCGCGCCGTCGCACAAAGCGCAGCTTCGCCCCCTCCCTCCGCCGCCGCCGCCGCCGCCTCCGTCGCCCTCGCTGCCGACGAGGGGTTAATCACCCAAATGGCAGCGCCAGCCGCCCCCGCCCCCGCCCCCGCTCGACGACGGCGCGGCACGGCGTGCGGACGCGTGCGCCCTCGCCCCCGGGCACGCCCGCGCACGCCCCGCGCTCGCCCCGCGCACGCCCGGCACACGCCGCCGCTCCCCTGCCGCTGCCCCCGCTTGATCCCGCGCGCGTTACTTTCAATCGGGCGCTGGCACGCGCGCTTTGCGAGGATTACTGCAAATGCTGCGTTTTGTTTATTCTTGCAGCCTTGACGTCTTCTAAGCGACATGCTTCATTCATTCATTACATCATCGTCGTCTTCTTAACCAACAATTGGAACGAGAAAGATAGTGCTAACATGTACCAGATGGCGTTTCTAAACCTTATTACCTCTCGCTTTATCTCTCGCGCATTACTTTCAATCGGGCGCTGGCACGCGCGCTTTGCGAGGATTACTGCAAATGCTGCGTTTTGTTTATTCTTGCAGCCTACGCAAGAAGACGTCTTCTAAGCGACAGACTTTCATTCATAACATCATCGTCGTCTTCTTAACCAACAAGTGGAACGAGAAAGATAGTGCTAACATGTACGAGATGGCGTTACCAAACCTTATTACCTCTCGCTTTATCTCTCGCGCATTACTTTCAATCGAGCGTTGCAACGAAGACTTTGCGAGGATTACTGCAAATGCTTCATTTCGTTTATTCTTGCGGCATACGCAAGGAGACGTCTTCTAAGCGACATGCTTCATTCATTCATTACATCATCGTTGTCTTATTAAACAACAATCGGAACGAGAAAGATAGTGCTAATATGTACCACGATGGCGTTTTCAAACCTCCTGTTTTCAGTATCAAATACTTTTAGACTAATTACGTTGTTTTCAACTCTTTTTGCCTCTCGTTTCATCCCCAGCGCATTACTTTCAATCGGGCATTGCGAGGCACGCGTTGCGAAGATTACTGCAAATGTTACGTTTCGTTCTTCCTTGCAGCCTACGCAAGGGCACTGCCCCTAAGCGACGTTCATTCATTCGTTATAACATCGTCTCCGATATCCACAATCGAAACGAAAAAGATAGTGCTAATAAGAACCAGGATAGCGTTTCCAAATCTCCTGTTTTCAACTACGAATATCTTTACACGATTTACAATATTTTTGAACCCTTTCTGCTCCCTCCTGGATCCTCCCGTGCGTTATTTAAATCGGTGATTGCGACACACACTTTGAGTGGAATACTGCAAATGCTTCCGTTCGTTCATCATTGCAGCAAGGAGACGTCCTTTATGCGACGTCTTCGAAACCGAGAAACGGAGCGTGAAAGATGGTGCAAAGAAGTGCCACGATGGCGTTTTTAATCCTTCTGTTTTACATTATGTTTCATTACGTTATTATATATTAAAAATTACATTATTTTTCAACTCTGTCCCTCTCGATCACTCGTGCGTTTCTTTTAATCTCGCATTGAGCCAAACACTTAACTACATTACTGCAAAAGTTCCTTTTCGTTAGTCTTCCGGTCTTAAGCAAATATGGATGCCGAGATTCATTAATTAATCTAATTCACAGTCTTTTCCTAAGATGAGAAGGAGATTGAGAATAATAGTTATTACCCCAGTACCAAGATCCTATTTTCACATGTCACAACTACTTTTTTCTCACAAGGATGACTAAAAATGTATTAGTTCATTACACTAGGTAACTTTTACAAACTGTCGTCTTAGATATCAAAATCAGCTCATTCTTAGGATCCACTGCCTACCCCGACACTGAGAAAACACTTGTCCTAAAATGCACTAATATTATAGTATTTTCAAACTTCTAATTTTCAACTACAATACTTCCACACAAATTCTACTAGTCCTCTCTTACCCTTTTTGCCCTTCGCTTCGTCTTCCGTGCCTTTCTTTCCACGCGAGATTCCGACGCGCCGTCGTGAATGTCAAGATACATTGATTAATAATTATGGTCTCCTCTTCTTCACCGAGTTAAAAATGGAAAAGTGGAAGAAAGGAGAAGCAAATAACAAATGATAAAAGAAAAACCCCCGAGAAATAAAAGACAATATAAAGATGTTAATAAATGCTACTGTTACGTTATTGCGTAATTATTCTCAGACACAAATTGCCTTAATGTTTTTCCACTGCTTCTGCCATCCCATGATTCTCGCGCTTTTAAAAACCTTTCTTTACCACGCGCGCTTTGAAAGGATTATTGCAAATGCCTTTCTCCACTTAGTCCTTTGCATCTTTTGTCTTGAAATGGGGTGAGTATGACTGAATCAACTATAATATAATATAATATAATATAATACAATATAATACAATACAATACAATATAATATAATATAATATAATATAATATAATATAATATAATATAATATAATATAATATAATATAGTATAATATAATATAATATAATATAATATAATATAATTTAATATAATATAATATAATATAATATAATATAATTTAATATAATATAATTTAATATAATATAATATAATATATAATATAATATGATATAATATAATATAACATGATATAATATAATAATTACAATATAAATAATGTACAAGTATGTATGATTTTGGTATTTTGGGTCGATTTTCGGACTTTGCAGGCCAGTTAACTTCCCATGCTTGGGAGAAAGAGGTAAACATACATTCGCTTTACAGTAACTAACACGTTCCTCCTGCCTGATCTTTTCTTCGTCTCACAACTCTTGAAATTGAGATTACTTTAAAGGAAAACTACAACTCTAATTTTGCCTCGGCCGGGCATCCAAACCAGAAGAGATGAAGGGAAGTTAGTACGCTGTCCATGAGCCATCCTAGGGACTGAATAAAACATAACGACGTTAATATCTAAATTCACTTATATCGCGTGTCGTAGGCAAAGGCTGTCACTGGCCGAACTGGATGCGTCGCTTCTCTTTTTGCCCGCGCCTTTGCAGAGGGTCGGTGGCGGGCGCGCATGTGGCGCTTCTGAAGAGCGCATTATGCCCCAGCGCCGCACGGCCGCCTGAGAGCCGCTGCGTAAGGCGAGGCCCGCCTCCTCGGCCACGGGACATTACCCCTCGCTGATAGCCCAGCAGCGAAGCGGCCACCCCGGCCCGCCTTGGGGACGGTAAGGCCCGCTTCCCACGGCGCGGCCGCAGCGCGCTTCCTTCGAGCAGCAGAGCTCTTCCGACGCAGCCACCGCCGGAGCCACGGCCGCACCGCCGCCCGCCGTGGAAGGGGGGGGGGGGGGTCTGGAGGGGTAGGTTTCGCCGACCCTCCGGCGACGACGAACAAAGGGACCGGAGCAGGTAGAACGCTGCGGCCGCGGCGCAGTGGGAACGCTCCCATTTAAAGCTGTGTTCTGCTAGAGGTGGCGCGTGGCCCCTCCTCCGCTTCTGGTGGCTGGAGTTCGGCGTCGGCTGCCGCAGCAGCCGCCACCCGCTGCATGTGGGAAGGCCTCCATTCAAACCAATGCTCTGCTACGCGCCGCGCTGCTGCGAAGCGCGCTGCGGCCGCGCCGTGGGAAGCGGCCCTAAGGATGAAGACGGAAGGCGAGCGAGAAGCCGGCTGAGGTGGCTCAGGGCAGGGAGGGCCTAGGTCCAGACCATGACACGAACACTAGCTGCAAAGCTAGCTCGAATTCTGCCGCTGTCCGCTGGAGGTTTATTCACGTGGCTCGCTGCTCTGATGGGTAGTTTTCCGTGATTTCTCCGATTAACACCAGCTGAATGCCGGAACAGTACCCTAACAAACGAGCCACGAATGGGGCGTGGTCTTCGTTTCCTCTTCCTTGTGCTCTCCTCAACCATCGCTTATCCACACTTACACTCACATGCACTACACTACCACAATTGTTCGAAGATCAGTCGGGAGCGTAGAGCTTGTCCCAATTGGGGCGGTGCCCCGCTGGTAGGAGATACCCGGTTTGGGTACCCCCCGATAGTCAACAAGAAGCTACCGGATATCACTGTCCAGCAGCAGAAAATCTCCGCCGCCTCCCGCCATAAAACATGGGCTACACTTATTAGACTAGTGTAGAAGAAACACTAATCAATCAGGGAGAAGAAAACTCTAATGCAAATCTTTTTTTTTTTAATTTTAAAACGAACATCGAATTATTTACACTACTTGTTGACATCAACATCTGACCAAAATGCATATTCATTCTTTTTTTAAGGATAGTTACTCCAAGAGAATACACGGGCTTGCCTTATGAAACATTCGAAACATCGAAAACGAAGTATAAAACAACAATATTATATTAGTAGAAGTTCAATGCTAAAAAATAACAATCTGTTTTTATTTTTTCTTCTGCGTGTATGGCCTACCATTTCTCACATCATACGTAAAATAGTCCGAACTTCTACTCCCACTTCCTCTCATCCCATCCATTTTGCATTCTATTTCTTTTTCTGGAAACAATTTCGGCGCCACATATGATCCCTAGATAATTTTTTTGTTCTTCGTTACGCCAATGTCTTCCCTCTTCTCGTGTTCTCCTAAGTTCTACTATATTTGAAATCGCAGTGTTTGCATTATAACGACACATACACATTTCTACACTTACTATATACCACATATTATTTTTTATTTAAATAATGGCCTCAAAGAGTACTAAAGTCCAGAGAAAACACTCCAAGCCCTTAAAAACCAAACCCAACGAGCATTAGCAAGGGTGGACGCCAACGTGCTAGCAAGCGATGATCACCGCAACGACCAGGCCATTGAGGTCGCACAGGCTGAGTCGGGGGCGAAGGGCGGGCGAGGAGAAGGGCTTGCACGACCCTGACAAGCGCGCCCACCGTGACCCGACCCGGGCGGGCGAGGACGGGGGGCGAGGACAGGAGAGGGCTCTGGGTGGGGCGTCTTGCGTTATTAGCGCGTTCAGCGCCGGCGGGCGCCCCCTGCGTCTAAAACGCTCACCACACTCGCCCGCGTTCGCTCCTGCACAGGGTGTATGCCAAGTATCGCCACTGGTAGAGCCGAACCGCGAAGAAAAAGTCTTCACTGTCAGAAATATCATTAAATTTAATGTAGAGTAATATATTGATGTACATGAAACTTAATGTAACTGTATACTAAAAAGAGCTTAATATATTTGTACATTAAATGTAATACGTAAATTAAAATCAGTATAAATTTAATGTTCTCCGGTTTTCCCTGCCTCTCATCATTCACATCATATCTGTGGCGATAAGGAAAAAGGGAATAACTGCAATTTTCATAATTTCGAGAAAAATGCATTTAAAGTCATAAATTCTACTTTTGCAGATTTAAGTAAGTTGACCGTAGGTTTTTTCTCAACACTTTCGTATAAACAAAACATAGTTTCAGGACTTCAAATAAACATTTTATAATAATAAAAATGTAATTAAATGTTAATTTTACACATATTCCCTTTTTCCTAAATATTTGCAGTTATTCCTTTTTCCATAAATGTTTATTTATCATTCTTTTCCTTTATTTTTATCTTTATTTTAATTTTATGGAGTGAATACATATATACACTATATAATCTTTAATAAAAGCATACTATTTTTGTAGTATTTGACTTATGAAATAAGAATTATTAAATTAAATTGCAGTTAAACTTTTCAGTAGATTTTAAAACATTTTTTTAAATAAATTATTTATACACATTTCGTAATTTAATAATAATTTAATATGAAAATAAATAATAACAATAATATATAATTAAATAAATTAATAATAAATTAATATATTAATGTAATTAACATATTACGTTACGTTAAGGGCCGTGGAGCACCCGTCCTGTCAGAACGTTTGCTCCATTAAAGCACGAAAAATACTGCTCCAATATGAAAAATAAACAGAGTACTCCGATTTATTTTTCAAATCGAGCAGTTTATTTCGAGATTTAATGGAGCAAAGGTGAGTATAATTTTTGACAGATTAGTTTTGACATTCATGGTAGCGCATTCGAGCATTCAAGCAGAAGCTGTTGAACAAGCTGACATTGAAAGGCACAAAAATGTGCGCAGATCTGAGAGATTGTCAAAAAAACAGAAGCAAAATTACAACGAAGATGCATTTAAGTAAATATTAATGATTGAATGTATTATTTTAAAATTTGTAATATTTGTTATTTATTATAAAATGATTTAATTTATTGCTTAATTTCGGTTTAAATTAACTAAAAAATGATTAAAAGTGTTATAATATTTAGAATAATTAATAAAATTAAACAGAATTAATGTTCATTACTTTTAGTGTATGACAATAAAGGTTTCACTCTTGCACCTTAATGTACTTGTGTACATTAAATTTAATGTGTGTTGAAGATAATTACTTTAATGTACATTTAATTAAAATAATGCAAAATATGTTGGTAGTGTTTCACAACAGATCCGCTACGTCACACGCGTGTGTCATTTCCATAATCATTAGCAGCCGCTGCACGGAATTCTGTTTCAACTTCATATCTGCCTTTCAATGGAATGTCGCCATGCGTCCGATATCGGTGATAGTTGGTACTCGCATTCTACGATTTCGCCACACGAATAGGCCGCCAAATTGGTATGGTTTTTACGTAAAAAAAATCAGTGAAAACTGTATGTGAACTATGGGTTAGGGTTGAGCCCTAACAGCTGAACTGTTATTTCTTAACAGTTAGCGTTTCGTAACTGTTACGAGAAATAACAGTTATTTCGTTTTACATGTTATTGGCTGTTATCGGGTGAAATTCATAGTACATATGGAATCTATTGAGCCAAACCCAAACTACTACAAGCTCTCGCGGCAACTATTTTGTTCAATAACAGTTTCACTGCAGCTAACCAATCGTAATTAGCAAGTGTTCAAATTATAGACTCATTAGTAAATAATTCGTCATTATTACACAAAATGTGCCACAATTTTTTTTATAATTTATTGTATACATTACAATAACAAGTTTGTTTTTTAAATTAAATCCATCAAATATGTTTGTTAACTTCTTTTTGTCCCATTGCTACCGAGGTGAGATCCACTAATATTTCCGATATAAGTCCGATTATAAAATGAGTCTCGGTCAAATAACTCGCATTATAATATTTGATATTCAACCGTCATTACCATCGGCTGTAGGTACGAAAATACACAATTTCTCCTTGTCATTATTTTTCCACTCGTCTCTTCACTATGCACAAGTTCCATAATCGAGAGAATATTTGCAATCTGACCCCGAATCACTGATATTTTAGAAACATTCTATACACATTTGCTACTCATCATATCAATTACTATTGTTCCTTCGCAGTTCATCCACTCTCGTTCAAATCAGCTATTTCTCGGTTCAAATATGTTTGGGGAAGAAGTGCATGCAAGCACCTTAAGGTAGCTGCACAAGCTTTACGGCGCTACCAACGTTATTCGTTCTGCCTGAACACTTAGCAATGGCCACAACTGATTTAACTCTTAGCAGTGGGCCACAGTCGGCCATGTTTGGTTGCTTAACATGGACCTGTTATTTTTCAACTGTTTTTAATAACTATTATTACGAGTCAACTGATATTGCGATGGCAGTTATTGAAGAAAAGCTGTTGAGCCCATCTCTACTATGGCTTCGCACGATTGTTATATATCCGTTATCGGTCTTGTATTCGCCAACCACTCGCCAAATTCTCGCCAGCCGACGGAAAATCCCCTCAAGCCAACGTAGATCGGCGCCCGATCTCACCATCGAGTGGGCGAAGATCACCAACACCTTCCTCAATAAAAAAAAGAACGGGCTACATTTATGGGGCTAATGATCTTAGCAGTTGAGGCGCACGGAATCACTAATCAATTAATCACTGCATATATTAATAATTACACTTAATCAATCTGGTTATTCTTGAAATATTTGCTGATTGATCCATCGTGTAGGAAACATTAATGCTAATGAAAGCGAAAGTTTCCGCGGCCTGAATCAGTGTCTACTTGTCTGTTCGGAAGACACCACGTCCTAGGCCCAGGTGGCAAGTTTCCGACCGTCATTTCACCGCGAGAAAGGTTGCAGAGCGACGACCGAATCGTTGGGATCTGAGACTAGGTCCCTTGTTGCCCGGACAGTCATGTAGAAATATTAAAGTTAACCGTCCAGTGTTCCTACGAATATATAAAAACGTAACAACAAAAAAATATTTTTTCTATTGATTCGTTCTCAAAAACAAAACAAAAAAAGTAAAATAAGTTCAATTACTATATTTTCGCCCGTCATGGCTAGCTCTTGGTCAGCGTGCTCGCTTACCACTACGCGGCCTCGGGTTCGATTGCTGGACAGGGAACAATTATATTAAGTGTACGTTTTCCTTGCAATGTCTCAGTATATGTTGCGGTGTAGCGACGAGAAAATTCACTTCTCAGGTTGAGAAGACCGGAATACGGCGTGGGGATGTCTACGTGCTAACCACACGTCCCTCCGTACCCATGGCCGCGAGGCAGGGACGTCGCCGGTAGGCCTGAACCCGTTTATGGGCTGTCGCGCTAAGTAAATACATACTACATTTTCATGTTTCTTGTTTTCTGGAATTATCTTTTGATGATTGTCCGAGTATTTCAACCCAACGACTGACTGCGACCATCTAGCTTTTCTCTGCTTTCCGAATTCTAGACTGTTTCTCCACACTACGCTGGCCAAACCGATTCTGAAAAAAATGCTTTAACAACTTTTACTACACGAACAATTAATTTTATTTAACACGCATTATCAACATCGTTACGAGGGACTGCCAATACAGGCTATTACATATATACACGAATATTCTTCCTCTAGACCTAAAAATTAGATTTTTTTCTATTCTTCTATTCCCCAAAACAGAACTAAAATAAGTTCAACTAATAGATTTCATGTTTCCTATTTTTCCAGAAATCATCTTTTGATGAGTGTCTTAGTATTTGAACCCAACCTTTTTGTGTCTATCCACTGAATGTCTTTCCAACCATCACGTTTTCCCTGCTTTCCACATTCTGGACCGTTTCTCGACACAATACGCTGGACGAACCGATTCTGAAAAATCTTCTTTGATGTTCGTTCCTTTCATGACACAAAGCTGAACTTAACGAGATTCATCTGTTCGGTTTGACGTCAAAATATCTACGGTCTTAGATCGCGATTCTTTCCACGAACAGCTGTTACGTAAGAAGAGTAAGACTGATTGTTCCGAGAACTATTGATTGAGCATCTATTTGAGACACCATTAACGTTAATGCACAGTATATTCATAAAAAAATTCTTACAGGTCTGTATGATCAGAAAAATTGAACAATAACCAATGGCATTCCTCTCATTCTGTTCTCCAGGAGAACAAATTTTGCCACCCAAAAAATTGGTGTGTTTCGTTACTGTGAACATATAATAGGTGAAATGTGTTCTTTGCAAACAAAATCATAAACAAAATGAACATTCTTTAGTTCCAATTCAAGTGATCCCTAATGAAACAACTATTATTGAACATGATTATGAATAATTTGTAGAAAACTTCATTCAGAATGATACGTTACGTCCTCCAAGAGATTACTGGGACTTGCAGCAACGGATATGACAGCGAAGGCGAATTCAAATATACTTGTACCGTGAATTTTTCGGGTGTGTGGGTGCTTTAACTACTATGGTCACTGGTCCCATAACTGTAGTGCATGTTATATCTCTGGAAATGGCGGTGTTCCTCTCTCGCGGTAACGCGACATCCAATAGTGACCTACTCCAGGAATCTCTTCAGGGGGCACAGCCCCAGAGGGACTAGAGTCCGTCGATACAAATTGGCGCAACCTGAATGGCCGCATAATTAATAGCCTTTCATCCAATAACCGCACTTGGCTGCATTCAGTGGTTGAGGAGAAATGTCAACAATCGATAGCATTAAGCAGTAATTTTATCATTGGGTTTTGATAGATCAGTGTTTTTCAACTCGTCCACTATACTGTACAACTGGATATAAAATGGCGGTGCTACAACTGGATATAAAATGGCGGTGCTTGGCGGCGCGAAGGATAGTCCTATTCTATACATCATTCTCTATATCAGGGACTGTAGACGAAATAAACAACCACAGACACCCCCCCCCCCAACGTATCCACCAACCTAAGCTCTAGACTGGTCTCCCGGAAAGTGTGGTATTGTGACAGCAGAAGGAAGAAACTCGTGGTGCTACAACAGCACGTACTTTCTCGCCCGTACTTTCACGCTAAATTACTCAAATTTTCGAAAAATTTTACACATTATTTCAAAATTTATCTTCAGGGAACAGATTTTATTAAGGGAAAGAACATTATTTTTAATATTAGTTGTAGGCATACTCAAAAAATTTGGCAATGACTCATATAATTATTTCATTGTAAATGGTAACGATAACTCACCATAATACCAATTTTAGAAGAATCAAGGTTTCCAAAGAACATGAGACCTGCACCATTCTCTTAGACGTCCTTCACACTACCCAACAACAAAATTTAATTAAAAACGTTGGACTTTTAAATTTTTGGAAAGTGCCTAGGGGTCTTCATGTAATGCACCTTCCAAAATTAAAATATCGGTTTCAAATACAAGGGCGACATCAGCCAGATAGGTTGGAGAATATCAATTTTGGAGAAAATCGTCTGAACGTTCACCAGCGTTGTTCACAGATGGACAAAGGTTTTGCCGTCATTTGATTTTTCTTTATCAAGGACCCACAAACATGGTTTTAGGCTTCACTACGTGTTAGAGGATTTTTTTTCTAAAGTTAGAACTTGATTTATCCACATTTTCGTTTCCAGGGCCCTGCAATAAGACTTTCTCTGCCGAAAATTCGACATATTTTACAAACGTGCCACAGACCATGAGCGACCTTTCCTGCCTTTTCTTTGTTTGATCCTCTATCCTTACTTATATATTTTTACACTTACATGAACAACACTACTACACATGGGGGAGACTATTCGGCCTTACAGCCTCTTCTGACGAGAACGGTGACCCCCTGGTCAGAGGTACCTAGTTAGGGAAAAACCGCAGGCCGATAGCTAGATTGACGCCGGCATTCTCCATCAAGCGTGGGAACATCACCGCCACTTCCCGCGATGAAAATATGCACTACAGGTACGGGACTAATATGTAACCTTAGCAGCTGACGTGCTCGGAAAAAAATTATTAATCAACAAATCACAACCCTTTGTTTGGCCAGCGCCATCGCTTAACGAAACCAGCACGCAGGTCCATCGTTGATACCACCCACTGATAAGCTCGTGATGCCGCTGTCACCAGAAGGCAGCCTTGACGTCCTCAGTCTTCGCACAACTGCCCGGTTACGAGAGTCGTTTCCGTTGTACCCCCTTGTTCAGCCCCCGCCCGTCCTCACCCTCGCTGGGGTGGCTCTCGTCACTGACCATGACCGCGAGGGCGGCTGTCGAAAGGGGGTTGCTTCCACTGAAGGGCGTTCCGCCACAGGAGCAGGGGTGCGGAGAAGCCCTTGACCACACTACAGAGTTTGTCCGACAAATCTCAAAAATCTTGTGAACGCCTGCGAGGGGGGAAGGGATGAAATCTCCCGGGTCCCGCTACTCTCGTTGCGTAAAAGCACTCTGCTGATATGGAGTGGAATGTTTTTATTCTTAAGGTTTCCATTCTTCTGATTCAGAAGAATACAGTCAGCATAAAGCATTGAGAGGAAAATGCGAGAACCATGCAAGACTTAAACTCTTTATAAATATTTAAAACCAAAAAATCAATAATGTTCAATTCATCTAATTCATTTAATATTAAATACGCTACTATATTGTTATAAATTGAAGAACGCATTTACTATTTAAAAGCAAAAAATAACTGAAATGTACGTAAAAATAACGAAAAAGGGTCATGAAATTCAGAATTTATTTAAGGTGACTAAAAATGATGTGAATTTCACTTACAAGGAAGCGCCTTATTTACTTCATTTGAGTCCTAAACTTCGCTGGACATTCAATTATTTCAAATAAACAGACAACCAACGATGACAATCTTATTACCTTATCTAAAAACAGTATTATTTTTTTGTTATATAATAGTATATATTAAACATGTATTATTTTATTTAAACAATTATTTCAATATTACATTACTTTCCAGTAAACCTTATAGTGATAATTCACGCATAGGTGATAATGAACATTCTAAAAATATTCCACCAATACGGAACACAGAAGGAATACTTCGACGACAAAGAGTGTGAGAAAAGAAAATAACGATACACCTGTGTGTGCTCTGCCTCCGGCACAAGGTGCAGCCACACGGTAACAATGTGCGTAAACAAAACCGAAAAGCTACCGGTCGTTTGACGAAAACCAAGCAACGACGCCTCTTCGTCCACGGAACGAATCAAAGGGCACAGACAGGACAGTCGTCGACGCGTCTTCGTTGGTGACAGGGCAACGGCCGCGGTGTCTTTGCTGGGGCCTTCGGACGCTTCGGAGCCGAAGTGACAAATGGTGAAATTCCGCGTTCCCCGTCGACCCATCCATGCAATGGCTTGGATTCCTTTACACACAACACTGCGACGAAGTATAGGTGACAGTATTGAGGACTCAAGATTAAATAATGAGAGATTGACAAAGAAAAATCAATACATTCCATGAATCGGTAGTCGTTTTATGACTCGGGAAGGAATGCTACTCAGACATTTCTGAAGGTTTGTGAGTGCGCAAGTGCTCGGACAAATATACGCTATGAAAGTATAAATATTACTCAATAGTTAGTACTTGGAAAGCGATACTCCAAACGTTGCGTGATGGCAGTTCAACTTTAAGAGTTTCTGGTTCAACATCACCGAGCTATTGAACAAATCAAAGAAATTTGTTCAATTTACAGAAAATTAAGTAAATTAATACACAAATCTAAATTAACATTATTGGAGAAATGATAGAATAGTAATTTTATTTGTCAACTAAAGAAAGAATGATCTCTTTTTGAACAGATCCTATTAGCAGATTAATGGAGCCCGGATCATTTCTAGATCATGGAGAATGGGCCATATAGCAATGACGGATCATTCTATTTCCCACATCCAACTATCTACCTACATATCTTTCTATCTATTTATATATCTGTTTATCTTTTTCTCTATATATCTATCTATCTACCACATATATAAAAATATAAGGCTTGCTAGGGTTTTCTCAACCAGGTACCTCTCAAAATACTGGACACCGCCCCAGCCGGCATATACTTTAAGTCCCAACTGTTTGCTCGACATGTGTGGTACCATAATGAATGACAGTGTGTACGTAAAGGGGTGAGGATGGAACAAGGAAGAGGAGGCAATGATGGCGCGTGGTCCGCAGCCTTTTTGTTAGGGCGCTGCTCTGGCATTCGCCTCGTATTGATAGGGGAAATAATGGAAAACTACCCATCACAGCAGCCGTCCGCTAGAATTCTCCTCCAGGCAGCGGTCTTCTAACTAGCCAGTTTTGAAACTCCTACCAAGAACGGGACTCGAACCCTAGGACCTTCGAGTTAGAGTCACTGCAGTGACATCAACTGATGCTCTATGACACCGGTCCTGCTCGTTGAACAGAGGCTGTTGTTCTCAGCCTACCTACCTGAAAAGCCTCTTGCATTATTACAAGAATGCAGGTGACTCGGCGCTCTTCTCTCGGAACACGTGTTCTATTGAACAATCAAAACCAAACTTAACATCATTGCGAATTTCATGAAAATCATTCCAGACAGCTTGCAGACTGACATGGATGTGCTCACAATTAAAATAGATTATATCCACTTGTGTACGATTTGCTGAAATTTAGAGACATAATTCCTCCGATTCGTATTTCTGAAATAATGAAAATGACATTTTTTTTCAAGTGTTGGTTTGAAAACAATATTCACTTCAAGCGGCAGAGTAGAATGTAGTTTCTGAAGGAAAGAATAAACAAAGGGGAAAAAATCGAAAATCCTTTGGGGGAGAGCTAAACCCACTCCGCTTCTGTCAACCAGCTGCGTCCTCTTCAATCGTAGACAGTCTCATGCTAACCACCCGCCCCACAGTGGTCCTGAGTGGGTTAAAATGTGACCACAGGGCTCTTAGGGTGCTTCTATTTGGGTGGTTCAGAGAATTCGCTTAACAATATCCGTTGTACTAGTATTATTATGTCATAAGGAGACTTTCATGCATTGTAATTTGTTTCGCCTAACTTTTTAAAATTTTTGGAAATTCGTAGCCATTTAAAAAGTTGTCGATTTTTTAATTTTAATTAAACAGAAACATTGATTTCCAAATAGAGATATGGTGTGTGGTTTGTAGAAAACTAATCGGTTGATCATAAGCAGAATTCTACATGTTACAATTTGTTTTGTATTTCTCATGATTACTCTCGATTTTGTATTAAATGTAGTATTAATAGTAATGTGTTGTGCATAAACTGTTTATTTTGTTCCGTAAGATGAGGAGTAGATGTGTATGGGAAAGGTCCAGGCCTCCTCTCCCTTCACACCACGTCAATATTCCCCCTCGCAGTAATATGTAGCAAGATAATCTTAATTAACAAGTAGACAAATGACACTTGTACTAATCCAATGTAGTGACCAGTGTTACGCTCAAATCACTTATCTTCCTCTTCTAGGTCCCTGAGTATAAAACCTGGTCGCTCCATATGGAATTTGTGAACAAAACAATCGGTGAGAGGAAGGCTTTCTCGGGAGCCTCCTATTTCGTCTGACCTCAATCACGGCTTCAACATCAATCAAATTCTATCATCACTCACTCAAAAAACAAGCCTTCTCGGGATTGATCTAAAAAGCCTCGTAAATGCACTTCAAAATAAAGATGAATATTATTCCGTGTTCTATAGGTTTTGGGGTTGTAAATAGCATTAACAACGCTATTAGATTCTTTGAAACATACGTTGTTTCATCCTGAACATTTTCCCACTAAAAGTGAATATTGCTGATAGCGATTTCCTTGTGTCAAGAGTCAAAGTGCATTTGTGCGCTTAGTTTTCCTCTCCCACGATCCCGAGAGACTCCCTGAGTCCTGCATCATGGATGTCAAGCCTTAGACTCTATATAGAGATATCGGTATCACACACACACAAACATAAAGAGAGAGAAAAAGGGAGAGAGGAAGAGAGAGAGAGAGAAACTTCTTGAAGTAGTTGGGAGATTGGATTCAATATTTGGCGACAATGTAATTGTTTACGTTGTCTTGTCAAGACCGAATCGAAAGGAGATGAAGGAGACGAAGACGAAAGAGTAAAAGAAGATTCGATGTAGAAAGAGAGAAAATAAGTAAAATGGAAGAAATAATAAAAGAAGAGTAAGAGCAGGAAACAACAAAATAAGGATACGGAGAAAGTGAAGTTTACAAATACAAGAAGAAAAAGGGAAGAGGATGGTAATAAGATGATGAAGAAGAAGAAGAAGTGAAGGGAAGGATTAGGAAGATAAACAGAAGGAGTGTATGAGAAATAGGAAAGTTTGACAAGAGAGAGATTGAGAATGAGGAGAAAAAAGGAACAATGAAGGGGGAAGAATAAGGAAAAAATATAAGATTGAAGAAAACGAAGTAGGAATGAAATAAGAAAAAGATGGAGAAGGAGAAGGAAATTAGGGCAAGAAAAAGTCAATTAGGAGAAGAAGAAGAAGAAGAAGAAGAAGAAGAAGAAGAAGAAGAAGAAAATTAGGGCAAGAAAAAGTCAATTAGGAGAGGAAGAAGAAGAAGAAGAAGAAGAAGAAGAAGAAGGGAATTAGGAAAAGACGGAAAAAGAAATAAGAAGACGGAGGAAGAAATTAGGACAAATTGTAAAATTAGGAGAAATTAGGAGAAGAACTTTCAAGAACAGGAACAAGCAGAACAGAAGGCGACGAAATTTTCGACCTGCCCGCGCCGTCTCCCGCTGCCCGGCCCTCTGTGCCGCCCCTGGCTTGGGCTCGGCCCGTAAAACCGGGAGCGCGCCGCCAGTGTGCGTGCTTTTAAGCGCGCGGCTACCGGACGCAGCGGCGACGCACCGCGCCGCGCCGCGTCGCATCGCGTCGCGACGGGCAGGGACGCGCTTCTCGTTAGCGCCGCTCCTGTCGCTAAGTGGGCGCGTTGACACAGCAGCGCCCGCCTCCTCCGCACGCCTTTACGAGCGGCTACTGTCGCGAGCGTCACGTGACTCGAGGCAAACACCGGCGCGGAGGCGGGGCCTGGCCGGCGTGTGTGGGGAGCGCCCAGGAATGCCGCTGGATTCGGAGGCAAACTCTCTGATGAGGTGGATAATTAGTTGGCTAATATTGGATGAACGAGGCCTCAACTGACAGAGCTGCTCACTTTTCGACGGGTCGAACAGTTGGGTTCTCTGACAGAACAACTGACTGCTTTTCTGTAATATCCTGGGCCTGTGCGAACATGCAGCGGTTCGAAAATAATTGTTTTAAAAGTGAGAAATGATTTCATATTGGATTTGATTGATTGATTATTTCGTATTTCTAGGTGCGGCAACTGCTAAGATCAAGTCATTAGCGATAACATCATTACTCCCGTAAGTGTAGTGCATTCTTCTTCCTCGAGAGGACGCAGTAATCTTGCCCCGCTGAATGGTAAGCTCCGGCGTTGACCCATATGTTTGCTAGCGAGGTTTTGAAAAACCAGGTGTCTCGCAATAGTTGATCACCGCCCCAGCCAAGACAAGCATTATTCTCCCCATTAGTCTCACGGCATGTTAGAGTAAGTGTGTGTGAGTAAGGGATAGATAGAGGGCAAGGAATAGAAAGGAAAGATCGCGCGCAGAACGTGGACCGTTTGTTAGGCATTTGCCTGGTGTAGATCGACGAAACTACCGAAAACTACCGATCACCCTAGTGCACCTGTCCGCTAGACTTCTCCTCCAGACAGCGGCTGATTGCGCTCTAGCTGTATGAAAGTAGCTAGTGTCGAAACTCCTGCCACCGTCGATACTGGAACCCTGGGACCTGTCGATCAGAGGCACTGCAGTGGTATCAGTTGATGACCTGAGCCACTTAAGCCGGTTTCGTATTGAAATCCCATTGCAAATGAACAGGTCTTGAAGTGAGCGTAAGTAGTGTGCGTGAGTAAACATTCTAATGCTGCTAAGCATTTATTGACAAACCAGAAGAACTTAATTTTATATAAATTTTATATAAATTAAATTACATTTTGAGTTTCCGCAAGCTTCATATCTTCCATGCCTGTTCGTACCCAAAAAAAGCTAGACTTTCAAAAGGGTCATAGAAGTTTCTTTGTCCACGAGACATTCTTCTATTCGTCGAGAATGTGATGAACCTGTTACTTGCGATTTTATTTGCGAATGTAATCTCTAAAATTGTTATTGAATAAAATCGTCATTCCAACGATTGCATTCCATAGCACAACCATAAAATTGCAATGTTGGTTTTATTTTCGCATTGTGAAATAGACTAAGCATTCTAATAATGAGATATTACCGGATAAAATTTTATATTTCCTGAAAACATGGTTTATGCTAATATAGTTGCCTTTCAAATGTTATGGCCAAAGGTAATTTATTTTCAAGCATCCAGTATACCCTTCACCTCATCTAGCACATTTGATGTGCTAATGATTTTCATTCTTCTTCACACAGGTACAGAAACTGAGACGACTCTAATGGAAAGTAAAACTCTATTTTCGACCCGACCTAGAATCAAGCCCGGGATCGCAGTACGGGCGCTAGCACGCTGACATGGGCCATCCGAGCGGCTACACAATAAAATATAAAAAGCAACACAAACGTGTTATAGTATCTTAGTAGGTTTAGTTGATATCTTACGATAATTCATAATTGTGATAACCACCAAAATTTCTAACGTATTGTTTTCAATGTATATTCGATCTCAAACGCCTTCGCATTGTTTGTAATTCATTTATACATACTATCAAGCACTTGAATGTGAAGCAATAACTGTGATTCAGTGATGTGATCGAATTCCATATAAGTAACAGATTTTCAACTTTATGATTGTGATGTGACGACATATTCTATAATATCACATTCATCCGTTCGTAGTTTCACAAGAAAATCTAGTATTCCGTACAGTGCAAGTTTCAAAACGTGCCAAGGATGATACTACAATTGCAGTACTTGCTTATGCTGTTGGCAATAATTGCGTGTTCATTTATCAGTAAATTATATCATCTACCTCGTATCTAGGGTGCTTGTATGATGATCATAACAACAAAACTTCACCAGACCGAATCACTGCCAAAAAACCACCACCAGAATCAGATACTTTGGCCCTCTGAAATACTGTGACACCCAAGTGTCATATACCGAAGGCAATTCTTCATAGCATTCGTGACCTGATCTCACCGCTATCCACACACCCAGTGTCGCCTTAAATCTCTGACCCATCTTATCGCATCGCCCATTTCCATGACGGCGGTGCCGGGTTCGCATCGCGACTGGAACAAGGCGGCGCGAGGCTTTCTTCCAGGACTTCCCTGCCTCTTCCCCTCCCCGCCCCCACCCCTCCTCCCCCCTGCCCGGCCCCGTCGGCGCGCAACGCTCCCGCAAGATTAATGGTAGCACTGCGGCACGAAGGCACAATGAAATATCGAAAAAGTTATAAAAGGGCCCTGGCCCGCACCCGCTCGGCTCCGCCCACCGGGCGACGCCGCCGCCCCCGCCCAGCCTCGCCCCGCCCCGTCCCCGCTGCTCCCTTGTGAGAACCGGCGCCGCCTCCGCTAGTGTCCCGCCCCAGCCGTCTCACAGTGAACGCAAATCTTGTCCAGGAGGTCACATCTCCCATCTAGTAATTTAGTGCACCGTTGGTGCCCCTCGACAGACTCATTGTCAGCTTACTACCTTTCTGGGAGGAGGTCCCAGGTTCGTTTGCATATTGGTGCAACAATGAAGCTGTGGCTTTCTAATATAAATCGTCTGAGTTTCTATATCTGTGTGACGAAAGAAACTAGTGGTACTAAAACAGCAGGTACTTTCTCGCCCTATTTCCACATAAATTATGCGAAAAGTACTTAAATAGTACTCAAAGTACTGCAAAATTGTACATGGCCTTATTTCAACATCTATCTTTAAGAAATAAATTTTATTGATGAAACAAATTTTTTCTTATATATTTGAATTGTAGGAAGACTTTTCAACTAATGCAATTTTTGAAAAATCAGAGTTTTCAACAATAATTACACCTGTATTATTCTTTGAAACGTTCCTTACAATATCTAACAATAATGTTAATCAGAAACGTTGAAGAATTTTTTTTTTTTTTTTTTTGGAAATTGGGCCGACGGGCTTTATGTAAAGTACCGGAACTTAAGTACCGGAATATAAGTTCCAAATTCAAGTGGCTATGATATCAGCCAGATCGATAGCGAAATATCAATTTTGGAGGAAATCGGCTGAATGGTTTAGCTGACAGTGTTATTCACAGACGGACACACGGACAGACGGAAAGACGGATAGACGAACAGACAGACAGGCGAATACACGGACAGACGGACAGATATACACACAGACGGAGAGACAGGCAGACGTTTTGCCGTCATTCAAATTTTCGGTATTAAGAACCCACAAAATATAGATTCTGATTACATAATGTGTTAAAGGATTTTTTTTTTCTAAATTTAGTAACTGGATTTATCCACTTTTACTTTACCAGTGTCCTGTAATAAGAGTTTTTTGCCCAAAGGCGCGGTTTTTCATGCAGCATTACGTGAATTTCTCTTTTCCCCGTAGCGTGAAAGTAAAATATAAGGCAGGACAAGAAAGGTAGGTTCTGTGATAGAAATACGTCCTGCTCGCTAAATGTCTTCCTTCTACTACCTCCAGGCGTGGTTAACAAATTAATACAAATTGAGCCCAGGCATGCGAACACCCTTAGCAGTCAAAATTCGAAGTACTCCTGCCATAAAATGCCAAAATATATACATACAATCCTAAGTAAAAAACAACCCCAGAAGATGGACTTTCTGCTAAAAAAAATAAAACAAATTACAATACACAATAAATAAAGAATAGACATTTTTCTTTACGCTCATCTCAGGCAGGTTGTAGGGGGGGGGGGGGGTAGGGACCCAATTCGGAGATTTGCCCTTTTTCTAGGCTTTCAACTGAGCCATCCATCGCCTCTTCAAGTGCTGAAGGAGCTTCTCACAAACAGTGACATACTTTAGATTCGAATCTCGTTCATTATTAAGATATTTGTTGGTTTTTCTTTTTTTATCTCTGTCAGGAATTAAAAGTTTCGTCCAAGATCTCGGAGCCAAAGGATCTGGGTCACATTTATGCTTCAGACATATAGCGGACTATGGAAATAGTGAACTCGGAAAATTGATAAGGAACATTCCCTTATAAAGAACTGATTTCACTGACCCAGATCCTCATACATAATAGATTAACACTAGAAGATTAGGTTGGAATGAACACTGAACATCGATTACAGAGAACATAATAACTACAATTTCAAGAAAAAATGTTCAGGCGATCAGGGCAGAATCCACGCGTATACACTCTGAATGTTTTGCTTTAGTTTCGTAAATTCGAATGACACGACAGATTGTGAGGAGAAGTATCTCGGTAGCTGCAGCATTTATGGTGACCGAACAGGAATGACAGAGCCTTGTCACTGAGGGAAAACCATATCTCAGAATTCATATTGTCGTAGCTAGATTGGATTTCATAGGTTTTAAACTTGCGCTCCTCATCTATGAAGTCTTAAGCCGGACAACAGACATAGATGAGGGAATTATTACAATTCATCTATGTCTGTTGTCCGGCTTAAGACTTCATAGATGAGGAGCGCAAGTTTAAAACCAATGAAATCCAATCTAGCTACGACAATATGAATTCTGAGAGATGGTTTTCCAGAACTGAAGCAAATAGCGTAATGAAAAAGCTATAGGCGAGAAGAAGGAGCTCCAAGCGTCCAAGAGGCATTGAAAGATGTTGTAATGCACTTAGATATGTAGAGTGTGTTTGTAATTAGAATCAAGAGCGAAGAAAGCTGATATATTAGTAGATTGAAAGCTCTTTGTTAGAAACAAAAAAGAAAGAATAATTTTTATTCAATTTTACCCACATTTAATGCATTTCATAAAATTATAAAGTTTCTTGACACCAATTATCATTTATTTCAATTAAAATATGGAATGTGATGTTATAAAATAAAATGAATCTTGGAGTTGTGTAAAAGCAAGACATCGGCTCATTAAAATTAAAAATATGGGTAATTTAAATGTAATAAAGCATGTAAATAAGTGCATGTTTGATAAATTAGTTGTGATTTTAAAACAAGGTAACAAAAGTTATTCGTGTAGTTAGTACGAGTATACTAGTAGATATGTGAAACAAAAAATCTCAACGATACTTTGGCTTATTATGCTGTTTGTATTTTGGGTTGACGTTACATTTTTGCCCAGTACTTGGTAATTATAAAATTGATACATTAACAAACCGTAAAAATAAATTGTATAAAGTGCTCATGTGTTTGTTGGCACAAGATTGAGAAGCAGATTTCCTGGCATTAAGTGAGTTTTGATATGCGATTCATTCTGCAAAACAACTTCCAATCAATTCAAATTCTAAAACGTTCGATATTACGCCCATCAATCTCTAAGATAAGTATAAGAAGTAAATTAATAGGGGTATAATTTTCGGTAAATATTTTTTCGAACTTGATTGGATGAAACACTAATGGGAACTTATTATCCATTACACTCTAGTGCGTGTGTTGCAACTTTAGTTGATAAAGATTTTTGAGAATATTACAAAGACTTTAGCTAAGTAGAGGGAGGAAAAGTTAAATCCTGCAGGGATTTCGCCAAAACCATGGATTGGCTCGGGTTCAGATTGTGATCACAGGTTTGAAAAACTCACCAAAAGTTGCCATAACTAACACCCAATCACTACAATTTGCCATGAATTGCCTATTTTGGTGGCAAGTTAGTGGATTAGTTTGGTGGAAAGTTGGTGGCAAGGAATTGGGTGAATTAGGCTATAAACACCAGTAACGAATGTTAGACTATGCTGCAATACAACTACAAATTTGTAAGATAAATCAACTAGAATTGAGGCAGTGATAGAACTGAAAACATCATTGAAATAGGAAGAATCACCAATTTAGGGGTATTATTTGGGACGTTTCGTTAATAAGCTCATGAGAACTTTGGAATAGAAATTCATCTTAGTCATAACTTCTTTGGTTTAGTTGTATATTTTAATCTTTTTTTTTGTCTACAACACAATAAAGTTCGTTGGATGTATACAGTAATCCTTGTTAGAAATCTACCATCGGTTGATAAACCCTAAGTATATCAAACATATACATAATATTATTTAGAAGGATGAAATAAAACAGATATAAATAAAATATTTTTAAAAAAGGGATTGTTACGTTTAAACAATGTCTTGGAATATATACATATATTTTTTTACAAATATTCTTAACATTTCGGTTCGTTAATCACAAATTAGCAATAAAAAACTATATACCAGTACTTACACATCGCCAAACCGCTCGAATTGTTTTTGTTTATTTAAGGTCGCATTAACTACGACGTCATTAGCGACCACTATTGATTTACTTTCTCTGTATACTATGTAAACAATCATAGCGGTCTTTACATGATCTAGTTGTCACAAAGCGACCTTAAAATATCTCCATTATTCCCAAATGAATTGTAGTAAAAAAATAGAAATTTTACGTCAGTAAGAATCGGCTCGTGTTCACACACAATGAATGTTTGATTGGTTGCTTAGGGATTCCGGGCACATCAACTACCAGGGTCATTAGTTCCGTAAGTGTAATGCATGTTTTTGCTCGGGAGGTGGCGATGAGCGTTCCCTCGCTGTACGGCGAGTTCCGGCACCCACCTACCGGCGGCTAGCGGGGTTTTCCCTAATTAGGTATCTCCCACCAGCGGGACACCACCCCAGCCGGGAAAAGCTCTAAACTCCTGCCGAGTCTCCCGGCATGTGTGGTTGTGTAGTGCGTGCTAGTGTAAGTGTGTGTGTAAGGGCTGAGGATACGACAAGGAAGAGGAAGGTGAGATCGCGCGCGGAACGTGGCCTGTTTGTTAGGGTACTGCTCCGGCATTCGCCTAGTGTTGATCGAAGAAACCACGTAAAACTACCGATGAGAGCAGCCGGCCACTAGATTTCACCTAGTAGCGACTGAATTCGACACACCTAACAAACTAGTGACGAAAATCCTGCCACCGTCGGGACTCGAACCTAGAACCTCCCGGTCAGAGGGACTGCAGTGGCAACAGAAGATGCCCTGAGACATCTCTCCCGGTCAAAATGAAGGTGAAACTACAAACCGTTAAACTAAGTCGCCCTTCTCACTCAATAAACGAAAAATATAGAAAAAGTCAGAATCCTGAATCACTGGACGTAACACATTTTCCATGCATCAAATCAAAGTGAATTCTCCGACCAGCAGCCACCATTTTTCAAGATTGACCGAGGTTTGATCACCGATGAGCACTTGTAGCACGGGATAATGCAGACCGTTTCACCATGACAACAATGACACCAAAACAAACAGTATGAGAAATCTCGAATTTGCGAACGAATTCAGAGAGCAGAAGTGAATCAAGAGAACAGAACTGATTGCGAACGAAATCAGCTATCTGTTTTCACTACGTAATCATTGACCAAATCTCCAGGAGTACTTGAAGCAACTGTTGTATCTTCTGTGTAAAATTCTTAAAATTATGAATGTAGTAAGGACCGGAGAAAAGATATCCTATCCTTTAGGGTATAGTGACTGACCATTTAATTGTTGCCGTTATTGAGTCTCGAAAGATAATAATCTAATATGTAGATAATAGCGATAATGATGAAAGAACAGTGAGTAGATAAGCAGAAACAACAGGATAAGCTGGCGAAAACCTTGCTAAGGGCTCGCTTTGTCCAACACTAATTTCATGTGGATTGACTGGAGCCTGAATCTCCGTCCGGGCGGTGAAGGAAAGTGCAACGTGAACTTTTTTATGGTTATTTTGTGAAATGTAGAAGAAATATAAATATGTAAACAAGTAAATTTGTTGTATTTTAGAATATATTGTGTAACTGGTTTGGTTACATTTTCGTATTTCATTAATTTGAGATTTTTGTTTAAATATAATTAGAAAACTGTTTGGAACTGTTTTAAATCAGTACAACCGGTACTGAAAACGTTCTTAATCTAAATCAGAAATCTATATAATTCATAACCAAAAAACAAGAAAGTTATTTGAAATGGTTTGATGCTTAGAGAAAATAAAACTTGGAACTGAGAAGTTGGGTACACGAAGAGTGGAATTTTCTCCCGCTGTATCCGTCGCCTTACTTTAAAAGAGAAAAACATCTTGAGCATGTTTCAAACCGCCGAACTCCATTTACCATAATAATACTCAAAAAGTTCTAAAACACGTCTTTAAACTCGAGGTCTGTGTGGATTTTCCGCTCACCGTGGCCGCCACGTGATTTAAAAGGGAAAACTCCCTTGCCGGCTTGTTTCACCACGGAGGTGACCGCCATGGTTCCCATTAAAAATATAGCCACCCTCAAAGACCAAAACCACGAAAGTGGCATGCAGAGTAAATATTTCGCCCACTGCACATGCCTCCGCGATTTGAAATGACAAAAATTTGCCGGAATGTTGCACCGTAGAGGTGATTACCATTTACATAACAACATTCAAAGAGTGCGAAAATAATTCTTGGTATTAAGAAGCTCTGTTAGTGCAGAGGGGATTTTTTTTCAGTTTCCGTCTCCACCATCTAAACCTTTTACTGTAGAGGTGACCGCTATTTACCAAAACAAGATTCACACAGACTGATTGATTAGTGATTTCGGACGCCTCAACTGCTATGGGCATTAGTCCTATAAGTGTAGTGCATGTTTCTTTTCCTCAGGAGACGGCAATGATCTTGCCCCCCTGGATGGTGAGATTCGGCCCCAACTTACCTGTAGGCTAAATGGGTTTTCCCCTAAAGAGGTATCTCCCACTAGCGGAGCAATGCCCCAGCCGGGACACGATCTAAGCCCCAAACTGTCTCCCAGCATGTGCCGTAGCGCAGTGCATGTTAGTGTAAGTGTGTGTGAGTAAGACGTGATGATAGCAGAAGGAAGAGGTGTTTAGTTTGGTAGGTAAGGGGGGATCGAAAATATAAGGGCAGAGGCGTTGGTGCGGACGATCTTCTGTGGCGCTGTTTGATTTCAGGTGCTGAGGAGGCCAAGCACTGGAAGGAGACGGCGGGACGCCCGCGCCAGAAAATAAATAGTTAAAATAAACGTCGGATAGATTAGTATGTACTCGGCTTCTGACGACAGGTTTTTCCCCCTTCAGGGGTTTTTTCCTGAGCCGTACCTTATGGTCTCTTTTCCGCGGCTTTGAAGCGATGGAGAGACCATTTGGGGTGAATACCAGAATTCGAAAGATTAGAACGCGAAAGGATGTAGTTATTGTAATGGCTTAAAGGCCTTCGGCCTAGCCACATAGGATCAAGTAAACAAATTTGTTTGTAATAATTACCTATTAAAGAAATAAATAATAGTTTGGTAGGGTACTGCTTCGGCATTGGCCTGGTACTTATCGGAGAAACCTCGAAAACTACCGATCAGATCAGCCTACTGCTGAGATCTATCCTCCAGACCGCGTCTGAATCCGATCCAGCTACGTAGCTAGTGTCGAAAATCCTACCACCGTTGGGACTCGAACCCTAGGACCTCCCGGTCCTGTGAACTCGGGGTCTGTGTCCACGCAGAGTGGAATTTTCGCCCACCGTGCCCGTCCCCGCCGTCCTCGCCGTCCCCGCTCCGCCGACGGGGCGCGTCCTCCGGGGGGCGGCGGCGGCGGCGGCGCGGGCGGCGGGGCGCGAGCGGGGGCGGGATCCGGGGGCAAGGCGTCCCTTTTATGAGTTGTGAGCAGCGCTTCAGCCATCGCGGCATATATAAATTATTATGAAAAGCTTAAAGAATGGGCGAAGAACGGGGCGAACCCGGGCAGCGCGCGCTTCTCCGGCGGCGGCGGCGGGGAGAAGAAAAACAGCAAAAAGACATCCATCTACGGAGGCACCGAAAGAGGAATTCACTGGTACGCGACACGCCCTCTCTCGTCCCGTCCCCGCCGCGTCACCTCCCCGCCAACCCCCAAGCGGACAGGGGAGGGGAGCGCAGAGAAGGCAGAAGAGAGGGAGAAGCTCTTTTCATCGTGATAAATACGATACTGGCGGGGGGTGCGGGGAACGGGGGGGTTAAATTAAATTTTGAACAAGTTGCGGACAATATCGCGAAAAGGACGCGGGGGTGGGGAGGGGGAGCGGGGGAGAGACGTCGCGGCGAGCGGAGGGTGCTGGTGCTGCCGCTGCGCGCGAAAAGAAAACGAAGAAGAAGAAGAAAAGGAGGGGGCGGCTGCAAGGAAGGGTTCTTTCGGCCTGCCGGCGTGACACAAAGCGCTGAAGAATGTTGTTTACTGCCATGCGAGCGAAAACAAAAATGCGAGCGGAAGGGAGGGGAGTGGGCGGGCAGTGCAAGGGAAAATGGAGGGCACGCCGTGCCACGGGTTCATGCAAGTTGAGATGGAAGGTGATGTGGAACTGTGAGTGGGGACGTTTGTTGAGGAGTCCACGGGTTAACGTGACCAGTAAGGGACTGGTCGCGCAATCTCGAGTAGCCGAATAGTAGGTGCTCGCCGAATATTGTGCCCAAATACTGACATGCTGCGGAAAATGTGAGCATCGAATGTTTGGCACTCGGCAAATAGCAAGCATCGATACGGGTGGCCGAAATCGCTACGGCAGTAGTGCCGTGTAAATCTTGGGCTTAAGGATCGCAGTTTCGAGTCACGCCTCGGGCATGGTTGTATTTGTGTTCGGCTTTCTACTCTCGTTATCTCCCTAACACTTCGTATTTCCTGCGAAAAAGCAGAAGGTCCTCGCCTTTAATAGGTTCTTAGTTGGCTAATAAAACAAATAGAAAGCGATCCATTCCCACCACTCAGAGTTCGGCGAGCGGTCGCTTGCTACTCGCCGAATGCAGAATGTGTGTCGCCGTCTTTACGTGATACAGAGGTGCAGGTTGGAGAGGAAGGGGATGAAGTAATTTTTCAACGAAGAAAAAATTTGATTGAAGAAAACAAGAATGACAAGAAAGTTGCAATAATGCAAATTTTGCCTCTAGGATTACTTGAGATTGTGCAGCAAATATTACTTTATTGTCATAGAAGGCAAAGCAAAATAATCACGTATTTTCGTATGTCATCATTGATCTTGTCAGCCATTTCTTCGAAATGGCACAGAAGAGACAAGCCTCAATTGTTTTTACTATCTTTGCTTGAACGGCTCAAGAAGATGCAGCAGTGAAATGGTGACAGAAGATTTACTCTAAACTGTAAGGTAGCAACTAATGGAGACGCACTTGGAAGTCAAGATTAGAATACCCTTAGGAGCAGCAATAAAGAGTAAACATGAGTTCATCGTGAGAGAAGGAAAGAGCTTGTGAAAGAGGGAAAATAATGTTACAAGTTTATGAATGAGATATACAAATCGAGGAATTGAGGTTGTGTAGATGTCAAGGATTTCTTTATTTCTCACAAACTAAATTAATAGTATAGTATTGTTCAAAATAATCAGATTATTACACCAGCAAATAAAAATAAACAGGAAGTTGGTCGGGAGAAGTTACTGGTTTAGTAAAAAGATGAAGCAAACAATGGAGAAGCTTGGAGAAGACAGCATAGAAAAAGCAGAAATGAAACCAGGAGTGGAGAAAATATTGTCGCAGAAGATGAGAAAAAATTCCCCCTTTGTGTTTCGCAAAAAGATGGCGACGTTCTGCTGCAGTGAAGTGGTGTCATGGACCACACTTTACGCAAAAAAGGGAACGAATAGTGGAAAGGAGTAGATAACGATTTCGACAAGAGGATTCGGAAGTTAGTAGGAAGGGAAGCAAAGAAGGGAGATGAGTGTTCTTCGCAGAGTTTGAGGATGGGATATTATGAGAGTAAGAGAGAATGGGGGTAAGAGAAAATGTGAGTGAGAAAGAACGAAGGTGAGAAAGAATGAAGGTGAAAGAAACTTCAGGGCGAGAGAGAGCATGAAGGTGAAAGAGAATGTGGGTGAGGTATGAGTGAGAGAATGAGGGTTGCGAGAGAATGAGTATTTAGAAAGAATGAGGGTTGAAAGAGAGTTAGGGTTGAGAGAGAATAAGAATGAGGGTGTCAGAGAAAAGAGAGATGACTGAGAGAGAACAAGAGCGAGAAAGAATAAAGGTGACAGCATGAGGGAAAGAGAAAAAGATGATGAGAGAATGATGGAAAGAGAGAATGAGAGTGAAAGAGAATGGGGATGAGAGAGAACGAGCTTGAGGATAAGAGAAACTGAGGTGGGGAAAGGGGTGGATTGTCTGGGTGACGGAAAAGGGTGGTGGTATTGAAGTAATGCAGCAGTAAAGTGTTTTCATGGAGAGGGCCCCGGTTTATGCAAAAAGAGGCAGCAGCAAGTTGTGAAAAGGAGCAGAAAACGGCTTGGAGACGAGCACACAGGAGGCAGTGGCTACGGCAGCAGAGGGTGGAGACGGGGGCGGCAGGGCAAGAGAGAGTTTGGTGAGCGCAAAAGTCGGGAGGCCATGCCTGGGCTCGGCGCCAGTGTCCTGTGCTGAAAGGGGAGACTATGCGCGAAAGAGTGCCCAAAAACAGAGAATGCTCCGCTTTGTTCGCGCTTTGTACAGAGCATGAGCGCTGTTTTGGGGCCAAGTTTAGTTGCCCTCCAATGAGGTATTTTTCTCGTCGTTGAATAGGGAAAATATTACGGGAACTCAACTTAGTCTTTCAGCAAAAATGCATTTAAGCTAGCTTCTTCATTTTAGTCCACGTTGTGAATAGATTGTATGGTTCAACACACATTATGACACTTCCACTGATGCGCCATTTTAATTTTCCAAAGGCCGTCAGAACTACTGGGATAGAGAAGGGATTTTTTTTTGGGAGGGGGTTTAAGGGCATCTCCTCCCAAAAGCAACATTTCATCCATTTTTAAAGCTTTCTGCGTGATTGAAAGGAAAATAAATAAAATTGAACAATTCTAAATAATCAAAAGGCATAAGTGAATTGGAAATAATGGTCGCTTTTATAGATAACAAAACCTCGCATTCATAGAACATAAGGGCATAAAAGTATACCCAAAAAAGGCATTACAATTTCCTTGCTGCAAAATAAGAATCACATTTTAATCGCATGAAAGCATACTTTATTTTTTGAGATTTGATTCATCTATTCTGTCTAGACGGCTTTTTTGAAGTTGTTGGTCACTCCGAATGTTTTGGGAAGATTACAAAATGTGATTTTGGGCATAGTTGATGAGTAATATTAATGTATATAATACACATATGTTTTGAATGACCAAAACTGTGTAGTGAATTTAGTTTAGATTAAGATATTAAATATGAATGGGTACTTCGACCGTGTTTTTGAGATCTACAGAACAGAATTTCGAAATGTTAATTTCACTTCTCAAAGATAGGAATTGACTTACATATTCTACATTTCAGTCTGGACGTTTGAGGACCATATAGAGATCGTCTTCGTCTTCTAATCCCATTACTATTTACCTAACCCCGTACTATTTCAAACTGAAACTACTTAGCCTAGCCATGATGGGTGAAAAAAAACTTTGAAGGTAAAACTCCGGGCATCTTTTCTTGAGCCCTTTTCTTTTCTCGATGCGACAGTATTGAGAAGGTTGCTTATTTCGACGGTATGATTATACCAAATCTATTTTGATGTAAACATTTTTCATACGGAAACAAATATTTGTTGTTACCAGATATTGTTACTTCTATAATCTGTGCTTAATTAAATTGTTAGTGGGGTGGGGGTAGGTATTCTGGCTCAAGAAAACGTATGCATATAATATTCAGCATGTTAACATCAGTGAGTGGCAGGGAAGAGCAATCGATCTAGTGAAAGTGAATCAAATCTTTATGCACATTGTTGTAACCACATACGCCATTGGTCATTCGGACGGATAAAACAATACAGGTAAAACTGTGGCGTGTTCCAAGGGTCTCAAAGCGTGCGTGGTGCGCGACGAAGGAGCCGTTAGGAACAGTATGGAGTTATGGAATTATTTATTTATGAATTATGTATACTGTTTATTTCAGTCAAAACCAGTAAATAAAATATTACGTCCGGGAGTATGTGGGGAGAAAATCTTCGTAATTCCAAAAAGCAAAACAAGGGATCATCTTACTATTTGCTCATTGAATAAACATAAAGCACTAAATGATGCATCCCGATGAAGATTCAGGTCACTGATTCAAAATATTACAATTTTCAAAAACAAATACAAAATTCAATATCAAAAATTATTTTTATTACCATCATGGCCACACTTTGATATAATTTTAGGCTTTGGCAGCAGAAACAGGTCGATTTGGAAAATACTCGTATTTGAGATGGAGATATCAAAAAGATGCAAAAACACTTGCTGACGGAGTGGGTAGGCAGAGTGAGATGTCGGGGCGGGATGTCAGAGTGGGGTGTCGGAGGGAATGTCGGAGCGGGATGTCGGAGCGGGATGTCGGAGAGGCATGGCGGGGCGGGGGGAGGGGCGGCATGAGTATATCCCAAGGGAACTATGAAGGCTGACTTTTCGTGACGTAGGGATGACTTGTGTGAGAGGTTGCGCAAGTATGGTTTGGGAGTACTAGAAGAGTACTTCGAAGGCGGGGTGGGGGCATGGTGTTGTTGGAGCGTGGTTTGGAGAGGGTGGGACGGGGGTGTGGCGTGGCGGGAACGTAGCATAGTGGGGGCGAGATGTAGGTGGCGCTTAGCCTGCGGGGGCGGGGGCGGGGGCGTGGGCGTGGTGTGGTTGGGGCGTGGCGTGGCGGGGGCGAGGCTTGGCGGAGGCATGGCGGGGAGGCGTGGCAGAGCGTGGGCTTGGGGGCTGCGGGGGCGTGGCGCGGCGAGGGTGTGATGCGGCTGGGGCGTGGCGTGCTGGAGGAGCAGGATGGTGGCCGGACGGGGGCGGAGCGGGGGCGGAGCGGGGGCGGAGCGGGGGCGGAGCGGGGGCGGAGCGGGGGCGGAGCGGGGGCGGAGCGGGGGCGGAGCGGGGGCGGAGCGGGGGCGGAGCGGGGGCGGAGCGGCGGCGGAGCGGGGGCGGAGCGGAGGCGGAGCGGGGGCGGAGCGGGGGCGGAGCGGGGGCGGAGCGGGGGCGGAGCGGGGGCGGAGCGGGGGCGGAGCGGGGGCGGAGCGGGGGCGGAGCGGGGGCGGAGCGGGGGCGGAGCGGGGGCGGAGCGGCGGCGGAGCGGGGGCGGAGCGGAGGCGGAGCGGGGGCGGAGCGGGGGCGGAGCGGGGGGCGGAGCGGGGGCGGAGCGGGGGCGGAGCGGGGGCGGAGCGGGGGGCGGAGCGGGGGCGGAGCGGGGGCGGAGCGGGGGCGGAGCGGGGGCGGAGCGGGGGCGGAGCGGGGGCGGGGCGGGGGCGGGGCGGGGGCGGGGCGGCGCCGTTACGAGAGCAGCCCCGGGGCAGCGCAGGGCGCCGCGAGGGCAGCCCGGGGGCGGCGCGTGGGGGCGGAGGCGCGGCGCGTCCTTGGGGCGCCTGCCAGCCCGCGCAGCCCAGCCTCCCCCGCTTCTGTGTTCCACCGCCCCCGCGCAGGGCGCTGTGAAGGGTTACTTTGCATTCTCATCGGATGCTCGGGGGCGCCCCTTATGGCCTTTATTTTTACATAATGCCACCTTACTGCGCCCTTTGTGGCGCTCGCTGCGTCGCCCGCCCGGCCGTCAAAGGGCCCACCATTTATTTAAAGGCGGCGACGGAGCGGGGCGGGGCGGGGCGGAGCGGGGCGGGGCGACGCGGAGCGGGACGACGAGGAAACGGAGCAGCACGGGCGAGCCGGGCTGCGAGGGAGGCGAGACAGCAGAGTAGCGATTGTGGAGGAAGAGAAGGAAAAGTTGGCTACGGATCGCCCAAGCGGGGTAGCTAGAGTAGGAAAGCGACATGGACATCGTCAAAACCCCCATGTTTCTATAAAACATCGATGTTGTTTGGGCTCGATGTTTTGATTGTGAATGAAATTCACATAATTACAATTCTATCAATTAAAAAAATTTAAGTTTGAAAAAATAACTGATGATTCCTGTCAGGGCAAGCTATATTTTATATTTTATTCTTATAATTATATTTTTTTATACATTTATAAAGACGTACATCTTTTGAAGCTCTTACACAATGATGCAACTCTGAAGTTCTAAAACAATGGTGCAATTTCTCGCAATCATGTTTCCTGTAAGCCTGCAGAGCACGTGTGGCAGTGCCTCGCTACTCGGAATTCCTCTCACGCCACATCATGCAACCGACTCGCTTCGCTGGAAACCCCCACCACCGCACGGCAGAAACCGTGCAGCTGTGCCTCCTGGAAATCTCTGCTTGCGTCATGGCGCAATACTCTTGCAAGTCGTTACATGCTAACGGCTGCCGGACCCGGCCTGCCTGCCGCCTCGCGCCAATGTCTCGTATTAACTTCTCCTTCTAGCCATCAGAGCGCACCACCTTACAGCATTCCCCTGCTGGCGCAAGCGGCTGGTGACACCAGTTGCCGCCGCGCGGCTGCGCTGCCCGCGCGCTCACGTCACGCCTAGGCTTCCCCCACCGCTGCCAGAGTTTTCCGTTGTGCTGGAATTATCTGGAAATCCAACCGACGCCTCGCCGTTCGCCGAGTCGTCGAGCCGCCAAATCAGTCTTCGTCTCGTCTCCTTGCTGAACAGACGTGCTCCGCGCCGCTCCGCGGCGTGCCTACTGCACTCGTCCGACCTCTGCTGAGCGGACGAGTCTTGTGCCGCCCTCCTTGCGGTGTGCACATTCTGTATTGCTCTGTCGCTTCTCATGGGCAGACATACTGCATCCTGCTCCCCTCGCAGCAATCTCTCCATGCTCGTCCAAGTCTGTAGCTGTACGGATGGGCGACGCCGTTCTCCTGGCGCCATTACCTGGGCCCCATGCCATGCATGCCGCTGCCTCAACTTGGCGGCCATTCTTGCCGTCTACGCTCAACTCATGTACTGGTGACTATTGCGCCTCCACTGCTTGTCACGTATTCACGTTTATGTGGCGTGTACAATTAACTGTTCTGCAATTTATGAAACTGTACTGCCTGCCATGTGTTCATGTTTATGAGCTGCATAATTAACTATTTACAAACTATTACGTGGTACCTGTGATTTAACTATTCAACAAACTATTGCTGCCACGTGTTCAGTTAACTTTGTATTCACGTCTGTGATACCTGTGATTAACTGTTTTATAAGTTGTGCTGCCGACACTACGTGTCTCACTGGTCTTCGTGTTCTCTGTGGTGCTACTCACGGCACCGGCAATTCCCTGGACTTCATCCGCCTCTGTTGAGCATGGCCTAGCTAAGCCGCCCGCAGCCACATCAACTTGAGCAAGATTCAAGAAACTTGTATATTCATATTGTGATTTGTGCTGTAACCCCTTGTACCTTCTCCCCGCATAGTTTAAGATATATCTTTATGTATTTTTGTCTTTAGAATATATGTTTACGTGTTTTAGACTACAAGTCTCTCATGGTAACAAGCACTCTCCTTCCTCTTCCATCCTTGCAGTCCCAGATCTGCAAGAGTGGTTACAACCTGTTCTTTCTTTACAGGAATCTGGGTGGTCCTTCGAAATTAATCTAATTAATCCAATTAACCTGGGCTATGGCAGGAATGTTTGGGAAGAGTCGAAAATTGATTATTTCAAACCAGTCCACTTTGCTCGACTCCCCATTCATTTTGTTCCTTCGAGCTTCGGATTTTTACCAGTAAATTTACATATGCCTATATATGCCTAATTTCTTTTTTTAATGCCTTCCAGGTACCAAGCTGATATTCACATCAGCACATTCTTTTTGTATTTCCATTGTCAATGTCTACCAGGCATTAAAGCTGATACTTACATCAGCATTCACTTTGCATGTGCCTTTTTGAGCCATCATATTTTGTCGAGTGTGCTTGTTACTATATATACAAACTTGTGCTAATTGCATATCAATGTACTTGTTTTTTGTGTAACATACTTGTGTTAATTGTATTTGCTTTGTCAATGTGCTTGTTTTTTATGCAACACACTGATGCTTGATTTAAAATGTTACATGTACTTACTGTCCTGTATCGTGTAACGAGGCTGTGTTCCTGTATCGTGTAACGTGGCTGTTTGCTCCTGTATCATGTAACGAAGCTGTACGCTGTTCCACTACTGATGCTGCACCACTCAGCTGTTTTTTCAACAAATTTGTAAGTGTAATAACTTCATAGATGTGCGTCTATTCAGGGGATTTACTTGCTTGCTTGCTTGTAAAGATTACAATCACTGATTGCCAACTTTAACTTCACATGCATACATTTGTGTTTTTACATTTTTATGTGCTTTCTTGATTTCAAGTGTTTTTATTGTGTCATATACACACACATTTGTGCCTTTTATTGCAATTTTAAATGTCTCATGTATACACATCAGTGTTATTACTTGCCTTTTATGTGTCACATGTACATACAGTGTGCTTTGTTTAGTGTTTATGTATTTTTGGGGAAAATTCAGTGTTAATTGCTATTAGGTTAGGGCTCCCTTCTGATCCCTCAACATTCCTTTCTATTCTGTGCCCATCAATTGCCAATTGCGCACCCCAAGATGGCATCACAAACTCTCCCTAAGAAGGTTATTAACTTAATGGCCAAGTTGAAGGATGATTGCACCTCCTTTTCAAATTTTCTCACAGAAAATGAGCCACTTACCGCGCTCACGTGTGAACAATTAATCTCCAGAAAGGAATTGCTCATTAGAATTTTTGACAAACTTGATAATCTGACTGACAATATTGATCCATCTGACGAGACTTCTTCTCAATTGCGTGATCTTGTCAATAGTTATCATGAGGTTCTCGCTGCAGCTAATGTGGCACTGTCTAATTACAATTCAACTCTCGTTGACAATGATTCTGTTTCTAACAGATCAAGTCCTTCTGACTGTACCTCTAGAAGTTCTAAGCGCAATGTAAAATTACCTGAAATTAAATTGCCCACCTTTGATGGCAACCAAGCCAACTGGCTCACATTTAAAAACATTTTCGAAGGCCTTATATGTCAAGATGACATGCCCAATTCTAATAAATTTTATTACTTATCAGGCTCACTTGTAGGACAAGCCAAAGATTTATTGCACAACTTGCCTATTACCGATGACAACTTTACAGTTGCATGGGAATTACTGAAGCAACGGTATGACTCTCCCAGGGCTATCGTTAGCATTCACTTAAATTCGATTTTGAATCCTCCTGCATTAGCAAAGGGCTCCGCTTCTTCTTTGCAAAATTTAATTGACTACTTTAGATTACATGTCAATGCAATTAAGGGCATCAACGTTGATACTGATTTGTCAGATTTGTTGCTCGTTGCACTAATTTCCAAGAGTCTCCCCACTGACATTCTCAAGCAATGGGAACTGTCCTTGAATAGCAGTGAGCTCCCCACTTTCGATTCTTTGTTACAATATCTAGAACTACATCAACGAAGCTTAAGAGTTTTTGACAATCCTAATGTATACGCTTCAAATTCTCACGTTAATGACAAGCCTAACACCGCCAGGGCAGGCGATGTCAACAACACGGGAAAAGGCAAGTCACTAGTTTGTCCTAAATGCAATTCTGAACATTTGATTAAGAACTGTCCTTCATTTTTACAATTGTCACCTAAAGCTCGTTACGACTTCATTGTCAAGCAAGGTAGATGTTTTAGATGTTTTCACCCGAAGACCCATGGTCATTCCTGTACTACAAAATGTGATATTTGCAATAAGAATCACCACAAACTTTTGCATTTTGGTGATAAACCTCCTGCTAATCAACAAGCTGCATCAGCTGTTGCGACCAGTGCTGCCAAGCCAGCCACTTCAACTCTCATTCCAACAGCTTTAGTAAGCTGTTCTTCTAATAATGGCAGGTCTAAGCCCTTTGTTGCTCTTCTTGACACTGGAAGTGGTATTAACTTAATTACTTGGAGCACGGTAAAATCTCTTAAGTTACCTACAACGAAAATGCCTGTGACTATTTCTGGTATTGGTCCAGAAGCTTTAACAAGCACTCACAGCGCTACTTTAACAATTAGACCTTGTAATGTTCCTGATAGCTGGTCTTGTAAGATAAATTGTTCAATTGTGCATAGCATTCCTGGCACTCTTTCACATAGTTTTAATTGCGACAATTGGAATTTGCCCGCAAATCTAGTCTATGCAGATCCTCACTTTGATAATATTAAACCCATCGATCTCTTGCTTGGTGCGGATGTTTTCTTTGACATTTTACTGCCAGATAAGCTAACCAGATCCGATGGTGTCTATCCTGTGCTACAGCACACCAAATTAGGTTGGATTGTTGCGGGTCGCACCCCACGCTCCACTGCGCCCTCGCAAGCCCCTTGTAATCTGATTCAGACGCCCTTTGAGTTACCTGATCAGATCAAACACTTTTGGGAGGTAGAGGAAGTCTCGCCTCTCCATCCAATTTTACATGAGGAAGAAATAGCAGAATCTCACTTCGTAGCTACTCACTCGAGGGACGCCTCTGGCAGATACTCGGTCAAGCTCCCTGTTAATTCCAAATTAAATTCATTAGGCGACTCCAAACCTCAGGCAATCAAACGCTTTCTGGCAATTGAAAAAAGGCTTGAAAAGGATCCCGAACTGAAGCGGGACTACCATGAGTTTATCAACGAATATATTCAATTAGGACATATGCAACCAGCACCCAGCTGTGACAGTCTTATTAGTTATTACATTCCTCATCATCCAGTGTTCAAACCTTCCAGCTCTACTACTAAAACTAGGATTGTGTTTGACGCTTCGGCTAAGACCACTACTGGTATTTCCCTCAATGATGCGCTATTGAATGGTAGCAAAATTCAAGACGATCTCTTTGATCTTTTACTTAAATTTAGAGCTCACAAAATTGGCATTGCCGCCGATCTTAAAATGATGTTTCGCCAAGTAAATGTAGATCCATCTGACTGGAACCTACAACGTGTTTTATGGAGGGACTCCCCTTCTCAACCTATTCAGGATTTTGCCTTAACTACGGTGACGTATGGTCTAAAACCAGCCACCTTTCTTGCTGTTCGCACCTTGCATCAGCTAGCTACCGACGAAGGCACTGACTTCCCTATCGGCTCACATGTGCTAACGTCCAATTTTTATGTTGATGATTTCTTACATTCATCTCCCAACCTACATGCTGCCAAGCAAACTATCTCTGAGTTAAACAGTTTGTTGGCAAAGGGTGGCTTTCTTTTACGTAAATGGGCTTCGAATGACAAGTCTGTTTTGTCAGATCTTCCAGATCACTTGCTGGCCAAGTCAGGCCACAAAATTTTCGAGTCCAAGGCCCCCGAAGCAGTATCCACTTTAGGTATTTCTTGGAACACTGTCACTGACATGTTCACCCTAGTGCTGTCAGACAAAATCAATTTTAATGTTACAAAGTTTACTAAAAGAACTATGCTGTCTGTGATATGTTCTTTATTCGATCCACTAGGCCTATTGGCCCCCTGTATAATTGTTTGCAAACTGTTATTTCAAAGACTCTGGGATTATTCCCTCAATTGGGATCAATCACTCCCACCTGATATCGCCCTTAAATGGCAAGAAGTCTTTACGTCATTAATTGACATACCTACGATTAATGTTCCACGATGCATTCTGCCATCTGATTACTCTTCCGTTGAATTGCATGGTTTTTCCGACAGCAGCCTGACAGCTTACGGAGCAGTGATTTACGTACGCTCTGTTAATGAGCACGGTACACATACTGTAAATTTACTCTGTGCCAAATCCAAGGTAGTGCCCTCTAATATGAAGTGTAAGGATGACACCGCGTTAACCATTCCTCGCTTAGAGCTCTGTGCTGCCGTCCTTCTGACCAAGCTTATGATTAAAACTATTAAAATTCTTTCTCATGAACTTTCTCCCAATGCTGTCCTATTGTGGACTGACTCCAGGATAGTGTTGGACTGGATTCACTCACCACCCCTCAAGGGCAATGTGTTTGCGCGTAATCGTGCACAGTTTATTAGGGAGAATGCAAACGGCTTCACTTGGCGTTACATTCAATCTTCTCTTAATCCTGCGGATTTACTTTCACGTGGCGTCAAGCCCAAAGATTTGTTAAATTCAGATATCTGGTGGCACGGTCCACAATTCTTAACTCTTGAGTCAGCCTCATGGCCAAATGGCATTACTGTAACTGTCAACAACGCACCTGTGCTACTCTGCAAGCCTTGCGACTCGTACCTGAACGAAAGAGTATGCTCTTACTACAGTTCCTTTCAAAAATCACTTCGCGTTATGGCATATGTTCTTCACTTTATCACATGTCTTAAATCCGCCAAGTCAAAACTAGCTTCGGATTCCACTAAATCCACTAAATCTCTTTCTGCTCACCAGCTTAATCATGCAAAATTAACATGCATCAAAATCGTACAACATCATGCCTTTCTCCCTGTGTTCAAGGCGCTCAACGACGGAGCCACATGTCCCTCTAGCAGTGGCCTCCTTTCGCTCAATCCTTTTATTGACAATGATGGCTGCCTGCGTGTAGGTGGCAGAATCTCAGAGGCCGAGCTGTCTTTCGACACTCTCCACCCTCTAATTTTACCTTCTAAGCATCACTTTACTAGGGCACTTATTAACGACGCCCACTTGAAACTGGCCCATGCCAATGTTCAGTTTTTAACCGTCCATTTGCGACAATCTTATTGGATACTTTCCATTAGGAAGACAATCAAATCTGTGATACGTAAGTGTATCACATGTTTTCGCCATGCTCCTACATCAGCACAACAGCTCATGGGAAACCTCCCAGCTATACGTGTGACCCCATCTCCCACCTTTGGCATTGTGGGGGTGGATTATACAGGGCATTTTTGGCTTAGGCACGGAATTCGCGGCAAATCCCGCACCAAGGTGTATCTTGCACTTTTCGTGTGCATGGTCACCAAGGCCGTACACATCGAAATAGTCTCCTCTTTAACTACAGAAGCTTTCTTAATGGCTCTCAAACGATTTGTATCACGTCGCGGCATTCCAACTAAGATTTTTTCGGATAACGCTACCACCTTTGTGGGAGCCAATTCACGGCTCCATGCCCTTTACAACCTTTTCAAATCTTTAGCTTTTCAAAAACAAATTATTGATTTTTGTTCTAATTCCTCCATTGATTGGACATTCATTCCACCCAGGTCCCCTCATGTTGGCGGTATCTGGGAGGCCGGCATCAAAATCCTAAAACGTCACTTGCTACGTGAAATAGGCGAAGCCGTGCTTTCTTATGAAGAATTGCTAACTACTGTCACGCATGTTGAGGCAATCCTAAATTCCAGACCTCTCATACGTCCTACGGATGATGCAGCTGAGTTCAATTATCTCACGCCTGCTCATTTCTTAATTGGCAGACCTCTTACAGCTTTGCCCGATCCCAATGCACTACAGCAGCAATCTGTACGCTGTCATTGGAATCAAACTCAAAATGCACTTGCCAACATCTGGACGCGCTGGACGAAGGAGTATCTGTTATCCCTTCAACAACGCTCCAAATGGACAGCTGTCTCTCCCAACATCAAATCGGGCACTCCCGTTTTGTTGATTGATGACAATCTCCCTCCTCTTGAGTGGAGGTTAGGGGTAATCACCCAAACTTTTCCTGGTCGTGATGGCCGCACTCGAACTGTACAAGTTCAAACCAAGGCAGGCTCCTTTGTGAGGCACATCCATCGCTTGTGTCCTCTACCCATTCATGATTAGTACACGTCTTTCACAGTTATTTTCTATTGGTTGTTTGTAGTTAGTTGTTTGTTGTTTTGTTAGCTGTAAGATTCGCTGTGTCGTAATTTAAACATAGGTAATTCATAGTTATTTAGTGTTAGTTATTTAGAGTCATTTTGTTTATCATTTTTTGTTAGCTGTAAAATTAATTCATTATATTCTAGATATGTTAGTCATTAAGATTTTTGCCTTTGCAACCTCTCCGAGGTACAACATCTCATCCGAGATATGCCTTATTAGCTTCGCTATGGCAACATTTTGCAGTCATTTAGTGCTGATCCAAAACTATTGTATTATTATGTATTATGTCATTGTACTTTATTACATCGTGTGCCATCGCACTTGCCACCTCTTCGAGGTGCCTACTTGTTTAAGGTTTATTATACCTTCCTTACCAACGGCTATCTCCATACACCCTACCACTCCCATCTTATACCTGACTACCCAGCTTGCCCTAACATCTTTTTTGTCGAACGACCTAATCGTTCTGTGGGGGTGTATGTCAGGGCAAGCTATATTTTATATTTTATTCTTATAATTATATTTTTTTATACATTTATAAAGACGTACATCTTTTGAAGCTCTTACACAATGATGCAACTCTGAAGTTCTAAAACAATGGTGCAATTTCTCGCAATCATGTTTCCTGTAAGCCTGCAGAGCACGTGTGGCAGTGCCTCGCTACTCGGAATTCCTCTCACGCCACATCATGCAACCGACTCGCTTCGCTGGAAACCCCCACCACCGCACGGCAGAAACCGTGCAGCTGTGCCTCCTGGAAATCTCTGCTTGCGTCATGGCGCAATACTCTTGCAAGTCGTTACATGCTAACGGCTGCCGGACCCGGCCTGCCTGCCGCCTCGCGCCAATGTCTCGTATTAACTTCTCCTTCTAGCCATCAGAGCGCACCACCTTACAGCATTCCCCTGCTGGCGCAAGCGGCTGGTGACACCAGTTGCCGCCGCGCGGCTGCGCTGCCCGCGCGCTCACGTCACGCCTAGGCTTCCCCCACCGCTGCCAGAGTTTTCCGTTGTGCTGGAATTATCTGGAAATCCAACCGACGCCTCGCCGTTCGCCGAGTCGTCGAGCCGCCAAATCAGTCTTCGTCTCGTCTCCTTGCTGAACAGACGTGCTCCGCGCCGCTCCGCGGCGTGCCTACTGCACTCGTCCGACCTCTGCTGAGCGGACGAGTCTTGTGCCGCCCTCCTTGCGGTGTGCACATTCTGTATTGCTCTGTCGCTTCTCATGGGCAGACATACTGCATCCTGCTCCCCTCGCAGCAATCTCTCCATGCTCGTCCAAGTCTGTAGCTGTACGGATGGGCGACGCCGTTCTCCTGGCGCCATTACCTGGGCCCCATGCCATGCATGCCGCTGCCTCAACTTGGCGGCCATTCTTGCCGTCTACGCTCAACTCATGTACTGGTGACTATTGCGCCTCCACTGCTTGTCACGTATTCACGTTTATGTGGCGTGTACAATTAACTGTTCTGCAATTTATGAAACTGTACTGCCTGCCATGTGTTCATGTTTATGAGCTGCATAATTAACTATTTACAAACTATTACGTGGTACCTGTGATTTAACTATTCAACAAACTATTGCTGCCACGTGTTCAGTTAACTTTGTATTCACGTCTGTGATACCTGTGATTAACTGTTTTATAAGTTGTGCTGCCGACACTACGTGTCTCACTGGTCTTCGTGTTCTCTGTGGTGCTACTCACGGCACCGGCAATTCCCTGGACTTCATCCGCCTCTGTTGAGCATGGCCTAGCTAAGCCGCCCGCAGCCACATCAACTTGAGCAAGATTCAAGAAACTTGTATATTCATATTGTGATTTGTGCTGTAACCCCTTGTACCTTCTCCCCGCATAGTTTAAGATATATCTTTATGTATTTTTGTCTTTAGAATATATGTTTACGTGTTTTAGACTACAAGTCTCTCATGGTAACAAGCACTCTCCTTCCTCTTCCATCCTTGCAGTCCCAGATCTGCAAGAGTGGTTACAACCTGTTCTTTCTTTACAGGAATCTGGGTGGTCCTTCGAAATTAATCTAATTAATCCAATTAACCTGGGCTATGGCAGGAATGTTTGGGAAGAGTCGAAAATTGATTATTTCAAACCAGTCCACTTTGCTCGACTCCCCATTCAATTCCATAGTCAGTTTATATATTCGGAGCAAATGAACTATTAACATCAATAAGCAGCGTATGTGTCGTCTGATGTGACCGATGTTCTGGTTCTGGAGAGATGATCTCATGCGCCATACAAGTATGACCTTACTCTTTTATTCCTCGTACCCTTCTACGAACTAAGAATTGACCCTTTGAAACGACATTGGGTACTGAGGTTTTCATGCTCACTGCATTGTTGTTATTCTCTTTTTAAACTTTGTTCTTAGTGAATGTTAATTATAAATTAATAACCCATTGCCATTGTCAAATTGAATTTTGTTGCGCACGCGCGCGAGATTACCAAAATTTAACCAACTAGAGATACCATTTTTAATGCATCGATATTTTAAAACATCGAAGTCCTTTGGTCGATGCATTGTTAACTTCTATGTTTTACTTCTGAACAACGATGTTTTGATATCAATGTCGCTTCACTGAAGCAGAACTGATGAAGAGATCGGATTCGAGCCGTGGTTGTGGCGGAGATGATGGCACGGGCGCGATGTTGCATCGGGTCGACGAGTGCGGAGGGCGGCGGGACGGGTTACGGAAGTAGAACAGTGGAGCGGCACAGCCCCGAGGGGGGGTGATGGCTACGGTTCTAACAAGAGGAGAAAGAGGAGAAAAGGAGAAGAGGAAAAAAATTGACCAAGTGGCGCTGGCGTTGTTCACAGACAGACGGACGGGCAGACATTTGGCCATCAGCGTATCTCGGTATGAAGCACTCACCAAATGTGAATTCTGAAAACACTACGTGTTAGAGGAAGTAATTTACAACATGTATGAACAAGATTCATCCTTTTTTTAGTTATTGCACAGACGATGGCAACAGGGAAGAAGGCCGTGCGATGGAAGAAATGTGGTTAGCGGGTGGTGGGCGAAACGGGCGCAAGCGGTGGCGGTGAAGCAGGCAAGTGAGGGAGAAGACAGAGCTGCAGGACAGTCGCTGATGGAGAGTCCGAGGCAGAAGTGGCTTTTCTGCGAGGCAAGCGGGAAGTGGCCGGGTTTGGTGAGCAAGGGATGCAGAAAATGGTGGGGGAAAGCGGAGTAAGATGTCAGGAGTAAACGACACATCCAGAGTGGCGAGAACGGCTGGGACCAAGTCGGTCGTGAGGATACAATGCCGCCGGAATGTAACGAAAGGAAATAGAGGGTTAGTGATAATTGGGGACTTTAGAAGGGATGGAGAAGCGGTGGGGATGCAGAGAACGGAAAACAATGAACAGACGGCGGGAATGGAAAGAACTGTAGGGATGGATCGGCGGAGGGATAGGAGGGGTAGGGGGCGATGAGAGAGATAGTGCTGGTGGTGTTAATGGGAGGGGTGGCGGAAGGGGCGGTCAGCGGGAACGAGGTTGTTGGTAGAGACTTTCACTGTTGACATGAGGTGGCAGCGGTAAAACAAGAGTGCAAGAGAAAGTTAGAGTGGCCACCGCTAGGAGACTACCCAGCAGCCATCCCTATTCACCTTCCGCACGACAACGAAGTAGGCTAACCTGACAGACGATATTGTTTAATCATTTCAATTAATGTATGACCACTTACATTTATCTAACTTTCTAACTATAGTTCAGTACTTGAAATACAAAACCAGTACTAAATTATTTTGATTGAGTGTTTTAGTGATTTAGTGCACGTCAACTACCAAACTCACATAAGTGTAGTTAATGTTGCTCGAGAGTTGGCGGTGATCTTTCCCTCGGAGTATGACGCCATCTGGCCCCGACCAACCGTCGGATAGCAGTGTTTTCCCAAAACAGGTATCTCCCACCAGCGAAGCTCCGCCTCAGTCGGGACAAGCTCTAAGCTCCTTATCGGTCTTCCCTCATGTGTACTTATGTGTGCCCCTAATGTAGTGCGTGTCAGTGTGTATGTGTATAAGGGGCTGTATAAGACAAGGAAGAGGTAGGAAAGATTGCGCGCGGTCCGTGACCTGTTTGTTAGGGTACCGCTCCGGAAACCACGAAAAGTCACCGATCAGAGCACCCAGTCGCTAGAATTCTCCTCCAGGCAGCGACTAAATTCGACCACGCTTCGACCAAGTTAATGTCGAAATCCTGCTACCGCCGGGACGCGAACCTAGGATCCCCCGGTCAGAGGGAATGTAGTGACATCAGTTGATGCTCTGAGCCATCTCTCCCAGTAGTACTACTAAATGTAATGAATGCATACTTAAAAGAACTTTGAAAATTAGAATAATGAAATGATGGTTCAATTTGACCGGAATTTGCAAAAAATATTCCAAATTATTACAACAGACTTTGTAAAGTGTCACAGACCATGTGACCTGGATAATTGTTGTTTCACTGAAAAGAAAAAATAATGAACTGAAAAGAAAGCCATTGTCATATAGTCCGCGGTGACAACAGAAATGTCGCAAATTCTCAGTTCTGAGTGGTAGGGCATAGAAAGAACCACATATTTAAGAAGAAAATCTCCGAAGTTCTACATTCAGAACTTAAAACAAGATGGTTTAATTAAAACTTATAATACTGAAATTTTAATACTAAAATTAAGTTTTTTTTTTTACTTTTCGAATAGTTCACACAATCCTCAAAATGTTCTTCAAAAAAATCAAATTTTAAGAACGATCTGTTCAAGAAAACTTTCCCTCCCCAAACGTAAACATACGTTCCTTCTCCATTTCCCCGTCAAGCCTGTTCCCCGCCTTTCTTGCCCAGATCTCTCAATCACCCTCGTGTGGAACCCAACCCCTGTTTTACAACGCGTCGTGAGTCCTCAGTCCTCGTCCTGCCCTCTCGACCCCCCTACGTCATTTTCGTGGACCCCCGACTTCCTTACGGCTTCCACTCGTCTGCGAGGGGTCGAGCTACCCCTGTTGCCCCTTGTAGGCTGTCCTCGCCGCCCTCTGGGGCGTCTTAAATCGCATCTGCTGAATATCAAATCCCGCTTGGCTCCCCCTGCTCGCGCTCTTTAGCAAATTGTTTCCCCGCAAGAATCCGACGCGATGAGCTTTTCGCGGGGAGCAGGCTGAGATGGTTGAGGATCTTGGCGTGAGCCTGTCACGAGTTCATCTTTGCCATCTCCTCCTCCTCCTCCTCCTCCTCCTCCTCCTCCTCCTCCTTCTCCTTCTTCTTCTTCTTCTTCTTCTTCTTCTTCTTCTTCTTCTTCGTTAATCGATTATTTCGTGTTTCTCAGGCACGTCTTCTGCTATGTTCAGTCCCGTAAGTGCAGTGCGTGTTTTACCACGGAAGGTGATTGGTCTTTTTCCTGTGAAAGTCGAGTCTCGATGTGGACTTCAACGTCGGCTTGCGGGATTTTCCCTATTCAAGCTCGCGGGCACAAGAAGAAATAACCCAGAAATTAAAAAAGCAGTCCATTCTGTAAATTGAGAGCTATTTTATTTCTATGTTAATTTTTCTTTCTGACCAAATATGTTCATTTCTCTTGTAAATAATAAACTCTTTACATGTGTCTGGAATGTTTATATGCTTCTGCAATGCAAATTTTTGTCTACAAACATTTTTTTCAAACAAAGTTTTGAGTGGTTACTACCACTCAACATTTCGGAATATCCCAGTAGTTTATTAAACAAAATATTTTTTAAATTGTATTATGAGCTCATTTGCAAAGTTTTGACGTTTCTTCCTTGGGCATACTGTACAGAATCAGTTAAATGATGCTGGAGAATTTAATATTGTCTTTGAATTCACATTTTAGAACAGTTTGTTTCAACTCCTTTCCCTTATTAGCGCTGAAATGTTTGTAAGATTTGCAGCTACATTTTGTTTCGGATTACAATTTACATATTAAGAATAAGAAACATTTTTAATGATCAATAACTTAAATGCATTTTTTTGTTTTAAAATAAAGAACTATAAAGCTGTCTCAATAGACCAATAATTTTTAGTAATCTTTAAATTCAAAAGTGTTTCAGAACAATCATGATAATGATGAACACTCAAAATTACTTGTTTATTATCTCTCAACATTGAGTGCTCATTGCAGCTCAGCCACCTGGAATATCCTAGAAGTTTATTAGACAAAATCTGCTTAAAATTGTCTTATGAGCTTATTTTCGAAGTTTCGATGCTTCTTTCCTGAACATCCTGTATAGAATCAGTTAAAGAAACTATGATGACGTAATTTAATGTTTTATAATAATATTTAATAATAAAATACCTTTCCACAAAACTCTCCGGGATCCTCGAAAACGTCTTAAGAGAAAACCACACAGTGTAATGACTGACAGAGGGGGGATGTGCAACGCTTACCGGTGTTGGCCCGTCGATAACCAGAGAAAGCGGCGTGAAAAGAAGCTCCGACAGCGCACACGTGCGCGACGCGGTGTTGCGAGGCGCTGTTCAGGTGAAGTGAGGGGAGACTGACGGCAGCAGGTGCGAGCTGCAGCATTCCAATCGTCGTTCACTCGCCAGAACTACCACTGGGAGCATCGGATGGTTTTAAAGGAAGAGGTCCTGACAGGCTGACATAAGGAAGTGGCGTGGAGGATCACTTGCATGTTTGATTTATCTACTTACAATCGACAGCAGTCTGTTATTTCGGTTGACGTTGAGAACAGAAGACGTCAGTTTATAAGGAGGCACATGTCCTCTTCAGTTTTCTTTCTTTTCTGCGCGTAACAATCATTATTTTCATTACTATCGCTACAATAATCTGCGGAAGCGAAGGCGTTATTAATGAAAAATGAAGCTAATATTGTTTTTTAGTTACACCCAGTGAGAGGGACCTATACTTAAGCGTGAATTTACCGTCTCTGCGATGTCTTATTTGCATCAATAATTGCGAATCATTTCAGTGTTTTCATTTTTTTTAAATTGACAGTTGCCAAGATATGGAGTTCTGTTGAACTCAAAATAAATATAAATACGAGAGGTTTACTTAATTTACCTCATCATGAATACTTCTTAGAAAATAATCCTTAATATCATGAAATGTATTGGAATATGGTTTCCTAACTGGTGTTAGCTTGTAAAAATCAAAATCAGCTGGGAAATCTAATATCGGGTTGTAAACGCTAAGCAAGGAATATTTACATTATAACAACAGAAAATATTCCAAATTGTATTGCGAAATTATGGGAATATTCAGACGATTTCGATTGCTTTCTGGCGAAAATAAGTCGGACAATTTTAATCACAGACGTCCGGTAGCGAGCGACTGATATTTCGCCTGCACTGTGAGCGTAGCCCAAGTCGGCGGTCACAGCGAAGCCGATTTTGGTCGAAATTCCGCTCGGCCAGTGTCGGACGTTTTCGTCCCACTTACTAGCCAACGGAAATGTTCATAGGGAATTCCAAAGAGAATTTCGACAACATCTTATAACATCAGTTGCCGGACGAAGATCTGTTTCGTTTGATTTTATCGGTTAAATTCGCCCGAAATCAGAAAGACATAAGACCATCTGCAATACCATCTTGAGTACATGTAATAGAAGGTCTTGAGCGTGTTTCTGGCAAATGTTTCAAATAATACGCCGCAAAATGATGGGAATATTCGCCCGATTCCGGGTGCTTTTCGTGTGAAGCAATGTCGTCGACAGTCGCTCGGTAGCGAGCGGGCGGGCGGAATTTCGGCTGCGCTGCTCCCGGAGTAAGTCGAGCGCCGCTGATCCGCAGGCGGACGGCGCGGCGCCGGGCGGCGTGCAGGCGGTGGCCATTAGGCGAGCTGATGAATCATGTTCGGTGATTGGAGCTCTCCGAGCAGAGCACAATGCAGGGCGCCCCCGCCTTCCTCGCCGCCACCGTCGCCACCACCGCCGCCACCGCCGCCGCCACTGCCATCGCCTCCACCATCGCCACCGATACCGGCTCCGCCACTGCCACCGCCGCCGCTCCCACCCGCGCTCCCGCCGCCGCTCCCGGCCCTCCTCCCGCCCCCGCCCCCGCCCCTGCCACCGTCCCCGCCCCCGCCACCGCCACTTCTGCCGCGGCCACCAACCCAGTTGCCGCTGCCACCGCCGATACCGTCATGTCACTATTGCCTCATCGACCATCACTTCCTCTCCCTTTACTTCCACCTCTTCCATCTCCATCTCGCCTTCCACGTCACTATTTCCTTCCAAGCTCCTCCTCAGTAGTCGTCGTTGCCATCACCACCACCACCACTACCATCACAGCCTCCTCGCCGACTCCAACACTACAGTCATCTCCACCGCCATTTCTGCCTCTGCTCTTTCCCTCTCCACCCTTTCCTTCACCCTTTCATCTTTCACTTCTGTTTCCACTTCCCTTCCCGTTGTTTCCTCCACCGTCACCTCCACCCTCACTTCCTACAGCCCACGAGCTCCTTCTTTCTCCACCCGGCCTACGCCGCCCCCGCAGCGGTCATGCTTCCCTGTCCGCCTCCCTTGCTACTTCCATCGCCGTCTGCTCTAGCACAGCTGGGCGGCCTCGCCACCTCGTCCGCTTCCTCTACCCTGATAGGTAGTTTTTTTCCGTGGTTTCTTCGATCAATACCAGCCGAATGCCAGAGCACCACTTTAACAAATGGGCCACAGACTGTGCGCTCCTTCCTCTCCTTCCTCAATCTTGCCCCATCCTCTCCCTTTATTTACACGCACGTACACTCACTCACATGCCCTATAATACCACACATGTCGGGAGACAAGTCCAGTTTGTACCGGCTGGAGAGCTGCCCCGCTCGTGGGAGATTCCTGGTCGGGGAAAACTCCGCTAGCCGACGGCAAGGTCGGCGTCGGATCACATCATCCAGAGGCGGACGATAACCGCCATCTGTCGAGGAAAGAATACAAACTACACTTACGGAACGAATGATGCTAGTAGTTGACGCGCCCGGAATCACTAATCAAGCAAAACTCTTTTTTTACTAGGCTGTCCGAGTGACGCCGCGTCCATGGCGAAGGTGCCGACGTTTCGGTCGCCATTCTGCGACCTTCCTCAGGGCGTATTGCCCCCTGTGGAAGGTCGCAGAATGGCGACCGAAACGTCGGCACCTTCGCCATGGACGCGGCGTCACCCGGACAGCCTAGTAAATACTGACTCCGGCCGCGGAAGCCTACGCTCTCAAGCAAAACTCTACTCTCAGCCCCCTGCGTCCTCTACAACCTTCGCCTCCTGTACAATTTGGACTCCCATATCTCCTTCGCCTCCGGTAGACATTTTAGCTCACATTCTGCCTTCAACTCCTGTAAAGCTTGTCCACCTTTTCCACCTGCACCAGACGTTCGGAGATGCCGGCTGCCTCCGCTGCCGTCTCCACCACCTTCTCTACTTCCGCAATCGATTACCTCAAAGATACAGCCAACACCTCCGCATCTACTACTGCATTTGACTCCGCCCCTGCCATCTCCTTCATCTCCAACACAGCGTGCACAGTAGACGCCGCACTGCTTCCTGTGCCGTCATCGTCTGCTCCGCCTCGCCGTCCTCCCTGTCCCTTCCCTCACAGTCGCAGGCGGATCGCCTTCATCTCCACTTTCGTCTCCGCCTCCACAAATACTGTGGCTCCTCCCTGTGCCTTCGCCTCCCTCTTCCACCGACGTCGAATACGCAGTGCTTTCTGTATCATCCCCACTGTCACCATTGTCGCTTCCGCCTCCATCACCGCCTTCACTACCTTCTCCGCCTCCGCCACTCATCCGCAGGCGTCTCCACTACTGCCTCCATCTCCCCCAGCCGCCGCCACTTAGGCTACCCTCCGCTCCTACTGCCGCCTCCATCACCATCCCTGCCTGTCCATCCCCGTCACCGCTGCCCCCTCCATTGCCGCCTCTACCACTGCCCCCTCTTCCGCCTCCGCCCTACCTCCTCGCCCGCCGTCAAGGCCTCCTCCACTACCTCCTCCCTCTACGCCACCTCCGCCTCCATTACTACCTCCGCCACTGCCTCCTCCATCATTGCCTCAGCTGCCGTCTATACCACCGTCCCTGCCTCACCCCACCGCCATCGCTTCCGCTGCCTCCATTGCCGCCTTCGCCGCCACCTCTGCCTACTCCTCGTCATCGCCTCCGTCTCTCCCCACCGCTACCTCCACTAGCGCCTCTGGCCCCATCTCCCTCTCTCCGCCGCCGCCACTACCGCCTCCGCCTCCGTGCCCACCTCCATCCCCGCCGTCCCCGCCTCCGACTCTTCCTCCTCCCCCGCAGCAGCCTCCGCCTGCGCCCCTGCCTCCTCCCCCACCGCCGCTCTGCTTTCTGCCGCGTGCATGCGGGCTGTTGTTGTTGATCCAGGTGCCATTGAGGAGCGAGACGTTTGTTTCTCTTCCCGCTGCTGACTTTCAATTCCACCCATTCTTCGCAGCGTTTCTTTTCTTTATTATTTCCATTCTTGCGCCCCGCCCCCGCCCCCTCCTCCCTCCACAGTCGAGCCGAGGAGGCGGAGATGGCGACAGCAGGGCTTCTCTCTCGCGCGCTCACAGGGGTGTTCAAAGTTGATCGCCGACTCGCAATGGGAGAAACTAAAGGAAAAATGAAGCGGAAGTTCTGATTCGAAGGCGACCCGTATTGTTCTGGACAGCAGGCTAGGATTTTCGTTTTGAGTGATGACGATGAATTGATGTCGTTGTAGTGCCTCTGACTGGGAGGTCCTAGGTTCGAGCCCCGTCGGAGGCAGGATTTTCGACACTAGCTACATAGCTAGGTAGTGTTCAGTCGTTGTCTGGTGTAGTATTCTATTGGCCGGATGCTTTCAGCAATAGTTTTCGGTGGTTCCTCCAATCAATACCAGGCGAATGCCGGAGCAGTACACTCTCAAAAAGGTCACGGCCCGCGCGCGATTTTTCTTTCCTCTTTCTTGAACTATCCTCACCCGTTACTTAAACACACTCCGACTTACATGCACTGCACAACACTACACATGTCGGGAGATGAGAGCTTGTCCTGGTTGGAGCGGTGCCCTAGAAAGGGATTCCTAGTCGGGGAAATCTCCGGAAATCGACTGACAGGTTGGCGCCGGATCTCGCAATAGGATTTAATATTACTGAAATCAGTCTCTCCTTCTGATGAACGCTATGAAAAATTGAAATTATTTTTCACGCACAGAATATTGCCTACATGATAATACGTTTCAGAGCCTGGCCGTGCGACGACTTACGAAGTACGAAATGCCACTGGGGTCCAGCTAGTATATTAATTTAATTTACTTTAATAACCTATACTGCTCCCATGTATTTCACGGTACGTGTCAGAATCTCTTTCATCTCTTCTCTCTTGTGACGATGGGGCCAACTGCGTGAAGCGGAGATTTAAATATGTCATACGAACCACACAGCCTGCCTGGTAGCAACTGCATTTGCCTCACTAACTTACATCCCCTGCAGTGAAGTTGTGAATTATCTTGTGCAACAGCAAGCAAGTTGGTTTGATGTAGCCAGCCTTTCTTCGGAAGTAAATATTTTAAGCAATAAATGTGCAATGTCTGAATAAGCAAGACTAACTAACGATCTCTTCCATTTAAGCCCTGAAGAGTACGTGTGACGCACTTATAGTCGGAGATCATCAAGAGTCAACGAGCGCATGGCAATATCACGTTAAGCGAAGGACAGGAGTTGTCCTGCAGCAGCCAATGCTTATCTAGAGATCAGAGACCTCAATCATGCGCAGAGCGAAATTGCTTTTTCCATGCGGTTTAACTATACATCTATGAGTTTGCACTCTGTTCCACCTCATTCTTTTTAACTTCTTCTGTTCCCTCCATCCCTCGTACATGACCGATTTGGAGACATTTGTTGCTGTTTCGGCTCCACCGATTGTGAATTCGCTCTGTGCACAATCAGAATCACTAAAGACCGATTATCAAGCGTCATAATAACCAAACAACGATTTCAACTGCGACTTTTGACTTGCACAACACTCAGTGTCACATCAAACGATACACGGTCTACAGAAGAGAACGAAGCTCTGCAGTCCATTGCATCTCATTCCCTCCAAACCCCTCCGCCCCTTTCACCCGTCCTCCGACACCCCGCCCCGCCCCCTTCAGGAGTTATTGTTGTTATTCCGGTAGGCCGCGCGCCGCGCTGCTATTGTGGCCCGCAGCGCCGCTGCGTCTTTCTCAAAAATGACTGCGAGATTCCTAATGAAGCATTGAGACGCGGTGAAAGAGGATGGCGCGACCGAAAGGTGGAGATGGAGGCGGAGGCGGGGACCGTACAAGGAGGCTGGAGCGTGGGAGGGGAGTAGACGGGTGGGAAGCGGAGACGGTGGCAGTGGCGAAGACAGATGCTGAAGCGAAATTACCGGGAGAGGTGGCTCAGGGCGCCAACTCATATGACTGCAGTTCTTCTGAAAGGGAGGTCTTACGTTCGACTCCAGTGGCAGGATTTTTGATACTAACTACATAGCCGTTCGATACTATCTACATAGGTCGAGTTCAGTCGCTGTCTGGAGGAGAATTCAAGCGCCCAGCTGCTCTAATCGATGGTTTTTCGTGGTTCCTTCGATTAATACCAGAAGGAATGCCGAAACAGTACTCTAACAATCGGGCATGCGATCTTTCTTTCCTCTTCCTTGCTCTATCCTCACTTCTTACTTACACACTCTTACACTCACATGCACACACGTGCCAGAAATCCGGTCGGGAGCTTAGAACGTGTGTCGGCTGAGACAGTGCCACGCTGGTGGGAGATCCCTGTTGAGGAAAACCGCTAGCCGACGATAGGTCGGCGCCATATCTCACCATCCAGCAAGGAAGATCATTGCCACCTTCCTAGGACACATGTATATACACTTACGAGACTAACGATCGTGGCAGTTGACGCGCCTGGAATCACTAAACAATCTGAGGCGAATTTGATGGCGGGGAAAGTGAGATGCTACGGGCAAAGCTGTTGGAGGGCGAGATCGGGCCTGGTGGTGCGGGCCGGGGTCGGCAGGGAGGGAGGCAGGCGGGGCTGGGGTGGGGTGGAAGAGGAAACGAATTTGAGAGGAGTGATCGCACAGCGAAGGCTGGTGCGGTGACGGAGACCCAGGCAGGGACTAAGAAAGAGTTCGCACAGAAAAAAAACAATGGATATGAATTTCCATCTAATGCAAATGAATAATTATAAACTAGCGATAGATGGCAAACTAACTTGACACCGATGATTCCGGTCGAAACCACTCATCTCTAGGATTATACAGTCACGGGATTAGGAACTGCACATCTAGAATTAAGTAATTTCTTAATTATGCTTTTTTTTAAATTGTAATTGTTTCTCTTCTAAAGATTCCTTTTTCGTGACTTAGGTGTAATGTAAATTTTACAGATTGATTGTCATTAGAAGAATTAATTTATCGTGACTTTGACAAGTACTTACGTACTTTATTACATTGCATCAAACGACGTTTTTGAAAAAAAAAAAGACATTTAGAAAATTCTTCCGCGCATTGAATCTTTGATAACATAAGCAAGCCACTCAAGTATTGAAAACCAGAAACCTACCAGTCATGATCCTTGGGTAGTGATCACAAAACTAGGCCTTTACATTTTCGGGAAGTAAGGTCTCGACAGTAGCCCAACGCTCCATGACAGAGTGGTTTAGAAACGTGCAAAAATATCAAATACTGTCTAAAATTAAATTGTGTATTTGACATTTTTCCTACACAATCGCACAGGTATATGAATCTGCAAAATGTTCGCACATATCCAGTTAGTCTCAAATTATGTTAACCGTGAAATAGAAAATGAAAGAGGAGAATGTATTGTAACATTTTTTATATAAGGGTAAGAATTGTTTGATGATGAATGATGAGAATTATTCAGCAACAATGGATGATTAATTCCATTTAACTGGTTATCTCTTCCCCCTTTTTTTGTTTTCTTCGACATGTTTATGTAATTCTGTACTGTTGACAGACAGGTTTCTACCTATTCATTGAGTTCTCTCTCCCCTAAAATATTTTCTAGTGTACGTACTGAAACAACATTATTTTTAAATCCAGATATAGACTATTGAAGCTAAAACAGGTAATATTTTCTCCTATTAATTGTAACGGTTACCTAATATTACTATGCTATAGAAGTTCTAGAGAAAATTCCATACATTTGATTACAATAGCTTGTTTTCGCGTTTTCCAATTTTCAAAAATTCAGAGTTGAACAAAAATCAAAACAGCGCCATTTTTGCAAGCGTAGTTTGCTGTATCTGAGAAACTAAAATTATAGAAAATATCGGACACATTTGTGAGAAATTTTGGAAATTGTCGTTGAGCCTTAATGTAAAGAACCTATTTCCCAAAATCAAAATATTCATTTACAATTCAATGGATCGCAAGATCGATTAGAGAATATCAATTTTGGTGAAAATCCTACCTATGGTTTAGCCGCTAGCGTTGTTCTCAGGCGAGTGAATAGAAGGGCAGACGGACAGACAGGCAGACAGACGGGCACACAGACGTTTTGCCAAAAAATAATTTTTCATTATCAAGAACCCATAAAACGTGGGTTTGAACTGCACAATGTTTTAGAGGAAGCAATTTACTACATAAATTGAAATTAAAATTACAAAGAACCGTTTTTATTAACAGAGAATCCTAATACGTTTTTCCATGGAAATATAAACATGATTTTTGCAGCATTACACTACTTTCTCTATACAACGTATCCCAGAAAAAATAAATTTAGAAATACAGATAAGTTTATTTAATTTTGATAAGTAGTATTTGTAGAAAAGTAAGTAGTATTTGATAAGTGGTATTTACAGAAGTGTTGTTAACATGGCCGAGACGGCTTCACAACAAGCACACTTTATACGTCCTCTTACTAGAATATGTCACGTCCGTGTTAGATACATGATGGGAACTGTTTTTAAATTTACTAGGGCGAAGAAAATATGGCGTTGAGAATGAAATTTTAATGACTGTCAACAGAACGAACGTTAATCGATCTTCCTTCTCACATTTTTGCTTCCGTAAAGGAAGATGCCCAAGCAACACAAACCCATGTTTTGAGGACAAATATACATCTCTTCAAAATGCTGGGGTAAACATGTCCTTCTGGTTTCCGTACAGTGTGATTTTTCATCTCCGCGAATATGTGTTCCGAATGTAGATGCAATATATTAATTAATATTAAGTAATACACTGTGAGCTATTCAAATGTTATTTTTTTATGGTATTAAATATCTTAACTCCTGGATAAATATTTGGAGATCACCGCTTTGAAAAATTCCTGCCCTGAAGCTGCTCAACAGATGTTGTTTTAAGACAATCAGGGGTCGGTGAAATTCGTTCGTGGCAGTTTTACTCACGGGGTTGCGACAGCGACACGCATGTTAGCCTGAAGAGTTGAAAAGAAAGTGCCAAATAATCACATATCCCGAGCGTGAATAACCTTGGTTTTCGCTTCAACCGCTTAACCAAAAATACATGAAGTACAAGTTTTATTTTTGTGATTAATTTCATTAGCACTTTGGTCGTAAAATCGGTTTATAAGTTGAATCAACTTTAAAGACCTGCATTAGTTGTCATGCTTTTACTTTACACATTACGTTGATTCTTGAACTACTAGACAGTAGACACACTCGATTAAGTTGAATTTAACGCAGACGAGTGCGCAAAGACGTTCTCCTACTGTCAAGAACTTCTGCATTCTTGTGATTCAACCGTGGTCTTAGGTTTGATCTTATTCTACTCCTAGCATTGGTACCAATTTCTTATTATTTAAGCGCTGTACGCGACAGGTCCGCAGACAATTTTGCTACGCTCAACATGGCACTGACTGATTTTCTAAGAGATCGAATAATTTCAAAGTAGTGGTAAAATTCACGACCGTTTCTGAAATATGTTCATAGGATCTGGTCAGGTAAGCTATGTCAAAATATCTACATGTGTCGACGTTTCGGAAGAAGTAATTAAATTTTTAGGGCTTCAGTCTAAAACAAAATGTCGTAATGAGAAGATAAACATTGCAATATTGGGTGGAGGTTTTTGCAGTAGCGATGGATCAAATGTTATATACATTTTTTTGGTATTATAAGTAAACCATGACCATAGAATTACACAGTCCGAAACATTGGTACACGGAGATAATTTTTTTGTTATACCTATCATAATTGACCTCACCTATCTGCGAAAACAAAAAACGAGCGAAGGTTTACAGATCCCAAGTAGTGATGCGACATCGATAACATAACATCCATGTTTAGTGTTCAAAATTAAAACATCGATGTTGGTAATACATCGTCCAAAACTATCGAAATGTTTTAAACATCTATGTTTTAAAGCTGGTTTAGCCTTTAACGTAAAATTAGAGCGCAACAAAATTTAATATGACAATGACCGTGTTTATTAATTTATAATTAACATTTAACTGGAAACGAAGTTACAAAATAATAAGAACAATGGAGAAAACTAATCTTGAGCGCCCAGGGTAATCTCGAGTGTTGAGTACGCGTCTGTCGCGTATGGGAAGGAGAGGGATTGCACAACAATGGCATATACGTTGACCGTCTCAACGCATGCGAAAAACGAGGAAAGTCATTAAGACTTTCTCCCAAGCACCAAGTTTGAAATGTATAATCCTTTCCTCTGAAACGCCTTCAAAGAACATCAAAAATGCCCTATTAAAAAACAAGGCGCCAAATTTGAAGCAATTTGACGGTCAATGTGCCAACTACATAATAAATATCGTCAGATAGGGATCAGTTCTCGCTGGTGATAGTTTGCACGATGAAGACAGTACTCATACAACACCCATCACTCGTTTCGAACCCATAAAATGAAAGTGGTACCAAATTCACGCACCAATGGTGTTATAACAATGTTCTCATGATTGGGCGGCAACAAAAAGTCTGAAGGCCTTGCACTCTATTCAGATTTACGTTTTACTAATTCACTAGATGGTAACATAACTCGGTTTGTCTTTTCATGAGTCTTTCCCATGATTTTCTTTCATAATTTCTACTCATAATTCTGTTCATTAGAGAACATGTAGCATCATGCAACACATTTCCCTCGAAACCAGGGTCCTCTCAATCCAGGTACGTTATACTGTGTATATCGAGCTCAGTATCGAAGACTATAACAAGCAATAAGGCATCATAAAAAATAAAGTTATTATTTCATATATTAACTTTTACAAAATTGTAATTATGGGAATTCTTCATTTCAAACAAAATGTGGGACACGTATAAACACAAAAGGACAAAACATCGATGTTAAAAAACATCGGCTTTAATTTATCTATGGTTTAAAGCTGCCAAAACGCAAAAGCATTAGCTTACACGTCTCTTACTCGCTCTATTTTTGAATACGGAGAAGCTTTCTGGAACCTTACAGAAAGGGCAAAGACACAGTACAGGTAAAATTATAATTCGGTAAACAAAGCACATTCGTAGTTTTGACTTAAGCACCTTTAGAAACGCCTAGAAAAATGGCTAGGGTTTGCTCTCTATTTACAGCTTTCATAGATGAACCGTGGGGTGAAATACAGAGTAGAATCGAGAAACCATTATACAATATTCTATATGTTTGTTTTCCTTACTAATGAATTTGTTACATTGTATATTATTATTATTATTATTATTATTATTATTATTATTATTATTATTATTATTATTATTATGTTCCGCTACCAGTTTTTGTAACTATTTGTAGAATAACTTTATCTACGAAATATGAGTTCCTAACTATGGATGTTTTGAAAACATCGCCATCGCCCTCGTGTCCCGAGTACGCACGGGCCGGGCACATGGCGAGCGGGAGCAGCCGCGGACGCGGGGCAGCACGCGTGTAACAATGGCGGCGGGGCCGGCGCGACGCCCCGGCAGGTGGGGGCTCGCCATTGGCCGGCGCGCTCCTTGTGGGCGGCCGGGCGCCCGCCTCGCCCCGTCCCGCCCCGCCCCGCCCCCTCGCCCTCCCCGCGCGAAGACGCCGCCGCCGCGGTCCGCTGAGCGCCCGCTCAGCCTCCGCGGCGAAGGCCCGAAGCGGGAGGGCGAGAGGCTGTGGCCCGCCCGTTCGTTCTGGCCCAGAAGGCTTGCAATGCGAGCGGGCCGAGGGATCTTGTATGTCAAAGCTCTAAAGAGAACGATTTTGATGGTTCTCCTAAGCGACTGCCAGTGAACGGTTTTCGATGAGTGAGATATCAGAAACAGAGAAAAAATTAGGAGTGGAGGTCACTATGTATTGAATAGATCGCAGCTTTACTTTATTAATAAAAAGCTTCGGAAATTGCGTTGTTCGAAATGCGCGGCTGGAATGGAAACGGGAAGATGGCATCAGGCGCAACTTCGCGGGAAAAGGAAGAGCAGTCTGTCATGCTTAGAGAACATCGTGTAGTGTGATCGTTAAAACGGTTTGTGACTCTCAATTGCAAGTATTCAATGTACTTTCTTATACATCGTTCTTGTGATATCTACGAAAAACATCATAGAGTTGAGGAAGTTCTAATTATGTCTGACACACGCCCCTTTACATTAAAATTTCAATGATAACATTAATTACTTCACTCATATTAATGTAAGCCTGATAGCAGGATTTGCTGTTAGAGGCAAAAACAATATCCACGTTCATAAGTGTAAAGATCTAGGTAAATATAAAACACGTGTATATTAATGGAAATGAATTTTTTCCGTAACTTTTCTTCTGCTCGTCTGTGCGATGCAACCGCACGGGTTTAGTTAGTAGAAAGAATATTCTAAGAAGGGTCTGATTTGACTGCTACAGCTGGCAACAAAACTGCAGGTTATGGCCCTGCGCTCCATTCGTCAGATAGTACGAGTACGTCTCAATTGTTAGTGGCTGTCACGCAACCTCTTGCAGTGCCATTGTCCAATTAACACAATTCAATTGCTTTTGTATTTCTGTGTTCATTTTTCTTTGTAAACAAATATATTCATTGCTTTTGTAAATAATAAACAATTTACATGTTCCAGGAGTGTTTACATGTTTCTGAAATGAAAATTTTTACATAGAAAGAATATTTTGAAACCAATTTTTGAGTGTTTATTTCGGCTCAGTCATTCGATATCTACTAGGAGTTTATTAGAGAATGAATTAATTAAAAATTAATTAAGAGTTTATTTTCAAAGTTTCGTTGTTTCCTCCCTTGACATTCTGTATAGAATTTAGGGGGGTCCTGAAAATAACGGAACCTACCACACATAAAAATCTCGTAAGATTTTCTCTGGGTGCTCCAGTTTTCCCTGCCTCTCATTACAAATAGATCCGTTGTTTCAGTTCCTCAAATTATTCCTATCTATTCCTTCAACAGCTTCTACTTCCTTTATCATTAATTCTGGCTAGTTCTTCACACATTCCTTTTCAGCTTTACTACAAATTCAAACATGTAGTTACATTGCTGATGAAAATAAAATGTCTATCACAGAGAGCAAAAATTCAAACAACTACTTTCTCACTTAACAAAGTATGGGAAAAGGTGGGGTAGCGATGCTGGAGCACAAGAAACTCGGATTATACTCCTTTCGTGGACGTCACGTGTAGTTTTACTGATTTTGGTGATAAATAAAATAAAGAAAGAAAGAAACAATTGACTTCAACAATACTTCTGTCGAAACCATGAGAGGAAATCACGTAACGCGACATTCTGTTTCCAGAGTCACCGAATACACAGAGTAATTGAAAATAGCTTTGGAATCCTCAAGATGGTCGCAGGTTATCCACGATGATATTTTCCTGCAAAGAAATTTGAAAATGACATTCATTTTGAAAATATCAAAACATTATTATACTGGCTGTGTTAAAAATCCGAGGCTAATAAAATACTTACTAATGTTATGATGCTCGGTTTACATACACATGACATTTTTCTCACGGTTATGTATGCATAAGATTGTGAAGCAACGTGTAACGAAATTACGAAACGAATCGAAAATGTCCGTCTTCTTTTTTTCTTTTTTTTCCGCTTCCAATAAGATTACGATTTGACGAGAACAGAACATCTCACACAAAACATCATGTCTTGTCCAAACTCATTTTCAGATGTGCGAAAGCAATTTTGAATTGCCTTTCAATCAAATCCTCAACTAGATTCGAAAATCAATATTTTTTTACCGATATTGTGCCATGCTGTTTTCAAGTTGTTTGCTGATGGACACGATGAGGAGAAAGGAAGTTTTACAGTTACAAATTAAAACAATGTTTCTAGTTGATGTGAGATTTGGAATTCAGGAATCTTCTAAATCCAAGTTTTGAGAATTCAGTTTTGATGCTTTCTCGAATGTTTTACACCATTAGAATTATTTTTCACAACGAATCCTTGAATCCCTAAGAAATCCTTCGACTCCTACACTGTTAAAACAGGTTTCTTCTCCCTGCTTTACTCTTGAGTTTCCAGATGTTTTACATGTAGCAAAACAGAATATGAACCGCATTGTTATCAGCAAACTAGATTTGAACGTGACAGATAACAAAGAAGGTGCACTCAGTGGAATAAAAATAAGGCATTCATTAAATGTGACATTCACTTAGAACCTTTACAAAAAGTTCGAAAATCTTCAACTTGAATTGTTGCGGATTTTTCGTCATTCAAATCTAGCTATCCCCAATTAATTTTTTAATTCTGAATCGAAAATCTGATTCTGACATTAGAGAACCTTTCTTCGCTCTTAAGTTAGTTTCACATTTTTATGAGTTCACTGAGAAAGTAAATGGTAGCAAACTCTTCCCAGGTGCATTTCTAGCTGCTACGAGTCGTTCGGTAATGACGCAGAATACAGAATACAGAAGGCGCACACATTTCTAAAACAAAACAATGATTTTCGAATCCTAGTGTTCGAATTCTCCATTCTGCGCATACTTGGAACTTATTAACTCTTTACTCTAGCTGGTTAACACTTTACTTTAATTAAAAGGTAGAATTTAATATAATTGAACTTTTGAAAATCATATCAGTAAGGTAATATTTTTTTAAATTTTAAATACTTTTTTTTTAAACACTTGTTAAATCTCAATCAAATTTGGTATTTTTTTATTTGCGTGGATGTATGACCGACAACCTTAAATCATATAGAACATTTTTGTAATCGAAGATTTTAATGTTTTTGGAATAAGACAATATCTCTTTGGTTGTCCGGGACATGACGTGCCCTAGGCACAGAAGGGAACGTTACGGCTGAAATGCTGCGACCCTTCCGAGGATCAAATGTATTTCCTGGACAGTCAAGTAAAGACGAACTTCGGTCACTAAAGCCTACGCTTTCATTATAATAAAACATTTTAGATTCCTTATAAAATTCTATTTTAACTCGTTTGCCTTGGAGATTATTGAGTGGACACCTCAAAAGCAACGTTTAGAGGCATCGAATTATTATGTATCATCAAAGTTTTATAAGTCTATATTTTTGCGACTTTTCATGTGTCTAAATATGTGTAACATTCGCGAAACAAATATGCGACGGCCCCAAAGCACACATGTCACCGATTATGTTAGGAAAATCTATTTCATAAATATAAAAATTGGTTGTCACAGAATTGGACAGCGTAACAGAGGAACAGAGCGAAGAAAAGCACACAGAGGAAGTTAAAGAAAAGCTTTTAATAAGGCCAAAGGCAATACCATTATTTTGTAGCAGGGCTCTTTCAATAAGTCTCGCTACAGGATAGCGTACCCGACTTCTATACAGCTGCTATCCTTAAGAATTCCACCTTCCGAAAAACTAGCCAGCCAAGCCTCTTTTCTTTCTTTGACTTCCACGCTCCATTGGCTCTTCTTTCGTTTAGGAGATACAGAAGAGTAAAAGAAGAGATTAAGAGAAGACAGGGAACAAAGACCTTCAATAACCGAAAGCGTAATTTCCTTCGAAACACTTCTAAACAGCATTTAAGTTGTCATTTTAAAACGAGATTTTTAAATACATGTTTTAATTGGTTCACATTTGAGTGTATTTATTATTTCAGAAAAAAGTAGTTATTATGCCTTCCTTAATAAACCTTGGGTAAGGATACAGCTATTCTTTCTTCATGGTAGATCGATGCTGAATAGCACCATCTTCGGTTTTAAGGTAATTTCGGTTAAATTTTGACAGGTTTGAATATATCAATGTGGAGTTGGTTGGCATAGACCTTGGGGTAAGTTGGTACAATATTTCTGTGAGAGTGAGATTAATAAATATATATCTGCAATACTTTGTTTACCCAAACAAGTTTATCACCCACTAATCTTGCAAAATAGCCTTATATTGGCAACTACAGCTGTCTTGGTAGTTGCCAACAGTAAGTCTTTAAAAATCAGTCTTCGAATTGTTTTGATCAGAATTTTACCTCTTTTTAATAAGAATGTTTCTTACTTCTTTTGGGACATTGAGTATCTAACTATTAAATTGTTTCAAGTCTACTTTAAAGAGAGCTTAAAACTTGCTCTAGGCGAGCAACGTGAATTTGCAGAATTAATGAAGAAAAATAAATTTTACAAAAATAAGTAAATGATATTAATTTAGAAAGCTAGACAATGCATGCTGATAACCAAAAGTTCAAGCTCTTTCATGTCCGCATTGTACAAGTCATCCTTACCATAAGAGAAATGACAGGAAGGGAACCCTTCCCCAGAGACAGATTCCCCACCACCCCTCTGTCCCGAGAAATATTGGTGGATTAGTGATACCGGGAGCGTCAACTGCTAAGGTCATTAGTTTCGTAAGTGAAGTGCATGTTTTATCGCGGGAGGTGGCACTGATTTTCATCCTCTGGCTGGCGAGATCCGGCGCCGACCTACATCGGCTTCCGGGGATTTTCCCTAATCAGGTATCTCCCTCCAACGTGGCACCGCCTCAGTCGGGACAAGCTCTAAGCTCCCGACCGGTCTCCCCTCTCGGCATGTGTGATAGGGTAAGGTTAGTGAAGTGTTAGTTAGTATGTGTAAGTAAGGAAAGGACGAGGAAGGGGGGGAGGGAGATCGCGCGCGTGTCGTGGCCCGTTTGTTGAGGTTCTGCTCCGACATTCGCCTGGTGTTGATCGGAGAAACCACGGGAAACTACCGCTCACAGCGCCCGGCCATTAGGGATCGCCCCCAGACAGCGTCTAAATTCGACTTAGCTAAACTAATGTCGAAAATCGCCACCATCGGGACTCGAACCCTCGAGCTTCCCGGTCAGAGACGCATCTGTTAATGCCCTGAGCCACCTTTGCAGGTGCCGAGAATTAAGGGTCTATTAACGCTGTCATAGTATTCTGTGAGAAATTTTATGAGTTTACGGTGAAAAGGTGAATTGAATTCGTGTCGTTTTTTCAGACATTAATAAATACCGATTATTATTCAATGTTTAATTTCGCCGTTTTCTCTGAAGTTTAGCACAATAGGATTCACGGTAGCTTAGATCAATGAATTGCATCTTCGAATTCGAAAGAATTTTCTAAAGAATCAACAGGACAATGAAAACACCTGGCACGAAATTGTATTTCGGCTCGTTTATGTACAGAACTCCTGTTGTGGAGTAAGAGTGTGGCAGTCGGCTATTCAACTTCGACGATTTATTTTTCATAAGTGATTGCATTATATTTAAGTTTGATCTGGCAACAGTTACCTAACATTTGTAAGAATCTCTTAAGTCATTTATGATTTAAATAATATTTGTAATTAGGTTAAAGTTAAATAATATTTGTAACATATAACAAGATGTTCCAGAAAATGTACCTTTCTTTTAAATAACAACCTCGTAAGCATTTGTGAATCTTTCCTTTCAGGTGCTAGATGAATCGAAATATTCATTGATTTTCTTGTATAACCAGTTTTGAATTTTAGTGAGAATTTGTATTTTCAATTTTATTCAGGAGTGACGTAGAAAATATTGTTTCCACTTTTCAGTAATCCAATTGTCGTCTGAATTTTCTCATGTAGTAGATGGGGTTTCTTCCTCACGAAAAACCTTTTCAGGGGTAATTTTGATCCGGTCGGGAGTACTGCTTCGGTTTTAGTTTGTGTGGTTTTTAATTTTGCGAATTGGGATTTTGCTCGTTCAGAGATATCAAACTAACTTATACGTCTAATATTTCTGTGGCGCTTCCAGGAGTGCAAAAAACGTTTGTCGACTCGGTCCGATTCTCATGTTCAGATGTTATATTAGTGCGAGCTTGCCTTACCAGGACCAGCTGGGCACGTATATTCATTACTGTCACTGTCCGATATATTTGCGGTATTCATAAATTTGGTCGACTCAGTTTCTTGTAAAAATATTATTTGATTCATCTCTAATTAGTTTTTGAAACTTTTTCCAGATTTTTTTACTTGACGGTAAACAATTTTCAACTTCTCAATAATGTTGGTTTTAGCAGAACGTAGTCATACATTTCTGTAAATAAAGATTTCTAAATTAAGAGAATGCAAACTAACAAATATAGATATTTTGGAAAAGTTAATTATGCATATTCATTAACTTTACAGAACTACGCATGGTTCTGAGATACTTCGTTTTACACATTTGACTCAGTACTGTCGGAGGTATTAGTATTTTTTAAGTAATTGGGCGTCAAAATTAGTCGCCTGCTCTGAAAATCCTGCGCTTCTTGGTCGTAATTTTAGATCTGTTTGGAGGCAGATGCTACGTAAGTTAGAATGTGTATATTATTTCATATATAATATTTCTTTGTTCGTTTCTTACACTGGAGCTTTTGTTACACGTTTATAAACTTTTTTTTAAAGTATTTAAAACCTAGTCGCTCGCTTCCCATTTACGTAGATGGATGCTCCGTATGTTAGAATTTGAATATTACTTCATATTTCATTTTATTATTATTTATATATTATTATTATTATATTACTATTTTATATTATTATTGTTATTTCATTTTAAATTGTGTCATTTAATTGTGATAAATGTGAAAACGAATAGATGAGTAGTAATTATTGGTTGTTGGTACCCATTGTTGTAACGCCGCACAAATAACAGAAGGCGATAATAGCGGCTTCTTTTTCATTCGCCGTAATAAAAACTATTATTTTTATGTATTTGTAGAATATTACAATACAATAGTGTTTAATAATTACTATTATATATTTTTAGATTTATTTGAAGTTTTTGGCCAATCTTAACAGTATCGTATTATGTATTAACTTTTAATTATTTGACTTTGTCGCATACTGCTTATTTTTCACATCAAAAGTTCTAAGGTTTCAAACGGGTTTTACAAAGAATAATTCGGAGAGAAATTGTGGTATTGAGACTATTACATAAATATTACTAATGGCGAGAAACTACCTGCTGTTTTACTACCACCAGTTATATTTAATTTATAATACGTTAATGAACAGTTTGACACTGAATGTGTTTGCTTCGATAACGACTCGTTAGTTCAGTTGATTTGGCGTTAGCATGAAGCATTGTAAAAATGTTAGATTAAGGGTTTTAATACATAACCTTAGGTCTTATTAAAATCGTTTGCATCACACATTGCAGAACAGTTAAGAGTTAATATTTATAATAATTTTTGCAGCTACATGTAAAATTATATTAATTTTCTCTTGTATTCCTGGCTAAAAATTGTGTTGATGTGAATCCATAAGAGCACGAGTTCCATTATGACGTTCATAACAACATTCGAATGGGTGTTATAATCCGCTGTTAGGGCAATGTCGTAAACAAAATTAAATTAAGTGTTGGCACAACATGCAAATTTGTATTTTAAAAATTAAAATGATATCAAAACACTTAAAAGCTATGTATAGAAAAATTATATTAACATCATATGAAAGTATATCTTTCTAAGTTAATATAAATAGTTGTATTTTTTGTAGGAAATGATGGATGCATGATTAACATTTAAACATAAGCACGCTTAGGATTCCGACAAAATAATTGGTAACATTTCTGAAAAGAGTGTGATTAAAGAAAATTAAAAAAATAAATGCAAGATATTCTCAATTCTGGACATTATAAAAATAACTTGACTTCTAGGCTGTCCGGGTGACGCCGCGTCGTTGGCAGAGAGGCCGACGTTTTGCCTGTCGACAGCCTAGAAGTCATGAATTCGAGTCGAGGAAGCCTACGCGTACAATTATAAAAATAAGTTTCAATTCCTTCAAAATAATTAAGTTTTATGCGATTTGATGTGGAATGACTTTATTCACTATTACTTCATTTTGGTTTTTTAATCGAAACAATTAATACAAATTTAGAGTGCAATGTGAAAAATTTTAGATATTATTTTACTGAAATTGTAAAAAATTAAGTCTCGTATAAATTAAGGATCTTCCATAAATACATATGTATACTGCAACGTAATAAATCAAACAAAATATATTAGAACATCCCATACAATAAAATGACTGTTCATTACTACCTATTATTGAGATGTCAATAAGAGTGTCCACGAAAGAAGATAAATGGTGCAATTAAGCTGACGGGAAACGGGTATCCTACTGTCATCACTACTCAACACGACCTCACCGCCGCGGTCACAAAACAAAACTAACAGAAACTCATGCACACAAGAGACTCGTTTACAGATGTCATGCATCACGCTTAATACAAACAACGCTAAATAAAGCAAAGAAATCACATGACAGATTCAATCACAGTTTGTATCTGTTGATAATAAATAACAATGCATGGACTTACGCGTTTTGAAACAGCTGGTTGTGGTGGATTACCTGCAACAAAGATATTTAATTCTAATAACTTCATTTGTACAGAATTTTTTTTTCTCACCCTGATCATGTTAGTCAAACAAGAACATAATTATTGCTAATTGCACCAATGAGGCTGCATCCAAAATATTTAGCAAATTTTATTTAAAGTTTCTGTTTTATGTATTCTATAAGTTGAGAGGGTTCTTCAAATTTAAATCTTGTATCATGTTTTTGTTTCGCTTACGATTAGTTTTGTTAGAAAATTATCAGTTTAAATGTAAGGATAAGTTAATGATTAAGCTTCGACAAATAACGTTATTAACTAGGTGCTTAAATCATTCTTAATGGGAAATAAAAATATTGTTTTCTTGTAATATTAAGCCCAGGATCAACTCGTTGGCGAAATAAACTTAACGAGTTTTAGCTATGTTTTACAAAAAAAAGAATTCAGCTTGTTTAAAAAAATGTATGGTGAATGATTTGTGTATGAAATAGCCTATCAAAAGATAAAAAAATGTTGTGTCAAAAATACCCATTATTAGTGTGTAAGTGGTATAAGAAAAAAGCAGGGTAAACGAATATTTGAACAATAAATGAGGATTATAAGCGAGCAGTTTCTTTGAGAGTAAAATCAAAGACATAAAGAACCTAAACACTGAATAACACTCGAATTAAAGTAGACGCCAATACACGACGGCACACAATGCTCTATATATCAAACGAAAAGAGACTGAGCCAACATCCGTATAAAAAGAACATTAGCATTACCATTTCGACTGAGGCAAGGCAAGGAGTCACGGAATAAAGAGCGATCCAGTGAGCAGAGAATTTACATAAAAGCGCGATACTCATCTCCCCACGGAGCTCTGTCTGGCAGCGCCTGAGACCATCCGCCGCCGCCGCCGCTGCTGCCAGGGTCATCGTCCAAGGCAAGACGAGAGCGCTATCGCAACTCCATCGAGAGATCGAACACAGCACGCCGCGATAATTCCGTTCCCGGAATCCAATGGACGCTACTGTTGAGCCACGGCTACGAGACCCTTCTGTGCGCAGATAAGGGGTAAGACAGAAATAGGGAGAATACGAGGGATAAGTCATGGCAACTACTTTTTTCTTGTGAAATTACGAGCACGGGTGGAAAATGTGAAATACACACATGAAAGGGCAAGGTATAAACTAAGTAAATGGACTTAACACACACCAAAAAATTTTTTTCTTGTGTTTATTAAGATATTTGAAATGACAGTACTGGTTTCATGTGCCAAAGCATTACAGCATTTACGAGTTCACAAAATTCCGAAAGTATTAAATACCCGCTTTAAAAGCCCTATTACGCCGTTCAATTATCGCAAGCGCCATATCGGTCCGCACGCTCAAGACCAAGTGCGTTGCTGATCATTGGTTGCCACGCGACCTCGCAAAAACTCTACCGGGCATCTCGCGACTCGCGACTGACCGGTATGCAAGAGCATTACTCCCACAAACTTCCACCAATTCCCTATTCCATTCTCAGGCATTTCGCACATGGATAACTTCTATCTTGGTGTATGAGCGCTGCTCTATACGGATTACATTAATCTCTCGCGGCGGCAGTCAAACAACTAATGTCACATTGATTCAAATCGTAGGCTTCCGCGACCAGAGTCATGTGTACGATCTTGGCTGTCCGGGTGACGCCGCGTCGAAGGCTGTGTTGCTGACGTTTCGACCACCTTTTCGTGGTCTTCTTCAGGGCTGGTGTGCTGGTGTATGCGGTTTCACCCGGACAGCCAAGATCATACACATAATTTCACGTTGCTCTCTGTGCTAAAAGAGACACTCATAGAGCTATATGTTGTGGTGATCACACATTAGTACACCATTTCTTTCCCGCGACAAATAAAATAGTGAGATTCGAAAATATTCATTTTACAAAAAGTAGTTGCCATGACTTGGGTTCCAACCCTCGTATTATCGAACAGAGAGATATTGTATCGCTAATTGTAAGCTGTAGAAAAAAGCTGTTGAGAAGCACGACGAAGATGTTTCATGTAAAGGTGATGAAATAATAATGTTTATTATTAATATGTAATTTTTTTCCATATTCTTTAACACGATTTGCCGGTTACCGGCCACTGAACTCTATATATTACGTGCAACATCGCATTCAATATTATAGAGATCATCCTGATTGACCTGCTGCGTACAATTCCGTGTTCACAGTTCCTTTCCCACGCTCACATAGTTCCCGTGTCCCTTCGGCAGCGGTCTTCGCGGGTTTGTTGCATTCCTTTCGATGGCTGTTTGGACGAGCTGCTTTTTTTCCTTCTGGCAACTGTTATGACCATTACCCCCGAAAGTGTAGATCGTGTTTTTATCACGGGAGGTGGCAGTGTTCTTCCTCTGATGTATGGCGAGATGCGCCGACCTACTCATCGGCTTCTGAGGTTTCACACATCCAGGTATCTCCCCCAGCGGTGCATAGCTACAGCTGGGATAATCTCTAAGCATCCGACACACGAGGTAGTGTACTTCATGTAAGTGCATGAAAGCGTGGAGTAATGAACTACCTCCTTAGTCTATGATGAAAGTACGGGAATAAGATATGGCAAGAATGGGGAATGAAATGTCGCCTGCAGCGCATGGTCTGTTCGTTAGGTACTGCAGAAACAGTCGCCTGGTGTTGATCGGAGAAACCACGGACAACCGATCAGAACAGTTAACGCTGAAAATCTCTTCCAGACAGCTGCTAAATTCGACCTAGCTACCAAGCTTGTATGAAAAATCAGCTACTATTGGAATTTGAAACCTAGAACCTTTCGCTCAGAGACCCTGCAGTGACATCAACTGATTCCCTGACCTACTTAAGCCGGTAACAGGTAGTGCGTAAGTTTCATATCTAATAAAAAAATCAATGTTTGTTTGTTTGTGTTTGTTCGTATTTCATGCGCTGCCGTATCGTTCATCCGATTGAGATAAAATTTGGTGAACATATATCCTACATTTGGGCGAAGAATATAGGTATAGAACAATCGGAATGGGCGTATGTCTATCACAGTCGCACGTTGATGATTTAAGCGTTTATGCTGACTGAAGTGCCCCTGTTTAGAAGATGGATGCAATCTGCCACACCCTCACGTATTAAGCGCAACTTCGCTGCATTGTGTGTCGCTGCGATTGTGAAATATCGGCCGGAATTATTACTTGAACGTTATCTCTCGGACAACTATATCAAATTTCTCCAAGACAGAGTCATAGCGAATGAATGCCCAAACGTGAGGGAGAATGCTTAAACAATAAGATACTTGACAACCATGTCCAAATCAGGACATAGATCAAACCCATACTCGCGATTAAGTCATTCATCTAATGATATTTTTGTAGAGCTTAAACACGATTAACAATCACGTGGCGAGAAGCGTGTGATGTGTACTACATTGCAGTAGTGAAGCCTCGCCGGGTCCACTAGTTCTTAATAAATGATCGAGAAGGTCTTGGCGCCGGACGCGGGGTCTCGCGCAAGCGTCCGAGCTGTACCCGCGTTCGAGGAAGGCGCATCCGGGCATGACGGAATGGTCACGTCGTGTCGGGCGGGGGCGGGGGTGGGGGTGGCGAGGAGGGGGCGTGGCGAGGCGAGACGAGGCGAGGCGACGCGACAATGCAGCAAATGAAGCACCGCTGTGTCGAATCGAGTAGGCGCTGGACGCCCGCCCACCCACGACAGCCGGGAGAAGGCCCTGCCCGCTGGCCGGCGCGCCCCCGCTCCGCCCACGCCGCCGCCGCCGCCGCCACGGCCTCCTGCGACCCTGCACGGTGCGGCGCGGTACCTGGACGTGTGGGTACTTCCGCGTGTGGCGTATGAACATCTTTTATTTGGTTTCTGGGAGCACCGGTCAGAGCCTTTCTCCTTGACTAGTGCACTTTGTTCTGGTGGGTGATGTATTTGCTGCCGCGTGAAATATTAAAATAATAATTATGGTTGTTATTATTATTTTTCCTGTACATCACGACTAAAATGTCGGCTAAATATAAAATCTACTCCAGGTTGCAACTAGCTTCCTAAGGAGCAGATCTAGGGACTGTCGGTTCCTCTCCAATACTTTGCGCAAATGGCTGTTCCAAATAAAGCAATATCTTGTACTTCCCAATCTTTTGAATGACCTGGAAGTTTAGCCAAATTCTTACACAAATGCGGAACAAATCCCAGAGCTCCGATGGGTATCGGTACGACCTGTGCTTTTAATCCCCACATTCGACTTATCTAAATTTCCAAACTCTTGTATTTAAGACGTTTCTGTTGGTTACGAAGTTTTGATTGCAAGGCACAGCCACATCTACAAGTACACAGGATTTTTTCTCCAAATCCCGGATAATAATATCCGGGTTGTTAGCTACTATCGTGCGATATGTTTGAATTTGTTGGTCAGTTGGTCGTACCATATTGTCCAGCCAACAGCCATATTATTATTATTATTATTATTATTATTATTATTATTATTATTATTATTATTATTATTATTATTATTATTATTATTATTATTATTATTATTATTAGTGTTATTATTATTATTAATATTACTATTGTTATTATTATAATTATTATTATTGTTGTTTTTGTTGTTGTGACTTCCGCATTCGTGTGAGAGCTCTCGCATGTTAACTCTCTTCGCTATCCTTCAATATCAAAGAGGAAAGTTGCTAACGAAATGAGTTGATTTATTTAAAAATGTATAAATGTAACTTCCAATATAACAGAATGTTTCAGAATATCAAATAAAAATAAAAAGCAACGCAATTGATATTTGAAACAAATTTTTGTGATGTTCCGGTGATGACAGCTGTTTTTTAGAAGAATTCATATCACCTTTAAACACATTTGAAGTAAATATATAATCGTCTTTGAAATTTTTCTTTTCGCTTTTTTTTATAGTGACAAAAATATTTTAAAACCTTTTTACACTGCAAGTGCAATGAAGTATCGAGAAGCGGCGAACCTGCAAAACTGTAACAGAATTTACAAGATCTCATATTGTAGATTATTGTGTCATAAATGTTTCTTTGAGGTCATTAATCTCAAAATTCCAGTTTTTAAGGCCATAAACGCCTTTTTTGGAGTTATATATCTATACAGATTTCCACAATGCTGCCCGAATATTGCGTAATGCACTTGATGTGAATATTTAAATGCATTTTTTTGTCAACATATCCTTCATATTTTTAAAGTTAAAGAGCATTTCGTCAAGTTTACGTGAAATTATTTTTATTTAGAGACTTCAGTTATGAAGATTGGTTACGTGAGAGAGCCTCAACACTCATCAATACTACTGAAATAGCGTAGGAGAGGATTGATATAAATTACACCTCATATCTCAATGGTGGCTATAATTAGTAGAGATTAAAATAATCATATTTCAAATAATGGTTATAATTTTGAATTAAATTATGTCGGTTGATTTCCTACAACATTTCCTAACACTTCTAGTCGTTAAGACGATGGTAACCTTTTGCATTACCTTTCCATACGTTTTCAGGAAGATTTAAGTCCTCGAAGCTTTGGTGCATGATCTTCTGAATGGCTCGAGTACTTGATATTATAATAGGATTGATTCTCACTTTGCTAGCATACCATTGTTGGAGGATAGACTCTGACAGATCAACATACTTAGAATTTTTTCTGTGTATTTCAATTGAAGATTGAATTTTTTCTGTGTATTTCAATTGAAGATTGAAAGTGTTCGGGGTTGAGTAATCAATAATATTGCCTTGCATATTTTCTTTACTTAATATAACAATACCAGGTTGATTACTGATGATCGGTCTGTCTGTGAGAATCGTTCTATCCCAGTACAGCCGACAAGAATGATTCTCCAAAAGCACTCTCCAGGTATACACTTACTCGTAGTTAGAAACTCGTCCTCCAGATGTTAACTGATACTTCTGGGCCAATTCTTGGTGAATCATTTTCGCTACTGTACAATGTCTGTTCTTGTAGTCTGATACAACTATATGTATGCAGCCTGAAGTAAAGTGCTATATTAATTCTTTTTCTCATCAATCGTATCTGCAGCGTATCATCGTTCGTACTTGAATATATAAGTACATAGTATCTGTAAGTTTGTTTGGAATTACTTGATTTTGTATTGCAACCACGAACCCGTGCATTACAGGGAAGATTTTCCCTGAGATCAAATAGTAGTTCGACGACTGTGTGTTAACATAAGCTTGGCTGATCTAATTTCGATTTCTTTCATGAATAGGTTTTGCCATTACCACATCAAGTGTTTGCTCTACACTAAGTGCCGTAAGGATTACATGCGACTGGCATAATTTTAATGGTGTCAATCCTCCACTGTGCAAACTGCAGCATGAAGCTTGGAGGCGTTATATTATGCATGGAAGAATTTTCTGACGCTCCCAACGTGCTTGTAGATCACGGTGTGCATGTCAGTGAAGCCTCTACCACCAAGGTGTCTAGGAGGGTCACAAGTTTAATGAATCTCTAGGGGTTTGATAGTAATACCCTTAACCTCTGTTGAATGTTTTTTGTGTCTGTGATAGGCCAAGACACAACCCCCGCTGAATAGCCTAAGATGGGCAAACGATAAATGTTAATGGCTTTGGAAGTGTTCTCTCCACTGAGTCCAGTTTTTCAAATTCCTTGTCCAAATTCGGTGGTTAGTTCATTCTTGATTCCAGTGTGATCAATGCGTTTAGCATGTTTAATTCCCAAATGCCCGTATGTTTCATCAGGTTGCATCCGACATATTCTTCCACATGTCACAAGTTCATGTGAAGAATTTTGCAGCTTACGTGGTTTCGCTCATCACTTTCAAGAGTATTCCGGAACAGCACCGTTGGATCACAGACTTTGCACGATCTTACTTCTCCATTCACTTCCCTGTGCATCCATGTCCCTCGCTTGGCCTGAGACGCTGTGGGGGAGACATCCCATACTTTGCCCTTTTCAACCGGCCTCCGGCGGCGATGAAAATATTAAAATTCAATAGTAGATGAATAAAGGTTAACGGTAGTGACTACCACATAAATATTATTTTAGGTTGTAAATGACTAACAGTTTATAAAAATAGCATCTTTTAGAAAATTATAAATTAGTCAACATATCAATATCAAAAAGGAAAAGAAAATGGTGCGTGGCGCAGTATAAGCTCGTACAATTTTTGATGTAACAATTCAGACATCAATCATGATCAAACAGTTAGTTGCTGACGACAGACCCAGCACAGTAACAAAACATTTCATCAAGCTTGAGACTTGATCACAAATTCTTTTACTAATTTTGGTTTCAATTTACATTTAGCACCTTACAAATCACGAAATTCAAACTCGTTTGGCGACATTTTTTCATCCAGAGATCCAAGGGCGATTCGCAACACACACGACTCAGGTTCTGCTTCCAGTCATATCTCTCTCGAGGTGCCATCGAACCCCTGCGGTTAAACAGCAACGAAAATCGGATCTGAATTTAGTGCGGATCGATTCCCTTTTTTTTTTTCGATACATCACCCCTCCGCCATTCCTCTCACCCTCTCCTCCATCTCCCACGCTCACTTCAACATCCGTTCTCTCCAACCACGTCTCCTCCTCCCTCGCTCTCGACGTCCTGCTTGCCCGCACGACGAATTGAATTCGGGGAGCGCGCGCGGGAGAGAGGAAAAAAAGAAAAGAAAAAAACTAAAAAAAGAAACAACGGAACGCCGCCGCGTCGGTCGCGCGCTCCGGCGGCGGCCGGAGGAACGAGCCCGCCGCCGAATAAAAAACAAAAGCCGGGCGGAACGTGTTCGGGCGAACGCTACACGTTCCGGATCGCAACGGAGGGAAGGGCCGACGGCGTCGGCGGAAGTGCGCGAGGCGGCGTCGGTGGGCAGTGGTCGAAAGAGCGGAGGCGGGCGGGCAGAGACCAGGGGCTCGGGACAGCTGTTCCATGGGGGCTCCTCATTTCAGACAAAGAAAATCCCTCCTCCCCCAATTAATAAACAGAATTAATTTCTCCATGCATCAGAAATAACGTACAGCGTTCAATTTGGATTACAGATTAATAGATGTTTTAAATTTCTTTTGAGAGAGGAGAAATTTGGGGCCTCAATCAAGTCGGGGACTGGAGAAAGTTGCCCTCCCCCCTTGGACCCCCCAAGTGTCAGATTTTATGGTTAATACAGTTAAATAAATAAATTAATTAAAAGTTTATTTATTTTATTCATTTATTCACAGATTCTTAGGTACAGAAAACATTTTTCTGTATCAATTTTTTTCTAATATATCCACAATTTATAAATTTATTCGTTAAGTCTACATGTATTTAAAGAAGTTTTGAATAATATTATTCCATCTATCTTTATCTTCCAAATTTCTCTTGCAATTTTTTTCCTTTAAAATTTGAATTATTTCTTCCTTCCTTGTATACCGAGTCGAAATTAAATGATTTATTTCCAGCGAATTTGACATCAAGATATGTACATGCACGGCCTACTTGTGATGAGACCGCACATTGGCAATGGTTTCGATGTCAGGGTGTCGATCGACAGAAGAAAAGGAAGAAAATCAAACAGATGGGAAATAGACATTCCAAAATAAGGGCTTATATGATAATGGAGTTTTCAGTCAGAGTGGTTGGACTCAGTGAGGAATTTAGATATGAATACTGGAGTGAGAACAATATTAAATGTGATTATTTGTGAGAGGCATATACGATTGAAGACGATATTATGTAAAAGTCGATGGTCTGGAATATTTGAGAGAATTGATGGTGAAGTGTTTCGAGAGTTGGACAAAAAACAAAAGAACTGTTAGTTTTTCTTGCTCCAAATGTAAAGTAGTGCAATCGTAGGTTTTCGCGGCCAGAGTCATGTGAAAGCTGCCATCCGAATGACGCCTCGTCGAGGACAGTGACGGGAAGGTAACGACCATCTTCTGGCATTCCAGTCCTGACGAAGGCCACGATATGATGGTCATCAATGCCCTCGACGGGCGTCACCCAGTCAACCGAGAGCCTTTACAATGGCAGTTCATAATTAAGGGCAGCGTCGTCGGTGTTTGGCTTAATCAATCTACTCGCCTTAAAACAGCCCGTAAGTTAAATTTACTAGCCGGCCTGGACGACTGTGGCCGCCATGCGTAGAGTACGGCAGCGAGTTCGGTTCCACTCCCGCATAGGCGTGGTTATTTACTTGGATACCCCGTATTTTGAGGTTAGCAAGATGGGCTCGTAGGCTTCGAAAAGCAGAGGTGACAAGTACACTCGAAAAGTCGGGGCCCACAGACTGAATGGAAATCAGCCAGTGCGAGATGGCCCCTTAAACTTCTTATGAGAAGTTCAAACATCCAATTGAAGCCTTACATGTGCGAAAGAGGAGGGGGGCGGAGGAAGACGGAAGAAGACGGAGTGGTAACAACAACAGATGAAACAATCGCCATCTTTAAAAGCAATAAACAATACATTCATTATCTTCTAAGCACTTTAAAGAATATGTGATAGGATAGAAAACGAAAGAAATTATTTATCGGTGTAACAGTTCAGTAGAAAGGTGACCAGGAAAAAGTCGTTGGGAAAACAACAAAAAAGTTCATGTGGCATGACAATAATCGATATTTGAGTAGGATTGGTCTGTAAATATTGTTTTATAAAGCAATTCGATGTTGCAGGTAGAAAAGATAATTACCCCCAACGGGTAAGTGAATGTGAAAATGAAGGAAAGAAAGAAGACTTTGACATGGAGCAACACAGGGAATGGCGTAAGTCTTACTAGAAACTAAAAAATTTCTACTGACATGTCGCAACAAATATGCTGTTGAAGAAAACCACACGAATTTATTTTCTGAAAGTAGGACGCACACCGCTTAAGATTCACAAATAAATTACTCTCGTATAGCACTGCAACATATTAAATATTTTTACGAAAAATTCACGAATACTGCAATAATGTATTATACTATTAAAGAAAATCTATTATATAAAACCGTACTGCTGTGTAGCATTATTTGTGATACTAATAGCACAACGTAGTTCAATGTTACATCTCAGCCTAATGCTAGCTAATCTCAGCCTTTGATATTAATTAATTCGTGTAACATGATAGACCCTGGGTTTCCAGCGAGTTCACGGAAATGAGCCCGATCTGAACCCTTATGCAGTGCTACGAACCAAGTTTTTGTACTGCAAATGTGTCGTCCGACAGATGGACACTACACAGCCACCAGGTTTCTAGATTTGACAAAATAATAAAACATTCTAGAGACTAACTAACGATGATTTTATTTACATTGTTTCATCTTTCTTGCCATCTCGATTTAACCTTCATTTGTCTATCACCTCACAGTTTTTTTTAAGTTTTGCGTGTTTGGAGCACACGCTTGGCCCACTGCATACAACAGCGCCCCCGTCGAAATAAAATTAAAATAATGCAGGGAAAAGGACGGCTCGCCCTGTTTTAGCGGTGAGATACGTGAAGGGAAGTGGCGTAGTTCGTTGTGCGGTGAAGTATGGCTCAGAGGGAGGAGAGAGGACGAGAAGGGTATGAGTATGGGGAGGATTGGAAGTTGAGGGTGAATGGGGATCGGAAAGGATGGGCATGGAGGGCATACGTCGAAAGTGCAGGCAGGACAAGCTGGAACGCTGGAATGAAGGGCGAACGACGGGGAAGAAAAGAGTGGTTGTGGACGTGGAAAACGGTGGCAGTGAGGACTGAATGAGTCGAAGGGCAGGGTGTGGAGTGAATTATGTTCTTTGACAAATTGATTAGTAATTCTGGGTCAACTGCTATGGTCATTTGTCTCGTAATTGTAGTGCATTTCTCTCTCTCTCTCTCTCTCGTGAGGTGGCAGTAATCTTACCCAGATGGATGGCGAGATCCGACGCCACCATACCGTCAGCTAGAAGGATTTTCTCCAACTACATATCTTCCACCAACGGAGCACCGCCCCAGCCTGGACAAACTGTAAGCATCCGACCGGCCTTCCGGCAAGTGTTGTGCATGTTAGTGTGTGTGTGTGCAAAGGGTGAGGATAGGACAAGGAAGAGGTAGGAAAGGACGCAAACGGTCCGTGGTTCGTTTGTTAGGATACTCGCCTGACAACCACGGAAACTACCGAGCAGAGTAGCCGGCCGCTAGAATTCTTCTTCAAACAGCAGCTTAATTCGACCAGTATGATAAAACTGCCATCGTCGGGTCTTGAACCCAGTACATCCCGGTCAGAGGCACTGCAGTGGCATGAGGTGTTGCCCTGAGCCACATAAGGTGATGAATTAGGGGAGGAGGCACGCGAGTTTGTGGTCAGGAGAGACGGAGTTTGCACGGAGGGTGTCCCGGGCGAGACGGAGTTGTAGGGAAGAGCGGGAAAGGGAAGACGTGGACGGGCGGGGAAGGGCAGAAATCGGGACGGGAGTGGAGGGGCCAGAGGGTAGCCCGGGACGCGTGCGGGTGGTGGTGAAAGGCGGTCTCGGAGAGGCAACGTCTTCAGAGGGTGGGAGCGGAGGGTATGGCGGGCAAGTTAGGATGGGAGAAAGAGATGAGGGGCGTGCGGGATGGAAGAGGAGAGCTGGGCAGAGCGCACGAGACGGATTGGTTGGGAGAGGAGGGGCGGGAGGGGCGGGAGGGGCGGGAGGGGCGCAGGCACAGAGACGCGTTGGGAGGAAAACGGGTAGGCAGGGCGGGCATGATAGACCACAACAGACAGGTGTGAGGCGGGCGGGGAGCGGGTGGAGTGGGTGCAGCGGGCGGGGCGAGCCCAGTGGGCGGGGAGGGCTGATCGGCGGGATGAGCGGGCGTGGAGGATCGGCTGGGAATGCCATTGAAACGCCCAACTGGCCAGGGGTCGGCGGGGAGAGGACGTTCAGAGGGGGAGTGGTACGTGCGGGCGTTCGATGGTGCCAGAGGTGCAGAGAGGGGGTGGAAGAGTGTCGTGCCGCAGGAGAGGTGTGGTAATCGAATACACTGAAGCGATGAGAAGCAGAGAAGCGACAAGGTGCGATTGGAAGGTAGAGCGACCGGGTAATTAATTTATCGGTGACGACCGTGTCTGTGCGGAGGCCAAGTAGGCCTCAGATAATGCGCCCGAATGCTGGACACGGTTCCCTTTTAATTTCCCTACTTCCGCCCGTGCCACAATGATTAGTCGGTATTCTAATACGGTAGGTTCTTTTTCAGGATCTGCCCAGGACAAGGCGAGTCCCTCTATTATGGCTAATTGACACGTATTGAATTGTTTCGGTGTATAAAAGTTATGAGAGATGGAACAGTGATACGACCCATAAATTATGAAACATAAACGCCACGTGAAAGTAAAAATTTGCTAACCTGTCATTTAATGGAATCTTTAAGAAATATAAAAATCGACATATGAAACTATCAATAAAATTCTGGTACTCGGAGAACACCAACGAGGGTAAGGGGTGTCAAAGATCCTAGAATAATTAATTGCAATTTAACTGAACAAATCTCTCTCTCTCTCTCTCTCTCTCTCTCTCTCTCTCTCTCTCTCTCTCTCTGTATATATATATATATATATATATATATATATATATATATATATATATATATATATATACATATATATATATATATATAAGACCTAATCATACATATATTTAGCAATACACTAGAGTTAACTTCTGCAAGTTTGTGTTAAGACATATTATTTTTTATGTATGCATGGCGAGATCATATATATTTTAAACATTTTGTCCAATTTTTTCTGCGGAGGCGTAAGCAACTAAGACCTTTTTCAGGAAGTAATAGTTCAACATCCACTATGTTATTCAGTATCGGAGGCGTTCACGGACGACGTCAATACTAGTAGGAGTTTCCATGCTACTAGGCCGTGGTCCAGTTGGCTGGCGATGGCGTCGAAGCTGGTGGGAGCGGCAGGACGACTGAAGGTGGTGGGATCGGCGGAGCAGCGGTGATGGCGAGGGCGTCGAGTAATGTTGCGCCGGCGGGGGCGCGACGACGAGGCGGGGGCGGCGGTGTGCAGCGGGAACAACGCGGCGCGGAGGGGGCGTGCTTTTTTCTTGCCCGCGGGCACATTGTGGCGCGGGCGCACCACTTACTGCAGTGGGCGCTGTTGGCGGCCTTTGAGGCGCGGGGCGGGCGCTACACGGCTCCGGCGCTGCGGAACGGCTCGCGACACGACTCGCCGGCGCGGCGCGCACACTCCAGCACCGTGACCGCCCCCGCTCACCCCTGTACCCGGCCTCTCCCCGCTCCAACCCGCCCTTCCTTTCCATCATCCCTTCTCGCTCCACGCCTCTCCGCCACTCGGCCACCCGATTCTGCCACGCCCCGTCCTACTCCGCTCCATTCGACTCCCTCCGTAACGCTCCGATCCGCCTCCCCTCCCCCTCGGCTCCACCCCGCTCCACTCTGCCCCGCCCCACTTTGTCTCGCCCCTCTCTGCCTCGCCCCACTCTACCCCGTCCCACTCTACCCCACCCCACTCTACCCCACCCCACTCTACCCCACCCCACTCTGCCCTACACCACTCTGCCCCGCCCCACTCTTCCCCGTTCCGCTCGTCCCCGCCCCACTCTGCCCCGCCCCACCCGGCCACGCACCACTTCGTCTTGCCTCACTCAGCGCCATGCCATCTTTTCCGCCCCTCTACATCCCCCCACGTTTCGTCACCAGGTGTCCTCGCCCCGCCTCAGCCCCCCCTGTCCTATCCCACCAGCTCTTACCCACCTCGTTCCGGCCCGCGTCGCCAACGCTTCTTCGACCTCCCTTTGCCTCTCCCCGCTTCGCCCTACTTCCTTGCGACGGTCCTACTCCGCACCAACTACTCCGCCTAGTCCCTCTCCACCCCCATCGCCACGCCTCATACCTCTTCATCTCACATTAACCCGGTTCACCACGTCCTATCCAGCCACACTCCGCTCTTACCGGCTTCGGTCTGTCCCAAAACACCCAGCCCCGCTTCTCCCCACACCCCGCCCCGCTCTGCTGCACACCCCATCGACTCGCCCCATTCTGCTCCCCACGTCTCGTCCCGCCTCGCTCTGCCTTTCCCCCTCATACACCCCGTCCTGAAGTCTCTTACCTCCACGCTGTCATACCCCATTCGGAAACAAAGAAGGCAACAGAAAGTAGGGTTACGCCCATGTATCGTTACACAGATATCGATACCTTTCATATCGACTTGAATCAACCCTCTCAGTATGTGTGCAGCTTACCTTACAGCTTGTATCATTGAGTACCAGGGGGACTTCAGTCTCCAGGGTGGATTCCCAGCTCTCCGCCTCGTCCTCACTCCCTTCGTGAGCGCAAAGATATACAATCAGTCTGGCGCATCGATACGCCACGACGCAATGCGTCATAAGAACAACCACCCATTAATCTCGAAAGGATCTCTTTGTCAGCTCGAAGCCTTCCAGTATAGTACCGGGCTCAAATACATCTTCAGAAGAAAAGTGCCGTAACTCAGAGAAATTGAACTTTGAGCAACATACATCATTTAAAGTGAACATTTATGCTCTTGCGTCCTAGAAAAGTGTCATTTCTTTTAAGGCCAATTTTAGTCAATTATTGCCAATGATCGTACTTCATAAACGTAAATTGATAATGTAATTTTAAACCTTTAAAGCGCTCTATTGGAAACTCCCCTGCTTTGAGTAACACTTTTCTACTGAGGGTGCGGTTATGTCGTCTCACAAAAATCCCTCCTCAGTTTCCCCTGCTACGACGTAGCGGAGACCCAACAGGGAGCCACCTCGGTGAGCAATTAGATGTGAGGGACACCAAAAATTTCCAATTTTCAATACATGGATCGAAAGATTTTGACCTTGAGTGGCGAGTACTTGCAATAAATATACATAATATTATCCATTCACGACCATGTAGTTGAAATTGCAAATTGAGATCACGGGATTTGGTCACAGTAATTTAAAAAATTAAATTATTGAGGTTGCTGACCTTTTGGAATATTTTTATTTCATCATCAGGGCTTACAAGCTACAAAATGATTATACCTCCCTGATAAAAGCTATAGATATATATGATAGGTTATAATGAATTTATATCTCGTAAGCTCTGATGATGGAATAAAAATATTCTTTAACTTTGGCAAAACAAATGATTTAATGATTTAATTTACTGTGACCAAATCCCGTAATCTCAATCTCCAATACTTAATTTTTATATTTTTTACTATTTAATTCTTCGGCCTGAAACCGCCACCTGGTTACATTTTTGGGTGGTTACAATCGCTTAAGAACTGTGCTTGGATGTTAATTCTTGTTTTACTCTTCCTTACCTTACATTATGAAGGTTAACAGCCGCTTTCGAATACTCAAGTCTAGCCTTCGAAGAAATAGATCAGAGAAGAAGGCAGGAGAAGAACGAAATTAAAAAACATCACAACCTGACGATCACACTCTATGGCAAGACCAGAATGTCAAGTTTAGAGCTATTTCAAAAAAACACTGAATAGAGAAAACACTGCCTCGATAGAAGCTGACATCCGAAACGAATAGAGACCACAAGAAGAAGATGAATGCAAAAACTGGAGGCTATAAGCGCTAGATACCCGGTTTCCCCTCTCTCTCCCCTCACCACTTGGGTGGTCATGCTTTTCGTGAAGAAATGAAGAATCAGAAGAAATGAAAAGAGGCTAGAACCCGAACCTTTTTGATCGTTCGAGGGCGCGTTGTCGCTTAAGTGACACCAATGTATTTCTTTTTGTTAAATCTGAGCTGACACATCATCATTGATACATTACCCTCCTACCCAGGTCAAAAATATTTGTTTGCTTAAAAAATTTTTTTCTCTGTGTGTGGGAATTTACGCTTCTTAATTTATTTTTACGCTTATACTAATCTTATGGATACTTTACATATTAAATGATTGACTATTTTGTTTCCGGGCGCAGGGACATAATTCCGTAAGTGTAGCGCATTCTGTACCTGATATGTGACCGCGTTTCTACCCCGCTAGAACGTGATATGCGGTACGAATCCGGTCACCCCTTAATGTTCTATTCGGCGGTTTTCGCCTTCCGGTGCCTACTGATACTCGCCCGCTCCAGAGGCCCTTTTATCGAGATGTAGTCACCGCGGTATTATTCGCACATTTTGTCTTGAGCCCTCCTTTCCCTTGAAGTGTGAGGAGAGGGGAGTGGTTATTTCGACGACACGACTAGTATACAGGTTAATTTTTATTTGCAAAATTGTTTCTATTAACGGGAACGATCATTTCTGGCAATCATATTTTGTCAACACTAGTCGCTAATATTTACTTTTAATGCAACTTACGTTAGTAAAGAAGAGGGGGTAGATATTCTGGGCTTCAAGAAATTGTGCACGCACAATACTTCCATTCCGAATTTCGAACCTGCGATTGCCTGCCCCATCGGACCAAAAACTTTTTCGAATCTTCTACCTTCCAATTTAACTTTCTTCGTTACCTAGATGAGATCTTAACATTTTAGTACCTGTTGAACTAGTTGCCCCATGTAAATATTCCTCACCTTTTAAATCATTGTTTTCAAAGTAAAATAACTTCATACAATGTCTCAACTTCGAATGTTGCCGACAACTCGCGCTAAGAGTTTGAGGTTCTCTCCATATATATAAAGTCCAAAAACGTCGTTCTGTCGATTAAGACACAGAACTCATGGTTCATTGAAGATATGAAATTCTGGTTGAAAGGGCTTGGGACTTCCTTTTTCAAGTTATGTACGATGTAAAGGTTGGGTAGCGATTGCATATGCGTCTGCTGTTTCTCTTATGTCATAAACTGTAAACTACAGTAAACTAAAAAAAAAATAGTCTTATTCGTCGTATATATTGGATGCAAATCTGAAGGATAATAGTCTAACCAGCAGAATTAAGCTTACAGTATATTGTGACGTTGGTTTGTTACAAATGGTACAAATACGTTATTACTCCTTAAATAATTATATACAGAGAGAGTTCTTAAAATCGTCTCCTATAGGAATGAGTCAGTGAGTACTTAGTCTCGTGTAGGAATGAATGTGTATCATCTAAATGACACAAACCCTTCTTTCCTTATCGCATTACGCAGAGAGGATTCTCATCGTCTGCCCCAGTCAGTCCACATCTCAATGAGCAAGGCCGGCGGGGCGACCGGAGGCAATATCAGGGAATTCCACCGCCCCCGCGTCACCCCCGGCTGTCACGCGACGCCTCGTGACGTGACGTGACGTGACGCGTCGGGCTCACGCGCGTGCGGGCGAGCAACGCGCCTCCCCTCCCGCCCACGGGCGTGGGCGAGGGCGTGGGCGAGGGCGAGGGCGTGGGCACGGGCGCGGTTTCAAAAGAGCCTCCTCCGTCGGCGGGCGGGCGGGACGAGATGGGAAGGGAAGGGAAGGGAAGGGAAGGGTTGGGTTGGGTTGGGCGGCAGGCCGGGCGGGCGGGCGCGCGCGCTGTTCCTGGGCGTGCACAAAGCTGCACATTGTTTCGACCCGAAACAAAGGCCCTTCAATGAGCGGTCGCAGTGAATGGGCACGGCTGTGGCGGCGGCGGCGGCGGCGAAGGCTCCGTCCGCGCGAAAAAAGTGTACGTCACCGAAAAATAAAAAATAAAAATACAAAAAGAATGAAAAAATTCGGGAAAATAGAAAAAAGGCGGAGGGGGAGGGGGAGGGGGAGGCCGCATCAGCTGGGATCGCTCACCGGGCGATGGCGGCCGGCGAGCGCCGCGGGGGTGGAGGCGGCCCCGGGACGGAGCCGGGAGGGGAGGGTATGGAGTAGTGCGGGGCAGGTCTGAGGCGGGGGAGGGTGGAACGCGGAAGAGTGGAGCTGAGGCGGGGACAGCAGTAGGGGACGACGGGTTGAATGGAGGGCGGGGGGGGGGGGCGAATAGTGAAGGGCTGGGACCGAGCGGGCGTGACGAGACGGGGCGCATCCGTGAGAGACGGGGCAATGGTATTGGACTGGACTGGAGGTGTTGTGACATGACTCCTAGAAATGGCGTGAAGGGGAGGGATGTGACGGGATGAACGGAACGGTTAGGGACTGGGTGGGGTGGGATGGGAAGTCAGGGGGAGGAAATGAGCTATGTGGTGCAGGTCTGAGGAGCTGATGGACGGACCGAGGTAGACTGACGTGGTCAGGAGAGGACGTATTGGACGGATGCGGGACGGGGCGGGGCGGGGGGCCAGAAGTGAGGGATCGGGACCGAGCGGAGGGACGAGCCGGGGCAAGTAGGCGCTGGGGGAGGAGGTGATTGGGTGCCACGTGACATCTAGAAGGAGCGGGCATAGAGGGGTGGAGAAGGCCGGGATGAATTGGTCGGGGTAGCGTCGGAGACGTAGGGAGAGTACGTGGCGAGTTGTGAGGGGTCGGGACCGGGTAGGAACTGAACGGGACGAGAAGAGATAGGACGCGGGCGAGCGGGACGGAGCAAGTCAACGCTAGGCGGGACGGGTGAGTTGTGATGTGACGTCTAGGAACGGAGAGGGCACGGAGGGGCGGGGTAGGACGATATGAAAACTAAGGAGGGTGCAGCGTCGGGCCGGGACAGGACGGCATGTGACGGGGCAGAGTAGGTCGGGGAGAACGTGAAGAGGCGGGAGAGAGCAAGTTAGGGCGTCACGTGGGTGAGCCGGGCAGAGTGGGGCGGAACAGGAACAGAGATTGCGACTGGAGGGGACGGAGACTTATGACAATTGGGGGCATGATAAGTGTCGGAGTGCGTCAGGCAGGGGATGGACGGGTCGAGGCTAGTCTGACGCGCGAAGAGAGTCGAGTGTGGGGTGGGGCAAGGCAGGGAGATGTGAGGCAGAGAGGGAGGCGGTGTGGACACGAGCACAGTAACGGAGGCGAAGCTGACCAAGCCCTAGTGGACGGCCGCCAAAGTAGACTCGCGGCAACCGGTGAAGTGTTTTCGCCGTCTGTTTTATGAAGAGGCGCTGAAATTAGTGTTCTTATTTGTTGTATGTAGGTGAGTGTATGTGGGTGAGTTAGTTAGTAGAGTTATGTTATGTAGAGTATGTGGGTGAGTGAAGCTTGTCTGCCTCAGCGCTGGAATCGTTCTGGTTCTCGAGTTCGTATGTATGGGCTGTTGTGTGCGTGATAGAGAACGCTACAGAGAGGCAGAGCCCAATGGAGAGAGAGAGGGAGGGAGGGAGAGCGTGAAAGGAAGAGTGACAGTAAGAGAGAGAAAAGAGAGAGGAGAGAGAGGAGAGAGAGAGAGAGAGAGAGAGAGAGAGAGAGAGAGGAGCCAGGATGCGGTTTACGAGTATACTTTGATCGTACAGAGGGGTATGCTTGCTTCTCAAAAGGCTATTAGTTCCTCAGTAAATATCACCTGAATTGACTTTCATGAAAATGCACAAAAAATAATACATCTTTCCACCATAACAGATTTCCACCTATTTCGCTCTGTTCTTGCATAGAGCAAAAAATTAATACAGATTTTTTTTTGGAAGTAAGAATAAAGTCTTGTCTAAAAAAAATACGTATGATAATCAAATAAAGTTAAGTAGTAGGTATTTGTAAATATATATAAAACATTTTACAAGAGATGTATCATTTCACGAAAAGATTTTAAACGAAATAATAATAATAATAATAATAATAATAATAATAATAATAATAATAATAATAATAATAATAACAATAATAATAATAATGACCAATAATCAATGTGCCTACACTGTGTGCAACTATGTCAATTGAAGGGACATTTTCTTCTTGATTTTGTGAGCATAACAGCAACGTATATGACTACCAAACGATAGAACTAATACGAAACGACTTGCAAGTCAAAAAGTGCATGTAACGACATCCAAGAGGAAGACAAATAAAGAACATAATGGCTGTAAAAACCTTCCAGCACATTTGTGAAATACCAAAACAAAATTAAAAATATATTCCAATTTCCATTTGGTCAATTATTTATTGTGAATTAGTGTAAAAGAGGTATTTGCAAGGCACACTACATTCAAATTATTTCAGAATAATATACACAATATTATCAGCATAGACGGCAAATACATTTATGAGAGGAACATATTTCACATTAAATGTATCTAACAGGAAAGATTCAATGAATTTCTGATTTTTATTAAGCTAGGAAATGAATAGGAAAATTACTTCGAACAAATTTTCGGCAAACTTGCATTTTTAGCATTGTGATTCCAAACCGAATCATATCTGTGAACACTTATAGAAGAGATAATATAAATAAAAATAGTATTTGACATATTTTATTCCACTTTTCCATGAGAAAACTACTAGAATTGGATCTTATCTTATCGCAGATACCATATGATGATTTATTTTTTATCAAAAACTCTGTCGAACTTCATTCCGATTTCCGTGTGAGAAATTTCTCCAAATCTATATTTTTAGTCTTACCTATCTTCGTTGTACAAAGTATTTCTCAATGCAAGTTGGCGGAAAGAATAAAATCTAAAACTATCAGTATTTTCAAATGCTTTATTGTATAGTACCACTTGAATTTTAAGAAGGAAAACAGATAAACACTAACTTCTTTTACAGAATATTATTGCTACATGAAAATATTTTACGAGTAAAATATTAAAATGTCAATTAATAGTTGTAAATAGTTGTAATTGTAAGTTTATATCTTGATTAGATCCGCGAACAGAATTGAAAGTGACGGATGGATTGAGCGCTTTAAAAAAAATTAAGGTAGCTGTAAACTTGATTAACACCAGAATCATCATTTTTCTTTGTAAATGTATAATAACTTATTTACTAAAATGAATTACTGTAAAATCTCTGTAGAGGTTGAATCCGCACTGTCTGATAGCGCTAAAATTCCCTTTTCATATGCCAAAACATTATTTATCACTTTCCCTCGTAATAAAATGACAAATTATAATCAACCGTGAAGTTAATATTGCTTACATAATTTGCAAACCACAGTGAATGAGATAAAAAGCAAACAGGATATGAATAAAGTTGTAGCTTTCCAGACAAAGACAGAAAGCATTATTGCATTTATTTTGCTTCCAAACTCTTGCCAAGTAACTGCACGGATGGAAGCGAACATCGTGGAAAAATAAGATAAACATTCAAAAGGTGAATAAAGACATTCTCATTGAAATGTCAAGCTAATACTTTGTAGACTACACCCCTATATGCAATAGGGTTACCAGCGCACATGGCAGCCTGCACTGCAGAAGGGCCATCCTTCTTTTAGTTTACAGCGTAGACTTAACAGATGTTTCTGGCAGAGAAACATAACGCTGTTTTAAGGTCTTGGATTTTAAGAAATTTTTATAACTTTTTTCATAAAAAATAATTATCTTAAATTTTGCAACATTCACATTCTTTACAACAAAATGTTCATTGTGTACAGATAATTATTTTTTCTAGAAAGAGACAGAAATGGTTGTTGGAACCACCTTCACTCTGTTACCGTGTGCTCCCAATGATGCGTACTACTAAATGGCTTCAACTGCGTTTAATCTATTGTACCACTAAATGACTTCAACTCTGTTAACAATTTGTTTAATGTGTGTTGTAAATTCTATTATTAAATGTATTTGAAAAGAACGTACAAGTTCCTTTAGTTGTGTGTTTGCCTCGTTTCATTGATGTGTTGTTTTGTTATTTCCTAATTTTTCTCTACCATTAGCTTACAAAAGTAAATGTACTGAGCTTACTTTTATTCCTTTTGGGATTATTTATTGAACAACTCTTTTTGGATGATATATCAACAGGCTCATTGTAAGATAGGGAGACGTTAACACTGTTATTTTCAAACGTTCAAAAATCAAATTTAAGGAACTGACAATTATTGCATTATATTAAACCAAACACTGCAGAATACATATGTTCCCCATTTATTAGGAAGTGCTCCACATTTAATAAATTTGTCAATAGAGGTAAACAATATTTTGTTATTCCGTATTGTAATTACGAACAGAATCGTGATTTGTTACTTAAAACAAAAAGCAGAATTCAAAATCGTAATTACACTATCTGTTATGTCCCTGCTTTCGCACCCTTTAATACTCGTACTACATGTAATTTCTATGTCTCATTAATTATTCTGCACTGTCAATTGTAATTGGGGCTTTACCCTAATATTATTTATAGACGAATAAATAAATATCTTTAATTTTAAACACTTAATGTAAAGAAGACAAGTCCAACACACAACATCACTATCGCTATAGCGCCCACTAGGAACTAAGCCTCGGTCGCGCCATAGAGCTGGCATCGCGGGCGGAAACGAGTTCAGTCCTGGCGGCCCCCAGGGTTCAGAGTCGGCGCTTTATTCCGTCTGCTGCAACCGCACGCGCTGGGGGGGTTATTTGCATCGAACGCAGGGGCGGGGCCGGAGGCGGGGCGGGGGTGGTGGCGGCGGGGGCACAAACCGTACCGCTCATTGAAATAATTCGCAATTTATCGCCCTTTTATAGCGACCGGACGCCGAGCGACAACGGGTTGCAACCCCCGCCCTCTCTCCCCCCGCCCCCACCTCGACTGCAGTACGCGCCCGACCGAGCGAGTAACTGCCTCTGCTAGAAAATTAATGTAATATATGGACACGGCTTTTTTTCGCCTGTCCATTTAGCTGGACGCCAGCATCAATTAGCGCCCTGTGTCTCGGTTCGACGGCGCTGCACGGTGCAGTTGGACGCGAGCGCACGCCGACACAGTCACAGCACAGTTGCATGCGACAGGGCCGGCGCACGGGGCCTTGTTCGCCGACCAGGTGGCACGATGCAGTTTACCGTTCGGTGCAACGAGTGTACACTTGGTAAATGATGCGGGGTGAGCAGATTTTATTAGTGTCAAATAAACAGAGGATAGGACGATGGATACTTTACCTCTGGGGATGATTATTGCCTTTATTTCGCAATATTCGCTTAATGATAACCGGAAATTGATCAACGAAAGAGACTGAGAGGACCAAGAGGTGGATTTGATTAAATATTATAATTAAAAATTAGTTTGAATACTAACCGTGAAATAAAGGCAAAAATTCAAAAATCAGAATAGTACAATATGCATTGTATGTAGTAATTGTCAATAATCCTCTAGTTTTCAACATATTTAGTAATAACTTATTTGTATCATTTTTTGTTAATTTTTTCTCTACAACATTTTAATGAAATTTTACTTTACCTTCATATGTATATCTATTGTAGCTATTGTGATTGCAATGGAAAAGAGTAGATACATCAATCAAACCGGTTTACAATTTTTTAAAATCATAGAATAAACATTTCTGGCCTTTGCGTATCACTGTGTAAGATATAATTTAAAGAAATAAATAAATTTAAATATTGTAATTTAAAATTATATTTAAATTGTAATTTAAATTTAAATATTGTAATATTTATAATTGTATAAATTGGTTATGTAATTGCAAGTTCACTATCTTTTTATCATGTGCAACTTCTTTATTTTCATGAGGACGTTGCCCGAATTCGTCAAGGATAGTAGACTCACTAAAATGTATTTGGTACAATGCATTGTATACTTGTTATGTTATTGTAATGCTTACTCAAAAAGAAACATGCTATAAATACCATTTTTGCAATAAATACACTAATTTTCCGTCTCGGTCCCTTCATCTCAAATACTGAACTTTCAAACACAGTGCTCCTGCTTGAACTCAGCAAAAGGGAACAGCTGAAATCTGAAGTGCGAATATAAAGCATGCATCAACGATGCAGAGTTTGAATGCAGTATTTCAATACTACCTCTTTACTAATTTCCCAATAGTTTTATTAGAAGGGAGATACTCTTCTTGCGAAAATTTATATTTACAGCAAGGAACAGATAAATTAATCGAATGTCATTAACACAATCATCAGCCAAGTTGAATTGTTACAGAATAAAAACCATTCACTGATCCTAAATAAATTTAATAATTTAAAATAATTTCGCGAGTACGATAATCTAACTAAGTATATATTAGATGAATAAATCATATAACCAAACAATTCACGAAACGAATAAAAACAAAATCGAAATAAACGAAAAAACAAAAGTAATGGTTGTCTTGAAATGTGGGCGTGTGAAAATATAATCGAGCTCCATCATTTTATCACAATTTATATCATCTAATTTAGATTTATTCAGTCAAAAAACAGTAAAATCTGTATGCGACGTAGGGGGGAAAAGATTATCTGCGCGCGTTTTCTTGAGTTCCAGAATCTCTTCCTGTCATTTTAACTATAAATCGTTGAAATTGAGTAAACGTTTAACATAAACAAATAAAAAAAAATTTAAAAATCGCAAGATTAGCAATATTTGAAAAATAGTCATTTTTGTTTTTGAGTTATAGAAAACTTATTTGCATCTGTATACGAATTGCAAGTATGATTTTTCTGCATTGCTAACAAAATAGCAACTCGCCCTTATCTCTATTCTTACCATTACAAGCAAAAGGAGAGTTCAACAAAATGTGCGCATAGTGAAGCTACATTTACGTCCAGAAGCAAAACAAGGGGCCATTTCAGCATTTGCTCAATGGATCAGGGAAACTGGACAAAAACCTGATCGAGATGGGGGTCATAATACATATCCACTTAAATGTACGGTTGCGTAGGCTTCCGCGGTCGCAGTTTATGTCTGTCTGCTGAAGCAGGAGTACGCTCTGAAGAAGGCCACAATACGCTGGCCGAAACGTTAGCCACCATGACATTGACGCGGCTCGTCCCGGATAGCCTAGACAACACTTAAATGTACGTTAATAATTCGTCGAATTTCAATATTGCTACCCTAAATTGGGGCCCAGACATCTAATACCTAATTCTAGGAAAACAAGATACTCGTATATATTGAACGCATGCCCTTCGGAACATATTTCCAACATGTCCTTCCCTACTATTCAGTCAGAGTTTCAACACTCTGCAGTGTCGTAGTTCCTTGGGGTTAGGTGAATGTACTCCCGGGGTGTAGAGATGGATTGTAGAGATAGCAACCATTGGAAATTATTCTAGTTGAAATTCGTATAATTTGAATCTTTTATTTAGAAAGACTTTGGAAAGGATTTTTTTCTCTCTAAATGCTGCAATTTTTTTGTTCAAAATAAATTGTCATTATATTACCCCTATGCTTCGTCAATCCTTAATAAGTAATGGTACTACTTTTTCAGCCCTAAAATACAAAACATTCACGTGAAGGAGCCAGACCTTGGTGAAATAAAATAATTTTAAAAAAGGTTTCTTTAATTTCTTCCCGATAGAAGTAATTTGTAATCTTTAATTCATATACAAGACATCAACATTGCCCCGTGTGACAATAACTCTATCGATGCCTCGGATATAATGATACTAATGACATGAAGTAGCAAGAGCTCCTCATCTATTAGGTTACATAAAAAATGCAAATAAAACAAGCATTTGTTCCTTTTCGGTGACACTATAGTAGTACTATCAAAGTCTTTCTTGTTACAAAGATTAATTCTTTCATATGAAAGAATAGACTGAGACATAAAATTTATTAGATTGTGTAATTAGTATTACAGACAAGGCTACTACTACTTTTTTTAACTTGACGAGCGTTCTTTTAGACTGAGAAACATAGGCGAAGTTCAGTGGTTTTGTGTAGAGTAATACATTTGCACTGAGTGAAATACAACGATCGAAATTAGTAAGATAGAGATGCGGATATTTATTTCATTTGAAGGATGCACTCCAGTTGGTACTACAAGTAAAGCTACAGTTTTACTCCTTTATATACTATGCTTTTTAGAATTAAGAACCATTGGAAATTATGACGAAGCACTGACGAAAATGCTTTATACATTTAAGATTTTTTTGCTAAAGCGGTGAAATTACATATGCGATGTGCAATAGTACATATGAAATTACACATTTTTCTGACAAAAAAATACATACAATATATTCAAAAGAAACTGCGACCATGAAGGAGTTTAGTGAAGTAGAGTATAGATTACTGCACTAATCTATAACGTATTCAAGCACTGACGAAAGCATCTTTACCCAACAGTATTATCCACGTTATGTCTGGCAAGATTTAATTTATTCCACACACATTCACACACGCGCGCATACACACACGCCCAAACATACACACATGCTTTTCATACAATATATTGTTTTCCTGAGATCTTGAGTTTATAATGATAGAAATGATCCATTTTTATGTCTTGCTATGGTTGTCTCACAATTTCATCCAATGGAGAATACTTGTCCAGCTGGTACTGTAGCTGACAATTCTTCAGTTTTTATCAAAATACCTCTCACTCTTGGCACAATCGGATGTTTTGTTTTATATCTTGTGCTTCAAGCACCACTTAAAAATGTTTCTTATACAAAGATTTCTTAACCAGTTACATATTGAAGAATTAGATGTATTAAAAAGTACCATTTATCTTCATAAACCTCATTTCCGTCGTCTCCTGAAACAATTTTCCTCACTCCACGCACACAAGGTTGTTCAGCAAATGACTCCCGGCACAGACGTAAAAGTGCAAAGAAAAAATAAATGTTACTAAGGAAAGGTCTATCACGCCCCGGATTGTGATAATTTCCAGCTAGCCGACTTTAAAGCAGCATTCACATGTTACCGTAACTTTAAATAAAACAAACAGTGATTAACTTTTTCAAAGCCATAGAACAGTTTTTAATTAATAGACACGTCGCTTCTAACGTCTCGCCATTCCAACAACGAATAATACCAGATACACATATTTCAAGGATTTATTATTATAATAAAAGCAATTTTCATTGGATCACTTTTACTTGTAAGTCTCTTTTGTACAAAAAATCGCATTTTCTCATAAGTCGGCATAATTTCTCTAATATATTCCATTATGTAAATGACAGATAAACTTGACAATCTACACCAGATACAAAACCATTAACTTTTTCATCAATTTAAGACTATCGAGATCGTAACTTAGCTTTAATTTTTAAAATATCCTTTGCTGTTAAGAGCTTTTCATGTGCATAAAATAAAGAACTTGTTTCTAATTGGTTGCATCGTAATGATTTTAGAATGTAAATGTAAATACCAAAAGTAACTAAACTAAAATTTGCAAATTACTTTCTTGCAAACAATGTGAATACATGTTTTATATGTTTGTTTGTTGTTTTTTTTGTTTTCGAAATCACTATTTACAGTCGCCTTTGATTCGATGTTATTACATATTATTGTTCTCCATTCAATTGCGGGATTGAGATTATATTAATATTTGGAAATCAGTGTGTTTTATAGTATTACACACGGAATTCGTGTTCTTTTGAATAGAAACACCAAACTCTAAAAGCATTCATATTGCGACCGAACCGCCATCTCTTGGTTGCTTTGCTGTGCGGCCAACGACCGACGCGCTATCTTGTAGAGTTACAGTAAAGCTCAGTTTAAACTTTGCTCACTAGAGAGCAGCGGCTACGCAGCGTTAACTCCCTTCGTTAACTCTGATTCCCGCAGAGTGGCAGGGCAATCTACAAGAGTGCATCAGGACCAGCTTAACTAAAGTTCATTCCAACAACAGAATTTCTCCAGAAATCAGAAGCTTACTGTTCGTATTATTTACAGCCCCCAGTAGATTATTTACAGTCCCTGCTTATGAAACAAAAATAGTAGTTTATTTCCCGTCATTCGTAGTTAACGTTTAAAATAAATTAATATTTTCAATTAACAATTAAAAAATGTCAATGTATTTCTATAATTATTATTCCAAATTTCAATCGTGTTCCCTACAGTGATGAATTAGTATATTTTCCACAATCAGCTACAAAGACTCTTTAATAGAGTGCAGAAAAATATTGTACGAATTATAAGCATCAGACATCCTCGATAATCCTGCAAGTCTCTTCATTCAGCTTGGATTACTTTCAGTGCTTTGCATATTTATTTTCTAATAAATGTTTCTAGTGATGTTCTTCAGACAGAAAATGTATTTTAACGCGATGCAGGTAGCTGTAATTACATCACTTGCCGTTGGAATCACATTCGTCTCGTGCCAATATCAACATCCATACAAGATCAACAATAACATCACTACAAGATAACCATCAAATTTATAATTTAAAATAATACATGATGGCAAAATATACAAAATGTACACCAAATAAAATCGTTGCTTCACTGTTTCACTCATCACTGTTTTTGTACAGTTGGCAACGATACCGACTTTCCAAAAGGAACTTGATATTTATTTTAATCATATAAATGCATTATTTATATCCTTCCCGTTCTCCTTGGGTCAATGTGACCCGAAACAAAATTCAACTCAACATAAATTCTTTATATATAAATATTTGTGTTGGTACGACGTGACTTTGTTTTTGTTAGTGTTCTACTCTTCCCAAAACCTGGAAATCCATGAAATATGTGTTTCTTTTGGTTGTTGCTGGTTTGTTTGCAGAACACAAAAATGTTACACTTGTGTTCCTAGAGTCAGTGCTCCGATATTTGTTGCATCAGTTATCTTCTCATTTTATATCGGTTAGTTTCTGAAGGAGAATAAGTTTTGATATGGAGAGATGTACTTGAGTGATGGGTGATGCAAGTTTGAAATTATGGCTTAGTCACCGTACGCACTGAATTGAATATCTCTGCTTTTTAGAATCCAGAATAGTGTAGATTAAGTGTTCTCTATACTATCTCCAGTTACTTTTCACATTCCGCAGACAATACTCTCTTCTCTGTAGACATTAGTTACAGTTGTTACTATGATCTGTAGTTATCGTGAAAGCTCGACATTCTGAAGATATGGTGACTTTACTGATTAATATTTGTTTAATCGATGGTCAGTCTATTTACCAACTACATTTCATACAATAAACGTGTGAAAATATACCACACGTATTTTTGTCCCAATTACCAACATCCCAATGTACTGAATGATCCGAAGGAGTAAGTGTGTTTAGTGTAAATACTATATTAATCTAAAATACTATCTGTATCAAATATAGAACTTCAGCTTCTCGATGAACGACCCCATCTCAAACTGGTTTTGACTCGTCAATTGACGTGATCGATGAAGCAAATGCAGAAATCGCCTCTTGTTGTGGACAAAAATGTTGCATCTCTCTCCACATCGGTTTGTCGCGCTCTCTCGTTTTGATAGTTGTGGTAGGAGTGGACCGTAGAGTGTTATCCTGTCAGTAATACTCTGAAATAAAATCTGTAGATTGTTTGCCGTTACAGATACTTTTCTATTATTCTGTTCAAAACATTAGAGTTTTCAAGTGTTGCCTACCACACTTCTTTGTTATCTTTATTCATAATTCTACTCTGAATAGTAAAAAGCTCTGTATAGTAAACACCTTAGTGAAGTAAATTGTGTCTTGTTGCATTTCTTCTGTTTGATATAAAAATATATAGTATCAAGAATGGTATCATACATTTTCATAAATATTTTATCTTGTGTAGAAAAGAAAAAACGCAACAGCATAACGACAATGTATTTTCATCTTACAATTTCACTTTATTCTTAAAATGGCTGCTTCCATGGCTGCTTTCTACTCAATTAACGCTCACAAATAGATTCAACAAAAAATGAACGTTTTAGAGAGAAGTCTTTATTTTAACGAAATATGCAAAATACGCGCAGATAGTAACACGAATATGCACCAACAGGAAAAAATGGCCAAATAGGCACTAACATATTAAAGTTGCCTAGTATCCAATTCTAAACTAATATCAAGAAATTCTACTTAGCTATGCCTTGAAGCAACAACCTAAAATATGGAAAATCACTTATATCCGCTCCCTAATGATAATGTATTCTCATTAGTTTCATCCAATTTTTTTTATTGACTAGGCTTAATGATACTCGATCGTACATAAAGACAAAATATCCTTTAGGGAACCACAGCTGTAACTGAGGTGTAATTGGTATTTCTAGACCTTTTTATATTGGTGCTGATTCATTATTCTTCTCACAATACACAACCTATCAGAAGCCTGAACTATGTCACTGCATCACTTGGGCTCCAAAGTGAATGAAACTAATTATTTTGCAGATATCTTCTTTTGGGTCTAACAATCTTCACACCTCTGTAGTGCCGAATACTGTAGTCGGTAATATCTACGTATATGATAGGTATGCTGAGTACGTTATGAAATTAAACATTAGACACATGTACTCGGGTTAGGGTTAGAGCCAAAGTGACATTTCGTAAATCGTGTTTACTTCAGAGACATATACTTCCGCCACGACGCCTCTTCATAAGACGTTCATTGATGGCTCCCGTAATGCCATCATTAGTACACACACTCAAAACTCTACACTGCCACATTGGTAACATACACTCAAAACTCAGTTTTAAAATGAACATAATGCACACAAAAATATTGTGTAATGTGATGTTTATAAAAAATAAAGAAGCTCAAAGAGCGTCCTAGTTTCAGTATTCCTCGTGGCGCAAGCATTTCTATCAATGTTACCTCATGAGGAAGTGTCGAAAGGAGCAATACAATACAAGGGAGCCATACACAAGTGAGTCAATAAATCGTGACGCTATTGATTAAGTCCCGTAAGCACTTTCAGCGAGTGGGAAAGTAACGAATATTTTCTTCTAATCGTAAGCAAAGTAGTTTTTTCCTTTTCTAAACACCGATTTGTCAAAAAAAAAACAAAACCTTTCGTTGCAATTTGTAGTGAGCATAAAATTGAAGGTTATTTAATATTGACATTTTCCACATGAACAAATCTTAATTATATTAATATGAATATACATTGACGGAAAATATCTAGTGAGTATGTGACTCAAGAGCGACGTTAGAGCTGAAGCGACTTGAAGAAAGTTCAATGATCATTTTAATTCCCAAACGAAACAACGTTCAAAGGCGCACGACATGAAAAACAAAATCTAAAAGATATTTTACATCGTACAGTAGAATACAAGGGGCCATCGAGGGAGATACAACGAATTATTTTGCTAATTTATTGACTTTTAATGCGTTGAGAGGTGCAGATTGGTTTGGATTAGAAATCTTGATGTAAATGTTCCAAAAGCCTGTGTTGCGAACTTTGCGAATTGAATAGTATCAAATCTGGTCATTAAACTGTGAAATAGCGTGATGGAAAATCCTAGAGCGTCCAATCTACAAAATTGGTTGCTAAGTGACCAAGTCACCAGAATCAATAAACCAATAACAACCTCTCAGGACATCAACTGATGGCACTGCAGCGCCTCTGACCGGAAAGTCCTAGGGTTCCACACCCGGCGGAGGCAAGAATTTCGAACCAGCTGGTCTACTAGTTCGAATTCAGCAGCTATCTGGAGGAGAATTCTTGCGGGCTGCTGATCTGATGGGTGTACGTGGTTTCTCCCATCAACAGCACGCGAATGCCGGAACAGAACACTTTAGGGATACGACTCGTGCGCAATCTTTCCTTTCCCTTTCCTGTCCTACCTTTTACGTTCACACACATGCGCTACATTACAACGCATGTCGGGAGACCAGACGGGAGATTAGTGTTGGCCCAGGCTGTGGCGCTGCCCCGCTAGTGGGAGATACTTTGATTGGAAAAAAACCCGCAAGATGGCGTGTATATCGTCCCCGGATCCCGTAATCCAGTAGGAGAAGAACTAATCAACCTCAATTGATTAAAAATTATCTCACTTGATACCTCACCCGTCTTGAGACACACATCCTCAGAGCTTGTCCCGGTTGTGTTGGTGGAGATACCTCCGTCATACTCCCCGTCATACACCCTGTCATACTGGATGTCGTTGACAGAAATGCGGGTACACTTATGTAAAATCTTAAACAAGAGACACGAACTGAGTGCAAGTCTTAATCAACTCCGTTTTAAACTTTTGCTTTTCCATACATTTATTTAATGTTTTATCGCAAAAAAAACAGTAAATTCATAATGCGGCATATGTGGAGGGAGAAGTACAATCTGCGCAAGTGTTAGTGAGCTCCAGAATACTTATACCTCTTCTTTGCTGTACAGTTTCTTCAATTATGAATAAAGGTACCAACCAGTGGGATTCGCAGCATTTCAAAACAAAGTTTCGCCACCTTGTAATGGAAACCATTTGCCAAACGAACCACTCGTTTGATTTAATAACATTACTGACAAAATAACTAACCCCACCGCACTCCTCCCGCATAACTCTACATTTAATTCAAACTGAATCTAATAATCGTAATATTCAACAAACCTGCCAGCGTTTGACCCAGCAAACGCATCCCTGCCTCCAGACAGCACTCTCCCTGACGTCGCGCCCTTCGATGGGGGGACGCGGCCCCCCAGGGCGAGGGGGCCGGAGGGGGGCGGGACAACAGTTTTCTCATAACACGGCCCGCTGCCTCGTCAAGAGCGCGCGCAAATGGTTGGTGGCAACAAGGGCGTAATGAACATATGATGAGCTCGGCCCCCCAACGGGCGATTGCCGCCGACTGCATTCATTTCCAAGGGAGAGACATTTCGGCGCATTAGTTTTCATTTTGCGGAACAAGCAGCGTTTAAGCTCGGCCACGCGTGGCGCGTGCAATCACACTTGCTGGCAACGCGAGCGAGCAACGCGATTTGGCCGGCCTTGTTCGTTTTGTTCGGAAAACGTACAGAACATTCCAAGTTGGGAGACAATCAGGTAACCACTAGTGCTACAACAGCACATACTTTCTCTCTTTATTTGTAACGGCTACGCAATATTATACAAATACTGCAAAAGTGGTTCCAACCAGCAAAACGTTTTTTTCCCCGCACCGAGATTCGAACTCGCCATGCGCATTACCATTACACCGCGCAGTCACTCGGCTGTGCTCACTTTCGCCGACGTTTAGACATACAATGGTCACTCTCATTATTTCTAACTTATGTAATTTTCGGAAATTCAGGAAGTTGAACAAAAATTAGACCTGCGCTATTTTTTAACTAATCTTTGCTCTATCCATAGAAAAAATACAGAAAAATTTGGAGTCGTCATTGAAGTTTTTTCTTTCTAAAGTGCTTCGTTCGGATTAATAGTGGAATATCAATTTTGGAGAAAGTCGTGTGAACGGTTTAGGTGCTAGCTAATGTTGACCACAGGCAGACATTTTGCCGTCAATCGATATTTCTGTATGAAGGACCCACGAAGTATGGAATAATCTCGCAACCCATTGCGAACTGACTGGAACTTACAAATTCCTCATAGAGGTATTGGCACATAAATCTGGGTACCTACAGATTAAAAGTTAGGGCAATGACGTCATACAAGAATGATTATACACGTTTTAACATATCCAAAGTCGCAACTAATATTTGTTTAAGAGGAGCGGGCTGTACAGCCCACTCGACTTGATAAAATAATTTTTCGTTTATGTTGAGTTTTAAATGTATATTGATTTGTTGACCCTTCCCTCCTTTTGTCCGCAATAGCGGCACATATGCCGCTATAAACAGCCATGAGACATCCACCTTACGTTGTACTCTCAATCAAATTCAGATTACTTTATGTACATTCAAACAAAAAATATGTCTCTGTATTTGTATTTTGCCCCTTATCAAAGTCTAAGGCAAGTGATGCATTATAGATATGGTGATATTCTGTTCTATGAAACAAAACAATAAAAAAACAAACGAAATAGCATCACAGTACATTTGTTGCACTTCGGTCAAGTATGTTTACTTGCACAAGCAAAAAAAAAAAAAAAAGAAAAACGTAGCACGATAGTAAAGAAATAACATTAACTGGAATACCTTGGGTAGTATAGTACCCTAGCGTTTTCTGGATTTATAGAATGATGGTTATAATTCCAAAGATTCAATACGCTGAAAATAAATATTGTAACGGATATCTTTTTCGATAGGAGTCCGAGCAAAAGTTATTTTGCCACCTCGCGTTCAGCCATGAAGAAGTATCCCTCTCTCAGCCCAGTCAGCAATTCTTTATAGAAAAAATATCTTTTGTGAGTCCTGTGCGTGTATATACGCAGAAGCCAATAAATAGAAATGGAAATCTTTTTCTCCCCAGATCGCCAGCCCTCAAGAGTTACGACGACCCGCGAAGGGAAAAGCGTGGAGGGGGGTCAAACGGAAATAACGAAGGAGGCCGGGCGCTGGACCAAGGGAGCCGGCCAGGGGAGAACGAAAGACGATGGGTACCGTTAGCCCCTGAAGGTGAACTACGGCGATAGTGGTGACGAGCGTCGGGAGGTAGTTGAAGATTCGAATAAAACATACAAACGGATAAAGATGGTGAATTCATTGATTAGTTCAATCAGGGCGCGTCAACTGCTAAATTTTATTAAATTAATTCTTTTATTTTGTACATAATTATATTTTAGAAAATTTGTAAACAGCTGGTTCTAGTAATTAATTGACATTAGAAATGAAACCGAAGAATTTAGGTTTTATGAGACCAGACGTCCAAATTGCAGTAGCAGTATTGCCGCAATTATTAAAAAGGAAAAATTTTTTGTGGGAGAATGACATTTCTATCGGTTTTTGTAGTTCTAAGCTCATCTGTGGCAGTATTGTGGTCTTGAAAAAGCTCTTCGAACTATATGGAGCATCTGGTGAAGTGATAGTCTCGACGCTTGCTCACTTCGAAAGCAGTTTCAGAGTTCACCACATTCGCTACACCAACTTCTTTTGATAACATTCAAATGCATTTTCTGCTTCAAGAGGTGGTTGGATGCTATTACCAACAGTAGAAAGTATACTTAGGTCGTCAAAAATGCATCTGATATATGTAGCAGAATGTTGGTTATTTGGCCAATGTGTAAAATTTACTATCTCCTCCTTCCTTATAAATGAAATGTGGAGAAATTCAGAACGATTAAACAATATCCCTGCTATCGAGTACTTGAAATTTTGAACTGGGATAATGTTACATTTTACGTTTTTTGTTATTTTAGGAATTTTTGAAGCCTTCATTATCAACATATAGAGACGGAAGGGTATAGGAAACAGAGGTTCAAAGGCCGAGTCAATGCACGCGGGTGTAGCAGAAGTGGGCAAAGAGGAGGCAGAGGCGGCGGTGGTAAAGGCGAGGTGGCGGGGAAGGAAGTACTATGTTCGGGGTTGACGGACAGGTGCAGAGGAGTAGAGCTTTGGAGGCAACGACTGCGACGAGGTGACGGTGTGGAGTGGCGGAAGAGGACAGGGGTGGGGTGAAGAAGAGAAGGCAGGTATGGCTGTGGGAGGTCAGGGCGGGGGCTGAGGATTGAAACGGGACGACGGAGTCGCTGGAGGCCGCAGAGGTTGGAAAGGCAAAGGCGAGGTGCAGGTGCAGGCGACGGTGGCGGGAGGGGCAGAGTTGGGCGGCTCCACATATTCGGCGTTCGCTAAGTTACGAGCGACTGTTCGTCCAATTCCGAGAAGGTAATGTGCTCGGAGAATGTTGGCTTCCTTTGATGTGTGCAAAAGACCAACACGCGCTGGGTAGGGCGAGCACCGAATGTTCGTCGCTCGGCAAACAGCACGCGAGCCATCCACACTATGCGGGACTCGGCGAGCGGTCGCTCGCTACTCGCCGAATGCCGAATGTGTGGAGCCGCCTTTAGAAGAGAGGAGACGGCGCGGATGGGAGTAATATAAGCGAGTGCAAAGGAGACTAACACAGGTGCAAAGAAGGCGGGGCAACAACTGCGGTGACGCAACTGTGGCGAAGGCGAAGGGAGCGAGATTGGTAGATGCGGGGCGGAGCTGTGACGGCAGAGGGGGGGGAGCGAAGAGGCGGCGGCCATGACTGTGGGAGCGCAGCGGGCGAATGAAGCGGGGCGGCGGAGGCTGTGGAGGCCGCTGAGGTGGAAGAGGCAGAGGCAGGAGGTGGAGACGACGGTGGAGGGAGGATGAGAGAGCAGGGAGGATGTCGAAGGCGCTGGGTTTGGCAGAGGAGCGGTCGCCCGGACACGGCTGTGGAGGCGCGGGCCGTGGGCTGGTGCGCGGAAGGGGGTTGCGGGGGCGGGGGCGAGACGAATGCTTCCCGGCCGGGGGCGAAGGAAATTGAGCGGCTGCCCTTCCGGCGCGTGTGTCGCCGCGCGCACTTTACGGCTCCTGCGCCGATAGTCTCAAGAAGCGACCACCGGCCCCAGCCTCTACCATCCATCGGCCCAAACAGCAGTGAAAACATAGCGGGTAAGAATGATGATTCCGGGCGCGTTAACTGGTAAGGTTATTAATCCCCCAAAATATACGGCATGTTTGTATTACGGAGGTGGTTGAGATCTTCACCCGCTGGATGGCGAGGTACAGCACCGACCTAAGTCTGTTGCGGATATTTTCCCCAATCAGGAATCTCCAGCGGGGCACCGCACCATTCGGGACAAGTTCTATCTTCCAGGCCGGTCCCCCGGCATTTCTGGTTGTGTAGAGCATAAGTGTAAGTGTGTGTGTGTGTGCGTGCGTGTGAGTAAGGAATAAGAGCAAAGAAATAGGAAGGAAAGATCGCGCGCGTTCCGTGGTCCGACTGATCGCAGAAATCACGTAAAATTGCCCATCAGAGCAGCAGGCCGCTAGAATTTTCCTGCAGACAACGTGGGAATTCGATCTAGCTTTCGAGCTAGGTTTCATTAAAGTTTAATTTAAAATACCATTCAGAATTACAGAAATTTTAAATCTCTTAATAGACTTGGCATTATATGTACGTTCAGCACGTCACGTTCAATTGAGAAGTAAGGAAAGTTCACCAGTAATTGCTTTCTCACTACTACGTACGTAGTTCAGAAAATGTTTTTAATCGTCATAATAACCTACAGAAAACTTTTATTCTAGGTCTCTGGTTACATAATAGTGAATAAATTTTCTTCCGACATCTAGTAAATTATTTCATATAACACAAAACGAAGACTCTGACAACGAAACAGTTTTAAAACACATAATTAAAAATTAAATAAATGAAATGTATTGTGGTTCATGGCTCTTTTATTCTTATTAATTACGAATTACCACGAAGATCTCTGCTTCCACTACGGAATTAATCATTTTAGGCGAAATTACTTTAAGGCTAGTTGGCATTGCGCTATGCGTTTGCAAGTTAATGACCAAATTCCGGCCTCCTGCCCTCTCGCGTTAATATGAAACATCACTGACTTAATTTACAACGTTTTGTGTGTAAAAAACAGCATTAATAAAACTCATTGTGGCCGGGAATTAAATCCGCGCACTTGGAAATATTCAATCGCATTTTCTTCTCACAGACAGTCATTTTAACGCTCTTGCAGGTGTTACTTTAAAACTGGTAGATAGTGAGGAACCTCACGAATATATTGCAATAAAAAGCATGCGCTCTAAGGATCTTACCCTAACAGAAAATAACGACAATTTCCATAGACCTCATCTATCGGTCTCGCCCAAAATTATATTGTCATAGGTTTTATGTTCAAACTTCGTTGTAGCTTTACGTAAGTAAACCTTTGTTAACACGAATTTCAAAGGGTTGAAATAAACGGTAATGTAGTTATAAACATACTTGTTTCTATGTTTCTCTACCGGGACACAAATTTTGTTCACGTTACGTTTAAGTTTATGTTGAACGAGTACGTACTAACGAGGGTTTTCTGAAATGCAACTTTGGGATCGTTTTGCAAAGCCTCTCTAATTACTGGTGAAAATTTCAAGACCTTTTTAGAAAATAAATGTAATGTCTTACTAAATAATGCTCCGTATTAATTTAAAAAAATACATCTTTGTATTTGTTACTGCTATCGCGAACACGAAAGCCTACTTTCAATTATGGAAAGCGCGAATTGTTCCTCAGATACAAGAGGGGTTGAATGCGTATCCTTCCCCGCGCAAAAAACTGCGGCTCGGGTGAAAGGCGAAATCCTTGTCTCCCGCAAGGGCGCGGCGGCGCAAGGAAAAGCAGCACAAAAGAAGGGAAGAAGACACGAAGCCTCCGCGACGTTCCGCGCCTTATCGTCGCGCCTCACACCCCCGCCCCCGCCCTTCCTCAAGACTCCTCCTCCTCCTCCTCGAATCCAGCACCTCCCCAGCGCCCGCCCACAGCACCGGCTCCAGCCTTGCCCCTCCCCGGACACTGTCGTGCAATGCCCCCTTCCACCCACCGCCCCAGCCCCTCCCCGCCGCATTCGCACAGCCCTCGCCTCCACCCCGGACACCCATCTCTCACCTTCTCACCCGTCTCCCCCGGCCGACTACCTCGCCACGCCCCCGCAGCAAGCCCACTGCCTACCTCCCACTCTGCTCCAGCACATTCCCCCTTTTCCATACACCTTACCGCACCACCGCCGCCACCACCGGCAGGATCCCCGACACCCACCTTGCCTCTCCACAGCAGACTACCTCGCCACGCCCCCGCAATCCACCGGACCCATCCCGCTCCCACCCTTACCCCCCCGCCCACCCACTGGCGTGCCCCCTTCCCTCGCTACCTTCCTCACCACCGCCACCAACACCGGCTTCACACCCGACACCCACCTCCCTACGCCCCCTAAAATACCTCGCCACGCCCTCACCACGGCCCCTTCCCCCCTCCACCACTACCCCGCTCACCCGCCTCAACCACTCGTCACCCGTTAACCCGCTCATTCTCCTACTACCGCCACCACCAGCACGTTCTTCGACATTCACCTCGCCCCTGCCCGCAAACTACCTCGCCACCAGCCTTCTTCCCATTCCCGTCCTATTCTGCCGCTCCCCCCGCCTCGTCCACCCCTTCCCTTGCATGCCTCCTCACCCCCGCTGGCTCCACCCACGACACCCGCCTCGCCCCTCCCCCGCCAAATACTTCTACCACCAGCCCCTCCTCTCATCCGCCTCGCCTCGCCGCACAGCCTCCAACGCAGTCTTTGCCGCTGCCACCGCCGCATACCGTCGCAACCCCGTCCCTGATTCAGCTGCGCTGTGGGTCGAAATGATATCAAAGGCTTAAAACAAAGGAGTCATGGAAGATATGACCCCCCAAAACTTGGAAATAAATATACTTCTATTATTTTGCAAAAAGCTAAATAAAATATACACATGAAAATAGAACGGATACACAAAAACTGACATACGTCCATTTCCTTTTCACTCACGTGTTTACTGCTTTTTTTCTTTACTCTTGAAACGTCTATTTTCATATAACGAAACGTTAGATTTTCACTTCTGGGGATATTTTCTTTTTACACACGGACAAACACGAGTAATAGATGAATGCACCTGATTTTGAAATCACCAATGATTCCAGAGACAATTGCAGCCACCACGGTGGTCGCAATTATATTATTTTCGTACGTAGTATTACTAATTAACTTTATATTTGCAGACAGAGCGCTGCCATCTGTTTACATGAGGTCACCGCTAACTGAATGAGAATCACACGTGCACAGTAGATACTGATCGATTAGATGTCATAGAGAAGGCGGTGAGAGGGATACAAGCCCGCTCATTGCAGGCTACAGCGGAGTGTAAGCGGGTAAGAATATAGCTAATGCGTTATAGATATGTGCCAATGAGAAATAAAAATGTTCCCTGCCATCTGTGAATAGCGTGTATTATCGATGACTAAGTGTGGTGTACTGCAGCTATGTCCATAGATCCTTCTAATGGTATCAATAACCCCCTTTTCTTGGCTTCGCGGCAATAGTTCATTTCATTATTTATAAACAATTTACTGCCAGAACGCTCTCTCGCCTACCGAAGTGGATTAAATTTTTCCGCAGGCATCACAGAAACGGCAAAACCAAAACAAGATTTTTTTCGCCGGAATATCTCAGCTGGCGTCAGCATTGGTCAAGTGGTGTTAGGTATCCGCACTATTCGTGCATTCTCATGTGTGTTCAGGCTTTCACTTTCAAAACAACAGTAGTTCCTAATCGTGTCGTCTGTAAATGTATAATGAACGAGTAATACTTGAACGGAAACGGCGACTAGGGGGCAGGATGCGCACGGTTTCAAATCGTTAGGTCCACGTAGAGAAAGTAACATTCAGTAGGTCCAATGGATCAGGGGGTCTATCGCGCAGTAGATCTAATCTAACAGAAGGTCTACGAGACAGAAGGTTGAACATACATCTAATTTTGACCCACGGCTGATCCTTTTCTAAAAGTCATTTTCAAGGGAAATCAACTGGTGTCTATGCATTTATTACGACGCCAATAATTAACTTCACTGATATTTTTTCTTTCGGCCCACAGTTTCCACCCCGCCCCATCCACCGCCGCCGTCTTCAAGCACGTGCCCCAAGGCGCTACGTGCCCTACAGACGCGAAGCGCAACCTGCTCCGATAGCTCAGTGGTAAGCGTGGAGGCTGCACGCGTTCTTATGCTACGAGTTCACCCGGTCCAGGTCGGTGGATTTTGGAGACTCGAGAATCTACGTCAAGTAGTGTCGCGATTGAGGCATGTTAAAGAAGCCTCAAGTATCGCTTTGATGTTCTCGGCAAGATAAGCACCTTCTCATAAATTGGAAAGGTGGCCGCCTTTAAGAAGTCAACAGGCGGGACATTTTAAACACGGGTATCGCTTTTCCAAAAACGACTTGAAATGTTTATTCAATTCTGGAATTACAAGTAAAATGTTCTAAAAACAGTTCACTAAAATATTGGCGTTATAAAATTTAATGTACAGACTATGTTTTCAACAAAGACTTTCGACAGTTTTAGTTACTAGGAGATGTACTATACGCGCACTTTTTCTCGATACTCCACTTGTAAGAAGGTGTGCATTACTGCAAACTGAGCCGTGACGTTCCGAGTAGAATGTCCATATTTTCTACCGGGCCGTGCTTCCGGGCTGAGCGAGAACTAGCGAGCTGGAGGATCAAGAAAACGTGCGCACATAGCATATATGTATTTGTCAATTTAGAGTCCAATTAATCCGACTTTTGCCAGCTAACAGTGTTCTCAGGCGTGGGTCATGTTTTTATTGATTATCCACGTCGGAGAGCGAGGGAGACAAGTGATGAGCAAGACGTATTTCCAACACCTATCAAATTTGACCTGCCTGAGCTTCGTTTGGTCACACATCTATAGAAACTGCGATGATTTGTACGAGAAAGCTAGCGCTTGATTTTTTCCCACGCCGGAGTTCGAACACGGGACCGCCTCACAGAAAGCTAGCATTATTCCACCGGGAGGGACCATGATAAGACACTTATCTTTTAAAAAGATTTAGATTTTTTTAATGCAATAATGTAGTCGTCTCAGTGTTTTTTCTACAGAAACATATGGACCTTTTGCAAAGCTAGATTATGTTTAAAATTTTATATAATCGATTTATTATTTCGTTTTTCCTAGTGCGTCAACTTCTATGGTCATTAGTCTCATGTAGTACAAAGGTATATTAATTTTTTTCCAGGGGAGGTTGTGGTTATCTTCCCCCGTTAAGCGGTGAGATACGGCGCCGACCGATGTTTTGGCAGGTTTTCCCCAACCAGGTGTTTCCCATCAGCGGGGGATTAGTCGATTATTATGATAAATTACAATATTCTGAAAAATGAGAAGTTGGTCTTTAAAAGCGGATGTTGAAAATTGGGGGAAATAATGTTAAATCAATAATAGACTAATACTTTCCTTTGGAAAAAGATTGCATTACAATATATTGTTCATTAATGTCTCCACAAAACATTATTATTAATAAGGCAATGGGGAAGTTGCATGTGAGTGAATGGGGTAGAGTGTGTGTTTGGATTTTTTTGTAGATTGATGATTTAACACAAATTCTGAATATTTTAGTTAAGTGATTATAAAGCAACTGACGAGGAGTGATACGCTGTGTTGTTATTTCGCGATAATAAAATTCACCTAAAGATAAAGCAAAAAATGAACAGGCTTCAATACTTATAATGAATGTATATGTGTGAGCACCTAGCTTTGATTTCAAAATTCTACAATAGCCTGCAAAAGTAATAAAAATATTCGTCATCCAATTGCTTTGATGATTTAGTAGTCGCAAGCGTTCGGTAGGGATGATAAGTGAAATTATGCGGAAGTGAAATTCAACACGCGAAGGAAATGTAAGTTTCAATTTAAGACTCACATAAAGAACGACGTATATTTTTTCTTGATGCTGCGAGCTCTTATTGAAGATATATATTTTTATTCTACTATCGGGTAGAGTATAAGAAAGTGTTGCTTCTTTCAACAACAGTGAAGATAATAGAAATAGTGGAGAGCTCTCTTGGGATTTGCGACGGGCGACAGCCATTCACCGGGGACAAACAGCCGCCGGCGACTCGTCTCTGGGAGAAAAGGCGGGAAGGGACACTGTCCGATATATTGGTCTGGAGCCGACACCCCTAATCCCTCAAACACCACCTCGCCTCCTGTGTGCAGATTCCTCTTCACCCACTTTTACCATAAGGCTCTTTACTCCTTTTCGTTTTTGCTACTCCGCTTAAATTGGCGTTCAGAAATGTCAATGCCCCAGATATGGATTCCGTATGTCCATACAGGAACTAGTATAACTAGTTTGCCTATCTCACAAAGATATCAAACATTTTAAGAGTAGCTTTCATCTGCACCCTGATTCATAACAAATGCTGCACTACACCGAGACCTCAATATACCAACAGACCAAGAAAAGATTAAAGAAATAAGTGCAAAATATCAGCAATACCTGAAAATGAATCCCAATCATCTAGCTCTTAACCTACTTGATAACAGCAAAGAAATTTCTCGTCTCAATAGAATTACCTCTCCTCATCTCCCCCACCGTTTTAATAATTAATATTTATCCAAATAAAATATCCAAATAAAAGGCAAGTACCAATGACTGACTTTCTACTTTTTTGATTTTATATTGTTAAGTACTAGTAGTATTAACTGACCTTTTAAATATATTGTAATTATTCGCTAAAAATTTAAAAAAATCAGGTACAGCTGAACTGCGAATAAAATAACCTTTAATTGCGCATAAGTTAAACGTCTGTATGACAAGTGTAAAAGAATTATTCCTAACAGTTTCCTTCAGCTAACTTCCCTTCCGCCGATCAAGGCGATGTCAACACGCGTTCGGTGTCGGTGACATTTTATGTTCTTCGAGCACACTTATATCATATGCACAGGGCGCCAATTGCATCATATTATCTGATCGTTGCTTATGCTAAGAAGTCTTGCGAAAGAGGGACGCTTACGCTATGCCTCGAAAGACAAACACTGGCTGGGCTATCTTAGGGCAACAACTATTCCTATAGCAGTGTCTCTGACAGGGAGATCCTCGGGTTCGATTTCCAACGGTGGGAGATTTCCGACTCTAGTTGGATTGTTATGGCGAATTTAGTCTCTGTCTGGAGGAGAATTCTAGCAGTTGGCCGCTCTGATCGGCAGTTCTTCGCAGTGTCTCCGATCAATACCAGTGAAGTGGCAAAGCAGTAACTTAACAAATTATTTAAGGATCGCTTGCAAGTTTTCCTTCTTTATCCTTGTCATCTCATCGTCCCACATATACACACACATACATGCGCTATAATATTACATAAGTCAAGAAACTTAAATCTTGTTTCCGATAGGGCAATGCTCGGCTGGAGGAGCTTCCTGAAAGAGAATATTTAGTGCAAAGTGCAGTGGGATGGGGCACCGGCTCTTACGTCCAGAGGAAGGGAACACTGCCACTTTCCGAAATATTCAGAAAGCATGCACTACACTTACAGGACACGATCGTAGCCTTTGACAAAATCAAATCAATTTAGAGAAAAGTCACGCCTTCATGATATTTTTATGTGGTACATCTACTGGGGTGGATTATTCGAAAAAATAAATTATTTTGTGAATTATTGTTTGCACCAACGTTATAACGATTTATTCAGTTTTTAAAAAATATAAATTATTATATAAATGGAAGCTAGACTACACAGAAAGTTCTTAGATAATGGCATTCAACGGTGATTAGAAGGCAATATCGGCAGAAATGCAGAATCGAGTAATAGAAGATAAATAGTGGACTACCGCCACTATCTAACTTCGTGTTGCAGATGCACAGAGAAATACCGAGATAGAAATAAGAGATATTGAGAAAAATGAAGACATGTTGAAACTTCCTCTCGTTTTTCGTAACGATGAGCTAAGATTGGCAAATATTGCAAATTTGAAATTTACAAGACAGTTTCAACCGTTATTTAACTAACAATTTTCGGAATGAGTTACCTTGAAGAAAATACAGGATTAATTATAAATAGACAAGAAAAATTTACGGTTGAATTTATAATTGCTATTGAGTTTAAGTTTATAGACTTCTGTAATAAATGCCAATTACATTTTCAAGCATGTAACTCTGAAAGAAAAGTAAGAGTTCTTCAGAAACGAGGAAGAGAGTTAAAGAAGATTCATACAGCTAAGCAACACGGAATACTTCCGAACACTCATTCGCGGAGCACCAATACATGAAATCTTGAAAGCGAAAGCCCAAGGTAAATGAATTTTTCCCAACTCTAGCCGCAGTTATTCCTGTTCGTAAATACTTTGTTCCCCTGATTCATCATTATGTTCGTGAGCATGCCAAGACAAAAAATGCAAATCAAAAGGAGCCTACTAAATTCAAATTCAGCATTATACAGCCGGACTCGTTAGGACCAACATATCACACACACACACACACACACACACACACACACACACACACACACACACACACACACACAAAATGTTCGTACATGGGTATCAGATCCTTTTTAATATATGTTTTTTGGGGTCCGATTCCGGTGTCCATTTTACTACATCACATCAGGATTTTGACATAATCTAAAAATATATAAAAATTCCTATTTCTCTCCAAATCTCCATCCTCCAGTCCCGCCGCAACGGCAAGGGGGGCTCCGGGCAACAACTGATGTCACTGCAGTTGACTGCACCACTCCTCTGACTGGGAGGTCCTAGGGATTGAATCCCGACGGTGACAGGATTTTTGACACTAACTAGACAGCTGGGTCTGGTTCAGTCACTGTCTGAATGAGAAATCTAGCGGCCGGCTGCTCTGAGTAGTAATTTTCCGTGGTTTTTCCGATCACCGTCAGGCGAACGTCAGAACAGTACCCTAACAAAAGGGCCACGGACCGCGCGCGATCTTTCCTTTCTCTTCCTTGTCCAATCCTATCCCTTGCTTACACACAGTTACACTTACAGGCAATACAAAACCACACATATCGGGAGACGAGTGGGGAGACCAACTTAAGCTAGTACTGTATGGAACGGTGCCTTGCTGGTGGGAGATATCTGGATGGGGAAAACCCGTCAGCAGACGTATAGGTTGGCGCCGGATCTCGCCATTCTTCTGAGAAAGATCACCGCCACCTCCCGCAATTAGATCACGCACTATGCTTACAGGGCTAACGGCTTTAGCAATTAACGCGCTCAGAATCACCAGTGAATCAATCAATCAATCGTACGTCTTGAGATGCCGTTTGACTGCCAGCCGCCATCATCCGACCCCAGTGCCTCCCGCGCCGTCTTGGCCGCGCGCAAGGCCCCCTGCCCCAGCCTCCTCCACGGCCTCCTGCCACTCCCCCGCCCGGGGGCGCCGGCCGCCGCCGCCGCCTCCGCCGTCTCCGCTGCCCGGCGGAATCACAAAGGGCGGTCGCCCAATGGCCGCCCGAGGCGATGGCCACTCACTCGCCCGCGCTCGCCCGCCGCCCGCCCACAATGGGCGCGGTGTTTGCTTCGCCCGCCCGCCCGCGGCGTTTGTTCTAGGCGCCCGTCGCCGTCGCCGCCGTCGACCGACGCTTTCTTCGCGCCTTATTGTCCAGCCGCGCCGCCGCCGGCCTTTCATTGCACCAGCGCTTGTGGATTCGCCACCAGCTGGCCTCCGACGCCCCTCGGCATTGTTTTGCTCCGGTTCATATGTTCTCGCTCATATTTTCGCTACTCGGGGCTGCGGGCGCGCTGGATTTGTTGAGTTCTGGTGACAGTTTCTGTTAGCATTTTACTTTCATTTATGCATTGCATTGAGAAAGTATTGTAATTCAAAACATCGATGTCAAGAATTTAACACTTTTTGGGGGCGGGTGTCGCTGATACCATTTTTTTTAAGTGACTATGTTCCTCAGGCGATGCGTCAGTCGCTCCGTCTATCAGAGTGTCTGTCCGGCCGGCCGTTCAGCTGACCGTCAGTCTATCTGTACGTTTGTATGTCTACGGACTGTTCCTTCTGTCCGTCCATCCGTCTGTCTGTTTGTTCGTCCGTCCATCCGCTCGATCCTCTGCGTGTCCATCTGGCCGTTCTCCCATCCATCCGTCCATCTGTCCGTCCACCCATCCGTCCGTCCATCTGTCCGTCCATCTGTCCGTCCATCTGTCCATCAGACCGTCTGTGAACAGCACTGACGCCTGAGCTTCAAACCGGTTTTCAATGAGATGCATAATCCTCCATCGATGTAGCCTTTCGAATTTGCTTCGGATCTTTTAAATTTCATCATTTTCTCAACAGTGGCTGCAATTTTTGCCTTAAAATATAACTTTACAGAAATGTACGTGTATAAAAATGGCTTTGATCCAAAGTTTATTAACACCTCTGAAATTCCCAAAATTGCCAAATTAAAAAAAAAATGTGTCTATCTTTTGCTGAAAACTGCAATATAGAAGATAGAGATTTTTGTCAATGAAATCTGTTCACTGGGCAATATCTATGCTTCCGACTAGTCTCCCGAAATGTATGATGATTTAGTTCCTAGAAATGTAAGTGTATGTGAGAAGAATGAAGGATCACGTGCCGTGCGTGGAACGTGTAGGGTACTGCTCAGGAATTCGCGTTATGTCTATCGGAGAAATCATGTAAAATTACCGATCAGAGCAAGTCGCAAGCATTCTCCTCCAGACAACAGCTGAATTCGACATAGCTATCTAGCTAATGTCGAAAATCCTGGCATCGGGAGTGGAATCATAGAACCGTTCGGCCAGAGGCACAGCAGTGACATCAGATGATGCCTCGAGTCAGCTCTGCTGATATTTGGAAAAAAAGGGAATCAGATGAAAGTAGCGTAAATTATCTTGTTTGCGATTTCCTTTTAAATTCAATAAAATTGGAAGATTGCAATATTATAAAAATTAAAATATTCAGAAAAAATGAGAAATCGCCCTAGCTATGTAGCTAGTCTCAAAATCCCGCCTCTCTCAGGCCCGAGCTGGATAAATAAATAACCGGACGGGTCCTCCTCTTCAGCTAGTAAATAACAAGCACCCTTCTACCGAATCCGTCGAGTCGCTGCGAACTGTCACGCCCGGTACTGCGAAAGACAAACAGCGTCAGTGGAGTCATCCACCCCCGCAGTGAGGTTGCTGTGCTCACACGTGGCTGCCCCCACGCCTTCACAGCCATTGTGGAAGAGTGTTGGTTCAACGCCCATACTGCCACGCCAATACGAACGATGTACCCTTCGTCACCTTTACACCACGTCGCCTTCTATAACTAAACCCGTCTTAGGTGACTCAGAGTATCAACTGTCACTCCTGTGCCTCTGACCGGGAGGTCCTTGGTTTGAATTCCGACGTTGCAAGGGTTCTCGACACTTGTTTTACAGGTAGGTCGAATTCAGCCGTTGTCCGGATGAAAATTCTAGCGGCCGGCTGCACTGATCGGTAGTTTTCCGTGGATTTGCCGATCATCACTAGGTGAATGCCCGACCAGAGGCCTAACAAATGCGTCACAGACCGCGCGCGATCTTTCTTTCCCCCCTTGTCCTCTCCTCTCCTCTTTCTTACACCCTACATTTACATTGTCCGGGAAATACAAACAAATGGTACAATATCGATTAAGCATATAAAATTAATCACATTACTTCTGTTTTCTGTTCAAGCTTAAACCTTATTGATCTGCTGCTCTCTGCTTACAAATCCTTTTTGTATGACCTGGGCTACGTCGTCTTTAAGCGGTATCAGAACGACAGGTTCTGACAATACTATCAAGGGTCATTCATATGTATACGAATAGATTGCATTTTTCGTTTCGTTCTTCCACTCGTTGACCGACTGATAGGAGATGGCCCCCTTTTTAAATATCAGAGGAGACTTGTTAATAACATTTAAGTAAAATGTGCACTCTTCTTTGTTTCACGCTTTCGGTTTTTGAAGTCTCTTTCAGCAAATAAATATCGCCCTAAATATCAGTTTATTCTCTTCTGCAGTCTTTTCAAGGAAAGAGAAGTATAGACATGCAGATCTATTTCACAGAGACTACTCGAATTTGCTAACACTCTTTACTATTTGTAGTATATATGTGTGCGTAATTCTTCTGTCGACAAAAACTATTTCTTTAGCTCATGGAATACTAAGTGAACAAAATAACAATACATCACATAATAAACATTTTAGTTCCGATTTGCTCACTACTGTATTCATTTCACGCCCCGTACAAACTCGCAAAAAGACGACATGGTCCATAGATTTCAATGAAAAAATTAAATTCTTTAAAATGCTCAACACGTTGACAAAGAGAAAGGACATTATATTATTTTTAGGTATAACTTATTTCATTTCTTGAATTATATCACTTTTATTCATCGTAATAGTAGAAATACCAGATTGATAATATTTATTTGCATTAACTCCTGTAATAAATAAAAAATATCACCCTAATATACTAACTAATGTACTAATAATTCTGTAAATAATTTAATACTAAAATTAATACCACTACAATATATACTAATACTACTACAAAGTCTTCCTACCATTTCCCAAAACCGTTACTATACTAACATTTCAATCGCACGATCTATTAGCCATCCAATACAGACTTGTGATGCAACACGTCCTTTGTAATCCGATGTAAAATATCTGACTTGTTCCTTCCCCTAGATTTACCCATTTACCCTGATCATTAAAACTAGAGTTTATTAAAACTAGCGTGTACATGGCAACGGCAGGTATGACAGCTGTAATGTCAATCAAGCCCAAACAAGGTTACCCTGATCATTAAAACTAGAGTTTATTTAAACTAGCGTGTACATGGCAACGGCAGGTATGACAGCTGTAATGTCAATCAAGCCCAAACAAGGTTACTCATACGCCGAACATTATCAAACATGCATGTATACACTTCGGCACAAGATCTCTTTACGAGCTAAGGTCTACCAGCAGCGACCCGGCCTCGTGTTAAGGGGTACGTGTGGGTAGCACATACCAATCCCTACGCTGTATTCTGGTCTTCTCAATCTCGAAGTGAGCTTATTCTTCGTTACACAGCAACAGATACTGGGACATTGCAAGGGAAGTTCACAAATAATTTTTGCCCCGACCGGGAGTCGAAGCCGGGGTTGCGCCAGGGAAAGCGAGCATGCAAACCAACGAGTCACCGAGAGCTGAATTATCAAACATATGTAATAATTTTTTCGGTACATTAATTTTTTTTTACTTAAGAAAAAAATATACTTTTAATATTACTCTTAAATCCATATTCGAATACTTTTAAAATGGCTTTTTATATCTAAAGTTTTTTTATGATTATACGAGTAACACGTGCGTGATTTTTAAAAAAGTCTGTAGGCACGCCGTTCCAGTTGTAAGAAACAGAACCGTTCGTGGATTGGACGATCGCCTTCAAACTGAATTGCAGAGAACAAATATGAAGAGAGGATATTTTTCTTCATTTTCTTGATACTTGATAAGTGCGTTGCAGAACTGACTGTTATTCTCAGAATGCAGATCTCATCACTAGTCAGAAAACTCACAGACATTGAAGCTTCTGAGGATGATATTAAAGTTTTTTCTCAAAACAACTTAGCATCAATTTTTCAGAGCAAATGACGGGGCGTAAACGACTACAGTGCCTCAATGAAGAGGCAGGTCCAAACCGGTTGTCAAATGGTTAAATAGGTTAAATAAAGTGATAAAAAACCACATATCTTAATTTTTGAAATGTCATTTCTCGTTTTTTAACAATACCAGTCACCAGTTGCAGTTGCGAAAGAGGTTTCTGCTGTTGATTTTTTAAGCAAGTCAGTTTGAAATCAATGAATTCGTGTAGACAGTTTTGTAGGAAAAGTTTGCGGAGACAATTGCAATTAAAATTATATATTGTTCTTTACTTTGTTATAAAATTGTAAAATAAGGCTCCAATGTTAAATAAAAGCAATAAATATCTTAATGCATTAATTAATTAATTTATATTCTCGGAAATTCTGTTTACTATTTATAAATAGTTTCACATACTTTACGTTGTATTTCGCGTCCTCTAAGGCGTTGGAAATGCCACACACAGGTCCCAGTATCCGCTACTATTAGATATGATCATATTACCTCAAATAGATGACAAAGCAGTTCATTTTTCATCAATACATTGCTAGTTACAAATGACATTAAAGTATTTTTGTAGTTGAAGTATTTGTGCAATTTGAATGCTGTCTCATCGATTAGGAAGAATGAAAATGAATATTATTAATGATTCTTAGATATCTCTCTGGGTGTCCTAATATATCTTTGGATATGGTATTTCAATAAAAGAATTTAATAAGCTGATTATATAATTTAATTATCAATTAACTATACAATATTCAACTTATACATTCGAGTTACGTCTTACTGACAAAATTTCATGGTCCGCAACTCATATTGTCTTTCTTCATATATTTTTCAATAAGATAATAAGGTTACATTCAACTAAATTGTGCCAAAATGTGTAAGTTGCCGGAGATTATCTCCGGTGCACAGAGATGTGTAATCATGGTTTATAAATAAAATAATTTGTTAGTTTGTATATGAATAAGTTGATATTGCTTTATTTTTTTGAAGAGATGCTCCACTTGGAAGTTCGAATTGCGGCATTTTATTTCTGATCGAGTTTTACTGTTGTTTATTGTTTGTTTTTTAAGATAGTAAATTAAATTTTTAATTGGCTGCCACGATACATTGTAATGTCAAGGAAGTTTCAAAATTATTGTCGGGGTTTCAAAAAATCATAATACACGGGGTAATTCTCTCAGCGATATGAACTTTATTTTATTGCGAACTGGAACTCATACAGCTCAGCACTCATCTCATCACTGATGCTTAGAAAGCTCAGATACTCTGCTTCCAGAATATTCATCGGTAGAGGAGGGGTAAAGACTCGATCTTTAACATGTCTTCACAGGAAAATATCGCACGGCGTGAGGTCTGGTGAGCGTGGTGGCCAGGGTAAGAGCATCTGATCACGGTCCGTCGATCCACCAGACCAGACCTTGGAAGGCACCATGGATCCAGCGATCCGCCGCTGTGGAAGTTGCTCCTATAAAAACGCTCTTACGTGTCTATGGAAATGAGGGGGTACGCCATCCTGCTGTAGTAGAAATTCGTCCCCGTCGTCTTGAGGTAACGACTATTCTGAAATCAGTTCCCTGCTGCCTCTTGTAGTCGATTGTTAATGACTACGGAGTTAATGATCCGATTCACTTCCGCTTCTGACACAGCGGGACGTCCACTGCTTTGCCCTTTACACAAGCAGCCCGTATCCACAAATTCAGCGAACCATTTGCGAATGGAGTAGTCGGAAGGATGGTCCTTTCCGTATTTCGTTCGAAACTGGCGCTGGAATACGGTAAAGGATTAATCTTGATGATACTGAAGAGTACAAAACGCATTCTCCTTACCGCTTACCGCCATTTTTGGAACATTGCTGTAACTGCCATCTGACGTTAACTGAAGTAATCACAGTCGTTGCATAACGAAACTTTGTATAACGGAGCATAACGGAGTTTGTCTATCAACCGCAGCAACTATAATAATCGTATTTACTTCCATTGTCTCTAAAAAGTATAAGAAAACCCCGACAATCATTTTGAAAAACCCTGTATATACAAAATATTACACGTTTGTTGTTACGAAGTCTTAATTTCTTTTTTAAAGTGTCCACCAGTTGTGAGGGTACACAGCAGAATTATTTATTAAATAAACACGAAATTAGCAATGAATCAAGAGAAACAATACAATGAAATCTCACATTTATTTAAAATATAACATCCTGTTATGGTTTCGACCTCAGTCTCCTTCCAGCATTAAATATTTTGTCACGTTGGATGAGACATTTTAACCTTGTTTCAAATAATCCAAATAACTCTGCCTGTCATTGTTCTATTACGCGCAACTAGCACACAAAAGGAAGATTTATTTTGTATTATTTACCAGAGAATATGATTTTTTTTAAGTGCGATAAATTTTAGTCACGGGAAGCGGGAACGCTGCAGATCCTATCTTCCGTACTTTTCAGCGGTGGCAAAGACCACGGAATGTCGATATGATCTATTCGCGTAAGCTGATGAGGGCACAATGCCAGCTCAATTCAATCACGGACGCGCACAACGCCCAGCACAATGCCCTATTCGCTCACATTGAACGCTTCACCGAAATAAATTTTCGAATAAATGAAATTACCGCCCGACGCGGGAGAGCAAACGTGCTCGACAATCATCTCATTTTCTTTTATTCCTGAGACAATTGACACACAAAAAGCGTCCCTGTTTCTCTTTCCATGGGCATCAACACCAACAAAGGGGCGCCACCGCCCCGCCCCGCTCCCCCCTCACCATTTCTCTTCCCGTCGCCAAAATACACCCCTCCCTCCGCCCCTGCCGTCCTCCAGCCCCCCTCCTGCCTTTCACTGGCAGATAAACAGACGCAAAGTACGTCGCAAATTTTTCCGTCGCCTCCGCAGCGGCAGCAGCAGAGCCCTCTGGCGGCGCGCGAAGGCGCTAATTTCGCGCGGCGAACAAGCGAAACACGACACGCACGGGGTCTCATTAGGGCCGGTCGTCGAGAGCGTTGGCGGGGAGGGGGAAGGGGGGCGGGTACGGAATAAAAGATGGCGCAAAGAAAACGACGTGGGCCCGGCCCCGCCCCGCGAGCGCGCGCGAGAAAGAATGAAAAAAAAATGGAAAAAAAGAAACTTTTTCCTGCCTCTTTTCTCCGCGATTGTATCACTCACAAAGAGCGAACAGAAAGGAAAATCCGCTCTCGCCCCGGCGAGCCCGTCCCCCCTCCGCCTCCCCCCGGGCCCCTGTTTCCGCCCCCGCCTAAGCGCGAGAAAGAGCTCGGCCGTGGCGGAAGCCCTGGGCGAGAAGGGCGCACGGGCGGGCGGGGAAGAAGAAGTGACATTATAAACGTCACCATTCAGAATGAGATTTTTCAAACTTACGATATCAAAGTCTATATTCCCCTTTTATATACAGAGAGGCGGCGGCGGCGGCGTCTGCAGCGGCGCGTCCTGCCACCCATTCCGATTTCTTGCCTCCCTCGCTCGTCCCCACCCTCCCCTCCAACATCTTCTCTGCCCTCTCGCTTCATCCCCCACCTCCCGCGTTTCCTCGTCCTCTTCTGCTCGGTCCACCCAGCTCGTCCGCCGCCATTCTCGTCCCCACCCCCCGCACCCACTACCGCTCCTTCCATCAGCCCCCACCCTACCCCGCCCGCGTTCCTTTTTCTTTTCTTCAACACGCCGCCGCCGCCCCGCTTTTCTCTTTTTATATTCTCTTTTCTATTCATCTTCATTTCTGCTGCTTTTATCTTTTTAGGAGGTTGGCGGCTGGTGGCTCGCGCTCGCCCGTCCGCCCTCTTTATCTGATTCCTTTTATTTCCTTTCATAATCGCGAGAAGCGCTAGCGTCGCCCTGGGAAGCTAATTACATCGTTTCTTTATCGCGAGAGGTCGGCGGCGGGCGGGCGGCGACGTCGTGGATGCGGGCGGGCGGGCGTGCGAGCTCGCGCCGGCACGGGCCGGCCCGGTGCGGCACGGCGCGGCGGGCGTGACGGTTAGGGTGACGTCGTAACAGTTGGCCGCCCTGATCCGAATTCATGGAACGGCGGTGGGGCTTTTCTTTAGACGCATAAAATAAAACGGAGCGTCGAGCAGGCGGAGGAGGAAAAGGAGGTGAAGGTGGAGGTGGAGGTCGCACGTTGGACGGGTGATGCGGAGAGATACTGTGGTCGGAGGTAATACGAAGCGGGGAAGTCATGGGGTGGGGTGTTGAGGGGGCTAGAAGTTGGCAGGGCGCGGAGTTGGCAAGGCGTGGAGTTGGCAGGGCGTGAAGTTGGTAGGGCGGGGGTTTGGCAGGGCGGGGAGCTGGCAGTGCAGAGGAGTTGACAGTGTGGGAGTTGGCAGGGTGGGGAGTTGGGAGGGTGGGAAGTTGGCCGGGTGGAGAGAGAAGACAGGGTAGTTGATGTGACTGGGAGTTGACGTTGAACGAGAGCTGACAGGTCAGATAGTTGACAGGATGTGGAATGATCAGTGCGGAGATTTGACAGGGTGAGGAGTTGACCGAGCGGGGTGTCATCGCAAGCTAGAGAGGGCGGAGATTCACGGAACCAGGTGTTGACCGAGCGACCCATCAGCGCGGGGAGTTGACCGCGCATGTATGACTGGACTGGGAGATGGTTAAGCGAGAGGCTGAGTGGGCGGAGATGGCAGGTTGGGGGAACATCGCTGACAGGGCGCAGAACCGAGCGGGGGCGTGGCTGTGGCGATGGCGGGGCGGCGACGGGGAGGAAACGAGCAGGCAGTGGGAGGGAGGGCGGGTCATAGCCACGTCGGCGGTGGGGGGCGGTGGGGGTGGAGGCGGGGGGCGGGGCACAAACGGCTCGAGCATATAAGGGAAAGAAAGGCGTTGAAAGACGCGGTCCTCTTGTCCAATTTCAGGGCCCATCACGGGCCCGTTCCAGGGAATAGCGGCGTCCCGTAAAAGAGCTGCGAATCCTTCCGAATGGGGGCGGCGCGAGCTTCGCGGGACGGCCGCCAGGCGCCGCTCAAGTGCGCGCCCCGCGCGCTGGCGCAAATTGTAAATCAAAAGCTCCGACGGTGGGGTAGCGCGGTTCAAACGGAGGGGACAGAAAAGGAAGGAACTTTTGAGCTACACGGGCGACACAAAAGAAAAAGAGGGTTGTATAAACGTGATAGTTTCCCTTCTTAGAGAAAAAAGGTAATATCACTCGCAACTGAATACCACTCAATTTATTCATTTAAGGCACATGTGTAAAATAAATTTTGTAAAACAGTTTAATACTTCTTAATCTTGTACTGTGCACGACATGGAAACTTCGTGTAAAATTTAAAAGAAGAAAAGGACTGGGTAAACTCCTAAGGTGCACAACCTAGCATAAATTTATTTTATCTGCAAACGGTTATTATTAATTTTATTTTTGAAGACTAAAAAATCCAATCATGTATCTCTCACCAGCGGGGCACCCCCCCCCCCAGCGAGAACAAGCTGTACGGTCACGACTGGTCTTCCGGGATGACTGGTGATGTAGTACATGTAAATGTATGTGTGTGCAAGTAGGAAGGGATGAGGAGAGACAAGGAAGAGGAAGGAAATATTGCGCATGGCTGGAGGGTTTTTGCTCGTTTCTTAGAGTACGACTCCGCCATTCGTCTGGTGTTGATGGAGAGACCTTGGGAAACTACCAATCAGAGCAGCTGTCCGCTCAAAAGTAGCTCCAGACAGCGACTAAATTCGTCCTAGATATGTAGCTAATGCTGATATCGCTGCCGTCGGAACTGTAACCCTAGTCAGAGGCACTGCAGTGACATCAACCGAATCTCAGAGCCAGCTCAGCCGGTGGAAGGAAAGCCTTTGGATACACCACAGGTCGCTCACCTAAACCGCAACTATCACTCTGTAACCGACACCCCGCCCTTCTGCCCCGCCTCGCCGCCTCCGCCTCCGCCTCCGCCTGCGCCCTCGCGGCCGCCCGGCATCACCCAGGCGGCCGGGCGCGGCGGGCAGGCGGCGGGGCGCGTCGGGCGCGTGGCCCCCTAATTACGTTATTCACCGCGTGAATGGCGCGCTGATGGCGGAGACAATGGCGGCGGCGGCTTTTTGTGTCAATTATTGCGCGACTTTGTCACGGCCGCCCTCCCGGCACGTGGCCCGCGCGCGGCCCGCGCCCTTTGCTGCCGCCGCCGCCGCCGCCACGGGGCCCTTATCGGCCGCAGCCCTGCCCCGCGCCCGGCGACACGCCCCCTCGCTCCGCCGCTCTCCGCGCGCGCCCGCAGAATCGGGCGTGTGACGGACGTTTTATTATTATTTTTTTATTTATTTTCTTTAAGATGGAACGATAGAAATAGCAGTCTTAAAACACTCTACATTTGTTAAGGCTGCTTAAATCTACTTATAATTAAGTTACAATAAACGTACTACTAATCTTAAAATACAACTTATACTACTACAAGAGTGGTAAAGGTGTCTTTATATGATAACTCTACATTGGGTCGAGATCTGAAAATTAATTGAGGAATGTATGAAACGGAAATTTGTTCTTGATGCGCTTTCTGTGGATTGGGTTATGGCAAAGTCTTGAGGGCTTAGATTGGGTATATTTGGAATGTTGTGGAAGAAGTGAGGGGATAAAAAATAAAGAATGTGGTTTGTTATCGATTCTAACTGGAATTCGTTATGAAGTTGTGAATAGGATATGAACCATGGTGCATTCATGATAGGGCGGAGGATCTGATTTTGGACATTTTGGAGTTTTTTAGTATTCGATTTGGCTGCGCTGATTCATATTGGGCACGCATATAAAAGTAGTGGTCGAATTATAGTTTTGTAAATCAGTAAGGCGGTATTGTACGGTAATTTAGCAGGTCTATTTATTATTGGTTTTATTTGGTGTAATTTAATTTTTGGTTGTATTACTTTATTGTCGATGTGATTTTTCCAACTGAGTCGGGTATCTAAGGAAAGGCCTAGGTATTTTATTGTTTTGTTATGTGAGTGCCATTGCACGTGTTCTTGGTTCAATTGTAAGGGGGGGGCGGGATGTAAGGTCTGAAGTGTGACGGACGTAGCTGGTGACAGGCGAGCGGATACAGGAGGAGGGCAAGGATCGGGAAGGGAAGATAGCGTGTGACCCATCGCAGGTTTGTTAGGGAATTGGTCCCGCTTGCGCCTAAAACTGGTTGGAGATTCCACGTAGAACTAGCGATCAGAGCAGCCAGCCGCTAGAATTCTCCTCCAAACGCTGATCGAATTGAACTCCGGGATGCTTTTGGTATCGAAAATACGCCAATATGAGAACTTGCACCTAACAACCCTCCGGTCAGTGATGCTGCAGAGCGAAGGTGATGGTGGGCTATGGGGAAAACATGTGCATAAGACTAATGTGAAGGCATAACAATTTTAATGGCATTATTTGCTTTCATTAAAGAAATATTGATTTTGAGAATCAAACTTTATTTTATTTATTTGTCTATTATTTTTCTGTTATTTTTGTTAGCTTAATATTATATGTTAATTTATATTTTGTGACATGTGATCTCATAAATTTATAATGTGTACATATTACTTAAAATTTTATAATTTTCTAGAATTTTTAGAAAGTTATTTTATGTAAATTTAAATTTATATTCATAATTTTATGTTAACAAAAACAGCTGTTCTTCAAATCACTTGGAATACAAAAAACAAGTGTTCACAAAAATCAACAATCTCGATTTCGTCTTGTAGATATAATACTCTTGAGGTAACACACTGCATGATTTTAAATAATACATTACATAATGAAGATTAGAGAACTGGTAGGAAAGTAATGAAATAAAAAGAGGAACTCGTTTCACGATTATTATATTTGTGTAGCCTACATTAGTCAATTGTTTCTCCATAGTTGAACTAGCGGTAGAGAACTGAAATTTTTGGTTAGGTACTATAACAGCGGTTTACTATACTCAATACTTACAATGTAAAATATTTTCTAACAACGGTTTTTTTAATTAGTTACGTAACTGTTAAAATATTCAATCGCTGCGAATTCAAAATTACGATATTTTCACGATTTTTTCATACTGATGTACATTGTAGAGTCTGCAAGCCTCAATACAGTCTTAATATCATTCATACATGGTTTGAGTGGTTTCTTCATATTTGTATCCTTTTCGTTGTTTAGTTCTGATCTCAAAGATGCTTTCCCCGCAACGCAATCTTTCCTTCCATTTCGTTGTTCCTCTCCCTTTACTTGCATACACTTACAGTTACATGCACTACACTTCCGCTCATGTTGGGAGCTTAGTACGTCCCGACTGGGGCGGAGCGCGCTGGTGGGAGATACCTGATCGGGGAAAAGCCCCACGAGACGACCTGAATGTCAACGCCGGATTTCGCAACCCGGGTGCGAAGATTATCGCCACCTTCCGCGATCAAAAATGCACTACATTTACGGGACTAATAACGTTAACAGTTGGCGCGCCCGGAATCACTGATCAATTGCAAATTAATAACTCGTGACCGGTATCGGAGGGTCTCTGCCACCGCCTTGCCGTCGTAAGCCCTTATCGGCCGCAGTTTGAGTGGGGACTGCGGCCTGCGATAGACCCACCGCCACGCCCCTTCGTTCAGTCCCTTCGACTCGACGCCCGTCGCCCTTCGCCCAGCGATAGCCCTGGGTTAGTGACGGACAGCCGGCATGGGCGAGCTGATACATCGGTGGGACAGCATTCGCTAGAGTGAGATGAGAGCATCCATGTTCCAGGAAACAAATTTGAAGTAGAGAGAAAAATTGGTTATAAGACAGGAATGGGTTGTTATGACATAGGAACAATAATTGAATACGGTAAATTAATATAGTCTTGTATTCTATAAACAAATATTTGCGTAAGAAAAAAAATAATGGTATGAAATAACTATGAGTTTGTAAATTACAAAAAGAATCAATAAAATTGGTGACTTTTTCAGATTTGTTCAATTTAAAAATTTTTAGAATTTGTAAAAATGTTTGATGTACGTGTATTTTAGTATATTATTGTATTTTATGTAAATGTGATTATTATAGTAAGTTGTCATGTTTTGATACAATGATGAATATTCATGGCACCTGAAGAATGTACCAAAAATGATGTGAATGTAAGAACATGGATCTTCAAAAGCATGGAAGCATGGATCTTCGAAAATTAAGTTTGAAAACGTTGTACAAAGAAAAGTACAATGTTCATTCTTATCATTATTATTATAACTAGCTATTGTGTCAACTAAAATATACTTTAATAAAATAATTTGTTTCCCAAATATTTTTCGTAAAAGCATCGACTCTACCTCGACATTCCACAGCTTATTATTTAGCATTGAAAGTCTATTGATTGAAATAATACGATTTTATCCGCTAGATTATTATTACTGCGTTCCCACTGGTATCGGAAACTGAGTTTTGGGGGCAATTATAATCTGGAAACTACCCCGTGAAATTGAAATAATCAACCTTCTAATATATCAATATACCTATTTTTCCATTTTCTAGCCACATTTTCAATAACATAGATTAATTTTATTATCAATATTAATTATTTTTTTCTGCTAAAGCGAAGTAATTGAAGGTTTGTACGATTCACTGCTGAGTTTAAAATCAATGAGTCTTAATGCTTAAAATATATAGCATCCATTATACAACATAATACTTGCGATTTATCTATTCAGAGTTTATAATAAATTATTTTTTAAATTGATCTTTATTCACATCCATTATTATAAAAAATAAGATTTTTCGGGGCTTCTGCAGTATTTCGCACACTTCTTGAATTTACGAAACAGTATTTCAACAAGTTGTACACAGCTGTCACACTGTCACAGCTGTCACACATATCTAATTCCAATTTGTTCATACAATGAAAAACAAAAATTGTAAAGTATTTTCTATTTCTGTATTTTCAAGTTTTTGACATGGGTATACGGAATAGTTTTGACATTTTTTAGAAATTATTTTAACTGTGAAACAGAATAATATTTATTATTTTACAGCATTAAGGACACATTTGTAGAGATAAAATTAATTTCATTTACTCATAAAAGAAATGGAGGTGCTGGTGGTGCTTTTACCACAGAACTCGCTATTTAAACAGTAAGGTGTAATATTACTTTCTAACAATATCGTGTTTCTATTTTGTTTACTCTGTTCCTAAAAACCACATCTCACCCTTGCATTTCATTGTTGGAATACTAAGTTTATTATGTCATTATACATCAATACCTACAACAAAACTGAGTATTTACACTTCGATATTATCGAATCTTAAACATTTATACTTCTAATATTAATAAATACAGATTCAGGAATTTTTGTATTAGTCAAGGCATTGATAGGTTTTTTACAATGAATTACTACTACTATGAATTACTACTATTACTATGAGTTCACTAAACCGATCCTCTTTTTATTTAAAGACGAGAAAAGAAATGTACAAAAATAAATAACGTTTTCAGAAATTAATTGTAATAGAATCAATTTATTATAGACCAATTACCTGATTATTCCTACTTGAATAACAAAATATCAAATTTTGATTTCCATACCAAAATTATAGGATTTTCCTATGCCGATAGCGGTAATATCACAAACAAAATAATCTATATCTCAAGTAGCGGAAAACCGGGAGAGAAGGCTCAGGGCATTAGATGTCACTGTAGTGTCTCTGATGCGGAAGTCAGTAGCACTGGGTGCTGGATTGTGGGAGGGTGGCAAGACAGCATGGATGGCTAGACAGCTTGGTCGAGTTCAGACGCTGTCTGGAGGAGAATTTTTGGGGCCGTCTGCTCTGATCGGTAGTTTCCGAGGTTTCTCTGATCAAAAGTCAGCCAATGCGGGAGCAGTACTCTTACAAAAGGGCCACGGACTGCACACGATCTTTCCTTCCTATTCCTTGTGTAGACACCCCTTACTTACACATACACTTACAGTACACCACACTACCGCCACATATACCAGGAGGCCTGTCGAGAGCTTAGTGCTTGTCCTGGCTGGGGCGGTTGTGGTTGGCGAAATCACCACTAACCGGCGGATAAGTCGGCGCCGGATCACACCATCAAGCGAGGAAGGATCACCGCCACCTCCCGCAACGGAAACATACCCCACACTTAGGCGACTATCGACCTTAGCCATTGACGCTCTCGCAATCACTAATCAATCAATCAACCAACACAGTATCGGAAGAAGAGCACAGCGAACACCTAGCAGCGGCATCCAGCGGCGTCGGCGTCCACGCGTGTCAGCTCCGTCCTCTCCTCCGCCATCCCACGGCCGCCCCCTCCCCTCCAGCCCGTCGCGACCGCGCTTCACCCGCGCGTCCTCATCGCTCACCCCGCGCGGCCCCGCCGCCCCCGCTCTCCCGCCCCCCTCGCGCCGCGCCGCGCACTCCAGAATTAATGCCCCACCCTCGGCCGTCTCGTGCATTCAGATTATGTCCCTACAGCACATTCGGTTTTGTTAATTTCCTGGCGAGATAAAGCCCCGCGAAATAGCTGCCACACCACAGTCTCCGCGGCGGCGGCGGCGGTACACCAACGACGTCCCCGCCCCGCTCGCCGCCGCCGCCGACGTCGCTGAGAACACCCGCCCCCTCCCTCATGCCGCCCCCACCACCCCCGTAGCCGCTCAAACCCCTGCCAGCGTCGCCGCTCCCGGCGCGGGGACAGAGACGGATTTAGAGGATTGATGAATGTGGACGGCGGGGATGGGTGGTGGGAGCAGCGGGGGCGGGGGCAATCGGTGCTGAGGGAACTCGGCGGTGAGGGCGGTGGATACGGTGTGGGCAACGAGGGCAGCGCGGGTGGCGGGGGTCGGCAAGGAGGCGGTTACACCGGGGGCGGCGTGGGTGGCGGAGGGCGGAGTTAGCGGCGGCGATCGACCAGCGGGGGTGACGAGGCAGTGGGGGTGGCAGGGACAGGCTGTACACCACCACCCCTGCCACCGCAGAGAACCCTCCGCGCACTTCCCCGCCCCCGCCCCCGCCCCCGCCCCCGACTCCGTAGTGGCGGCGCCGGCAGCCGTCTCCTTTTATAAGCACCTCATAAATGTAGCTCCGCTGCTGTGCGCCAGAAATTTAGGTTGACATAAAGACACGGCTGCCGCGGCGGAGCGGTGATAGGAAAAAGAGCGCGCTTTTATGGGCATACACTTTATGACAATACGGAAAGAGATCTGGCGGGCGCGGAGCTGCGCGGGTGGCGGGGGCGGTGGGGGCCGCTGGATGAGAAGGCGGGGCGGCGTGGGAGGGGGCAAGGCGGGGGTGTCGTGGGAGGTATAGATGGCCAGGGAGAGAGGGAGGACTGCGAGGATGGTGGGATGATTCAGGCCGTGGCGCTGACGTGAATGGGGAGATGGCGGAAGGAGATGAATGAGTGATGGCGGCGGCGGGATAGGTGTGGACGATGGGCACCGAAATGCGAACGTGGGGATGGTAGGAATGATGAGGGCAGCATAGGAAGAAATGGTCGTACGGTAGGCACCGTACATACATGAGAGGCATAGATGTACGATGGAGACGATGGGAATGGTAAAGGCGATGGTAGGGAAGGTAATGCTAGTGACCGCGATGTAAACACGGGTGGCGGGGCCCTGAAAAATGCAGATTGGAGGAGATGGTGAGGGCTAGAGCGAAGGCTCAAGTGCAAGTCTGAGTATAAGAGACATACGTGGCAGGGGGAGAGAGCGATGGGGGAACGTGGGAGAAATGAGCACAGGTTAATGGGAACGTTGGACTCGGTAAGGAAGTTTCGTGGATGAGAGGCAGGAACTGTTGGTGGAGGAGGTACAAGTCGTGGAGGAAATGTGGGGCAGCTGGGCTGGCAGGACAGTGGTGATCATCAAAACAAGACAAGTAAAGGGCTGAAGCGTCGCGAAAGGTATGCACCACGTGTGCCGGAATGGTCCTTAATGCCCATGACAGAGGTACTGAGGGTAATTACTTTTCGCATGGTACACAATGACGTGCTAATACAAACGTAGAGATAGAAACTATTGAAAATGTTCTTAAAGGAAAATAATATTGTAAAGAAAAAAGATACTAGGGGAAGCAGAGAATATTGGTGGATGGATATAGTTGTAATTAACATGATCGGTGATTTTGTAAGAATGTAATACATACACTGAAACATTTACGACAGCTAAGATGAGGACAAAAATGACACTGTCGCTGATATTGAAAAGGATAGTAAAAGTTACTGTAGTTATGAAAGAGACAGTGAAAATCGTGTAAAAAAGAGTAGGTCAAAGGTCTACGAAGATTTCTGAAGGAGGATCTTATTAGATACGATTGCGGAGGGTAGTTGCATTCACCGTCTGCAAATTGCAAGTGCGTAAGGCCGTTGCAATACGTGGATATGAACGTGGTTTTGTAGCTGGATGTGACCGTAGATACAGTGATCGAAGTGAAGGTGGCGGGGAAGTTGGGGTTGGTGGAGTTGGTAGTGGTGATGGTGGTGGTGGTGGTGGTGAAGGCAGTGGTGGAGGTGGAAGTGGGCGAAAATTTGAATGTAGAGGTAAATAACTTGTACATCAATGTTGTCGTGGAGGTGGAAGAGGAAGTTGACATGAACGAGGACGTAGATGGGGACGGAAATACAAACGTGCACACAGAAGCCGCAGTGGAGGTGGAATTGGAAGTGGTGATTGACATGGAGATGGTTAACGCATTTTAATTGTTGTCTATGAATCGCTGTAAAAGGCCAGCAAGCCGCAATTGTTTCTTTCTTCACTGGTCCGGTACGCCGTGCATGAACACACATGCGTTTGCTCCGTGCGTCTGCTTATGTAGGCGCGTGCGGGCATACGTATGAGTACGTTCGTACACCCACCCCACCTAGCAACCCGCCCAGGTGGAACCACACCGTAAACTTCATCGCCCAACCAAACTCCATCGCTACCCCCGGCGCGACGACGCCCTCTCTCCCCGTCTCAGCCAACTCACTCCCCCCCCCCTCGCACGCGTGTGGGAGAAGCACACGGGTCCACAAATCACGTCGACTGTTTCGCCACTTTACGCCGCCGCGCCCGCGCCTGCATTCAAGCAGGCCTCATAATTAAGGAGTTACGGCTCGCAAGGCACAATGGCCCCCGCGGCGCCGCCTTGTGGAACACCAAGCGCCGAATCGATAGTAAAACGAGTCGAGATAGGTGCACTCGAGGCGAGAGACGCGCGCCGCTATTGTCGATGTTCTGTTTGCGTTGTCGCGACGCGACAACACGCGCTTTTCTTACTCGCGAGTGGAAATGACGATTTAAAGCGGCGCCGTGAAAGAACCGAAACGCCCTTTGTTTCTGAACGTGAGAATAAACGTACAAAACAATACTTTTCGCCAACGCAGCCGCGAGTGGTTGAAATAGTCGAGACAATAACGTCGTGTTCCTTTTACGTACACTTTATTAGTTCTTTCTGCACAAAACATCGCAAGAGTGCTGCATTGTAGATAAATGTTCTGCTCTCGTGCAATGTTCATTTTGAATTAAAAATTGAAGGAAATTACTGCTGTAAAAAGATAATTAGACTCCTCTTGGGGAATTTGAATTTGAAATTTTGCAAGTGTAGATACTAATATGGCGAATTTCAACCAGTGTAGACAGATGCGGTAATTCTGCATGCTTTATATCTTGGACTGTCAAAGTCAGTATAAAAAGAAGTAGAATAAGTTTATTAAAGTTAAATTAATAATTTAAAATAATTATTTTAATCAATATTTAAAATCAGTTAATATGAATTTAATTATTTAAAATAATTACAATTAATAAAAATAATCTACTGAAACAATAAGTGTTACAAGAAAAATATATTCTGTTTACATGATTTTCATTGTCTAACTTGCACGATATTCATTACAATTCTTTTCTAGGTATTCTTTCTTTATGCTAAATATTATTTAAGACAATGCTGAGAAATTGTAAGAATTTTGATTTCCAAATTTTTTTGATAATTGAGCGTTCTGGTAACACCTGCTACTGAGGAAGGAGAGATATTGATTTCTGATCAAGTCCACCTTTCATCACTTCGCCATTCCAATCTGTCCTCTCGTTCTTCTTGTTTCCTCCTAACTTTAGGTCCATCTGATTTCATCTCTGAGTAAGGGAATATTGAAGAGGAAAATTGTGTTTTTTCCTCTCCTTGAATTCACTTACAAAATTTTGCCTAAAAGAAATATTAACCGTTAAAAAGTTATTTCGTCGCATTCGCTGAACGGGCATAGTGAATAATAGAAACGAAATGGATGGATGAAGTCATACCCTTGTTTTCATTTACTGAATCATATCATATTATTCCTTGATCAAAGAGGATGCGAATGAAACTAATGATAGAGACCTCATTCTTTTGAGTGCCACGAAATTCAAATCTGAGCCTAATCTAATCCTCATTGTTACTATTTGTTATCAATCATACCATGGTATTATAAGATCACATGTTCCGATTAATACTTCAGAATGAATCAACAATTAAACAATACTGCTCACTTTTAACAGCGTTTTTCCTTCCAAAGAAAGAATTCTCTGTTGGCTCTTCCATTATTAAAAATCGATTCTCCGCCTTAAATTGAGTAGACAAAATATTGGGAAACCTCATCATGAACCAAACCTGATATTTGTCAGTGAAATGAAGAGTACATCAAGGAAGTAAAAAAATGATTAACAATCATGCACGCCAAGAAGTTGCCAGAAACATTCTTAATAATCTCTGGGGATTGAATTTGAATTTCAGAGACCACGTTTAAACCCTTGAGAAACACCTTACGTTGTTACATTTATACGTACCGCGCTACTATATTTCTCGAGCAGTGGGATAACAAAGAGCAGAAACATTCCGTAAACATGTCCTGCGTGTTTCTTGGTCTCATTTGTCGAGCGTTCCAACATCATATTCTGTTTCGCCGGCCAGTCAGCGTAGAGGGATCTGCAGCAACCCCCGCAGCCGCTCCCTCTTCCCCCTGCCCCCTCCCCCCCCCGCTCCACATTCGCCTGCTTCTCCTCTCATCCTCCTCCGCCCCTCGGCGGCGGCAGGCCCATCCCGATGAAAGGAAACGGTGAAAATGCGGGAATTACGAGGGAAGATAAGGCGTTTACGATGGGCTGTATGCTTCGGCGGCGGCGGTGGAGCGGCCGCTGCAGAGAGCGCGGCGGGGGCGGCGATGCGGGGGCGGAGGCGGGGTTGGAAGTGGAAGTGGTGGTGGTGGCAGTGAAGGGGGATGAAGAGCCGCATGGAGGAGAAGCGGGGTACGGACTCAAGAATGAAGCAAAGGAGTTGGTAGACTGCGGGGAATAACACGGAACTGAGGCGGGAACTGAGGTGGAGGTTGTGGGTGGAATCGAATGCAAGGGTGAGGGAATGAGGGAGTAAGTGTTAGAGGCAGAGGTACCAGCGAGGAAGAGCCGAGGCTGCCGGCAGATGCAAAGTAAACGGCAAGATGACGCGGAGGAAAGTCTTGGGGATGGAATAACGGGGATGGTGTGACCTGCAGCGGTTACATATGCGGTCAGCAATAGGGAATACGATGGGAATGTTGGTGTGAATATTGGAAAGGGTGGAGGGAGGATGGTCGTGGGAAAACTGAAGGGAAGTAGAGCAGAGAACATATTGGCGACGATGACTGTTATAGAGACTGGTGGGGACTGTGGCAGGGAAAGGGGCGAGGATAACAACCGGGAATGCACCAGGAATAGCGGTGGGGACGGCGCTAGGGGGCACGATAAGGTCGGTGGTAAGGAGATCGGAGGGGACGGCGCCGTGGCCGGCGGTGGGGATGGCGGTAGGGACGGTGGCGGGAACAGCTGCTTGAACGGCAGTAGGGTCGGCGGTGGGGACGGAAGCAAGGCCGGCTTCGGGGACAGCGGACGGCGGTGGGGATGGCGACGGGGATGGGGTGGGGACGGCAGTACAGTCCACTTGGGGACGGTGCGGGGAAACACGGGGAACGGACTAGAGAAAAGACGCAGGGAAGGAGAGAAACGGCGACGAAGGTGCCGCTGCAGAGAGAGAGAGAGAGAGACGACGGGTGGTCGGCCGGGGCGGGGCGGGGCGAGGCGAGGAAGCGAGGGGCGGCGACTTTATGCCCGCGGGCTGCGACCGGCCGGCCGCCCTGCGCAAAGCCGCAGCCATGGCGGCGGGGCGCGAGTGACAAGGATGTCGATCGTGACGGATACGACTGCGGCCGCCGCGCCGCCACTTGGGGAGCCGCTGACGCCGAGGCCCAGCCTCCGCCCGCGCCGGGCTGCTCCAGGGGCTTTCGCGCTTTGTGTCTTCGCACTGGTTGACCGGCTTTTACCTCTCGCCCGCTCTGCAGTGCGGGTAATTTGGTTCCTGCGGTGAACTTAATAAACTTGTGGTTCAGAACAAATGTTACAAACTTCTAGGGCATGTAGAGGGGTCGATGATAATAACATTTTGCCAATTTACCGAGAAGAATTGACACTACGAAAAATGTCTTATTGCGAAGTTTCACATACACGAATTTACGAAAAGCTTGTGTTTGGCAGGTATACGAATATAGAACGCTAAGAGACGACCTGCCAAGTGGCAACAACATATTGAGTTTTTACTCTTTATTGTTCAGCTTCACAAGTTTCTTGCTTATGAACAACACTCCCGATGCATCAAAAAAGAAGTTGAAATTTTGCAATTATTGAAATTTCAAATATTTTAATTAAAATCGGAACAACACTGCTTCACCACGCAAATATTTCTATAGTCAAGGAAAAAAAATGAAGCCCAATTCAGAAAAGTTTGTGTAAATATTTTGGTCAATTGTCCGATCTTCAAACTTACACTAAAATTACTTATATTTTGAATGAATTATACACGATATTATTTAAAAATCTAATTTGAAAGAACAGATTTCATTAAGAAAACCATTCCAATTTTCAATAATGTACTTGTTGAACAGATTGAAACGAAATGTTTCTCAGTATTATGGGTCCACAACATGTCAATCCTGATTACACTACATATTCCATAAAGTAATTTAATACGTAAGAGCAAGAAAAATCCATTTTTTTGTATCTGAAATCCGCAAAACATATCTCTGTCATGTCTTTCGAGAAATAGACACTTTTTCCTTCAGAAGTACTTGTATTTTAAAAGAAAGTATTTATGTGAAAGTAATAAGAGTCACACAATAAAAAATTAAAGAATGTGCTTCTTACAGAGCAGGTATGTTTCTTTTGTTTTCAATGATACAATTTCATTTTTTTTCTATTTAATAATTTCTGTTTTTCTGGATCCGAAATGTTGACTAACTCCGTCATTGTAGATGTTTAGAAAATCTTAGGGTTATCGCAATTCCATAAAGTAACAAAGATAAAGAGACAAACGTTATTTGTTCTCTTCAGTACCCTTCAATATTACGTGCCTTGTTCTCTTCAGCAAATATTCGGAAGAAACTATCTCTTTCAATTGATGATAACTAGCGTAGGTGCACGCAATTTCTCTCTGGCATGTGGTTCAGTGAGGTGTGCCTCAGGGTCAGCATTTCTGACCGGGGTATGGACCTAATAGATAGGTCTGGACTTGAGCCTAAGGGACTTGAGCCCCCTCCCGGACAAACTTGTAAGCCATACTAAGCTTCAGTCACTGTCTCGGAACTACATTCGATGACGCACTCTGACCCGCGAACACACGAACAATTTTATTTTCGAGGCATTCTGATCCCGTCAACGAGAATAGTGCCAAATGAATGGATGCAAAGGGCATTTATGTGTGTATTAAAACTTGCACTAAACACGCTCCGCCACAAACCACGTTTCTGGTACAGTAACCCCCACCTCATAGGCTATACTTCACCGCTCATTGTACACGTCCACCGAATCGCTCATCTTTATTTTCCATGATCGTTCGTTCGAACCCGATCGCGGCAGTTATGATCGTTACGCCATCGTGGCGATCGGGAGCGCCAGTGACGAGGTTGGTGGGCTCGTTCACGGGCAGTGTCGGAAATGTGCTTGATGTGTCAGTGAGTCATCAGTGAGATTGTGATCCGTGCAAAAACCGAGTTCGTGGGTCGATTGCTCTGATTCGTGATTTCCGCGGCATCCGTGATCGCTTCCATGCATATCTCGGGGCAGCAACCTATGCAACGGAGTGCGTGCGATCATTTCTTTCCCTCCCGTGTCCCACTACTCGCCGAACTCATGTTCCCGAGTGACTGATACACCTTCATCCTATGGCTTCATTGATTTAGGAAACTCTCGGACCATTGAAGGAGATCAGTGGATCGAAGAACAAGAAGCGAGACCTTCGAAATATAGTGTATTTCAGGCTGAGTTATCCGAAAAATACGTAAGTAAAAGAATAATTAAAGAAATAAATACTCAGATTCACGGTATTTTTAATGTAGGATATATTTTTTAGTTTGCTAAGATTAGCGGATTTTTAATGTCATCTTTAGGACACCCACCGCCAACAACAATAACCAAAAATACAAATTCTGACGAATAACTACACATTGATCATGTGACACACACTAAAACTCTAAAACACTGAATTATTTTCATTACAGCATTATTCGAGTACGCTGCTTAATTGTTTTGTTTTCTGTGCCAAAGGTTAAACGAGACGTTTAACCGAGAATTAAAACACTGCGTCATCCAGTTTCATTATCATTAAGATGGAATTATAAAATTCGGAAAAATTGGCGAAACAAAAATAGTTTCGATTATCTGCAAACAGTTCAATATCTATAAATCTGAGTATCTGTAAATATTACTGTTCATGTCATCTACAAAATATTATATAAGGAAAGATAGAATGAAAGAAAGAATTTGAGTTAAAGAAACCGAAAGCGAAAAGCAAGTAAAGAAAGAATGAATAGAATATTGATAGAAATGAGGAAAGAAGGAAAGGGGAATAATAAAGAGAAAGAAAGATGGAAAGATAAAAGTAAAGAAAGGAGGAATAGAAAGGAAGAAAGAGAATATAAGTAAAAGAAAAAAGCAAGAAAGAAGAACAGAAATTATGACAGAACATTGATAGAAATGAGGGAAAAGAAAGGAGGGGAAAATAAAGAGAAAAAAAAGGAAGAGAAATACAAAGAAGAAAGAAAGAAAGAAAGAAAAATAAGACCAACATTGTCCAACACTTCGCCCTCGGCCACCTCAACATCCTCGCACGCGCTGCTTCGCCGTGGCGACCCCGAGGCGCGCGTGCTGTCTGCGCATGCGCGACAGTGCGTCGCGCTCTGGCGCGCCCTCCCTCTGCATGGGCTGCGGCCGCGGCGTGGGGCGGGGCGGAGGGGAGCACTGTGTTGCGTTTACGCGTCCGCCCCGTTAACGCGTATTCACTGCCCGCCGCCCACCGCCGGCGCGTAAACGCAGGGTTAGCGTGCGTAAACGCACGGGCGGGCGGGTGCATCTCGCGCCGCGCTCAAACGTCAGGCGCGGCGGACGAGTTGACGGGAGGCACGGAGACGCCGAGAATATTTGGACGACACATCACAATGTTGAAATTATGGATTAAATGTTGCTCCAGTTATCGTGGATTGCAATAAATTATCATGAGACGAGCGAATATCGCGGCTGAGGTGTGTTAGTGACAACATTCTTTCTCTGGCAGGGAGATGGTAGTTTTTGAGTGTGACAGGATTGCGATAATAGCTACATAGCTAGTCCTAGTTCAGACGTCTGGAGGGGAATTCTAGCGTCCGGCTACTGTGATTGGTGGTCTTCTATGATTACTCCGATCAACATCAGGCGAATGCCCGAGCAGTACCCTAACAAACGGGCTACGGGTCCCGCGCGATCTTTCCTTCCTCTTTCTTGCCCTATTGATACAAGCACTATACTACCACACATGTTAGGAGACCAGCCGGGAGCATAGAGCTCGTCCTGGCAGGGGTGGTACCCTGCTGGGAGAAATACCTGGAGAGGAAATACCTTGCAAGCTGACTTGTTGCTATACGCCCACGGTTATGACATGCAAAACACTCACGGGCCTAATGATGAAAGTAGTTGATCCGACCGCAATTACTAAATACCAATTAACTCTCATATTCACAAAAACATATCAAGTATGAAAACAATAATATGGCCCAAAGTTAAAGGTTAAAATTAATATTTAGAATATCCATCTGCTGTAACCTGGCAACACCCCATTCGTCGTTCACCTAAGATTTTTCTCACGCTCAGAATAGAAGACAATTGACGATCTTGGAACACGCTTGTGCCAAACGCATGCAGCGACAATCGCGTGGTGTGTCTTGGCCGTTGAATGCCACCAATTGCATCCGGTCACCAACTCGCCAACTCACTGACGGGCGAACGAACAGAGATGTCAGAAAGTTTGGTAGGGAACAATATCTGACACATGTTCCACTCTTCTAACTCACGGTGCATCAATAAAACTTTTATTACTAAATACACTTACCGCCTTATGCGAATAAATATTCTTCCACCTCTGTAACTAAAGGAATTCACCTGGCGAAAGGCGGCGCAGCAGTCAAATACCCTGGCCTGACGGGTCGCGAAAATTAAGTTGGGGGCACCAGTTACCCACTACTCGTTGCCCGTGAACTCCATACCGCATTCGCCGCCGAGTTGTAAGCAAACAATGAAAGAATGGAAAAAAAAGTCAGCATAGCCGGAGAGATGTAAACAATAATATATTATCACGGTGTTAATAACAATTCATTAGAAACTTATAAACGTTGATCCCCAACGTCTTAACCAAGTGCTCTGCCACAAATTTGGTTATTTATACCAACATTTGTACACCATCCACGATAGAGAGAGAACTTGCCAATGAGGCAGAAGTGAATGTTGTCGCAGCCGTTCGTTGTCGACTGAGAGGAACTAGGTATGTGAGAACTCGGAGGAAAACTGGTGAACCTGCTTTGTTCTACAGTAATTCTACACTTTGAAACGAGCAAGAATTGAAACTGCACATACTGGTACAGACACTGATTGAGAACTGACACTGATTGGGCACTGACAGTTATTGGGCACTAACACGTATTTGGAAGTATCAGTGATTTTTAATTGCCAGTGATCTGAACTTACTGAAATTTGACTCGACAGAGTTTCAACAGCTGGAAAACTAAACACAAAAGCGACCTTAGTTGCAGAAAAAAGAAAGCTAGCAAACTAATCAGTAGGCTTCCCCCATCAACCGCACAGCGCAGTCGTCTTCCTGCGACGGGAGCGCGGGGCGCCCACCGCCCGCGGGTCGCCGGAGCGGTCGCGAGGGCGGGGCGCGGGCAAAAAGCCGGGGGCGCCCATCGCCCACTACCCGTCGCCCGCTCTCACACGCCGCACTCACCGCTTTACGGGCAATTACTGGAAGAATGCGCGCTGGCGCTCGCCCGCCGCCGGGGCGGGGAGCAGGGCGGGGCGCGGGCGAAAGGGGCGTGGCGGGGCGGCCCGGGCGGGCGGGCGGGCGCCGCCGGGCGTAAACCCGCACGCGTTTCCCGCGCGCGTAAATCGCGCCCGTTTTGTGTCCCGAGCGTCGAACTGCCGACCCGAATGGGCGCCCGCGCCGCCCGCCGATGGATCGCCCGCCGCTGTGACTGGTCCTGCCCCCTGCCCCCACCCCGCGCCGCCTGCGGCGCCTGGGGCGCAGTGCCACGGACTCAGCGCTCTGGGCGGCGAGGACTGGTTTCAAATAGTTACGTACCTGCTCTCTCACTAATGGGGTCAAATCTCATAAAGTAAAGTTACTACCACCTCTTCTCTCGGTTTGGAATCTTCAATTCTCCTCTACTTTTGGAACCTTCAACTCTCCTCTAGTTTCGAAACGTTGCGATGGGGTCATGTGATGTGGATTTAACACGTCATGCGCATGAATAATGAATGACAGAAGCCTGATTCGAGTCTTGCTGAGAGTACCAGCAGAATGCAAACGGATAGGAAAATGCAGACAATGCAGCTGTCTCAGAACTAGTGATACAAAAGTCTACGAAATGCTGAGAGGTCGAAGATGATCACTTTTCTAAATGAACATGTGAGTCGAAAATGTAAGGAAGTGACACTTTGACTATTCGCTCCTTATTAGAAGACAACCTATCATGCATTGATATTGGGAAGGTGTACTAAATCCCTTTGTCTAGGTCACAACTTGACCTGCTAAATAGCATTGCACAACGGATATCTTATTAATCAAGAACAAATAACACATGTTTAACTTCCGTATACAGATAGTGCCAAAAATTGTGTACACATTTCCAGTAAACAAAAAACTATAGTATCATAAGAATGCTGAATTCACACCCACAGAATGTGATGAGCGCTAATCATCTTCGAGTTTTAGAACAGATGCTCCAAATACCCTCCATCGGCGTCGATATAATTCTGAGAAGCCGAACTACTCCTCGAGTAACATTTGCGTAAGTGTCTTTAAAATTGCAGCACATACCGTTTCAATTTATTCTCAAAGCTCTGCCAGTGTAGCTAGTTTTCTCTAGTTTGAATTATTCTTAAGACCTCCCCATAAGTACTCGTGGAAGTCCAACGGAGACTGATCTGGAGAAATCGGTGAAAACTCAGTCAAATCTCTTCGTCCTATCCCACGCCGTTAGTGGGCATTTAGAGCATCTGTTGTGACGGTTGTACCTGTAAAAGTCTAAGATGATCAGTCATAATTTTCTTTTCTGTGTGAATTCAGCTTTGTTATATTAAGACAGTTTTTTCTTGGAATGTGTATTCTTTTTGACACCCTCTGTATGAAAATTTCATTGGGAAAAAGTTATCACATTTGACCCCACATATATCTTTGAAGAGTTCAATATATTACTTTGATGGAGCACTTAATTACAAATATCGTTCATTCTCCATTACCTGCGTATTCACCTTCAATCACGAAAATGGAATAGCAATGATTTTCACGGAATCAATAGCCTACGCTGACTCCACAACTTAGCTTGCTCTGCAATAATTCGCGTATCCACCGGAGTTTATAAGCACAATACAAGAGGTTTCCCGTCTATCCTTTTAACAAAACGTGTCTTTGTTACGCATTTCTAATTGTAACCTACTATCGCAGATCTGTGAAATCACAAAAAATATTTAAACTGTCGAAAACGTGAATTATCAGCTTCCAAACGCAACATCATACGAATTCAACCTGCAGTTTCTAGATTGTAGACGAATGCATTTTACCGTATTTGTAATATAGATCTTTAAACATCTACGAATCTTGAACCATTATTCATTCTTCCCTTGAAGTTAGGGTCGACCTGTGCAGTAGTGATCAGAAAGCTTATCATCCAATGAAAGGTATCGGAGTTCAAATCCCGGTCGATCAATGTGGAATATAAGACGAAAAAAGCAATTCGCGGCATTTTCGCACGGATACTATCGGACCCCTTTGCCACATACATCATTCAACCATCCTCATTAAATCATTTCCTCACACTTTCATCAAAACCATCTCAGGCATGATCAAAAAGTCTACGAGTGGGTGGGTAAGTGACCTTTGACTTGGTGTGCGTCAACTATCGTTAGACCCCGTAAGTGTAGTGCATGTTACAACATGGGAAATGGCGATGGTCCTATCCTGCTGAAACGTAACATCCGGAGCAAACGTACACATCGGTTTGTGCAGAATTCCTCTTCCACGTATCTTCCCGAGCTGGGCACCGACGCAGCCTAAGCAACCTCTAATCTTCCTCCAGCTCTCTCGACGTGTGTGGTACTGCATGTAAATACCAATGTGTAAGGGGTGAGGAGGCATCAAATGCGAATAAGAAATCACAGCACAAGATCGTACCCATTTGCGAGGGTACTGCTCCATCGTTCATCTGGCGTTGTTCTCAGAAATCACGGAAAACTACGGCTGTCCGCTGCTAGAATTCTTCTCCAGACAGCGGGAGAATTCGACCAACCTACGTAGTTGGGGACGAAAATCCGCCACCATCGGATCTGAAAACCAAGGACCTCCCAGCCAATGACACCACAAATATAGATGTGCTGTCGTGGAGATAACCCAGCCGTAGAAAAGAAAAGAATTATGATCGTAATAAAGGATACATTTAGAATAAAAAATCCAACCTGCCGTTCATTTGTACCAGCTTCGGGCATCTATTGATGTCACTGCAAAGCCTCTGACCGACAATTCTTAGAGTTCGATTCCCGATGGTTGGCAGGATTTTCAACACTAGCTACGAATCTTAATCGAATTCAACCACTGTATGAAGGAGAATCCTAACGAGCGTTAGACACCTCTCAAATGTCGGGGCAGTATCCTAAAAAACGGGTCAAGGACCGCGCGTGGTACATCATTCCTCTTTTTTGTTCTATCTTTACTCGTTACTTATACACACTAACATTTACATGTACTACACTACCGCACATGTCGAGAGACCAGTCGAAATCTTAGCGCTTATCTGGGGCGGTGCCCCGCTGATGGTAGGTACCAAGTTGGAGAAAAGTCAACGTGTAGGTTGTCGGTGGATGTTATCATCCAGCGGCGGAAGATCACTGACAATTATCACAATGAAAACAAGCACTACAATTATATGACTAATAACTTTAGCAGTTGATGCACCCGGAAGCACTGATCAAACAACCAATAATTAATAGCGGGTTCAAACGTAACAAACCCTGTGGATTTTTAAAGGTGCAAAAATTCTTCATACGCCTTCCTTCGGGGGGAGTAAAGCCAGCAGTCCAATGTCGTAGATTCACTGCATGTAAAATATTCTCAAACCTAAATGAAACCTCTGAGCCAAATTCAAATCTCCTGTTTCATCGTCCGAGTGATACCTCCTGCCTCCTGACAGACGGTAAAAGGAGCATAGCGGAATTGCCCAGGCGGAAGAGCAGGCTTCATCGCCACGGAAGATAAGGCATCATTGAAATGAAGAGAATGAAGTATGTCAACTTGTGTCCTCGCAGAAGCGCTCGCGCGCTCACCGCGTCCGCGCGGTCCGCCGTCGCGCCCGGGCGACGCACTGCGCCTGGCGGCGCGCCATTGTCTGCGAGATTGACGTCAGCCCGGCGGCGGCGGGTGTCTTCCCTTCACGGCCTCCTGCGAAGGCCGCGTTTACTGCGGGCGAGGCGCTCGTAACCCGCGGGAGCCTCTGTCCGCTGCTCTGTGCGTTCGATCCCATCGGATGCGCGTTTGATTGCATCTTCGGTGATGAGATACGCGTTGATGAGCCATCGCGGCGCGCCAGATGAAGGGATGAGCGACCTCGCTCGTGGTATCTCGGGTTATTCTCTCGCGGCAGGCGGCCACCGTACGCTCTTCAAACATGTTCATTTTTCTCTTGACTCTGGTGTAATTGTATTGCAATCCCCTGTACATAATACGGAATAAAAAGAAGTATGTCGGTATGAACGGAAGTAATTTACGGATGGAATTCCCGTGGTGTGGTCCCAGGTTCGATTCCCGTTTGAGCCAAATATAGAGTTGCAGCTTCCCTTGGGTCAAAAATCCTGCCACCGTGGGAACTTCAACTCTAGGACCTCCAGGTCAGAGGCACTGCAGTGACATCATTTGATTCCTTGAGCACCTAAGTCGGTACCTTGCGGTAGAGCGATGGTCTGGTCACCCACCTTTAAAAGGCCTATTCCTCAGTGATCTAGATCGAAATCGTCGCCTGCGGTCGGCGTATACCAAGTCAAAACAATAGACTCATAACAAGAAGAACAAAACAGAATCTGTAAAGTAAAGAGTTGATTCACCATGCTTTGCACTTCAAGATACGTCATTCATTACTCAAAAATTTTAAAGTAAAACACCAAGCATTGCCAGGACTTTTTTCACATCCATTCCTTGTGAAATAGAAGTTAGATCAATTTTACGAGTATATAAATCAGGCTGTTTAAGATGATTATTGTTAATGAAATTGGTTCCTATTTTACTAAATATTATAATTTTCTTTCATTTTATTTCACAATACATTGTTATTACTTATTAAATTAAAAATGTGTATCTTAGTCACTGCTACTTGACTCTAGCGAACCAGTGCTGCCACAGCCCTACTGGCTTCTGGCAGACTATATTAAGAATCAACCTGCTCTTAGCGATCGGCTAAAATAACGATCGTGGTGGATTTAACAATATATTATTTAAATTATTTATTTCCGGCACTTGTGTTGTATTAATCCTCACCAGTCTCAGAAAGAACATTGAGACAATCCTGAATAGGAGCCCTATACAAATTTTGTATCTATTCGTACATTTCTTTTTGAGTTATCGATTTCAGCTGGATATTGTTGAATTAAAATTCATTGGTATAGATAACCATTTGTATCGCATGAATAAATTACAAAAATATTGCAACAATAGCTGATAAAGCATGTTCAATGTGGATTCGGCACTATTATGTATTCAAACTATGATCAGGAAATATAATTGGTGGCATGTAGCAGCAAAATATAACAATATATTGCTGCAAATATATACAATATTTGTGTGATTCCTAAAAAATCACACAAATTTACTTTCCGAAATGTAATACATACACTTCTCAGAACGACAAATTAAATACTGCCGTATACGTCAATAAATCAAATATTTTAACAAAAACAGTTTACGAATTCTGCCATAACATAGGAGTAATATTTAGTACAGTAATCCTTTATACATCAAGAATACTAAAAACTTACTCAACATGTAAATAAATATTTAATTGCGAGATACCCCCTTCCTTGGAGACTCTTTGCCACATGACGTCAGGAGTTGCGTGAGAAGTGACGTATTGCGTATGTGAATTCAGTCGTAAACACAGTACAAGAATAGGCGGAATAGCGCAACCAAATAATTGCTTTTTTTTTAGACAAAATCGAAACTATTGCATAGATTTTTTTTGATATTCTGGTGAATATATCAAAATTATAGACAGCTTTCACTTGGCTGGAAGCTGCATAGTTTTCTTACAATTTCTGCGAGCATTGGGAAATAGTTATATAGATGATGGTAATAGTAATAATAATAATAATAACAATAATAATAATAATAATAATAATAATAATAATAATAATAATAATAATAATAATAATAATAATAATAATAATAATGTCCAACACGAGAACATTGAGCATTTCCCCCGCGTACCTCCGACATTTCAGATTCCACCGTCCTCTCCACCTCCGACCCCTATCGCCCCTCCCCGCCAGACTTCCCTTCCCCCTCCATCGGGGTCCGCCACTCTCCCCGCCGTCGGCGCTCCCTGTCGGAGGGGTTTTACGAGCGCGCTCTGCGGCGCGACATCCGCCTCCTCCGCCAGATGGCGCAGTCGGCGTGGGAGCAGTGGCTCCGGCTTTTCAGCGCAACCAGCACCACGATTACATTGGTACAACAACTGGCTGAACGCTTGTGAGTGCAACGCAGGAAATAGAAAAGGGGGGAAAGTTACAACAGAAAAATACCACATATTCACTAAATGGAAAATGAATCCGAAGGGCCCCCGAATTTTTGTTTAGATATTTAACATCTACATCTAGGTCATTAGCGACCACTAGTGCATTTGACGGTATGGTAACTGTAAAGATGACATTATATAGTGATGATAGAGGGGAGAAAGGCGAATACAAATACACGACGCGAAGCCGCAATCCTTCGGTCTGAGATCGCTACGGCACTACCGCCTTGACGATCTCGTTCATCCGTGCCGGCTAAAAAATTATTGTTTCATGTCAAGTTCTTAGTTTTCTTCCGGGGTTTTTTTCCTTTCCGGCTTCAGGGAATGCCGATTTCCACTATTCGCGCCTGGTCCATGTCCCTCACGAGGACAAATATTATCCTTAACACTAGCATACTTGCAGGCTCCTTGGTCTGAGGCCAGCAGACTCAGAGGGTCACTTTCTAAGAAGGGGTCTGGACGCGGTTTCTTCGAGACGTGGTTTCAAACCAGGATTTCGCCTGCTAGAACGAAGTTCGTGCGCCATTTCCAGACCGTGTCTCGAGACGTGGTTCTCAATTACAGACCGCGTCAAAGGGAGGTTTGAAACCACGGCTGTAGCAGAAAAGTGACTGGGAAAATGGAGTATTTTCAGCGAGTTGAGGAGTTTCGGCGGAGAATAAACCTCCATAGAGCACTGCACCCGCGAACGAGGGTCTTGCGGGATCGTAGCAACCGTCTCGAAAATTATACAGAAAAAGAATTTCGAAGAAGGTATCGTTTTTCAAAAGAAACGACGATTTACTTGGCGGAGATGCTGCGACCTAACCTACAACACCAAGACAGAAGAGGCTTGGGGTTACCAGTGATACTCCAGCTCCTGATAGTTTTGAGGTTAGTAATTGCCGTTTCACATATATTTTCTATATTACATTTTTACATGCTAATTGAATGCGGATGTAGATAACCAGCCACCCAACAATACAAGCCAACGCATGAAACTTGTATGGTGCGAGTTGTTATGTATAGAGAGAAGAAGAAAAAAACTGGCCATAACCTGTCGCCTCGTCCTCACCATTTCAAAATTTAATCAAGGAATATGCTAATACTGTTAAATCATATGTAGCTGTTACCATAATTGTTATCATGTACTGCTAGTATTACTATTAGTAGTGTCATTACTATTATTATTTTATAAGTAATGTTATCTATTGTATTATTATTATTATTATTATTATTATTAAGTAGTAGCAGTAAAATCAGTATACCAAAATGAAACTGAACAAATCTTGAAATAAGTATTTTAAATTAAATTAAAGTAAGTTAAATGTTCAACTATTTTGCTACTAAAAATAATTATCTACTATGTAATATCTTGATATATCTTTAACAAGTATTGTAGTATAATCTCTAGGCCAATGACCCCATCTTGATCAGGTTTTTTGTCACGTTTCCCCGGTCCTTTCAGCAAATGCTGAGATGGCCCCTTGTTTTAATTCTGGACAATAAATGTAACTTCACTCGCTGTACTCAAGAAGATGTATGCAATTGTACTCCCTCTATAAATATATCATATTTGGCTTGGGATACACTATTGTAATTGTATATGTGACTCAATAATTATTATTTATTATATTAAAAATATGTTGCTTTGCAATAAAATCACATCAAAAGAAATAAATTGTTTGGCCTCATTTCACAGATTTTACGCCACTGGAGCATTCCAAATTGTAATAGGAGACCTAGTGGGCATACATGAAAGTCAAGTGTGCCGCTTAATTCAGAATGTCTCTGAAGTTATATGTTCATGGATTCGCCAATACATATATTTCCCCCACAGACGTGATCACCCCAGAGTGAAGCAACGGTTCTCAGAGCTATCACGGTATATTATACTAACTTATATTTTTCCTTGCACATAGTACCCAAGGAGCATACTTGGGCAAAATGAATGTATATTTTATTTCACTGATTTCCTAATTGTACTCTCTTTCAATAGGCATAGATTTGTATATGAATTGTTTCTTCATAAACAATTACATTTCTTACACACAAGACTTAACAAAAACATTGTTTTCACTTTTATTTATATTTTTTAGAATTTGTTTCTGAATTCACTTACAATTTAATCATCAGCTCTTATAAAAGATAAAATGAATATCCTCAGGCTTGAAAACAGCCCATTAGTTGAAATGTTTTGTGAAATAAATTTGTGGTAAAAGCAATTTTAACTCCTATTTCATATCGCAAAAAGAAATTCACCACCATATTCCTAATATATTTAAACGTTTATTTATTCTATTTTCTTAAAATGCAGTTTTTAAAACCTTTTAACTATGTTTCTTTGTAATACGATACTCCAATTGGAGGAGAAAGAAAATGTATATATTTATTATGAAATTCTGTTAATGCAGTGATAATTTTCTGGGATAATTGGAGCAATAGATTGCACCCATATCAGGATAGTGTGTCCAAGGAAGGAGGAAGCAGAAAGATACTGCAATAGAAAAAGATACTACTCAATCAACTGCCAGGTAAAGTAAAAATAGTTTTCTTATTTTATCATTTCATTGAGAGTGCTTTTACAACTGGATTGAGAAAAACATGAATTTTGTATTTCCAGGTAATTTGTGATGCTAATATGAAAATCACAAATATTGTGGCAAGATGGCCTGGCTCATGCCATGTCAGTAGAATTTTTCGAAATTCGGTAATAAAAGAGGTGTTGGAGAGTGGCACCTTCTCTGGACACCTAATTGGGGACAGTGGTTATGCATGCTCTAGGTACCTACTGACACCTGTTGTAAATGAAAGAACACCTGCTGAGAGAAGGTATAATGTGGCACATAAAAGTGCCAGAAATGTAATAGAGAGAGTTTTTGGCAGCTGGAAGAAGAGATTCCCCTGCCTCCACTACACGTTGCGCACTAAGGTGTCAACCACATTAAAAATTATTGTAGCTTCAGCTATTCTTCACAATATTGCTGTTGAGAGAGCAGAGGAAGAATTCAATGAGGCTTTAGAAGAGGGGGAAGTAGTAATAGAAGCAGACGAAGCTGATCGTCCTGAAGGTCTAAGGTGGAGAGAACATTTTATTAGAACTCATTTTACCTAAATAAAAAAAACTTGAACAGATGACTACATAGTTTTTCTTTTACAATCCTTGAAATTGTTCATTTTTGCCAGGAAAAATTAAATTCTCTAATTTTAGTCTTGCAAGTGATTTTTCTGATCCATATACTTTAGATATGCAGTTCATAACATATCTAGGTATGTATAACATGGTTACATATGTCTATGTTACATGAAAGTTAAGAGGCTGGGCTTGGATTGTTATGTAAAATCATGTTCATAATGCCAGTTTCAAAGTTTTATTTTGCATGTTGTATTTCCCATTCAATGTAATTTCATAGTTATGCTAAATTTCATTGTATACTTAACGATAATGTAATGACCTGCATATTTTAGGGTTGGTATTATTTCCCTTCATGCAAGTGAAACTTGAATTAAAAAATGGGTTGATATTCTCTTTTTACTTCTGTCATTCCCTTTAATATGTTGCTCACTTGCAAATGAATAATTATGCAAAACTGAAGATATTCACAAAACATTACTACTGAAGCCTATTGACATGTTTCCTGCTTTGCGGGAAAAGGGCCTCCCTCTCAAATCCTATTAATTTGAATACAGGCTATAAATTGGTCATTAGGTATCAACTTTAATATAGAGTATCAGATAATCTTAAACTCGCATGAAATAACTGATTTTGACTGAATATGCATGGCCCTCTTTCAGGTCGTATTCAAGTAAACAGGACAATCATGATTTCTTAAATTCTAATATATTTCAAAATCTTGAAATAGAGTAAATGATGCACATCCCAGTGCTTGATGTTTGTACATACCTATCTTACATAGGTAACAATAGCCCTCCATCTCCATATACTGTCACAACTGTTCTGTTTGTCTACCTTGTTCAAAGGTCTAACACACACTGATACGAATTAATATATTTATTACAGATCTTCAACTGATGACGTAAATATCAAAAGGAGAACAAAACAACGGTTCAATACTATACTGTGATTTATGCAATTCTGCCGCTGGCAGTATCACCTGTTGAGTTTCATCCAATCGGGAGCTTAAACATCACCATAGTGATAGGACTATCTGAATGAAACTCAACAGCTGATACCTGCCAGAGGCAAAGTTGTGGAAATCACAGTACACACTTAAAATATCAATTCCATTAAGTGAAATTTTCAACATTCCTTTTCCTGGCAATTATATTGCATAAACCTTACAACTAGTTATAGAGCAGTGGGGAATAATTTACACGTGCTACTACTTTAAAGAAGATTGTAATTTCAGAGTATACACAACATTACAAGTGATTAGGATTCTGGAATATGAAAGGAGGTAGATGTTGAAGGACCAAGGTACGGTTCATTTCATAAAATTACAATGGTTAATGCAAATTAAATTTTTATTTTTTATTAATGTACATTTGCATTTACTCTTTAATATTTTTAATTTAATTGTTCTTTCTAACTGCAAAACCTGCATTTGCATCTCGTGTTTTTCGATTTCCATCTGCATTCTTCTGGCATTGTCGGACAATTTTTGCAGGTGCTTTTTTTCTGCCATCTGGAGCAGCTGCTCATCATACAATGATTTTTTACTGAAAAAAAAGCCAGCCATTAACTTTAGATTTATAGTTATTTCTCACGCCAGCTTTAATATTTATTCTATAACATTACAATAAAGAATGATAATATTGAATAATTAAATTCGGTCGGAACGTTACCTTGCTATAACACTCGTCTTTTCACTTTCATTTTCACTTCACTACTTCTGCTGCACGTGGACGCCACGAACTAAACAAACACGCCAGCTTTAATATTTATTCTATTACATTACAATAAAGAATGATAATATTGAATAATTAAATTCTGTCGGAACATTTACCTTGCTATAACACTTCTCTTTTCACTTTCACTTCACTACTTTTGCTGCACGTGAACGCCACGAACTGAACACTCACCAGAACACAACTACACACAACAACGACTGAAGGAAAATCCGCGAGGAAAACAGAGGACGAGCGAAATGCGCATACACAAAGGCAGCGTTGCCAGACCGATTGAGGAAACCATGGCTTGAAAACGGGGTCTCGCCAGACGGCGTTGAAACTCCGTCTTGGTAAGCCAACGCGAGTTGTGCCTACGACCGGGGTTTCAGAACTACGGTTTGAAACGGCGTTTTAGACCCAATCTTAGAAAGTGACCCATAATGTCTTCCGCGACAATACACATGCATGAACGACAAGGGAACATGACAATCGCGGGACTCGAACCTGCAATCCTTCAGACCGAGGCTCTCAGTCAGCACACGCTCTAGCCAGCTCGGCCATCGACGTCAGGATGCCAAACGCGTATTATAAAATGAGGGCGGTTTACACATTCTGGAACACTACAATCACTATTCACCGCAGACAAGTTAAATATGTTTCTGAAAATGTAATTGAATTCTTTTGTATTTACCACGATCTGTACATGTAATTTGTTATAGACTTGAGCAGGAAATCTTATGCTATCCACCTTAACTTAAAAAACGCAATGCATTACTTATAATTTTAATTCCTAATTTTTTTGTTTTAAGAGAAGCACGTTTTAAACAATTGCTAGGATATGTGTTTGTTAATCATTAATCACGGCATTTAAAACACGCTATTTTCGAACTTCAAATACTCACTATGTTCACTTACCTAAATATAATTTCATACTCACGCATGCTTTCTTGCTAGTCCAAATGATGTAATAAACAAATGACGGTAGATATGCGTTAATTATATAAATTTATCAAATTTTATTAAAATTTAGTGTTTATAGTATAAATCGGGTTAATAATATCAAACGTACACACATTCGGGGCTCCTTACCTCTTATTTAAAGAAACTAGTGATACTACAACAGCAAATGCCTCTCACACTTACCGAAACTTCATTTCCTAATAAAACTTATAAAAGGGAAATAGCTTCGAACCAGAACACAACTTCGCACCTTTCTGACAACCCTTTCTATGGGAGGAAGCAACCTTTCGAAAATAATACAGCTAAATGTTTGCCAATTTCTGCGGGCATTGGAAATCAGTAATGTAGATTGGCAGTGATCATGAAACACAGCGTTCTCCAGCTTAAGGCTTTCATTTAGTGGGGGAGAAGAAACACGATGAAAATCAATATTTTGGACGATCTGTTATCAGTGGTGGCTCGTTCAGGATTCTTAAGAGGAGGAAAGACTTTACGCCAATACTATTACATTAACCCTAGATTTCAAAGGCGCCCTCCGCCAGAAGACGCAACTTCCCCCACCCCTTTGCCGTCACTTCCCGTTTCTAACGTTCTGTGTACCTTCAATAGGGAGTTTTAGCGCCATGCGTAAGGAGATATCCTTAAAATCTATTGATCACGTGACTAACGCCTTCATAAGGTCGTAATGAACAACGTTCCTAAGAGTTTTAGCAATTGCGACATTGCGTTATGCATTATAACAAAGGAAGCATTTCAAGCGTTGAACAGAGAAATTGCATAATATATCAAAGAGTGTAGGCTAGTGGTGAGACATTTAAAACACGTTACGAGTCAACAGACCAGCAAATACACATTGTGCAAGGAGTTTTAGATTTTGAATCTGCTTTTCTTGAAAATATAGGAAGTACCTTAAAACAGCGTTCGTTATGAGCATAAGACATAACCCATCCCGAAGATATGATTTGAACTTATTTTTCGCGAATTTTTTTCCTGTCACCTCTCCAACATATCCCGTTACTTTTTGCCAGCGTTGTGGAGTTCGTAAGGAATAATTGTAACTGCCTTACATACGAGAATTGGTTTATTAGAGTTGGAAAAAACAACTTTTCCTGTTTTTAGGCGGCCATTTTGCCGCTTGTAAGGTGCCCGTAGAGACTCCCACAGGCGTGCACTATTTATGAAGGTATAAGGTCGTACCTTAGGCCTAAGGTAAGACGTTATGACTTTAAGGTCTGTCACGTGACTGTTAGTGCATAACGCCGCTACCTTACGCGTGGCGCTAAAACTCCCTATTGTGAGACTAGCCAGTGAAATACACGTAACGTTGTGCGCATGTACACTTCCGGTATACGTCATTTGAACACGCATCGTCCAGCAGACTACGCCTTCGTAATTACGTCAGTGATATTATTGAAGCTGTATCGACTAATATTGTAAAAAATGACTACAAATTCCTTGTCTTGTGACATTTCAGTTTTGTTCTGAACATTTGGCAATCATAATAGGACGATGGCGATCATAAATAAGGTCGCATGACAAGATACTTTTGGGGACGCTTCTCAAAAGTCATGTGTGGAACGCCCCTAGCAAGATCTGCTGTGAGAGTCAGATCATTTAGATGTATCTACAAAAACCTTTAAAATGTATTTTGTAATTCCATATAGACCATGTAAATCGGTAAGTTTAGTGTTTCACTGCAAAAATTAATTTTTCTTTATTTCTGCGAAAAGTAGTCTGCCAGACTACGCCTTTGTAATAATACTACAAATTAGATCAAAGGCAGATGTAAAGAAAATTCGTTACCTTGGCAGTATCGCAACTGGTTGAAGAACTCTGCTTGTAGCTCCCATTAGGCTAAATCAAACCGATATTCGTTTATACCTAAAAGTGTTAACTTTAGCAAACTATCAAGATGTCCCCGTAATTTTTCGTGCCTCTGAATTCCATGATCTACATTTTTAATATCACTAAAAAAACTAACAATTCTTCGTACGAGGCTCGGAACAGTACAAAAAGAATCAATTACTCATACTGTGTAATTAAGATATCGCCGGAATTTAGTAACAGATTATTTCAGAAACAGTTTTCGCTATAAACAAACACCACACACACAAAAATCTGAAATGTTTATAGAACTGCATTATACTCCCAATTATTAAAGGAATTTCGCTCAACGACAACACCTCTGCAGCATCGTTAAACGGAAGGTCCTATATTTCGAGTCGCAATGTTGGCAAATTTTCGATATTAGCACTAGGTCGAATCAGGCGCGGTCTGGAGGAAACTTTTTGCGACCGGTTGCTCTCTCATCGGTAGATTTACATGGTTTTTCCGTCCAACACCAAACGAATGCCGGAGCAGTCCCCTAATAAAGGGGCCACGGACCGCACGCGATATTCCCTTCCTTTTCCATGTCTTAACCCCACCCCTCAGACATAATTGTTGACGCGCCCGTATAACGTTACGTATAACGTACCCGTATAACGCGCCCGTATAACGTACTGTTAACGGATTGGAGTTTTTGAATTCTGTGACGATAAATGATTTTCAAAACATTTAGTTGAAACAGATTCTGTTTACATGTAAGATTCATTAACGATTCGCAAAAGAGAAAAATATGACCAAATACTGCTTGTAGGCGTTTATGAGCATTATTATTGTAACGTGAACATTCTGAGTTCTCATTCCACAAATGCTAAAAATGAGCATGAATTCATTATTTTAGTATTCATGCGTGGGAACTTGTTCTTACCTTTATTATTTATTAATTGGGAAAAAATACATTTTTCTTTCATGGATCAGTTTTAAGAAAAAATCTGCTTCATCGATGTTCTTACGTTTTCTCTATAATACACAGCATCCGTAATCATGACAAAAATAATCGCGCATGACTTAGATAGCAATTTTGTACTCCAGTATTCTTGCAAATATTTCGATATTTCAATTATCAAAGACATTTCCGCTTTTGAGTAACTGAGTTTCTCTTCTTCAATGGAATGCAATGGTAATCAAAAAATATTGACTGGTTTCTAAGAACTGGCCATTACATTTCTCCTGAATGTTTTGCGGAGAGTACTTTCTTGCGCCATTCGACTGTCGTGCAGCTATATCAACGCAGACTTACAATTTCTTCAGTTATCTAAACATTATAATTCCTTAACTCATAAATATGAAAGAATCATATGAAAGAAGAGCGAATTTTTGATACGTTATTAAACGTTTTGTTGCTTGATATCAGAAAACTGTTAATCAAGTCTTTTAATATGTTTATTGGAAGCAATGGGATCTTCGTTACACTGATAAAGCACCAGTTCAGAATTCGGCTATTGACCCTTATCGACCCCTTGATCATCATTGACCCCCTTCAAAATTTCATCGGCCCAAGGGGACTATACCATCCCCGTTGGGAATCCCTGGTGTAAAGAGACTTTTTGCACATTTCGTACTATGGTGTTACTCCCACCTCGTCTCAGACTTCCTTCGTTTATTCGTCTGTTTGTGAACAGTGCATCAGGTCCCTTACTTCATGTACTTAATAAACATTTAATAGAATTTAAAACACTCGTCGCCATTTAACACGAACTATTTCGTGTACGTCTGGTTATACGCACTATTGCCCATCAAAATCTCGTAATCTTTGACATTGTGCATGAAAATATTAATAAATACAATTTGTGACATGACACAATATGATTGGTAATTTCCATGACAATACTTTTGTTATGTCTTGGTACACAGTTCGTAAGTTTAAATTTCTTTCCCACAAATACGTTATAAAGCTATTACGTAAAGAATACATCTACTTTGTTCTTTTCAGTACACAATGACTCAATTCAGTATTGACAAAGGAATTAATGACAATATTATTGAGAGAGAAGCCTGCACCTTGAGAATACATTTCCATTGTCTTGATGTAATCCCTTTGATTGCGTGCTTAAGAAATCTTTATGTTTAAAAACAAAGGCTTGATGTAAAACAGGAAACAAATCACTATTTACAAAAGCAGAATGATCTTGGAAGACTTGAAAGAATGTCCCATAATAAAAGTATTGTTTTCTAAGCGTTGATTGTTTTTAAATTTTGCGACAATTTATCAACATTTTACTTTAATTTTCAAAAGTCAATAATGATAAAGAGAAAATTTATTCTTTAAATAGTTCTTGAACTTTAATTATACGTAGTAATATTAATAGAATATAAATGCAAGATAATAACCTTTAATTATAACGTTGCCATCACATGTCATAACAATACTGTAAATCTCGAGATGGTTTTAAGGAACAAGGGAATCACCGAGAGTCTATGGTAAGTGGGTACAACCGCTCTATCGATGTCTGAATTATGAAAAAATCAGTGATTACTAAAATGTTGATTCAAGAAGCTGCAATTCCGAACAAGGAAAAAAAAGCAAGGACAATTGATGCAACTACCGTCTCCAGTATCTGAGTTAGACAATTGTCCCTGAGTTTTTAATGCAAATTTTAATTAAATTAACTTTCATTAATGATTTATGTATTCATTTTAGAACTCTATGACAAACTTCAGAAATATTTTATAAGGTTTTGACAAAAAATAAAATCATATACGTACATGGCTTTGTGTTTTTTTAGTATTACATTGACTGCATGAATTTGACTGCAAGAAACCACAAATACAAAACAGAATAACGTTGGGCAGAATAAAAGGTGTCGGTTTTACAAACTGCGGGCTTGTGTCATTCGTCACGGCAGTGTTCTCTTTTACATATTACAACGAGAGATCAAAACAAAGTCACCCATTTACCGCTCTGACAATCGCGTATTCAAACAACAAAGAGCTCCCAATCCCGCATCTACGCCAAAGAACAGCATTAACCCAGCGCGAACAACGTCAGCAAAGCACAATGTCGCCAACAAACTCCAAGCCAACGACTTCAGGAAACACCCCGAGTGTGGCGCCCTTTCAGTATTACTACCCAGCTCCAAAGAACCATGAAACTCCGACATTTAATCGCCACCCCGTAACTACGCTAGCTCTCCTTTTTCACGTGCCCACCTTTGTACCTACGCGCGCGTTCACTCTTCCTAAGAGAGGGGGGAACCCCCTCGCCACAAGACCACGTGACTACCAGGGCAGGAAACCCTTGCGCGCGAAACGGGCGCCGCCGACAGCGAGGACGGGCGCCGACGCGCTCAGGGGGGCGAAAAACGAGAAAACTAACGAGTCACTAAAAGGGGGTTACGCCTCTCGTTTCGTTTTTGTTACTGCGCCGAGTGCCGCCCCGCCCCGCTCCGCCCCGCGTAGCCGCGCCTCGCCTCGCGTCGCGTCGCGCACCGTTTGCCCCTTTCCTCACGAAGAATGGCCCATCCACAAGGCTGCCATCACGGCGCCAGCGTCGATAGAAAGAGCCTATTCGCGGTTATATGAAACGGCCCGGAAATTAAACGTTTCTGACGAAAAATTACGTAGCAGGTGCTGGCGTTGAAATGAAGCGGAGGGGGGCAATATATGCTTTGTGAGGATTATGCGGGTTTACGGCCCCGTTGAATGAAAATACCGCGCTTTATTAAACGAAGTTAATGGAGGGAATATTACGATAAACAGTTTCAAACGGGAATGAAAAGAGAGACGGGTAAGGAAAGAGGGGGGTATATCTTAGTTTCCGGAATAATGCTACGTGACAAGGTGAACACTAGCAAGAGCAGGGAAATGGAGGTAAGGTTTTGTTAATGTGATGTGTACTCGTTTGGAGAGTTCCATTGCTGCAAAAAGTAATTTCACGGTAGCTTCAAAGAACACGGAAATGAAGTGGCAAATAAAAAAAAATACCATCGCTGTAGAACTACCTTTGGGGCTACATTATGTATACTAAATGTTCCCTTAAATTACTAACACAATATTTTAATATAACTTCAATTCGGAAGTTTCCAAGTTTATATTTTGCAATGGCTGATTTCAATTTTATTACGGTATCACACTTCGTATATTGAATGAAGGCTAAACCATTTTTATCTACCTTTTTTCAAAATAGTTTTATTGTTTCGTTGGGATTACATTGCTCAGCTAGCAAAAACTTTGCAAATGTTTGGTTACTAACAGCGAACATATTCTAATTTAAAATCCTAATTAACTTATATTTTCATTGAAGAGAATGCTGAGATGGCCTCTTGTTTTGCTTCTGGACATAAATGTAACTTTAATTTAACTTCTCCCCATAGCACGTTACACACAGTTTTTAACTGTTTTTGACGTAAATAAATAATTTCTATCTAATCTACTTCACACTGCGAAAACAAATTGAAAAACGAAAACAATATTACAATTATGGAAATAAAAAGGAATATTGAGAAATTTATGAATAGTAAAATACACAAAGAGCCGTGAAAATTTCGTCGATCGATCCCGGGTTCCATTCCCGGTTGAAGCAAAAGTAGACCTGTAGCTTTCCATTACAGTCATGTCACTTTCTCTAGACGTGTGACAGAAGAAAAGATCAGGCAGGCTGAACACGCTAGTTTCTATTACAAGAATAAGTAATGTTCGCCACACATGTGCTCCTTAGCCATAAGCGTTAATAATAAATAGAAACAGTGCCTGAGCCTTGGAACACATCTAGCTGGCAAAAGACGGATTAATCCAATCCTGAAATGACAAATATAGACATATATGTCATATATACACAAATATTTTTTAAAAAATTGAAACGCACATTGAACGCCTTTTCCCTTCATGTTTATGCCCGAAGAAAACTATATACATGTTGAATCATTACTCTCGCATTCAGGAAAGTGTCGTATGCAGCAAAGGTGAAGGGCCACCGTTGATTTTATTGCATAACTACTTTGCCAACACGATTTACATCCACTTTGTTATAAGGAAACTTAACACACGCTGTACTGAGACAGACGGTCGTCAGCCGAGATAATAGTGTCCTAGCTGCCATAACGAAACTGCTGTATCGTGACCATTCCTTATAGATCACCTCGCAGTTCGGAGGACTGGGCCCTGTTACTCCATCAACTGGGCCCCACCCAGCCTGAAACTTCTGTATTTCTCCTTATGAAACTATTGTAAGACAATCTTTTGTGCTTTACCTGGATTACACTTTAGTTCTGTATAAAGGGGATTTATCAACGCGGGCACATGACTTTCCGAATTATCCTCACGTCTGTCAGGTTCCCCTAATTCTCCGTTCGGCTGGCATCAGAAAACACCGGACCCAAAACTCCTCCGGAACGTCTACCCACTCGAGCCTGAGTAGCGCTTTCTTGTGAGCCCAGAGATACCAACTTTCCAGGCTGACACCAGCGCCGATTATCACCACGCACAATGTGCCGGTACAAATCCTTACTTAATTTCTTGTGAGTAGCGAGCATCTGCTACTGCGAAGCCAAGAGTCCAACTGAGAGCCATCCGGACTACGTTTCAGGAGGCTCGGAATTCCCAACTATCCATCTAGTCACTGTGTCACATAAGCAATAATGATATGACGTGACTCCGCGCCTTTAAGGGAAGTCTGTGCGCTTTGTGGGCACTCGGGCGGAAGACAACAACATATGCCAGGACGTCTGGGCTGGACGTACTCACGAGAATCTCCTCCTAGGTCTGCGTCAAGAACCGTGTGTAAATCCCGTTTCACATAATTAAATGTAGATTTATGCAGGAGGAGTTGCGTGAGGTAGGTATTTTGTCAGCAATACTACGAAATCAAACGTGTGGTTCGTTTGGCACGTGGTTTCCATGGGCATGGCAAGGGGAGAAAGTTTCTTGTTTCGAATGTTTTCAACCACACTCGATGGCACCTTTATTCCTAGTTCAAGAATCTATACAGTAAAAGAGAGCAATAGAGATCTTGGAGCTCACTATCACTGGCGCAAATTGTACTCCCCCCTCCGCATACTTGCATTATATTTTTACTGTTTTTTGTTTGTTTTTACGATAAATAAATGAGAATAAATGTAAGGGTACGCGAGTGTTCAAAACGGAGATGGAAGGTTAGCGCAAGGTCCGTGGCTCCTTATCTTCAGTTTCACATCCGCATACTTGCACATCTGTTGACAAACTCCACGACGAGGAATGGGGAATCTCATCTGACGGGCAATGATCAACAGTCCGATATTCGGGCCTCAACAGGTCTGGATTGGACGAAAAAATAATACAAGCTTAATTTTTCGGTACACATTTCGTTCAGTTTGACTACCGCGCTCTTGGCGTTTTGGAACTTTCTCTTTTATGCTATGTATATGGTGTAATTTGGTACTTTTGTGTAGTTTAAAGAGCGTTCTAAAGTTCTGAATTGTAATGTGAAGTGATAATGCAGTGAGAAATAAAACATGCACTGTTTTCTCATGTCTCGTTCCGTGCTCAGTCCTAATAAAACCTAACTTAATTTGTTATTGTAGATGTTCAGCCGTTAGGTCTTCAGTACCTTTAGCGGCGTTCAGAAGAAATATTTCCATCACGATTGCGTGCAGAAAACGAAATGACAGTTTAAAACGCTCGTTTTCGTTCATACAGTTTTGATACCGAAACAGTAGCGCGTAGAAACGAACCTCCCTTTTTCATCCACATTCCATACAGAAAATGTTTTTAAAAAATGACCCCGTAAAACGGGCTTAAGTGACTTCACCGGACAAAGTGCAGATCGTCATGCGGTTGTACGTGCGGTTGCATGCGTGTACAAGAAGTTGTCACGGTTCTCAACGCCAAGACATTGGGGCGTGTGAGAAGGTGCACTGCTGGGCGTGCCCAGTGATGTTCCCATAAGCACTTGCAAAGAGGTCATTTTCAGTACGTACTTTGGCATACGTGTTTTGGCAACAAATGTATTAGCACTCGAAGCAATTTAATCAACGTGTGTATTTCCTTGGCCTTGACGATATTTTGGAATTTGGGGACGGCAGCCATTTTTGAAGCAAAAAATCTAAATTCTAGACGTAAGAAATGTAATGAACATTCCATTTCGTCCAGAACTCAGTACATTCACGGAAGACCTAGCTATCTACCTAGTGGCGAAAATTCTGCTACTATCGGAACTCAAACCTAGGACCGCTCGGTCAGAGGCAATGCAGTGATATCAATTGATGCCCTGAGCCACCTCCCCTTGTACACGATAAGTTGATATGATAGTACAATATTATGAACAATTACAATCCCCTCAATAGTTATTCGATTAATGAATGAAGTACCAGAACGGCAGGTTGAACCGTTCAATCACACTTTCCCACTACTTTTAATAACCGTATCTTCCCAATTGCAATGCAAAGGATTAATCAACAACTTCATCAATCATGATGTGGTTGGTAGCGTAACTGCATCCATCCCAGTGCAGAAGGATGCAACATGCAGGTTTTTTTTTCAGAGGGACATTCAAAGTTCCAGTGAACAAAGTATAGGGGGCGAACGAATGGATGAGTGAAAAGAGAAACAATTTCGTATCCCAGATAAATTTTAAAATGTTGTTCGGAGAGATTTTATTTTCAATTTTCCTTGGCTTGAACCTTTTAAAGAGTAGAAATCATAAATAAGCGACATACATATGAATCAATTACGTTCCCGGCACAATTACTGTTGTTCTAGACGGGGACATCAAACACTCTGGATGATCCCTGTACCCTTTCCCCCTCAATTTGCAACCTGCACTACGTACATTGTTATGGCTAAAGACCGAAATGTAAGTAATGATAGGAATAGCCAGTTAATACACACATTACCTAGGTTGCGTATGCAAAGCTGTATGGAAGGATTATTTCGGGATCAGACTAGTGTGAGCATTAGTCAAAGAGCACTGTCTAAAATAAGGTTTTGTCCAAGTGCATCTTGTGTAATTGCAAGAAACGTTTTCCCGTAATAATGCTTTGAAATTAATACAAAGACTCGTTGATTTATGTAAAAGAGTGAAAGTTGGAGAGTGTACTGAGCTAACTTGGCAACACTTAGCAAAGCATCTACTGGGGTGTCAGTGCGCGGCGATGCAGTCTTCGGCGATTTTCAACCGTTTTATAATCAGGAGGAAAAAGTCAACGACCTACGCGAAAATTTAATTTTAATGGATAGTTTTGCTTCCAACATGGTCTTTCTTATTAGCTGATGGTGCGCTAGTCCAGTCTTCCTTTAAGAAGTTTGGATAAATTTTCGGAAACCCGGTTAGAGCAAAAAAAAATAACGTTTACATTCTCTTTGAAAAGCAAAAAAATAACGCAATATTTTGTATGTAAAAAAATATTTTTGGTCAATTGGCTTTGCCAGCTTAACATTAAACTGACAAAGCCACCAATTTATGGAAAAACCGTTTGAGCAAAAAAACAATATTTTTTGGATATTTGAAGGGCAAAAAATAACCCCAAATTCTGGGTATAGAAAAAATTTGGTGTTTGAGAATGGCTTTGCCAGCTTAACAGACGTCTTTTTGGCCATCATGTTGTAGCCTTCTTCTGAGCTATACTGCTTTTTTTTTAAATCCCCAAAACCATCGTCAAATTTATAATCTACAATTTCTCGATGATTTTTTGCGATTTCAAAAAATCGGAGGGTGATAGCGCAATTCTGGCTTCATATTCGGATTCAACGCACCGAAATACATAGAGAAACATATGTCAAATCTTGGGGTCTGACCATTTTGTGTGTGTGTGTGTGTGTGTGTGTGTGCGTGTGTGTGTGCGTGTGTGTGTGTGTGTGTGTACTTATATAAGAGTGCTACTAAAAGATGGAACACTAGTTCCTTACCTAAACAACCATGGAGAAAACTACTGTCCATTGTTTACTCCCCCTCTACTGCTATGCGCCTGTGTCCTAGTAATAATACAGCTAAAAGAGTAAACAGTAAATCCTTGCCTAAAAAAATGGACAAATCAACTGTCCGTCGTTGACTTTCCCCTACTGATATGTGCCTGTTAAATGGCTGCATGTATGGTGTGAGTGTAAAAAAGAAAGAATAATTGCCTTCGTCAGGCGCGCACGTGCCCGCCGCCGCCGCCGCCGCCGCCGCCGCCGCCCCCCGCCGCCCACGGCCACCTGTTGGCCTCTCCACGCCATGCTGCCGCCGCCGCCCGCACGCAACCTGCGCCTGGCCGCCCGCAGCGGCCGCGCGGGCCAACCACGGCGGCGCCTGTCATCGACCGGGCGGCGGGGGCGGCACCGGCGCGCTCCCATTGGCCGGCGCCGGCGCCGACGGCGCGTACGGCCCCGCCGCCCCCGCGCCGCCCGCCGCCGCCGCCGCCGCCGCCCGCCAGTCTCTCCGCGATCGGCATGGACCGCTAGTCGCCCGGCCTCTCAGCGTGTCCGCGCCGACCTGCCCCCTTGCTCTCTCTCTGCCACGGGACCATGAGCGGCACGGGCAAAACCATGCACCCGCCGCCCAGCCAGCAGCAGCAGCAACAACAGCAGCAGCAGGAGCACATCAAGCGGCCCATGAACGCCTTCATGGTGTGGTCCAGAGGCCAGAGGCGGAAGATGGCGCAGGAGAACCCCAAGATGCACAACAGCGAGATCTCCAAGCGGCTGGGCGCCGAGTGGAAGCTGCTGACCGAGTCGGAGAAGAGGCCCTTCATCGACGAGGCCAAGAGGCTGAGGTAAGAAATTATTGCCTTCTCCTAAACTCTTTTATTAACTGTTGCATACCAATGAAGGTCCATCAGCGTCAGACCACTGAGTAATGTTTTCGGTATCTTTGTTCAGGTAATGAGTTACCATGTCATCGTCTAGAACGTTTTTATTACAAAGTTTCTTAACCGTAAGTGAGAGTTTCCTCTTCCAATCCCAATCGGTTGTTTACAAAACAATTCGAAAACTTAGCCATGTGTACACACGTTGTTCTCTTGCAGCCAGGCTTGTCCAAAACACTTTTTTTCGTATCGGACTGTGTAGAGTGCATTGTGCATGCAGTGTATCACAATGAGTTATTAACTAGTTCTTCAAAAAAATTGACTGGGCCATATGTGTCCCGTACAGAAGTATAAAAACGGTTCAAAATATTTATGCCCTCGCAGCACTCAAAAACTAAAATTTTTCAACATTAACTTGCTGAAAATGTTCGTGACATGTTGCTAGAAACGGATGACATTAGTTCTTAAATATTTACTACATGTTACATCAATTTTTTGCACTTTAGTATGTTCCCCATTTTACCCCGTCATCCATTGTTAGTCTCCGAGTTTCCGAAGTGCATTGGTAAATGACTGCTGATTGTCTTGTATCATGAGGTCAAATTGTAATACAGAAACTATATCCCAAAAACACAAATGTACGAACTTCGTCAGTATGAGTTCATCCCCATATTTTTGTTGTTGTTTTTGTTTTCGTGAATTAATGTTGATTTATTCTGGCCTCAAAGATTCCACGAAAACTTCTATCTACCAAATAAAGTATTACCTTGGGCTGACGTATTCCACAGGAGTTGTTTTTTCCTGTTCACTTCTTAGTGAAAGGATTAATTCTACAACTTATTCTGAGCAAATTTTGAATCTGAAAATTACAATTTTTTGCGAGTAAAATGTAGTTTTCCCGAGCTTTTATTCGTCGTGTTAACTTTGCAAATAAACTTGTCATGAGTTATTTTCCAAGTTTTGTTTGTTTTCTTAATGCAAGCTAGAAAATATAGTTTGAAAGATAATGTGTAAAATCCACGTGTAATTTTTTCACCGTCATTGAACGGAATCAATATTTACGAACTGTACTCTTGAGATGAGTTGAATTTCCCTAATTTAAACTCAAACTTACTTACTATAAACTTATCGGACGCATACGTTTTTTTCAGGAGTTCGTTATCTTCGATCTCGTAAATTAATTTACATAGTATCTGAATAAATCCCCAATTATTCTTTATCTTCGGAATAAAGAAAAAATATAGAACAGAAAATAATTTTCTAGAGCGAAATGCAAATCGCACAAGTTGTGTTATTTATCAATCCGTCATCGGATTCTTGGAAGTACCTTTATCAAGATTTCACTCTATCATTAAAATAATTCTACCCAACATTACGAATTTAGAACAAGCGTGCTGTAGAATCTGCAAGTCTTTTTGTGAGTCATATTTTTCCATTGCGAATAAGCAAGGAATAGTTTCAATTTAATTCCGTAAAAACCTCGGACGTTCATTGATATTTTAGTCACTTGATTTTTATACGAACTAGTTTTCAAACTATTCTCCTTTAAAAAATCCTTATAAAGGCCGCATGATTTGTACAATATATATTTACGACTTAATGCATTGTTCTCCTTCATTTTGAAGAATAAATTATTCGTCAAATTTTTCTTTTCTGGTACGTGAACAGAACTCTTGATTTTAATTCCGTAGTTTTGTGTGTGTGATAATTGTATATCGACGAATTTACTAGTAGAACACTCTCAGAACAAGCAAAGCAACAAACACGCAAGAAAAAACATGTGTTTATGTTTCTGTTTAAATATTTTTTTAATTAAATTATTTTAGTTCTCACTGCACATTTACTCACCTACAAGTGTAACAGTGTGCAAACATTGTCTATGAAGATACATCTATTCGTGCAAAAAATTAAGAAGTAACGGTATTAAAGAATTAGAATTTTAACAAAATTCAGAGTTCCAACTCGTCTGGTTTATGTGTTAAAAATTAGTAATAATTTGAGGTTTTAGCAATCGATAAGTTGTAAGAAATCTGAATCACACACAATTGAATATTTTGTCTTTAAGTGTTGGCGATGGAAGAATACGGTCCCAATTAATTATAAGGGAGAATTTAAGATAAAATCACTTTGCCAAAAAGTTCTTTCACATTGAATTCTCTAAGCTTTTATTATTATTAAACTACATGTTCTCTGAAATTTGTACTATGTCGTTGAATGAAACATTTGCTTATAATATGTCTAATTTATTCAGTAATAGGTTTATACAACGTGAAGTTATCATTGCAATCCATGACACGTCGTTAACATCTACTTTGCATATTTTATTCACGTGATTGTATTCAAATACATTTCCTTGTCATAACATGCCGTGAAAAAGGTTTTTAAAATCTTACATAGACCTTTGTTTTATTACAGAATTTTACGTATTCAAAATTTAATTAGCCGACGAATGAAATTTTCAACCATTATTACTTTCAGCTGTTGTTTGTATTATCTCACCAGACATAATTCTCTTTATCAGACATTTTCTTTGCAAATGACAATCACACCCAATTGTCGATTCATGATTTATTTTAACAGGATTCAACAAGCCAATATTAAACAATACCATCATATATTTACTATCTCATATTCCAGTGTATTTTAATTTCTCAATTTGTTCAGGTTCTTGAGCCGCATTACCAAAAATTCACATTTGAATCCAGTCTCGTAATGCTGATGAACAATATGGGTTCAAATACCATTTGAAAATCCCTGCTGTCTCCAAAAATAAATCATGCGTCACTTAGTCAATGCACGATTGGACAATAATGCGTCAAAATCAACGAATTACCAATCCCTGATATACGGTATTGTTCTTCTTTCATACTCACGTTCTTGCAACATTGAGGGGTACTCGGAAACTCATCTAATCAGTGGATAGCGCGTTTCGGACATTCGACTCAATTATTCACAGGAATTTTAACCACGTTGTTGGAATTGCAAAGTGTTAGTACAGTGAGTAAGGCTCTCATCGACCAACTCTTATACATCGAATGATAATGATCGAAGATACATTCTAAGTCGAGAGTCTATTGTATGTGACTCTACGCTCGACGTGAAGTGACTCAAACATATTGTGAACAAAACCGTTTGCCGCGATTTCTCATATCCATAGCCCCATAGCAACACTCTTGGAAATGCTGATAATTTTGCACAAAATCACAGGTCATTTTTCGTTGTTTATACTAAAAGATATTCTAATGGTTGATAATGATATTAAATATTCTTTGTTACACTAAGAAATATAATAATTTTGCACAAAATCGCAGGTTGTTATTGAGTTCTTTATACTAAAAGCTACTCTACTCATTGTCAATGATATTAAAGATTCATTGCTCTACCTACAAACATAAAGTAGCGGTTAAAAAGAAATACACTGTCCATGTGGTTCATAGAAAAATTGATTTAAAATATATTCGAGTGCATAAATAAAAAGTTTTCAGTCGACAACATAATTGAATGAAACATCGTTATAAAACCACCAAGCGTAGCGAAAAACACACAGTCCAACCATCAAACACGAAAACCTATCGTCACTACATACTCCCTACACAAAACCTTCTAAATAACCTGACGTCTCTTATTATTCGCCCATCGGCGCCATCATTAATTTCGACGTCCCAACCATAATCCTATCATTAGCATCGCCGTCTTTGTACGCGGCCGCGTTGTGGCTCGCGTGATTAGCACAGTGACCGTTGGGCGGTGTAATGAAGCGAAAGAATCGGCTCCAATCAGCCGGCGCCGGAGGTGTGTGTGGGTGGCGCGGGTTCGTTACGTGGGATTGTAAGGGCCGGCGCGCACGCGGGCTGGGACGGCCCCTTGTGGCGCGCCCGCGATGCGGCTGCCGATACGGCCGCCCGCCGCCAGGCACCGCCCCTGTACCAGCGACCCGGCCGCCTGGGAAGGAGGAAGCGGAGTGTGTCGGCCGCCTGCGGTCGCTGCCTTCGTGCGATCGAGTTGGGTTATTCGTTTTCGTAACACTGATCTGCTAAATCGGTTTAAGACAACCGACCACAGGAACGTCCGTTAAGGATTTTACAGTCCACGGTCCGGTAAGGATTTTACCGACCGCCGCCCGTTTAGAACAATCAAGATAATTGTATTTGTATTTAGCCATTATATGTAATTAAAAGGCAATTAGATCCCGGTCGGTTACCCTACCAGGAACCCGCGAAGTCTCGAATTTGCTTAACCTTCGTGATTTCACATAGTAAACGAATTTGGATAGCGACACCGGTTTCGCGGTCCATCCCAGCATTCCCCTGGTTAACCGAGGGAAAGCACGAAAACCCCAGACAAAATAGCCTGAACGGGTATTGGACGCGGGCTTTCCGAATGCGAAGTCAGCGCGCTACACCCTGAGCCTCTTGGCTCGATCAACACAAACGAGTTGTAGCTGAAGAAAGGGTGTAAGTAGTTTTATTTTAAGAAAAGGTATTTTTATTTGTAGTATTTTTCTTATTAGGTATTAATATAAAATAAAAATCATATAAACAAGAAATAACCGTATCTTGGAATAGTACTTGTACACCTTTCTTTACAACATAATTATTTCGATTGTTCTTCTTAGACCGGGTCCGATGAAATCTTTAACGGAGTCAGATCATTAAGAACCCATTTTCAATCCTATGTTTCGAGAATTTATTGTCGATACGACAATACAGAATTATGAAATCGGTTGTTCGTAATACTGTAATGTTACATCGACTTAACGCAACCAGAGGAACAAAAAACAACTCTCTCTGTTCAGGATTTAAGTTCGTCGTCCCTTGAGAACAATCAAAACACATTATTTGTAACTAATAATAAGGTATGTGTACCACTATTCCAAGAAACGGTGTTTCTTATTTACGTGATTTTTGTTACAAGGAAATCGCAATACAGAAAGTATTGAATAGTACATGCCAATATCATAGATGATGTTTCTGTTAGTTATTAGCTGTTTATCAGAATAATGATGTTAATAACTATTTCGTAATACTATGTTGTTATATCGACTTATCGCAACCAGGGAAACGAAATACCAATTAACAGACGGCGTGCGTTAAGAACGATTGATACAAATGAAATGTAGGTAATGAAGGTGTGTGAGTATACTTACTCCAAGAACCACTAGCTGGTCTGAATCGAGTATCGAGTATGTCTCACTTAAGCTTAGTGTGATATTTAGATGCCAAAAAAATGATACCAAAAATAAGCACTCCTAATACATGTTTTCCTGGTTTTTGTTCGAATTTTAAATTTTATCTTGATTATTCAACATTTGAAAAAAATGTATACAATCGACAAGAGTTATTCTTTCTTCATATCAAAATAAAATATCTTCAAATTCATCATAGATTTGAAGCCATAAATCCGTAGGTTGTATATTTCTCAAGAATTCGCAATATGATTAATGCAGTGCTTTCATCAAATATTTGATTCTTGAACGCAGGGAAATAAAAACCATATTCAGATATAAAGTGAATTAAAAATAATGAATGTCTAAGAGAAGGTTTTTATCCTTATTATAATTTATTACAAACATGTTCCTTGAACTATTCTTTCATGAAATTTTAATGCATAATATATTAAATATATTTACAACATATTATGCGCAATAAAATAAAAAATTAAAATTTAATTTATTTCGTAAATACCACATTATTAGACAGCAAGGAACCCTATCGTTATATAAAATTCATATTACAAATGGAACGAGCATTGTATGTAGTTTAGTTCGGAGAATTTTGACTTCTCAATGTTAAAAATTGTGGTATTTGATACAGAACAAAATATTCACTTTTCATGTGCGAAAAACTCTCGTCAAATCATTAAATATAAATATTAATAAAACTGAACAGAAAAATCAAAAAATCCACGCTTGCCTCATTTAACTTTAAAAAATATTCAACAACAAGATAACACTCACGTTAGCTGTGATTAATCCACATCCCGAAAATGTAAAACGATGTGCTCCATATTCTTTATTCTTCAAATGGTGGCAGTTCTGAAAGAACACAAAAAATTTTAACGAGTGCATTACTCAAGTTTAAATGTAAACAACAAATGTCACAAACCTCTATAAGATATTTACTGCAAATATTTAGCAAACTGAATTAAGTGAAGTGTTTGAATAAAATTCACTCCAGGAAATACTTAAAATTTAAACATTATATGGAATCGGACTGTATGGGATACGCCACTGTACAATAATTAATATTTTCAACGGATTATCAGATATGTTCCAGGAATTGATTTCTCCATCTAGGATAAGGGCTTAAATAGGGGATTGAGAACTAGGTGAGGAAGAAAGAATGGTGTGCGGTTTGTGGTTCTTTGTTTAGAGAATATTCGAATTCCCATGAAAAGAAAAACCACAGAGACGCCCGTTCGGTGGAGTTGGCCTCTAGAATTCTCATCCAGTCAGGGAACTCGTCGGGTTCGATCTTGCTATTTAATTGTGTTGAAAATACTGAGACATTAGGGACTCGAACCTATGACCTTCCGATCAACGAAGCGATGTGGACTCTCATTCGTAGTTGTCTTCGTCTTCGTCTTCTTTGTCTTTTTCTTCTTCTGTCAAGTATTTTGTCCTTCTTCGAAAATTATTTATTTAACAAACTTTTTCCTTTTAAACTTTGTTATAGAGTAAAGGAAAGGAACATATTCTTCTTTAACACTAGGAGTGAGAATAATCTATGGAGCTTAATCGAAACACATCTTTTATAATAGTTTGTTGTTTTTTTTGTTATTTTTTGTTCATATCATAAAGCTAAGAACTGTTCAGATTTTAAAAATTAAAGAAACGAACACAAATTGCTTCTAAAAAAGATAAATCGAAGAAATTATTATTCTGTGGGTGGCAAGATGTTTAAGTATTTAAATTGATAACATTGTGAAGAAACAAAGGGTCATGCCGTGGAGTCTACTACTATTTCGATTTCTTTGCATTTTACCTTTCGTCATTAAATGTGTAGTTCTTGTTTTGAATTAATACTAATAGAGGAGAGTGAATTATACCATTGAACTACTATGTGGAAATAAATTAAATTAAGTAATAATGTAAATAACAATTCCTATATACAAACGAGTGAATGCGAAATAACTGAAAATCTGATAATTTGTGAAAACCGCCAATCCTATTTAAAAGAACGCACAGCCACATTCATGTTACTCCCCAAACACTTCCCCACGATTCCCACTCTTCCGCTCATTGGCCCATTCAATTCATTCAGAGCCGTCTGGGTCAAGTGTGACCGTCCTTTAGGCCTGTCAGGCAGCGCTGTCGTGGTCGTTCATGCGTATGTGTGCGTATGTGCGCATCCGTGTGTGTGTGTGTTTGTGAGGGTGCGTGCGGACCCAACACGCGGAGTTGGGTCGCTGCGGCTGCTGACAAATGACAGTCATTAGTCGGGTGTGGCGCCCCTGCGGGGAAGTCCCGCGGAGGGAGGGCGGAACCAGAGCCGCCTCCATTCGAGGCTCCGGTGGCTGCGGCGGCGAACGGAGCGATGGCGGAGGCGGTGATGGCGGAGGAGTGTTGGCGGGAGCGGTGATGGCGGAGGTGGAGACTGTGGATGCGGTGATGGCGAAGGTGGTGTTGGCGGGTTCTATGATGAAGGCGGTGATAGAGGTGGTGATGGCGGTGGCGATGATGGCAGTTGTGCTGATAGTAAAGGCGGTGATGGCGGAGGCGGTGATGTCGGAGGCAGTAGTGGTGGAGGCAGTGATGGTGGAGATGGTAATGGTGATGGCGGATGCACTGTTGATGGGGCGGTGATGGCGGAGACGGAAATGGCGGAGGTTGTGATGGCGTAAGTGGTGATGGCGGGAGTGATGGCAAAGGTGGTGGTGGTGGGTGCGGTGATGTCGGAAGCGATGATGGCGAAGACGGTGATGGTGAGGTGGTAATAGCACAGGCGCTCACGGGGCGGGTGGTGATGGCGGAGGCGAGGATGCTGGGGGCGGTGTTGGCGGGAGCGGTGATGGCGAGGGCGGAGAAGGCTGGGACGGTAAGGGCGGTGATTGGGATGACAGGAACGAGGCCGGTGTTTTCCGAAACTTGTGTGTAATCAGATTTTTTTCGACCTTAAGAGAGAGAAAAGTTTTGCACAAATAAAGAAAATTACCTACTGTTGTTTGACCAAGGTAGCGGGATTCATTCTATTTCCTCCGGTAATAAATCAATTTACATATACGCAACATTGACAATGGCGTACTTCGAATTATGTAATTCATGATAACTGAGGTTTACACATTCTGGAGCATTGCAATTACCATTCACTCTGAACAAAAGTTGAACATGTTTCTGGAACTTAATTTTATTAAAATGTAGTGTTTATACTATAAAACAGTTGAATAACAATAAGCAATACAATCATTCGGATCATTACCTTTCATTTGAAGCAAATATCACAAAATTTGGTTGAATACGTAGCCCAAATAAGTAATAAACAAGAAATAAAAAAGACCAATTGATTAGTATTAACTAAATATCGATTAAAGAAAAAAGGAACAAAAGATTACCCAAACGGAATGACAAACAGACAGATTGAGACTATAAATAGCGTCAAAATCCTTCCGTCAATAAGAAGAACGCACATGGTTGAATCAAAGCAAAAAAACGCAGAAACGGTGGCGGGACAATGGAAGTGCTGGTGGTGGTAGCGGTGGCGGTGATGTGGGCTCCGCTTCCGGAGGGCGAGGTGGACCCGCAGAAGCAACGAAGTAGACGAGCGGTCCAAATAGCTCAAAGAAGCTCCTAGAATTTGGAGGTAGACGTTCCGGTTTCTATCACGGGCCTTGGCCCATTTGTTAGGATACTGCTCCGACATTCGCCTGGTACTGATCGGAGGAACCTCAGAAAACTACCAATCAGAGGAGATTAGAATTCTCCTTCAGACTGTGGCTGAAATAGACCTAGCTGACATAATAGTGTCGGAAATCCTGCCGCTGTCGAGAGTCGAACCTAGGACCTGCCGGTCAGAGGCACTGCAGTGTCAGCAGTTGACGCCCCAAGTCTCCTCTCCAGGTACATTCTTACGAGATGGAAAAGATCGCCAGGAAGGGAAAACAAACAACAGAATCTACAGGCTTCAGTTTAGCGTAGGTGTGATCCCGTGTGTATTTAGCGGTCCCCTTCAGATCGCGGAGGGTCGCTTTGCAACTGGAAAAGCTCTTCCGCTGGGAACTGATAGGGCATAGAGCAAACACGCAGGAACAGTCTCTCCTTCGAAGAACGGTTGGGTTATTTTTGGATGGTACCCTTGGGAAGTGATTTATAGCTGTAAAAGATACAGAGGAAATTTGTGAGAGATAGAAGAATTACAAATACGTGTTTGTATTTATTTGGAGTGTTTGTTCAATTCGATTGATGTAGTTTGTGGAGTAAATGATTGATTGCATGGGGTCAAAAGCCTGAATAGATTAATTTTCATTTCACGAATGATTCCTTTCGTACCGAATGATGAACACGGTATTATTTTTCAAAACTGTGGATGTATGAGAGAGACAATTGCAACTTGAACATACAAAATAACTTAAAGTGAATAAGAAGAGCAGACTTTCCATCTGTTATTAGGACTAGGGTCATACTATTATAAAGTGATTCAGTGAAAGTAATATTTTTTTAAAGTCATTGCTTTAGGTTATAACTTTGTAAAGAAGTTTAAATACAACTTGAGGCTTTCAGCAGCAAAACTACTGCTGAACAATACGACATAAATGTGGTTTTCAAAGAGTAGCAAGCGTACTGCCCAAGAACAACCTATAAAATATTTTCGTATAACAACGCAAATAAATTAAATGTTTGAATAAAATCAGTATTTACAAATACTGCAATAATAACGTAGCATTGTATACTATATACAGTACTACAGTTCTTTACATACCAAGAATATAAAATAGTTGACATTTGATGACGCAACATGTGAATAACTAATATTCAATGGCGGGCAGCCAATAACTTGGAGCGTTGCTACAGCATGACGTCAGTTATGTGGTTATGTAGCGACTCACAGAGTCTGAGAATTCAGTCGGTTCGCGTTGTATGAGAATAAGCGGAATAACATAATCAAATATTGCAGATTTCATTCAAAATCGAAACGTTTCATTGCTACCTCACAAAACAATAGACATGACCGGAGGTTGCAGATTCTCTCACATGGTTGGATAGTTAATAGCAAGTTGAAATGAATTTCAAAACACCACTTTATTTAGATGCTTACCGAAGTTGAATTTTAAGACTTTTTCCTTTGATGTTCGAAACTCTATAAATACAATCCTGATCTTCGTACGTGATCATTGTAATGTGTCATTGACATTCATCAATTCAAGTTTGTTCCATTTTAATTTTTAGGTTATAAAAGTTTTCACAAAACATTTTTAATCCAGGACTATCCTTATATGAGACGACTGCAATATGACAAAACAACCTCCAAAAGTCGCTGACGATAAATATTTAAAATTATTATGTAATGATTTCCTTTTCTTTAGAACGAATTCTAATAATTAATTTTGTGTGTAATTTTGTATTTTATTCTATGCAATGCGTTTATTCAGTCTCATAAGCAGGATCGGTTTAAGGCCCCTCGAATCCTGTGGCACTAAAATGCGAATCCTCGCATTATTACACATTTATCAAAATTGAGACGATAATTGAGATACAGGATGAAGATAACGAGGTGAAGAGATAATATTGAGTACTAACTTCAAACCGGCTTATATATTCAGAAGAACGAGTAAAATTGGTATATAAGGGGAAAATATTTCAAATTGTTGTATATAATAGTAAATGTAAATTGCAATAAAAATTAGTAAAACAATATTATAATACAATTCGTTTTATAACAATTACCTATAAAAATTTCATAATACGTATATATGTAACCTAAAAGGAAACTTTAGATATACTAATTGTGAGACAAGACTTGACCTGTGTATATGACGCTCCCGGAATCAATATTTATTCTCTCTCTCTCACTCTAATTATAATTCATATTTTAATTGTGAGTAGGTGTCCTGTCCCCTGTAACTCCCCTGCATCTAACACGGCATTGGAAAGCAACACTAGAAGGTAGACGAATCGTAAACTAATATTCCAGGAATAACAAGTAAAATATAGAACGTCATCGGTTATTTAAAAATTGAAAACATTATATATCTGTAATTGCAAAGCCATGCAATTTCTGAATTTTTTCGTACACACCTAGAAATATTGTGATACATTGCATTATTCTCTTTCATTATTTTGTAATTCTATTACGCTGTGAATACAATCATTATTATTCAAATTGTAGCATAATATATGTTCAATGTGGGCCTTGCACTATACATTTGCGAAGCTTGTGTTACTGTACAATAAACAACGCGTATGCATTCTCCTAATGGAGCCATATAGTACAATCAAAATAATTTGCTCGGCAACACATGATAATTTCCTCCACAATGTTCATCCTGAATTAAATGACATTAATTCCTTAATTGGATACAATGGGAATGACAAAGAGCTTAGCGTTTGTTTCGGCATAAAATACGATCGCTTATCACATTCATTCACTTACACAAACAATAATAGCGTTGTTAGTGCGTTTTTGAATGAAAATGTTTTGAATTACCGTACTAGGTATTTGAAATAAAGCGAACTTTTGCCTCCGCAAAGAGTGCCCAAAGTATTTTTTAAAACGTTTGGAGGTATCAGAATAAAACAATTCAATTTTATTATGTAAAAGTGTTTGTATTGATTACATAAATAAAAAATTCAAATACACATTTTTGTCACAATAAAGAATAGGACTTCATACAGAATGACGATTTTCTTGGAATATAATTAAAACAGGTAATTTATTGATTGATTGATTTTTGAGTTCTTATAATTCTTTTTTAATCCACTACAATTATTTTCATATTTCTTCACGTATTAACTGTAAGAAACAACTCTATCAATTTTCGGCAGATGAAATTTGAAGAAATCACCTTAAGTGTAATAATACTTGTAGTTTTTCTTGTACATTTGTATTCAAGAGAAAAGTTACCTTACTCAACCTAGCATAAAGCTAATTTTAAAATAATTTTCACAAAATAAATTGCAAAGAAAAAGTTCTACAGTACTAATGGATAAAAAATAGATGTGTGCGTGTTCAGCCTCCAATAACTGTGAAACCACTGGAGCGATTCGCTTCAAAGAGACTGTGGGGAGAGATCCCAAAATGCTATCCCAACGAGGGTAGCGAAATAACATGGGCAAAAAGCTCCCGGGGAGAAAAAATGTAATGTTGAAAATCGTATTTCAAATGTGAACAAAAGTTATTCGACGGATTTAAACCAATTCAAATTTTAAAAAAACGCTTGTTAGATTCTTATATCAGTTTAATATTTTTATCCACATCACTCATGAGAATATTGACTTATATCGTTTCTGCGATTTTCTATGGACAATAAAGATTTATCGATATTTTTACAGGCGTTTATATACGATTTTGACAATTACAATCAACAAAAACGTACTTAAAAAAGAAAAAAAACTACTTTTTACCTTCGTTTTTTAAGAATATCACATTTTCTTACACAGATCATAAAGAGACTTAATGCAATTTGTGGCCCTCTAAATTCTCTACAGTTTCCCAAAATTTCAATTTTTAATCTTATAATTTGCCCCCGAGAGCTCAATGTATATAAAAAGCAATTAATTATTTTTTTAATTTTGTGTTATTTTTATAACTCAATTATTAACTAATTTTTTAGATTTAAAAATCGATTTTCAATATTTGTTTATCGCCGGAGGGCACTCTTATTCTACCCGGTCGTATTCCACTACCCCATTGATTAAACTAATAAAAGTTTAATGTTCATACGATGCAACTCGCAACGCACATAGTAGCAATATTATTGTTGTCAGGCTATGCCAAGTGGAGGCAGATGGAGCTGGGTGAAGGAGGGGGGGGGGGGGGCAGGCTTGATGGATGGATGGATGAAACTGCTGGATGGATGAAAGGAGGTGATGTAGACAAGAGACTGCAAACAGAAGCGGTTGATATTTGTAAATAGAGACGATATGCGAGATTTACAACCAACCGACTCTTTTATTTATAATATTATCAGTGTGTCGTTCAATACTTTTAGTAATACCATGTTCTTTTAAGAAGAAAAAAGCATAAAAAGCGAGATATATCATTTATTGGAATAATAATTCATATGCCATTTTTTTCTTTCTGCTACTCAGTTCTTAACATATAGCGGATTGTTAAATTATTAACCGATATTGCCTTTAAGAGTTTTTCTTCCTCTATTCAATTCCTTTCAGTGATTTAGCAGTACCGTTTTACAAAAAACTATTCCCAAGAAAAACCGGCTATATTCCCTTGTGATAGATAAAACCAAGAAGCATTGATTTTAATGACGTTGTATCTGATTGGATGACTACGTCGTGAAGAAACAACGTAAATGTAACATTTTCATCAAATATATGATATGGCTATAATTCAAAATACGACAGTTAATTCACACGTTAGTCGGACGGACTGGGTGAATAACAACGAAAGGATTCTTTCGGTCGATTTCGGGGATCATTCGAATCATCCTCATTCGTGAATTACCCACTTGGCGCTGGCGATTGTCCAACTGCCGTAAGATGATTGTTTGACATTGAGGCATCTTATGTATTCGCGATTAAGACTAAATATGGTTCTATGTAAATCTCGAAGGCTGGTGGCCAGAGCCTCTTTATCCTAACTAGGAATTGCGTAGCAAAGCTTCTTCAATTGATGTATGACTACGGTCAGGATAGGTTAGGTAAGGTTAGATTAGTTGTTTTGTGTAAATTTAATGGTACGACAGCGAAACTAGAAACAGTACTCACTTGTGTCTCACTAGCCTTCACGCTTCGAAAGTTTACACTATTGGTCTGATGCCTGAGAATCAAATAATATCTGCTATTTCTTGTTACTCTGATGTTCTTCACATACCACAGCCATGTCGTGTGGACTCTAGTCCAGTTTATCAAGATTAATAGACTTCGTGGCTGTTTCAATTTCGTAGTTTTTCCAAACATTTTGGATATTATGGTCATTAACCGACTCATTTGCGAATTAGTAAGATTCGGACACTAGGCGTAACGTAAGAAATGAACATGGAATGGCGATGAGTAACTCAACATTTTCAAGATTAAAAAT